>CM053792.1:904191556-906627181 GCA_028749045.1 Cupressus sempervirens | reverse complement strand
TTGATTTCTCAAGTTGAACCTAAGAGCACAGATGAAGCATGTAAAGACAATCATTGGATTCAAGAAATGAAGGAAGAATTAGATCAGGTTGTGAAGAATAAAACATGAGAGTTAATTCCTAGACCTAAAGATAAGCATATGATAGGTTATAAAATGGGTATTCAGAAACAAGATTAATGAGCAAGGCAAAGTTGTGAGGAACAAGGCTAGATGTGTATGCAAAGGATATTCATAGAAAGAAGGCATAGACTATGAGGAGACATATGTATCTATAGTGGGAATGGAAGCATTAAGGATGTTCTTGGCTTATGCAACAAATAAGAAGTTCAAGGTATATCAAATGGATGTTAAATTAGCCTTCTTGAATGGAGAACTTGAAGAAGAGTATATATTGAGAAACTTGAAGGTTTTTCTTTGACATAAGACAAAGACATGGTATATATACAAAAGAAAACTCTATATGATCTTAAGAAAGCACCTAGAACCTAGTATGCAAGGTTGGACAACTATTTGGAAAAGCTTGGATTTGCTAAAGGTACAACATATAGTAACTTGTACTTGAAAGAAATTGAGAATGGTTTTCTAATAATAGTAATATTTTTTGATGAAATCATATTAAGAGGTAATGATGAAGCAAGTGATAAGTTTGTTGAAGAAATGAAGAATGAGTTTGAAATGAGCATGATAGGAGAATTGAAGTTTTTCCTAGGATTGTAGATTGTACAGAACAATGATGGTATTTTCATTTCACAAGCGAAGTACCTAAAAGACTTGTTGAAAAAAATTGAATTAGAAAGTTGTAAATCTATTGGTATGCCTATGATATCTAGTCACAAGTTATCCATGAAAGATGAGACACTTGCAATAAAGTAGAAGAAGTACATATTCATAATTGGATGTTTGTAATATCTAACTCACACTAGACCAGATATAGAAAATGTAGTTGGGATTGTAGTTATATTTCAAGTTGATCCTAAGAAGTATCATTATATAGTAGCAAAGAAGATATTCAAATATTTGAAAGAACATTTGACTATGGAATTTGGTATGATAGATCAAGTGATTTCGCTCTATATGCATATACTGATGCAGATTGGGCAAGCAGTATGGATGATAGAACTAGTACTAGTGGTGGAGATCTTTTGTTGGAGGAAGATTGGTTTCTTGGCTAAACAAGAAGCAAGATTGTATTAAGTGGAGTACAATTGAGACAGAGTATGTTGCAATAGGAAATAACTATAACTAAGTTATGTGGATGAAGAAAATGTTGAAGGATATCATAATTGAGTTTGTAGTACTTGTAATAATTTACTATGATAACACAAGTATAGCGAGTATGTCTAAGAATCATGTATTGAATTCTAAGACCAAGCATATATCTATTAAGTATCGTGTGTTGAGAGAGAGAGAGAAATAGAAAAAGAGATTAGATTAGAGTATGTGTACTAAAGATTAGATTGTAGATATCTTTACAAAGCCCTTACCTAAAGATACATTTGAGTACTTGAGAGGTATGCTTGGGGTTATAGTAAGTGCATTAGTCTAGTGGTACAGAGCACTATTGTTAGACTAGACTGGATGTTGATGCTTCCCATATGGGGGAGTATCTGTGATGAGCTAAGTCATCGAGGACTCTTGGAATTTGGTCTTGAATAGTGTCTTTGAACACTTGAGCTAGTTGAATACTTGGAGCAGTGTATTAATAATTAGTATTTAACAATTGGTATACTGTCATATTGAGGCCTTTAACAGTGATGTAAATGGGGGAAAATATGCATGAAAAACATCTCCTAAGTAATGGGGGAGAAGAATTCCTAAGTATGAATGGGAAAGTTGCACCTAAATGGGGGAGAGATATTTCCTTAGAGAGATTTAAAAAGATTCATGTAAGGAAGGAGGAATATCTCCAAGAGATATGCACCTAATGTGTTGAGAATTATTTAGCATGTGAACAACTGATGCTAATCCTAGAATCTAGAGGATTTAAAACTTGGTTAATGAAGAGAATTTGAGAAGATGAAAACAACAATAGAAATAGAGTACTATTTGGTATTCTTGGAACTTAAATGCTTCTCATCTATTTCGCCATCAATGCCAAAGGGAGAGACTGTTAGCATTAATGCTAATGATACTACTTTGGGGGAGTATCCTAGGCATTGTAAAGTATTGAAATATTATAGTCATGACTGTGTTTTTCATCAATGTCAACATAGTATGGTTTTTGTAAAGATAGGTTGAGTAGTAGACAAAGAACTTAGTTGTACAGACAATGGTTTGATTGTCTGGTGATGCATGACCATGGATGTGTTCTATAATATATCTTGATGATGTTGTTCAGTGTGCAGAGTCTAAGTCAAAGACGTACAAAAGTTGTACCTAATTTACTAAGAGTAGTCTAGAAATAGAGCATTAGGAAAGTAGTTCATGATGGTTGTTTGATATCTTTCATCTGAGATGTAATGAGAAGATGCACAATTAGGTAGTAATAAAGGAAAGTTTATTGGTGATGGTAGCAAGTGTGCAAACCCTAGTAATACATGTGTGAAGTTTTGTATAGACTGTGAACCGATAGTGCTATTGTAATTGTAATTAATTAATTATCTTATTATAATTAATTGGGAAAGCCTCAAGGATGATTCAAGGAATTAATTTTAAGATATGGTATAAAGTAATTATTTTTTCCTTGCTTTTAAAGTATTCATTTTTGTATAAGTGTAAAGTGCAAAAGGGAGCATAGTGCTTACTAACTGCTAGTAAGCAATCCAAGGGATTATTGGATACAAGATTTGTGATCTGGTTACAAGATCAAAAGGAGTAGAGGTCTGGTTGATAGGATAGAGGAAGAGGAAGAAGTAAAATTCATTTTTATTATTCTACAAGGAATCATACAAATATCATTTGCATAGTGGGTTCATTGGTCTTATCCTTGAAGTTGTTTAGGTAGTGAGTCCAATTGTCTTCCATAACTCCTAATAGGGTTGGCACAACTCCTAATAGGGATTCAAATTATCCTAATAGGGATTCATATGTACTAAATGCATTCATAAAATCCTAACAGGGTCCATCCTCTAACAAGGGATATTTATATTAGTACATCATCTTGTAGGTACCATCCCCACCAAGGTTTTCCCTCTAATCAAGGGTTTTCCTAGTTAGCATATATGGTGTTATTGTCTATGAGCATCTTGTTGTGGTTTCTAATTATATTGGTCATATGGTTAAAGTTTAATAAGGTTGATAATTGTGATATTAGTATGATATTAATAAGAGTGTAAAGTTTATTGTCATGTATGATTTTTATTATGTGATGAGGGGTAAAGAGGATTACTTTCACATCATGTATCCAGAGTCTACCTAGAGGATTATTGGTATTAAAGTATTGGGAATGACATGGATAGGCATGGGTGAAGTCATATTTCCTCTTATAATAGGTGATGTAATTGTACCTAATGAATATCTACCAAAATTATTAGAGCAATAAATAGAGAGAGAATTGAGTTGAATTAGAGAGATATCCACATTGATTAGAGAGTATGACACTATTACCTCTTGTAAGGCTCATTGTAGCATTCTATGGTCTATATAGAAATTTTAAATCAAATCCCAAGGGAGATCTTATCTATAGTAGCATGAAGTTATTCAACAAGATCATATTTATTACCAAAATTGGTGAAAATATCGAGAAGAAGGAAGAACATTTGAATCTTGATTATTGTTTCAATTTTTATGTTTGTGAAATTTCATAATAAAAATGTTATTGATTAGTTGACTATGTAGGGTGATTTGTTTTGTGAAGTCAAGAAAGTAATTAGGAGGTCCAAATGGATCCTTAAGATCTTTAAAAAATCACTACTTTAGTTTGTGGGTAAGGATCTAGAAAACCTTTAAAAGTAATCACATATTTATTTTTATATTGATGGGTATCATGACAAGTATGGACAAAAATAAAGCTTTTTTCTGTTCATTTATATGACTAGAAAAATAAATTGTATAACCTGAATTTAATCAAGCTCTTCATTTACCAATGCTTCATATCCAAAATAATGATCATTGAGAAAAATGTAATTTGTTGGTTGTTTCTTATGCTACTAGGTACCTTAAACCCAATACCATAATGCATAAGACAAAAAAAAACCTAAGGATTAGCCAAATCCTATATTTAGTGTGATTAGTCTTAGCCTCTGGACCAACTTCAATAAAGTATACAAATACTCCCTTCACTTTAGGCTCTGCAGGGCCAAGGTGGGCAAACCTTAGGGATTTATCTAAAAAAATTTATAATATTTTTCTCTACAATATTATCCCCTATAGTAGAAAATGGTCATAATCTTCTTCGTGTATTTTTAATAAATTCCTTGATTACAATGACTATTTATAATCAATAGGAAAGCAATTACAAATAAGGGCTGATTGACAACTTTAGTTCTTCATTACTTAAAATGGAAAATTGATTATGATTGATGTATATATCTTGCAATTATATAAACCATCTTGAAACTAAAATTAAGTGATCAGTTCCTTATCCATCGTTATATAGAGTCAATACTAATAGTCTTGGACCTATTTAACTAACTTGCAATTAAATTTGTCAACAGTGAAACTTAAACTTCATTCTTATCATATCCCTCTCATATACCTAAAATTCTACCTCTTATTGAAAATAGTTACTTAATTCCTTGAACTAAATGCAGCCAATAGGAGATATAAAATATATTTGAATTGTATTAAACTAAAAGAATATTGCTCATTTCAATCTCAAATCACAAATATGCAAGGAAGGAGGCAAAATTTAGATACATAGATATGCAAAAATTCTCTTTTGTATTAATTTCCTTTGAAAATACATACAATACTAAATATAGAATCACAATATAACTCATAACTTGGTAGTTTGATCATTCATATTCATTATTCTCTCAAGTTCACAAGCTTGAACACATTCATACAATCACAAAAGACTAGATGGACTGTAAAAATAACATAGACTGAAAAATGTATAGACTTCTGACCTCAACTCTCCATCCTGGAAATCCTTATATAGAATTGCAACAAGCTACAGATGGGAGTAGGACACATGCCATTACCTTGATGGAAAATATAAAGGCAAGACATAAACAAAATGATAATAAAAAATATTCTCCTATGCTTGATCCAAAATCAAGAGACTAGTTGAAAAGTCAACAAGTGGCACTTTATTGTAGCAACTTTATCTTTACTCCACTTTGTCTTCTTCTACCATCTACTACCTCAAAAGTTTCAAAATTTGATAGGCCTATTTATAAGATATTAATCCTTCTAATAAAGTGATCAGTGTATCTAATATTATCCTTTAATCTCTCATTTTCCTTTAACCTTAATAATGTTTTATTTGCTTCCTGCTAGTAAGGCCTTTATTTCTCCCACTACTTCCCACAGATAAATCTCTCACTTTGTGGGCCATTCTATAGTTTTGACCTCCTCTAGGTCCTTAGTGGATTTGGTCCACTTAGCATCCATTATGGCCTTAGATCCCATTATGAATTTGTTCAAGTCCATTTCTTTTCTGAATAGAGAGTTAATCAAATTATGGAAAGGGGCATCACTGATGTCTTCAAAAATAGCCACTATGGTCTCTTAAGTCAAATTTGTATCAAATGCATCAGACCAATTATGCCATTCTTTCACCACATTACTATCATGGAAAATTGGTGGTATGCATGGCTCAATTGCCCGAGGTAAAACTTTTAGTTTACTTTGTATAATCTATAATTTCCCAGTGAAGAAACCAATTAACTCCTTAACTATTTCCAGGCTCTCCTTCACTATAATTATTTTATTAGGAAAATCTATCTTTTTAGCCATCATCATAACACACCTCTCTAACAACTAAGCATATTGCCCCCAGAAATTGAATGTAGATGATAGCCACGAAAGTGCTTCATTGCAAAATTTCTCAATGCTTTGTAAAGAAACATATAATGCATGAGCCTATTGTGAGGTGTTCTTTAGAATTTCAACCCTATGGCTAACCATACACTTAAAGATAGATGTCCTTACCTCATTTCGTTGCTAAGTTGGTAGAGCCTCAATGCTCATTCTACTAGGTTCTATTGTATCCTTTGCCTCTAGCTCATCTGTTTGTGTTGGGGGCTCAGTTGTATCCTTAGTTGGCTACTCCTAATTATCATGTTCTTGGATTTGATCTACAGTAACCACTTTCTCTACATTTACAAGTTTTTCTCTAAGGGATAAAACTTTAGCCTCTAGTACTTGGACCTTAGCCTCAAGCTCTTCTATATTTTCCTTGTAAACATGGATTTTCCTAAGCTCATCCTCATAGAGCCTCCTCACATCTATATATTCATGCACAAACTTGGAAAGCCTTGTCTCTATCTCTTCTACCTTGGCCTCATTCATGAACGGAAAATTTTTCATGGTCTTTGAGATTTTTGTTCCTAAAGTTCCCTGTAAACTCCATACAACCATGTTTCCTTATTTTGTGCTATGCACATCCATCAATTTAGCTTATTTGATGCAAGGGCCATGGTCTAAACTACCAAAGACTTGATGTGAATTTTGAACCTTGTTGCTCTTTGTAATCCATCAACACCATATGCCTCATATGAGATGGCATTTTCTTGTCTCCTATTCTGATCAAGCACAATGCTTGCTCCAAATCCCAACTGGGTACCAACAACATCCCACTTCTTTGTATAAGGTCCCTTGCCTCCTCCAGAGTCATAACTTCACTCTAAGGATCATAGGATTGCAACTTCTCAACTAGTTCTAATTTTTTCTCATATGAATCTCCTAGTTTCATCTTCAATACTAACTTATTCTATTTTATTTTGTACAAAAAACTTTTGAACTTAGCTGATTTGCTAAAATCATCACCTTTCATAGATTGTTGGGCTTGGATGATCGTGTCATCCAGCCTTGCCACTACTAGCTCTAGGTCTATGAGTGTGTTCCCAACTACCTTGACCCTATCTTATATACAAATTTTCCCTAAGTTAGCAAAGTATTGATTCTTACTAGGTAGAATTTACAGTGTTCTTTTTTTGACTTCTACAGGGCTATGGACAATCTTTTATCTCTTGTTTCCCTTAGTGATCCATGATGCCTCAATAGGCTCATCTTCCTCTATTTCTATAACTACATCAGGCTTAGGACTATTAGGACATGCCATATCCTCTTCTCCTATGGGTTCATCTGGCATTTGGGTCATGATTTCAACATGATCAGTGACCATCTTCCTAATCCTAAGAGTATAGGGGATATCCATATAAAATCCCTTTAAATTGGGATCTACTCTCTTCATTTCCCTTTCTACCCTCAAAAAATCATCAAATTTGGCCAATTTATTTGCTGCCTCCCCCTCTGCAACAATATTAGGAATAACATCCTCATGGGGGAACTCCTTGGTACCTGGCAACACATAGTTCCTAATTTCTCTAATGGTAGTCCCCATCCAATTATCAGGATCATAGATTCTATATGGTGTTATTGACAAATTGTAATGGTGGTGAAAAGAATGAATATGGTCTAGGCATTCTTTTCCAATTGAAAAGTCTCCCACCTTAAAAAATCTACATAGAAATGTGTCCCTCTGCACCTTGGACCCTAATTATTCTTTGTTTACCATAAGTGGTTGCCACATGAATTCAATAATACACAACCTAGGAAGAATGAATTTTTTGGGATAATTTAGAATAACTAGGAGGGGGGCAGGGTGAATCGGCTATCCAAGGCCCAAATGTATAAATAAAACTTTTCATAGCTTAGTGAACCCATAAAACATTTATACTCATGCATGCATCCATAAGATTACACAATCACTTAAAACATGTAGGTTATTGTCAAATCAACTTGTAGAAATATAAAGTATGAAACATAACAGATTCATCAATACACTTGACATAATGATTTACATGGAAACCCAATTTGGGAAAAACCACCAGTAATAAGCTACTCTTTTCACTCTTTTGAAGTGATGCCCTATTAAAGGCCAACCCTATTAAAGGTTACAATACACACTATTAAATGTGACCCTATTAAAGGATTTTAATCACCCTATTAGGAGTGAGCCCTGTTAGAAGACTTTAGACCATTCACTTGGAATATCACCTAGTTAAAGGATTTATAAATGACTATTAGGTCAACCTTAATCAAAATGATTTACCCTAGACTGATATAATTGTTAGAGAGTAATAGTAAGGCTTCGATCTGATACAACTTACAACTTCATTTGTAGATTATAGATCTCTGTTCAGTCCTTAATTGTACTTGGCCTTCATACTTTGTAGCTCTGATAGCTTGTTCATCCTTCAAGCATTCATCTCCTTAAGCCTTCTTTCTTAACATGCCATTGTAGACTCTTCTCTTAGGTCACTTAATGAATCAAAACCCTTGATTCCTTGTCTCCCTTAGGTTTTCGTACACGAGAAGCTTGCTTCATGACCAACCATTCCTATAAATTGTAAATTAAGATATTTTTCCACTCATTCTCCATCGTCTAATTTAGGGTTTGGATGGATTAGGTAGGATACAATGTATCTACTCCATATCTCATATCTCTTCTAGAAACTTCTCCTAGAATCCACTTTGAATTCGCCTAAAAATGGTTTACCTTGGTGCCACCAACTCATCAATCTTATCTTCCACTTGGTTTACACAATCCAAGAAAACAAACTTGTCAGCTTAGATTTATCGAATCCATGATCTTTTAAATAATGCAATAGTTTGGCATTATCATCTCAACATCCACTATAACATTACTTGGCACAAACTAAAATTTATTGATGCTTAGCATCAACTAAACTTTACTCAACATCCACTATTCTACTCAACATACACTAGATTAAACATTTACTTGGCTCTAACTAATTTTCTACTCGGCTTGCTCTATCTTTGCTCGACACCTACTAGCCACTCGATCAAGCTTGGAAAAAAAACTTTGTGTAACTTGTTCTTCTAAAATTTCTTAGTGTAATCAACCTTTCTAACCTTAACTAGATTATCAATATACCATGTCATCACTATCTTAACTAATCCTTGTACTTCATTACATAATCATAACTCAACCTTTCCTCTAGGTGCTATTGTTACATTTTTTGATCAAATCCTTTTAATCAATCACATAAGTAACAGTACTTGAATCTTATAAGTAGTTCTCTTACCAACAAATAGCATGTTTGACATAAGTGACAAAATAATGATTGAAAAACATAGTCTTCTTCAACAATCTCCCTCTTAACAATGATCTTTTCAATCTAATCTCAACAATATCCCTCTTTGGCATTGATGGAAAACCAAACCGATCAACCAAATCAGCCATATGGTAAACATCTTTGTTCAACCAAAATGACTAGGTTAAAATAGTAAGACAATACCAAAAAGAAAATAATTCCTTGTATTGAAATCTCTCCCTCTATCAACAACTTCCATCTTCTAATTATATTACACAATTCTTTCTTATAAATCCCTCTTAATATATATCCCTCTAACTAGGTAAATATTAGGATTTCTCTTTTTGTGCTCTTCTAATCAACAACTGTCTCCTTCAACAATTATCTCCATTTAAGGATTAGTAAATTCTTCCTCTTTGACAACAATCTTTTGATATAATCTTCCTCTCTCCTAAAAATTATCTCTCGATATCTCCTTCTTATATTTACCTCTTGATCAGTAGATTATCTCCTTCTTTGACAATAGTGCCAAATACTTGTCATCTTTAATATGACAGATAAAAGTTTTCAGTTTCTTTAGTTTCTCCTTTTGTCACCTTGCTTGTGACTGATTTGTAGTTTTAGCTCTTTGATTACTTTAGGCATCTCCTAAAGTACGATCCTCTACATTAATGTGTAACATATGAACATCAACTTGTTTGATGCAGGGCACTCCTCTTGTTACTTAGATAACCTTTGATAGGGGTATCACCCCTAGTTTACCTCTTAGATACTCATGAGCATCTTTAGGTAATACTTTTGTGAAGATATCAACAATTTGTTCCTTTATGTCAACATATTCCATCTTCACCTTTTTATCTTGAACTAACTCTCTCAAGTAATTTTACTTTATTGCAATGTGCTTTGTCTTTGTGTGTGTCACTAGATTCTTTGATATATTGATAGCACTTGTATTATCACAATAAAGTATCACTAGTTCCGTGATATCTTCCTTCATACCTTTGAGTAGTTATTTGATCCAAACAATATTTGTGCAATTTATAGCAGCAACAACATATTCAGCTTTAGCAGTAGATTGTGAAGTACAATTTTGTTTCTTGCTAGTCCATGTAACTATTCTCTTTCCTAAGAAAAATGCTCCTCCACTAGTGCTCTTTCTATCATTAGTGTTTCCATCCTAATCAGCATCAATGTAGGCTCTATATTCAAATTTTTCATTCTTCTTATAGTATAGACTAAACTCTTTTGTTCCTTTTAGATATCTCATTATTCTCTTCACAACCATGAAATGATTCTCCTTGGGATTAGCAAAGAATCCTACAATTATCCCTATAGATAATGCAATATTAGGTTTTCTATGTACTACATATTGCAATTTTCCAATCATAGACCTATACAATGTTTGATTCACCTCAATTGAATCATCATTCTTTGACAACTTGTGTCCTATAAACATAGGTGTACTTACTGGTTTGGAATCCTCCAATCTAAAAGTTTTTAATATTTTCTTGACATATTTTGACTGAGTGATTTAGATACCATATTTCATCTGATATACTTGCAAACCCACAAAAAATTTGATCTCTCCAAACATAGACATCTCAAATTCTTGCTTCATCTGATTTGCAAAATCCTTACATAAGTCATCTTGACCTCCAAATATGATATCACCAACAAATATTTCAAATAAAAAAATACCTTTGTCTTTATCTATCTTCATGTATAGATTTTTGTTATCAATAGTCCTTTCAAATTCAATCTTCACAAGATAAATATGAAATCTCTCATACCATGCTCTTGGTGCTTGTTTCAAACCATATAGAGCCTTGTGTAGTCTAAATTCCATGTTCTTATTGTTAAAACCTTCTATTTTTTCTATGTAAACTTATTCCTATACCATTAAAAAATACAGATTTAACATCCATTTGATAGACTTTGAAACCTTTGTATGTAGAATAAGAAAGTAAAGTTCTTACTCCTTCAAATCTAGCAACAAGAGAAAATGTCTCTCCATAGTCAATTCTTTCTTCTTTTGCATATCCCTTGCAAACTAATCTTTCTTTGTTCCTTGTGACTTCACCATTTTCATCTAACTTGTTTTTGAATACCCACTTGGTAGCAATCACATTTTTGTCTTCTAGTCTAGGAACTATACTCCATGTTTTGTTCTCCTCTATTTGTTCAATTTCTTCTTCCATGGATTTACTCTAGTCTACATCTTTTAATGCATCTCTCACTGATTTGGGTTCCTTCATTCCCAACAAACATGTATTACTTCTTAATCTATTTCTTCTCATTTGTCTAGCATCTTTATCTCCAAGGATTTGAGCAAAAAAATGATGTCTTTTGACATACTTAGACAATCTTGGTTCAACTCTTTTTTCTTCATTTTGTCTTTCAACTTCAGAATCACTATGTATATCTCTATCAGTTATCTCAACATCTCTTTCATGTTCACTAATCTCAAAATTAGAGTGTGCATCCACTTCATTTGATAACTCATCATCTAAATGTAGCTCAATTTTTGAATGCAACTCAACATTTATAGGGTATGACTCGATAGTCACTAAAACTTGCTGTTGATTTGTAGCTTGATTTGCAACATCTTCTTCAGAAAGCATACCTTCATAAAAGTATACAAATGATTTATATTCTTTTGGTTCTTTCATATGTTCAACCTCATAAACTTTTGTATATTAATCTAAGTTCTTAGTGTTAGTATTTAAACACTTATAAGCTTTACTTCTTGTGGAGTATCCTAGGAATATACCTTCTTCATTTTTTGCATCAAATTTACCATACCTAACATCTTTAATTATGTAACATCTACTTCCAAATACCTTAAAGTATTTTACATTGGGTGAGTATCCATACCATAGTTCAAAAGGTGTTGAATGAGTACCTTTCATAATTTGCACATGGTTCAAGGTATAAAAAATTGTACTTATATCTTCTCTGTAGTATTTCAAAGTGACATTCTTCTCCATCGTGAGTGTTCTAGCATAGTCCATTATAGATCTATTCCTCTTTTTAGCTATTCCATTTTGTGGAGGTGTTCTAGGGGTAGATGTCTATCTTTTAATTCCTTTGTCATTATAGAACATCTCAAAATCATTTGATGTGAATTCTCCTCCTCTGTCTGATCTCAAACACTTCAAACTTTTACTTGTTTCCTTTTCAACTCTGGCTAAGTACCACTTAAACATTTGGAAAGCATAAGATTTTTGTTTCAGAAACATAATTCACATCATCCTAGAATAGTCATCAACAAATAACATAATGTACTTATCTCATTTGTAGCTTTGCACATCAATTAGTCCACACAAGTCAGTATGAATAATCTCTAGTATTCCTTTAGAGGTATAAGTTTTACTCTTAAAACTTGACTTTGTCACTTTGCCTAATAGACATTGTTTGCACATTACATTATTAGGCTTCTTCAACTTAGGCAAACCTCTAACTTGTTTCATATTACTGATACTAACCAAGTTATCAAAGCTAATGTGACACAACCTCTTGTAGCATAGCCATACATCATCAAATTTTACAACAAGACAAGTAGCATCCTCTATATCAAGATAGAATAGGTTACTTCTAGTTTGATCACCCTTTCCAATAAGTTTTCCATTTATGTCATATATCTTAGCAATCTTATTTTCAAACTCAACCTTACATCCAAAATTATTCAGTTGTGACACACTCAACAAATTATAGTTAAGTCCTTCCACATAGTAAGCATTTCCACATAAAATCTTATTTGCAAGTTTGATAGAACCTTTTCCTTTTATCAAACATGGTGCATCATTACCAAATATTACACTATTTCCATCATAACAATTTAGGGTAATGAACTTACCTTTTTCTCTAGTCATGTGATGTGAACATCCACTATCAATGATCCATCTATCATTCTTGTTCACACAAGTCAAAACTGTAGTTGCCTCATCTTCATCGAATTCGTCCTTCATTGCAACATACACCACCTCATCATTATGTTCATTAGATTCATCCTTTGTTTCCTCTTCAACAATGTAGCAAAACTTCTTGCCTTTGTCTTTGTAATCTTTGTTGTCTTCATCTCTTCTACTCTTGTACTTGTTGCCACCTATGTAGTTCTTCTTCTCTTGACATCTAGCAACAATATGACCAATCTCATTGCAATTGAAACAAATGATGGGTAACATACCTTTGAACTTTCCTTTACCTTTGTGGAATCTTCTTGCCAGTAGTGCTTCAAGTTTTTTGACATGCTCCTCATCTGTATCATTGTCATTGGACACATACTTCTTCTTTTTCTTCTTCTGCTTCTTATCATTAGGTTCCTTTAATGATACCTTAGCTTTGAAAGTAGATTCAATCTTTTCAAGTTTTTAATTATCAAATTTAGATATCTCAAAAGCAGTGAGTTTACCTACTAGACCTTCAAGTGATAGCTTATTCCTTGGAATACATCTCAATTCTTGAATTGCAGAAATTGTAATAGCATTTATAGGTAATAATGTCCTTAAAATTTTTCTTAGTACAGTATCATCATATATATTACCAGTAGCTCCTCTTGTTGCATTGACAGCTTCTTTTATTGTTTCAACATATTGAGCAATATTCTCACCTTCTTCCATTCTCATATCATCAAACTTACCTCTGAGACTTTTGGCTTTGGCTCTTAGGACATTTGCATCTCCTTCATAGATAGTGGTTAGGGCATCCCATATTTTCTTTACACTATCAAGACCTTTGATGTCATCAAATTTGTCATAACTTAGGGTAGAGGCAATCTCTAGCATTGCATGGTTGTGTTCTTTCTTCTTCCTCATATCCTCAGTAGTTAGGGCACCAATAGGATCAACAAGTTCCACAAAAATGATAGATTATGCATGATATCTAAGTCCTCCAAGGATTAGCTTTATCAAACTTTTCCATGTAGCAAAGTTATCTCTATTGAGCTTGGGTACTTCTCTTTTTGACATCTTGATCTTTTTGCTTCTAGTACCTTTAAACTAGTCCTCTTAAGTAGATGGCTCTGATATGAATTGTTGAAATACTTTAGAATAACTGAGAGGGGGGTTGGGTGAATCAGTTATCCAAGGTCTAGATGTATAAATAAGACTTTTCATAACTTAGTGAACCCATAAAACATTTAGATTCATGCATGCATGCATAAGATTATGCAGTCACCTAAAACATGTAGGTTACTATCAAATCAGCTTGTAAAAATGTAAAGCATAAAACATAATAGATTCATCAACACACTTGACACAATGATTTACATGAAAACCCAATTTGAGAAAAACCACCAGTAACATGCTACTCTTTTCACTTTTCTAAAGTGATGCCCTATGAAAGGCCAACCTTGTTAAAGGTTACAATACACACTATTAAAAGTGACCCTATTAAAGGATTTCAATCACCCTATTAGGAGTGAACCTTTTTAGAGGACTTTAAAGCATTCACTTGGAATGTCACTTGGTTAAAGGATTTACAAATGACTGTTAGGTCAACCTTAATCCAAAAGATTTACGATAGACTGATACAATTGTTAGAGATAATAGTAAGGATTTGATCTAATACAACTTACAACTTTATTTGTAGATTATAGATCTTTTTTTAGTCCTCAATTCTATCAGGTCTTCATACTTTGCAACTTTGATAGCTTGTTCACCCTTCAAGCATTCATCTCCTTAAGCCTTCTTGCTTAACATACCATTGCAGACTCTTCTCTTATGTCACTTGATGAAGCGAAACTCTTGATTCCTTATCTCCCTTAGGTTCTCACACATGACAACCTTGCTTCATAACTAACCATTCCTATAAATAGGAAATTAAGATATTTTGCTGCTCATTCTCCATCGTCCAATTTAGGTTTGGATGGATTAGGTAGGAGATAATGTATTTACCTCATATCTCATATCTCTTCTAGAAAATTCTCCTAGAATCCACTTTTAATTTTCCTAAAAATGGTTTACCTTGAGTTTTGTGCCACCATCTCATCAACCTTATCTTCCACCTAGTTCACACAATCCAAGAAAATAAACTTGTTAGCTTAGATTCATCGAATCCATGATCATTTAAATAATGTAGCGGCTTGGCATTATCAAGTTTCTAATGCTTGGCACATACCACGTTGCTTAGCATCCACTATGAAATTACTTGGCACAAACTAAAGTTTACTAGTGCTCAACATCAACTAAACTTTACTTGAGATCCACTGTTCTACTTGACATACACTAGAATAAGCATTTACTCGGCTCCAACTAATTTTCTGTTTAGCTTGCTCTTTCTTTGCTTGGCACCTACTATCCACTCAGTTAAGATTGGAAGAAAAACTTTGTGTAACTTATTCTTCTAAACTTTCTTAGTGTAACCAGCCTTTGTAACCTTAGGTAGATTATCAATGCATAATGTCATCACTGTCTTAATTGATCCTTGTACTTCATTACATAATCATAACTCAACCTTTCCTCTAGGTGCTATTGTTACATCTTTTGATCAAATCATCTTCATGAATCAAATAAGTGATAGTACTTGAATCTTATAATTAGATGTCTTACTAGAAAATAGTAGATTTGACATTAGTGACAAGACAATGATTGAAACACATAGTCTTCTTCAACAATTTCCCTCTTAACAATGATCTTTTCAATCTAATCTCAATAGAATTTTGTCAATATCTAAGGTGGTTGGGGATAACCATATACTCTCATAATGGAAAAAGTTTAGAATAAGAAAATATACCCCTAATTATGATCTGATCTCTTACTCTTAGGGAGTAGAGCTAGTCTCAAAAGACTGTTCAGCATATGAGGCACCCTAAATTAACTTGGATATAGAATTTTCATTATAATAGCACTAAAATTATTGAAAAATGAGACAGAATCAAAATAGTTGTAAGAAAGTTCCCATACTCATGTCCATAATTGAATTGGTAGCTCTCCATTAGCATCAGAGGTGTGATTAATGAAATCTGAACTAAAATATCCCACATTCTTGTATAGGATTAGATGCATCAATAGTGAGTAATGAAAGAAATAAAAATTCTTTATTTCTCCACTCTAGGCTAGCTTCGTATTTTCCTTCACTTTTTCCAGAATCAACTTAACATTATCATATTCTCCACAATGTTAGGAATCTTACACATCTTTGGCAATAATAAATTCAGCTCCATATACCATGTCTGATCCATCTTTTCTAGCCACCTTGTGGACACCATACATTATTTTCACAAAATAATTCTTACATTTATCCAAAGGCATCATCTTTTCCACTTTCTTAGGGTAATCACCCACACTCTTTAGGTCCATGGGGATATGTTGTAGCATTGATTTTCTTGTGTATGCCTTGGTGTTTCTATCAAATTCTGGATCCTCCAAATCTATTGGCTCGCTCATAGCACCATCCAATCCAAATGCTTCAAGGAATGAGGCATAGTAAAAAGTGCACAAAATAGTTCCATATTTCCTATGGAATGATTTTGTGGTTGGATTTTATGACTTTATTAGGGATTTCACCAAATCCACATCAACAAACATCTCTAGAAATATCAATTTTTCCAAGTTCTTCTTCCAAGGGTTGCAAACAAGGATCTTCTTCTCTTTGTTATGGTAGAAATACTTAAAAAGCTTAGAACCTATAACCCTAGGGCATGTAGCATCTCTACATAATGTGTATAGGTTGATGAAAGCATGATCATCTACTGTATTTGTGTTTGAGGATCCTAAGAATAATTTTAACCATTCTTTAACAAATTGGTTTGGTTTCTTCTATCTTGTTTTTCCTCCCTTGGAAGTGGAGGTTTATGTAACTTCCATGTCCGCTACTTGAATATCTTTGACCTCCTTATTAGACATTCTAAAATAGCTTGAAAAAACTGGACAAAGCTATATCTGGCACTAAAATAATATTTTTCACGCACTAAAATCTATGCAACTACTTAGATTTTCTCTTTGTGAATCGTAAATTGCAACTAATCAGTAGAATATATTTATAACTTAATTTTCATCACCACAATCCCTTTTCATTGATTTTCAACATGCTCAAGCCTTAAAACTCAACTTATTCTGTCACCTTAGGGGAGTGTCATTATTAACATCCAATGTTACACTTTCCATATATTTGCTTGAATCTCATTGGTTGAGAACCCTTTGTCATTTCTAGCTCAAAAAGTGGAAAACATATTTTCAATGTCAACTTAGGGTTTATGATCTTATGATTGATCCAAGATTTAAAACCCTCCTAATATCTTAGGCGGGGAAGAAATGCCCTTTGATCTTACAAACTCATGAAATCAAAATGCTTATCACAATGTCACAAAGTTTGGAAAAAATCTCTATGATCTCACAATACACTGGTTACCACGACATCAAATCTTTCCTTCTAAAATATTTATGATCTCATGATAGGCAGTTTACACTACTCAACATAGCATCTTATCTCACATCTTTCTTTGTCTTACAATCCTATGATCATGGCTCAATTGACTACTATATGACTTCGGCAGTCATCTTCTTTACCCCTATGATACTACGAGAGACCATCACCTTCCTTCATTGTAACATCACTAACATTAACCTTCACCTCTATGATCCCCCAATGCATTGCTTGTCATACATCATAGCATCCTTTTTCTACCTTTAATATCTTATGGAACACTGATTATCATAAGATCATAGAACGTGATCTGTTAGATCGCAGACATATGTAAAGATTTTTCGGTCCCACTGGCTTGACGTGGCATCCACCTTGTATACCTTGCATAATTTGACTAATTAGGATAGAACACTCATCACGTTTTTGACTTGAACTACCATCTTGTTTTGTCATTTGTGGGTTTACAATCTTATGATCACCAAAACCATAGCATCATAACCCTTAACATCTTCTTTCATGATCTTACAATAGGGGGTTTTGGCATGACATTAGAAAACCTTATACAAACCATTGCAATGCTATGATCATCTCTTCATCATAGGATCAAAGCCTTCTACCTTCTTTGTTATATTCTCATAGTTCTATATCCTACAACAAGCAACTTATCACATGGTCATAATCCATCCCTTTTGCTTCTACGATACCCCAACTACCTGTTTATCATAACATTGCACACTATGAATTAAACGTTCCATTAGAAACCTACAATACTACAACCATAGAATATCTTAACATCTAGGAACCTAAAATATCACTCTATGATCCTCTGCTAAACCTTGTGTTGTAACATCGAGAGTAGAAAGAAAGCAAGCTTACAACTAGACACCAAGGACATGATCATAAGATTAGAGCTTTAGGGTTTGAAAGATATAAAATCTCCCACCTAAACAACTCGGGATAAGGGCAAAAAGGTTATAGTTTTGATTGAAATTTTTAATGGCAAGATAAGAATACAACCTTAAGATACCCAAATAAACCCCTAGGGAAAGATTTTTACTATTTAAACTTGGATAAAATAATTTGGGTAGGGTTCTTTTGAAAATATAAATGCATGAGACACAAAACCCTAATAATGCAAAATAAAATTAGATTATTTTCACAATGAGGATCAAAATTTTAGTATAGTGAAAATGAGGGCTATCACTATTGGTGTCATCCTTTTGCCTAAAAATATAAATTTTAGTAAGAATCTTTTTGAGAGAGGTACAAGAATAATTAAATATTTTGCTTCTAAGAGGGAGATCTTTGAAGTTAATAGAAGATGAGGTGTCATTAGATAAATTGGAAATGATATTTTCCACTTGTACCAAGTACTATTTTGGGGGAGTATCCTAAGGATTGGAGAGTATTGACATGTTGCATTCATGACTGTGTTTTTCATTGATTTGAACATAGCAATAAGTCTATGAAGATTGGCAGACTAACAAAGAGAGATTATAGTTTTATGAATAAGGTTTACTTATTTGGTAATGTGTAGTAATGTACATGTTAAGTATAGTGTTTAGATGGTGTGGTTTAATGTGCAACACGTAAGTCAAAGAAGTACAAAAGTTGTACCTGATTTATAGAGAGCAATACATAAATAGAGTATTAGGAAGTAGTTCCTGATGTTTGTTCTCTATCTTACATCTAAGATGCAATGAAGAGATGCATGGTCAGATGGTGATAGAGGACAGTCTATTGGTGACATCAGCAAGTGTGCAAGCCTTAGTATTGCACATGTGAAGTTTTGTATATACTATGAGCTTATAGTGCTATTGTAATTATAATTAATTAATTATCTTATTATAATTAATTAAGAAAGCCTCAAGGCTGACTCAAGGAATTATTTTGAAGATATAGTATAAATGAAAGATGTTTTCCTTGTTTGTAAAGTGTTGTGATTGATTATATGAAGTGAAGAGTGCAAAAAGGAGTAGAGTGTTTACTGAATGTGAGTAGCTATCCAAGGGTGGTGTAGTGCAAGGTAGGAGAATCCCCAAAGGAGATGTCCTAGCCCCATGCAAATAACCACACAATGGAAGATAAACAACAATGCAAGATTTGAACCCAAGTCATAGAAAATTATTCATAGATATAACTAATTACATGTAATGTGTTGGGTTGTAAGGCCTTCTTGGTTGCAATCAAATACAAAGCAAGTAATAGTTCTGCAAGATCCCTCAAGATCTAATCCAAAACCTAGCTATTCCAAATCCACACTCTGGTAGAAACCTCCAAGGAAGATCCAATGGGTACTCCCAAACCTACCAAGGAATCTCTTGGTTTCCCAAGCCTCATCTACTAGCCTTCTCAAAAAAATTCTCCTCTACCACCTCCTCTTCTCCAAGATGGATGAATAATGACTAAGACTTCACCACAACCCCCACTTATACCAATCTAATCCACAAGTCACCCCAATATGCTACAAATTAAATATCTCATCCATTAACTACTTGAAGAGCCACAAATTGGCATCCAACAAGAATTAAATACCAAATACCTTTAAAGGCTTACAATAATTATTGAGTACATCAAAATTAACTACCCAAGACTGAAATAGGTCCACTCAACCCCACCAAAATCTCTTAATCATTCAAGATAGCCAACTACCCCAGGATGCTCCTGCATCAAAGGGATGATTGGATGCAATATTTGTGATCTGGTTACAAGATCAAAAGGAGCAAAGGTCTTATTGATAGGAAAGAGGAAGGAAGTACATTTTAATTCTATTATTCTGCAAGGACAAATATAGAGATAATTTGAATAGTGGGTTCATTGGTCTTTCCCTTGAAGCAGTTTGGGCAGTGGGTCCAATTATCTTCCACAACTTCTAATAGGGTTGGAATCTCCTAACAAGGATTCAAAGTCTCCTAACAGGGATTGATATGTACTAAATGTTGTTATATACTCCTAACAAGGTCCATCCTCTAACAAGGAATATTTATATTAATACATCATTTTGTGGGTACCATCACCACTAGGTTTTTTCCTCTGATCAAGGGTTTCCCTAGTTAACATATATGGTGTTATTTTGTATGTGTATCTTGTTGTGGCTTCTAATTATATTACTCATATGGTTAAGTTTGTTTATATTTGATAATTGTGATATTAGTTGGATAACTAAATCACCCCCCACAACCCTCCCCCTTGCCCTCTTAGTTATATTGGTGGACTATATATTCTAACAATTCTCCACTTGTACCAAATACTATCATGAGAGAGATACATTTTAGGAGAAGGATTGACATGATTCCTTAATGCTTCTTACCTAAGAGATATATCATATTTGATAAGTACTAATAATTTTCTCTTCTTGCACTAAAATGTCCTCATTAGCTAAAACATTTAGGAGATGAACAATCATTGGCCTCATTTTTTTGGTCCTATAGGTATCCCACAACTCAAGTCAATGCTTAACTTGCCTTACCTTGGACTTACTTTCTACCAATTTTGGGCCAAGAGGGGGCAAGATGGGGTGAGATCACCACAACATTTGGGGTCAATTCATGATGGTGGTGTAATTTGAGGTGATTTTCATGTTTTTTTTGCAATTATCCCTAACGTCATTGCAATACTGACATTTGGATTGCAATTGCAATGCCCACATGAGTATACAAAAATAAAATAAAACATGACATAAATCATTCCCCATTTGTTTTGATTATGGAGAGCTTCACACGAAAGAGGGTGGAGATCTCCAAACGAGGGTAATGTTTCCATGCCCTTGTGTTTAGTGCATTTCATTGCTATGATCTCTACATTTTGTTTCTATGCCCTTTCTCTACAATTTTGTTGTTGTGAACTCTGCATTTCATTGTTGTACCCTTTCTCAATGCTTTTATTTCCGTACCCTTGTAATCTTTGCATTTTTTTGTCATGCCCTTACTCTATGATTTCATTCCATGCCCTTGCTCTACAATTTTGTTTCCATGTCATGCCCTTGTGATCTTTGTACCCTTGCTCTACGATTTCATTGACATTCCCTAGCTTTGCAATTTTCTTCAAGGGCTATGTAAATGTTCATTTCTTTTCGTTCTAAATAGCTATCTCTTTATATTTCCTTCTAAACATCTATATTTAGAGATGTTTATAAAAATTCTTATTACATCTTAGCACAACATAAAAATTGATCCAGTTGCATACATATTCTAGAATCCAAATAATAAAACAATAAAACACACTCAACCCATGCTAAGTGACTTACATCAAGATCCTCTACAAAAATAATGCACATCAAGAAAAATGGGCAGAGTTCACAAGAAATTTACAAAAACATATCATAGCAGATATTTTTAGAAAGAAACTAGCCATAACCCAGCTATATGGGTCTAGTTGCTGATTAGTTGGGTTGATTACAAATTACTATATAAATGTCATTAAGTTAAGTAGAATAAAATGAACAATAAGCTATTCCTAGCTAGTAGGATCAAATATAGTTTTCCAAGGTGATAAAATTGCATATGCAAGGAATTGAAGAATAACTTCAGTGAAGAGTTGAGTGTAAGTAGTTGTTTTTGTTGTATAGTCTCTTTCTAAAGCTTCTTCTTCTCCTTCTATTTATAAAGCCACTCCTTCTCCTTCACTCTTATGCCTTAAATTTTGGTTATCAAACTTCTAAATATTCAACTCTACCTTATCTAATATGAACTTCACATTGTATTGTAACTTTGGCATAGATTTTTGATCATCAATAGCTTTCATTTCAGCATTGTTGTTTTCATGTATGTATGTATGTATTTATGTATGTAAATGTATATATATGTGTGTCTATGTATGTATGTATGTGTATATGAAAAGATATCTCATGGATTGTGGATTATGGATTATAAACAAAAAAGAAAAGAAAACATGACATTAATCATTCTCCATTTTTTTTGATTGATTATGGAGAGCCATGTGTGAAAGAGGGTGGAGAGCTCTAAACAAGGGTGAAGAGCTTTGAATGTTGGTGGAGATCAGTAGAGATCAGAATGTTGAGATAATGGGTGTTGCACACATTGCATAGTATTTTTATATTGTACTATTTTATTTTATTATGTAATATTTCATCTAGATGGATGTGCAACATGGAAACATTCCCATGAGATATACTTGATGAGTTGTATTGTAAAATTGTAATAATCTTTCATGTAATTATTTAATATTGGGGAAAAGAATTAAATTTCCAATATTAAATGTGGGGTCAATGGGTTAGGTAGCACATGGTTTTAGCATATGGTCTATGTAATACCACTTGGTGGTTTTGTGGGACTTGCTACTATATAAGCAGCCACAAGGGTAGTTGTTGTATAAGAAGATAGAAGGGAAGAAGGCAAGAGTCAAGTAGGATAAGGCTTGACAGGTTAGCCGAGGGAGCACTTGTGAAGGTTGGAAGCATGGCATGGGATGTGTGGGTTCATGCTTGTTCACATGGATTTATTGGTTGTGGTTATGGCATTGAAGGCTTCTATAGTTGTATTGCAATGGTGTTTTTGCTAAATGATACATGGTGATGGATGCTTCTAGAGGCTCATTTTTTCCCTCAAGGAGGGTTTCCCAAGGTATATCTTGTGTCACAATTTATGTGGGTATGTTGTTTATTCACTTACATGTAGATCTCAATTACATATTTATTTCATATATATTATGGGTTATGTGGAAATGGTTATATTCTTTGTGGCAAGTTTTCTTACACACAATTTTCTTGATGTTCCCTTGTGATCACTTCATTTTATTTTCATGCCATGCCCTTATGATCTTTGTGCTCTTGCTCTATGATTTTCTTCAAGGGGAGAAGAGGTACCTATATAAATATTTTTTTTCCTTCTAAACATGTATCTCTTGTTCGTATATAATAGCTTTGGTTAGAATCAAGCATAACTAATTATGATGATTGTATACATATGTGCATGTATGTATGTATATCAGTTCACTATATGAACTACTTTACATGCATACATACATACTTGCATAGTACTTGTGCTAAATTAAACTAATCATTTATGTCTTGAATTCACACAAGAAATTATCCTTGCATTCAATTGAAACTATTCATACCAAACTAAGTATGCATAAATCTATACATATTTGCATTCTTTATATATATATATATATATATATATATATATATATACATATACATATATATATGTATATATATGTATATATATATATATACATATATATATATACATATATACATATACATATATATATATATGTATATGTATATGTATATATATATGTATATATATATATATACATACATACATACATACCTATATAAATTAATCTTAGGATATGACATTTGCATTGATAAAAAAATGAAATAATGCTGATTTTTACACAATGTTAGGAAATTGTATTTGGGAAAAAAGAGTACATTCATATTTCAATCAAAAGTAAATCAACAAGGGGCAAAGAGATAAAGTTAGATACACAAAATAAAATATAGAACCAAAATTAATGGTAGTATGCTTTAAAAATCCTTCACCATCGTTATGCAAATGAATTTTTTGTCTCTCAAAGCATCATGATTAAAAACTAACAAGCTTTTTGCAAACAATCTATTTTAATGAAACTCTAAAATACTCATATTTGGCACAAAATCAAAGAAAATCTTCAACTTAAATTAAATATTGCAAGCATAATCATTACCTTTTTGAGAGGGATTGTCATATGCATGGATGATTTAAATTGAGAAAGAAATTAAATAGCAAGCCTGGTCAAGATTTATGGTATGCAATTTCATTACCATGCCTACATTTTTCCTTCAAAATTTTTCTTGAAATATACAATAAAATAAGTTGAGTAGGTTGTTAAATCTTCATGCATTTGACCCTTCAATTACCATTATGGAGGTGCTTCAATTCCTTTCACACCCAACTACCTAGCTTGTAACCATCCATGCAAATGTCAGACTTGGTAATGGTCAATAAAGCTTCCTTAGTCTATTTTTCCTCCATAAATTATATAAAATAAGAGCTATATTGTAGCAAGTGTATTATTATTAAATATATTTCAACTATGACTCTTTCTTTCTGATAACAAATTTATTATGAAATATTTCAAATATTCAATATGATTGTTTGGATCACCTTTTTGTAATTAGGAACACAATAATAGTTTACAACAATGATAAACATGGTTAGTTATTCTTTTAATTACAAAATTAATTAAATCAAATTATGTTAATGTTCAGTATTATTAATATGATTTATCTTCCATTTTAATATACACGACACTGAAATGACCGTAATTTTTTTTTAAATGCTAAAAAGTTTACATTGATGAATACTTCCACTATAGAAAGCTTCTCAACTTAATTATCTCTTGGTGATTGAGTAACGATCAAATACAATTATCTAAGGTGATAAAATTGCATATGCAGATGTATGTATGCATGCATGTGTGTATGTATATATGTGTATATATATATATATATATATATATATATATATATATATATATATATATATATATATATATATATATATATATATATATATATATATATATATATATATATATATATATATCTTTGCATCATTGAATCTTGTTGCCATGCCCTTGTGATCTCTGTATATGTATGTATATATGTATATATGTCTATATATACATACATACATAGACACACACATCTATGTGTATGTATCTATATTGACACAAGGAGGGCAAGAAGAACTAGGGACAAAGGCACATCCAACAATCCAAACCAACCTTGTAAAGTCAACACAACTAAGGAAAACACACAAAGAGAACAACATCATAAAGAGAGAGAGAGAGAAAACAAAACTTCTATTGATTCATGAAATAATCAACATACATGCCCAGAACAAAGAAAACACATAAAGAGAACAACACCATAGAGAGAGAGAGAGAGAGAGAGAGAGAGAGAGAGAGAGAGAGACCAAAACTTCTATTAATTCATGAAATAATCAACATACATGCCCAGTTTTAAGGCCTTCTAGGTTAAAACCATATACAAAATACAATCCAAGCTCCAAGATCTAGCTTCAAAATTCATATTTTTAGATACATATCCAAAAAATTTGCTCAGACCTCTGAAATCTATCTAAAATCTCTTGAATTCTACTCCAACTCTAAGCCTAAATAGCCTATTTATACTTGCCAAAATGGCTTATAGAAGATTCTAGAACATTATAAAATAGAAAGGCTGACCCAAAGATGGTCTACACACATCCCAAGACAAGATCTTATCATAAAATTTGCGATCAAAAGTAATCACGCAATTCAGCTCCCATTAAGAAATAAAACATAGAAAATGTGTCCAAAATGGACACTTAGCATCAATAAGAACACTCGGCACATGAAGGATCACTCAACACACACTGGATAACTTAGTACATGAAGGATAGATCAACACACATTGTGAAATTTGACACACACTACAAAGTAAGTTGTGATAACATGCTAACCTAAGTGTTAACATAATGTGGGATAACTTCAACTCAGCTTATACTACAAAATTACTAGCACTCAACAATTGTTGCAACTTGACAATGACTGCAACTTGACAATAACTAACAAAATGAGCACAAATGAGTAGGATAACATGTCAACCCAGGGTGCTCCTGAATCATATATATGTAAATAGATATACATAAAGAGAAGCTTCTCTAATCACTTGCTGGGGGAAATATAAAGAGATACATGTTTATAAGGAAAAGGAGATAATATTTATATAGGTACTTCTTATCCCCTTAAAGAAAATCCTAGAGAAAGAACTACTACATTTGGGCTTGAATTACACCACAAATTGCAAAAGACAAATATGAAAATCACTACAAATTACACCACCATCATAATTTGACCCAAATATTATAGTGTGAAAAGGGAATAGATATCATAAGGGCACAACCGACAACAAAATTGTAGAGAAAGAGCATGAATATCTCAAGGATATGACAAAAAAATGAAGAGATCACAAGGGCATGACAATGAAATGTAGAAATTACAAGGACACAAAAATAAAATTGTAGATCTGCACTAATCTCCACCAAGAGCACGACAACAAAATGTAGAGATCATAAGGGCATGGAAATGAAATGCAACAATCACAAGGGCATAGAAATGAAATCTACACCAACATTTTGAGCTTAGAGCTCTCCACCAATGTTTAGAGCTATCCACTCTCATTCAAAGCCTTCCACTCTCTTTCATGCACAAATCTACACAATATAAAAAATGGGGAATGATTTATGTCATGCTTTTTTGTTGTTGTTTATATCTGAAATCAACTTCACATTGTTTTGTAACTCTAGCTTAGGTTTTTGATCCTTGATAGCTTTCATTTGAACATTTTAGCATTCAAGTTTTCAAGTTTCCTCTTCATTAAATGTTTACTTTACCAATGATTTCCTCCTATTTGATTACACTACATCTCAACTAGCTACTCCAATGATGCAATCACCCATCTATCTCCAGATTATGCAAGCACTTGTTGTTTTATAAATCTAGATATATACTGTGAGTTCCAAAGCCATAAACCTAAAGACCATCATGTGTACATCCCAACAATGGAATCCAAGGATGTAACCATGTATGTATTGGCATACTTTCCCTATGAGGATCCCAAGTATCTACTGATATTGTTAATTTGGGCATCACTATATGATCCAAAATGTTATAAAGATTGAATTTGATAGTAACTTCTCACATGTCTCCAAAAAACATAGCATAGGTGTAGGGTCCCTTGGCTCCTAGGAATTTGTAGAAGAGGTTTAGGGTAGTAACTCCTTACACTCAACTCTTCATTATAGTTATATACTCAACCAATTTTACATTTGAATAAAGGGCCCCATTATAGAACAAAGAATCTATACTTATGGTTTATCTTAAGAAATTTCAATAGATGCAACCTAGTCTACCTAGCTTTTGAAAATAGAGGGCTAAACTTTGAGTTTCAACATTAACTTGACTAGTCTATGTAGACCCATTGATTATTGGCACAAGATTTTAAGCATAACTATATAAGAAGTGAGTTAGGATGTATATAGGTTAATCTTACATTAATTGTAAACTACAACATAAAGGTTGCACTAGGGTATTAAAATATTGTAATTATAAAAAATTGCTTCATTTGTCGGATGGGCATATGATGGTGAAGAGATGTATTATTTGAGTAAAGCTCACCAGTGGTTATAGGAATATAGATACATCAAAACAAGTAGAAACCAAAACTACATATTTATTAGAGTGAGTAGTTCAAGTGTTTTGATCCTATGGATATGAGTATGTGGGCACCTTAGTAGGCAGAGTGTGCCTCCAGTGTGCATAAGTCTTGGACATCGTTAGGTAGCACTTAACTATTTTTAACTCATGAGGTTCATTCCCTTGCAGAAGCCTCTACCACAATGCTATTACCTCTAGACCATGCAAAGGATGTTAAAGTGGTTCCCAACCTTGAAACACTCTTCTAAGCAATCACGAAGAAAATACACATGCAATATATATATATATATATATTACTATTATTTATGTATATGTATGTATGCATGCATGTATGTATGTATATATATACATATATGTGTGTGTGTGTGTGTACAGACACACACATATGTGTGTACAGACACACACATATGTGTGTGCCTATGTATGTATATATACAAAGAGATCTTGGCACAAGAAGCTTGGCATGAAATAGTACTTTCCACCCTAAAAACCACTTTGTTACTTCATTTAGGACTTGAACAAAGACAATGATACAAAACCTATTGCTACTTTGGAAAAAAATGTTGCCTCCAACATTGCAACCATATGATAAATGAGAATAGAAAATTCCTAAGCCATAACCCAATTAAATTGGTCTAGTTGTTGATTAGCTAGGTTGATTACAAATTCCTATAGAACTGTTATCATATTAGGTACAATAAAACAAACAATCAGTTGTTCCTAGCTAGTAGGATCAAATACAATATTCCAAGGTGATAAAATTTCATATACAGATGCATCACTTGGATTCTATGCATGAAGCACATTCCCCAATTTATAAAGAATGGTTGGATATAAACACTCCATATGCTAGCCCAATAGTGGAAGCCAAGGATGTAATCATGCATGTATTGGCACACTCTCCTTGTGAGGATCCTAAATATCTACTAGTTTTTTTTAATTTTGGAATCACTACATAATCTAGAATATTATGAAAAATCCTCCCATGTCTCCAAAAAATGTAGCATAGGTTTAAAGTCCCTTGGTTCCTAGAAATTCATAGCAACTATTCTCACTATTGGATGAATAACATCAATGAAGAGTTGAGTGTAAGGAGTTGAAGAAGCAAGTTCTACTTCTATGTAAATGTCATAATCACGAGGCTCATTCCCTTGCAAAAGCCTATGCCACAATAAAATTACCTCTAAACCATGCAAAGGATGGTGAAGTGGTTCCCAACCTTGGAACAATCTTATAAGAAATGAAAAAACAAATGCTGATGCAATACATATATTACTATTACTTATGTATATGTATATATGTATGTATGTATGTATGTACATACATACATACATACATACATACATATATATATATATATATATATATATATATATATATACATATATACACACACAAATATGTGTGCCTATGTGTGTGTATCTTGGCACAAGAAGCTCGGGTGAAATAGTCCTTTCCACCATAAAAACCACTTTGTTACTTCATTAAATTAGGACTTCAACAAAGCCAATGATACAAAACCTACTGTCACTTTGGAAAAAATGTTGCCTCCAACATTGCAACCATATGATAAATAGGAATAACACATGCCTAAGCCATAACCTATTTAAATTGGTCTAGTTGTTGATTAGTTGGGTTGATTACAAATTCTTATAGAACTGTCATCAGATTAGGTACAATAAAATAAACAATTAGTTGTTCCCAGCTAACAAGATCAAATACAACTCTCCAAGGTGATAAAATTGCATCTGCAAATACATCACTTAAACGCCAAACATGAAGCACATTCCCCAATTTATAACAAATGGTTTGATATAAAGGCTCCATATGCTAGCCCAATAATGGAAGCCAAAGATGTAACCTTGCATGTGTTGGCATGCTCTCCATGCAAGGATCCCAAGTATCTACTACTACTATTAATTTGGGCATTCCTATATAATTTAGAATTTTATGAAAACCCCTCCCATGTCTTCCAAAAACTTAGCATAGGTTCAGGGTCCCTTGGCTCCCAAGAATTTGTAGTAGCTATTCTCACTACTGGAAGAATAACTTCAATGAAGAGTTGAGCATAAGGAGTTCAAGAAGCAAATTCTTCTTTTGTGTAAATGCCATACTCATGAGGCTCATTCCCTTGTAGAAGCCTCTGCCACAATGAAGTTACCTCTAAACCATGCAAAGGATTGTAATATTGTTATCAAGATTTAACTATGAGATTTTGAGTCAAACTCATTGACCCATGTTTCAAGAGAAGTGATTCAACATGGATCCATCTCTCATGAGAATAAATGGAACACTTAGAACTCATTGGATCTAGGTAATGCTCACATCAATGAAGCGTCGAGACTTCTTGGGAGGTCACCCATCCTAGTACTACTCTAGCTTGAGTGTGCTTAACTACAGAGTTTCCTCCATGCTTAAACCCAAAGCTTGCAACCCCATTTGCAAGATCTTCACCAACTATTGTGCCTTATGAACCATTCATTAGAAAGCCCCTTAACCATTGCAAGCTTTGGGTTTAAGCATGGAGGAAACTCCGTAGTTAAGTGCACTCAGGCTGGAGTAGTACTGGGATGGGTGACCTCCCAGGAAGTCCCGTGCTTCACCCCTCTAAGCATTAGCTAGATCTTGTTGGTGTTTTGAAATGTTACAGGTTTCAAATTACCCTAATGAGAATATGGTACATCTAGGGGCAGCTAACTCCCATCTTCAACATGCCATTTCAGACACTGGGCCAACTATAAGGCTAGACCCTTCTTCTACTCCAAGCTCTAAAAAACCTAGGTGGGTGGACCTCAGATTCAAACAATATGGTACCAGTGCAAAAACATTCTCCTGAATCTATTAAGTAGATTCAACCCTTATATCTCCTCATAATTATGCAATAACATAGATCTATAGTAGAAAATTGAAATTCTATGATATTCACAAGCTGACTAAGGGCAACACTTTTTAGCTCTTCAACATCAAAAGGAAAAACATTTGATTAATGATGTTGAATTCAACAAAACCTCAAATATGCAACAGAAAGAATAAGCGATCCTATAACTAACCAGTGCCTTAACCATTGGGCAATTCCATGAATCAAACACACACATATGGATACCTGTTACCTATTCATATATTAAGATATTTGATCTATCTATTCACCTTGTAAATAAACATCTATGTTTAATCTAAATCTCATTTTTAGCTGATATCCTCCTCAATAAACTTGCAACCCTATTGATTTACTTGAAGCATTTACATAAGTCCTTGAATTATAGGCAACAATGAAACAACATACAACCTTAAGGGACTACAACTATGAACTAGGTTCTTTGTTCAAAGATCATAAAACATTATAGCTCACTAAGAAAGGAGACAAGATTTAAAATAAAACTCAATCATCTATTGTTCTTTGTATTTATTTCTTTGAAATAATACATTCATATGCATTAAATCAAAACATGAAAACACCTAATAGATCTGAACTAGATGTATTATCTTTTCTACTATTGTTCATACAAGATAATTATGCTAAAGAATGAAGGTGGAATCATAGTTCTAGATCTAACAAAGTGGTCTCACAGGAGGACTAAAAATTTTCAACCAACAATGGTACCACAGATCTGAGAAAACTCAAGATTGGAATCCCCCACAATAGATCAAAGAAAGAAAGATATAGAAGAGAGATGAATTTCCGCATCTAATCTTAGAATGACATGTGTCCACTTGAAATTCCATCCTCTGCTATTGAAAAACCTCTTTCATCATTAATTTGTAACAAACTTGTAAATATCCCTACTGAATGATGAAAACCTATACGAAACCAAAATATCTGATACACATCAAGAATGCTGATAAAACATTGATTCAACTGACTTAAAAGTGATCAAATTCAACCCCAACTGCATTTTCATTATCTTTTATGTTCATTTAGTTCATTACCATGCTAGAAATTAGTTTTGAACTTCAACACCATAATATAGTTGCAAATTAGGAATATGGGAGAAAACCTTGAATAACTTGAATAGACTGCTTCTTGTGCAAAAGTAAACTTGAGAATCAGAGAGTTCATCTTCTCCCAATTTTGGCAATATATAATATCGCTATACTAGCCTTCCGAAAACCCCCTAAAAGTTGATTTGAAAAATACCCCCTTGCTATGGCTTTGTGACTGAATTTTTTAATTTTAAAAATAACTAAAATTTAAACTTTAGAATAAATGTCTTTTTGAATTTAAAAACTTTGAACGTGCATACTTTTTTGAAAATAATAAAAAAAATTTTTTTACCACTTTCAAATTTTCACTTTACCATGGATCTCAAGTCAAACCCCTATTTACAGTCATGCCACATGGCAACACCTGATTGGCTACCCTCTATATAGTCAACTACCACCAGGCACCATGTGGCACCATCCTATTTGTCTACCAAGCTCTACCATGTGGCACTCTCACATTGGTTGCTCGATCACCACTAGACCTCCATGTCACCAGTCTGGTTGTACTCACCATGACACCATGCACCAAGACCCACAACCACATGGTAGCTTGGTGCATTCCCATATTCCTTAACTATTGAGCATCTTTATTTTGTGGGCATGCACCCAGCGTCGGATGAGGACACATGTCAACATTTGCGTGCATCTCGCCACATCAGCACACTTCATCAGCACACTTCATTGTTTGGTCAAAATTTTGCTTGGGTGACCTACTAGCTAGCCACAGGTGGGGCCCCCATGTAAGAACCTTTCCTTCTAAAAGGAAGTGTCTTATAGACATTAAGCCATTTAAGCATTTTAGTATTTAAACAATAAAAACTTCTATCCCACAGCCAATGTGGGATAAAGCTTTATACCCCTGCTCTGCGCTTTTGACATGCCATTTTGAGAATTCCATGTTGCAAGAGTTCCTTTGACACGGGATGTCTTCTTCTTCTTTTGGTTCAAGTTCCCCACAACTTCGGTCATCATTTTCCATTTTTACAACCCTAGAAAGTCATCTAAAATCTTGATTTCAGTCACTATAAACAAAGACAATGGAGAATTCCTTACCCCGTCGATATTACAAGCATCGAAGAAAGTAAGTTGGAATATTATATGGGATTTTTGCACAAATTTTGACATGGTCATAGAGAGCAACTTGAAAATCATATGCCTCATGTCTCTCTTAGAAACTGATTCCAATGAAAAAGTGCCTTGTCTGCCCACCAAAATTCTCCTCCATCTGCATCATTCATAAAGCCATTTTGGTTTTGCATTTGGTAATCTCCTATATTCCAATTCACTCCTCCTCCTTTTGCATAAGCTTCTACTTTTTAAATTTTCCATTTATTGCTCACGTGGGTCTCCTTAATTGCGTGTGGCTCCTCTTTTTACATTAATCGACTTCTTTAAATTTTTCATCAAACAATGATTTCCTATTCTATAGATGGCTTATTTTTAATGGCCTCACCAATTAGATGGGAACTCTTGGCTTCTCCCTGAGCTCTAATGATAGCACTTTGCTTGTCTTGCTCTGCCTTCTCCACAACAAACTTGGCACGTTCAACTTCTTGAGCTGCAACTTTTTTTGCTTCAATAGCAGTAGTAAATTCTTTTCCTAATGTTAGGCTTGGTATGGAAACATCATCAAGAGCTATGTTGAATTGTGCATCTTGTTCAGTAAAAATACACCTTATCTCCCTACTTACCTGCGGCTTTATCTTTTTCTTGCTATGGCTTCCTTTTTAATGTGTTGCAGATTGCTTTGAAAATGCTGCCATCTTAACGTGTTTTATCATATTGTGGACACCCTCTTTTCTTATTCAAATTGTGGGCAAAAGGTGTGGACTTCCTTGCACATCTACTGCCTTAGACTCTTCACACGCTTGCATTTTCTAGAATTAATTTTGTAGCGGGAAGGGAGGATGCCATCCAATCTCGACCTACCACTCCCGCTACTTTGAAGCCTAGTTACTTTGCCTTTGCATGCCTTGAGTTTTATTGCATGTATGGGTTTCATTATATTTTCCACCTTGAGAGGTCTCCATTTCGCTTTTCAAATCAGCCATCCTCTCATCAAGTTCTTCACAAATTGCAAACTTGACCTTTCTTCCTTTACAATGTTTGAAATCAAAAAGTTCATATATATCCATTTTTGCTAAAAGCACATCAAGTGCATGATGATCCTCGTGCATACATTAAAATAAATTCCACTATTCCATCTATTTCAATGCCTCAACTACCTTTGTTCTAACAAGGTGGCTCCCCTATTCCTATGCGTGATCCTCTTTGCTATATTTTCTTTAATATTGCTGCCCTCTCCATTAAAATGATGCCTTCATTGCTGCACTTTCTTCCTTGGCATGAATTGCAGCTGGTGAAACATTTTTTCTTGGACAATAATAATTGCCTGATGCACATTGTCATCTTTCATGCACTTTGCATACATTTGAAGTTCTTTTATTGCCAATCTCTCATTAAGAATAAAGAATAGGCATATCAATTTGGTGTTAAAGTTAACCTATTCCATGTGTTTTCAAGTTTTTAAACTAGTTGGGTAGGTTTACCCAACATGCATTGACCATTTACGATTGAACTAACAACCACAAGTTTAACATATCTAAACTTTTCTTGTCAATTTTACCAAACTTCAAATACTTCCAACAAGTAATGAGTTGATATCTCTTTAATGCCAATTTTTGTTGCTGATGTTACTTTCCCTGGTATGGAATCATTATTTCCACTGCCTATGTTACTTCCACTTGTCATGTTGCAAGCATATCCCTGAGGAGGTTGACCAAGTATATTCCATTTTTAAATTGCATTCATGGAGTACCCACAAGGATCAAACTCGACCAACTTGGTAATTGAAAAGGAGTGGATAGGTCAATGATTCAGAACTGGCTGGGTGTAACTGCACAGATCTAACTAATAGTCATTACTTGTGCATAAATTTCCCTTTTTTGACTCCTTGACTAGTCCCTTCTTTCTTTTAGAATATCCCTCGCTCTTGCTGTCATAATGCACTTCAAAAAACATGTCATCCACAATGTTGCCAAATTGGTGATAAATCACAATAAAATGTATGCTACATTATGAATGTAATCTCAAAATCTCATGCCAAGGATGCAACTAAGAAGAGTACCATGGTGATGCTCATTAATAAGTGACACTCCTTGAGAAAGGGCTTTAAATACTATCACCAAATCTACCTCTTGAATAATATCTCTACCATTAATATTACTAAGTTCTTCGTGAGATGATCATAATTTGTGTGATCCCCCTCTTGAATTTTTTTTCACTTCTCCAGAGTTCTGTCAATCTGATAAAATCATTCAGACCCCAAAGTGGGTCCTGCTAAAAAAAATTTCTTTTTCAGACAACCGAAATGCTGAACTGATTTATTCACCATCTGATACAAATTCAAATCAGATTTGACTAGTGAATCAACAGTTGAAACTTATTTCATCTCTTTCTGCAACTAGTCAACTTCTTGCTAACAGGGCCTATCGGCTGGCTTTAAAAACTGACTCGAGCATCTGACCAAGCTCTAAAAACTGGCACATTGATTCTTTGTTCTGCATACTCCTACCCTATCAAATCTTGTCTCATGATGAATTCTCAGTTAGAAGATATTAACTATTGAAGTTGCCCTACCAAATCTGCTTGCAAGCAAACATGTTAGAAAACAATAAATTGTGTTTGGAAGAGGCTTTGGAAAATGGGTGAACAGACACTTGGAGGTATAAAAACTGGGGTGTTGGGTCATTTTCATGAGGAGAGTATAAATATGCAATTTGGGCTCATGACGAATAACTAGACGCATTTGGCGAGCTATCAAAGTGGGTTACTCAAAATTGTCAAATTGAAATACTCTTATAAGAAATGGAAAAGAAAATGTAGACGTAATACATATATTACTAATATTTATGTATATGTATGTATGTATGTATGTATGTATGTATGTACGCATGTATATACATATATATACAAGCCATAACCTAGTTAAATGGGTCTACTTGTTGATTAGGTGGGTTGATTAAAAATTCTTGTAGAGCTGTCATTAGATTAGGTACAATAAAATGAAAAATTAGTCGTTCCCAACTAGCATGATTAAATAAAGTTTTCCAATGTGATAAAATTACATATTAAAATGCATCACTTGAATGCTAGACATAAATTGCATACCCCAATTTACAACAAATGGTTTGATATAAAGGCTCCATATGCTGGTCCAACAATGGAAGCCGAGGATGCAACCATGCATCTATTGGCATACTTTCCCTATGAGGATCCCAAGTATCTACTACTATCAATTTGGGAATCACAATATGATCCATAATTTTATGAAAATTCCTCCCATGTCTCTAGAATATGTAACATAGGTTTAGGGTCCCTTGGCTCACAGGAATTTGTAGTACCTATTCTCATTACTAGAAGAATAACTTCAATGAAGAGTTGAGTGTAAGGAGTTGAAGAAGAAAGTTCTACTTTTATGTAAATTCCATAATCACAAGGCTCATTCCCTTGTAAAAGCCTTTGCCACAATGACATTACCTCTAAACCATGCAAAGGATGTTGAATTGGTTCCCAACCTTGAAAAACTCTTATAAGAAATGGCAAAGGAAATGCAGATGTAATACATATATTACTATTATTTATGTATATGTATGTATGTATGTATGTATGCATGCATATACATATATATCTAAGCCATAACCCAATTAAATGGTTCTACTTTTTTATTAGCTGAGTTGATTACAAATTCTTATAGAACTATCACCAAATTAGGTACAATAAAGTGAAAAATTAGTTGTTTCTAGCTAACAAGATCAAATATAGTTTTCCAAGGTGATAAAATTGCATATACATATGCATCACTTGAATTCTAAGCATGAAGAAAACTCCCCAATTTATAACAAATGGTTTGATATAAAGGCTCCATACACTAGCCCAATAATCGAAGTCAAGGATGTAACCATGCATGTATTGGCACACTCTCCCTGCGAGGATCCCAAGTATCTATTACTGTTGTTAATTTGGGCATCACTATATGATCTAGAATTTTATGAAAGCTTCTCCCATGTCTCCAAATAATGTAGCATAGGTTCAAGGTCCTTTGGCTCCCATGAATTTGTAGTAGCTATTCTCACTACTGGAAGAATAACTTTAGTGAAGAGTTGAGTGTAAGGAGTTGAAGGAGCAAGTTCTATTTCTGTGTAAATGCAATAATCATAAGGTTCATTCCCTTGTAGAAGTCTTTGCCACAATGACATTACCTCTAAACCAAGAAAAAGATGTTGAAGTGGTTCCCAACCTTGAAACACTCTTATAAGCAATGGCAAAGAAAATTCAAATGCAATACATATTTTACTGTTATTTATATATACGTATGTATGTATGTATTTATACAAGACATAAACCATATAAATTGGTCTAGTTATTGATTAGTTGGGTTGATTACAAATTCTTATAGAACTGTCATTAGATTAGGTATAATAAAATGAAAAATTAGCTATTTTCAGCTAGCAGGATCAAATACAATTTTCCAAGGTGATAAAATTACATATGCAGATGCATCACTTGAATGCTAGGCATGGAGTGCATTCCCCAATTTATAATGAATGGTTTGATATAAAGGCTTCATGTGCTAGCCCAGCAACAGAATCCATGCATGTAAGTATTGGCATGCTCTCCCTAAGAGGATCCCAAGTATCTACTACTACTACTACAATGGCAAAAGGAAATGTATATGCAATACATATGTTACTATAGGCCATATGGAGGACTATGTAAAAAAAACAAAAAAGAAAAAAAAAACATGACATTAATCATTCCCCATTTGTTTTGTGTAAATTCCATAATGACGAGGCTCATTCCCTTGTAGAAGCCTCTACCACAATGGCATTACCTCTAAACTATGCAAAGGATGTAGATGTATGTAGGTATGTATATATGTATATATATGTATTTCTATGTATGTATGTATGTATGTATGTACGTACGCATGTATGTATGTATGCATGCATGCATGTATATACATATATAGACCAAGAAAAATGGGCAGAGTTAATGTCATTGTTAATGGACATTATATTTCCCCTATATATATACATATACATATACATATTTTCCATTAAATCTACATTATTTGTGTGCAATATTTTGAGGTAAGTCACTTAGCACAGGTTGAGTTAGTTTTATTGTTTGATTATTTTGATTCTATAATATGTATATAGTTGGATCAATTTTGTTGTTGTGCTAAGATGTAATAAGCACCTTAAACAGATCTCTCTGTATATATACATACATATATACCTACATACATGTATATGTATGTATGTATATATGTATGTATATATCAGTGGAGATCTAGGATTTCATTACCATGCCCTTGTGATTGTTGCATTTCATTGTTATTCCCTTGTGATCTCTGCATCTTGTTGTTGTGTCCTTGTGATCCTTTCATCTCATTCATTTTATTGTACCTAATCTAATGATTGTTCTGTAGAAATTTGTAATCAACCTAGCTAATCAACAACTAGACCCATTCACTTGGGTTATGGCTTGTTTCTTTCTAAAAATATCTGCTCTAATATGTTTTTGTAAAATTTCTTTCAAAATCTGCCCATTTTTCATAGTTTGTATTATTTTTGTGGATGATCTTGAGGTAAGTCACTTAACACCTTAAAAAAGATGTCTCTATATACATACATACATGTATGTATGTATGTATATTGTTGACATTATAATCATGTTTGTTATTAATGACATACACTTATTCAGATTGTAAGTATCTACTAAGAATATTATATAGTTAATAGTGTTAAGAAAGAATTTTAGACTCTACCAAGTTCTACAGTTACTTCTAAGTCCAAGAGACAATATTTAGTTTGTGCTGAGCAGTTACTACCAAGTTGGTGATCAGCAGTGTAAAATGAGCTTTGTAAGGTTTACTAAGTTCCTCAGCATAAACTGAGTTGTGCAGTGCTTACTGAGTTTGCAGTTAGTGTGATGTGAGTCTAGTGTTAATTGAGCCACTTAGTGTTAACCAAGTGGCTCAGTTTATACCAAGCTCAAAGTGATGGCATTTATTGAGCTATGTACTATGGGCCAAGTGATTCAATTCATATACCAAGTTTTACAATATTTGCCAAGTCACGAGTGTAGACTGAGTTCATGAGTACTTGGAAGTGATTAGTATAGATTGAGCTTCTACATCTATCGAGTGCATGATGATGCCAAGCCTTAACAGTGGATGCCGAGTATCAGAACCTCACCTAGCTAGTCTTTAGAACCCGAGTTCCTACAATTGGGTTGACTTTGTGTATTTTTTGTAAACTTGTATTGTGGTTGACTTTGTAATTTGTAATTTGGATTGGTATATATGTAATGTATTATATCACATCCAAAGATATAGTATGAAGTAATGTAACAAGTAGAGAAAAGAAAAAGAGCAAAATACAAGGCTACAACAATATTAGAAGTAGCAAATATTTATCTATCACAACAAGGTGATTGTTACACTCAAGGAATCTTATTTAGCAAACCAAGTTGTAGATTAGAGATTATTTATTGTTTCATTCTAATAGGTGGATCAGATAAATCCTTTTACAAGGTAGACTTAACAGTCTTTTGTAAATCTCTTTATCGAGTGCATACTTCATTATATGTTTGTAAATCATTTTACAAGGTGGACCTAGCAGTCCTTATTGCTCCTAACATGGAAAATCATTAGAAGTTATCATTGTAAGCCTTAACATACCAACTTTATACTATAGTACTAAATCTTGTGGGTATCATCACCACCCCAGTTTTACTTTCTATTTGAAAGGTTTCTGGGTCACCAAATTATGTGTCAAAAGTGTTATAAATACTTTTATATTTTCAGTTTCTTATGCATACAGTTGGATCAAAATACACATGAAGGATTAATTGCTAATTTAGGATTAAATTTTATTGGTTACTAATTCATCCCTCCCCTCTTAGTAACTTAGCCTATCACATATATTTCCAACAATTGGTATCAGAGCTTTGTGGTTCTTAGAAAAGAAGTTAAACAACTTTAGCAAAGATCAAAGGCTATGGAGGTATTTGGACTTGACAAGGCTATTGACAATAAGAAACTAGATTTGGAATTGGCTATTGGGCAATTCAAGAAAGCAAAGGAGAAACTCTCCCAATCCCTAAAAAGAAGAAAAGATCTTGCAATATAGATGAATGACCAACCTATTGGAATTCATAAGTGGGAAGATTTACTTCTGAGGGGGGGGGGGGGGGGGGGGGTTGGTGTGAATCAGAAGTAATAAACTTTAATCTCTAAAACTCTTAACTAAAATCAATCACATGCAAGGAACACATCTAATTTACATGAAAGTAAAGACATGCATGAAAATAGATAACACAAGATTTGATTACCCAGAAACCCTCCAAAATGAAAAGGTAAAACTTGGGTGGGGATGACACCCACAACTTATCACTGTAGCAATATGTAACTGGTTAAGGTTACAAAGTTTGACCATCATCAATGGTCTACCTTGTGAAAGGTTTTCCCTGTTAAAGGCTCTAACACCCCAATAAATTAACTTGTCTAAAGGATTTATAAACACTCACTTGGAATGTCACCCTATTAAAAGATTTACAATATGGTTGTTAAACCAACCTATCTTCATAGGATTTTCATTCTGCTAATATAGTGGCTAGAAAGTAGAATGTGATGACATGATAACTTACAATCCTCAATTGCTGATTTTAGATCCTTGTTTTTTCCAATTTGATCTAATCCTTCTTGATTTGATTTGACTTTGTCCAAAGTGTTGATACTCTATTTTGACCAACTTGATTCAACAATTCTATTCTTCCTCTAAGTCTTCGCACCCCTTTCACTTCCTTCAAAACTTCACTAGAATTCACCCATGCATTCTCATATGACATTGAATTATGGGGTTTTGACCTCCTTAAAAGGGTTTTGAGACTTAGGGTTGGGTATGAATCAATGATTGAGATTCATCCATCTTTCCTACTCAATTCTTTCCATTTTTCTGATTGGTTGCATGTTGATTTCATAGGGAATCAAAAAGATTCAATCTTATCTTTTAGATCCTTTGAGATTCATCTTGAATCGGCTCAAAAATGGTTTACATTTGAGTTTGTGAGGGCACAAAATCTTATGTTGATTTTGTGTTACTTAGCATTTACTGATTACTGATGATCGACACATATAAGAATTCTATCTTTCTCAACATCTATAAGAATTTTGTCTTGCTTGGCTCCTATACTTTACTGAACACATATACTAGCTGGGCATCAATTGTCACTTGGTACTTGAAACTTTCTTGGCATCTAAATAACTCATTACCTATTGAATTTCTAGCTTGACACATACTGTAGCTTAGCATCTATATTATACTCGGCATCAACTTAGAAATTTCTTAAGTGTGTTGACACTCAATTGTCAAAACCAATCTGAGACCAACAATCTCTCCCTTTGACATGAGTGTCAAAAACACTTAACTAAACATTATGAATCTAATCTCTATGAGTATAATATACATCTTGTTCAGCATATGTAAAAAACTTCAAAACTATTCAAAATTTTGTGAAGATACCTCAAAATTTGTATCTCCCCCTGAGTTGATGTGCCTTTTTTGTATCCACAACTTCTCATGTTGGATTTGTCTCATGTATATTATGCTTTGCCTTATCATTCTACCTTATTTGACCTGTTCTATCTACTCTATTTTTGCTCCCCCTTTTACACATCTTTCCTTGCAATTATTTTATCCTTTTAGCTTTATTATTTCTCAAAATTTAACTTCTTATCTCCCCCTAAATATTATCTCCCTCAAAATGTCTCAAAATATTATCTCTTCCTTTGTTTTATAATCTCCCCCTTTTTTGATAGTTATGTCAAAGGGTGTTAAACATTAACTAAATACTTTGCCAAAAAGGATTTATTTACCTCCATAACAATCTTTAAAGAAGAATCCCAATTGTCTAGTGCAATTTCTAATGCTCTAAGCTGGATGGCTATCTCTGCTACAAGGTGAACTAGGCCTTCTAGTGTAGAAAGATTGGGGTCTTTCTTTAAAACATTCTCAGCATAGGCCAATTCCTTCTAAGAAAATTCCATGTGAGGGGTGATAGTAGATTGTATTTGTATTAGTTTGGCCTTTGTATTTGCCTCATCTACTATAATTACAGCTAGTTCCTTTTGTGTATGAAGCGTAGTAGAAAAATGATTCTCACTCTGAGCTAGATCCTTGGGTAGCTACATGCTTGATATTTTTAGGTTCCTCTCCAAGCTCATTATCTTTTGGCTGGTCTCTTGTGTTAAAATCGATGGATCACATAGCTTCGAGTACATTGAGAATATGTTCTCAAGTACTGCTTTTACCTTTTCAACCTTCTTTGCGAGCTCCACCTGAGATAGTGCTATCTCACTTGATATTCGTTAATTTACTTTCATTTGAAACTTCTTTTCAAACCATTCTAATAGTTTGGCATTAGTATCAAGGTCTTCATTCTGTACTTGGTCCACTATATTAGATAATTGCTCCATAATTGGCTTAGTTTCATCAGGTACCTACAAGCTGAATGCATCTAAAAAGAAGGCACTCATTTTTTAGTATCTCTTGCTTTTTCTTCCTCTCAAGTGCCTCTTGCACTTCATTTATCTAATCTATGTTCATATTTTTGTAGTCATATTTCGGAATGACTATTTTCCTCATCTAGTGCAGGGTCTCCACAGTGAAGTACCCTTGCAACTCTTGTAGAGCTCAAGCCTAGTGTAGATATTTGCAATGGCATGGAAACAGTGCTCGACTTCTGAGGCATTGTAGGAGTTCCTATTATAGGAAAGTTTATTAGTGTTTGTATTGCCTCTTGTTCTTTCTCCTTAGGGGTAATCCCCCTCTTCTATTCTTCCTTGATCAATTACCATGATCTAAGCTGGTGCACCTTGTCCTTGTGCAGTAGGAACAGAAGTATCCTTCTATCCTATTTGATCTTTTACTTGCTCCTCCACACTTGTTGTGATTGTAACTATGGAGTCAACTCTAGCTAGTGTGTCTTGTGCAGCTTGCTCTTGAGTTTGTCCACTTGTGGTTGTTTGGATATGTGAAGGTGGTTCTTGTGGATTCACCTTCTCCTTTGTGATATCAGCCACAAATTTCTATAGTTCTTCCACACTCACCAAGAATGGGTTTGTACACAATTGTGCTTGTAGTGTGCTTTGGTGAAGAATCCTTTTAAGATCCTCTATAGTCAATGGGTTGATGTTTTCACTAGAGTTGTTAGAAACATCTTGTATAATCACTGTATTTGTAGGTGTGGGAGTTACATGTGGAGGACTTGATGGTGGCATTTGTGTGGCTTGCACCCTCTGTTCCTATCGCTGCTCCTTAGTAGTTTCCATATCAACCTTTTGTGGCTCTTTCTCCAATGTAACATTTTCTTTTTCTTTTTCTCCTTCTTCTTCCTTATCATTTTCCTCTTCTTCTTCATCATTGTTTCTTCCCTCAAAGGGATCTGCTTCTCCTTCTTTCACTATTGTTAGCCCATAAATTAATTTCCACATTTGTGTGGACTTTTTTCACAACATCTTCAATTTTATTTTGAAGTATACTAAATGCTCTATACTTGGGTGCAAATTTTCTCCCATGCTTCTTATTTACCTTAATTATTTGCCTTTTTGTAAGTTTAGGCATAAAACGAGCCAGTGTTGACTCTCTTATTTCCTTTTCCATATTCAAGCAATAATGCTATTTATGACTCTTCCACCATGTTCTTAACTTATTAAAGTCAATTCCTTTTAAGCCTAAAAAAGTTGCATTATCTCTAATATTATCACAAATATTTTCTAAATTAGATTTAGTGGTGTGACTTATCACTCTGAATTGGCTGTTGTCATTTGATTTAGTTCTCTCCTCATCTGATTTTGAAGGTGCCACATACTTTCTTATCTGCTTCTTCTTTGTCGGTCCTCCCTACTTAGTGGCCTTTTTCTTTTCCTATTCCTTAGCCACCTTTGTTGTAGCTCTTGTGTCTACCCTTGTGGTGGGTTTTTTTGGGCTACATTTAGCTATTTTCTTTCCTCTAGGTTGAGTTGTAGGCTATTTTTGTGCCTTTCTCTTCTTTTCCTCTGCCTTAACTGCTTCCTTGGTTTTCTCCTCCTTGGCACCTTTTACTTCTTTGGCATCTTCACCCATTCCTTGGGTCAATGCAAGTGACTCCTAGCCTTGTTCTTCTTCTTCTTCTTCTTCCTCTGCTTCTACAGTGCCTTCACCAAATCTAGCTTTTAGTTTCTTCACCTGTTTATCCTTTTTCTTCACATCATAAGTGCCAAAGGGTTGGGCACTTTTATTTACTTCCTCTTCAAGCAGAGTAGTGATTGTTGTAGATGCCTCATCCATGTTAATTTCATATCCAAGTGGCCTCATCCATCTTACCCTTGGTACTACTTCGTGGATGTATGTAAAATCAATATCGACCAAAAAACATATGTCATTAATGTGCTACTCAACTAATGAAATAGGTATCCTAAGTCTTTGTTTCATAGACTTCTTGAAGTCTTCAAAGTAGCTGGTCATTATGGTCTCAAAATTTGCCCCCATCTGCTCTATGTATTCATTGACCTATTTGTCTTTCAGCTTACCTTTCCAAAAGAAGGGAATTTATTCTATACATAAAAGAATAAAAATATCAAAATTGCTCCAAATTTTCATTGGGCTCCCTTTGTTCTTCTTATAGCTCCCAAGATTTCTATAATCTATTGTAGTTGTAGTTCAGCTAGATCATAAGTATGATCCTTTTTGACAAGTTTGTAACCAATGTCCACTACAATACAAGGAATACTATTAAATTAGCTTGATTGGTACAATTTGTGGGATATGACTCTAACTTCAAATTCAACAAGAGGATCCTTGGTGGTGTCAATGGTCATCCCTCTCTTGTTCTATTTTGCACCAGTGTTCTTCTCTATAGCTTCTTTAGAGTCACTCCTTAGGGTTTTAGGTTGTTCTAGGGTTGGATGCTCGGTCACCCTATGTATAATTCTTTTAGATATTTTAATGGGTTCATCCTCCAATCAAAGGCTTTCATCATGAATTTGACTCAACACAATTTCGATCCACTCTATTTTAAATACTGTAAGAAAATCTAGGGCATGGGTTAAGCCCTTCCTTTCAACAATTTGAAATTCTTCCTTCAAAATTCCATTCTCACATAATTTTTCATATGCCTCCCTAATTTCCATATCATCTATTCCACCAATCTTGCAACTGTAACATCTTCTTACATCTTGCACCATCATCACTTTAGGCGAAATCATGGATAAAGCTCTGACAGGGTCATTTTTCTATGCAACCTTAGGGATTGGTCTAAATTTGGGTTGCTTGACTTCATTACTCACTAAGTGAACTTCAAATGACTCTTTTTCTTGTGGTTTCCTAGAGCTAGAGACCATTTCTACAAACTAGTATTTTAAAACTTAGAAATAACGAAACTACATAGCTTGGCACCACTATAAATACCTTAAAATTGATGAAATGGCGTTGAATATATGTTGGAATCTACTCAAATGCTTGAATCTTTTCTTGGTAACCATTTTTGTGCTCTTCTTGCTCTTGCTCTATATTCACGATAATGAAAAATGATTGAAAACTTGACCATATATCCTTCATTTCATAGCATTTTGTTGGTAAATAGATTTGTTCTTCTTTGATTATGACTCTTGAATGCCCAAATTATAAACAATATCTAATTACAAATAGTTGAAAAGCCACTTATGGATAGACTGGCTTTTCTTTGAATTGATAGGAACAACTCCCTATGGTAGATTTGTAGTGAATTCTGTTTTATTTCTAAACTAATATGGGGTGTGTTCTTGACTCGAGAATAGAAGAAGTGAACCAAGCCAGACCTAAATAGGATCTAACTTAGGTAGAAAAAAGACTTATGAAGAATTGATTAAATTTATGAATCCACAAATCTTGTGAACTCACAAATTTTAATAACAACTAATACTGAACTGAATCAATTAGAATCTAAACTATAGAGAAGAAGAAGTTAGCTAAAGGAAAAATTGTTTAAGGGATTCCTCTTTGAACATGCAATGACACCACTTATCATATCTATTGAATACCTTGAAATAGGGGAATGAAACTCTGTTCTTTACTTGCTTCAACTTAGATTAAAGAGGAAACATATAGCTATGACTAAAAGAAATGGAACAAAAAATAGTTGATACAAAATACCATTCAATTGACTCTGCAACATCAAGTACTTCACATCAAAAACTTTTTGACCCTTTATTCATCTTTCAATTTCATACATATAGGATTTTGAGATGATCATTACAATAAAAGTTCAATCAGTTCATCTTCTCAAAAATGACAAATGGCAAGACACCAATTTTTTGTATTACAATAATTACATAAGAAAGAAAAAAAAAGGGGGCGGGGGGGGGGGAGGAATTGTGAATCATTTTGACTTCTTCCCTTTTTTTGGTTTTGCCTTATAGGCTTTAGTGGCAACTATGATTGGGATTAGCTCTTCATGCTTAGACACATGTATGTTGGTGTATCTCAAGAGCCATTTGGAATGTTCTCTAGCTAACTCCTTCATAGCATTCAATTGATTTGGTAGCTCCTCTGTGGTAATGTGTATGCATATGTTGAGTGTCTAGAGTTTTGCAACTCTATTTTGACTATGGGAAGACACACTAGACAGGCTATCCAATAATTTGGAGAAGTTCTCCTTCATGACATTTATCTCGATGAGTGCTTTTCCTTGGCCACTAGTTTATGAATTTGTATGTAGCCCCTTCATGAGTTCAAATCCTCTATCTTGGGTCTTCTTCACTTTATCCTTTGTTTCCTTAAGTCCCTTTTCTGCTAACAGGATCATTTCTATCTTGAGCTACATGCTCTAAAGCCACTTGAATAGAGATTCATCTCCCTTTGGCAAGATTTTTGCTTCAACAACTTCCTTTGCCTTCATCTAAATGATCATCTTTAGAAGAGAGACACAATCATCATACTTTGTCCTTTCTCTAGCTAGAGTATTGCTATTTGATAATATGTTATCCTTCTCTATTTCCAATCTTAGGATAACATTACCAATTTGTTCTATAATAGCAGCTCCTTCTAATTTGAGCTTCCCAATCCATTCCTTACCAATTTGGCCAAAGTTCCTATCTTCCTAAAGTTGAGAGATGAGAGCCTAAACCTTAGCAGCAGTAGGATTTTTGGTTACTGATACTTTGGAGATAGTTGCCAATGGAGTAACCAACTATCTAATGAACCTATTCAATTCTTCTATCTTAGCTTTCATTCTAGTCTTTGACAACTTCAGACTTTCTAATTTTCCCTCAATCACCTCATTGGTTGACTTCCACAAGCCAACCTTCGTGTCATGCCTGGCCTCTCCAAGGTCCACCGAGTGTAGAGTAAAATCATTAGCAGTCATATCTTCAATCCTTCCTCCTTTATTGTGCTTGGCTATCTCCATTATTAGGTACTCTATTTCTGGATCTTGCCCAAGTATAAACAATGTTTTTTTCTTCTTTACCTTGGTTAATGTAGATCCAGAAAAAACTACAAGGGATATAGTGTCTTTGGTGGGAGTGCTTTCATCTTTCCTTTTCCTCTTTCTTTCTAGAGTATCCTCCAACTAGAAATTAGTGCCCATCACTTTGGAGGCTGTCCCAATTAATTCTATACTAAACATCTTCTTCTTAGTTGGAGTGATTGTCACCGCAATTGAAGAGAAGGGATTCTTTTGATCTTGAGAAATGAGCTTGGAAGAGCTCTGGCCTTTATCTACCTCTGGAGTTTTCTTCATTACCTCATCAGACTTAGTAGACTCACTACTACAACTCTTTCCATCTCCCAAATCCACTATCTATATTAGGGAGCCACTTGGTTGCAGAAGTGTAGCACTTACTGGCAGAATAGGGATATGATGAGGAGAGGGAACTAGAGTAACATGGGGAGCAGGAACTAGAGAAACATGGGGAGAAGCAAATGGAGAAACATGAGGAGATGGAACTAGTGTGACATGGGGGAATAGAACTGGAGTGGTAGCACTATCCTTTGGCTCCTTTGTCTTCTTCTCTTCAACACTAATTTGGGTTATGATGACTAGGAGGGAACCACCATGACAAGTCTTAGCTATGGGAATTCTCTTGTCTGTAGGTTGATCACCTCCTCTCGAAGGTTGAGCTAGTCCTAGAGTGGTAGCTATTGTTACACCTGGTGTAGCACTCTAGGAGGAAGAAGGTGTTGTAGCTACTAGAGAGGCTTGAGTGGCTGTACCTTTACTCCTACTCCTTTTGGTTGTCCATTCAACCCACTTCCCAATTCTCTTGATGATTCTAGCCATCATAACATCTAAATCTTCCTTAGCATCTCCATAAGGCTTCAAACTAATAGGAGTGCTCCTCATGTTAGTTAAATATGTATTGCTATTTATATTTTTTCCATTGTCCTCCAATCCTTTAACATTGAAATTGATACCATATGTTTTAATTTTCTCCACTATGAGCCTGGTGAAAGCACAATCTCAGATTTCAAATTCATCTTTACAATCCACCTAATAGTCTTCAATAGTGGTAATGTGTTTGATCACACTCCCAATCTGCAACACATCCCTCACATATCCATTCGGATCAAACATAGGTCTCAAGAACTCATACACCTCCAATTTCTATTTCATCTCAAACACTTTTAGCATATTCTTTGCATTAGAGTAGGACTCACAACTGTAAGCTCCAACTTTCATAGGGAATTCATACCCTTTCTTCTTCAAGCTTCTACTTAGCACATTCACCCAAATTGCCTACCTCATGATCTTTATCAACATGATCACGTCATTCAAATACCTAGGAAGCTTCAAGGGGAATCAATCAAAATCTGCAAGACACAAATATGAGAAAGATGAGAATTGGATAAAATAGTTCCTAAATTGACTAATAGTCGCCATTTCCTTTGAGCTAAATCTCCTCTCCGATCATCCTTGGAGTTCCTTGCAAATTCTCATTGTAAATGTCTCATTAACTTTGACATATTCTGCATAATTGTTTTGCAATTGCAAACATGAATAGAATTCGTAACATTTCACATCATTAGGAAAGTTTTCTACTCTTGGAAGGCCTGACCACAATTATGGAGCTACTAGCATATAAATTAGGAAGGAAGACATATAAAAGGTGTTGTAAAAATTCATGATGCTAAGAGCTTTGGATAGATTCTCACTTACCTCATAGGCCCAATCTTCTTACAAACTTGATTTCTTTATGAATGCAAAAAATTGCCCCCATAACCCACCGAGGAGAAGATGATTTCCATTTTTCTACCTAGGATTTATGTACACTTTATCTTTTGAGTTAACATTTCCTACAAGTTTGGAAAATCTTTAAAGGACCATTAAATTTGAAGGGGGGCCCACTTCCTTGTCTGTTCCCTTCACAATTGCCTTTGGTGGAAAACAGACTTCATGGGTCAAAAGCCTGCCAAGGAGAAGTCATTTTTGGGTTTTCCACTTAAGATGGTTTTGAGCATCATGATGAATCCCAAATGTTTCCCAAGGCAGAAAATTTTAATGAAAATAGGGATTTTCCATAAAATAACTCATTATCTTCTCACATCAATCTGTGAGCCTCATTTGCTAATCTTTGTGGGAAATTGGAGAACATGATTCTCATTTTTTTGCAAGCTTCATTCTTTCATAGAAAAACTTGATAAGCCACAAACAAGCCTAGCTTTATGAATAACTTTCACAAGTTTCAAGAATCCCCATTGAATTAGGTACTAAGCTACCCATAAACTCGTGACATCAAGGGAAACCACCTGACCATGAAATGTGTGAGAAGGGAAAGATGGAAATTTGATGGAGAATCTTTTCACCTAAGGGAGATTAGAACTAGACCCAAACATACCTAGACCTAACTAAGACACAAAAAATTCTACTTTTGCAAAATGGATATAGGGTGAAAAGTGGGGCAATATATTTAATGCTCATTGCTTGTACAATTGACCACTTGGATCCTTAAGAAATTCTTCTTTTCTCAGCTTCCACTTATTTTCCAATCACTTGGTATACACTAGAGTTTCACTTACTTGGCTTCAACTAGCATATTTTTACTTGACAGTAATTAACCACTCAGCTTCTACTGACTTTGGCAGACAACTCAACATATACTAGGATTTTACTCAACATCTCATGATGTGCATTCATCATCAGGCTTAGGGTGTCTAGCTATATGTTGGAAATTCTTGCAAGCTCAATTGACTTTTCCTCCAATATGTTGGCAAGGTTTCTCTTATCATCTTCAATGGCTCATTTCTTTTGTTTAGTCACTTCACAAAGCATCCTGGCTTGAGATTCTTGTTCAATCTTGAGAGTTCGGATCTATTTTTCTTGAGCTCTATTCTTCTCCATTAGGTCAGCTATTGCTACATCAAACTCCTTGGAATCTCCATTAGCAAACACTTTTGAGGTGTCAATCTCCTTGTACTGTGTATCATTCTCAACTATGGCAATTTCTCTTTTTTTTTTAAGGATTTCCTCAATTCTTCCCTTGCGTCCTCTAGAGAATGTAGAATGAGATGTATCTCAATCTCTTGGTTCTCTATGATCTTCCCAAGTTTGTAGACTTCCACTTGTAGATCTCTTTCTCCAAGTTGTAAGGCTTCTCCTTGTGAGAACTTAGCTCTAATACCAATTGTTGGAATTCACAAGTGGGAAGATTTACTTTTGAGAGGGGGGTGAATTAGAAGTAATAAAATTTAACCTCTAAAAATCTTAACTAAAATCAATCACAAGCATGTAACACATCTAATTTACATGAAAGTAAAAATATGCATGAAAATAGATAACACAAGATTTGATCACCCAAAAACCCTCCAAAATGAGAAGGTAAAACTAGGGTGGGGATGACACGCACAACTTATCACTGTAGCAATATGTAATAGGTTAAGGTTACAAAGTTTAACCATCATAAATGGTCTACCCTGTTAAATTCTCTAACACCTTGTTAAAAGTGGCCTATCTAAAGGATTTATAAACACTCACTTGGAATGTCACCCTATTAAAGGATTTACAATGTGGTTGTTAAACCAACCTATCTTCATAGAATTTTCATTATCCTAATACAATGGTTAGAAAGTAGAATGTTATGACCTGATAACCTACAATTCTCAATTGCTGATTTCATATCCTTGTTTAGTCCAATCTGATTTGATCATTCTTGATCTGATATGACTCTGTTCAAAGTGTTGATACTCTGTTCTAACCAACTTGATTCTACAATTCTATTCTTCCTCTAAGTCTTCACACCCCTTTCACTTCCTTTAAAACTTTGCTAGAATTATCTCATGCATTCCCATACAACATTTAATTATGGGGTTTTGACCTCCTTAAAAAGGTTTTGAGACTTAGGGTTAAGTATGAATCTATGATTGAGATTCATCCATCTTTCCCACTTAATTCTTTCCATTTTTCTGATCTGTTGCATGTTGATTCATAGGGAATAAAAAATATTCAATCTTATCTTTTAGATCCTTCAAGACTCATCTTGAGTCGGCTCAAAAATGGTTTACATCTAAGTTTGTGAGGGCACAAAATCTTTTGATTCTATGTTACTCGACACTTATTGATTACTGATGCTCGACACATATAAGAATTTTTTGTCTTGCTCGACATCTATAGGAATTCTGTCTTGCTCGACTCCTATACTTTACTCACCACATATGCTGGCTTGGCATCAATTGTCACTTAGTACTTGAAACTTGCTCGACATCTAAATAACCTAACACCTATTGAATTTTTGGCTTGGCACATACTGTAACTTGAAATCTATATTATACTTAGCATCAACTTAGAAATTTCTTAAATGTGTTAACACTCAATTGTCAAAACCAATCTGAGACCAACACAACTCTACATTGAAGAAAGAATTGAAAAAATCCATTCAAAAAGAAATTTAGATGAAGCTAATGAAGAAATCAAAGAACTATTAGAAAAGAACATTTCACTTCATGAAGCAGTAAGAAAGTTGAGAGGAGACCAAGAAATTTATTCAATAAGATTGTGTGAAGTCATGGAAGAGAAAAACAAGATAAAAGAAGAGATAGAAGGAAAGAACAATAAAATTCAACATCTATCCCTTCAATAAGTAGACTTCATTAATTATCTCACCAATGCAAATGAAGAAATCATGAATCTAAGATCAGAGAATGAAAGATTGTAGAAAGACCTAAACACTAAAAAGGAAATCAATAAAAGAATGATGAAATCTCAAGTAGATACAAATCCACAAATTAATTGAATGAGAAAAGCCATTATAGAAAAAAAGGAAAAGTAGGAATTGGATATACAAAAGAAAGTGAATCATCCAAGAAAGGATCTCAAAAGAATCAAAGACCTACTTGCAGTCACTATGGTAAGATAGGTCATACATCAAAAAAATGTTGGAGCAATGGGAAATATAAATTCAATGAAAAATTCTAGAATTGCAATCAAAATGGACATAGAGCTAATGAATGCAAAGAGAAACCAAAATTTGAAGGAAAATGCCACAAATGTAAGAAGCATGGGCACAAATCCTCAAAATGCATGACTAAGATATTGAACCCAACATAATAGATTGTAAAAGCTATATTTGGTTGGGACTATAACACTTGGTGCAAATGTCACTACTGTGGAGAATTTGGACATATTGAAATAAATTGTGTAAAATATCACATGAGGAAAATAGAAGACGTTTCATTTGTATAGAACTTGGTCATCTTGCCAAGAACTATATGAATACTAAAAGAATTAAAGATGAAAAGAAGGCAAAAGCTAATAACAGTAGAAAGTAGATGAGATAACAATGGATTCCAAAATCTTCTAAGAATGTAAGTCCAAGAAATGATGAACATGTCACTCAAGAATTGGGCGACTCTAGCATTTCCACTTGATCTCTCAAAGGAGAACTGGAACTTGGATTCTAAAGAAGACATCTCACTTTAGTTCCAGTTAGCAAAATGAAAGATCCATATTAGCATACAAGATGTAAAGGTATCACTAAGCATTCAAATGGTGCCAGTCATTACCAAATAAAGTTAGGTTATAGACCTTACCAAGTGAGGTCAGGTTGTGAGAACCCACTGAGCAAGGTCAGGAGTTATTATATCTATTCTGTGGTTACCAAGTCATGGATGACTCTACCTAGTATTCAATGCAAGTGAAGTAGATGATAGTTTGTCATTTGAGTGAACAATCATACCAGGACATTTATGGTGATGGAAATGAGAGATTTGTTAAAAAGGGTGAAATTGAAGTCATTTCTCATCGTGAATTTTTTAGAACTATCTATGTAGAGCGATATAAGAGCATTCAAGCAATTCAAGTAAGTTATTGAGGATTTTTGTGTTCTTGAAAACGCTACTGAGCAAAGATGAAATCCACCAACATCAAATCTAAGAAAGGTTCAAACATGTTAGTTCAAGGCATGGAGTGGAAGGCACCAGATTTTAAGTTGAGTCTGACCATTGCGGAAAGTACCCTAGATCCAAGTGGATCTCAATCTCAAATTCCACCAAAGGTACTATTGATCAATGATATTCATTCACATTTTAAGTATCCTATACAAGATATTGGAACATTAGAAATCGATGAATCCTTGAAAGAATTATGTGTGAATGGTGTGTTGAAACCAGAACATCAACATCTTGAAGCAAAAGGTTTAACTCACATTTCACATATGCCACGAGATTTTCAAATCAAATGGATAAGATATATTCTTAGTTGTGTGCATAATGGTCATCTATGGTTAGATCAACCTATTGTGATAACCAAGAAGATGATCCATAGGATGACTACTCTTCCTATGTTGGCTAAAGAGAAAAAAATGAAAACCCTTGCTGAGTGGGATGGAAGGGGAATGAAGATCAACTATGCTACAGACATGGAATTAAAATTTGGGATACATGTCATTGCACACAAAATATACAGTTTGAGTAGAATTAATAGTGTGTCATGCGAAATAGTGGATTTCACATACAAGGTGGTCAAAAATAACAAATCACTTAACCTTGCCAAGTTGATGTTGAATTAGTTCAACAAGAACATGCAGAATATAAGAACTTCCAAAAATAGTCCTTGTAAGTTTGGTTAACTTTTGACTTGTCTATTTTTCTATGTGCAATTTTTTTTTCCATCTAAAGGTATAGTTGTATGGAGGTAGGATGTACCTATGCTTTATAAGATTAATGAATATATAGTTGAAATGGGAGAAAACTATGTGAATATTATGGACAATTACTTTGATGCATTCAAAGATAAGATGAATAACAGATTTAGGATTCCAAAGGAACTAGTTGATGTTTAAAAAGATGATGTGTGTTTCATGGTTGATAGTGATTAAGTATATATTCAAGTAGTTAGACCAAGAAGTGTATGGGTCAAACCTCTAGGTTATGAGGTAAACATAGATGAAACCAAGGACATTATTGAGGCATTGGTTAATGAGCCTATTGACCCTAAATTTGCATACTTTGGCACTTATGATGAAACAAAGGCTATAATTGAATTGGAAATCAAACTCCCTTAGGCAATCAACAAAGGGAAGAAGAGGATTAAAAAATTAAAAACCAGCTCCACTATTCTATTGACTGAAGGCAAACAAGATGATATTGAGGATGAAGAAGTAGAAGATGAAGAATGGGTAGAGGAAGAAGAGTTGTTAAAGTAGAAAGGTAAGGTAATTATTACAAAGCTTGATAAAAAATCTATTTTTGTGTTTATAAGGAGACCAAATAGGAAGAAATTAGACAAAGAATCAAGAGATATAATCTTTAAAAGGACTCCACCCACCTTCTAGGAAAGGCTAAAAGATATGGAGTCAGGATCAGGCATACCAAATTTCAAAGAACTAAAGTATGAAATTAGGACTGCAGAGGAGCAAAAGTAAATAGAAGATATATGAATATCTAAAATGGGTAACTAGAAGTATTCCCTAGACCAACTTGCTCAACATATTCCAAGTGATCTAATGGAGAAGATCAAGCCAAGATGGGAGAATGCCATGAAAACTTAAAAAGACATATATTAGTAGACCCTGAGGAAACTCATACTAATTTTGAATGAAGGAGCTAAAGGAATCTTTAAAGAAGAATGAAGAAAAACTTGCTTTGGGATTCAACACTTTTCTTATATTGTTGAATGACATTGAACATGTGGTAAGGAATGCCACCAACATAGGAAAGAACATATATGTTCTTCATAAAAAAAGTGATCTTGTTGTCAATGTTAGTGATAAGGGTGATAATGAGCATTAACAAGATCAAATAAATTGATGATGAAGTTACACATTTTGACAATATAGATGATGAGGAAGAGGAATAGGGACAGGAAGCTACCGAGGAAGACTTACCAAAAGTACAAAACACTGAGGAGACAGACCTAAAGAAAATTGTTATAGTGGTCATAGCCTCACTTCCTCGTTCTCTAAGCCAAAAATTGAAAACATCATGATGTAGAGTACAACAGTGGAAGGTTTGATCCTTTTGTATCTTTAAGTTTGAATGCTCAAAACACCAATTTTCAATGAATGATTCAAAACACCAAATTTTCAACAAAGACTTCAAAAGTGCCTCAACACCTTTCTCTAATTTTTTTTGACCTTCAAAAATCCTAAGGGTGATATTAAATCCCCAAAACACACTTTTGCAACTTTAACACAAACTTTACTAGCCTATTCCTAAAATAGGGTTGCAAGGCTAGAACTGAAAAAATTGAGGTTTCTACTACAACCCCTCCCACAATACTTGAAAAAATGATAGAATTTTAAGGTGTTAAACTACCCAAATAATATCCCACAAGATCAAATTCTGGTCTACTCCAACACTTCACTAATCTGCCTAAGTACACAAACCTAATAGAGCCCTTATAGGCTTGGTTTGCAAAGAAAGACCAATGAAATGGGTGCATAGACTAAAGATAGGCTTTAAGATATCTTCTAGGGTTTCTAAGAACACCTAATCCACCTTTAGTTTCCTTACTTTATACTTATCCACTTCTAAATCAGCAAATTCCTATATTTTAGAAATAAATATCACACAATATTTGTCCTAGGGCTTGCAAGCATTAATAGTTCCCCTCAACTTCTGGACTCCTACCTCTAGAATCTCAAAGTGCATTCCCAAATCTTCCATTTCCATTGGGTTTTGTGCAAAATGAATGGTACAGTCATGATCTATACCTCCATTTTCCCAAAACCCTATTGTAACTAGGTTTCTAGGCAGTTAAGATAGAAAAAGCTCTAACTTTGGCTAGAGACCTCCAAATTTCTTTAGACCAAGTGCATTAGAAAGCTAACTCACTAAATTATCTTCTCAAATAATTAACCCTTCACTCCCAGTTAGTACAACATGTACAAAATTGAAATATCAATGAAATTAAGATAAAAACCAAACAACTTTATTAATTTCTAGCCAAAAAAATGTACATCCAACAACCTTTTCTACTGGGAAGGTTGTATTACATATATATAAGTGTGTTTCATTGATCAACTACCTTGGATTCAGTTGCAATTGGTTGGAACTCTATGATTAGCAATATTAAGCAATTTTTGCAAAGTTGCTTAGCAACTTTTTGATGTTTTCAAATAATGCTTAATTAGATACCTAAACTACTTACCTAAGATCTTTCTAAGACCCTATCTAACCTTTTCAAAGGTTGATTTCATTATTTCAAACCTAAAATCTATCTATTCCTTCTAAGTTTCCCTTTAGGTCCTAAGAACACAAGGTTTATAGAAACACCTTAAGAGTCCTTGGCCTTTACATTGGGATCCAATAAGAACCTCTAAACTCCAAACTCACTGTTAATGCCTTCAACTATGTTGGATTAGTGGTCAAAGGTATAGTGCCTTGGTTTAAGAAATAGTGCCCTACACCATACTTCCCACTGTAGACACCTAAATTTGATTACATTGCTTTGGTAATCCTATTTAGTTATCTCTAAAGGCATCATTAATTAAATTCCTATTTAATTAATCCTTTGCCATCCCCTAGCTGATTAATTTAATTAATCATCTATAGTCCTAATTGATAAATCAAATAACCTATTATTTATCAATTAAATCCTATTCTTCTATCTAAATCCAAAATCCCCATTTATTAAATAAACCTATTTGATAAATGAAACCCTCAAATCTAAAAGCCCCTAACTTATTCCTAAACCCTCTTTTTAGCCTAATCCACCCCATCCACCCATACTAACTAAGCTTAGTCACTAACTCACCCACCCTCATGAATGCCATCCACTTGCAAATCTCTAACATCCCTAATCTAATCCTAAACCCAAGCCTAATCCACCCCCTAATGTTATCACATTCCCTAAGCAATCTTAAGACTTTCCTAAGCCAAAGAAAGTCAACAATCTCAACTCCCTCCAAAATATCCCAACCACCCAACAATGAATGCTCTTACAAAAGCCATAAAGACTCTTACAAGCTCTTACAAGCCATAATGAAGGGTCTTTATGAAGATATTATCCTTTGAGCCTCCTTTGTTGACTCATCCTTACCCTTTCCTCCATCCACTCACCTTGTGACATGTGTTACTCCCTAATTGGTGCTAAACAAGCACAATCCATGTGCTCCCTTTTGAGTGCATCCTAGCCCTCCTTAAGCTTTCATCTTTCCTTCCATCTTAGCCCTCCACCCCTCAAGCCCTTAGCCTATAAATTGAATCCCCTCCCAAGCCATTTCATCACAATCTTGGAGCTAAAGTTATAATGCCCTTTTGAGAGCCAAAAAGCCATCAACCATACCCTTATGATGCCAAATTGAGAGCTCACAAAGCTACCAATTTTCCATTTTTCATCTCCATTGAAGCTAGTTTTTGGGAACCTTGAGCATACATCCCAATCAATAGACCCATCTACCAAGCAAGGAGCTAAATCCCATTGGGAGAGTCCATTAATTTGGCTCACATTTCCAATTGGGGTTTTCTATTTAGTCTCTCATTTATGTTATGGTTTATATGCTAGTTAATGCTTTTGTTTTTGAATAGATTAGTATTACTTGCTAACATATTTCTCATATACACCCACCTCAAAGGAACTCAAGTCCCTTGAGTTGGAATTTCTTCAAGTTTGTACCCTGCCTTCTCAATGTCAACTTGACTCATCCATGTAGCATCCTCTGCTAGAGATTCTACCCATTTGACCAAATAGGAGTAATAGGTACCCCTCCTAGTTTTTTTAGAGATCTTCTTATCTAGGATACACTCTATCCTTAGTGTATTGACTTTTGGAAGTTGTGATACATCAATCATATCAGTACGATTTGTACCTACATCATGAATAGTACTAGGAGGTTTATAAGCATAAATATCAAACACATTAAATATTGGAGAAAGTCCTATATCAGGTGGAAGGTCTATTCTATAGGCTTTGTTGCCACATTTCTTTAGAATCTTGAATGGGCCTACTTTCTTCATCATTAGTTTGGTGTATTGCCCCTTTGGTAACCTTTCTTTCTTCAAGTGAATCATGACCATGTCCCCTACTTTGAACTATAGATCTCTTTTTTTTCCTATCTTCTTGTTCTTTATACCTTGTTGTGGTGTGTTGCAACCTATCCTTAACTTTCTTTTCTATGTCTTTCATGACTTGGGAAAAATCATCAGCTTGTGCACTTCTACTATCCATGTCTTTGATATCTCTTAGTTCTAAAACTCCTCTTGGGTGACTCCCATACACAATTTGAAAAGGGGTCATACCAGTGATTCTATTTAAGGAATCATTGCATGAAAATTCTGCCTGAGACAGTACTGTATCCCATGAACTCCCATGATATTGAGTGAGACACCTTAAGAGGTTGCCTAAGGACCTATTTATAACCTCAGTTTTCCCATTTGACTGTGGGTGATAGGTAGATGAAAAGGAAAGATTTGTTCCTAGTTTCTTCCATAATGTTCTCCAAAAGTGTCCTAGAAACTTAGGATCTCTATCTAAAATTATTGACATAGGTAGACCATGCAATCTAACAATTTTCTTGAAAAATAATCCTACTATATGAGATGCATCATGTGTTGTTCTACAAGGTATGAATTGGGCCATCTTTGAGAACTAATCAACTACTACAAAAATGTTGTTATGTCCTGATTTAGTCCTTAGTAGACCTAGTGCAAAATCCATACTTATAGAATCCCAAGGCTTGCGTGGTATGGATAAAGGATTGTATAACCCTACATTAGAAGTGTGTTTGTTAGCTTTTTGACAAATTATACAACCATCAACAAATTTCCTAACATCTAATTGCATTTTAGGCTAGTGATAGAACCTTTTAACTTATTCAAGGGTCTTATCTATTCCAAAGTGCCTTGACATGCTTCCACAATGTTTTTCTTTGATGATGTTCTCTCTACAAGAACCCCTTGGTATGCAAATTTTTCCTCCTTTAAACAAAATTTCTTCTTGAATTAGGTACTATGCAAATTCAGTATGGTATTTGTCCCCCATTTCTTGGCATGTTTGGTATATCTCCTTGAAATCTTCATCTTTTGCATACATATCCTTCATGACTAAGATACCCACACTCTCTAGTTCAATGTTTTGGATCATAAGATTCCTCTTGCCAAGGGCATCTACCACCTTGTTCACTATCCCATTTTTGTGCTTGATTGAGAAGGTATATGCCTCCATCCACTTGATATGCTTTTGACTGAGTTTATCTTGCCTGTTCAAGAAGCTCAAAGCCTGATTGTTAGTAAACACAATAAATTCTTTTGGTAATAAATAGTGTCTCAACCTTTTAAGTGATTGTACCACTGCATATAATTCAAGATCATAGACTAAATACTTTTGTTTTGCATCATTTAGTTTTTCATTGAAAAAGGCCACAAGTATGCCTTCTTGACTCAAGACTCCTCCTATGGATTTAGTGCAAGCATCAAATTCTACTGTGAGTATCTTGTTGAAATCAGGAAACCTTAGGATGGGTGCTTGTGCTATCTTTTGTTTAAGCATTTCAAATGCTTCTGCAACTTCCTTGGTCCACACAAATTGACATTTTCTCCCTCCTTTTATAGTGTCTATTATAGGTGCACAAACTCCACTAAATTTTTTGAAAATTTTCCTATAGAAGTTACAAAGTCCATGGAAACTCTTGACTTCTATTTGATTCTTTGGAGGTGGCCAATTGATAATAGCTTCTATTTTTGATGGATCTATTTTAAGAGAGCCCCTAGAAATAACAAAACCCAAAAATATGAGTTCTTCCTTCATGAAAGTGCATTTTTCAAGATTTATCTTGAGTCCTTCCTCATGTAACCTTTTCAAGACTTGGTCTATGTGCCCTAGGTGTTCTTTGTTATCTTTACTAAAGATTAGGATGTCATCAAGATAGACAACCACAAATTTTTTTAGAAAGGGCTTGAGGACCTCATTCATGAGCCTCATAAAGGTACTAGGTTCATTTGATAGCTTAAATGGCATTACAAGCCATTTGTAGAGCCCCTCTATGGTTTTAAAGGCTATTTTCCATTCATCCCCCTTTGTTATCCTAATTTGGTGATATCCACTTTTCAAGTCCACCTTTGAATAGTAGTTTACCCCACCTAGGCAATCCAAAAGGTCTTCCATTCTTGGCATTGGGAATCTATAACTTATGGTAATATTGTTGATTGCCCTAGCTTCTGTACAAAGTCTCCAAGTGCCTTCCTTTTTGGGTGCTAGAACTATAGGAATAGCACAAGGACTCACACTCTTTCTAATCAGCCCCTTAGATAATAAGTCTTCAATTTTTCTTGCAATCTCTACATTCTATTCCGAGATCAATTTATATACAGCTTTGTTAGGAAATACTGCACCAAGGATAAGGTCAATACAATGGATAACTTCTCTTTTAGGTGGCAAGGAGGCTGGAATACTACGTACAACTATCCCATGATAATGTTCTAAGAGAGCCCTAACCTCCTTAGGACCAACATCTTCCCATTGATGTCCCTTTTTGGGTTTATCTTTGGATTTCACTAAAATCTCCTTTTTAGGCCTAGTTATTATAGCAAAGCATGGGGTATCCTTTTCTTTTAGGGTCTGCATAAACTCTTTCTCCCCTACCAAGGCAACACTACTAACTACATGGTCCAACTTCCCATCATCAGGTAAGGGGTTCATGGTATACTTTATGCCTCCTTTGGTTATGGTATATACATTGGTTTCCCCATCATGTTTGGATTTAACATCATATTTCCATGTACTCCCTAATAGGAGGTGGCTGGCATCCATATTAGTGACATCACAAAGAATTTTATCCACATACTCTCCTAGAGTAAATTCTACCCACACTTGCTCATTGACAAGGTTTTTTTTTTCTCTAGTAAGCCATGATGTTTTGTAAGGACAAGGATGTGGTATCTTTTATAATTTCAATTTATCAACCATCTCCCTAGATGCTATATTATCTATTGATCTAGAATCTACAGTTAGCTTACATACCTTGCCTTTTATTTTTCAAGTTGTTCGGAATAGGGCCTTCCTTTGTGGTGGTTCCATGGGGTTGGGTACCTTCAAGAGTGTCCTCTGCAGCATTAAGCACTCACCAATTTTAGGATCTATAGGTCTAGAAGAAGTGGAATGATACGAGGATATGCTTTGACCATCTTCTTCTTCTTGCATCAGCAGGACTCTCCTATCTCCCTGTCTAGGATTGTCTCCAATCTTTTGAGGGAATCTGAAGGATTGATGTCCTATTTGGTTGTAGGTGAAGCATTTCCCAGTAAAAACATTTCCTCCCCTTCCTCTACCATTTCCACCTCCTCTATTGTTATTAGGCCTCCTTCCTCTAAAATCATCTCTACTACTGGACTCATTTTTAGTACCTTGGTTCTTTCCATCATCTTTAGAATAGTTAATCCTTCCTTGAAACCTTCCTCCTCTTCCTTTGAAATTATTTCCTCTTCCCCTATTGGAACTAGATTCTCCTCTTCTCTTTTTCTTTTCTTCAATCTTCAAGGCTAGGTTGAAACATCAATGGACTGAATCAAGAGAAACTAGAGTCAATTAATCTTGAATACTATATTTCAAGCCACTTATGTACCTTGCCAACTTTTTTTTCTTGGTTTCATACATCTTTGCCCTAAGAGTCAAATTGTGAAACTCTTAGGTATATGTGCTAACATCCATATCCCTTTGTTTGAGATTATGCAACTTTTGATGTGTTAGGACCTCATAGTCCTCAGGGATGAATTACTTCCTGATCTTTGCCTTCATCCTCTTCCACGTGCTGATTTGGTCCTTTCCCTCATCCATTCTTTCATTTTTTTTAAAGTTCCACTAACTAAGGGCAAGGCCCTTAAGTTTTTCCTTTGGCAACTTGAACCTCTAGCTTGTAAGAACATGATCACATTCAAAATGGTTGTCTAATGACTCCAACCAATCCATACACTCATCTAGATTCAATTTTACATGAGAAGTAGGCAAGTCTCCTCCTTTCACCCCTACTCCTTCCAAGGCTTACAAGAGTGACCTCTACTCTAGTGGGATCTCTTCTTCATAGTCATCCCTTTCAATCTCCTCTCCTTCAGACTCATTATCCTCACCCTTTGTCATTTTATCCTTGAGGTTCTCCAATTCTCTTTTCATGTTTCTATTTTCTTCCCTTACTACTCTACTCTCAACCATTTTCTCCTTTACAAGCTTGGCCAATTCAACAGTTGTGATCCTTAGAGGGATCTCCCTTTCTCCTTCTTCTCCTTCAGACATATTTTCTTTATCTATACTCCACAAGATAAAAACTTCTTTGATACCACTTGATGTAGAGTGAAATAGTGGAAGGTTTGATCCTTTTGTACCTTTAAGTTTGAATGCTCAAAACACCAAGTTTCAATGAATGTTTCAAAACACCAAATTTTCAAAAAAGACTTCAAAAGTGCCTCAAAACATTTCCCTAATTTTTTTTCACCTTCAAAAATCCTAAGGGCAATAATTAAATCCCCAAACACATTTTTGCAACTTCAACACAAACTTTATTAGCCTATTCCCAAAACAGGGCTATAAGGCTAGAACTGAAAAATTGAGGTTTCTACTACAAACCCTCCCATAATACCTAAAAAAATGATAAAATTTGAAGGTATTAAACTACTCAAATAATATCCCACAAGATTCAACTTCTGGTCTACTCTAGCACTTCACTAATCTGCCTAAGTACACAGACCTAATAAGGCCCTTATAGGCTTGGTTTTCAAAGGAAGACCAATGAAATGGGTGCATAGACTGAAGACAGGATTTATGATCTCTTCTAGGATTTCTAAGAACACCTAATCTACCTTTAGTTTCCTTACTTTATACTTATCCACTTCTAAATCAGCAAATTCCTATATTTTAGAACCTAATATCACACAATATTTGGCCTAGGGCTTGCAATCATTAATAATTACCCTCAACTTTTGGACTCCTACCTCTAGAATCTCAAAGTTCATTCCCAAATCTTCCATGTCCATTGGGTTTTGTGAAAAATGAATGGTACAATCATGATCTATACCTCCATTTTCCCAAAACCCTATTGTACTAGGGTTTCCAGGCAATTAAGATAGAAAAAGCTCTAACTTTGGCTAGAGGTTGGAAAATTGCTTCAAACCAAGTGTATTCAAAAGCTAACTCGCCAAATTATCTTCTCAAACCATCAAACCTTCACTCCCAATCTAGAAAACATGTATAGAATTGAAATATTAGTGAAATTAAGACAAGAACCAGAGAACTTTATTGATTTCTAGCACAAAAGAAAAACATACATCCAACAATCTGTTCTGCTGGGAAGGTTGTATCGGATCAACTACCTTGGATTTAGTTGCAATTAGTTGAAACTCTATGATTAGCAATATTAAGCAATTTTTGAAAGTTGCATAGCAACTTTTTGATGTTTTCAAATAATGCTTTCTTAGATACCTAAACTACTTACCTAAGGTCTTTCTAAGACCCTATCTAACCTTTTCAAAGATTTATTTCATTATTTAAAACCTAAAATCTATCTATTCCTTCTAAGTTTCCCTTTAGGTCCTAAGAACACAAGGTTTATAGAAACACCTTAAGAATCCTTGGCCTTTACATTAGGATCCAATAAGAACCTCAAAACTCAAAACTCACTCCTTAATGCCTTCAACTATGTTGGATCAATGATCAAAGGTATAGTACCTTGGTTTAAGCAATAGTTCCCTACACCACATCAAGCCCAGAGAAAGCTATTGTAGGATTGATTGTGTCAAACATTGTAAGTACAAGCACTCAATCAATTTTTGCACCTGTCCTTAGCACTTCACTAATAGAAGTGACAAACACTTTATCTAATGAGTAGACAACACTTCCCTCTACATCAGTTTTGGTTACACTAGGTTATTCTATAATTGATATTTTGGTGATTAGTTTAGTTTCTACTTTTTCAGCAAGTCCTACTATTTCTACAATTGTTTCCATTCTTGGCATGCAAATAATAAGTGCAAAGATAGTTGAGACCAAGCCTCAACTGAGCACAAAAATTTTTGGTAAAGGAAAAGATAAAGAAGAAGAAATTGTTCTTGATGAGGAGATTATAATTTTGAAATAGGACATCTCAAATCTCAATCCTAATCAGATGCATTTATTTGGGGAAATTCTTTAGAAGAAAGCTAAGTAGTAGAGACTTAGAGAAGAAAGAAATAAGAAATTCCAAATAATTGAAGATGCAAAGAATATCTTAGTAGAGGTACTAAACACAGAGGTTGATACTTCTCATCCAATTTTGAATTAGTTAGCAAAGGTAGTCCAAAAATTCAGTGAATATTTGAATGGACAAGAGAAATTTTTGTAGAGAGATAAGAAGAAATTTGAGAATAAAGTTTTGGAACTTATTGCTCAATAGATTGCTATCCATTAAGTAGAATTATCTACTATTCTAGGCTCACTAATGACCTCTTGCAACAATGTATCTTCAATATTCAGTAAACTCCATGATAATTCAATTTTCACCAAGGAAATAAGAGATAAACTATCTAAGATTGATGAAGATCTGAAGGTAACTGCACAACAGTTGCAACTTGACCTAAGTTATAGCTTTGCCCACTACACAAAGATCAAATCCTTGACTAATATGTAGGCATAATTGCTAAGAGAAGAAGCTAGAATAAGAGCCATAGTGATAGACATTCAGAGCATGATTCTCCCAAACATGGATGCATTATAAAAAAATATTGCACATGCCCAAACACTCATCCATGACAACAACTTCTCACTTGTAGACCACATGACAAAACTATCAGTAGAAGTGCATATTACTTTGCACCACATGCAAGGTGTTGCAAGAGAATTGGGACAAGACAATGGCACTAAATCCTAAAGGTACATGCAGGTTTTTTTTCACATTTTGGCATTACTATATAGTATAGATAGCATACATCTTTGGTATTAATGTCAAAAAGGGAGAGAAGATGTATATTGCATAAAGAAGAGAAGATAAAATAAAAGGAAGTATATATAAAGAAGGAGAAAATATATATATTAAATTTGAAAAGATGTAAAGTATATTGTATATTATGTATGGGGGAGAATTATCATATAATGCATGTATAGATACTCAAAGATACATCTCTTACAAAACCAATTTTGAAAAATCTTAAAAATATAGTTTTCTATTGAGTTGGAGAGACAAGGTGATGAATAAAAGGTGTTCGTGAACCTTTGGATACAATTTTGACTGATAAGTGTTTTGATCACTAATGCCAAAGGGGGAGATTGTTGACATTATAGTCATGTTTGTTATTAGTGACATACACTTATTTAGATTGTAAGTATCTGCTGACCATTTTGTACAAATAATAATGTTAACCAAGAATTTTAGACTCTACCAAGTTCTATAGTTGCTACTAAGTCCAAGGGATAGTATTCAATTTGTACCAAGTAGTTACTACCAAGTTGATGATCAATAGTGTAAATTAAGCTTTGTAAGGTTTACCAAGTTCCTCAATGCAAACTAAGTTGTGCAGTGCTTACTGAGTTTGTAGTTAGTATGATGTGAGTCTAGTGTTAATTGAGCCACTCAGTGTTAACAAATGACTTAGTTTATACTAAGCTCATAGTGATAGCATTTACCAAGCTATGCAATATAGACCAAGTGATTTAGTTCATATGTTGAGTTTCATAGTATTTGTTGAGTCACTAGTGCAAATTGAGTTCAAGACTACTTAGAAGTGATTAGTATGGACCAAGCTTCTATGTCTACCAAGTGCATGATGATACTAAGAATTGATAGTGGATGTCGAATATCAAAACCTCATCAAGCCAATCTTCAAAACCTAAGTTCCCATAGTTGGGTCAACTTTGTGTATTTTTTGTATCCTTGTATTATAGTCAACTTTGTAATTTGTAATTTAGATTGGTATATATGTAACATATTATATCACATCCAAAGATATAGTATGAAGTAATGTAACAAGAAGAGAAAATTAGAAGAGTAAAATACAAGGCTAAAATAGTATTAGGAGTAGGAAAGATTTATCTATCATAGCAAGGTGATTGTTACACTCAAGAAATCTCATTTAGTATACCAAGTTGTAGATCAGAGATTAGCTACTATTTCATCCAAATAGGTGGATTAGCTAAATCCTTTCACAAGGTAGACTTAATAGTCTTTTGTAAATCTCTTTACTAAGTGCATACTTCATTTTATGTTGGTAAATCTTTTTGCAAGGTGGACCTAGCAGTCCTTATTGCTCCTAATAGGGTAGATCATCAGAAGTGATCATTGTAAGCCTCAACAAGCCAACTTTATACTATAGTACTAAAGCTTGTGGGTATCATCCACATGCTAGTTTTAATTTCTATTTGGAAGGTTTCTACGTCACCAAATCGTGTGTTAAAAGTGTTATGGATGCTTTTATGTTTTCATTTTCTTATGCATACAATTAGATCAGAATAAAAATGAAGTATTAATTGCTAATTAAGGATTAAGTTCTATTGGTTACTAATTCACCCCTCCCCTCTTAGTAACTTAGCCTATCACATATATTTTCAACAGTATTTATGTATGCATATATGTGTGCATATATATATATATATATATATATATATATATATATATATATATATATATATATATATATATATATATATATATATATATATATATATATATATATATATATATATATATATATATATATATATATATATATATATATATATATATATATATATATATATATATATATGCATGTATGTATGTGCCTTATGAACACTACATTTCGCTGTCATGCACTTGTGATCTCTACATCTCATTATTGTGCCCTTATGATCTCTCTTTATGTGTGTGTGTGTGTGTGTGTGCATACATACATATTTATATGTATATATACATATATTCACACACATATGTGTTTGTCTATTAATGTATGTATGTATATAAACAAAGAGATCTTGGTGTTGGAATTTACAAGTGGGAAGATTTGCTTTTGAGGGGGGGTGAATCAAAAGTAACAGATCTTAACCTTTAAAATTTTTAATTGAGATAATTCACATGAATCTAACATCTCTAATTAACATGAAAATAAAGACATGCATCAAAATAGATAACACAAGATTTTGGTCACCTAGAAACTCTCCAAAATGATAAGGTAAAACTGGGGTGGGGATGACACCCACAAATTATCACTGGAGCAATATGTAACTAGTTAAGGTTACAAAGTTTCACCACTATCAATGGTCTGCCCTATAAAAGGCCTACCCTATTAAAAGTGACCTAGTTAGAGGATTTTCAAACATTCACTTGGAATGCCACCCTGTTAAAGGATTTACAACCTTGTTGAGGATTTACAATATGGTTGCTAAACCAACCTATCATCATAAGATTTTCATTCTCCTATTACAATGGTTAGAAATTATAGTAGAATGTCTTGACTTGATAACTTACAATCTTCAATTGTTGATTCCAGATCCTTGTTCTGTCCAATCTGATCTGTTCCTTCCTAATATGATATATCTCTATTCCCAGTCCTGATACTTTGTTTTGATCAATTTGATTTTCCAGTGCTTCTCTTCCTCTAAGTCCTTATACCCCTTTTCTTCCTTCAAAACTTCACTAGCATTCTTTTATGCATTCCCATATGACCTTGTGCATGAACTATGGGGTTTCAATCTCCTTATAAAGGCTTCAAAGGTTTAGGGTTAGGTATGAATCTACCATCGAGATTCGTCCATCTTTTTTGCTCAATTCTTTACACTTTTGCTATTGGTTGTATGCTTTCTCCATTTTTTTGATTAGTTGTATGCTAATTACATAGGAAATGTAAAAGATTCAATCTTATCTTTTAGATCCTTCAAGAGTCATCTCGTGTCAGCTGAAAAATGGTTTACATCTGAGTTTGCAAAGGCACAAACTTGTATGTTGATTCTCTATTACTTGGCACTTATTGGTTTCTGATGCTTGACACATATAGGATTCCTGTCTTGCTCAACTCCTATAGTAAATTTATTTCACTCAACATTTATACTTTTTTTGGCACCTATAGTGACTCAGCATCACTTGTCACTCGACACTTGAAACTAGTTCACTCAGCACTTGAAGTTCATTCAACACCTGTTGAATTTTTGACTCGGCACATACTATAGCTTAGCATATATATTATACTTAGCATCAACCTTAGAATTTTCTTAAGTGTGTTGACACTCAATTGTCAAAACCAATTTGAGACCAACAATCTACCCCATTGACATGAGTGTCAAAAACACTTAATTAATCATTATGAATCTAATTTTTATGAGTATAATATACAACTTGTTCAGTATATGTACAAAACTTCAAAAACCTATTCAAAATTTTGTAGAAAATGATATACCTCAAAAACTTATAACTCTCCCTAAGCTAATGTGTCATTTCTATATCCAAAATTCCTTATGCTAGATTTGTCTCATGCTAATTATCTGATACTATTTATCTCTACCTTGTCATTGCTTTCCTTGTCTGATCTATTTCTATCAGCTCTGTATCTGCTCCCCCTTTCACACATCTTCCCTTGCAATTTTTGTATCATTTTGGCTTTATTATCTCCTTATTTCTCTTTAAAACTCAAAATTTTATTATCTTCCCCTTTGGGTTTATTATCTCTTCCAATTATTAAATCTCCTTGGGTATCTCCCCTAATTATTAAATCTCCCTGGGCATCTCTCTCTTTTTATTAAATCTCCCCCTTTTTGACACTTATGTCAAAGGGTTCTATGAATGAATTGAATATTTAGCCAAAAAAGATTTATTACCTCCATTATGATTTTTAGAGCAACATCCCAATTGTCTAATGAAATTTCTAGTGCTTTAAGCTAGATGGCTATCTCTACTGCAAGGTGTACCAAGCCTTCTATTGTAGAAAGATAGGGATCTTTCTTCAAAAAATTCTCTACACAGGCCATTTCTTTGTGCAAAACTTCCATGTCTGGGGTTATTGCAGATTGTATCTGTATTAATTTGGCCTTGGTGTTAGCCTCATCTGTTATTGAGTACAACTAATTCCTTTTGAGTGTGAAGCATTGTAGCAAAATGCTTCTCACTTTGAGCTAGATCCTTTGGTAGTTGTGTGCTAGATACCTTGAGGTTCCCTTCCAAGCTCAATATCCTCTAGCTTGTTTCTTGTGTGAAGTATGAAGAATCATACAATTTGGAGTACAATGAGAATATATTCTCAAGTACTGCTTTTACTTTCCCAACCTTTTTAGCTAGTTTCACTTGAGAATTCTATTTCACCAGATATTTTCTCATTTACCTTCATCTGAAATTGCTTCTCAAACCATTCAAGTAATTTAACATTAGTGTCTAGGTCTTCATTTTATACCTGGTTCACTATATTGGATATTTTCTCCATGGTGGGTTTTGTTTCATCAAGTACTTGAAAGCTAAAAGCATCTAGAAAGATGTCTTTTATTTCTATCAATGCTTGCCTCTACCTATACTCATTCCTGAGTATCTCCTAATTTTTATTCTTCTCTGGTGCCTCTTGCACTTCATTGATCTATTCTGTATTCATAGTTTTATAGTCATAGCTTAGTATGACTATCTCCTCATCAAGTGCAAGGTCTCCATAGCTTGGTAGAACTCGAGGCTGGTGCTGATATTTGTAGTGGTAATATATCATTGCTTGGTTGCTTAGTAGGAGTCCCTATAGTAGGAAAATTGAATAATGTTTGGATTGCCTCTTGTTCCTTTTCCTTAGAGCTCTCCTCCTTGTCTTCTTTAGTTCTTCCTTGATCAATGATAGTGATTAGAGGAGGTGCACCTTGACTTTGTGCTATAGGAGTAGATATATCCTTCTATCATGTTTGCTCCTTTGCTTGCTCCTTGGTAGTTGAAGTTACTGTAGCCGTGGAATCAACCTCAACAAATGAATCTTGTGCTTGTTGCTCTTGTGGTTGTCCATTTGTAGCTATTGGAGTTTGTGAAGGTGGTTCTTGTGGATTCACCTTCTCCTTGGTTATCTCAGCTACTGCTTGTTGGTGTTTAAAAATACTATATCAGAATGAAATTACTCACACAACTAAGGATTAGCCAATTCCTAGTAGCAATTACATGAATAAACCACTTTGACCCAACTTCAACAAAACCAATGGATGGTTTCCTACTCTTTAGGCTCTGCTAAACCAAGGTGGGTATACCTAGGGATGATTCAAATGCAAACTGTGGTATGAAATTATGTTAGTTTCATTTTAATTCTCATCTTCTACCCTCAAGAACATACACAGTTTATCACTTCTCTTTAAAAGCTCTCAGATCTATATGCATCCCCTATATGCAGATCTGGTTATAAATCTCCTATTAGTTTACAAGTATTCTGAGAGTTAGCAACTATCTAAGACTCAGAAAACTATATGCAAACAAGTGGTAACCAAAAATTGTAACTTTAAAAAAAATGGAATGAAATGGTTTTGATTTTTTTTAAAAATGATTTGATATGCAATAGCAGAATTCACCCTTGCTCACTTCTGACTTATGTGACTAGTGCCTTATCCATTGGGTAGAAAATTAACTATTGGCGAGAGATCTAATTCAAATAACTTGTAAATGAATTAATCAATTGTAATCACCCATTTCCATTCTTATGAAGTATCCTTTATATAAACTCATAAACCCTACTAATTCATTGAAGCATTTCTATAATTCCTTGAATTAAAAGCAACAATGAAATCAACATACAACCCATCCAGATTGCATTCAGCCAAGTTAAACCTTATTTAAATGACTTCAAAGTAGACAAACCCATAAAATGGAGATAGAAATTGATGACACAAATATAGTGTAAATACCCCTTTGTATTATCCTTTCAGATGACTAATACAATGACCAATATAAATCAATTGAAAGCCCAGAACAGATTGCTATTTCTATCATTTCAATATGTTATCAGAGAGTACCAATGGAAATGAACTCAAAAAAGCTGCATACTATTGGACCGACTAAATGTACTTTTCTTGAAAGAAAACAAAAATTCTACCAGTTTCAAACCATCACATTGCCTTGAAAACTCATTTATATAGACATGAGTTGCAACAAGAAAAGGGAAAATGTGATTGATAAGTGTCCCTCAAAAAGATATTTACATACACCTGTAACAAAAAGACAAAATGCAAATAACAAAAAGGCTAATACGTCAAACATTCCTTTGTGGGTCCCTTTTATGTTATTCTACCTGGACAAATAAAAGTGTTACCATCTAAATCTTTCATTATTCTAATTCCTTGAATTAAGTGGCCATCAAGTTTGAAAGTGATGAGTCATCTCTGATTACCTACATGCTTACTTTAATCCGAGGATTTTTCTTGTCTTCATCATTCATTGTAAGGGTAACTTTTACTTTGTTACCTTCTTCCTCCTGATCATCATCTTTTGTTTCATCATCTCATAGCATTTTCTCTTTTGACATAAATTTATCTTTCTAGTCATTATAGGCAATATCATCAGGCCAATCAAAATTGAAGACATCTCTTTGTATTGTTATTAGAGAATTTCCAATTGCTTCTATATCAACCAATTCTTTTCTAGTTATAGAATATTTGCACTTTAACCAACTCCTCATTTGTCATAGCCCATAACAAGTGTCCAGTTTCATTAATAATTTTATTCATCCTTTCAAAAAGAATTTCATCTAATTCTCTTTTCCACTCCTCTTTTTCTTTCACTTTATCAACACTTTTTAGAGCACAGGGAAATAAATCAAATTTCTTGGCAACATATTTGGAAAAGAAAATAATTAATCTTTTTTGAAAATAATCTTATTTTTCATCAAAACCTTGCAATTTATTTAGCAAATCAAAGATCTGTTCTATTTGATGACATGGTAGTTGAATGATAGATATACACATAATAGTGATATCTTTATTTCTTTTTGTCCATTTTTGCATAAGGGGTTTGAATGTAGCTTCATTTTCCTTCAACTCATCCCTGATGGTCGCAATCCCTAATAAAAAATCAAAAAATGATGGCCATTCAATTCTATCTACCAAATACATGACACCCTATCTTAATTTTTCTTCATAGTGATCATTTAGTTCCACATGCAATGCATATAATTTATTCTTTTCTTCCTTAAATTCCTCTGTAGTGTAGAATGATGGCCTTTATGGGTTGTCTAGTATTTCAACAATTGGAGTTGATTTAAAAGGCTTAATCGATGGCCGTGGAGGGTACATAATCCTTGGTTTATTGGTTTCTTTGTACTTTTCTCTTCCCAAGTACCTTTTCCATTTGAGATACTTTGTTTCCCAATGACTGTATCTGCATACCCCTCTCCTCATATGCTTTCCAAACTTCTTCACACCTAGCATTGAGTTGTGAAAATATTTCTTCTTCCTGACTAGATATAGAACTACCAAATTTGAACATTTCTGAGGCCATTCCAATTATCTATTTACTACCAACCTCACTAGCCCTGAATATTGTCAATGTACCAGTATGTTCTGCAGTAGAAATTTCCTGCATCCTGGTCTTATCCTTTTTTTCAATGGACCAAATAATAAGAGCTTGATGAACATCACTAAATTTGACTCCTCTATGAGCCTATAATACCTCTTCTTCAATTTTAAATTGGACGTCCTTTTGTTTCCTTACTGAATCAAAAACTATAGCATTCACTATATCCCATTTAGGTAAAATAAGGACTCTTGACTATCTAACTACTTGCCTACCAGCCTCAGGGGTAAAATGAGAAAAATCATTCAAAAATTTAGACTTTACCTCCTCCTTAATAATAGAATCCAATTTACCAGGTTGTTCTACCTTTATTTTTTCACAAGTTTTCTCAAAATTGCCTATGTTTAGCCTCCACAGGAATTGTACAAATGCTCGAGACTTCACAAAATTCTCATCATTGATAAACCTCTTAGAGGCTTGGGAAACTATAGGATTAATTTCCTTACCTTGGTAATCAGCAATGGTCAATTCCAAGGAAGGTGTAGGAGGTTCTTATGGCTCTCTAATCTCCAAGTCTATAGAAGTAACAATTGCATCCCCTTCTCCACCAATTTGTCTAAGTTGATCCCTTAAAGGTGCTTCATCATCGATTTGGATTGGGGACTAGCTTGGGGAGTATTGTTCTACTTGAGAAGAAGAAGATCCCTGCTCTAATTTATTCCTTTTTGGAGCACTGGCTACAGATGGACTTTCTGGTCTTGGCCTCTGATGAAGGGGTTCCTGTTGAACACTTTGAATCATCACATAACCTACCCTTCTTTGCAAGGTGTACTGGCGAGGAGCCACTATAGTTTTGTTTCTTATCTTCCTTTGCACTTTTGTAGCCTTGTCTGAATATGTCTCAACATATGTGGCTTTCTTTTTATTCATAGTTTGGATGATCATAGAAAAATTATTCATTAATGCTTGCATTTTAGCTCCCCAATATTTTTATCTTTCAATGGGTCATATTGGGGGTCAAAAGCATTAATAAATTCTAGGGTCTTGCTAAATACTATCCATTTTTCTTTCCTCAGTTCTTGTTCTTGCAAAGTGAAAATATTTTTGATTATATCCTCTGAATAATAAACTTTTTGTACCATATGAGCAGCCTTTGTCCTCTCTCTTAAGAGATCATAGAAACCTTCAGGATCAATAAATTTGGCATGAGACTCTGCCATGTTGTATTTATCCAAGAATAAGTTAAGATGTTTCCATCCTTTCTTCACAAAAACAAAATCATGCACTATAGTAACAATTGGAAAGAATGTACCCTTCTTTGTCAGATCTCTTTCATAAATAGTGCCTATCTACCATAACAATTTTGCTATCCCTATTTTCAAAGGCACATGGAAAGGTAGAACACGAGGCTTTCCCAAGAAGCCATATACTCTTATTACTGTTGAAACATTGTAAGGGAGTATATCCCCCTAGTTATGACTGACAAGTAGCCCTTTTGCATGATCCTTGGGTCTAACCAATTCTAGTAGTGCTTGTGGAATTCTGGGGCTGTCCCCTTTTAAAAGCAATCTAAGCTTTGATGCAAAGTATCTATCAAACCTCACATAACTAGCATCTATAGCTTTTGAAGTCATATCTACACTCCACAATTGTAATGGATTCCTTTCTCCATCGCTGGTTGTTTCCAATTCCATACCCTTGGAGAAAAAGGTAAATCCCTTGTACAAGCATACATGCATAAGCAATGAATACCAACAGAATGGTTTTTCCACTTTTCCCCATGCTATCCCTACTAGACCATTGTGAATTTCTTTCACAAGAAAAGTAGCAAAATTTAGAATAGTGCTCATTCCAAATTGAAGAGTTTGAGCCATGAAAAGGACAATAGAGCCTGGGATTTGATCAGCTTCATCCATCCCAAAAATTTTGAAAAGAGAAAAATATAACGCTTGAGCCCTAAGGTTGAAATGCCTTCTCAACAATGGCTCTAGGGTACTGGCTGTAATCATAGGCAAGGTGCCAATTTTAGCAGCATGCTCTTGCAATGGCCCTATTCTTAGGTAAATCCTTTGTGCATCATACCTTTCTTGAAATTCATCCATATCAATAGTTTCATGGACAACATAGTTAGGATTGAGGTTGAAAACCTCACTACTTAATTTAAGGCAAACCTTAAAAATATTCACTCCAGCATGGTTCTTTACCCACCTTGTAATTAGATCATATTTCTTGGCCAAATCCATCAACAAATCACTATCAAAGAAAACTGGGGGGACTATTAATTTACCAATGTCAAACTCCCATACATTGCTCATAGGAGTGTCCAATTTTCATTCTAAAAACCATTTCTTAAACAACTCCAAACCCCCCATGGAAACCTGGGCATCTCTTACCTAGTTAGCCTTGTCATAGAAACCCTCTACTATAGCTACCCTAGGGTGTTTAGGAATAAACTCCCTTCCCTTAGTTATTTCATGTACAGATAAAGGGAATTGTTCCAGAAAGTCATCATGTACAGAGCACTTCAGATAATTAGTAGTTCCAGTAAACTCTTTACGTGGAGGCATTTTGAGATTTAAAAAAAAATCTATCTCAACAAATTCTTACTACTCAGGAGATTTTAAATTACTTACCCATGAAATTCTTCTTTGCTCTATGAAATTCTGTGCTGTAATTCGCCAAATTTCTCTGTGAAATTTTGTGCCCTAGCTCTAGAAATTTTCTATATTCTGATGGTCTTTTGCAATTTTGGTGGTTCAGTAAAAGGCAAGATTATGAATTATATTCAAGAATTGAAATCACATGAATGAGCTCTGAACCAAATTAACCTCCAGTAGCCATTATTCCTCAAGTTGGATTTGAATTTCAAATCTCATTGGTCAATTTCACCAAATCGAATGAATTTAATTCAAAAAAGTAATAAGCTTTATGTCCTTAGGAGTGGGGCCACATGTCGCATTACTGCTTACCCACATTCCTTAAATTTCTTGCATCTTAAAATAGTAGGTAAGTGCCAATCATTGACCAAGACAAGATCAATGACTACACAAATTTATAGTTTACTAAGGCCCAGTCAACCATTCTAACCAATAGGAAGTCTCCATGTGAGTCTATGCCTTCTGAAAACCTCCATGCAAGCAAGTCCCATATCACCTTTTGAGCGAATGAGTACTTGACATCATTCTTTCCACGTGTCAAGCTGGCGCATTCTCACTTTCCTTATTGAACGAGCATCTCCATATTGCAGAATTGTGCCAGTCGTTGATCTTTAAAAGATCAATGGTGATACTACTTATATCCTATAATCCTTTCGAGCTAGAAATAATGATGTCACCATGGACACATGTATACATGGTGCATACCCGTGCTTTATTTAAACTTCATTCAAGTTCTCAATGCGGGCAAGCACCCTTCGTTGATCAAGACAAGATCAATGGTGTAAGAAATTTTTTGCACTTTATGGTCACTTCATCTACTTGGGCCAATGAAATGACTACTTTAAACTCTTGTGCTTTGACCTATCTGACTACTACATTAACTTCTGAAACTTTTCATGCTTGCAACAAAAGTACTTCTAGCTAAGCACATGTGGCATATAGCATGGCATGACTTAGTTCTCTTTTCCAATCTTGGCCACACTATGACATGCAACACAAAGGTGCATTCTTGCATTCCTTATTGAATGAGTAGTTCTTTATTGCAGGCTTGCACCAGCCCTTGATCTTTGAAGGATCTATGGTCTAAAAAAACTTTAGTTGATTTGGAAAATGAAACACTTTATTTGCATAACTGGCAGTACATATCAGCAATTATTTTATAGCTTGGCACATCATAGCACACACTAACAATTCTTGGCCCCACCTTACTACATGTCACCAAAGTGCATGCCCACATTGTTTAAAAAACTTGCATCTCAACATTGCGGGAATGTGAGACCCGTTGATCTGAACGAGATCAACGGTTACACAAAATACATATCACGTTGGGCTTTTTTGAATAAAATAATCAAGTCAAAAAGAATATGGTCAATAAATTTTTTAATGAGCTTTTAATAAAACCATGCTCGTGTAAGCCTGACCTTAGGGTAGAATGATCTATCTTCAAAATCATTTTCTGAAAAGTATTTTAAAGGTTTTTCAAAACTAGCATAAAATAAGACATGGCACTAGGGTTTCTGAGAAATTCTCTAAAGAAAAACCTTGAGAAAATGATAGAATTCCAAAGACACAGAGACTAGGCTATGAACTAGGGCAATCTAAGGGTTTGAAAAATACAAGGAAAAAATCCCTAATTTGTAAGACACAAAGACTCAAATGATTTTTCACTAAAAAAATTTCAAAATTTTTGCAATGTGAAAAATTAGACCAACATTGCCTTCTAAAGTTATTCTACACTCACTAAGACTAGGTGCATAATTGTGCTTGTAATATAGTTTGGTGAAGGATCTTTTTGAGATCCTATGCAGTCAATGGGTTGATATTCTGACCAAAGGTATCAGGAACATCCTTCACAATAATTATTTCTATAGATGCAAGTGTTGCATGTGGAGGACTAGTTGGTGGTAGTTGTGTGTCTTGCACATTCTATTTCTGTTGCTACTCTTTAGTTGTTTCCATATCACCGTTCTGTGTTTCCTTCTCCACTGCAACTTCTTCCTTTTCTTTCTCTTCTTCTTCCTCTTTTTCATTTTCCTCTTCTTCCTCATCATTATTTCTTCCCTCCAAGGGATCTTCTTGTCCTTTTATTTTTTGAAAGCTATAAATCACTTTCCACATTTGTGTGGAATTCTTTACAACATCTTCAATTTTATTTTGTAGTATGTTGAAGGCTTTGTATTTGGGTGTAAACTTGCTCCAATGTTTCTTACTTTCCTTACTTATTTGACCTTTTGTCAATTCAGGCATTACATGAGCCAAAGTTGACTCTCTTATTTCCTTCTCCATATTTAGCCAATAATGCCATTTATTTTCTACAATTGAATATAGCTCCTTTGGCATTGTATTATATAGTTCAAGTGGAGTATTCTTAAACTTGGCCATCATAGTGTAAATTGACTCTTCGACTATGTTCTGCTCCTCTCTACTTAACTTATTGAAATCAATAGTTTTCAATTAAGAAAAATCTATATTATTCTTAATATTGTCACAGATATTTTCCAAGTCAAATTTAGTGGTATGACTTACCACTCTGAATTATTCATTATCATCAGACTTTGTCCTCTCTTCATCTATTTTTGGAGGTGCCTCATATTTTCTTCTCTTTTTCTCTATTGGCCCTCCTTGTTGTGTAGCTTTCTTTTTTTCCTATTCCTTGGCTATCTTTGTTGTAGCTCTTATATCTACCCTTGTGGTAGGCTTTCTTGGGCTTGTCTTAGCCTTCTTTATCTCTTTTGGCTATGTAGTAGGTTGTTTCTGTGCTTTCCTCTTCTTGGGTTCTACCTTAGGTGCTTCCTCTTCCTTCTTGACACCTTCTTCTTCTATAGCATCCTCACCCATGCCTTTGGTTAATTCTAGTGGCCCTTGCCTAGGTTCCTCTTCATCATCTTCTTCCTCTGTAGCCCCTTCTCCAAATTTAGCTTTGAACTTCTTTACTAGTTTATCCTTTTTCTTCAATGTACAAGTCATCTTTAGCTCCATATCTACTTTGGATCTCAGCACATCATATGTGCCAAAATGTGGTGTACTCTTATCTACTTCCTCCACTAGTAGATTTTTTATGGTTGCAGATGCCTCATCAATGTTTATCTCATAACTAAGAGGTCTAAGCCATCTGACCCTTGGTATGGCTGCTTGAATGTAGGTATAATCAATGTCAACAAGAAAACAAATGTCATTTGTGTAATGCTCCACAAGTGAGACTAGAATCCTAAGTCTCTGCTTCATTGAATTCTTGAAATCTTCAAAATAACTTATCATAAGTGTCTCAAAATTTTCCCCCATTTGTTCAATATATTCATTCACCTAGACTACAATGGACATGTTTATCTTCCAGCTAACCTTTCCAAAATATGGAATTGCATTCTATACATAGAAAAATATACAAATTAAAATTGCACCACATTTACATTGGGCTCCCTTTTTTCTTCTTAGAGCTCCCAAATTTTCATTGATTTGCTATAATTGCACTTCTATTAGATCATAGGTATGACCCTTTTTAACAAGTTTGTAGCCAACATCTACAGCAATACATGGTACACTATTGAGTTTGCTTGATTGATAAAACTTGTGGGATATGACTCTAATAGTAAAATCAACAAGAGTATCCTTAATAGTATCTATAGTCATTCCTCTCTTGTTCCACTTGGCTCCCATATTCTTCACAATAGCTTCCTTAGAGTCACTCCTTAGGGTTTTGGGTCAATCTAGGGTTGGATACCCTATTACCCTATGAACAATCCTTTTTGATATTTTGACTAGGCCATCTTCTAACCAAAAACTACCATCATGAATCCTACTTAACACAATTTTGATCCATTCGGTCTTAAAGACAGTAGGAAACTCTAGGGCACGGGTTAAGCACTTCATCTCAGTGGTTTGGTATTCTTCTTTATGTCATGTCCCCTTTTCAAATAATTAAAAAATAATAATCTTTGCTAAGGCAAGCAAGCCCAAGAAAGTGAAGTTTCTGAAAAAGGGGGTTAATCTTTGGAAACCGTTGGACTAATAAATGAAAATTATTATTAAAATATGTTTCATTAACCTCTCTTGAACGTGAGTTATAGTTATGCCCTCTTTTAAGGGGTTTGGAGGCATTTTGGGGGGATTCCAGAACTTGATTTTTGCTCATTCTTTGTTATTCTTCAGAGGCTGCCAAACCTGTGGAGAAGGAGACCCAAGAACGGGAGTTTGCAGGTTTCCAAGGAGACCCAAGAATGGGAGTTTGCAGGTTTCCAGGAAGGCTAAGGATGGGAGTTTGAAGCCATTCCATGTGCATGCTCATACAGAGTTTGCCTTTGTGCTGAACAGTGCAGATTTGTGGGTTTTCGGGTGTGTTTTTGGTATGAGTTTGGTGTTTCCAGTTGAGTATTTCATATCAGTTTGGTTTGCTGCTATATTTTAGACTTTAAGGTGTTAAAATAGAGTTGAATATATGTATTGGGACATGATTAAACTTATGAGATAGATTATTAGTGTTTTTGTGGTGTTTCCAGGTATTTTTGTGTTAATTTTGAGAGCTCGATGAGCATAGTTTTTGTCCTACATTTGTGAACTATTGTGTAAAGGCTATACGGATCTGGAAATGTCATTTTGTAGGCTGTTATGCTGCTGAAATTTCTATAAAAATGTCCATTTTCAGATTTATTAATAATTTGTGAAGTTGTGAAGCTTTTGGCACTATTTTCAACATACCAGTGGTATCAGAGCCATGATCTTGCCAGCCCGAGGGTTTGTAGAAGCTTGCATGTCAGTTTTGACAACTACCCAGATCTTGCATGTCATAATTTATGATTTCATGTTGCTTCTAATTAGTTGCATGTCAAAATCTATGGTTGCATGCTACTTCTAATCATTTGCATGTTAGTTCTTGGTGTTTGAAGAAGTTATATCCTATTGGGGTTACACTCTACTTTATCTAGAATGGACAGGTATAGTACAGAGTCTCAGAGGACATGATCTTGGACAATTGATATCAAGAGTCAAAATAGTAGAAAGGATGGTTATTTAGATATTCAAGATAAACTTATAAAAATAAGCCATAACATGTCTGAATAGTTGGTTGAGCACCACCGTATAATGAATGACATGTTGTTCGACCCAGCTAAGGTGGATAAGTTGACTGGATTTCTATTTGGAAAATTTTCTCATAGGGCAGATGGCACAATTACTAAGAACTTGCATGAGGAGTTTGAGAAACTAGCTTATAGCCAGGCAGAGGTCTCAGATTCTACTCTGCCACAGGAGGTGGTGGGAAAGGATATTACACAGATTGATAGTAACGGTCAACTTGATACTCAAATTGAGACAATTGTTTACAGGTCATCAAAGGGTGATGCCACAGGTATTCAGGATGGTATAGTTACAACAGGCAGTGACTACATTGTAGTGGGTTCAGATGATGATTATGAGGATGTTGTTGTGCAGGATGGTGAGATACCTAGTAGAGATGAGCAGACATTGAGCATTCATGACTTTGCTGAGAAAGAGTACCAGACATAGTTAGATGCTTCATCACATGAGGTTGAGGCTGGTAGTACTTCACATGATTTGTCCAGCCAGCTGAAGGTGAACAAAGATAGTATTGTGACTTCATTATCTCATCATGACAGGTACGTGGAGTTAGTTGGTATTGGTCATATTACTCAGGTAAGGAGTTTGCTTGAGTTACCAGTTGATTCTAGTTTATGGATATGGACTCGAGATTGTTATATTGGCGTTTGGGATTCAGTTGACTGGAGATCTTTAACACTTTTTGGTAGCAGTGCTTTTTTGGGTGCTATCATGGATTTGATTAGCAGATTACACGGTGTTGTCTTTTCTTGTGCCAGTATCTTGTCCAATGTTGGTATTAGTTTTTATACACCGATGTTGGGCTTTGTTCATATATCCAATCGACCATACTTGCTAGAATGTGTTGATGATCTTTCATATTTGGCAGTGTGTACAGATGAGTCCCAGGATCATATTGGCATTGATGACATCCAGGAGGATGCAGTGGGCAGTTTTGAAGACTTAGTTTCTTTGGGTACAGAGGAGTTGGACAGCAGTGCTATAGTTTTTGATACTCCGTATGTTGATATGAGCTTTAGAGTTGATTCACAAGACATGGATGGTAATACTCTAGAGACTAGTAACTTTGAGGATACTCCTTTAGACAGTGCATCAGAGGATGTTTTTAGGAGACAGTCAAGCCAGTGCCATCATGTGTCTAATTAGTTGAGAGTTAGTGACCAAGACATTGCTATCACTTGCCATCATTTTGATGTTGCTCGTTAGTTGTTAGCAGTTTATGGATGGGGTTCTCCTACTAGTGATGAGCAGGAAGGCAGTTATCTTTCCTTGACAGAGATCCACTCTTTATGGAAGGCTATTCAGATTCTGAGATAGAATTATATGCAGTTGGTAGCTGACAGAGATTATCTTATGGAGTGGGTTAGTACAGCATATGATGCATTGTTGGCCAAGGAAGATGAGGTGAGTGAGCTTATTGAGCAGCTTGAGGTGACTTCTGAGATTCTTGAGAGTACACAGTTTGCTTTCAAGGAGTCACAGTTTCATTTGGCTAAAGTGACCATGGAGTTAGAGTGACTACAGTCTTTACCTGATTCTATACAGTCACAAGCTGTTGTGTTGGGTGATCCGAGGATGTCCATGGCCAAGATTGTTAGAGACAGTGGAGATGGGGATGCATCCATCCTTGATACTAACATTGGCATATCAGGTTCATTCCCACTAGAGTCAGGTTCAGTTGAGTTGGGTGCTATAGCAAATTTTTGTGGTATGCCTGACATGGTGGTGACCTCTAGCACTAATGACACGAAGACTAGAGATGCTGTATCAAAGACCATCTATGATGTTGGTGAGCCAATAGTTGGCATGGTTCCTGCAAGTAATACTACTCCCTTGGTGATGTCTTTAGAGGTAGTAGTCAGTTCCAACTTGGTTAGTGATTGATTGTAGTTAGTTACATCTAGATTATAGTCTGAGCCACTAACTGAGATTGACACATTCTATCGGCATTACACTATGAGGTACGCTCATCAATTTACCTTTGATGACCATGTTGATGAGATGATGATACAAAGATGTACTTTGGTTCCTAGTGCTTATCATCAGTTATGGGACAGTTTGATGCCTCAAGATGAGAGTTGTGATGGGCATGACATGGTGATAGGTTCTGCAGTTGACAACTTTATAATATGTGACTTAGAGCAGGAGTTTGGGAGTGATGCTTCAGTGGGTGTTGTTATTGATTCTACTCCTATGGCTATGACATCTCCTGACTTAGCTAGTGACCAGTCACAGTGGGTTGTATCACTTGTTCATGGTGAGCTGTTGACTAAGGTTGGGTTTTTTAATCAACATTATATTGTAGGGTATGTACATCAGTTAGCATTTGATCCTTGTTTTGAGGAGTTGATGGTAGGCAAATTTGGTTTGGATTCCATTTCTTACTCTTTATCTTGTAATGTCTTTTCACCATCAGCAGTGCATGGGAGTTATGGTTATGAGATAGTGGCCGGTGATTTGCAGAGTTGTGTTGATTGCAGGAGTTGTATAGTGTGTGGATTCTCCATACTTGGTACAGTTTCATTGAAGAGCATTCACCATTGTTGCAAAGTTGGATTGTACATTCCGTATAGGCCAGTGGGATGCGTTGATGGTATTTACTGTGTTGGTAGTTTGATTTGTCCACTTTACTTGGGTTCTGATGTTCTAAGAGTTTGTGTCTCATGGGTTTTTGACTGTGGTAGTGGTGATTTTGAAGTTTGGTTGAGCTATAATTGTTAGTTTGATTATGGATTCCTCTTGATCATATTGCAGAGGATATTGCAGGAGCTTGTGTTAATTGGTAGTAGTATAGTTCATGACTACATTTGGGATCCAGGTGGATTGATTGGTTTATTATTTAGCCATTGCTTGAGGACAAGCAATTTTTAGGAGGGGAGGACTTGTCATGTCCCCTTTTCAAATAATTAAAGAATAATAATCTTTGCTAAGGCAGGCAGGCCCAAGAAAGTGAAGTTTCTGAAAAAGGGGGTTAATCTTTGGAAACCGTTGGACTAATAAATGAAAATTATTATTAAAATATGTTTCATTAACCTCTCTTGGACATGAGTTATAGTTATTCCCTCTTTTAAGGGGTTTGGAGGCATTTTGGGGGGATTCCAGAACTTGATTTTTGCTCATTCTTTGTTATTCTTTAGAGGCTGCCAAACTTGTGGAGAAGGAGACCCAAGAACGGGAGTTTTCAGGTTTCCAAGGAGACCCAAGAATGGGAGTTTGCAGTTTTATAGGAAGGCTAAGGATGGGAGTTTGAAGCCATTCCATGTGCATGCTCATACAGAGTTTTCCTTTGTGCTGAACAGTGCAGATTTGTGGGTTTTCGGGTGTGTTTTTGGTATGAGTTTGGTGTTTCCAGTTGATTATTTCATATTAGTTTGGGTTGCTGCTATATTTCAGACTTTAAGGTGTTAAAATAGAGTTGAATATATGTATTGGGACGTGATTAAACTTATGAGATAGATTATTAGTGTTTTTGTGGTGTTTTCGAGTATTTTTGTGTTAATTTTGGGAGCCTGATGAGCATAGTTTTTGTCCTACATTTGTGAACTGTTGTGTAAAGGCTATACGAATCTAGAAATGTCATTTTGTAGGCTGTTATGCTGCTGAAATTTCTGTAAAAATGTCCATTTTCAGATTTATTAATAATTTGTGAAGTTGTGAAGCTTTTGGCACTATTTTCAGCATACCCGATTTGGGGTTTCTGGAGAAATTTGGTGGATCTTTGTGATATTAGTTGTTTGATCTTAAAGATCTGATTAGAGGTTGGAAATATCATATAAAATCAGAAAAGGGACATTTCACCTTCAAGAATCCAGTTTCACACAATCTATCATATGCCTCCCTAATTTCCATGTCTCGAATAGCTCCTATCTTATAGTTATAACATCTCCTAAGATCTTGCACCATTACTACCTTAGGAGGAATTACAAATAGGGCTCTGACTAGGTCAATCTTGTAAGAAACTTTAGGGATAGGTCAAAAATCAGGTTGCTTAACTTCATTTGACACTAGTTGAACTTCAAACGGCTCTTTCTCCTAAGGTTTCCTAGAACTAGAATCCATTTGTATAATGTGGAGTTCCAACACAAATAAATTTTGAAACTATGTAGCTCGACACTAGTATAAATACCTTGTATTTAAAGAAACTATGTTGAATCTATGTAGAAATTTGCTCAAATGCTTGGAATACTACTTGCAAATCATTATTTTCTCTTCTTGTCTTTTCTCTTTTGTTCGCAATGGTGAAAACTAATTCAAAATGTGATCATATACCCTTATTTCATAGCATTTAATGTTTGGTGTTTTTATAGCTATCCACTTGGCTCCTTAAGAAATCCTACTTTACTCAGCTTCCACTATCTTTCCACCACTCAACATATACTAGAGTTTCCCTTACTCAACTTCTACTATCAACTCAGCTGCAACTAACCACTTGGCTTGTACTAATTTTGGCAGACAACTCAGCATGTACTATATCTTTACTTGGCATCTGAAGGCAACTTGGCAACACTTGAAATTTTTTGAAATTTTAACTTTGCATCTCTATTCATGTTGATCTCTCCTTTTCAATACTTACTTGTCTTGGAACTAATGTATGATAAAACATTAGATATCAATCCAACATACCTTCTTTTGCTTAGTTGGATGAAGTGTGACCACTTGACCTTTTGGTTGAAGTGATCCCTTCATTGGATGTGTGTAAGAACCCCAAATAGGCTCTACACTGATCACTGTTTGTTTCCCTAGGTGTAATGATTGTTTTTGGTTTGTTTTTGAATGTTTTAAGCTATTTTTAGGTTTTTGAGTTGATGAAAAGAAAATACAAATATTGAAAACTAATCTTACCTAAAATTATAACTCAAATCTGGTTATAATGCTAATCAAATTCATTTATTCAGATGGCTCCTAATGTATGTATAATACTTATTGCTGGAAGAATACATTAAAAACATCATCATTAATAGTTGAAAAAAACCTAATTTTTGTCTCCAATACGCAACCATGCTGCTGGTTGCTTCCTCCTTGGGCAGCGCCTATCAAAAACTGCAATATTAAATCTTTGATTTTTTAATTCACTGTAGCGCTGTACTATTCACAGCACTGTAGTGCAGTACTATTCACAGCACTGTAGCGCACTATTCACGGTGGCACTATAGCATGTTATTGTTTGCGGTATTGTAGTGCACTGTTCATGGCACTATAGCTGCTGTTATAACCCCTTCCAACCTGTAAACAGATTCATCCACTTTTTTCCTACTAAAACACAATATTGACTCCAGAATGAAGTCAACTCACAGGCAAAATTCAAGTGATATTTCACACCCTCAAATTGCATCAACTCTGAAGATACTACGTTCTCCACAGTCTGAATTCTTCTCAAACTTGTAAAAACCCTTGTTGCCACAACTTCAAGAAGTTTCACAAGGCAAATTTTTTAAGCAATTCTCATAACCTGCTCTTGAAGGAAGACAAGGTTTGTTTATAAGGACTCCTCAACTCCAGAATGAGTCTCCACGCTCAATGTGGGATAAAAGATATAATAATAACATAAAAAATGTTATTACATTAAAACTTAGAAAATCCCTTTTAATTTTTCCATAAGCTTGGACCCACAATTAATTGAAATAATGGCCCCTTTTATGATATCATGACCCTCACTTAAGTTATATATTATAACTTAACAATATAGGCTCAAAACCAATAATGTTTATTTTAACTAAATAAACATTAATATCTCTATTATTACTCAACATTTTTGAATATCGTTTGGACTAGGAGCTAACATGATAGAACTGCATATGACCATACCCCTTTTCTAAAAATAGTAGGGGTCTATCTTTATAACTCCAAAACTGCTAAAAATAGCCTGACCAAGCCAAACTCAAAGGAAAACTCATCATAAACAAACTCTGGCAACCCAGAAGAGTACTTTGCTCTGGTCCTTGGAGGATCTCCACACCAAGGTGACCCTCTATCCAATCTTATTAGCCTACGAGGGTCTCTGATAGGCTAATCACCAGCTAAAGTGATGTCTCTAGCTAGAAGGGGACATCACAGTTCGCCCTCCCTGAAATTGCTTGTCCTCAAGCAATCTCAACTCTGGATGCTGTAAAATCTCCTCGCTCTCCCAAGTAGCATCCTCTACCGAAAAATCCTTCCACTTCACCAAATATTCTCGAATGGTACGTTTCCTCAAGTTCCTCTCTCTAAAATCAATGATAGCCTCTGGTATCAAAACAAGTTTTCCCTCATCATCCAGGGGTGGTAGTACTGTAGAAGGCACAATATGATGCCCTAGCACCTTTTTGAGGCGTGACACATGAAAAACATTGTGCACCTTGCTCTCTGCCGACAAGTCTAACTCATAAGCCACCTCTCCCACTTTCTTGATAATCCTAAATGGACCATAGTATCGTGGCTTGAGTTTCTCGGCACCACTCTTCTTGAGAGTGGATTGACGGTAAGGCTGCAACATAAGATACACCATGTCTTCAACCTCAAAAGTCCGCTCAGTCCTCTTTTGATCTGCATACTGCTTTTGCTGATTTTGTGCCTTAGTTAGATTATCCTTGAGAGTCTTAACAAGGTCTTGACTCTCCTATAACAAATCACCTACACTGGGCACTCTACTGTCACTCAAAAGCAGATCCATAAAATTGGGTGCCTCATACCCATACAGGGCCATAAAGGGTGACATCTGAATAGACATGTGATAAGTGGTATTGTAGCAATACTCACAGAGATAAATCCACTTTACCCATGCCCTCTATTGCCCAGCTATATAATTTTTGAGATATCCCTCCACCCATTTGTTTACTATCTCTGTTTGAGGGTGGTAGCTAGTACTCAGAGTGAGCTCTATCGCACACAACCTTAATAGCTCTTGCCAAAAGTGACTCATAAACTTGCTATCTCTGTCACTTACAATACTCCGAGGTAAGCCATGTAATCTAAATATCTCTTTGAAGAACAACTCTGCCACCTGTGTAGCAGTGTATGTAGCAGTGATCGGAAAGAGTGCAAACTTCGTAAGGCGATCCAAAACCACATATATGCAGTCCCTGCCTTGGGCTCTAGGCAGTCCTGTGATGAAGTCCTTAGAAAAATACTCCCACTTCCTATCAAGAATCAGAAGTGGCTATAGTAAACCGGTTGGATAGGAGTGTTCTTTCTTATTCTGCTGGCAAGTGGGACATACTGAAGTACCTCTGCTTTGAGCCCTTTCCATGTGAATCGCTCTCTAATCTGTCGGTATGTCTTGTAGAAACTAGGATGTCTTGCCATAGGTGAATCATGAAAAGATTTCAAAACCACCCTCCTCACTACTGATCCTGGGACCAAAAATATTCGTCCTTTGTAAATGATGAGCTCATTCACAAGGGTGTATCTTCTGTCCTGAATAGTCCCATTTATGAATCCAACTGCCCAAGTGTCCTTTGCATACTCTGCAAGGATCAAGTGTCTCCAATCCTCCAATATGTCTATCAATAAGCTCAAATGGGGCCTACATGATAAGGCATCAGCAACTACATTTTGTGTCCCCTTAAAATATGTAATGTCAAAGTCATATGACTATAACTTGCTCACCCACTTTTGCTGCCTATCATTGAGATCTCACTGCCCCAAAAAGTGTCTTAGGCTATTATGGTCAATTTTGATACAAAATTTGCTACCTACCAAATATTGCCTGAATTTGGTCAAAGCATGCATAATGGCTAACATCTCCTTATCATATATGCTGAAGCTCCACTCTAGCCCTCTTAATTTCCTGCTCTCATAAGAAATAGGGTGCTTCTCCTGCATAAGCACCGCTCCAATGCCCTCTCCAAAAGCATCACAATGTAGCTCAAAAGGTTTGCTGAAATCTGGTAATGCTAACACTAGACAAGAAGTCATCAACCCCTTAAATTTCTCAAAACACTCCTGTGCCTCAAGAGTCCACAAGAAAGCTCCCTTTCTCATCAAATCTGTCAAGGGTGCCGCATGCCTGGAATATCCATCCACAAACCTTCTGTAGAAACCACATAGTCTAGAAAGCCCCTCAACTGTGTAAGGTTCACCGGTGAAGGCCACTCCACAATGGCACAAATCTTTTTAGGATCCATGCACACGCCCTCTGCACTGATGATGTGACCCAAGTACAACAACTCTGTCATGCCCAAATCACACTTTGACTCCTTTGCATACAAGGATTCTCTGTCCAATATACCTAGCACCGTGTCTAGGTGAACCAAGTGCTCCTCCCAAGATCTACTATATACCAAGGTATCATCGAAGAAGAAAAGTACAAATCTCCTCAACTGAGGATGGAAAACCCTATTCATTGTTGCCTAAAAAGTAGCAGGTGCATTAGTTAGCCCAAATGGCATAACTACAAACTCAAAATGGCCACAATGACATCTAAAGGCTGTCTTCTCGATGTCCTGCTCTCTAACTCTGATCTGGTGATAACCTGATCTCAAATCTATCTTTGAGAAGAAGCAAGTTCCATGAAGCTCATCTATCAACTCATCGATCTTGGGAATGGGGTATCTATTTTTAATTTTCTTCCTATTAAGCACTCTATAATCAATGCACATCCTCAATGCCCCATCCTTCTTCTTTACTAACACCACTAAAGAAGCAAAAGGAGACTTACTTGGTCTAATGTGGCCCATAGCAAGTAACTCCTTTATGGTTTTCTCAATTTCATCCTTCAACCTCTTCGGATGCCTGTAAGGTGTAATCATGATGGGCTTAGCCCCCTCCTCTAACTCAATGATGTGCTCAATACCTCTGTTTGGTGGTCTACCTGGTGGAATGTCACTGAACACCTTAGAGTGTTTAACTCTAAGCTCCTGAATATTAGGAGGATATTCAATCTTATGCTGTCCTCCTATGATGGCATCAACATGCACTCTGCTGCCCACTCTAATTGATCATGTTGAATCAATCTAGCCATTCTATGAAAAGAGACCATCCTGAGATCATTGTCCCTGATTGCCTTAAGAATATGTGTTTTCCCATTCACTTTAAACCTCATCTCCATCTCCTTGAGGTTAAGAGTGAGCTCACCAATATCCTGCAACCAACTCATCCCAAGAACTATATCTGTATCTCCCATAGGTACAACATAAAAATCTACCTTAAAGTCATAATTATTAACTTTCAATGGGAGTCCAGTGATCCTACGATCACATTTGAGGACATAGCCATCCGCTACCCTCACTCTAATTCCCCCAAACTCCTCTGTTTGTATTCCATGCTTCTCCACCATCCTAGCATCAATGAAATTATGAGTGGCACCTGTATCAACCAAGGTTATGACTCGCTGTCCAGAAAGTACTCCTCTCATGCGGAATGACCCTTCTTGCTTAATACTAGTGAGACGAGCTTCCCTAAGTTGCCCATCTCCTTCCCCATCCTTGGACTCCATTTTAGACAAGTTTTCAGCCTTGTCTTCCTCTTTTTCACCATCTATTTCCTCTATATCAAACTACTGATCTAAATTATCTGATTCTGATTTCTCATAGTATGCCCACATAACTCTATTAGCTTTTCCCTTTGGCCTAAGAGGACAATCATGGTTTGCATCATAGGGTCCCTTATAGTAGAAACATAATCTTTTCTTCCTCAAATCATTTAATGTTTCCCTGTCAAAAGGTACTAGAGTTTTATCTTTAGAATCATTTTAAAAATCAGTCCTCTCTAGTTTTTTATAAAATGGTTTGTTATCCTTACTAGAAGATGCTCCTTTGGACTGAAATTTGTTTGTTGGGACTGCATGTTCCATACTTCTTTCCTTTTTCATCGCTTCCTATAAAGAAATAGGATCAAATGCCTTTATCCAACCTCTCAGTGGTTCGGATAGGCCCTCAATGAAAAGAACTATCAATCTATGCTCTGAAATGTTTGGCACCATGACTGCCAACCGCTGAAATTCACCAATGAAATACTCCAAGTTGCCTATTTGTTTCAGCTATGCTAAGTCCCGAAAGTAAATCTCTGGATCTTTTTTGTCAAATCTTTCAACCAACCTATCCACGAAGTCTTGGTATTCTGTCACTTGGTTATGCTGAAGTGTTACCATACCATGGTACCACCAATCATGTGTTATTCCCTCTAAATGCAAGGTGGCATATTTGATAGCTTCAATCTCTGTCATTGGCCTCAGTGCCAAAAATGTGTCAAGCTTATGAATCCAAGCTTGAGCTATCATCTTACCACTCCCATCAAATGTAGGCATAGTAAGCTTGCTTGTAGCCCTCTTCAGCTCACTATTTTGACCTCTAGGCCTCCTATCTTGTCTGAGTGACCTGTAATGCTCTCTCCTCTAATTTACAAAGCATTCAAAGGTCATCCTCTCCTAAACTTGCGGAGCTAATAATTCCCATTCATCATTTGCAGCCATGAGTGCATTTGCGAATATGGGGTCTCCTATCGCCTCCTCTACCGGAGCTTCTTCTGGCTCCTTCGAAACAAATGTAGGGCATGTAGGCCTATCAGCTATTCTAGAATGGGTCCGTTGTGGTCTCTAATTACCTGTAGCACTCCTGTTATCTCCCTGTTCTCCCAGCTCCCCATTTTGTCTAACAAGTGGGTTCATCCTTTCTACCATAGTAGTGAGTGCCTGTAATGCCTGTGCCATCTGCTGCTACCCTATAACCATAGCATGGTAGAATTCTCTGGTATCCTGATCATCATTATTCCTCCTCTTTCTAGGTGGACTATCATCATGCCTCTCTTCCATATTTCCTGTTTCCTGTAACTGTTCTCTTTCAATCAGAGCTCTCCTATGAGTATGGTACCTATGTGGTCCAATTTCCAGTGGCTGCATATGACTCCCCAAACCCTTAGGATGGTAGGAATGAGGCTCTGATAGCAATGTAAGAACCCCAAATAGGCTCTACACTGATCACTGTTTGTTTCCCTAGGTGTAATGATTGTTTTTGGTTTGTTTTTGAATGTTTTAAGCTATTTTTGGGTTTTTGAGTTGATGAAAAGAAAATACAAATATTGAAAACTAATCTTACCTAAAATTATAACTCAAATCTGGTTATAATGCTAATCAAATTCATTTATTCAGATGGCTCCTAATGTATGTACAATACTTATTACTGGAAGAATACATTAAAAACATCATCATTAATAGTTGAAAAAAACCTGATTTTTGTCTCCAATACACAACCATGCTGTTGGTTGCTTCCTCTTTGGGCAGCGCCTATCAAAAATTGCAATATTAAATCTCTGATTTTTTAATTCACTGTAGTGTTGTACTATTCACAGCACTGTAGCGCACTATTCACGGTGGCACTGTAGCATGTTACTATTTGCGGTACTATAGCGCACTGTTCACGACATTGTAGCTACTATTATAACCACTTCCAACCTGTAAACAGATTCATCCACTTTTTTCTACTAAAACACAATATTGACTCCAAAATGAAATCAACTCACAAGCAAAATTCAAGTGATATTTCACACCCTCAAATTGCATCAACTCTGAAGATACTACATTCTCCACAGTCTGAATTCTTCTCAAACTTGTAGAAACCCTTGTTGCCACAACTTCAAGAAATTTCACAAGGCAAAGTTTTTAAGCAATTCTCATAACCTGCTCTTGAAGGAAGACAAGGTTTGTTTATAAGGACTCCTCAACTCCAGAATGAGTCTCCATGCTCAATGTGGGATAAAAGATATAATAATAACATAAAAAATGTTATTACATTAAAACTTAGAAAATCCCTTTTAATTTTTCCATAAGCTTGGACCCACAATTAATTGAAACAATGGCCCCTTTTATGATATCATGACCCTCACTTAAGTTATATATTATAACTTAACAATATAGGCTCAAAACCAAAAATGTTTTTTTTAACTAAATAAACATTAATATCTCCATTATTACTCAACATTTTTGAATGTCGTTTGGATTGGGAGCTAACATGATAGAACTGCATATGACCATACTCCTTTTCTAAAAATAGCAGGGGTCTATCTTTATAACTCCAAAACTGCTAAAAATAGCCTGACCAAGCCAAACTCAAAGGAAAACTCATCATAAACAAACTTTGGCAACCCAGAAGAGTACTCTGCTCTGGTCCTTGGAGGATCTCCACACCAAGGTAACCCTCTATCCAATCTTATTAGCCTACGAGGGTCTCTGATAGGCTAATCACCAGCTAAAGTGATGTCTCTAGCTAGAAGGGGACATCACAATGTGGTACTTCTATCTTTCTTCTTCCATGTCTTATTCATTTCTCCTCTGATGTGTTCAACATCTACCTTCTCTTTTCCTCTTTTGAACTCTGAGTTGGGTGTCTTTGACCTTGTTGAGCAATTTCTACTAATGTGTCCAGTCTTCAAACAACTAAAGCATGTAGTTTGGCTCAACCATCTGCTATAATTTCCACTAAAATGTTTTCTTGTGTAGTTTCCAAGGATGTGTCCATACTCTTGATAGTAGTGACAACTATGCCTTGTGTTGTAGTCCTAATTGTAGTGATATCGATGATTATTTCCTTTTGCTAGTTGATTAAGTGCCCACATAGGCTTTGGTCTACACTTGAAAGCTCTATGTCCATACTTCTTGCAATTGTAGCAGTGACCTTCAAATCTTGGTGTTCTAATGGTTCTAGTCCTATAGTCATATGCTTGATGTCTTTTCTTGTTGCACTTATGATAGTGACCTATGTTCTTAGGTTTTTCATGCTGATGGGAATTATTGCTCCTACACACATTATAGGTATGTCCTTTTTTACCACAAAAATGACAAGTAGATTTAGTGGTCTTACCTTTGTCTCTTCTTTCTTTTGTAGTCTTGGATGACTCTCCTTTTTCAATGCTGGTGTATCCTAGTCTTGAGGTATCATTGTTGGCTCTTGGTGATTTTAGTAGCTATTCAAAGTACTTTATGGCTTCATTAGGTTTGTTGAAGATCTCTGCAATCTCCTTTTCTCTTTTCACGTTATTTTGTAGTTGTTCATTTTGCATCTTCAGTGTGGAGATCTCAATGTCCTTGACATTCAACTCATGATTTGCATTCATCATCTAGCTTAGGGTGTCTAGTTGCATGTTGGAAATTCTTGTAAGCTCAATTGACTTTTCCTCTAATCTATTGGCAAGGTTTCTCTTGTCTTCTTTTTTCATAGCCTTATTTTCAATGGTTCTTTTCTTCTATTCAGTTACTTCACAAAGCATCATGGCTTGAGATTCTTGTTCAATCTTGAGAGTTCTAATCTCTTCTTCTTGAGCTCTATTCTTTTCCATTAGATCTAATATTATTGCATCAAACTCTTTGGAATCTCCATTTTCAAACACTTTTGAGGTGTCGATCTTCTTGTATTGTGTATCATTCTTAGCTATGGCAATCTCTCTTCTTCTCTTCAAGGATTTTCTCAATTCTTCCATGGCTTCTTCTATAGAATTTAGAATGAGATGTATCTCAATATCTTGGTTCTCTATGATCTTCCCAATTTTGTAGACTTCTATTTCTAGATCTTTTTCTCCAAGTTGTAAGGCTTCTACTTGTGAGAACTTGGCTCTGATACCAATTGTTGGAATTTACAAGTGGGAAGATTTACTTCTGGGAGGGGTGAATTAGAAGTAATATATTTTAACCTTTAAAATTTTTAATTGAGATCATTAACATGCATCTAAAATCTCTAGCTAACATGAAAGTAAAGACATGCATGAAAATAGATAACACAAGATTTTGGTCACCTAGAAACCCTAAAAAATGAGAAGGTAAAACTTGGGTGGGGATGACGCCCACAAATTATCACTGCAACAATATGTAACTAGTTAAGGTGACAAAGTTTGACCACTATCAATGGTTTTCCCTATGAAAGGCCTACCTTATTAAAGGCTTTTCACCCTGTTAAAGGTGACCTAGTCAGAGGATTTACAAACATTCACTTGGAATGTCACCCTGTTAAAGGATTTACAACCTTGTTAAGGATTTACAATATGGCTACTAAACCAACCTATCATCATAGGATTTTCATTCTCCTAATACAGTGGTTAGAAAGTATAGTAGAATGTCTTGACCTGATAACTTATAATCTTCAATTGTTGATTCTAGATCCTTGTTCTATCCAATCTGATCTTATCCTTCCTGATCTGATATATCTATGTTCACAGTGCTGATACTTTGTTCTAATCAACTTGATTTTGCAGTGCTACTCTTCCTCTAAGTCCTTATACCCCTTTGCTTCCTTCAAAACTTCACTAGAATTCTTTCATGCATTTACATATGACTTCTTAGCTCTTCCTCTCTCTCTCTCTCTCTCTCTCTCTCTCTCTCTCTCTCTCTCTCTCTCTCTCTCTCACTTACACATGAATTATGGGGTTTTGGCATCCTTATAAAGGCTTTAAAGACTTAGGATTAGGTATGAATCTATGATCAAGATTCATCCATCTTTTCTACTCAATTATTTATACTTTTTCTATTGGTTGCATGCTTTCTCCATTTTTCTAATTGGATGCATGCTGATTACATAGGAAATGTTAAAGATTTGATCTTATCTTTTAGATCCTTCAAGATTCATCTTGAGTTGGCTCAAAAATGGTTTACATCTGAGTTTGTGAAGGCACAAACTCAAATGTTGATTTTGTGTTACTCAATACTTATTGGTTACTGATGCTCAATACATATAGGATTCATGTCTTTCTTGACTCCTATAATAACTCTATCTTGCTCAACATCTATACTTTGCTTGGCACCTATAGTGACTCGACATCACTTGTCACTCAACACTTGAAACTTGCTCGAAACCTATTGAATTTTTGACTCGGGACATACTATAGCTTAGCATCTATATTATACTTAGCATCAACCTTATAATTTTCTTAAGTGTGTTGGCACTCAATTGTCAAAACCAATCTAAGACCAACACTTGGCACAATAGAAAAATAATAAAAATCACTCAACACATAGCTATTAGAATGGGGTTGTCATTGCACCAAAAGATTGATCTATCAATGCTTAATACAACTACTCAACTTATAGTACATAGGAGGCAATTAAGCCCTTGTCATGAATTCTGAGGGGAGTGCTCAATAAATTTCCAACAATCTCTCTATCAGCATTACCCAAGGGTCTAAGGATTTGAACTTGTGACCAAGCTTTGATACCATTTGTTAGAGTGGGGTTGTCATTGCACCAAAATATTGACCTATCAATGCCTAATACAACCACTCAACCTATAGTACATAGGAGGTAATTAAGCCCTTGTCATGAATCCCAAGGGAAGAGCTAAAAAGATTTTTAAAAGTAGCATAGCCACATATGTGATGGAAACACCTATCGGTAAGTATATTTTTTTTTCTCTCTCATTTGTCATGTGTTTATTTCACTTGAACTATTATTTCTTAGGGAGAATTTTGTAATATTAAATTCATTTTATGTAGGAAGTGATGAGGACATTCTTGGATGTACCTACATTAGATGTATGGGAATCAGTAAAAAATTATGATTAATTTCTTGTGAGCAATCAAGATGGACTTCCCCTAAGAGTAGCATGAGGTGATGAGGATATTCTAGACACTTTAAAGAATGATCATTTCTTGAAGATTTTAGATGTTGGGGGGGGGGGGGGGGGGGGGGGGGTTGTGGTGCAAATGAGATTCAACCTTCATGTGGTTTGCCCTATGTTAGATTGTGGTGACTAATCAAGGAAGTATTGTACATAGTTCATGATTCCTCAATGGGTTTTAGGGCCAGGTCAAGCCTCAAACGGGGGTTTGGGGGCAATAGCCACCAATACAACTGGGGCTATTAGGCCTCAACTATCTAAGGGTTTAACTTTTTTTGGGCCCTATTTTATTAGGATTTTGGGATGACATGTAATTATTAATTATAATCCTAAAGCAATAAAAATACTTGTATAAAAGGGCTTAGGGTTAGGGATTGTTTCATTGTGGGTGATGCAAAAATTTGTTCTTGTGGTGATATTGAGTTGTAAGGGATTATAGATTGTAATTAGGTTGTAATCACTTGATCATAATAATATTGGACTTTCTATTTGGTGGATGTAGCCCAGGGATTGCATGAACTACATTAAATCTTGGTGTCTCATGTTCTTTTTTATGTGATCTATTATTTTTGATATTGTTTATATTTGCATATAATTATTATTTCTATTTGTGATTTAATCCTAACAAATGGTATCAGAGCCAGATTTTTTTTTAGTTATCCTCTACATGAAAGTCTCACAATTGAGTGAAATCTCACTGTTGAGTGGGAATGATGGTAGATGAGGGTAAGCTGAGGGTTGAAAAGTTTAATGGGTAGAACGTTCAGTTATGGAAGATGCAAATGGAATAGTATCTTTATCAAAAGGATTTATGGAAGTTGTTGGAAGGCAAAACCAAGAGTTAGAGATCTATTTCAAATGATGAATGGGATCTTTTGGAAATAAAGGTACTTGGAAGAATTCAATTATGCCTAGCACCATCAATGGCATTTAATATTACAAAAGTGAAGACAACAAAGGAGTTGATGCAAACTCTAGTGAAACTGTATGAAAAGCCCTCCACTTCAAACAAGGTATTTCTCATGAAACATTTATTTAATATGAAAATGAAAGAAGGTGGATCTATTGTAGATCATTTAAATGAGTTTAATACTATTACTAGTCAATTATCTTCTGTGGGTATCAATTTTGATGAAGAAATTAGGGTTCTCTTGATTTTATCTTCTTTGCCTAAAAGATGGAATGGCTTGGTAATGGATGTGAGTAATTTTGTTCCTGGATCTAGTACTCTAAAATATGATGATGTGATTGATGTTATTTTGAGTGAGGAAACTTGTAGAAAATCCTTAGGTGGATCTAGATCTGGAAGTTCTTTGAACACACAAAGTTGAGGTAGAATGACTGAGAGAGGAAGTAATTCTAGAATTCATGGAAAATCAAGAGAAAAGTCAAAGGGGAGGAGGTCTCAATCAAGAGGACTGAATGACTACTAATACTATGGGAAACTAGGTCATAAAAAGAAAGATTGTAGGACTCAAAAGAAAAATGGAGATAAACTAGATGGAGACAAGGCAAAAGTGGTAAGTAACAAATCTAAAGAGGATAATTTTCTTCTATCTTTAGAAAGTGTTAATGATTCATGGGTTTTAGATTCTAGTGCTTCATTTCATGCTACATCTCATATAAGTTGATTTATTGATTATGTCCAAGGGGATTTTGGACTTGTTTATTTGGGGGATAACGAACCCTGTCATATTGTTGGAAAGGGAAAAGTTAAGATTAAGTTGTAGAATGGGAATCATTGGCCAATACATGAGGTAAGACATGTTCCAAGGCTAAGTAGGAATTTAATTTTAGAAGGGAAACTTAGTGATGAGGGTTGTGTAGTTAATTTTAATGAGAAAAATTGAAAGGTTTCCTTGTAGTAGAAAAAGGTGTGAAAGTAGGCACCTTATATATTTTTATAGGTCATATTGTTCCTTCTACTTTAATTATTTTAGAGAAGAATGAATGTTTAGCAACAATTGATGTAGTTGAGGAGGGAGAACAAATAGTTGCTATAGATTCTAATATAACGCTATGGCACAATAGACTTGGGCACATGAGTGAGAAAGGTATGAAAATACTTCATTCAAAGAAAGTTTTGTATGAAAATTTTGTTAATATGGATTTCTATGAAAGTTGTGTATATTGAAAACAAAAGAGAGTGAGTTTTGTGAAGACTAGGAAGGAAAATAAAATGGAGAAACTAGAGCTTGTGCATATAGATCTATGGGGACTAGCTCAGGTATCTTCCCTTGGTGGCTCTCATTATTATGTTACATTAATTAATGATGCAACTAGAAAATTATGGATTTATTTCTTTAGATAGAAATCTAATGTATTTCAAACCTTTAAGAAATGAAAATGCTTGGTTGAAAATGAGACTGGTAAGAAATTAAAATGTCTCAAATCTAATAATGGTGGTGAGTATTACAATTATGAATTTGAAGATTATTGCTCCACTAATGGTATTCATAGATAGAAATTTTTTCCAAGGACTCCATAGGAAAATGGAGTGGTTGAATATATGAACAGGGCTATAATAGAGCATGCAAGGAGCATGAGATTGCATGTAGGGTTGCCCTTACACATGTAGGAAGAGGCTGTCAATACTATTGTATAGTTGATTAATAGAGGTCCCTCTACTCCTTTGGGTTGTGGTATTCTATAAGAAACATGGACTGGTAAGAAGGCGAGTCATTCTTTTCTTAGAACCTTCAGTTGTGAAGCATTTTCTCATATAGATCTTGAAAATAGAACCAAACTAGAAGCTAAGTCAAAGAAATGTATTTTTGTTGGATATGGCATTAATAAATTTGGTTATAGGGTTTGGGATTTTGAAAATCATAAAATTTTAAGAAGCATGGATGTCATAATCAATGAGAAAGTGTTGTACAAAGATCTATTGCAGCACATGAGAAGAAAGAAGATTATTATGTAGTGTTGGATGGTACTCCAAAAGATGATGTTCTAGCCATTCCTCATGATGTGCAACAACTACAACAACAAATACTACACACACTAGTGAATGTTAGATGATCAACAAGGCTAATTAGACCTCCAGAAAGATTTTCTCCCTCTTTGTATTTTATTTTACTAATAGATGCTAGTGAACCTAAATGTTATGATGAAGTTGTGCAGGTGGATACTAAGATTTAGTAGGAGTGTGCAATTAAAGATGAAATGGACTCGTTGTTGAAAAATAAGATACAGGATTTATGCAAGTTGCCTGCAAGTAAAGGGGCTTTATAGAATAAGTGGGTTTATAGGTTAAAAGTAGAGGATGGAGATAAGAAAATTTTTTAAAGCTAGGTTAGTGGTAAAAGAATTTTCATAGAAAAAAGGAATTTATTTTGATGAGATGTTATCTCCTATAGTTAAAATGACTTTTATTCGTATTGTTTTAAGTATTGTGACTACTGAAGATTTGCATTTGGAGCAGCTTGATGTCAAAACAACCTTTCTTCATGGTTATTTGGATGAAGAGATATATGGCTCAGCCATAGGGATTTGAAGTCAAAGGTAAGGAGAACTTAGTGTGCAGATTGAAGAAAAGTTTATATGACTTGAAGCAAGCACCTCGATAATGGTATCTAAAATTTGATAGTTTTATGCATGAGCATGGATATAGTAGGTGTCATTCAAATCATTGTGTTTATTTTAAGAGGTTGGATGATGATAGATATATTATTTTATGTTTATATGTTGATGATATACTTGTAGTTGGGTCTAACATGGATCATATTAAGTGGTTGAAATGCCATTTAGCACATGCATTTTCAATGAAGGATTTAGGGGCAGCAAAAAAAATCTTTGGTATGAATATTTGCAAAGATAGGAAGAATAGAAAATTGACACTATATCAGGTTGATTATTTTAAGAAGGTTTTGCAACATTTGTCTATAGAGAATGCTAAAGTTGTCAGCACACCTTTACCTAGTCATTTGAAGTTGACTAAGGAGATGTGTCCCAAGACACAAGAAGAGGAGGATAAGATGTCCAAGGTACCCTATGCTTCTATTGTAGGAAGTTTGATATATACTATAGTATGTACAAGGCCAGATATTGCACATGCAATGGGAGTCATTAGTTAGTATATGATTCATCCAGATATTGCACATGCAATGGGAGTCATTAGTTAGTATATGATTCATCCAAGAATTGAGCATTGGAATGTAGTTAAATTGATTCTCAGATATTTGAGAGGAACATTCAGTAAGTGTTTACACTTTGGGGGCTCTACTACTAAATTATAGGGTTATGTTGACTCAAATATGGTAGGGGATATTGATACCAAAAAAAGTACTATAGGTCATGTATTTACTATTGGTGGGGCAACCATGTGCTGGGTTTCTTAGTTACAGAAGGTTAATGCTTTATCCACTACAGAGCCAAAGTATGTTGCTACTATAGATGCAGCTAAGGAGATGATATGGCTTTAGTTCTTCTTGGAAGAATTGGGACACCCTCAAAAGGATAATTATTTGTTTATAGATAGTCAAAGTGTCATTCAGGTTGCGAAGAATTTTGCTCTACATTCAAACACTAGTACATTTGACCCCATTTTTAGACCAAAATTTTTTACCATCTAATACAATGGGGTCAAATTGGTCAAAATATGCAAGGAAACATATCTTTTTCTTTTTTAAATACATGCCTTTGTTGGTCAAAATTTTGACCAACATTAGCTTCATTATAAATACATGCCCATGTTGGTTGAAATTTTGACCAACACAAGCTTCATTATGTCAAAATAAGAAAGCTCTTTTTCATGCCCTAATTTCATTGTTATGCTAGAACCAAAAGACTTGTGCGCTTATTTCGTACACTGCAAGTGACATTTTCCCAATTGAGTCTTGAATATGGCCTGCTTTGGTGGACGCAAAGTAAATAAATGTTTGAATTCGTATTTGAATATCATATTTTTGTATTTTTATTTCATTTTGAAAGCTCATGTGTTTTGAACCTATGTGTATTTTATGGCTAGGACTACATGCCAACAAGGTTTGACAGCTTTAGTGTAAATGTCATGGTGGATGGGAGTATGTTGAACCTTAGACTTGGGGACACGGTAGGTTAGGGTTTTCATTTCAACTTTACGGTGCCAAATTTGGTCAAAATTTGAGATAGAAGATATGATATCATGTGCTATCCTAGTATAAATCTAGAGGAATTCATTTCCCATCCAATTAATATTGTTTTCATAGAGCTCCACTGGGATTCCATTCAACCCAGGGGTCTTTTCATTACTCAAATTCTAAATAACATTGTTTTCATCCATAGTTATATAGGTTTGTCAAGCACAGTTGTCTCTTCAATAGGCACCTTTTTAGGAATGATTCCACTGAGTTTTGTGCTAACATTTTCCATTTCCTGTCCAACATCTTTAGAAATGAAGAGTTTCTTATATTAATGTGCAAAGGCTAGAAGAATTTCATCTTAGGAGTTAAGTTCTTTCCCTTCATTCCAAGTAGACTCAATCCTCTCTCTAGCTTCTTTAGATTTTAGGATCTGGAAGAAGTATCTATCACCCTTATTACCATGGCTGATCCAATTAAGTCTAGCTCTAGTTTTGACTCCTTGATTCTTGAAATATTGCAACCTCGAGGAGTCTCTAGACTGGGCCGTAGACTCTTGTTTAGTAGCAATATTGACTAGGTTACTTTGTAGGCACTCTAGCATTATATAGGCTTTTGGAGTTCAGATTCCATTCTTCTCTTATCTTGGCTTTCTTTATGTCACCACCTGAAAAAGGCTTTAGTAGCTATTGATGTTCTAGGATCATCTCTCAATAGTAGGTTGGTGCTTCACCACCACTTCATTAAACCATCTGATAATATTAAGTAGTATTAATATCTTCATCTTTTAGCTGGGTAAGTTTCAAAACTAATCCATCTTTCCACCCTTCTCCAAAAAAGCCCTACCAATTTGAAAAATATCAGCAATAATAGGGTGGGGATTCAATAGGATATAGGGGCTGACTTGAACACTAACACTTGTGTCATCCTTCCTAAAACTAAAAACATCCCTATAAACATAAAATCTCGTAAGTTCTCTTATTTCCATTTTATAAAACTATACCAAGTATGCCAAAATGCCTTTATAACTGTACTTGTGACCAGCTCAGGGGTCAAAAAGTTTATGCTTATTAATCATATTGTAACAAAAGAGCATTTCACACCCTTTCTATTCAGAGATGCCATCAGATTCATAGCCCTATGTTTTAGGGACTCATGCTTCCTATTTTTGTTAGCACTACAGCCTCTAATATACTTAGGGGCTACTGGGTATAGAGGATTTTATGGGAGATTGGTGGTTATGTTGCCTTTATCCTCCTACTACTCACAAAATTGATCAAACTCAGTCATATCCTTTTTTAGATGAGAATGACCTCCATTTTAATGTAGGTTGTTTGATTAAGTTTCTCATATCCTAGAGGTCTACCAAACCGACCCTATTTGAGAAGATTTTTCACATGAGCCATTCCATGGCTATGGAAGGCTTCTGTACTTCACAAGATGTGACTTTCATTGTTCCTTGGCTTCAGGATCTACTAGTTGTGGGTTACCTTTAGCCGAGATTGTTGTCATTAAAGATGGGTAGTCAAAGTGTTGTAGTGTTCCATGGAGATCACAAAGATTTTTTGCCTCTAAAGCTTTCATCAGTTCATCTTGGTGTTGAGGAAGTAGGTGCAATGAATTTTGAGATTGGAATCTGATTAGATGGAGGAAGTTTTATGGGAATATAGTTCTTATCATGTGCTATAGTGGACCTATGAATCATATTGTTCTAGGGTGGAGAATATTGTATGGTTTCATATTCAAGAGTGTGGTGATTGTATCGGAGAAGAGTAATCTAGATCTTGGAGTTCAGCATGTAGAGTGGTGGCAAGTTTACAAGTAAGTTTCATGGTTTATACTAGTTTTTGTATTTTGTCAATTTATTTTATTTTATATGGAATCTCATTTTGCTTTAGGATCTTGTGGAAAAATATATGATAGATCAAAACTATGGATCTTTGTTTGATCATCTATAAACTGATGCTTACTACAAGATTTGATTATGTGATGCAACCATCACAACGTGTGCAAATGACAATTTTGTATCGTTCATGCTTTTGTGATTTCTATGCCTAGAGAATTTAATAATTTTAGTGTTTTACTCCTGCATTTGCTACTTATTATATTTTTCTTTTGAATTATATTTATAAATCAATTCTTTACAATGTTTTGACAACAGGCCCGATGTTTAAAACCTTATTGTCTTTATTGATTTGTTTTTCTCTGAATAAGATCTTGTGAGTCCATGCCATATTTATGTTTTACTTGTCTCTTGTTTCTGAATTGGTACAACTACATATTTAAAAGATAGCACAAGTAACAAAGTTGTGTGGCTCTTTTGCAAAATACTAGAACAATCCCTTGCAATTTTGTGACTAAACTTCATATATTAATAATGCCTTTTACATTATTGTATCAACTTCTAAAAATGATAGAATAGTTTTAGCTAGTTCTAGTATACTCTTTTTCCTTAACTCCTCGATCAGCTTAGTATATAATAAGGTAAAGTGCAAAATAATTTAAATAATCCTTGGGTGATGTTGTGTTAGGGTGTATCAATAACAACAGTGTGCATCTAGCTTGGAGTCATAGATTGTAGCCAAGGATAACTCATGTAGCTAATGTTTTGCCCCCTTCCCAATTGATATTGCCCCTAAACTCATCACTTTGCTTGACATTAAACTAAATATTTAATATAAAATAATTGTATAAATTGAAGCATAATGGATTTAGCCCTTGGTCGCTAGGAAATGGGGATGGAGATAAGATGGGTATGCCATTTTTTTGGCATGAAGACCCCATACAACTGATTCTTGATTATTCTTATTTTAATGTTCCTTCTTGGGATCTTCCTGATTTTTTATCAAAAATTAACTATTTTAACTTAAGTTGGAGTATGCAATGTTGGCATTATGTTGTATTTCTCATTAGTGACAATACTTATTTGATTCTTAAAGCTTATCGAGCTTATCACTCAATCTTTAGTTTATACTAAGCATTCAATGGTTACAATGTAAGCTTAGTAGTTAAGTAGTTTACACTGAGCATTCTTGAAGCTAGTCAGTTTCTCAGTGTCTAACATGCTTCACAGTGTCTACTAAGTAGTAATTTTGTGTCATGGAGATTTAGAGTAAATTGAGCATTGGAAGAAATAGTGTTTACCAAGTAAAGCAAGGTAAACTCAGTGTGTAGTATCTACCGAGTGACACTACGTCTACTAAGTCACCAGTTGTTACCAAGTTTAGGACTACTTTGAGTGATTAGTATGGACTAAGCCTTCACTTCTACCAAGTGCATGATGATATCAAGTGATGCAGTGGACACAGTGTATCAGAAGGTCACCGAGTCAATTTAGTGAACTCAAGTTATTTACTATTGGGCCGAATTTGTAATGTATTTGTTCACTTGTGTTTTGGCCAACCTTGCAATTTTGTAAATTTCAAAAGTATATATGTAAGATTTATTGTAAGATATCAAATATCAAAAAAAAAAGAGGGAATAGCGAAGGAATGTGAGGTAATTTTGAAAAGTATCTGTGAAGGATTTTCAGCAACAGTTCAAGGAATTTAGCAAGGTCAATACAAATGCAAAAAAGTTATATTCATCATATGAGGTTATCAGTGCATAAAGGATCTTATCTTCAATCAATTGTAAGTAGATCCACTACTTCATCTTAATAGGTGAATCAACTTCTAAATCCTTTAACAGGGTAGACTTAAAAGTCTTTGTATAAATCTCTTAACCAAGTGCATACTTCATTGTATGTTTGTAAATCCTTTAACAAGGTGCACCTAGCAATCCTTTGTGCTCCTAATAGGAAAAATCATCAGAAATGGTCAATGTAAGCCTTAATAGGCCAACTTTATGCTACAGTATTGAATTTTTGTGGGTATCATCCCCACCCCAGTTTTACTTTCTATTTGGAAGGTTTCTAGGTCACCAAAATATTGTGTTCTTTTCTATGATGAATGTTTTATCTTTTAGAACTAATGTATGCAATAGCATAGATAGATGTGTGGTAAATTCAAAGAAAATTTTTAAAGTTACTAATTCACCCCTCCCCTCTTAGTAACTTGTCATATCTTGAATATTTCCAACATGCAATTCATTTACGAAGATAACTTCTATAAAATATTATTAATTTTGATGCATATATGAGATAATTTTGGTTTAGATATTACATTAATATGAATTAATAATCATTAAATAGTAAGAATATATGATAACAACTACTCTAATGAGTATTATAAGTAAATATCAACAAGTTTTCATGGTAACATTTAAATTCATATAAGCATCATGCATCTCTATACCAAAGTGTCTGAATAGCATTAATAATTTTTCCAAGGGAAATTTCTACTGTAATCATATCAAGAATTTGTTGGAAATGTTTTTTGAACATAAATCTCAAGGATGGTTGTCTTTATATTGTGAGAACATGGGTGAATTCTCTATTCATCCATCTCTGTGTGGTGTACTTGATAAGACCCTCTAGCCTAAGAACACTCATACACTTCTAGGTCCATGAATATGGTATGATCTTTAGTCCATTCCATGCCTCAGCCCACCTTGGAGGCTAACTATCCTCCTTAATCAATCCTTGGAACACTTATTTGCCTCACAACCCATGAGCATGACAAGATTGTTCAATCCATGTTGGGTTAGTGTACATGAGATCTCATGAACTTGGAAGGCTAGCAGTCCTTATTTACAATCCATTTCTAGTAAATGAAAAACTAATTTCATATAGATGGAGAATGGAGGAGAAAAGTTACAGAAGCAAAAATCTAAAGTTGCAAAATTGCAGAGTGTAAGTACCATTTGTGTGTTTTTTGACTATCTAAATTTACTAAATTTATTTGTTTGATTTGCCAAATTTTGTATTGTCTACATCATTTGAGTATGATATTGACAAGTAAAGAACATAAATAAATTTTCATAAGGATCAAATTACCACAGGCAAGAAAACTATATAGAAATTATAGAAAGCTATCAAGGAGTCAACAAAAGAAAAAGAGAGAGTTGCTATTGAGAAAGAGGAAAAAATAGCCACTTTTAAAGAGATTGAACAAAAAGCACTTGTGATGCAAAAAAACTATAAAAAGACACAAGAGGTTTTACTTTTCTACAAGTTTTCTATTTATGTCTTTCCCAGTTTGATATACATGCTTATATAGATGGATATTATCTCATATGGTTTTAAAATTTTTATGTTGTGAATTGTTTTATTTAGGATAGTCTTGAGTCTTGTATTCACATATATGAGTTATTTTGCCATCTATTATGAGGCTTGACTGTTTGACTCTATAGCTATTAGATGCACATAATGAAGAGGTAGAGAAAGCCAAGAACAAATATAGTGAACTCAAAAAGGTTGTGGATGAGCTACAATGAGGAGAGGTAAGTGGTCTTCACCCCAATTTAAAAGAAAAAATCACATAAAGTGTTTGAAAACCCTAGATGGGAAAAATACATGATTTTAGTGAAATAGAGAGTTCATGCATGATCAAATAGTTTTGATGTTAACTGAATACAAAATATGCTTCATTTACAAGTTGATGTACAATACAAATTAGAAGATGTAAAGAAGATGTCTAAAGAATGGGAAGCAAAGGGCTGGGGGTATTCTAAAAAGTTAGAACTAAGCAAAGCATTTGAACAACATACTGAGCAATGGGTTTCCTTTCTTCTTACCTGGTTAAACCCTATGAATAGATCTAAAGTCATTTATCTACCTTTCATTGATTTATGGGTAAATGGGAACATTATTGGACCCTAACCAGTTCTAGGCATGTAAAAGCCTAGTTTTGGGCATGTTATTACATATGCATGCCCACCAAATTGTGAGTTGCACTCTTCCAATGTGGAGATTGGAATGGCTATCAAACTATGGTATGCTTTATTCTGATGTGGGGATTGGAACTTGAAGCAATCTCTTAATCGACACTGATATGCTGATAAATTTTTGTGGTGCTATTTTCCTTGTAGAATATGAATTGAAGACATTGATCCTAATTTTCTTCAAACAAAACTAGGAAATGAAAAATTGCTTGAATTGAGTACCCTTGAAGGAGTACTCGAGAAAGTAGCTTTATTGCAGGCTCAATTAAAGGAGTTAAAGCCAAGCCTAGACTCCATACAAGAGTAAATTATTGTACCATCTATTTTTTCATATGTATTTTATTGGTTCAGAAATTTTATTCAGTGAACAATTTGAAAGGTAATTGGAAACTCAAGGATGAAAATGCCAAGTCCAGCCTCAGTACACAAGTAAAAGTCTTTACCTAATTTTTACTTGAAAAAATGTAAATAAAGAAATCGTAAGTTTTGGTTTACTTATGATGTTCAAAGATTTTGATGTACATAAATGTTATTAAGTTCTATAATCTCTTAGGTATCAAAGGAAGGCTACTTTATATAGTGAACAAGTTGAAGAACTCAATAACATAACTTTGGAACGTGATGATCAAAAGAGACAATATGATGAACTACAGAAAAAAAAGGTGAGTGCTTGAAGACTTGCAAAATTCAACCGTGGACATGCATGATACTTCAAGGATGAACTTTGGTCATACAATCAATATTGATATTTTACATACTAAACTCTAATCGTCTTTATTCTCAGGCTAGAAATTCTCTTCAATTTGTTTTCATGTATAACTAAGTCAGAAACTTCTTTATATTTTTGTAATTTTTAGATTGCCTAATGTTTAGGTTGGATGAATTCATGCTTGGATTCAATACTATTTCTTTAAAGTTGAAGGAAATGTATTAGGTTAGAAACTGTTAATACTTTAGTTTTATCATCAATAGGTCAAATTTATGAATATTTTACATAACAAAATGTTAAGGAATAAAAAATATATGCAGATGATAACTTTGGGTGGTGATGCTAAGTTGGAGTTGGTTAACTCATTGGACCCTTTTGTTGAAGGTGTTGTTTTTAGTGTACGGCCTCCCAAAAAGAGTTGGAAAAATATTGCTAACCTATCTAGTGGTGAAAAGGTATCTATCAAGTGTCCTACTGAGTCGTATGTTTGAGCTAACTGTTAATGAATGGTAGCCAATGCTAATTATTGATTAATATAGTTGCTAGAAAATACCATTTTACTTGTTTTTCAAGGACTCTAAGAAATGCATACAATTTACTATTTAGTCAACCATTGATCAATATCTGCTATGTATAGATGGTTCTAATGAAAATTTGAATAAAATAACTTCCATGCTTTAGGAATAAAGTACTCCTAGATCTTTTTGATGATTTTGTAAGCTCTTTTGCTAGATTCTTATACCCAAGCTCTATCATTGTTGTAGACATTAAGTTCATTAGCTTTAGTTTTTGCACTTCACCATTACAAACCTACCCCACTTTATGTCATGGATGAAATTGATTCTTCTTTAGGTAAGTTATAGTCTTTCACTTTTTAAAATTTGCAAGATGCACATGCCATCTTGATTCAAAACTCTCAAGATACACATGTTGTGCACAACTAGCTTAATTTGGAAAGTGTAATTATAAAGTTGCAATGGTAAATCTTTAATTGTTCATGCTTTTGATAGACTTGAACCAATGAAAATTTATTTTGGAACCCTCTTGAAAGAGGGATCAATTCAGTTTTTTGAATCTCTCCTTTTCTTAGATAGAGGAGTGCAGTAAAAACTATTGTATTTTTTACTAGAAAGTAAAAACTATGACAACTTTAACTTATTTTTAATATTCACCCACTTTTTGTTCAAAATGATAATCTTTGCAATATACTTGGCTATTTGAATGGTACTGAATATTTTTTTAGATCAAGTAGTGATAAATTTACTTGTAGTGTAGTCTTTTCATCTAAAATCCATTCATGGAAATAGTAATTTTTTTTAAAAAAAATTGATTTTGGCTTATGAACGGGGGAGTTGGTTTGTCCCATCATCAATAACAATATGTTTTGAATATATTACTATTAATGTCCTAAATTTGTATTGGTTGCTTGTGAGTTTATCATTTTTGAATGCATGTTATAACTATTTTGGTGGTGCAAAGGTAATTATATAAAACAATTCATGACTTGCAAAGAGACCACATTTCTTTGAGGCATTCTATAAAATAGTTCACATGCCTTGCCTATGATTTGACATGAGGGCTTATATGAGGTATTTGAGCATGTTTATGATCTTAGATCTTGAATCATATTTTATTTGTTGAAAGAGTGGGAAATCTTGGAGAGGAAGTGAGGGGATTTGATTGTTTTGGGCGTAGTTGTGAGAAAATTTATGGTTTTTTGGTCAGGAGCATAGGCTCATTTGTTGCAAGTAAGTTTGAGGGGGAGTTTAGGTTAGTGTTTTGTTATTGTTGATTTGATCTTTTTTCCTTGTGGTATAATTTTTTTAATGCATTTCATTGTCTGTATGGAATTCTCACTGAGGTTGTTTGGTCAGTACTATTGTTAAGGTCAAATGATTAATGATTGATGATTGATCATTAATGAAATTTGTCCAATTGCTGTTTCCTTTTTTCTAATCACACATCTTTAAATGTAAATTTACTTTATAGAATATGGTTTTTTTTAATTTGGGTTTGCACTTTGGGGGGCCTGAGTACAATTTGAGTTAGTCTAATGGGGAAAGGCCTACACACAGTACACTGGAGGTTATAGGTTCAAATCTTGGGGATGGATGTACATTTTATTTGAACAATTTATCAAGCAATTTGAAAATAATTACCCTTCAGAGTGTTTGCATAAGGGGATCTCATACACTGAATTGGTTTCTCACTCGGGAGTGACCTAAAACCTAGATTTTCTTTTTCTATTATGAATGGGTGTGAGGGATTCCACCAGTACATAAAGGAAAAAAAATTTGGTATAGCAATGAATTGTGATTTTGGCCTTAAATATAACTCTCTGTGTATTATTTTTTGTATAAGCTTAGCCCAGTACCCTAATGTAAACTATGTACACAAAGAACTAAATAGTTTGTAGGGGGCACTCAAACAAATACGTCAGTATGTTGCTTTTGGCTTTCTCTTGCTTTACAAATCCTGTCTAATAAATGTGGGTTTGTTGCTTTTATGTGATTAGTGTACATCTCAATATATCTTATGATAGGTTAGATTAGATACACATGAATTAGATTTTGACAAGAGAGCCAAATATCTCAACAAGAAGGTGAAAGGAATTCTCATAACAAATACATGCAACAATCTTATTCAATTTCACTGGATGTCACAATGGATGCAAATATCTCTTTCTAGTCTTCTGGTAGTAAAATGATAGCCCTGTCCTTGTCTTTTTATAGGTCCTTTCCAATGATAATCCCAATTATGGATACAATGCTACTATAGGTGGTTATGAAGATTTGATGGCTGCAGGAATTATTGATCCAACTAAGGTAAGATGGTATATTCATTTGATGTAATTTATTTTTATTTTTTCAATTTCCTAATTGGTGAAATGAATGCAAATTAGTGTCATTTAAGTCCTTGCAAATATGGTTTATCAAGATGTTCACTGACTGTGTATTTGCGTAGTGCCCTTGTTATAAAGAAAGAAGGAAAATGCAAGCCTATGTTGGATGTGATGCCAATTGTCTTAAGCCCTCTACCCTTTCTGAATTATGATGTGTATTGTACATAGGTAGAGATTATACTCTATCATACTAAAATTGAATGAATACCAATATCTATCATAATATGACAAGCAACTAGTTGCCTGCAAATTGTTAGGAAACTCACCATGATAAATTGGTCACTGCAGTTAGAAAAACATAGCTACTACAATGTCATTTGGTTGACAATAGGAGAACATAACAACATAAGAGGACTCTTTGAGTGTGATGCTATTATTGCTTGTTGATCTAAACATCAGAGAAACAATTTTTTTTCATTTATGACTGATTTGAAATTCTCAATCATTGACATCAAGTAATTAAGATAAAGTTTGTTGAGTCTCGATAGAATTTTTTTATATTGATCAAATTTGATAACAAGGTGATAACATTAGGCAATTAATCTATTTTATGTGTGTCCTCCAAGGCACCATCCTTAGCTTGCCCAATATGTTTCATGGTTTCCAGCGCTTAATCTCTACCATTCTTATATCTATACTATCCATTTTAAGCACCTAAAAACAAACTAAGAGTTGGGTAAAGGAGTTTAACAACACATAAAAAACTAGCAGTGTTATACCATGACCACACTTTGTTCATGAATTCTGTCAAAAAATTCACATGCCTTGTCTATGCTTCCATTTTTCAAACATGTCTACCATGGCAATTGTAACTACAACATCTAAAAAAAATTATTTTTTCTTTAATGCATGTCCATAGCTTATTCCAAAGCTCTTGTTTTGGCACAGGCATCAATAATGCTTGCAAAGGTTGTGTGATTTAGCTTTATACCTACCAATTGCATTTTCTTGAATATAAACACACATGTGATATATGTGTTTAAACATATATAAACACATGATTTTCTTGGAAAATTGAGTAGCTTTCTTTCTTAGTTTCAATGGAGCTCTTTCTTTGCCTCTTGGTCTATAGACTGCAGAACTTTGAGCTCAATGGGCAGCCCATGGAAATCCCAACCAAGCACATAGTGCACCTTATACCCTTCAAGCAACATATATCTATTGATAAAATATTTTAGTATCTTGTTCAAGGCATGCCTGATATGCAACTCTCCTGCCACAGATCCTACTCATGATTATGAAGGCACATATCCTATATTAGTAGGTGACATGTCAGGAAAAAATTGATTATGTTAGAGAAATCAACAGTTATGAGATGATCCATCAAGAGGAAATAGTTGAGAGCTTAGAGTGACACAATTTTCAAATGATCGTATGAAATGAAATGGGTGTGTGAGTAGAAAGAAACTAGAAAGATATTGTATATAGATGAAGGCATGAAATGGATGGTTTTGGAGCACTCAGCATAGACACTCAACATTCAATACATATCATCATTCAAGATCAAATGGGTGTGTTGGATTATACACATAGTGAACAATAAAGGAGGGAATTGAACCCTTCCTAAGGCTCACACTTTTTGAGGTCCACTTCAACAATGACCCTTCCTATGAAATTGTTGTCTAAAACCTTTAATTCTAATGAGATAATGTATTATGAGCTCTTCATTAGTGGGATGGAATGTGAATCTAGGAGGCAGTTGTGCATCACCCATATCATGACTGTAACTAAAGTTAAGAGCCACTATTATTGAATTCTCTTCCCTATCACCCATATTCATTTCCTTTGCTATGCATCATGTGAATTATGAATAGCAAAGGAAATGAATATGGGTGATAGGGAAGAGAATTTAATAATAGAGGCTCTTAACTTTAGCTACAGTCATGATATAGGTGATGCACAACTACCTCCTAGATTCACGTTCCATCCCACTAATGAAGAGCTAATAACACATCTCATTAGAAAGGTTTTAGATAGAAATTTCATAGGAAGGGCCATAATGAAGTGGACCTCAACAAGTGTGAGCCTCAGGAAGGGTTCAATTCCCTCCTTTATTGTTCACTATGCATATAATCCCACATGCCCATTTGATCTCAAATGATGATATGTACTATATGCTAAGTGTCTATGCTAAGTGCTTCAAAACCATCCATTTCATGCCTTCATCTACACACAATGTCTTTCTAGTTTCTTTCTACTTGCATGCCCATTTCATTTCATATGATCATCTAAAAATTGTGTCACTCTAAGCTCTCAACTATTTCCTCTTGATTGATCATCTCATAACTGCTAATTTCTCTTTAAAAAATTTGACTAATGCTTGAGGGTTTTCTACCAAGAATTGGTTGAAATTTTGACCAATGCTTGTTAGTTTTCCACCAAGCATTGGTCAAAATTTTGACCAATGTTGTGCCAGTTTTCTACTAGCATTGGTCAAAATTGGTAGAAATTGTGCAAGCAATTTTGAATGTTTTCAACCAAAATATATGTCAAAATTTTGACCAGCCAGTAAGTTGGTCAAAATTTTGACCAAAAAAAATTTGACCAATAATGGTCAAAAAATGAGCCCAAATGTACTAGTGAAAGACCAAACACATTCAGTTGTGGTACCATTTCATTCGGTTAGTTTTGGATGATGGACAGTTAAAGCTAGCTAAGATACATATCGATGACAATCTAGCGGATATGTTTACAAAGGTAGTGACAAGGGTGAAGTTGAATTCCTCTTTAGCTTTAGTTGGTCTTCTAGACTAAATAGGAATAAAAGAATAGCAAAGTCTAGGGTGGTTTGTGTTAGAGTAATTATTTATTTACACTTATTAATTAAATCACTTTGATTTAATTAATTAAGTTGCCTATTACTATAGTTTCCTAAGCTATCTCTTAGCTACATATAATTAATATTTTATATTAATTATAATGTACAACCTAGCTTTTTTAGGCTTTAGGTTACCCTTTTCAGGTTTTGATCTCCTTTATAAGGATTGATTTCTTTGTAATTCATAGAAATTGTTGAATAATATTTTTCTTCATCTGAATACAATTTTGCATGTTTTTTAGATCAAACCCTTGCCTCTTCTTGTCATTTTCTTCTCTGTGATAGGTTTTTTACATGCAAGTATTCTTGGGCTTCATGGATTTGATTGGCATATTTGCTCAAATCTTATGTGGTATCAAAGCTAGATCTGTTGTAGCTTGTTCAGTATTTGGAGAAAAAGGGAGAACAAGGGTTTGGCAGATCATATTTGGTTTTTTTTGGGTTTTTTCTAAGAAAATAGGGGTGCCACCAATTTTTAGAGTATTTTGAGGCTAAAAAGACATCACAGATGGATTCAAAAGGCATCAAAACCCTTGTTTCCATATAAAGTTTGTCTGATTTGGACAACATTGATCTGGGAGGCAAAAAAAAAAAAATTGGGCAGGGCCGTACGACCTCTGCATGTAGTTTGAGGTGGAAAATTTATTAAAATTGCAAAAAAAATTAAAAATATGGTTTTAAATGTGCAATGGTTAGCAAACCATAGTGAAGTTGCTAGTAGTCACCGCTGAAGGCCACCACGAGCACTTACTGCTGGCATTCTGCCAGCGGCCCACAGTGGCTCCACTAGTAGCCTCTGTCACGGCCCAACTGTAGTTTTCCCTCCCTCCATGGCCACTAGTAGCTCCATCACCTCTTCTCCACTTAGTCTCTGCCCAGCAGTGGCACATTTTTTGTGGAGATTTTTATTTTTTTATTTTTATTTATTTTAAAAAATAAATTTTCATGCATTCTAAAGGCCTTGTTGGTTTTTTCTCCATAACTTGAGCATATAGACGTATTTTTTTAATCCAAAAAGGAGTCAGAAAGCTGGTTTTAAGACAAAGATATTTGTGTAGGTGTTTTTGAGTTTTGATGCAATTTAATTGCCTATTTTGGCAGTCAAAGCTGGATGTTCTGTTTTGCACTCTGGGAGGCATATCTTGAGCATCTGATCTTCAATTTGGGACTTCTTTATACCATTGGAAATCTATTTCTATGCTCTTTTCAGTAATGCTAGTTGTTGTTCTATGTTCCACTCTAGGTACATTTTATTAAGTCTTCTGCATTTTTCCATTCTGGTGGATATCCTAGCTATTTTAGGTCCTGAGATTGATTTTGTTGCTTTAGATGCTTCATTTTGGGTTGTACTATCTTTTGTATCAGTCTCATGTCTTTTCTAATCAATTGTGATATTATTTATAAGCATTTTTTGCAAACACATTGAGATAAAGTGTCATTCCTTGCATTTCACGATCCTTTTCATCATTGTGATTCATTGTACTCACACTATTTTATAAAGTGCCATGGGGGGAAAGTTGATTACCATTTAGGCCCTCTTCCTTTGTCAAGCGAGTGTCCCTTCCATGACATTAGCCCCATGATGTGTTGGTGACACATACCTTTATAGGTGTCTGTACCTTTCTCTCGATGTGTCTAGTTCCTATGTTGTAGGAGTTTTTTGGCCACTTTTTCAATTACCTGTCACCTCACCCCATCTATATTATGGGAGGTTATATTGTTGGTTCTAAGGATTCCTTGGTTTGATGGTTCATTGGAGTAAGCTATGTATTTAGTTTTTGATCCTATATACTAGGTGATTATAGTGGCTAGCTACCTATGCCTTTCGGTGAGACAGATCATCTACCATATAGACACTCTTGGTTCATGCCATCTATTATGGAGGTTCTATAGATCAGTAGTTTCTTTTTTACAGAGTTTGCAGCTTCTTCATGCTTCAGTGGTTCTTTTCATGATCTCTCTTTGTTCCTATCTTCTGGAACATTCTTTGCTATCTCTTTTTGGAGTAGGGTTTTTCCCATGTGATTTTCTCCATTTCTCCAATTTATAGAGATTTCCTTGTATTGGGTACCTCATCAAGCCTTGTTGCCAAGAGCCATTTTTATGCTTTCATAGCTATGCTAGGTTAGCTTACCTCCAAAGCTTTGCTTAAAGGGGGGTGTTAGAGTAATTATTTGTTTACACTTATTAATCAAATCACTTTGATTTAATTAATTAAGTTGCCTATTACTCTAGTTTTCTTAAGCTATCTCTTAGGTACATATAATTAATATTTTATATTAATTATAATGTACAACCTAGCTTTTTTAGGCATTAGTTTACCCTTTTCAGGTTTTGATCTCCTTTATAAGGATTGATCTCTTTGTAATTCATAGAATCCATTGAACTATATTTTTCTTCATCTAAATACAATTTTGCATGTTTTTCAGATCAAACCCTTGCCTCTTCTTGTCTTTTTCGTCTCCATGATAGGTTTTGCACATGCAGATATTCTTGGGCTTCGTGGATTTGATTGGCATATTTGCTCAAATCCTATAATTTGATCTAGTGGGAGCCCCATGTGATAGTAGTATTGCTATAGGATCAGTCTCCAAGTGGAAGATTGTTGTTGTCTAGTCTGGAGCCTAATTAGTTCCCAAGTGGGAGATTATTAGATTGTGGTGACTAATCAGAGAATTAATATACATACTCCATAATTCCTTGGTGGGGTTTGGGGCCAAGCTAGGCCCCAAGCAAGGGTTTGGGGATGAAAACTCCCAATATAGCCAAAAATAATTATTTTTGGGCCCTACTTTATCAAAATTTTGGCCCAACATGTAATTATTAATTATGACTCTAAAGCAGTAAAATACTTGTATAAAAGTGCTTGGGGTTAGGGGTTGTGTCATTGTGGGTGATGCAAAAATTGATTCTTACGGTGTTATTAAGCTATAAGGGATTACAAATTGTAATCAGGTTGTAATCAGTGGATCGTAATAATATTGGACTTTATATTTGGTGGACATAGCCCAGGGATTGGGTGAACCATGTTAAATCTTGGTGTCTAATTCCTTTGCTATGTGATCTATTATTTTTTGATATTGTTTATATTTGCATGTAATTTTTATTTATGTCTATGGTTCAATCCCAAAACCTTGATTAGTACAAAATATTAAACTATTTTTGAAACCAAGTGAAGCTCAATATTAACCTATGTTTTCATGACAACTAACTAAACATAACAAAATTAATATTGTATCAGAGAGATGCATATTCTGGATTCAGTTGTGCCATATTTTTGCATCAACATTTCAAATATAAATGTTGACCATGTTGGGTTGTGTCAGGAAGATATTGTTACTAAGAAATCATTGAAATTTGTCTCATGGACAAAAATGAGAGTTTAACCATAACCAACCATGGTTAAGGTCTGATGTGACAATTTAAGAAAATTATGGAACTAAAAAAGTGGAGGCCTATTAGCTTGAATTTCCTTATCTTTTCCCAACCACATTTAAAAAGGGATCTTGAGTAATGCAGCTGGGATTCATTTACCACAATATTTTTTTTAAATAAATAAGATGTTGCAACTGCAATGGCTTGTTCCAATGAATAGTAGTCACACCACCAACATTGTTCTTAGATCCATGTAATAATTACAATTTCCTATGTCAATAGATAACTATCACTTCCACAACATGCCTTTCACACAGTCATTGCAATTGTGATGGACAATACCAATAGCTAGTTGTTGATCCAACAATATACTAGAAGCTTATATAGTCACAATTGTGATAGTTTATTGTCACAAGTGGGAGGACAAAAAGATGAACTCTTTCCCTTGCATGTTCCAAGTTAGGACACCTTAATCTATTGTAGTTGTGATGAATACCCTCATCAAAAGTTTGACTCCTATTTGATAGGACCCAATTCATGGTACTATAGCATAGGAGACCAGTAGTCATCAAAATTGTGATGACCTACCATCACAATTTGGGCCCAAATGTAGTAGTGGATTAATCCTTTAGGGATGCATGTAATCTCTTACAAACCATGTGCTTGGAGAAATTCCAATCCAACTTCATTCCTTAAAATCAAATCTATGACCAATAGGCGGAAAATGTGTGACCCAAGTTAACTCTACTACTCATGTGAGATATCATTGACCTCATTTTTATTTATTTAATGGGTATCAAAGGTACAACATTACCTATTTACTAAAATAATTATGTCATGTATCGCAACATGCAAAGAAATTTACCAAAATTTATAGGAAATGGGGATGAAGTATAATATATCCTTTAAATCTCTTAAGAAAGTAAATGTGAGACATGTTAGTAAGAAAAAATCATCATTATAATTTTTTCTTTGAAAATGATGCTATGCACCCAAGGAGCAATGAAAACCTCACCAATAGTTGGATAGATTGGAACTTGATCACTATCAAACTACAACCTTCCTCTACATTTAACTGGGGCAAATCCATCACATTATAGGGGCATTTTATTTTTTGTGTACTTCATATTGGAATATTGGCAAGATTGGCAAGATTTGTTTGATGATGATATCTTACATTCATGATTGAGTCTGTCATTAATGTCGACATAGCATGTTTGATGTCTTCTATGGTATCTGATAGAAAAACAATATAAAGATTAAGTTGGTATAGATGGTTAGTTGAGCATGATAACCACCTGAGGTTATGAGAGATACTTTTGAGTTTCGGGTACATGCAGTTAATGTCAAAAGTAGAAAGGACAAGTCTAGAAGAAGTTATGTAATTTTTGGCGATGTTTGTTCTGAGATAGAGTTTACAAAGGCATGCTCTGGTAAACTTGTTATATCTCTTAGTAGAGTTGATATCTTGATGATCGAGGTTGAGGACATGAAGATGACATGTGGAGGATGCCATGGCTAAGCTCACTCATAATAATATTGCATGTACAGAAAGTTTTCAAGTTGCAAGGTGGAAGATTTGTGTTATTGCTAAGTGTAACATGTTCTTAATAAGGTCCTATAATAATTAGTTGAGAAGGATTAACAACTAACTCAGGAATCATTTTATGGAATCAGTATAAAGGAAGGACATTTTCCTTTATCATGACATGTATGGATATGAGGATATACAAATTTTAAATGTTTGGAAAGTATTAGAGGATGCAAAGTTGAGTAGAGTAGTGCAAAAGTGAAGGAAACTTCATCGTTGAGGTTTTTCTAAGTGATCCGAGGTTTGGTATTTGGATCCAAGGTTTGTGACCTAGTCTACAAGGTTTGATAGTGGTTGGTCTAGTTAGTAGGATAGAAGAAAGTATAGAGGAAAGAAGAAGATGCCAGTAAGTTACTTGTTTGAGTAGCGAACTCTTCTTATAGTTCAAATTGCATGTTTGGGCAGTGGGCTCTTCTTGCATGCATTATCCCACAACTCCTAATAGGGTTGGAATCTCTTGACAATGATTCAAAGTCTCCTAACAAGGACTCATTATAATAAATGTTGTAATAGACTCCTAATAGGGTCTATCCTCTAACAAGGAATATTTATATTAGTACATCATCTTGTGGGCATCATTCCCACTGGGGTTTTACCTCTAATCAAGGTTTTCCCTAGTCAACATATCTGATGTAATTGTCTATGTGCATCTTTGTATGGTTGCTATTTATTTTAATTAAATGGTTAAGTTTTTTAAATGAAGATAAGTGGTTTAATTATTGGATAACTAATTCACCCTTTCTCTTCCAATTATCTTGGTGGACTATTTTTTTTTAACAATTGGTATCAGAGCATCAGGTCCTTAAAGAAAAAGTTTAACAACTTTGGGAGATCCATGGTGAACATGTTCAAGAAAAATAGTCCAAAGTTTGATGGAACAAACTATGATAGCTAGAAGGAAAATATGAAGACACATTTGTTGTGTATGGGTCTAGGATATTGGATCTTGACAAAAACAACAAAGACAATCATTGAAGAAAAAGATTTGGAAACTTGCACCAAGACAAAAAGAGATCTTTTCATTTGTGACATGAGAGCTAGAGAAGCACTATTGACCGCACTTCCTAAAATTGAGTACAATAAGGTAAAACCACTTCCTACTACACATTTTATTTGGAAGGCTTTGGAAATAGTTTTGAAGGTAATGAACATTCTAAGAAGTTGAGGCTACAAAGTTGGATTTGTGCATTTCAAGATACTAAGATGATGGAAGATAAATATGTAAGAACATATATAGGGAGGATATCAGAAATTGCTGCAAGTATTAGAGCTCAAGGGGGAAATAAAGATGATGATGAGGTTATATGGAAGATATTGAAAACTCTAACACCACCATTCAAGCCAGTAGTTCAAATGATACAGTTATTGATATCATGTACCAAAGATTTCACAAAGGAGACATTGCTTGGAAGACTTAAAGTAGTTGAGAATGAACTTAGATAGTCTAGAGAATTAACTAGAATAGAGACAATATTTAGTGACTTGAACAATTTACCTAACCTATCAATGAGCACAAGTGCTAGAGGAGATTTTTCTAGCAATAGAAAATCTAAAGAAGAAAGAAAGATTGATGAAGTAGTAGCCTTTCTGGTAAGAAAAGAAAAGGGAGGTAAGAAAAATTGGAAGTGTTGGACTTGCAATGAATATGGTTATTATGCATCTAAGTGTCCTAAAAGGGAGAAAAATTATAAGGGAAGTAATAAGCCTAGAAAAGATAGAGATTGTTGGTATGCAAATGAAGATAATGATTTTGATTATCAAGCATTAAGTGCAAGTGATGATGAAATTGGATTTGTGGCAATTAAAGAGGAAATTCTAGAGAAGATAGCTTTGGTATCATAGGTTGAGAAGAATTCTAATTTGATAAATGATAGAAATTGTTCACATCATATGAGTGGTGATATGAACAAGTTTGTTGATTTCAAAAGCCAGGATGGAGGAATTGTTAGAGTGGGAAACAATGCAGCATGCCAAGTAAAATGTATTGGATCTATAACTCTTGATGGTAAAACTAGTATCAAGGATGTATACTTTGTTGATGGTTTAAAACACAATCTTTTGAGTGTTGGAAAATTAGTAGATAAAGGTTATTAGTTTTAGTTCACAAAAAAGACATGCCTGACTAGAGATAAAGATGGAAAGGTAATTGGAATAGGAACCAAATCTAGAGGTGAAATGACATGTTTAAGATCAAATAGAGGAGGAGAATTTACTTCAAATGAGTTTAACATATTTTCTAAGGAAAACAAAATTAAAAGACAACTATCAACTCTAAGAACCCTTGAATAGAATGACATTGCAGAGAGAAGAAACAAGTTTGTACTAGAAGCAGTTGGAGCTATGTTAGTAGAAAATGATGTATTCAAGACATTTTGGAGAGAAGTAGTGAATACAATAGTCTACACTATGAATACAGTTCAAGTTAGGAATGATACAAACAAGACACCTTATGAACTATGGTTTGGTCATTCATCTATAGTTAAGTATTTCAGAATATTTGGAAGTAAATGTTACATTAAGAGAGATGATGACATTGGTAAGTTTGATGCTAGAAGTGATGAAGGTATGTATCTTGGTTATTCATTGAAAAGCAAGGCTTATAGATGTTATAATCAAAGAACTAAGACTATTATGGAACATGCTAATGTAAGAATTCATGAGAAGTTTAGAGTACAAGAGAGAATAATTGATTACAATTCAGATGATGATGATGGTCTTAATAAGCCAAGGAATGATGAGGTATTTCTTGAGACTAACAATGATTTTAAGAATGAAGGAAAGAAAAGGCAAGAACAAAGCTTAAAACCTTTAGTAGAGCCAAGAGTTGAGATAAAAATTTCTACTTTAGGAAAGAACATGATAAAGAATCACCCATTTGAATAGATCATCAGAAGCAAAGACAAATGTGTAATGACAAGAAGTAGAGTTAATGAAGAACTATGCTTGATATCTCAAATTGAATCTTAGAATGCAGATGAAGCATGTAAAGATGATTATTGGAAACAAGCCCTGAAAGAGGAATTGGATTAGATAGTAAAGAATGAGACATGGGAATTGGTTCTGAGACTAGTAGATAAGAATGTGATAGGAACCAAATGGGTATTCAAGAACAACATGAATGAGAAAGGAGAAGTTGTAAGAAACAAATAAAGATTGGTATGTAAAGGTTATTCACAAAAAGAAGGAATAGATTATGAGGAGACTTATGCTCCAATGGCTAGAATAGAAGCTATAAGATTATTCTTAGCCTATGGAGTACAAAAGAAATTCAATGTATATCAAATGGATATCTAGTGAACATTTTTGAATGGAGAACTTGAAGAAGAGGTATACATTGAGCAACCTGAAGGATGTCCTTTTATAGATGAGAAAGACATAGTATGTAGACTAAGGAAAGCATTGTATGGATTGAAGCAAACACCCAAAAATTGGTATGCAAGGTTGGATAAGCATCTGACAAAGCTTGGATATAGCAAAGGTATGGCAGATAGTAATCTGTATATGAAAGAAACTAATAATGGTTTGATGATTTTGGTAATATTTGTTGATGATATCATATTTGGAGGAAATGATGAAGAAAGTAAGAAGTTTTTTGAAGAAATGAAGAAATAATTTGAAATGAGTATGATAGGAGACACGAAATATTTTCGAGGATTGTAGATAGTATAGAATAAAGAAGGAATCTTTATTTCTTAGACTAAGTACTTGAAGGATTTGCTAAAAAGGTTTGGTTTGGAAACATGTAAACCTATTGGAACACCTATGGTAATTGGACATAAGTTATCTACAAAGGATGAGAAACCTACTATTGAGCAGAAGAAGTATAGATCTATGATCAAAGGTTTGCAATATTTGACTCACACAAGGTTGGATATATCAAATGTAGTTGGAATTGTTGCAAGATTCTAGGTTGATCCTAGAGAAGCACATTATGTAGTAGTGAAAAGGATATTTAGATATCTGATAGGAACTTTAGAATTTGGATTGTGGTATGATAAATCTAATGATTTTTACTGTAAGTGCTTATACCGATACATATTGGGTAGGCAATATGGATGACAGAAAGAGCACCAGTAGAGGAGCTTTCTTTCTTCAAGGAAGATTGGTTTCTTGGTTAAGAAAGAAGAAGGATTGTACATCTCAAAGTACAATAGAAGCAGAGTATGTTGTAGCAAAAAATAATTGCAATCAAGTAATTTGGATGAAGTAGATGCTAAAGGATATAAGGACAAAAATCAATGAACCTATTGTTATACATTGTGACAATATAAGCATAGTAAATATGTCTAAGAATCCAATATTTCATTTGAAGACTAAGAACATTTCTATTAAGTATCATATGTTAAGAGAAAAATTTGCAGAAAAGGAAATAAGATTGGAGTATGTGAACACTAAAGAGCAAGTTGCAAATATATTCACTAAGCCTCTTCCTAGAGAGACTTTTGAGTATTTGTGAGCTATGCTTGGGGTTATGACCCTTCCTACATTAGAGTAAGAAGATGAAAAAGTGCATCAGTCCAAGGTAATAGAGCACCATTGTTTATTTGGACTACATGCTAATGCTTCCTATATGGGGGATTATCTATGATGGACAAAGTCACTCAAGACTCTTATTAATGTTGTTGATGTTGTTTTGAATAGTATCTTTTGACACTCAAGCCAAGAAAGTACCAGTTGTTGCAGAGTTTGATGTAGAGATGTTGGCTGTAGAAACCTTTAACATTGATGTTAATGGGGGAGAATTTGGCATGAAAAAAATAACACTATGGGGGAGAGATTGGCATGAAAAACATTATGTTGAGTATATGCAAGAGTTTAGCATTAATTTGTAATAACAGTTTGGTATAAAGTACATTGAGGTATATCAATGGGGGAGTATGATTAATGAAGAGGATTTGAAGAATTTTTATCTTTTGTTGGTATTCTTGGAACTAGATTCTTTTCATCTATATTTCCATTAATTCCAAATGGGGAGATTGTTGGAAGATTGACAAGATTGGAGAGACTGGTTTGATGATGATATGTTATAGTCATGATTGAGTTTGTCATTGATGTCAACATAGCATGTTTGATGTCTTCTATGGTATCTGATAGAAGAACAACAGAAAGATTAAGTTGGTACAGACAACTAGTTGAGCATGATAAACCAAGGTTATAAGAGACACTTCTGAGTATTTGGTATATCCAGTTAACGTTAGAAGTAGAAAGGACAAGTCTAGAAGAAGTTACGTAAGTTTTGGTGACGTCTATTCTCAGATAAAGTTTATAGAGGCACATTCTAGTAAACTTGTTATATCTTTTAGCAGACTTGATATCTTGATGATCAAGGTTGAGGACACAAAGATGACATGTTGAGGATGTCATGGCTAAGCTCACTTGTCATAATATTGCATGTATGAAAATTTATTCAAGTTGCAAGGTAGAAGATTTGTGTTATCACTAAGTGTAATGTGTTCTTAATGAGGTCCTATAATAATTAGTTGAGAAGGACTAACAACCAACTTCGAATTTTTTATAGACTTGGTATAAAGGAAGGAAATTTCCTTTATCATGACATGTGTGGATATGAGGATATGTGAATTGTAACTGTTCAGAAAGTAGTAGAGGATGCAAAGTTGAGTAGAGTAGTGTGAAAGTGAAGGAAACTTCATTACTAAGGCTTTTCTAAGTGATCTAAGGTTTGGTATTTGGATCCAAGGTTCATGACCTAGTATACAAGGTCTGACAATGATTACTCTAGTTGATAGGATAGAGGAAAGTATAGACAAAAGAAGAAGATACTGGTAAATTACTTGTTTAAGTAGTGAGTTCTTCTTGTAGTTGAAATTGCATGTTTGGGTAGTGGGCTTGTTAGTGTTTGAAAATGCTAGAGGGTTTTCAATTATCCCAATGAGAATATGACATATCTAGGGGCAGCTAACTCCCATTTTCAACATGCCATTTTAGACACCAGGCCAACTATAAGGCTAGACCCTTCTTCTACTTTAGGCTCCACAAAACCTAGGTAGGTGGACCTCAGATTCAATCGATACCATACCAGTGCAAAACATATCCCTGAATCTATTTACTACAAATCTCCTAATGACTTATGTAGTAATAAAGAAGTGCAGTAGAAAATTACAACTCTATGGAATGCACAAGCTGAGTGAGGGTTAAACTATTCTAGCTCTTCAACATAAAATATAAAGATGATTTGAATTTGAATTTGATTTTATGTGGGTGGGGAAAGTGGATGAAAACCAAGTATAGACAATAGACTAATGATCTTGTAGCAGATCAATGCCTGATCCATTGGGCAATTCATGAATCTCCCTCATGCATTATGGATATCTGATACTTATTCATATATTGAGAAATATTATCCATCCATTCACCTTGTAAATAAACGTCAATGTTCAACTTAAATCTTATTCTTACCTGATATCCTCCTTAACAAACTTGCAACCCTGTTGAATCTCTAAAGTATTTACTTAATTCCTTGAATCACAAGCAACAATGAAACAACATACAACCTTAAAGGACTGGAACTATGACCTAGGCTCTTTGTTCAAAGATCATAAAACATTACAACTCACTGAGAATGGAGACAAGATTTAACATGAAACTCACACTTTTTGTTCTTTGTATTGATTTCCTTGAAATAATACATGAAAATGCATGAAATTGACACACAAAGAACCTAATAAACTAGACTATACAATAAAAAAATGCTATCATACAAGAGAGAAAATGGCAGGAATGAGAAACTGATGGGATGGGAAGGGGGTATCATAGCCAAAAAAAAGTTTCATGGTTTGGAACCAACACATCCCAGATCTTCCATGCAGGTTTCACTAATTCTAGAGCCCATTTTGCTAAGTGTTTTTCATTCCAAAGAAACTTTCCAATATTTTCCAACCCTTACAATGAATGAAAGAAAGAAAGATATAGGAGGAAGTAAATTCTTGAATCTGATGTGAGATTGACATGTATCCACTTGAAATTCACTCTCCTAGCAAAGAAAAGACTCTCTAATCTCTCTCTTCCATGGGAGAATCAAATCCCTCAACTGCTAATCATATCCTTTCTATTTTGCCTTTCCAAATGCAAAATATCTCAGCAAAAGACAAAGATCTACTAATGAACCTGGATATGTGCCAATTTATCAAATTGAAGCCGAAACATCCAAAAACTCAAAATAATTTGATACAAGAGTCACTGAATATTTTTATGATGTTTTTCCATTGAATTCTGCAACTGGTGATTTGAAACACCTAATAAAACATGTAGATTAGTCTCTGAGAGAAAACCTCCTACATCATGAACCAATGGCATTTTGTGCAAAAGCTAACTTCATATTCAAAAAGTTCAGATTCTCTCAATTTCAACAATATATAATATTGCATATTTTGCCTACCGAAAACCCTCTAAAAGCCAGTTTGAAAATGTCCCCCTCTAGTACAACGTTCAGGTCTGCAACTTTTAAATTTTAAAATTTTCAAAAAATTGAATTAATCTAAAGTTGAAACTTTAGATTATACTCTTTTTGAATTAAAAAAGGTCTGAACGTGCATACTTTAAAATTTGGAAACATGATTTTTTTTAAATGATATATCTTTTTAAAAACATTTCATTTTTCCCTTTAGCCTTGCATTTTGGGTCAAACTAAGTTTGATTGGGCATGCCACATGGCACCACCCAATTGGTCCACCTCATCTCAACTACCACCTCATCACAAGTGGTGCTCACCCACTATCTCACTTTGCTTAACAATCAAGCACTTCTATGAAGTGGGGATGTGCTAATCATTCGATCTACCACATGGTGCGATCTTGTGCATCACATCTGAACCTTGCTATTGATTGCCACATCACCATACATGGGACCCACTTCCATGTAGTGGCATCTTGCATTCTCACATTTTTTATCCTTTGCGCATGTCTACCTTGCAGTGATGTGCCCACTACTCATCTCACCATGTGTCGAGATCTTGTGCCACATCTGCCACATTAGCTCCTGCATGCTTTGGTTCAAAATTTAGTTATGTTAGAGTCAACTATCATCATTAGGTTAGGCGAGCCCCTCACATTAGCTTTTACTTCCAAAAAATGCTTGTCTTTTAGAAATTATGTTGTGTGAGTACATGGATATAAAAAAAAATGCAAAACACCCTATGTTGTATATGTGGGATTAAAATTCCCACTGCGTATTGGATGCAAATCCCTCCACCATGGCTGCTCGTGGGTGACTTCATTCACCTACCTCTACTGCTCAAAGTGTCACTATCCTACCCTACATAGTGAGTAGCTATGTGTTATATGTCATGGGCTTCTTTCTTGCTACCAACTTTACTCCTTACCCCCTCACATAGATGCATATTCTTTGAGGCTCGTTCTAAGGAGACCCCTACTGTATCTTACCTTGGACTGCCCCAAAAAGTGGGCCTTATTGTTAAAGACATCCCCTACCATGCTACAACTTGCATACTCTTCCAAAATGTGGAACTCTCTGCTACTTGGATGTGGATATCCCAAAACTACTGCAAAACCATGGATACCTCTACTTTTGGAGATGTGGGAGCCTCAAAGCCTACTAATTATTTCCTTGTGACTATGACTTCCTACACATTGCATGGATGTAAACCTACCACATTCTTCTACTACCTCCCATCCACATAGACATGCCTTGTAGATGTGGGATACTCTGAAAGATGGGCATGGGATTTGAAAAGAAGGTCCCTTGCCAAAATGTTGACTGCCCAATCTTCTGCCATTATCGTCCTCCATTCTTGTGTGGGGGGTTTTCTTTATACATTACTTTATAGGTGTTCTCCTAGTTATACATTTTTTTTGGTCTATTCATCCTGGCATAAGTTTTAACTTGCTTTGTTTGCAATATTGTATGGTTCTAGTTCTACTTACTGTTTAGCATATTCAAACTCAAATTCTCATTTTCTTACTCTTAGTTTCTCAAAGAAAAAGTGAGGCAAGTCCACCGTGCTATATGTACTTTATGTAATATGCTAGCATCCATCCAGATCAAACTCATGGGATAAAAACAAAATAGAGCCCAAAATATCCAATAGCCTAAGATAATATGTTCACCAACTACACCTACTCTAGGACAAAACTCTAGTATTGGTGTTAAGATTCTTGCATTTCCTTTAAAAATTTGAGAACCTTACTAGCCTTTCTCCTTTGAATATTTTATTCCTTTTGAAGATTCATATGCCTATCATCACACTATCCATATCAAGGAAAGTTTTACCATGTGATGTAATAAACTTTTTATTCAAAATAAGGTGGTATAGCATGATGCAGTAAGGCAGACCTTTGCCTACATATGTTTTTTGAGGCTCCCATTGATGCCATAAATGTTTCCTGAATGTGGATTGTCACCTTATGCGCATGGAGATCACTTTGGATGTCAATGCATATGATGAAATATTGTAATCAATTAAATCATTATCACTTCTTCCTTAAAATCTTCAACTCACACACAATCTTTATCAGTCTGATGAAATCAGTCGGACCCCCAAAGTGGGTCCGGCTAAATTTTTTTCATTTTCGAACAATTAATATTGCAAACTAATTCACCGATCAACTTAAACTGACTAAATCAAATTTGAGCACTAAATCATCATTAAAACTTTATTTTATCCCTGTTCTTTAAACTGTGATTTGTTGATGATAGAGCTTGATAATCGACTTTTAAAACTTATATAAACATCTGGTTAGGCTTCAAAACTTTGGATATCTCATCTCTCTAACACATTCAATAGGCTTGGAAAATCTCATCGCATGATGACATCAGGATCAAAAGCTATCAATCTCCGAACATGCCTACTTAAAATTACCTGCAATTAAACATGTTAGAAAGTTGGAAATTGTGTTTGGTTTTGGCCTTGAAAATTGAGCAAATGGGCACATGAGGATTTGGAATCTAGGGTATTGGTACATTCTCATGAGGAGAAAATAATTCTACGATTTGGTCTCATGACAAATCACAGGGAACATTTGGAAAGCGTGCAAAGTGGGTTACCTGGATTTGCAGGACAGGAAATATTGACAAGATAGTGTTTTTTGCAAATAGAATGGCTGTGGAAAAGTGTGCAGACGAATTTGTCAAGGTTTATAAATTGGCACACTTGAAGTATTTTCAAAAGAAAACATAGTGCTACAATCCATTCAATCTTAACAATCACATATCTCAAGTTATAATATCACAAACAAGGGTACTGACAAATTTGTGTGTGCTGAAACTAGTAAAAAGATAGAAATCGTGTTTGGAATCACAATTGAAAACTGAGAAAATGGATTCGTCATGAGTTGAAACTTGAAACATAACAAGTCTTTGAGGTCTACAATGCAACACAAAAGGAATTTTAACATTTTGGACAACTGGTCAAAATTTATAACATGTCAAACAGGGCTTCCCAAAATTGTGAACATTTCATATCAGCATGACAACATTAAAAGACCAACTTTGAGGGATTCAAACCCTAGTCAAATAGACTCAAAACAACTCAAAATCTCAAAAATAGGTTCCCAAAGTAGTGATTTATGAAACATTTTTGGGTGTAAGATATTCAGTTGCAAACATGGCCTCCTATCGATGTTTGACACGTATGCAAATTTGACAATTGCTCAAAATGGGACTTCACGAAATGACTCAAAATGTCAATTTATCTTCATGGAAAAAGTAGATGCACTAAATGGAAGGTGTTAGAAACATTAAACACCTCATGGGGCTCAAAGGTATAGCCAAGTACAAACTCATTTATGGGCATTCAAAGGGCTTGATTTTCTCAAAATTTGCAAAATCGGGGCTACAATTTGACCATGCAATTTTCAGTCCCAATAGGGCTCTTCTGGCATATATTATACCACAACTCCTAACAGGGATTCAAAGTATTATAATAGGGAATCATTGTACTAAATGTTGTAATAGACTCCTAATAGGGTCTATCCTCTAACAAGGAATATTTTATAGTAGTACATCATCTTGTGGGCATTATTTGCATCAGCATTTTCCCTCTGATCAAGAGGTTTCCTAGTCAACATATATGGTGTAATTGTCTATGTGCATCTTTGTATTGTTTCTTTTTACTTTGATTGAATGGTCAAGTTCGTTTAATGAGGATAAGTGGTTTAATTATTGGATAAATGATTCACACCCCTGCCCCCTCTAAGTTATCTTGGTGGACTGTTGTTTCTAACACTTCTCACTTGAAAGTACAAAAAGGAAACAAAATAGAACCAGAGAAAATAGATAGCCTAAACCTCCATAGTAGACATACAAATACTAATTGACATTCACAAATGATAATAATTACAAACTGGTTTAGACACAAATGCAATAATGAAAAAATAAGAATAAAAGACCTTCACATATGGAATGAAAAGTTCTAATAAATTTTTATCAAGATAATATTAAATGAATGCATTTTTTCTAGACAAATTACATAAATTAGAAAGACTATTGGATTCTACCAACACATGAAGATATTACCAAATTGACATACGAAAACCTAGTTATGTCAAATCATGAATACATTTGAGACATAAGACTAAATGTGTTCTTCCTTATATATTTAAGAGTGTACAAATTCAAAGATGTTACATGATAAAATTGTAAAAGTTTCTAGAGAAAATTCTCCATGTTTTTCCTTTTGCCAAAAAGTCTCTCCCTTTACACTGCAAATTGCCTTATTTTACCAACTCATAACTACTTAGCATAACCATCTATTTCCTTTTAGTAACTACCCAAGATAATTACCTAAGGTGGTTACTTTAGACAACCACTTAGGACAACTACCCATGTGATTACTTAAAGTAACTACTTTATTTGTGATCTAACAACTTAGAATAATCAATTTTTGAAACACAAGTTAGGATTTACCTAAATTTTGCAAAGACTAAGCCCAAAAGGTTAACTTTAATTACACTAGCACAAGTCACTTTTACAAAAAAAAAAAAATAGAAACTACTGAATTTGATGTTATGAGTTGAAATGAGATATATACAATGTTTTCCTTTTGTTCAATGAATCACCTATTCAAAAAAAGTTGGTTTTCAAAGAGGGGTGGCTCACATTAAATATTTATGCTCATGGCAATCAACTTTGTGAAAAAGTTGTTTATTTTTTGTGGCTAGATTTTATGATTTTTTTATGATCAAGCTAGTATGTGTGTGTGTGTTTTCACATGCAAAAGGATGAATTTGGTGTGGGATGGAAGTGGATTGTGTATAAATTAAATGGGAAGGAAAAGTTGGAAGGTTTAATTTTAAAAAGCTATTGCAGTATTTTTTTAAGAGATCTTGTATCATTTCATTACATTATTTCCCTTTACCCACTTGAATATTGTGTTCTCTTTTGGTGGTTTCAACGCATGTGTATTTTTCCTTTCCCTGAGGCAATGTGTCATAGCTTGTAATTCTTTCATAAAAGAGTAGTGTTCTTTTATGTTAATGAGCCTAAAAAAATATTATAATCATTTATTTATATAGTGAGTAGATTTTTACCATGGTTTTTAAAGAAAACAAATGGTTCCAGATCAACTAGGTGGAGAGTGCTAGATGTAAAGGGTTGTCTCCACCACTAGTATCATCCTTATAGTGTAATGTAAGAGCATAAGTGGACTTCTAGAAATAAATGTGAGTTTAGACTAATTTGTGATGAGACAAGGGACCGCAATCCAACAACTAAAAGTTATGTTATGTGAGAGGTCCACATAGATGACATGAATTACATTGGTCAAAAAGTTGTGTTATGTTGGGTGATCCATGTAGTGAAATGAAATGTTCACATTAGCAAGTCACACTATAGTAGATAATCAATGTCTAATAAAATTTAACCAACAAAGATGATCGTGTTAACAATTTTTGGTATGTTATATGACCAAATCTTGAGAAGATATAAACAACAATGATGATTAAACTAGGAAGTCTCACTACATGTTTCTTGACTAATTGAAAAAGCTTTAAAAATGTTCAACAAAGGATCAATCTAGAAAGTTGTGTTATGCAAGATTATCAAGATTAGTCATATGGGTATAATTGGATAGAAATTTATTTTATTCTAGGTGATCCATAAATCATTAATGCTTATAGGAATCATGCTCATAATCCATGCTTTACTAGATGATCAAAACAAAGGGCATACATTATGCAATTTCATAAAGACCTATCAATAATCACACATTACAGTGTGTTATGAAACACAATACCATCATTTTGGGGGTACATCATTGAATGAGTACAAAAAATAAGGAATCCAAACATTCTCCTCTTAATATGTCATCATTTTTTCTGTATTGATAGCTTGTGATATATAGAGATCTATATGAAGGACAAACACCTTCAACACCAAAGAGATATTATGTTAAAAAAAAGAATATATGCAAGCCTAGAGAGAGAGAGAGAGAGAGAAGAATCCAAGTGTATTAGGGCACATATTTCTATGAAGGAATGGTATCTTTAAATAAGGTGGTGTTAACTGCTAGGGGTATCGTTGCACCAAAAGATTTACTTGTGAATACATGATACAACCAATAGACTCATAGAAGACATGGGAGGTTGTTAAACCATGTCATAAATCCAACAAGGATGCTGACCCATTACCAACAATCCCCCTCCTAACATTAATTTTAGAAACTTGCAAGGATTTGAACCTATGAACAAGCTTTGATACCACTTTTTAACTACTAAGGTTTTCATTGCACCAAAAGATTGACATGGAAATGCCTAATATAATTACTAGACTTATAGAAGACACAATATTTTGTTAAACCATGTCATGAATCTAGTAAGGGATGTTGACCCACTACCAACATTTTGTACCCAAGAGGAGAGGAGATCCTAACAAAGGATGTGTACCTCAAAAAGTGTTATTAAGCCCCAATATTTAAGAAAGGAAAGCTACACTTAGATACTATTATATTTCTTACCCTATAAAGTAAACTATTGTACTTGAGATTTTAATTTTTTGAATGGCAAGAAATCCTCCTATAAAGTTATGAGTGTCACATGGTGAGGACAAACATAATATGAATAAGTGTTATTTAGAAGGAACAAGACAAATTACAACTCATTGTCACTTTTCATTTTAATGATATCAAATATGATAAGTTGTTCAATTTTACATTCCAAGGCTTTACATTCATTAATGGAATATCCATGCATTGATGATACACTCAATAAAAAATATTTTCATGATTACATTTATGATTTCCTTTTCATGTTGGATGAGAAAGCAAGTGATCTGTAGGAAGCATTAACATGATACTATATCTTTTTGATGAAATGTTAGAAACATAAATAAATCCTTACTCTTCATAAGAAGAATACATGCATCTAGTAAATAATTGAAGAGGGGTTGTATATAAAGGACAAGGTTAGAATGCTAAACGCTCTTTAGAAAAGAGTGATGTGGGTTTCATAAGAACCTAATCACTTTGTTCTTAACATCATAAACTATGTTCATTGTCTATGTTTATAAATGATTTTATAACCAACTTCATAGAGCATTTCTAAATCAAATGTAAATTTTTTGTAGGGTATTGAAATATTAGGATGAGAAGGTCCATTTGTAGATACAATTGGACCACATTGGTTGATGTCTACAGAGTACAAATCTTAACCATGACATGTATTAGAAGAAGAAGAAGAGTAACTTGGATAAGTTAAATACAAGGCTCATTTGAAGCTTCACATTTGACTTCAAAGACTTTATGTTCTCCACAATGGAAGGATTTAAAGTTTAATCGACCCAAATTTCTCCATAGGAAAGGGTTAATAGGAGACTATTGTAAAATTAAGCATAGTATTAAAATAAGGTATGTGCCCTACTTCTCACACACCACTATATGGATTTGAACTAGTCTCTATTGTGTAAATGTTAATATCATGTATGGGTTTTATTGTGTGATGAGGAGTAAAGAGGACTACTTTCACATCATGAATCCATAGTACCTAGAAGAATATTGATATTAGAGTATTGAGCATTACATGGATAAGAATTGGTTAATTCATATTTTTCTCTTTTAATAGGTGATGTAATTGTACCTATTGAATATCTACCAAAAGTATCAATGAAATAAATAGAGAGAGAATTGGGTTGAATTGGAGAGATGTCTACATTGATTTGACATAAAAAGTCCATGCTAAAAATATTAAAACTTGATGTATTATCAATTAAGGTATGCTTTATCTAGGTTGCTTAATTTTTAGAATAATCATGATGAGATCGTACTTATTCTAACTTCCAAAGAAGGAAATTCATGTTTTGAGAATACAACATATGGCTCTCTTGTATGTATACAATAAAACAAGGTTGCTACTTCATTGGATATAGAAAGGTATTATACAATTACCTCATGTAAGGCATCTTGTTTCATTCTATGGTATATAGGGAAATTTTAAATGAAATCCCAAGGGAGATCTTAGCTATAGTTGTTAACCCAATTGATAATGTAATTGATAGTGGGAGATTGTTTGATGATAATTCTATGGATGTATGTAAAAGAGTCATACCAACTATTATAATGTCATTAATTTCAAAGCCTTAGTTGGCTAGAAATTATGCTAACTCAGTAGATTACCATATCATTAGATTGATGAAGATGATTTGAAGAAAGTAGGATGAAGACACAAGTGTTATGTAAGGTATTCAATGGGTACTTGAATGAGTTGGATAGAAATTATGTATTATTGGTTTTATTATTTTACAATCATGAATTTTTTCTATATATTGAAGAAAAAAAAGATTAACATAGTGGCAAGGTTAATTGTGGGAGACTATATTCACCAGGTGACTATAGTATGGCTCGAGCAACTAGAAAGCACAAGGAGAAACATAGTTTTTCCCAAGAAAGTCATTACTAACTGAGTTCTATATTATCTGAGTAGATGTTATGCTTATCAAGTAACAACTAGATGAATAAGTTTGAAAAATTGGAATTAGAGTTGTTGGAGTAACTATCATGGATAATGAAATTATATGTAAGGTTTTTAGAACTCTTCTACATGTTTATGCTATTAAAATTTATGCAATTCAAGAAGTAAGAGCTATTCTTGAAAATGATCTAACACTTGATAGCTTAGTTGGTTGGTTGACTGCATTTGAGTTGAGAAATTATGAAAATTGTATGGTTATAATGGGAAATGCATTTAAATCTACACTATCCATCACCAATTTAAAGAAAGAGAAGAAAAGTAAAGAAGAAAGTGAGTCTAAAAGTGAATATGCTCTAGATGAGCTTGAAGCATTCCTTGCAAGGATGTTTTTAAGAGTTAAAGGTATATACAAAGGTAAATTTTCCTTGATCTATGTAAAATGTAATGAGGTTGGTGACTTTAATGCTAAATATCCTAATAGAAGTAGGTTTGATACAACTAATAGTAATGACAAGAAAGATTCAAGTGCATGAAGAATAGGGATTACAAAGACAAAGGAAAGAAGTCATGCTACATTGCTAAGGAAGAGCATATGGAGTCAAGATATGATGATGACAAGGAAGTAGTTGAAATGGTTTATGTTGCAATCAAGGAAAATCCTAATGGTGAAAGACATGAGAATAAAACTGCTCTAATTTCACATATTACTAAGAGTGACTCATGGATTATTGGTAGTGGTTGTTCACATCACATGAATAGTGATCTAAGTAAGTTTTTTAAACTTGAAAAAATTGATGGTGGTGGAACTGTTAAGTTTGGTAATAATATTCCATACTTGGTGAAAGGTAAAGGATCATTAATGTTGAATGATAAGATCAGATTTGATTATGCATATTGGGTTCAAGGATTTAAATATAATCTTTTGAGTGTTGTACAACTAAATAACTCAGGTCACAAGATGGAATTTGAGAAAAGGAAGTTCAAGATCTTTGATGATGAGAGAAACCTAATTGGAAATAGAATGCAAACAAAAGGTAACTTATTCTTGTTAGAAACAATAGTCCACCAAGATAACTGGGGGGGGTGGGGGTGGGGGGTTGAATCAGTTATCCAATGATTAAAACACTTATCTTCTTTAAACAAACTTAACCATTCAACCAAAGTAAATAGAAACCATACAAAGATGCACATAGACAATTACACCAAATATGTTGTCTAGGGAAACTCTTGATCAGAGGGAAAACCCCAGTGGAAATGATGCCCACAAGACGATGTACTAATATAAATATTCCTTGTTAGAGGATAGACCCTGTTAGAAGTTTGTTACAATATTTAGTATGAGTCCTTGTTAGAAGACTTTGAATCCCTATTAGAATATTCCAACCCTATTAGGATTTGTGCCAACCTTATTAGGAGTTGTGGTATAATGTATGCAAGAAGAGTCCATTGCCCAAACATGCAATTTCAACTACAAGAAGAGCTCACTACTCAAACAAGTAATTTACTGGTATCTTATTTTTTTCTCTATCCTTTCCCTTGTTCTGTCAACTAGACCAATCACTGTCAGACCTTGTAGACTAGGTCAGGAACCTTAGATCCAAATATCAAACCTTGGATCACTCAGAAAAAGCTCGACAATGAAGTTTCCTTCACTTCCACACTACTCTGCTCAATTTTGTGTTCTCTGCTACTTATCATTGATCATTTAATCACATCAACGCATCACATGATAAAGGAAAATTTCCTTCCTTTATACCAAGTCTATAAAAAAATTCCTTGAGTTGGTTGTTAGTCCTTCTCAATTAATTATTATAGGACCTCACTAAGAACACGTTACATTTAGTGATAACCTTAATCTTCCACTTCACAACTTGAATAAATTTTCATACATGCAATATTATGACAAGAGAGCTTAGCCATGTCATCCTCAACATGTCTTCTTCATGTCCTCAACCTCAATCCTCAATATATCAACTCTTCTAGAAGATATAACAAGTTTACTAGAACATGCCTCTATAAAATCTATCTTAGAATAGACATCACCAAAACTTACATAACTTCTTCTAGACTTTTCCTTTCTACTTTTGATGTTAATTTCATATACCAGATACTCAGAAGTATCTCCCATAACCTCAGGTGGTTATCATGCTCAACTAGACATCTATACCAACTTAATATTTTTATTCTTCTATCAAATACTACAGAAGACATCAAACATGCTATTTTGACATCAATGAAAAACTTATTCATGAATGCAACATATCATCATCAAACCAATCTTCCAATCTTGCCAATCTTCCAACAATTATATCTTGATCCTATAGTTTAGACTTGCTTATTTTCTAGAATTGAGAATGTGTCATTATGACATAAAATGTTGTCTCATGTAAACTTTGAGAACATGATGAAAATTAGTTGAAAGAAAAGAGTAAGAGGTTTACCAAATTTACAAAAACCAAAGAATGTTATATGCAAAGAATGCCAGCCTAGTAAGATGACAAAGCCTACTTTTTCTAGCAAGACACACACTTTAAATGAATTTTTGGAATTAGTGCATATAGATTTATGTGATCCAATTGATGTTGACAATTACTATGGTGATAAATATTTTATATTATTTATTGATTATTATTCAAGGATGATGATTGTAATGTTCATGAAGGTGAAATCACATGCCTTTGATACATTCAAAAGTTATAAAGCTAGAGTTGAAAAGGAATGTAGTAAATATTTGAAATGTTTAAGATTTGGTAGAGGTGGTGAGTTTATGTCTATTGAAATCACTAAATATTTTGTTCAAAATGATATCAAAAGATAATTATCTACACTGAGGACACCACAAAAAGATGGTATTTCTAAAAGGAGAAATAGATCCATAATGGATTGTGCAACGACTTTGATGATTAAGGAGGTCTCTCAGATATTCTGGGGAGAAGCAATAAGCATTATTTTTTATGCTCTCAATCAATTTCAATTGAGGAAAGGAATAAACAAGACTCCCTATGAACTATGGTATAGTCATATGTTGAATTCAAGTAATTTCAAAATATTTGGAAGAAGGTTTTACATTCATAAAGATACAAGGAATGGTAAACTTGGTGTGAAAGGAGATGAAGGTATATTCTTTGGGTACTCATCTAAGGGTAAATTTAATAAATGTTTGAACAAAGATACTAATAAGATGATTGAAAGTGCAAATGTAAGATTTGATGAGTTTCCATAGAGGACTGATGTGGAAAAAAAATAGGATCCTAAAGATTACAAAAAGTTCATTTACATCTATGAAGAGACACATGATACTCTACCCAAGTTATAGAACCAAACTGTAACACCCAAGTCACAAACAGCCATACTTGAGCACCAAATAGTACAACCTAAGTAGGAATTTGAATCTCTATTAAGTGAGGGAAATATTGAATAAAAAGAATTGAACCTATATGTGTGGAAGAATCGTTCACTTGAATAGATAATTCAAGATAAAAGTGTTGGAGTATAAACAAGAAGCAAGTAAAGACAAGGTACATGTTTAATAGATGATTTTGAACCAAGAATAGTAAAAGTTTCATTGGAAGATGAATGCTTGGTTAATGATATGTTGAGGAGATTGATCAAATTAAGAAGAACAATACTTCGACACTTTTTGATAAAAATTTGATTGGAACCAAGTGGATTTTTAGAATCAAGCTAAATAAATGGAGAATTGGTTAGGAGCAAGGAAAGACTAGTTTACATAGGTTATGCATAAGAAGAAGGAATAGATAATGGTGAAACTTTTGCACTTGTGCCAAGATTAGAAGGAGTAAGAACACTACTAGCCTATGCTACATATAAGTAGTTCAAAGTATATCAAATCTATATTTATGAATGGAATACATGACAAGGAAGTATATATTAAACAACCCAAAGGATTCATTAAACCTAAAAAGAAAAACATGGTCTATAATTTGAACAAAGCATTGTATGGATTGAAGCAAGCCCCTCGAGCATGGTATGAAACATTACACTCTTATCTAATTAAGCTTGGATTTTCTAGAACAAGTGAAAACAATAATGTTGAGGATATTTTGTTGATTACCAAGATATTTGTTGATGACATATTGTTTGGAGGAAATGACATGTTGAGTAAGACATTTGATGAACAAATGTTTACTAAATTTGAAATATCTATATTTGGTGAGATAAAAAAGTTCATTGGGTTACAATTTCATTAAATAATGAAAGGTATATATGTTACTCAGTCTAAGTATGTGAAGGAAATCTTGAAGACATTTGGGATCGATGAGTCTAAACTAGTCAGTACACCTATGATGGATGGAGTAAAGTTATCAAAAGAATAAATTACTAGTGAGGTTGATCAAACACTATACAAATCTATGATTGGAAAATTATAGTATGTTATTCATAGTAGACCAAACATTGCACTTATTTCAATTGTTGTAAGATTTTCATCTCATCTAAAGGAGACACATATGACTACTGTGAAAAGGATATTCAAATATCTCAAAGGAAATGATGATTATTGCCTATGGTATAAAAAAGAGGATGACATTAATCTTAAAGTATACACAGATATTGATTGGGCTGCAAATTTTGATGTTAGAAAAAGCACAAGTGGTGGAGATTTCTTTTTAGGAGAAATATTGATCACATGGATAAGAAAGAAACAAATTTGTATTTCACAATCTACTGTTGAAGTTGAATATATTGCTATTGCAATAAATTGTTGAAATATTGTATGGATTAAGAAACTATTGGAATGAGTGGAAGAAGAGGTAATCAATCTTGTTACTATTTACTATGATAATGCATGTTCCAAAATTATCATTATTTGAGGGAACATGTTCAAGAGGAGTAAGTTCATTATTTGAGGGAGCATGTTCAAGAGGAGTAAGTAAGGCTTGAATATGTGAAGTATAAGAAATAAATCGTTGATATGTTTACTAAGCCATTACCTAAGGATTATTTTGAGTATCTCAGAGGTAAACTAGGGGTCTTGCCCTTATCCAAAATTTACACTTTAGGAGCTTTTATGACGTTCTGAAAATGAATGTGATGAAACTGATGTAATCATTACATGATAGGTACAAGGATAACTACAAAGTTTTATAAGTTTCATGATAAAATTTATAATGATCTTTGGCATTATTGTCAAAGGGGGGGAGAAGCAATGAAAATGGGAGATGTTTAATATAAAGGAGGATTAATATATCAAAAAGATCACAAGGAGAACATAATCAAAGGGAGAAAGCTACTACAGAGATGAAGATAAAATTGAGGAGGAGTGAAACTACATGAAGATCATATCCTAAGGGGGTTAAATTTTGAAGAAGTTGTTGTTTTTGAAGATATGCATTGAATTACAAAAGTTTCTACAATTGAAGTCAAGAACTGAAAAGTTGTATTGTTGTCAATGCATAAATTTGATTATCTTATGTAATGGTTTATAATGTAATATCTCATGTTATGCATTTCCATCAATGCCAAAGGGGGAGATTGTTAGCCCCAATTGATAATGTAATTGATAATGGGGGACTTTTATCTAATAATACTATGAATGTATCTAATAGAAGTGTATGTAAGGTATTCAATGGGTACTTGAATGAGTTGGACAATGATAATGTATTATTGGTTTGATTGTTTTACAATCATGAATTATTGCAATGTATTGAAGAACAAGAGCTTAACTGGGTGACAAGGTTAATGAAGGAAGATTGTATACACCTAGTGACTGTAGTATTTCCAAAGTGATTGGAAAGAATAAGGAGAAACATAGGGTTTCTTGAGAAAGTTAGTATTAACCGAGTTCTATATTACTTGAGTAAATGTTATGTTTACTAAGTAACAACTAGATGAAAAAGTATGGGAAATTAAAATACAAAGCCAAATTGTGATGAAAAATTGGAAAGTTCAAGATGGTCTAAGGAGCAAGTCAAATTTTGTTACAAGATTAATGATTGAAAAAATTAAAGAAGGATCTGATGATGGAGATTGAAGAAGGATAAGGATGTGCAAAAAGTTCTATGCAAGATATATTTTTAGAGTGTAGATTAATTGTATGAGGTTTTTGAATTTGGAAATTTCACATGAACCTAAGATTGATGACTATGATTAAGAAGAAAATTTTGGAATGATCTAGAAGCTTAGAGATGACTATTTAAGGAGGAGACAAAGATAGTTCTAGGCTACTATTTTCATATTGTTGGTTAGAAGTTGATTATGTTGGAGTTGTTGATTGAATGAAAGAAAGGAGATCAAAGTGTGAACTATTATAGATGGTGAAAGAAGATTGTTGAGCCAAGTAAACCAAGTATTGGAAGGAGAAAGAGAAGGTTAATCAACCAAATTAAAGTACATAGTGAAAGGAGATTCAAGAGAGAGATCTGATAGAGAAAGGGCATAGAACATAGATATGAATGAGAAAATGTATTTGTTATTCTTAATAGATCATTTTCTTATGTTACTATTTAATCATTATAGAAGAAAATCTTGGATAGTTCACTATCTAATTATGATCTCATGTGATTATATGAAATTCCTTGAATGGTCACAAGTACTACCTTTAAAATGATGGAAAAGTTTGATGGCCCTCATATAACTACTACAATTCTCAATTTCACTATAATACCCCTTAAACACATAGTAAAAAGATATGATTGAAATTTTTTTGAAAAATGTATGTATTTGAAAAGTGTATTCATTATTTAAACAACCAAATTATTCCCTTTGATATGCCTTTGACAGTTGTATGTGTAGAACAAGAATTAGTATGCAAAGAACATTAACAAATAAAGTAAACATTCACAAACCAAAAACTAAATTCACATATATGCTTAGACAAAGAAAGAAAACAAGAAGTGCAAACCTCACAAGAAAAAGCACTCCATGCTTTCTTGATTCTGTAGATGTGTCCTTTTGTTGTGGATGTATGCTCAAGATGCTCAAAAGCTGCTTCAATGGAGGTGGGTAATGGCAACTTGGTAGCTTTGTGAGCTCTCAATTTGGCATTATAAGGGTATGGTTGATGGCTTTGGTTCTCAAAATAGCATGGTAACTTTAGCTCAAAGATTGTTGATGAAATGGCTTGGGATGGGATTCAATTTATAGGCTAAGGGGTAAAGGGATGGAGGGCTTAGATGCAAAGATGGATGAAGGCTTAAGGAGGGCTAAGATGCACTCAAAGGGGAGCACATGGATTGTGCTTGTTTAGCACCAATGGGAAGGTGACACTTGTCACAAGGAGGATGAGTGTGAGAGGGTAGGGTAAAGGGTTGGTTAAAATAATGATGAGTGGGGTTGAGTATGTAAGAAGGATGTAAGAGGAATGAGTGTGGAAGAGGGAAGAGTGTGGAAGATGGGTGTAAGAGTCATGAGTGGGCTTGTAAGAGTCTTTATGTTTTGCAAGAGCACTCATGACTTAGTGGTTGGGTTTTTTGAGGGGAGACTTTGGTTTGGATTAGAAAAGTCTTAAACTTGTTTAAGGAATGTGACAACATTAGGGGGTGGATTAGGCTTGGGTTTAGGATTAGCTTAGGGATGTTAGAGATGTGCAAGTGGATGGCATTAATGAGGGTGGGTGAGTTAGTGGCTAAGCTTGGTTAGTATGGGTGAATGGGGTGGATTAGGCTAAATGGAGGATTAGAGATAGGTTAGGGGTTTTTGAATTTGAGGATTTCATTTATCAAATAGATTTATTTAATAAATGGGGATTTTTGGAATTAGATAGGAGAAAAGGATTTAATTGATAAATAATAGATTATTTGATTTATCAATTAGGACTATAGATGATTAATTAAATTAATCAACTAGGGGATGACAAAGGATTAATTAAATAGAAATTTAATTAATAATACCTTTTTAGATAACTAAATAGGATTACTAAAATAGTGTAATCAAATTTAGGTGTCTATAGTATGGTTCTCTCATCTTGACTTGGTAGAGAGGATGTTAGTCAAGGTTGTCAAGCTCAATGTTTACCATACTTTTCTCAAGTTATTTTTAAGAAGTGTATTCTCTATAAATCTTGTAGTCATTTCAATTCATTCTTCAAGTTGTATGCATGCCAATAATGAGACTCTTTATCCATTCATTACCATAGTTACTAAGTGTGTTGTTGGTTGCAGATACCTAATATTTATTATATAAATTTTGGGTAGTTATATTAACTACTACCTCTAGACTTGATGATTGTTTAAGAAACTTAGAAAAATGACCAAAACACTTCTTTTAGTTTTCCTCATCTTTAATTTTCCACTACTTCTTGTCAACATTTTTACCAACTTTAAGACAAATTGATTATAATAAATAACTCATCACAAAGAATGTGTATAAATTATAATGAACTTGGATAATTTCATGTATTGTTGATGAGTGGAAAACTAGGAAATGTTGGTGCTTAAATGAACTTCACCAACTTTGAGAAGAGCCCAATATAGCGCCCATATGCATGTTGAGAGACTTTATGTAGTATCACCGACATTTTGATAAGCTTTGAGAAGTTCTCTAAATTGCTAACATATGAATTATGCCAATATATTAGTTCTTTCCATAACTTATCCAACTTAACAAAGTGATTGATCCCATTATTGTATATTATTTTTGGCATTTTGAGGTTGAATAAGAAACTCCTTTTGTTGAAACATTTTGCAAGTTGGTCAAGTTATGATTGTTATTAAAGTTTCTAATATAACATGACATTTCCTTCTCTTTGGATAAGTTGACTTGATTGAGGAGAATACCAAAAATACTAATTTTCTTAAATAGTTCTCCATTATACATAATTCTTTGATGGTTCAAGCATCTTCTTTAACTCAACCAATTGATGATAACAATAGTATCATTCAACTCAATTTATCTTTATCTTCTAGTGGCAGTTATTGAAAACTCATATAAGGAACTTTATTAGGTCTAAACAACATGCCAAAATGTACATCTAATTTTATTTTGATTGTTGTTTTGAGTCATTGTGAAATTTGGTTTCTTATATTTTCATGTGCATATAAATCATTGCCTACCAATATAAGAACTGAATGTCAGTTAGCATATGCCACAACATACAAATGCTTAGGCTTCAGAAATAATAGCACAAAACTGGTCTAAAAAGTCATATTTTATTTCCTTAACCATAATCAAGATTTAACAATTTAGTTTATCAAAACTAAATGCAAATTCAATATAATAACTAAGATGATGATCTACATATCAAACATCCCTCATATTCCCATCATATGCATGATAAAATAGTATATCAAGACCACCAAGATACATTATCCAATTACATAATTACATTATAATGATCATCTCAAGATGATAGTTTTATAATACATCACTAAAAATTTAATAAGATGCTTTGTACATATGTCCTTTGGAAAGATCCAGTCTCCAAAGTCATCAGACATCATTCATCTACTATCTGAGATGAGAGCGTGAACTTGGTACTTTTACCATGCCAACCATAGAGTTTTTAGCTTCCACAAGGTTCTTCCTAGCATGAAGAATGCCCTGACCCTAGCACAACTCAAAACAAAAGGATTGGATGAATCCAATGTAGCTATGAAACATATTACTTCTACATGTTTCTAGTAGCCTAATCACTTTGAATGTGGTATGGAAAAGAAAATAATACTACAAATCCAACCATATTTAGCAAAAGAAGTGACATAAACATATCTGCTCATATGTGACATCTAAGCATATCTACTCGTATGAAAAATAAAAGTAAGCATCTCAACATATATGCATTACAACATCATAAAATGCAAAAAGATAATTTTCTTGGCCAGGGAATTAATGCCAGATTTACAAAAAGGATAAACAAAACATAATGAGTCCATCCTATCTAGATCTGGCAGGTAGAGAGAAACAAAACATATTGTAACCATCTCTAACCCTCCCAAAAAGCCACATTACTATTGGAAGCATAAATGTTGATGATATTCCTATGGGGGAGTATTGTAAAAACATGATTAGATCATTATCATGATGATATGTTATATTCATGATTGTGTTTGTCATTTATGTCAACATAGCAATTTTTTGTGGTATCTAATAGAAGAACAAAAAAAAGATCAAGTTGGTATGAATAGATCATCAAGCATTTTCAATAGTGAGGTTAAAGGGAGATACTACTAAGTGTCTAGTATATGCAACTAACCTTGGAAAGCATAAGATGTTGAGGCTTGAAGAAGTTATAAAATTTTTGGTAAAGATTGTTCTAAGGTAGAGTTTACAAAGGCATGTTCTGGTAAACTTGGTATATATCTTAGCAGATTTGTTATTTTGAGAAGTTGAGGTTACATATGTGAAGAAGACATTCCAATGATGATGTGGTCAATCTTTCTCATCATAATGACACGTGTACAAAAATTTATTCAAGTAGCAAGGTGGAAGATTAATGTTATCGCTAAGTGTAATGTATTCTTAATGTGATCCTATAATAATTAATTGAGAAGGTATAATAGCTGACTCAGAGAATTGTTTTATGGATTTGATATAAAGTAAGGACATTTTCCTTTATCATGTATGATGGATGGATGGATGAATGCAAATGATTGAAGAGTGGAACGTGAAGATAAGTAAAGTTGAGCGAAAGTGAAGGAAACTTCATTGTTGATGTTTCATTGTGTGATCCGAAGTTGGATACTTGGATCCAAGGTTCATGACCTAGTCTACAAGGTCTAAAAGTGATTGGTCTAGTTGATAGGACAAAAGAAAAAAATTAAAGTACAATTCATGCAATTATTTTAGTGAGGAATAGTTGAGAGATTAGTTGGATAGTGAGTTCAGTGATCTTTCCCTAGAAGCTATTTGGATAGTGAATCCTTCTATCATCTACAACTCCTAATAGGGTTGGAATCTCCTAATAGGGATTCAAAGTCTCCTAATACGGACTCATATGTACTAAATGTTGCAATAGAATCCTAATAGGGTCCATCCTCTAACAAGGATATTTATATTAGTACATCATATTGTGGGTATTAATGGCACTCAAAATTGCATTTCTATTTTGAGTGTCTATTCCAAATTTTGAACCACTTTGAGCCCCCTATGAATGCTTTTTGCGCATAAGTAACTGGTTGTCACTTTAAGGCTTAGGTGGTGTTTCAGTTGTTTACCACCCTTCATTTGACATATGCATATGTTTCATATTGATAAATTCACATTCTAAGCTATTTTGTGAAGTCCTGTTTTGAGCAATTTCCAAATCTACATTTTTCCCAAGTGTTAAAAAATGATAGGAAGCCCAATTTTCCTTTGAATATCTTTAACCTAGAAATGTTTTATAGCCTGCCACTATGGTAATATTTAATATGCATATCAAAGAAACTATGTTCCAAGTTTCAAGTCATTTCAAATTCGTTTGATTAGGTTTTGAACCTCTCAAAGTTGGTAGTTTACTATTTTCAAGCATTTGCAAATTGTGCAAAATTTTGGAAGGCCCTGTTTGACCTATCATAACTTTTGACTAGTTGACCCGAATAAGAAAATTCATTTTGCATCATATTCTAGGGGCCTAAGACTTTCTATGTTCTTAATTTGAGCTTATGATGAATATGTTTAATCAATTTTCAAACACAATTCTATTTGTGATTTATAAATTTTCATTGGTGTCATGAAATGCAGATTGATTAGTACCCCTGTTCATGATGTCATAATTTAAAATCTATGATAGGTGAGATCACATAGTTTGTACCACTGTGTTTTACTCTAAAAATAGTTCAAGTGTGCCAATTTTCAAGTCGTGATGATTCCATCTACACACTTTCCTAGATCATTTCCATTTGCAAAAATCACCTTTTTGTCAATGTTTCTAGTCTACAAATTCTGAGTAGCCCACTTTGACCACTCACCATTTCTGTCCTGTTATTTATCATGAGCCCAAATTGTAGATTTATACTCTCCTCATGATTGATAGGTTAAAATTATGTAGAACAGAGAGTTAATGTATTTAATTTCAAAGCTTGGTTAAAGGTTTAGATCAGTTTTCAAAGCTAGTCAAAAGACCTCCTGGCACAAAGTTGACAAGTTGCAATAAAGTGATAAAATGAGTTTTAATGATAGATCAGTAGTTAAACTTGTTTCTAATCAGTATGAAAGGGTCAATGAGTCAATTTTGTAGTTCAATCGTTTGGAAACAAAATTTTTTATAGCTAGACTCACCTGGGGCCTGACTGATTTCATCATATTAATGCAAATATGCATGGAATAAAGATTCTCAAAGGGTTTTAAAAGGGGAGAACACGTAAGCTAAAAAGGAGGAGCTACACTATGGAAAAGTGTTGTCTCTAAGAATAAAAGGAATGAGAAAAATGGTACACAATCATGAGAGATCAACTGCTTTAGGTTACAATGCAAGAAGCAAGTGTTCCTTATCTACTATAATCTAGAGTTTGGCAGCATGTATACTATTGGTTCATGCTTACAATACCTTAACTCCATCAAATTTTAATAGAGAAAAACCTCCAATACAAGGAAATCATCTTTCTATGTTAGAGAGTATGAAGAGATAGAGGACAAGGGCATAGTGTTTGTATTCCATGTATGAATGAAAAGTCTTTCTCCCATTTAGTCATTCATTATGCCTTTGCTCAACTGGTTTGGAGAGATGTTGGCCAGTGGATGATTAGTTATCATAATAAATGGAATAACATTTATGATTGAAGATTGTATAAAGCATTGTTACAAGCTCTTTCTTGTCTCATTTTATGGGGCATATGACCCAACCATAATGTTGAAGGTTTTAAAAAATAGGTGTAGTCATTTTTGGTCTTTTCTCTTTTGCAACATTGTGGATTTGTCTAGAGAGGAAAGAACTCCTGGGCAAGTGGTAGGAATTGTTTTTCATTTTTCTAAGAATGGTAATTATACAAAAAGATAAACTAAAAATGTCTTGTTAATGACTTTACATGGTAGCGACACCACATTCAATAGATATTTGTAAGAATTAGAAAAGGATAAGAGCTACTATTCATAGAGGCAACCTACACCAAAAAGGGATGCCAAATTGATGGTTCACGTCAAGGAAATGAAGGAGCATGCTAGAAATCAACATGGAAATGGTAAGAGATAAGTTTGAAAGAGGAGGCATTCCTCTCATTTTCAGCCCACACTAGCAAAGCATCAAAAGCTTGAAATAGGGGATCTACCCCTTGATAAATTGCAAAACATATCTGCAGGCAGAGGAACATCAACACCATGTATGCAGCTCATGCAAATAACAGAAAGAAAAGAGAATGTTTGTTGTTTTGGAGGAGAAATCCAATTGAGAAAGCAACCACATCTCCAAGGAAAGAGCTTCATGTCCAAAAGAGGAGAACCAATCCTTTTTGAAAAGAATAGCTATAGCTTTGAAGGAGTAGTTTGTAGGGGTGGCACCAGCAAGGAAGCACTCCGAGGGATGTGTAAAGATGGAAGCTCACCCGTAACATCAAAGCAGATGCCCATGCCACATAACAAGGAGGAGAATAGTAGGGTGTAGTAGGATGAATATAGAGGTAAGTTTGGCTTTATTGCTTTGGCACCAATGAAGATCAAGACTACAGAATGGCAAAGAAAAGAAAAATGTTTAGTCCGACATTAGGGATGTGATGAGTTTTGAATGGTTTAAATATTATTCATTACACATCATATGTTGTCTACAAGACAAGAGCCTTTTAAAGGCTAGCTGCGTGTGGTGGGTCCCATGGGGGCAAGTGGATAGGCTAGCAGACATGGAGGCTCAAATTTTGCATGGTGGTGTGCATTTCTAGGTGTCTACACTCATACACGGGGTCTTGAGCACGTGAGTGTAAGGGGAAGGATGGTAGGCTTACGCTCTTATGTTCATCATAAAAGTGGCCCACATATATGCCTAAATAAGGTCAGGATGGCTTTTTGTGTATATGCCCAGGCTAAAAATGTAAGAGCTTAAAGGATTAAGAAGATTGCAAGTGCTTCTATGCTCAGATGTGTGGGACCTGCCAATGGTTAGGGGACCTATCACAGTCTGACATGTGGCATCATGAGATTGGAGGAAATAAAGAGAAATGTAAATATAAAATTACAATTAAAATTAAAAGCTCTCCAACACATGATTTTTCAAATCCAAAAATTTAAATTGTTTTAAATGTTTTTATATAGTTTTGACTATATAAACTTTTAAATTTTTCTTTTTTAAGCTCTGTTCATGGATTGGGAGCCAAAATTTCAAATGGACCATAGTAAAAAAAAATTTATCTAAAAAATGCAGTGTATTATACCATTGGAACCAGCACGAGATAAATTTTCTAGATATGGGGTCAAATTTTGCACAGGTCTTCACTGTAGACACCTAAATTTGATTACACCACTTTGGTAATCTAATTTAGCCATCTCTAAAGGCATCATTAATTAAATTCCTATTTAATTAATCCTTTGTCATCTCCTAGCTAATTAATTTAATTAATCATCTATAGTCCTAATTGATAAATCAAATAACCTATTATTTATCAATAAAATCCTATTCTTCTATCTGATTCCAAAATCCCCATTTATTAAATAAATCTATTTGATAAATAAAACCCTCAAATCTAATAACCCCTAACTTATCCCTAAACCCCCTTTTTAGCCTAATCCACCCCATCCACCCATACTAACCAAGCTTAGCCACTAACTCACCCACCCTCATGAATGCCATCCACTTGCAAATCTCTAACATCCCTAATCTAATCCTAAACCCAAGCCTAATCCACCCCCTAATGTTGTCACATTCCCTAAGAAAGCTTAAGACTTTCCTAAGCCAAGGAAAGTCAACAATCTCAACTCCCCTCAAAATATCCCAACCACTTAGCAATGAATGCTCTTACAAAAGCCATAAAGACTCTTACAAGCTCTTACAAGCCGTAATGAAGGGTCTTTATGAAGATATTATCCTTTGAGCCTCCTTTGTTGACTCATCCTTCCCCTTTCCTCCATCCACTCACCTTGTGACATGTGTCACTCCCTGATTGGTGCTAAACAAGCACAATCCATGTGCTCCCTTTTGAGTGCATCCTAGCCCTTCTTAAGCTTTCATCTTTCCTTCCATCTTAACCCTCTATCCCTCAAGCCCTTAGCCTATAAATTGAATCCCCTCCCAAGCCATTTTATCACAATCTTGGAGCTAAAGTTATAATGCCTTTTTGAGAAACCAAAGCCCTTCACCATACCCTTATGATGCCAAATTGAGAGCTCACAAAGCTACCAATTTGCCATTTACCATCTCCATTGAAGCTAGTTTTTGAGAACCTTGAGCATACATCCCAATCTTTAGAATCATCCATACATCAAGAGAATAATCTCATTGAGAGAGCCATTCCATGGCTCATATTCTCATTTGAGGGTTTCTCTTTTAGTCTCTCATTTATGTTATGATTTATATGCTAGTTAATGCTTTTGTTCTTTTAATAGATTAGTATTACTTGCTAACATACTTCTCATATACATTCACTAATTCACTCCACAAACATATTTGTGTTTTCCAAGGCATTCTTAGTAGAATGGGTAGAACTCATCATGAAGCATCACAATTAGTTGGGAGAAAAACATTTGAACATTGTTGAAGCCTAAAGTGATTATGAAAAAGCTTTCTTGGTTTTTCGAGGTCATTTCAACTGAATTTTTGCCTTTGCTTTGATTGCAGATTTGGCATTAAAATTAGTTATTCTTTCAGTCAAATATCTAAATCACTTTATGCTTTCAAGAGCTAATATTATCAAGGATTTGATATGTAGTTGTAGAGAGAGATTAGAGAGATTCTTTTCACTTCTTCAGGAGGTTTTTCAAGTGGACACATGTCAGATGCAAAATAGATTTGGGAATTGATCTCTCCTATATCATTCTCTTTCTTTTTCATTGTTATAGTTGGTAGTTTTCTCTGTGATACTAGTAGGGTTCTAGTTTTCACTATGAAACCAAGGTTTTTGTTGGTTTTGCTTCCTATCTATTGAGCTGAGCTCTAGCAATGAAGGCCAGACATCCACTCTTGTGCAGGTTTAGATTTTCATTTAATGTGGTGTTTCTCTAAGATAAATGGTAATTGATGCTAGATCATGTGAAGTATCTTGAGTTACATTTAGTTTTACCAATTGATGAATTTAGTCTTTCCAAGGATAAATGCAAAGGGGATTTACAATGAATTATTTGTGTTTTCTTATTCTATCTCTTGATTATTTATATGCTATTAACTTTGTAATTAAGTGAATAAGGTTCATTTGATTTAAGATAGCTTGGATGAGTTGTATGTCAAATCTGTTGTTTCTTTTGACTCAAGGAGTTAAGTAAATGCTACAATGTTTTGATAGGGTTTCTGGGTGTATGGAGGGGATATTTCATAAGAATGGAGTTTGAGGATTTTAGTAAAAAAAACTTAATTATAAAGCAATCAAGTTAGGTCATCCTGCTAGTAATGACTCTATGTCCCAATGGATAAGGCATTGATCACTAAATCAGATGCAAGCTAAGATGAAGGGAATTTGCACAAATCTTTTTAATCAAAATTGATTCATTTTTTCATGTTTTGTAGTGGGCTGAAAAGGATTAACCCTCACTTACCTTATGGGTTCATAGGTTATGATTTGTAGCTATTTTGTTCCTATGTTATTTCATAAGTATCAGAAGATAAAAGAGTTGCATATATTTTTAATAGGTTCAAATTTATGTTTAATTACACTAGTACCATATATTAGAACCTCAAGGTTAACCTATCTAGGTCTTGCAAAGCCTAAAGTGAAGAAGGAGTTATGCCTTATAGTTGACCCAAGATTGTAGTCGAGTGTATCCATCATAGGAATTTTCTAGCCTTAGATGCATTGGTCTAGTTTCCTAGTTATTTTCAAAATTTGACTTTTAGTGGTTCCATAGGATTTAGACCATTTAAAGCATTTTTACGCATAGGAAAAACAGCAAAAAAAGTTTCAAAATTTTTTTCCATAGTTAAGCTTTCCTTTTTGAAGATTTTGGGTGACTAATCAATTTCCTTTTTTGTCTTATTGTAGGTTGGAGCAACTTTTTGGGTGACTAATCATGTTTTTTAGGTTTTTCGTGGAATGAACTTGAATGGTTAAACACATTTTTCATTGAATGTATGTTGTTCAAAATGCACTCTTGAATGCCATGGATTAAAATAAAATTTTCCTTGAATGCATGATTAAAACAACAAATCCAATCTTGAATGCCAAAGATCAATTAACCATTGCAATATCAAACACTTCATTTGGAGATTCTAAAATTGAACAAAACAAATCTCTTTTCCACATGCAATTTAGGTAAAGTTTGATTTTTGTACATTTAAGAACTTTGTTAAGTTAAATACAAATTTGCAAAAATCAATTTGAGTAGTTCCTTGTACTCACCTCCTTTCTAATCACCCATCAATTCAACCATTGGTTGCAATCTCAGCGCCATTTATGGGGATGGGTCCTCTTGAAAAAGGTGTTAAATGTTCCATAATCTAACTCACTCACTTGGTCTTTGAACATTTTCTTTAACTTTATCAAAATTCTTAAATGACCAAAACTCTAGATTAAATCGATCACACTTCAAGTTTGGGCACTAAAATTGAACAACTATTGACGTGCAGGGCCTCCGAGCACACGCTTGACAAATCGAGTCTCACACATCTTTGTTTTGGGCTTTACAACAAAATCACACCAACTCTTGAATGCTTTAAAAGAAAATTAATCGATACTTGACGTGGAGGGCCTCCGAGCACGTGGGTTTACTTTTTTGTTGACCCTAACTCTTCTTCTTGTGTTCATTCTTCACTCAATTTTTCTTTTTTGGCGCATTTCAAAGTTGGAATTGAACATTGCCTCTTAAACATGAGTGCTTGCAAACCCTAGATCAACACACATAAGAGTCAGTTGGTAAAAGAACAAGCGTGTTTTTTAGCCCAAGGTCATCCAAGTCTTCTCTCCCCTTGTCGTCTTTCGAGGCCATATTGGGTGCATAAGATTAGGATCCAAAACCTTGTTTCTTTTTAGGAGGCCTACTTGGGGATTTCATCACCCCTTGGATGACCTCAACTCTAGCATTCTGATGGAGTATAAGAATCGAGAGGTGAATCGAAAGACACCTCTCTTGAAATCAAGATTTTTTCACTCAGGCTAAGCCTCAAGGAACTTTATACCCTTGAGAAGTGAAAGAGGAGAAGTGGGTTACTGCTCCTCTCGGCTGTGTGACATCTTTTTGGTTTCATCTACAGATTTGGGCCTCACATACCTTGGGTATATCAAGGACTCCCTAGCTAAACCAACTGTCAGCTTTGTAGACAACCATCTAGGATGTTAATGTGTTTGAAGTGACTGATCGAAACATTTGTAGAAAACACACACTCCTTGGCACAAGTATCATATTCTATGAATCAAAACTTCTATCTCGTTGTTTCTATCTATTGCTTGGTCTTTTACTTATTGAATGCATGTTTGCCAAACTTGGTCAATCCTAGCTTAGGGCACACTTAGCGTAGTCACTGCCTATTCCAAGTTGAACAAGTTGAAGCAAAATAATCGAGGTCTCTCAAAGCCAAGCAGATTCAAGAATTCATGTCAGAGCAACCCAAACCCAAACAGAAGTTCCACAAAGTTAAACTCAAGCCATCTCAGGCATACCAAGAACTTTCAGCCAAGAGAAAGGAACTAACACCAAGTCCTCGAATTTCCAAACTCCACAAAGCAGAGGACAAAACTGCTGACGAAGCCCTTCAAGAGGCCTAGTTAGAGCGCACCATCAAATTTAGCCAAAATCTAGGAGTTAATCCTGCTTATTCCTTACCAACTAGGCATGATTTCTATGATTAGACACCCTTGTTTCTCCACACCTTCTTGGATAAGCTTCACCTTAGAGTCATCTTTGTAGAAAAGTTAGCCATCTTAGGTTATCCCCTTAAGCATTATTAGCTCATCCATCTCATTTAGGACCAAACCATCTAGCCAGCAATCCAAAATCTTCACATCCAAGCCTTCAAAAATTGTTGTCACCTTGCTAAAAGTTTTCCATTCCTAAAATCTTTCAAATCCACCAATCTCACCAAGGTTATCCCTTTGACAGAGCTTTTTCTAGGGTAATCTATCTTTGTCACTTGTTATCCCTCATCACCTTGAGCTAAAGGTTGGGATCCATAAGTGGTCAATCTCATGTTCTTCCTAAAGGATCATCAGTCTATCCTTAAGTTGACACAATCACCACCAAGCTTGCACATAGGAAAGCAGACCTTTTGTGCTTTGGCAACATATCTTTGAAGTTAGAATCCCCAACCCAATCCTCCTTAGGTTTTTTCATATAGCTTTGCCTCAACCTAGGAAATCATTTGCATAGAAAAGCCTTCCTCCCTTTTGCATCCACCAGCATTTGTTGCATCTCATCCCTAGGAGCATTTTTCATGCCACCCGTCACTTGCTTAGCCAAGAAGAAAGAAACAATGGAGCCCTATCATTTGGATCGAACAGCCTCACCCCCCTTGAGCACTCATCCATCCTTCAGCCCAGAGAAAGCTATGCCATCATCTACTAACATTGAAGCTTTCATGAACCAACTAGGAAATGCAGTATTGGTAAACGTCATTATAGACAAGAACAAAGAGACAATCATGGCTAATTTTTGAAGGGACAATGTAGGAACCTTTGACTTTGGAAGACCCCCTCCATTATTAGATCCATCTCACCTATTGTTTGGGAAGCTGCCACCACCCATAGGCTCTTATGATCCAAATTATCCTCAATATATGCCAAAAGAAGAGCCTCCAGCCAATCCATATGATCCAACAGACCCAAACATACCATCATCCACCCAAGTTGAAATCTCCATGCCGCAAGCCAACCCAGCCACCACCACTCCATCCTTGGTTCATACCTCTCTGCTCCAAACCCCCTTTACCCAAAACACCTCACCGTTCACCCCCTTCACTATTGTTGCTGTTGTTCCCCAACCTAGCCTTCCAAATCCACCCATCTCCCAAATCAGTGCTAGCATCTTTGGCCAACCTCAGCAATATACAATAGGGATGCCACCCATGGGGCCAAGTAATCAACCTTTCATCACCCCTAGCTTGTTCACCACAGCCCAAGCACAATCCCATCATTTCCATTAGGTCTTGGGAGCTCAATACCATCAGCCACAAATCCACAAGCTACTACCCTCACTCCAAAAAGCTATCAAATCCCACAAGCTACTGCCAATTTTTTGCCACACTCCCAAATGACCCCAGCTCCCTCCACCACTCTACCAAGCTTCCAAATCCAGCCACAAAGCTATCAAACTCCATCAGTTCCATTCCCAAGCTTTCAATTCCCACCACCTCCACCACCAACTAATCCATTACCTCTTATTACCAACTACTTTTCAATGCCACTTCTAGGAGGTAATCCACCAATCCAGCCAACCACCAATTATTTGTAGGTACCATCCCAAATGGGAGCATAGCCCACATACCTTGGTCAAACCCCACAAGCCCCCTGATCATTTCCCCAAGCTTCACACCCATCTTATACCTTACCTCCACAAAGAAATCCATTTATCCCACAACCAGCTTATGTTCCTCAATCCCAACCTCAAATCCCATATCAATAGCAAGCCTCGCAGCACATGCAACAATATGCGCCACCTCCCCCTCAACAACCTGTCATCCACCATGTAGTTGCCCAAACAATGTACAATCCCTATCAGCAAATCCCTCACATCCATCCATATTCAGTGGCCCCATCTAGTGCATACCTACCTCAAGGCACTCCTACATTGGGGGCACCCCATCCATCACCTATCAATTCAGAATGGGAGCAAATGAAGACAGCTCTGAAAGCCATCCAAGAAGGGAATGATCCGAAGACATTCAAGTTTGAGAATGTGTGTCCTTACCCATTTGACAGAGCCATTACCATGACACCATTTCCCAAACACTTTGAGGTACCCAAATTTGAAAAATTCATAGGAAAAGGAGACCCTATCACACATATCAAAGAATTTTATATGCACTACCAAGAAGTGGCATACGATGACGTCTTCCTCTTGAGCCTCTTTCCCAAAAGCTTGGCTGGACTAGCTCTGGAATGGTTTTATAGAATCCCCTATGGCACAATTAAAAATTTTGCTAAATTGTCTAAGGCATTTGTAGCCCAATATGCCCATCTTGTTGAAATAGAGCTATCAGTAGTTGATCTTGTCCACACCAAGCAAAAAGGTGGAGAAAGCCTTCCCAAATATCTGTAAAGATGGCAAACCCTTACCACCCGCATATCTTGTACCTTGCCAGAGCACCATTTGGTGAAAATGTTTATTGATAATGCCCATCCCAGCTTGGCTCACCACATGACCATGAACTATTTGTAGACCTACAAAGATATCAAAGAGAAAGGAATGATCCTTGAGTAAGGACTCATTAAAGATGGTGTGGTCAAGATTTACAAGGAAGCCAACCAAAATCAATCACATTCCAATGACAAGTCTAGGTATTGGAACAAAAAAAAGCACATTGCAATAGATGGTGTCACTGACACCAGACATGTGAATATTGTTGGTCCTTCTCAAAACTAGTCCAACCCACCATATCAACCAAATAATCAGCAAGCTATCAACTACCAACAATAGCATAACCAAAGCTATGAAAACCATAATCCAAGACCCAACTTCCAAGGGTCTAGCAATCAAGCTAATGCCATCAATGTAGTTGTAGGACAAAAGCCCAGATTCCAACCTACACCTAGAAACTATACACCCCTTGGTGAGCCATTGGATGTCATTTTTGAGAAATTAGTCAAGGAAAACCTCATCCAATTTCCTCCTACCCAGCAAATTGACCCAAGCCAATCCAAAGCTGCATGGTACAAAGACAATGAGTACTACAAATTTCATAGGGTAAAAGGTCACACTACCCTCAGATGCATGAAACTGAAAGACTATGAGCAAGACCTCATTGATCGGAAGGAAATCACTATTGGTGCCCAAACCTCTCCCAATGTAGGCTTATAGATCTATCAAAATGCTTTTCCTCCACACAACAACCAAAATTTTGGAAAAGCACCTATCCAAACCAACAACAACAACACCAACAATCGTCAGCCAAACCAACAGCATGGGAAGAACAATGACCACACTTCATCCTATATAGACTATGGTAGCCTTATAGGTTGTATATCTGAGAAAGAGCCTTCTGTCAATGTTATCAATATCCAAGGACCAAACAATGAGTGTGAAGTCACCACTTGAAGAGCCCAATTTAACATCGTAGGCCCACCCATTTCACCAGCACCATCAGCTCCATCAAAAAGCCAGTACAAAATCTTGGAACACCTTGGGAACATGCTAGCCCAAATCTCCATTTTAGACCTTCTTCATACTAGTCCTGTGTACAAGAATATCCTTGACAGTGCTCTCATAGAATCCTGTGTCCCTTCTAATATCAATGCTACTAATTTTTGTAATCTTGTTGCACACCTTTCAGCCTCATGTGCCCTATCGTTCAAACCCACCGACATACCCGTGGTCGAGCAAGATCACACCCTTCTGCTTTGCATAGCCATCATGGTATCCAATTTTTCTGTAAAAAGAGTAATGATAGATAATGGATCAGCCTTGAATATTTAAACCCTAAAATTCATAAAACAAGCTGGGTATACTAAGGCAGATATCATCAGTGAGGTTATCACCATCAAAGCTTATGACAACTTGGAAAGAACCACAAAAGGAACTATTTTGCTGCCAATCAAGGTTGGGCCAGTCATCCAAGAGACACTCTACCATGTTATTGATCTAAACCTACCATTTAACATCCTCCTTGGTTGCCCATGGATTCATGTCATGAAAGCCATTCAATCCACTTACCATTAGTGCGTCAAATTTCTTCATCAAGGCATTGAGGTAACCATCCATGCCGATCCAAAACCCTTTGCTTACTGTAATGTAGTTGAAGCTTCATATACAAACCATTTCCCTGGAATTAATATCAGCACATCCATCACCAGCTCATCCCACACTTGTAATGACTAGAAAACCATCCTCGCCTCCACCCCGTCTACCGTGAAGATCAATAACAAAGGCTTTGGAGAGTATAGTCTGTCAGATGCATTTGCTGTCAGGGCACTTCCACTTGATCCAAATGCCCATGGATGACCGACATATCACAAACCTAAGGAGATTCCACCTCCTCGATACAAACAGTTTGGCCCAACAACCTTTGTATCCTCGAAAATCCCTCTTCATGAGGAGCTCACTCCAGATATCAACAATTGGTTACATAAGGATGCACCTCAAAGAAATCAAGCACGCCTTGATCACTTCAGCCAAAAGTATCCCAAAGAACATAAGCTCATCACTGACAAATGGAACTATCAAGGTGGTGGTCTAGGACCAGAAGAAAGAGGCATGTAGTGCCCCATCAATGCACACAAGTGGGAATCAAAGTTAGGTCTTGGCTTTGGCATACCCACAACTGGGGGCACCAATGAGAACGGTCATGCTTTTTTGAACATTCACTGGGACCTTGTCAAAATAGAAGACATTCCTAAGGAAGTTTTAAAGAGAGCCTACGACGATATCCTAGACCAAATCTCCCTCAGAGACTCTATTCTCCAAGAACTATCCATCCACCTCATTGACCTACCACTTGCCCATCCACAACTCATAGATTGGAACCAACCAAGTGTCATACACATTGATAAGTTCACATCAGAGGAAGTGCTTCTAAGATTCATGGGAGCTGAAACACCTCACAAGAAAACAAAGCTAGATTCTACCTATATCTACAAGCTAAATCCCAAGGGATATTATGGAGAAAATCCCCAACCTAGTTCTGATACACCCAAAACTGGAACTAAGGTGAATCTGAGACTATCTAAGGCAGCGAAGAGAACCCCTCAGCAAGAACATCCAGAGCCACAAGCAGAACATGAGGATTTAGCATTACCTCCTCAAGATAATCGACCAGAGATATCTTCTATTCTAATTAAGGATACTAGAGAAGTCAACATCGATTCTTCAGAGATCCCCAAACTTGTTCACATTGTTGCATCCCTATCACAAGACCAAGCCGACCTCCTCTTTGAGGTCTTAAGAGAAAACATTGGCCAATTTTCATGGTCATATCAGGACATGCCAGGGCTTGATCCAAATCTTGTAGTTCATCATCTTGCAGTCAATCCACAGATCAAGCCCGTCAGACAAAAGCTTAGAAAAATGCACCCCAAGGTGGCATTATTGGTCAAAGCTAAATTAGAAAGAATGTTAGCTGCTAAGGTCATCCAACCTATCAACTACTTAGAGTGGATCTCTAACATGGTCCCCATCACTAAACCTTCTGGTGACATCAAAATCTACACTAATTTTAGAGATCTTAACAAAGCTTGTCCAAAAGATGATTTTCCCTTGCCCAACATAGATATGATTGTAGACCTTACAGCTGGACATGAAATTTTTTCCCTCATGGATGGATTTTTTGGGTATAATTAGATCAAGATTGTAGAAGAGGATCAGCATAAGATAGCATTCACTACCCTTTGGGGAACCTTTTGTTACAACATGATGCCTTTTGGCCTAAAGAATGCTGGGGCTACTTATCAAAGAGCTATGACAACCATTTTTCATAATCTCATCCATAGCATTTTGGAGGATTATGTGGATGATATCTTGGTCAAGTCTCATACCTTCATGGATCATCTTGCTGACCTGGAGAAAGTCTTTGATAGGTTAGCCAAATATCATCTCATGCTGAATCCCAAGAAGTATGTCTTTGCAGTCACATCTGGCAAGCTTCTAGGTTTTATAGTTTCTAAACGAGGTATAGAGATCGACCCCAAGAAGGTCAAGGCTATCTTAGACATGCCTCCTCCCCAAACACTGTGACATCTTCATTCTCTTCAGGGAAAGCTTCAATCTATCTGACACTTCATCTCCCAGCTTGCAGATAAGTGTACACCATTTTCACATTTACTAAAGAAGGATGAGAACTTCAAGTAGGATCCTTTATGTCAGCATAGCTTTGACCAGCTCAAGCAGTATCTCACCAATCCCCTTATCTTGGTTCCACCGGTTCCTGGTCATCCCCTGATTTTGTACATATCAGCAACACCTACTACTCTAGGGGCAGTTCTAGCACAGCTTGATGACTATAGCAGAGAAAGAGCCATCTACTACAATAGTAGAACCCTAGTTGGTTATGAATTCAATTACACTCCTATGGAAAAAGCTTGTTTGGCAGTTGTTTTCTCAACTCAAAAGCTTCACCATTACATGCTAAGTCATACCATCCAACTAGTCTCCAAGATTGACCCTCTCAAGTATATGCTCTCCAGAACAGCACTTATAGGCCATTTGGCCAAATGGGTTATGCTCCTTAGTGAATTTGACATCCAATATGTGCACAGAAAGGCAATCAAAGGGCAAGCTATAGCAGATCACCTAGCTGATGCATCTCTAATAGATCCTTATCTGTTGATCACAGAATTTCCAGATGAGCATATCTGTCTAATTGAAGAACAACCCCCATGGAAACTTTATTTTGATGGTTCATACACATCTCGTGGATCAAGGGTAGGAATATTGTTGGTCACACCTCAAGGAGATTACATTCCAAAAGCTTTTAAGCTACAATTCCCTAGCACCAACAATATAGCTGAATATGAGGCTCTCATAGCAAGATTAAAGATAGTTGCAGAATGGAACATTGCTGAGCTACAAATCTTTGGTGATTCTCAGCTCATCATCAAGCAAGCCCTAAATGAATATCAAACCAAAGATGAAAAGCTATTACCCTACAAAGAGCTAGTTGATCAGCTAACCCAGCATTTTACAAGGCTTCATTTTACACAAGTGCCTCAAATACATAACAAAGCAACAGATGCTATGGCTACTATAGGCTCACTCTTGAAAATTCCCCAAGCAGCTACACAGTATGAATTTTTAGTGGAGCAAGTCCTCACACCTGCCTATGCGAATGAGGATTCAAACCATGTTTGTATCTTGGTTGGTCCCCAATCCCCTTGGTACCATGAGATTCACACTTACCTTAACGATGGTATCATATCCCCTCACCTCACACGTACCCAATGCCAGAACCTCATCCAAAAATCCTCCCGCTATGTTATCATAGCCAATAACCTTTATCATCGGGGTTATCATGATACTCTCTCTCGATGTTTAGACCAAAATGAGGCCATGATGGTATTAAAAGAAGTACACTCTGGACTTTTTGGTGCCCACACGAGTGGTATTGTCCTAGCGTGACAAATCCTTAGAGTAGGCTACTATTGGCCTACCATTGAAGAAGACTTCTGTGACTTTGTCAAAAAGTGTCTCCCATGTTAGCAGCACACAAATCTTGTGCACGCTCCAGCATAGGATCTACAGCCTATTGCACCACCTTGTCCTTTCACTTGTTAGGTCCTTGATCTAGTTGGAACTATCACACCCCTCTCATCTAATGGACATAAATGGATAATAACAGCTACAGACTATTTCACTAAATGGGTGGAAGTAGTCCCCCTAGTGTTAGCTCCAGGATTTTAGGTCTCCAAGTTCATCTTGTACCACATTGTTTGCCACTTCGATATCCCATCCACCATCTTCACCGACCACGGAGGTAACTTTGAAAATCTCAACATGGAAGAATTATGCACTTCCCTTCACATCCATCACTTCTTTTCTAGCCCATATTTCCCACAAGGTAATGGCCAAGCAGAGGCAACTAACAAAACCCTCCTCAAAATCCTAAAGAAAGTTGTCAATGATTTCGGCCATGATTGGCACCTACAAATAAATCCAGCCCTATGGGCCTATCAAACTTCCTTCCGTACATCCACAAGAAAAACTCCATACTCCCTAGTCTATGGTGCCAAAGCGGTACTACCTATAGAGGTTGAACTTCCCTCCTTGCACATATCTTTGCAAGGGAAAATATCAGATGAAGAATACAGAGTAGCTTAGCTCACCTAGCTAGATCTCTTAAATGAGAAGTGACAACAAGCCTATGATCATCTCATAGTCTATCAAACTCATCTCAAAAGGAATTTCAACAAGAAGGTGATTCTACGACACTTTCAGCCAGGTGACATGGTCCTCAAAGAAAACATGAAAGTCCAAGCAGATCGAGAAAAGAAAGGCAAGTTTGAACCTACATGGCTTGGTCCTTATGTTGTCACTGCATCCTTTGGCTTCAGAGCCTATCAACTATCTACATCGAAAGGAGACCTCTTGAATGATCCTACTAACATCATTCATCTCAAGAAGTTCTATGCTTGAAGATCCTTGGTATACCCAACTTTTGAAAAATACAAAAAAAAAAAATAGTAAAGAGAAATAAGCGTCCAATGGTGAAAACTTGGCAATTCAATCGCCTTGGATAGGTACCTTAGTGAAAACCTGGTAATTCAAGTGCCTTGTGTACTAAGACTAATCCATTATCTATTACTATCCTATCCCTCATCCATTCACCCACCATCCTATAAAACACCTACTTGTTCCCTTGGTGTTCCAACCAAATATCCAAAATCTAATGGAGCTTGTAAAATACCTCTTGTACAACTTGTAACTTTTGTACCTTAGCTTGTAAATCTTGTATCAGAGCTTGTATTATACCTTGTAAATCTTGTATCATAGCTTGTATATCCAAATCTTGTCCAAAGCTTGTACCATATTCTAGCTTCTAAATAATCTTGTATCCTAGCTTGTATCCTATCACATGCACACAAAGAACCCCTTTTTCACTTAAGCTTTTCGCAAACCATCTAACTATCCACATATCAACTATTACAGACATCCCACCCTTCACAAAAATTTCCATCTCACGAAACCCAAACATGAACAATCTTGTACATTTGTAACATATTTTGGTCAGTTAACTTGTACATCCTCTTTAGCTTAGTACCATTGTATCTATCCAGCTTTCGTGTCAGTTCCTCCTTGATTAGCATCTTGCACACATCGCACAACCCTTGGTTAGCTATTCCAATGCATCCTTTAGCTAGATCTCCTATCACCAAAGTGTTATCCTTCTTAGTTCAGCTTGTCAGACGCATCATCCAGATCCATCAACTTAGGTGCTCTCTGATAGATCCTTGTAGGATATAGCTTTCCTCATGTCTGGTCTTGGTCTATTAGTACCTCGTCCTACCCATCTCATTGGCAAATGGTTCTCTTTTGGATTTTCACTTTCTTTTTATTTGGAATCTTCCCTTTTGGGTCTTGAAGTATCTTTTCCAAACAATCTTTTTGTTCCCTCCTTAAAGTTGCCATGATCTTCCATATCATGGTATACTGCGAATGGGGCAATCTGGGCGTAAGGTCTTGATCAAGTCTTTTGTTTGTTTTTCTTTTCTTCTTGTGGGTTACCCAATGTTAGTTCCACTCTGATTCTTTCAAGATTCATGTGTGATGTTGGGGCAATCTTTTCATGTTTGTTTTGAGTCAGTCCGTCAGTCCTCTGGACAGTTGGTGAAAAGGCCTTGATGTTCTTGGTAACCTTGGCAATTAACCAACAGTCCTATAGCAAATCTAGTGCTCAACTACATGGTGGTACTTCTCTTTAAAGTATCCCCCCGCTCAAAAAGCTTCAATGGATTCCCTTCATCTCCATTATCCCCCATCCATATCTAGCATCCATCTCTCCTACCCCAATTTGTGCAACTGTATCTCTTTGAATCAACCATCACTTTTAGCTTTAGGGATCCACCAATCAACTCAATCCACCAAGCCTCATCTTTTGAGATCCACAATCCTAGTCCTAGGGATCTTCAAAACCCATCTTTCGCCAATCTGACTCTTTGAAATCTTGTTGCCTCAGCTTTTGCCATCCCATCATCCATCTCCCTATCCTAGATTCCCTTTTATAGCACCCTGCTCCTTCATCCCCCCCCCCCCAATCCTGAAAGTGTTAAGCTTGCTTCCTCTTGTGCCTCTGATTAGCCCTTTATCATTCTCCCGTAGTGAGAGTTTGAGCTAATTCAGCCCCTTCTCTTAGCCAATCTGGGTCTCCTTGCTTATCTTGGATTCTTGTATTTTCAAAAAGCCTTCAAGCCCCATTTCTCTCTCTCCTACCTTCTTAAGGGGGAATCATCTAAGTCTAGTCTCTCCTCTTCTTATCCAAGACTGGGACAACCTTGTTGCTAAAAACATCCTCCTCGTGTCGTCTTCATTTGAACTTCTTTGAAATAGTGTTGTCTCAACACTATGTCAAAGAGGGGCAAAATGTAGACACCTAAATTTGATTACACCACTTTGGTAATCTAATTTAGCCATCTCTAAAGGAATTATTAATTAAATTCCTATTTAATTAATCCTTTGTCATCCCCTAGCTGATTAATTTAATTAATCATCTGTAGTCCTAATTGATAAATCAAATAACCTATTATTTATCAATAAAATCCTATTCTTCTATCTAATTCCAAAATCCCCATTTATTAAATAAATCTATTTGATAAATAAAACCCTCAAATCTAATAACCCCTAACTTATCCCTAAACCCCCTTTTTAGCCTAATCCACCCCATCCACCCATACTAACCAAGCTTAGCCACTAACTCACCCACCCTCATGAATACCATCCACTTGCAAATCTCTAACATCCCTAATCTAATCCTAAACCCAAGCCTAATCCACTCTCTAATGTTGTCACATTCCCTAAGCAAGCTTAAGACTTTCCTAAGCCAAGGAAAGTCAACAATCTCAACTCCCCTCAAAATATCCCAACCACTTAACAATGAATGCTCTTACAAAAGTCATAAAGACTCTTACAAGCTCTTACAAGCCGTAATGAAGGGTCTTTATGAAGATATTATCCTTTCAGCCTCCTTTGTTGACTCATCCTTCCCCTTTCCTCCATCTACTCACCTTGTGACATGTATCACTCCCTGATTGGTGCTAAACAAGCACAATCCATGTGCTCCCTTTTGAGTCCATCCTAGCCCTTCTTAAGCTTTCATCTTTCCTTCCATCTTAACCCTCTATCCCTCAAGCCATTAGCCTATAAATTGAATCCCCTCCCAAGCCATTTTATCACAATCTTGGAGCTAAAGTTATAATGCCCTTTTGAAAAACCAAAGCCCTTCACCATACCCTTATGATGCCAAATTGAGAGCTCACAAAGCTACCAATTTTCCATTTTCCATCTCCATTGAAGCTAGTTTTTGAGAACCTTGAGCATACATCCCAATCCTTAGACTCATCCATACATCAAGAGAATAATCTCATTGAGAGAGCCATTCCATGGCTCATATTCTCATTTGAGGGTTTCTCTTTTAGTCTCTCATTTATGTTATGGTTTATATGCTAGTTAATGCTTTTGTTCTTTTAATAGATTAGTATTACTTGCTAACATACTTCTCATATACATTCACTAATTCACTCCATAAACATATTTGTGTTTTCCAAGGCATTCTTAGTAGAATGGGTAGAACTCATCATGAAGCATCATAATTAGTTGTGAGAAAAACATTTGAACATTGTTGAAGCCTAAACTGATTATGAAAAAGCTTTCTTGGCTTTTCGAGGTCATTTCAACTGAATTTTTGCCTTTGCTTTGATTGCAGATCTGGCATTAAAATTAGTTATTATTTTAGTCAAATATCTAAATCACTTTATGCTTTCAAGAGCCAATATTATCAAGGATTTGATATGCAATTGTAGAGAGAGATTAGAGAGATTCTTTTCACTTCTTCAGGAGGTTTTTCAAGTGGACACATGTCAGATGCAAAATAGATTTGGGAATTGATCTCTCCTATATCATTCTCTTTCTTTTTCATTGTTATAGTTAGTAGTTTTCTCTGTGATACTAGTAGGGTTCTAGTTTTCACTATGAAACCAAGGTTTTTGTTGATTTTGCTTCCTATCTATTGAGTTGAGCTCTAGCAATGAAGGCCAAACATCCACTCTTGTGCAGGTTTAGATTTTCATTTAATGTGGTGTTTCTCTAAGATAAATGGTAATTGATGCTAGATCATGTGAAGTATCTTAAGTTACATTTAGTTTTACCAATTGATGTATTCAATCTTTCCAAGGATAAATGCAAAGGGGATTTACAATGAATTATTTTTATTTTCTTATTCTATCTCTTGATTATTTATATGCTATTAACTTTGTAATTAAGTGAATAAGGTTCATTTGATTTAAGATAGCTGGGATGAGTTGTATGTCAAATCTGTTGTTTGTTTTGACTCAAGGAGTTAAGTAAATGCTTCAATGTTCTGATAGGGTTTCTGGGTGTATGGAGGGGATATTTCATAAGAATGGAGTTTGGGGATTTTAGTAAACAAACTTAATTGTAAAGCAATCAAGTTAGGTCATCCTGCTGGTAATGACTCTATGTCCCAATGGATAAGGCACTGATCACTAAATCAGATGCAAGCTAAGATGAAGGGAATTTGAACAAATCTTTTTAATCAAAATTGATTCATTTTTTCATGTTTTGTAGTGGGCTGAAAAGGATTAACCCTCACTTACCTTATGGGTTCATAGGTTATGATTTGTAGCTAGTTTGTTCCTATGTTATTGCATAAGTATCAGAAGATAAAAGAGTTGCATCTATTTTTAATAGGTTCAAATTTATGTTTAATTACACTAGTACCATATATTAGTACCTCAAGGTTAACTTATCTAGGTCTTGCAAAGCCTGAAGTGAAGAAGGAGTTATGCCTTATAGTTGACCCAAGATTACAGTCGAGTGTATCCATCATAGGAATTTGCTGGCCTTAGATGCATTGGTCTAGTTTCCTAGTTATTTTCAAAACTATTAAATCAGACACCAGCAAGCATCATTCCCACTGGGGTTTTCTCTCTAATCAAGGGTTTCCCTAGTCAACATATCTAGTGTAATTGTGTATGTGCATCTTTATATGGTTTCTATTTGCTTTGGTTGAATGGTTAAGATTGTTTAAAGATAATAAATATTTTAATTATTGGATAACTAATTCACCCCCTACACCCCCCCCCCTTGCCAATTATGTTAGTAGAATATAATTTCTAAAAATTATTATCAGAGCATCAGGTCTTTGAAGATAGATTTTAACAACTTTGGGAGATCCATGGCAAGCATATTCAAAAAGGTAGTCTGAAGTTCGATGGAAAAATTATAAGAATTGGAAGGAAAATATGAAGACACATCTGCTATGTATGGGTCCAGGATATTGGATCTTGACAAAAACATCAAAGACAATTATTGGTAAGAAATATTTGAAAATGTGTACCGAGTAAGAAAGAGATATTTTCATGTGTGACATGAGAGCTAGAGAAGCACTATTTTCTGTACTTCCTAAAATTGAATACAACTAGGTAAAGTCACTTGTTACTTCTCATTTGGTTTGGAAAGCTTTGGAAAATAGTTTTGAAGGTGATGAACATTCTAATAAATTTAGGCTACAAAGTTGGATTTGTGCATTTCAAGATGCTAAAATGATGGAAGATGAATCTATAGGAACATATGTAGGCAAAATATAAGAAGTTATTGCAGGTATCAGATCTCAAGGAGGAACCAAAGAGGATGATGAGGTTATATGGAAGATATTGGAGGGCTTAATACCACCATTGAAGCCAGTATTTCAAATGGTATAGTTGTTGATCTCTTGTACTAAAGACTTCACGAAGGAAACATTGCTTGGAAGACTTCAAGTAGTTGAGAATGAGCTTAGACAGTCCAGAGAATTGGTCAAAACTAAAATAACTTTTAGTGTCTTGAATATTCAACCTAGTTTATCAAGGAGCACAAGTGGTAGAGGAGATTTTGCTAGCACTAGAAGATTTGATGATGACAAAAAGATTGAAGAAGGAGTAGCCCATCTGGTAAGAAGAGAAAAATATGGTAAGAAAATCTTCAAATAATGGACTTGTAATGAATACAGTCATTATACATCTAAGTGTCCTAAAAGAGAGAGAAATTATAGAGGTAATTTCAAACCTAGAAAAGATAGAGAAAGTTTGTACACAAATGAAGAAGAAGATTTTTATGAACAATTAGTAAGTGCTAGTAATGATGAAATTGGATTTGTAGCTATAAAAGAAGAAAGTCTAGAGAAAATGGCTTTGGTATCATAGGTTGAAAAGAAATCTGATTGGATAATTGACAATGGTTGTTCACATCATATGACTAGTGATTTGAGCAAGTTTGTCAACTTCAAAAGTTATGATGGAGGTATTGTCAAAATTGGAAACAATACAACATGCCAAGTTAAAGGCATTGGATCTATAACTCTTGATGGTAAGACTAATACTAAGGATGTATAATTGTTAATGGTTTAAAGTACAATCTTTTAACTATTGGACAACTAGTGGACAAAGGTTATCAATTGAAATTCACAAAGAAGACATGCATGAGCAAAGACAAAGATGGAAAGGTAATTAGAATAGGAACTAGATCTAAGGGTAATGTATTTCAGTTGAATCCTACTAAAATTATATGTTTGGTTGCAAAAGTAGACAAAAGTTGGTTATGGCATAAGAGATTTTTTCATATAAACTTTGACAGCATTATGAAGACTAGTAGTATGTTTGAAATTAGAGATTTTCCTAAGATTGTTAAACCTACTAACATAATTTGCAAGGAGTGTGTTCTAGTAAAGCATAATAATACTTCTTTTTCTACCAAGAATTTTAATACTACAACAAAATTAGAGATTGTACATACAGATCTCATTGGTCCTACAAAGACTAAAAGATTGTATGGTGAAAGGTATTTCATGATTTTAGTTGATGACTTTTCTAGAATGATGTGAGTTACATTTCTTAAAGAAAAATCTAAGGCATTTGATAAGTTCAAGATATTCAAGAATAGAGTTGAGAATAAATCAAGCATGAAGGTTAAATGTTTAAGATTAGATAGAGGAGAAGAGTTTACTTTAAATAATTTTAACATATTTTGTGAATATAATGGAATCAAAAGATAATTATCAGCTCTGAGAACCCCTAAATAGAATGGTATAGTAGAGAAAGAAAACAAATCAATAATAGAAGTAGCAAGAGCTATGTTAGTTGAGAATGGTGCATCCAAGATATTTTGGAGAGAAGCTGTGAATACAATAGTCTACACTATGATAGAGTGCAAGTTAGAAAAGACACAAACAAGGCCCCTTATGAACTATGGTTTGGTCACTCACCTATAGTTAAGTATTTCAAAAAATTTGGCAGTAAGTGTTATATCAAAAGAGATGATGATATCAGTAAGTTTGATGCTAGAAGTGTTGAAGGTATGTTTCTTGATTATTTATTGAAAAGTAAGGCGTATAGATATTATAATATAAGAACTAAGACTATTATGGAAAGTACAAATGTGAGACTTGATGAGAAATTTAGGATACAAGAAAGAATAGTTGATTACAATTCAGATGATGAGAATGTTGTTACTAAACCATGGAATGATGAAGTATTCTTTGAGACTAACAATGATTTTTAGAATGAAGGAGATCCAAGGCAAGAAAAAAGCTTAGAACCTTCAATGGAGCCAAGAGTTGAGATAGAAACTCCTATCTAAGGAAAGAATATGAGAAAGAATCACCCATCTAAGTAGATCATGAGAAGCAAAGACAAAGGTGTGATGAAAACAAGTAGAGTCAATGAAGAAAAATGCTTGATATCTCAAGTTGAACCTAAAAATGAAAATAAAGCATGCAAAGATGATTATTGGAAACTAGCTATGAAAGAGGAATTGGATCAGTTGGTAAAGAATGAGATATGGGAATTGGTTACTAGACCAGTAGACAAGAATGTGATCAGAACTAAATGGGTATTCATAAACAAGATGAATGAACAAGGTAAATTTGTAGGGAAAAAAGCAAGATTGGTATGTAAAGGTTACTCACAGCAACAAGGAATAGTCAAGGAGGAGACCTATGCTCTAGTGGCTAGAATAGAAGTAGTAAGATTATTCTTAGCCTATACAATACAAAAGAAATTCAAAGTATATCAGATGGATTTCAAATCAGTACTTATGAATGGAGAAATTGAAGAAGAAGTGTACATTGAGCAACTTAAAGGATGTCCTTTCATAGATGACAAGGATATAGTATGTAGACTGAAGAAAGCATTGTATCGCTTGAAGCAAGCACCCAAAACTTGGTGTGCAAGATTGGACAAGCATTTGACAAAACTTGGATATAGCAAAGGTATGAAAAATAGTAATCTCTATTGGAAAATGTTTGTGTAATTAAATATTCACTAGTTACACTTACTTAATCTTACTTAGGATAATGCATTGCATAGTAGTTTGTGATTGAGACACTTGGGAGTTTGTACCTCAATTAAACACATGGTGTAGGAGAATTTCACTCTAGATGGTCATAGTTGTTATCTCATTCCACCTTTAGTGCACTTATCACATTATAATCCTCATCCTTACACATAATTCATTGTATAATGGAGGATGATCAACCATTGGTAGACATGTGATTCCACCTTGTGTGGGTGATAGCTTATCTGCTCCTTATCATTGTCTCTTATCGCCTCTCCTACATAACGAGGCCTATTGTGTACATTTTAAATAAATCCATTGGATGTCAATAAAGTCCATTATCAATAATAGCATTTTTGCATCTTCCTATGATTTTCTTGCCAATATCTCATGGAAGTTATCTTGGTCTTTCATTTGATCTGAGGGGTGGTCTAGAGTTACCTAAAACTCTAACATGTGTGAAGATGTCTTCTCAAATAGTGCAATCTTGGCTTGACTAATTTTTTGTGTAGTATTTTGCAATTTGGACATCACAATTTGGAGGAGATTTTAGGATTCATATTTTGTGACCTTCTATTGCAGGTGAAAATAGAGCTTGTTGGTGCAAATCAGAGGTTGGCATCATATAGAGGAGGTCCAAAAACACCTAAACAATATTTTTTCATCTAATTTGGACATCTACAACAAAATCTATAGCCATTTGATTTTTTAAGGTGTGGCAGCAGCGATTTAGAAAAAATAATTTCAAATGCGATTTTCAAACAGCGATATCTCCCTCATACAGACTCCTTTTTTCAAGCAATTTTTTATTTTTTGGGGTAGAATTTCACAAGCTACATAGTGGTGCAAGTGATTTTGGGTCTCTATCTCTAAAAATTTTTGAAAATTAAATTTTTTTGCAACTTTCAAGGCTCTATTTGGGCACATCCAATAACATTTTCATGTGTAATTTTTTTTGAAAGTGCATGATTTTTCCTCTACTTTTCAAATCTATAATTAGATTTTAGTGATTTGGAGTGGACATATCACTTTCAGAAATAGGTCTTTTTTGGCTATATTTGTACTTGGTGAATACTTGAACTTTAATTTTCTTAATTGAATCAGTAATTTGAAGGATTTATTAGCTTATTTCAGTCATTATTTGATTTCATTGTGAATTTTTCAAAAGTTCTATTACTTACTCCATATAACTATCATGAATGGAAACAAGTAGTTTTGAATCAGTTGATGAGTATTTGATTGCTTAGAATAATTTTTGGATAGGATCTCAAACTAGCTACAAGTGTTGCAGAAAGAAGGAATTAGTTTGATTAAAGAGATAAAGCTCTTGGCTCTCTTAGATCTACCATCTCTCATGATTTACTGTATTATATTGCATCCTACACACATCCTCATGATGCTTAGAGAATATTGGAAAGAATCTTTGGTAAACTTGATAGAATAAGAAAATTCAAATTGGAGAATGATCTTATAGGTCTAAATTTGTGTGATTTTGACAATATTCAAGAATTTTTCTCTAAGTTCAATTCCATTAGATTGAACCTTTCTAATTTTGGTATTGCTAAAGATGATGAGAAATTGATATTATCTATTCTTTCCAAGCTAGGTCCTGAATACTCAATCTTTGTTTCCACATTCTATGCTACTATGGATGCTCTTGGTAGTGCATACAAAATGCCTTCTCTTAATGAATTTTTAGCTCAGCTCACAAGGGAACAAGAAAAGTTAGAACACATGGGTTGATTGAAGCCTTCCAAGTATTAGGTGTTGGTTGCAAATGACTCCTCTTCAAAGGCTCCCAAAGGAAAGGGAAACAAAAAACACAAGGATCCTAAGAAACATGAGAAAGTTGAGGACTCTCTTTCACAACATAATATTGAATTCAAGTCCTCTTCAAGAGAGGAAACATCTAGAAGAAAGAGAAATAAATGTGCTTATTGAAAAAAGCTAGAACATGATGAGCATAAATGTTTCCATAAGAAGATTAATGAATTCACTCACATTCTTCAAAATAACAATATCCAGTTTCCCTCATTAGTGTCTTCTACTTCTTCTCAATATTAGGTAGCTTCTACATCATCATCATCATCCAAAGACAAAGGACAAGCCCTCTTTGCTTCCACACATCCTGAGCAAGGTAAATGGCTTCTTGACTCAGGTGCGTCACATCATATGGCATCTTCTATGGATATTTTTTCTTCTATTGAGCCTTGTACTTCTCCACCTATATTTTTGCATAACAATATACATGAAGGTTTGTGGAAAAGATTCTATTCCTATGGGAGAGGGTGCATTTAATGATGTTCTTTGTGTACCATCCTTGACCACTAATCTCCTTTTCATTTACCAAATTACTCATGGGGCACAAGGTAAAATTGTTGAGTTCACTCTTGATTATGTCTATATTAGGGACATGGAGACTAGAGATCTCATAGCTATGGGAGTTGTTGATCATACATCATGCTTGTATTCTTTTGCACATTTTGTTGATTATGATGATGATATTCATGATGTACCTAACCCTTTATCAAGGGTGAATAATTCATGTGAGGAGAACATTGGACAATTGAGTCACTATGTTCTTGAGAAAAGTGTTAAACTTCCTACTCCTCCACCTCTTGCTTCTTAAGACATGAGTTCTATTATTTAATAGGATGATCTATGTGCTTCAAATCTTGTAGTGTGGGATGAATTCCTAGATTCTCTTTCAAATGAGTCTCATAATGTAAATTTGGTTAATACATTTGAGGGGGTTTCTCTTTGAGCTATTTCTTCACCTTCTTTGAAGATAGTATTTCCCAACTCTTCATGTTCTCTTGTTTTTTCACATCTCATAAGTTAGCTTGATGGTGTGACAGAATCTTTGAGCTTGGAGACACCTATTCAATCTTCAGAGATGTGTACATGGAGACCTTCTTACTCCTTCCTCACTTTTTACATGGAGTGGATTCTTCATCATTTGATGTATTTATCTCTTCCTAAGGGGAGACATGTTTCTTCTAGGCATTGGATTATATTTTCTTTGCAGGTACTCTTCATCTACATTGGAGCTTCTTCATTATGGGGGAGATATCATGTCTCCTTATTTCCTTCCTATGGGGGACCATTCTTTGTATATACATGATGTATTCAATTTTTTGGAGGTCTTGAGTACTCCATACATCCATGCATCTTGTTTTCATCTCTCTTTGTCCACTTTATGAGAGATTACATTTCATGTATTGCATTGTATATTGTGCCTGGGTACCTAAAATGGCCTAGTAGTCAAGACCCATCTTGCACTGTGATCTTAAGTGCAATCCCCTAATTTTCACTTAAGGGGGGGTGTTGGTGTAATTAAATATTCACTAATTACACTTACTTAAGCTTACATAGGGTAATGCATTGTATAGTAGTTTGTGATTGAGATACTTGGGAGTTTGTACCTCAATTAAACACATGGTGTAGGAGAATTTCACTCTAGGTGATCATAGTTTTTATCTCATTCCACCTTTATTAAAATTATCACATTATCATCCTCATCATTGCACATACTTCATTGCATAATGGAGGATGATCCACCTTTGGTGCACATGTGATTCCAACTTCTATGTGTGATAGCTTATCTTCTCCTTATCATTGTCTCTTATCGCCTCTCCTATATAAGGAGGCCTATTATGTATATTTTAAATAAATCCATTAGATTTCAATCAAGTCCATTATCAATAATAGCATTTTTGCATCATCTTGTAATTGTCTTGCCAATCTCTTGTGAAGTTATTTTGGTCTTTCATTTCATCCTATGGGTGTTGTAGAGTCACCTAAAACTCTAATAGAAAGAAATTGATGATGGATTAATGATCTTGGTATTATTTGTTGATGATATCATATTTGGAGGAAATGATGATGAAAGTGATTAGTTTTCAGAAGAAATGAAGAAGGAATTTGAAATGAGCATGATAGGAGAGTTGAAATATTTTCTAAGATTGCAAATTATGTAGGATAATGAAGGAATCTTTATTTCTTAGACTAAGTATTTGAAACATTTATTGAAAAGGTGTGGTTTAGAAACATGTAGACCCATTGGAACACCTATGGTAACTGGGCATAAGTCATCTACAAAGAATGAGATACCTACTGTTGAGAAGAAGAAGTAAAAATCTATGATCAGAGGATTACAATATCTGACTCAAACAAGGTCGAATATAAAAAATGCAGTTGTAATTGTTGCAAGATTTCAACTTGATCCCAGAGAAGCACATTATTTAGAAATCAAAATGATATTTAGATACCTGAAAGGAAAACCAGAGTTTGAACTATGGTATGATAAATCTAATGATTTCACTCTATATGCTTATATTGATGCTAATTGGGCAAGCAATATAGATGACAGAAAGAGCACCAATGGTGAAGCCTTCTTTCTTCAAGGAAGATTAGTTTCTTGGCTAAGAAAGAAGCAAGATTGTACCTCAAAAATTATAGTGAAAGAAAAATATGTTGCAGTGGTAAACAATTGTAATCAAGTTGTTTGGATGAAGCAGATGTTGAAGGATATAAGGAATATAGAATTTAGTGAACCTGTTATCATATATTGTGACAACACAAGTATAATAAATATGTCTAAGAATCTAATGTTTCATTCTAATACCAAGCACATTTCTAATAGGTATCACATGTTGAGAGAGAAAGTTGTAGAAAATGAAATTAGATTGGAGTATGTAAGCACTAAAGAATAGATTGCAGATAAGTATGTAAGCACTAAAGAGTAGATTGTAGATATTTTCACTAAGCCTCTTCCCAAAGAGAATTTTGAGTATTTGTGAGGTATGATAGGGTTTATGCCCCCTCCTACATCAGAGTAGATGATGTAATAATGTATTAGTCCAATGCAATAGAGCACCATTATTTTCTGGACTGAATGTTGATGATTCCTATATGGGAGAGTATCTGTGATGGGTAAAGTCATCTAGGACTCTTATTGGATGTTTCTTTTGAACAGTGTCTTTGGAAACTTGAGCTCGTTAGAGATAATTTTTGTAGAGATTTTTGGTTGTTATAACCTTTAACATTGATGTCAATGGGGGAGAAGTTTAGCATGAAAAATAGTGTAAAAATAGTTTGAAAAACATGGAAATCAAGTACAACCTATTCAAAAATAAGTACAGTAGGAGAAGCACAGCATGGAAAAATAATTTTATGTGAAGCACATTAAGGTTTATTAATGGGGGAGAATGATTGATGAAGAGGATTTAAAAAGAAATATTAACAGTCTTTTGCAGTTGGTATTCTTGGAACTAGATGTCTTTCATCTATGTTGCCATCAATGCCAAAGGGGAAGATTGTTGGAAGCATAAATTCTGATGATATTCCTATGGGGAGTATTGTAGAAACATGATTAGATCATTATCATGATGATATGTTACATTCATGACTATGTTTGTCATTGATGCCAATATAGCAATTTTTTGTGGTAGTCAATAGATGAACAACAGAAATATCAAGTTGGTATCAATAGATTGTCAAGCATTTTTAGTAGAGAGGTTAAAGGGAGATACTAATAAGTGTCTAGAATATGCAACTAACCTTAGGAAGCATAAGCTATTGAGTCTAGAAGAAGTTATACAAGTTTTGGTAAATATTTTTCTAAGATAGAGTTTATAGAGGCATGTTCTAGTAAACTTGTTATATCTCTTAGCAAACTTGTTATTCTAAGAAGCCGAAATTACATATGTGAAGAAGAAATTCTGATGATGACATGGTCAAGCTCACTTGATATAATGACACATGTATGGAAATTTATTCAAGTAGCAAGTTGAAATATTAATGTTATCACTAAGTGTAACATGTTCTTAATGTGGCCCTATAATAATTAATTAAGAAGGTGTTACAGCAGACTGAGAGAATTGTTTTATGGATTTGATATAAAGGAAGGACATTTTCCTTTATGATGTATGATGGATGGATGGATGAATGTGAATGATTGAAGATTCAAATAAGAAGATAAGTAGAGCCAAACGAAAGTGAAGGAAACTTTATTGTTGAGGTCTTATTGTGTGATCGAAAGTTAGATACTTGGATCCAAGGTTCATGACTTGGTCTACAAGGTCTAAAATTGATTGGTTTAGTTGACAAGATAGAAGAAGAAAGTTAAAGTATAGTTCATGCAATCATTTTAGTGAGTTATAGTTGAGAGATCAGTTAGATAGTGAGTTCATTGATCTTGCCCCAAACGTTGTTTGGATAGTGGATCCTTCTATCTTCTACAACTCCTTATAGGGTCTGCATAGCTCCTAACAGAATTGGAATCTCCTAACAGGGATTCAAAGTCTCCTAATAGGGACTCATATGTGCTAAATGTTGTAATAGACTCCTAATAGGGTCCATCCTCTAAGAATGAATATTTATATTAGTACATCATCATGTCAACATCATTTCCACTGGGGTTTTCTCTCTGATCAAGGGTTTCCCTAGTCAACATATTTGGTGTAATTGTGTATGTGCATCTTTTTATGGTTGTTCTTTACTTTGGTTAAATGGTTAAGATTGTTTAAGGATAATAAAAATTTGAATAATTGGATAACTAACTCATCCCCCTCTCAATTATCTTGGTGGATTATTGTTTCTAACAATTACACCCAACCATGAAGTGACTAAAATGAACATTTAGGACACTCATCATGTGTTAATTTAATTAGCCAACTCGAGGAAGGTAATTATTCTACAACCATCATAATAGATCCATTCAAGGGTATATTCTACTACATCTCCCAATAAAAAAACAACCATGAATGTAAATTTTAAATTATAAAATATCAAATATGCAATTTACACTATAACAGATTATTGGGCTTTGCTTTCAGAGTAATCAAGCAGTATAGAAAATTTGGAATCGATTAACAATATCATGAAAAATACACTTTGGTAAGAACAATGTTCTCTTTTATAGACTATAAGCACTATCTATTATATTTATTATTACCTAGCAATGAGATACAAAATCTCAGATAACTTTGACATTGAATAATTCATAAAACCATTTTCATTTATTATAATTTAATAATGAGAATAGACAACTTTACTAAAAAGGTTGGCTTTACAATATGTTGAAATTAAATTATTATGTTAATGATTCCTATTGAAGTTGATGAAAGATCAACCCATAACTCCAAAAAATCACCTGCATGCAAACCCCTATCATAGAAAGAGAGAAGCAAAAGCTATGGAGGCTAGAGCTCCCAAATCCACAGATGAGACATTCTTGATGAGAAAAAAGAGAAATTGCTATAATCAAAAGTGAAAGAATTTACAAAGAGAGATCATCTTTATAAAAGAGATCAAAACCCTAATGGGTAACTAACCTAGGTTGCATGATAATAATTAATAAAATAATTAATTATTATATGCCCAAAGTATAGCTTAAGTAAACTAGAGATAGTAAGCAACTTAATAATTAAATCAATATGATTTAATTAATAAGAAAATACTTTATTACTCTAACACCCCCCCTTAAGATAAACTTAGGGAGTAACTAAAAAGCTATAAACTACTACTAAGAGCAAATTTGGGTCCCAACAAACAAGGCCTAACGAGGTACCTAAGCACAAAAAAAATTGTCAAAAGAGGAGAAATAGAGAAAACCACATGGGAAAATTCCTACTCCAAATGAGATGGAAATAATGCTGAAAAGAACAAGAATGACTGAAGAAGCCTCCAAACTAGGGAATATCCTAGAAGATAGGAACAAAAGATGATCATGAAGAACACCACTGAAGCATGTAGAAGATACAAAGCTCTATCGAAAGTAACTATTGATATGAAGAACCTCCATTAAAATAGAACCTGACCAAGTATAGAATATTATAATCTACATGGTGCTCTCAGAAGAAACTACTAAAATTAGGAGGCACACAAAGGAAAATAACTGAACTCAAAGATACAAATGGCAACAAACACCAAATCCTGAAGAGCTAATCAATCAGACATGGAAGGCTATAACCAAAGTAGGCATGAAAAGAAAAGTGTCCATACGCTAAATGATCCATCTCACCAAAATGTATAGGTACCCAACTACTGCATTCACCTAGTATATAGGAACAAATATTGAATACATATCTCACTCTATCAAACCAAGGAAGCATGAGAAACAATAGAAGAACCCCACTTAATGCAAACAAGGGTGAGGTGATAGGAAACTAGAAAAGTGGGCCAAAAGAACCACATGTCAAGGAACCACAATCAAGAAGCACAAAAGAGTACTTATGTGTGTACTAAGTTGATCAATCTCAAACACATCATGAGGCTAATGTCATAGAAGGGAAACTCACTGGACAAAGGAAGATCGAAAACTAAGACAAAATATCAACCCCCCATGGCACTTTAATCAGAGTAGTACAAGTATAATAAGGGACAAGATATGGTGAATCCCAAGAATACAATAATCTATATGAGTGTCCTTAGATGACATTTCTTGAATCAAAAGGAAAAATAAGGCAAAACTATTGAAATGAAAATATAAATGCAATATGGCTCTTTATCTTAGTGTGTTTCCAAGAATGCATACAAATGATGTCTAAATAGACTAGAAGAGACATAAGGCTGATATAACATATAATACAACCCATGACGAATCATATGAAGAAATGAAATTGATTCCCTAACAAGAAACAACCAAGATATCCACCAGAATGCAAAAATGCAAAAGATTAAATAGAACATCAGTGGAAAGAGCTCTGAAAGATGTTTGCAATGATATAAAGAATTCCAAATCATAGATCAAATACTCAAGATATGTCCTATGGAGTAAAAAACTATACCCCTAACTTTGAGAGTAGAAAAAGTAATAAAAATCATCAAAACTAAAAAATACCTATACCATTGTGATGGGCTCAGAACCGCTTTTTGACAATACCTCATTTAGGAAAAATGGAGTCCATATGCCCAAGATATGAACAAAAATGTGAAGTTAGGTCCAAACAAAGCTAGAAGCAGTGACAAGATGTTGATGCAGTGCTAATGTAACCATGTGACAAGCATAAATTTGATGGTCAAACAACCATTGAGGCAAAAAATGCCAAAACAATGACCCTATCACCAAATAAACACCTCGCCAAAAAATGACCAATAGTCCAAAAAAATTCAAAAAATGGAGAGGTTGGTGCTGGAAATACAATATGGTGGCCAATAAATAATCATGTCCAAAAATGTCAAACATGTTGGAAAAATACCTCTACCTCAAAAATATACAACTAAATCAGTAAAGTAACTATTGGTTGGGAAATAATCTCAAAGTGGATACAAGGTATATGCCCATGAAAATTTTGCATCTAATCAAGGTTATAAAGAAGCCAAGAAAAATGAAGGGCCTGAGAAAGTCAACTTGGAGCCTAGGTGTTGCAACGAAAATGCAATCTCCAAGAAATTATGCTAGAAAACTATTCTTTTAGCACTGATGTGAGAGCTCCTTCTGTTAAAAATCTGCCATGGTGGGTGTTGTTGGGACTCAAAATTGAAGCTCTGATTTTGAGTGCCATTAAGAAATCAAGCCCTATAAATGCTTTTAAATGCATGTGTACCCGACTATCTATTTGAGGCCTAAGAGGTTTTTAATGTTTCTAACACCTTTCATTCAATGCATTTATGTGTTCCATGATGAGAAATTGCCATTCTGAGCCATTTTGTAAAGTCTCATTTTGAGTACTATCCAATTCTACATTTTTTCTACATTTCTACTTTGGGAATATTTATTGTCCATAACAAAGAGCCTATGTTTCATATTTTGAGTCATTTTGAATTTATTTGACTAGGTTTTGAATTCTTCAAAGTTGGTCTTTTATTGATGTCATGCTGATGTGAATTGTTCAGAATTATGGGAGGCCCCATTTGACTTGTCATAATTTTGATCCAATTGACTAAAATGACAAAATTCCTTTTGTATAGCATTCTATGTTTCAATTTTGAGCTTATGATGAATCAGTTTGATCAATTTTTGAATGTGATTCCAAATGCAACTCGTAACTTTTTACTGGTGTCAATAAAGGTAGATTGGTCAGTACACCAATTCATGATGTTATAACATTAAATCCATGATAGGTGAGATCAAATGGATTGTATCACAATTTTATACTCTAAAAATACTTCAAGTTTACCAATTTTCAAGTCTTGACAAATCCATCTGCACAATTTCCTAGGTCCATTCCATTTGCAAAAAATGCTTTCTTGACATTGTTTCCAATCTACAAATTTTGAGTAGCCTACTTTGACCGCTTGTCATTTTAGTCCTATTATTATTCATGAATCCTAATCACATATTTATACTCTCCTCGTGATAGTGAACCAATGCCCCAATTTTCATCTTCCCAAGTGTCAGTTTGCCCAATTTTCAAAGCCAAAACCGAATGTGATTTATTGTTTTCTAACATGTTTTCTCACAGGCAGTTTTGAGAGGGTAACTTCAATAGTTAATAGCTTTTAATCCTAAATTCATCATGAGATGAGATTTGAAAAAGTGAAATTATGCAAAAGAAAGCATCAGTGTATTAGATTTTAGAGCCTAATCAACTATATTGGTTAGTTTTTTAAGCCGATCAAAGGATTTCCTAGCACAAAGTCAACAAATTGCATAAAGAGGTGAAAATGAGTTTTAAAAGTCAAACCAATGATATAGATTGCTTCCAGTCAAAGTCAAGTGTTCAATAAATTAGTTTGAGATGTCAATTGTTTGGAAATGAAATTGTTTTAGCTGGACCCACTTGGGGCTGAACTAATTTCATCAAGATATTATGGTTTCCGATTTATTTTAAATATGGATCAGTTTTAAGTGGCATTTGTAAGGTTATATGAAATGTCTGAATTGGTGCTAAGACAAAATAATTTCATTTGAGGAGAAACTGTCAAAACACAAATGGCGACAAGCAATTGAGTGCCTTTTTTTTGAAGAATTTTATGGGATCAAACTAAATAAAGTTGTGTAACTCATTACAAACTTTAATTTAGTCTTGGAAAATAAAGATGTAGAACTAGCTTCCTACATGGAAAACATTGCTACTCTTTGGGTGGCATTAAATGGTGAGAAGTCAAAGGTCTTGAGTTAGCAAAAAGGTTGAAAATTTGTGAATTTGAGATTGACAGTTTGAACAACATCAATTCTCTAAAGGTGGATTTAGCATTTGGAAATATTGATTCCAAATTTTTGAAAATGTTTCTGAGATTGGATGGTTTTGAAAAGAATTCAAAAATATGCTTTGAAAGATATAAAGAGGCTTGATAAAACTCAAGGAATTTGTCTTGTATGGAAATCCTCCAATGAACTCACATGCTTTTAATGGATGTCTTCCACTAAAAATGCTGAAATCCATCTTCAAGAAGCACATTTGGATAAGATGCACAAGCATCTAAGAGTTCTGATTCTTTATAAAGGGACAAAAGTCACTAGAGAATGTGCCCAAAAATTTAGTAATCTAAGGTATCTAAAAGTTAATAATGGAGAATGTTTACTAATTGAGTTGAACAAGTCTCATCAATGGAAGGCTTTTGGGTAAGGGTCAACATGGAGAGGTTTATGAAGTAAATGACAATAAAGTTGTCATTATAATTAATAGTATGGAAATTCAAATTGAGACAAAACAAGTGAAGGAGCCCCATGCAAAAAAGAAATGCAAAGTGCCATTATTCACACCAAAGACAAGGAAAAGATCAATGGTAGAGGATTCCACTATGCAATTTTTTACATGATGTTGCTAGTCCATCTGTAATCCATGACATAAAGAGGAAGAAGCTTCTAGGAATGATACAAAGGCATTGATATGCACATCCCACATGGCAGAAGGAGGTCACCGCAAAGGTAGGATAATTCATGCAACTAATCCAACATGGGAAGTGTGAGTGGGAGATGAGCTTCACACAGGGGAAGACCATGATAGTGGTAGGATAATTGAAGCTACAGGGGAGGTGAAATAGTCTTTGGATGTGCTGATCCAAATCATTTCAAGGGTGAACATGAATATGTTCCTATCACATGTGAGGGTTATTAGCAGTTTGACATGGGAGACTTCCTCATAGGTGGTGAATCAATAGGTTATTGTAGCATAGATCAACTAGGCTATTGGTGCCTTAGGGATTGTTAATGAGGAATGTAAAGGTGTTGATGTCGCAGTTGAAGACACGGGGGATTGTTTTTCTAAAACAATATCCCACATTGCCCATGCTAGGTAGAATTGTAATGTTTAAATATAAACCAACACATAGCATTTGATGTTGATAAGACAGGCCCTTTTGAAAACATGCAACCTTGCAAGGAGGGTCCCACCTGATGTGGACAACTACCTGGCATAAAAACTAAGAAAATTTTGACAGAATGCACTGACAGAAAGTGTTGCTAGATTCTAGTGGTCACTATGTTGCTACCAAAAAATGGGAGGTTTTCCAGCAAGCAACATGGTGACCTACCAAAAAATCCAAAAAAATGGCAAGTATTTATGGGATCCACTAGCTACAATTGGACCATTCAAAGGCTAACATGTGATGTTACCTAAGTGGCCAAGGGAGGTATAAGGGATATTTTAAAATAAATAATATATTTTCCAATTTTGAGAGCATTCAGTTTAAAATTTGAAAATTTTGTTTCAAGAACTAAATTTCTATAGTTTATACTATAGAAATATTTTTAACTTTTCAAATTTTGGCATTTTAATGTGAAAGCCATGGTTGTGAGCATGATTTTCAAATGGTTGCTAGAGCCATGATTTTTACTTGAAGTATGCACTCCAGTATATTGTTGGAACCGAGAGGAAATGAATTTTCCAAATATGAGGTTAGATTTTGTACAGATATTAAATGGTTTAGTCTATAAGTAGATTTTTTTTTTTTTTAGGGCATTCTCATTAGAATGGGTAGATTTCATCATTGAGCATCAAAATTGGTTTAGGGGCAGACTTAAAAGCTTGTTAAAGCTTAAATGTGGAGAAAAGTGATTCTGATAAGTTTTTCTTTCCTTTAGAGGTTATTTCAACTAATTTTTGCCTTTTCTTTGATTTGAGGTGTGGCATCAAAAGAAAATATTGTTCAATCAAATATTTGAGATATTTTATACTTTTGGAGGCTAAAATGATTGAAGATTGATATGCAGTTACAGAGAAAGATTAGAGAGATGTTTTTAACTTCAAGGAGATGTTTTTCAAGTGGACAAATGTTAGATGCACAACAAATCCAAGAATTCACTCTCCTCTATATCATTTTCTTTCTCATTCTTTTTACAGGTTCAAGTCTTTGAGAAAAACTACTCACTACTATGATACCATTTCCTTCAAGAATTTCTCTTGTAATGGGTAGCATTAAGTTTTATATAGATAATTCTCATCTATTAGGTGATTTGTGAGTCATTTATATACATCTTTCATGTATTTTTTTTCAAGGAGAATAAATAAAATACAGCAAAGGGTTTACATTCATTTTAAATCTTGTCTCCTATTCATGAGTTTATAATTTCTTCTGATTTGTAAAAAAAGGGCATAAATTAGGTTACATTTTGTTTAAAAATACATGTGGTTGAAGTATTTTTCTTGTGGAGCAAAGAGCCATGTAATTGCTTGATATTTATCATAGGGTTTGTAGACTTCATGGTGGTATAGGTCAAGTATGAGGTTCATTTTGATGCAAATGTTACTCACAAGGTGAAAGATAGATCAGGGATCTTGATGTAGAAGTTATGTCAAAGGTTTCAATAAGATGTATGGTTTTAATTCATGTAATTTCCCAATAGATAAGGCATTGATTAGCTACATGATCATTCAACATTGTTTCTCATATCTAGGTCTTGTTGTTATCAACATATTAAATCATCTTTTCTCTTTTATGTCAAAAGTTATTCAAAGTCTAACCCTCACTCAGCTTATGAATTACATCATCTTACATTTATCTATTGTAGATCTATGTCATTGCATGAGTCATTAGGAGAAATAAGGGTTAAATTTGTTGTTAATAGATTCAAGAATATGTTTAGCACTGGTACCATATAAATTGATTCTAAGGTCCACCCGCCATGGTTTTGCAGAGCCTAAATTAGAAGAAGGGTTTAGCCTTATAGTTGGCCCAGTGTCTAAAAGGATATGTTAAGGATGGGAGTTAGTTTCCCCTAGATGTGTGTTGTTCTCATTGGGGTAATTTGAAACTTGTAGCATTTCAAAACACCAACCAAATGGCAACTCTGCTAGGGAGTTTCATACAGAAGGAGCCAAAATCTCTGGCATGAAAAAGATTGGATATAGAAAATCTATAGTGAGATGTTTCTATTTCCCTTGTTGAAGTTTCATGTTCCCCAGTATCGTTGTTCATTAACAGTTGTACTTTGACTAAATTGAAGAAATTACAATATCAAAGTCACTTGGCATTTTACCAATTTGTTGTCAGATCACAGAGTTATATTGTTCGCTTCACCTTGTCAAGTATTTGGCATTCCATCTTGCTGATCAATATTTTTCACATACTTGTTATAAATTTTGGATTGGCTTGTATTTTTGTGCAAGTTGATATATTCTTTCTCACTAAGTGAGTGGTGATTCAAAGTTAAATCTCTAAACTAGTGCAATTTGAGATTCATGGTATGATTGAAAGATGCAATATCTAGAAAGAGTTTTGAAAGCTTTTATCTATGGTTCTTGGCAATGTTTGAAGAAACTATGTGGTGTTCAGTTGCAAAGAGATATTAAACTACAGAATAAATCTAAATATTTTATTTTTTCCGGCACCAAAGTTGTTTGAAGCCACCACAGATCTAGGTATTTCTATTTTCATGAGATTTTCCTTTCATGAAAATAAGATTATTCAAAAATATTCTCCATTTGGTGATTAGCACTATATATAGGAGAATTTGTGTTTTGTAAGTTTTCATATTCTTGAATTTGGATTTTGAAAAGAATATGGTTGAGTATGAAAACTAGTAGAGAGAGCATATATTGTTGTAGTTTTATTATAGACTTGTTAAGGCATCTGTACAAGTCTTGTGATGGTAAGAACTTTGAGATATTAGGATTTTGGAATCTTGAAAATTGCAGCACTTGTTTGATTGTGTTCTTTCTATGAGATCAAAAATCAAAGCTTCTATTTAGTGATTTCAGCACTAGGATAAAGAGGTAGAAAGTTTATATTCAAATGGATTCAAATTGTAGATCTGATAATATTTTGTAAAGTTACGAAGTGGTACATGAAAATTTGTTCCTATTGTATGGAAAGCTTCATAGTCAAGTCATTCTTTCTATCCAAAAGAATGTGGGAAGTGTAGTTGATTTAGATGCAATCCATCTTTACTTGAGATTTAAGTTAGAAATATTAGAGCTTCCCATTTCAAAAAGACCCAATGAATCATCATGGGCTTTTGTGTTTTTATTAGTCTTTATGCCTGATTCAGTACATTGGACGGTGAAAGCAAGATTTGAAAAGATTCAGTACTTTGGAAGAGTATTTAGAGAATGTGAATGTTATTTAGAAAAGAATGGTTATAGTATTATTGAAATTGAAAATGTTCTAGTCATAGTGAAAGTAATGAGTCCTATGATAGTATGTTTGAGAATTAAAAAGGTTATGACTGCAGTCCTAAAATATCTTCCTATAGTGAAATTGACTATAATGATGCATCTAATGTTGAGATGTGGTGTAGGGAAGAGGATAAATATTGTGAGAGTACTACTAATTTTTCAGATTATGTGACTAATAGTGCTGCTATCATGAGTTCTTCAAATTATTCAATATATGATTGCAATCAAGATGAAGAAATTTGTTCAAAGGGTCTATTGAAAACTGATGAGGTTTCATCCTTGTTACAACATGAGTTTGAAAGGTATGCATCAATGTGTGATTCAACTTCACCTTTATTAATGCATGCATCTCTTAAGGATGACATGAGGTATGATGTATACCCCTGTGTTAGTTCTCCTACATATTAGCATTGTTATTCTTTTGAAGACTTTTAGCATAAGCATGAGGATTGGTTTAAAGAAGTAAAAACTAGTAGAGACGTATTTACTATTGTCAAAAGTAATGTTCAATCAGATTTGTATTATATAGATGATAAAGAGAGGTTCTTGATATCTCTTGATTCTAATTTAACATTTAATGAAGAGACTCCTATGATTGATGTTACTAATAATGTTGAGAGATCAATTTATTTTTTATCTAATCTAGATGGAGTATATGATAGTGATTTTTAGTTACATGAGATGAGGTTTGATGATTAATGTAGTGAAGTAAGTATTGACAAAAGGGCACATGAATCTAAAATTCAATTTCTCTACAGGTTGATAAGTCTTATGCTAATGAGTTTGATGCATTCACAAGTGTCTCTAACAATTTCTTTGATGAGAATATTGATGCCAGTAAACTTCCAGCTGATGGAAATTTTAATGAAGATTATTTTCATATGTTTGTTGAACCTTTGTTTGAAGACTATGATGATAATTTTTTAGTGAGTTTCAGATCTGATTTGGTATGTGATGACATTACACATGAAGTTGATTTAGATCCATTGTACTCTTTGTAGCAGGAAGCACAAGGTGAGTTGCAAGTTTTTGGTACATGCAACCTGGTGAATGATGGAGAAAATGAAGTTTTTGTGTTTCTGATCAGCATGCATGAATCATTGTTGGATTTTGATTCTCAGTTTAGTTTGTGTAATCATGAGCATGCTAATGTTTTTTCTCATAGTGAGCTAATGATGAAACAGTCTTTGAGTTTTATACGCACTATGAAAATGATGGTAGTTATTTTGTTTTGCCTCATGAGCTAAGTAAAGGTGTTGTTGAAAATGGAAGCACAAGTAAAAGTGAAATTTTCAATTTACCTCAAGAAAATGTTAATGAAGTTTCCCTATTTTCAATGAAGTTTTTTGAGAGAAGTTTTTGCTATCAGGAGTGTGGTCTGCTATCCACAAGGGACATGCATCCCCAGATAGATCCACTATTGAGACTCAAAATTGAAGCCCTGATTTTGAGTACCATTAAGAAATCAAGCCGTATAAATGCTTTTATATGCATGTGTACCTGATTGTCTCTTTGAGGCTTAAGAGGTGTTTAATGTTTCTAACACCTTGAATTTAGTGCATTTATGCATCCCATGATGATAAATTTCCATTTCAAGCCATTTTTGTGAAGTCTTATTTTGAGCACTATCCAATTCTACATTTTTGCTTAAGTGTCAAATAGCGACAGGAGGCTATGTTTGCAATTGAATATCTCGCACCCAGTAACATTTCATCACTTATTGCTTTGGGAGTGTTTAGTGTCCATATAAGAGAGCTTGTGTTTCATATTTTGAGTCATTTCAAATCCGTTTGACTAGGTTTTGAATTCCCCAAAGTTTGTCTTTTATTAATGTCATGCTAATTAGAATTGTTCAAAATTCTAGGAGGCCATGTTTGACTTGTCATAATTTTGACCCAGTTGACTAAAATGATAAAATTCATTTTCTATTGCATTTTACAGGTTAGATACTTTCTATTTTTCAATTTTGAGCTTATGACAAATCCATTTGATCAATTTTCAAACATGATTCCAAATGCAACTTGTAACTTTTTACTGGTGTCAAGAAAGGCAAATTGGTCAGTACACCTATTCATGATGTTATAACTCAAAATTTGTGATTGGTGAGATTGAATGGTGTATCGTTGTTGTCTCCTCTAGAAATACTTCAAGTGTGTTAATTTTCAAGTATTAATGAATCCATCTGCACAATTTCTCAAGTCCATTCTGTTTGCAAAAAATGCTTTTCTGACATTGTTTCCAATCTACAAATTTTGAGTACCCTACTTTGACCACTTGTCATATTTTTCCTATTATTTATCATGATTCATATCACATATTTATAATCTCCTCATGATAGTGAACCAATGCCCTAGTTTTCATCTTCCCAAGTGTTAGTTTGCCCAGTTTTCAAAGCCAAAATTGAATGTGATTTATTATTTTCTAACATGTTTTCTCGCAGGCAGTTCTAAGAGGGTAACTTTTGATCCCAAATTTTTCATGAGACAAGATTTGATAGGGTAAAATTATGCAGAACAAAGGATCAATGTGTCAGATTTCAAAGCTTAGTTAAGTATATTGGTCAATTTTTTAAGCTAGTCAAAGCACTTCCTAGCACAAAGTTGACAAATTGTAGAAAGAGGTAAAAATGAGTTTTAAAAGTTCAACCAATGATATAGATTTTTTCCAATCAAAGTCAAGTGTTCAATAAATTTTTTTGAGATGTCAATTGTTTGGAAACAAAAAAAATTTAGCTGGACCCACTTGGGGCCTGACTAATTTCACCAAGATATTATGGTTTCTAAATTATTTTAAATATGATCAGTTTTAAGTGGCATTTGTAAGATTATATGAAATGTCTGAATTGGTGCTAAGATAAAATAATTTCATTTGAGGAGAAATTGTTAGAACACAAATGGAAACAAGCAATTTAGTGCCTTTTTTCTAAAGAATTTTATGGGAGTAAACTAAATAAAGCTATGCAACTCATTACAAGCTTTAATTCAAAGTTGGAAAAGAAAGATGCAGAAGTAGCTTCCTACATGGAAAACATTGTTGCTCTCTAGGTAGTATTAAATGTCAAGAAGTTAGAGGTCTTGAGTTTGCAAAGAAGGTTGAAAGTTTTTAAATTTGAGATTGACAGTTTGAACAACATCAGTTCTCTGAAGGTGGATTTAGTGTTTGAAAATATTGATTCCAAATTTTTCAAAATGTTTTCAAGATTGGACAGTTTTGAAAATAATTCAAAAATATGCTTTGAAAGATACAAAGAGGGTTGATAAAACTCAAGGAATTTTTCTTCTACAAAAATCCTCTAGTGAACTCGCATGCTTTCAATGGATGTCTTTCATTAAAGATGTAGAAATCCATCTTTAGGAAGTACATTTGGATAAGATGCACAAGCATCTAAGAGTTCTAATTGTTTGTAAAGGGATAGAAGTCACCAGAGAATGCACCCAAAAAATTGGTAATCTAAGGTATCTAAAAGTTAATAATGGAGAATGTTTACCAATTGAGTTGAACAAATCTCATCAATGGAAGGCTTTTGGGTAAGAGTCAACGTAGAGAGTTTTATGAAGTAAATGACAATAAAGTTGTCATTATAATTGACAGTATGGAAATTCAAATTAAGAAACAAAACAAGTGAAGGAGCCCCATGCAAAAAATAAATGCAAAGAACCATTGTTCACACTAAAGATAAGGAAAAGATTAGTGGCAAAGGACTCCACTACACATTTTTTTAAATGATGTTGCTAGTCTAGTTGTAATCCATGATGTAAAGAGGTGGAAGCTACTAGGGGTGATATAGAGGCATCGATATGCACATCCCACATGGAAAAATTGGCAATCAACAAAAGAAAAGGTAGAAGGAGGTCCACACAAAGGAATGATAATTCATTGAACTACTCCAACATGGGAAGAGTGAGTGGGAGATGAGCTTCATGTAGGGGAAGACCATGGTAGCGACAAGAGAGTTGAAGCCACAAGGGAGGTGAAATAGTCTTTGGAGGTGTTGATCCAAATCATTTCAAGGGTGAACATGAATATGTTCCTATCACACATGAGGGTTATTGGTAGTTTGACAAATGAGACTTCCTCATAGGTGGTGAATCAATAGGTTATTGTAGCATGGATCAACCAGGCTATTGGTGCCTTAGAGATTGTTAATGAGGAATGTAAAGGTGTTGATGTCATAGTTTAAGACATAGGGGATTGTTTTTCTAAAACAATATCCCACATTGCCCATGCTAAGTAGAATTGTAATATTTAAATATAAACCAAAACATAGCATTTGATGTCGATAAGATAGCCCCTTTTGAAAAGTCGCAACCTTGCAAGGAGGGTCCCACCTAATGTGGATAGCTACCTAGTGTGAAAATTGAGAAAATTTTGACTAAATGCACTAATGGAAAATGTTGCTAGAATCTAGTGGTTGCTATGTCACCACCAGAAAATGGGAGGTTTTTTGGAAAGTGACATGGCAACCTGCCAAAAAATCCAAAAAATGGCAAGTATTTGTTGGACCTATTGGTTATAGTTGGACCATTCAAAGGTTGACACATGGCATCAGCTAAGTGGCCAAGGGAGGTATAAGGGATATTTTAAAATAAATAATATCTTTTCCAATTTTGAGAGCATTCAGTTTAAAATTTAAAAATTTTGTTTCAAGAACTGAATTTCTATAGTTTATACTATAGAAATATTTTTTAATTTTTCAGATTTTGGCATTTTAATGTGAAAGCCATGGTTGTGAGCCTAATTTTCAATGGCTGCCAGAGGCATGATTTTTACTTGAAATATGCACTCCAATATATCATTGGAATCAAGAGGAAATGAATTTTCCAAATATGAGGTTGGATTTTGCATAGATATTTAGCAATTTAGTCTATAAGAAAATTTGTATTTTCTGGGGCATTCTTAGCAAAATGGGCAGATTTCATCATTGAGCATCAAAATTGGTTAGGGGGCAAATTTAAAATCTGGTTGAAGCCTAAATATGGAGAAAAGTGATTCTAATAAGTTTTTCATTCCTTTAGAGGTCATTTCAACTAATTTTTGCCTTTGTCTTGATTTGAGATCTAGCATCAAAAGTAGTTATTGTTCAATCAAATACCTAAGATATTTTATGTTGTTGGAGGCTAGAATGATTAAAGATTTGATATGCAATTACAAAGAGAGATTAGAGATATGCTTTTAACTTCAAGGAGATGTTTTCCAAGTGGATAGATATCATATGCACAATAGATCCAAGAATTTACTCTCCTCTACGTCATTCTCTTTCTCATTCTTTGTACAGGTTCCATTCTTTGAGAAAAACTAATCACTATTGGGTAAAAGCATAGATCTGTGTCACCGTTTGTGATACAAAAACCTGTTTTGGTCAAATCTCATTTCTCTATCAAAACTCAATTTTAAAAAAAAAACTAAAAATACCCTTTTATAGATTTTAGATTCAATATCATCATTATATAAATTTTTGAGTGTTTTGATTAGTTATAATATGCTATAATGTAAAAATATTATAAGTCGATATTTCAACATTTTAGAAGATGCTCTCTCAAAAAATGAAAAAAAATAGTAAATCATATCAAAAAACTAAAAAATATATATTTATCACTAGAGGAGAGAATCTTCTTCATGAATATGTAATTTTTTTTCAAGAAGGTATAGATTTGATAGGGAAGTTTTGACGAGAGGAAAAAATTGTTGGATTCTGACAAGGTCGAACTTGAGTACTTATAACAAAGAAAATATATATCAAAAATAATTATTTCTTTTTTTGTGCACTAGCTATATATGTCATCTATAAAATATTTTCAAATCATAACAAGAAAAGATGATTTGCACATACTTGTTTGACGGGAACTACATCCTATATTTTTTATAGTTAAAAAAGGGACTTAAAAATAAAATAAAATGAATAAATTCTTAGTCAAAAAAATAATAAAAATTATAGGCATAAAATTCATACAATTCTACACTTTTCATTAGTTTACATCATCTTCATATTTTAAACGCAAATACCAATTTTTTTGTCATTAATGTTGAACTGTCACATTCTGATATCACTTTTCTTTGTAAAAAGGTGACACAGGTTTGTGCTTTTACCCTATTATGATATCATTTCCTTCAAAAATTTCTCTTGTAATGGGTAGCATTAAGTTTTAGATAGATAATTCTCATCTATTAGGTGATTTGTGAGTCATTTCTGTACATCTTTCATGTATTTTTTTTCAAGGAGAATAAATAAAATACAACAAAGGGTTTACATTCATTTTGAATCTTGTCTCCTATTTATGGGTTTGTAATTTTTTCTAATTTGTGAATAAATGACATAAATTAGGTTGCATTTTGTTTTGAAATGCATGTGGTTCAAGTATTTTTCTTGTGGAGCAAAGAGCCATGTAATTGCTTGATATTTATCATAGGGTTTGCAGATTTCATGGTGGGATAGGTCGAGTATGAGATTCATTTTGATGCAGATGTTTATTCACAAGGTGAAAGATAGATCAGTGATCTTGATGTAGAAATTATGTCAAATATTTCCATAATATGTATGGTTGCAATTCATGTAATTGGCCAATAGATAAGGCATTGATCAGCTGTAGGATCATTCAATATTGTTTCTCATATCTAGTCTTGTTGTTATCAACATATTAAATCATCTTTTCCCTTTTATGTTGAAAGTTAGTCAAAGTCTAACCCTCACTCAACTTATGAATTACATCATCTTGCATTTAGCTATTGCAGATCTATGTCATTGCATGATTCATTAGGAGAAATAAGGGTTAAATTTTTTGTTAATAGATTCAAGAATATATTTAGCATTGGTACCATATAAAATGAATCTAAGGTCCACCCGCCTAGGTTTTACAAAGCCTGAAGTAGAAGAAGGGTTTAGCCTTATAGTTGGCCCAATGTCTAAAAGTATATGTTAAGGATGGGAGTTAGCTACCCCTAGATGTGTCTTTTTCTCATTAGGGTAATTTGAAACCTACAATTTTTCAAAATAATAATAGGCATGACCTCCAATAAATGCATCATTCAAGTAAAAACAAGTGTGGGTCCAAGTTAAATGCTTGCACTAGTCCACCAAAAATTTGGCATAGAATGTACTAAATCAATAGTCATTAATCAAATCATGTATGTAGCCCAAGAAGCCCAAACAAATGTGACGACGGGCCACACCACCCGTACCAACTAACAACCAAAAATGCAACAAGATGGAGATAGAGAGATGACAAAAAAAATGCTTCATAAAGCATCCATTAATACTTGAAATCCATTACAAGAGATTACATTTGAAGAGCTTACAATTCAAGAACTTCTATTTCTCCAACTTCCTTTAGAAGAGCTTCCATTCCTTGAACTTCTTGAACTTGATTACAAATGATTATAAGCCTTGCTTAAATAGGCACTTCTAACCCAAGACATTACAAACACAAGCAATGTGGGATAAAAGGTAAATACTGTAGACACCTAAAAATCCTTTAGAAAATAAAGTATTTTTATTTTCTGAAAAATTCCCGATGACATCATCATTTATTAATTAATTAATTATTTAATTAATTAATTAATTAATTTTTATGCCATTAAATCCTTTTATCTTAATTAAAAATATTTAATTAAGGAATCCCTCCCAAAAATGTTTAAATCTTATTTAAACATTATTTCTTTATTTATTAATTATTTAATTAATAAATTGACCAAAAATCCTAAAATAAAATTTTTAAAAAAAAAATTTTCAAAAGTTGGCCAATTTCCTTATGACCAATAACCTCTTCCAAAATCTTCTAATCCTTCTTTAATTTTGATTAAAGGCTAATCCCATCATTTCCTACCCCTAATCCCAACTCAAAATATTTAATTAAAATTAAATATTAATCCTCATGTTTATTAAAAAAGTTTTAATAAATATCTCCTCAACCCAAACCCTTGAAATAAATAAAACTTTATTTATTTCCTAAAAATCTAATTTATCCTCATCCTAAGAAGTTCTAGACTCTTCTAGAAAGTCTTCATCCTCATCTTAGGAAATTCTAGACTATTCTAGAAAGTCTTTATCCTCCTCCAAAATCTAGACTCTTCTAGAAGATGTCTTTAAACCTAATCCTAATCCCCTCCTAACCTTGTCACATTCCCTAAACATGGGTTAAGACTTACTAACCCAAGCCAAAGTTAACAAATATCTCCTCCTTCACCCACCCTCATTAAATGCCATCCACTTGCCTATCCCTAAGCTAATCCTAAACCATCCTAATCCATCCTCTAATCATTTGCACAAGCCTAAGCAAGCTTAAAACCTTCCTAATCAAGTCCAAGTCGAATTTGCTCTCATCACCCTCAAAATATCTCAACCATAAAACTTTATGAAGTCCACTAGGTCATAAATGACTCTTACAAGACCTTTTATTGCTCTTACAAGTCATTATGAGGGTCTTTATGAAGATTTTATCTCTTGAGCCTCCTTTGTTGACTCATCCTTGCCCTTTCCTCCATCCTCTCACCATGTGACATGTGTCACTCCTTGATTGGCTATAAGGAAGCACAATCCATGTGCTCTCCTCTCATGCAATCTGAGCCCTCCATAAGCTTTTTCCCATCCTTGCATCTTAGCCCTCAAACCCTCAAGCCTCTTGCTTATAAATTGGATCCTTCCCCTTTACAAAATAACACAATCCATGAAGTAAAGTTATAATGCTATTTTGAGAGCCAAATCCATACTAAAGCCATCTATCCACACCAAAAATCCACAATCATCCATTGAAGCCTTTGGAAGCATATTGAGCATACATCTTATCCATTTAGATAAAGCTACTCAACAAGAGAGCTTCTTATTGAGAGAGCCCATTAATGGCTCATATTCTCAATTAAGAGCTCATCTTAGTCTATCTTGAAGTTTATGAATTTTGTTTAGTTTGTAGAAGCTTTATTTAAATTTGGTTTCTATTAGCATACTAACATTGCTCATATACAAATACAACTACCTTTAAATAAATATTAAATTCCCACCCAAATACAACTAAGCACCCAACAAATATTAAATGCATGATTTAAGGAACTTGCCACCTACACACCTCGATTAATGGAATGACAACTATTTTTATTATTTTTTTATTTATGCCACCCATGCACCTTGAAAATAGAGATTCCTCTTTTTGCCACTTTTCCTATTTTCTATTTTTAATTATTTTCCTTCCATTTTCGTCACTTTCTCTCTCCTCCATAATTTTTTTTTTTTTTTTTTTTTTTCCTTTTTTTTTTTTCCCTCTCTTTTTTTTTGTTTTCTAATAATTTAATTTTACCATGTAAGATGCTCCTGCATCAGACTCCCTTGGAAATGCAGAAGCACAAACAAAACTTCCTTTGTCATGCTTTGAAAACCAGGCTGATTGGTTTAGGTGAGCACAGTGAGATCATGAGAGGCTCTATGTACATGAAAAAAGGGTAGAGAGATCCTTTTAATGCACTAATGTAGACACTCCCAAAACAAAGGAGGATGTGATTGAATTAGAATAAAGCGAGCTCATGGGGGTCAAGATCTCCAACATGTATAGTAGCTTCACCCAAAATCACATCCTTCCAAGACTGCTAAACATGCATCCAAAAAATGTCAAAAACCATCTAAGGGACCCAAATTTTTGGCCTTCAATTTTGGGATTACATTTATGCTTTGATTGGTCCATGGTCTGATGAAAGAGAATTGGGGCCACATTAAGGTGTCTTCGGTTCCAAAGTGCCAATAACCAAGGTGCAATGAGCCTGGTAGAAAACTTAGAGCCCAATGATGGATAGGGCCTAGTTTCAGAGGTTGTAGATGCATGCATCCCACAATAAATCTTGCAAGGGCTTGAAACCAATACTACATGTCAGATCACATGGAGCGGTGTGTGCTCTTTTTCCAAAAAAAAAGTCCAAATGTAATTCCTTGCATAGGGTTCCAAAAAAAAGGTGATAGTGAAAGAATTGTTAGTGGGAAAAATAATTTAAAACACTATTTAATATTTTCTTCCAATACATGCGTCTTCCCACCAAAAAGCATGTTCTTTTTCCAATAAAAGTTGCATGTTCTCCCCAAATAAATAAGCAAAACTTTGAATAAAGCCAATAAAACATGTGATAATTTTTTGATAAAATAAATAAAAAAATTATAGTCCCCTCAATTTGTATGCCTAGGTCAAAATTGTTTGGGTGCAAAAAAAATTTGTCTTAGATTTCAACATTGTCCTAACTGGACATATTTTATATGGAAATAAGGGTTTTTGAGTGCTTTAAGATTAACAATGATGTCTCTTTGGGCTTAAAGTGCTCTAAAAAATAGGACCCCCATGTTCAATACAAAATCCTTTGAAAGCCACATATTTGAAAACGAGTACCAAATCTCTCACAAACAGAATAGGGACATGAAGATTTAGAGCTTTGATACCATGTTGAAGTTGATGAAAGATCAACCCCACAAGTCCCAAAAATCACATGCATGAAAACACCTATCACAGAAATAGAGAATCAAAAGATGTGAAGGCTAGAATTACCAGATCCATAGATGAAACATTCTTGATAAGAAAGAAGAGAAATTGATATAATAAAAAGTGAACGAATTTTACAAAGAGAGATAATCCTTATAAAGGAGATCAAAACCCTAACAAGTAACTAACAATTATATGACCAAATTTTAGCTCAAGTAAACTAGAGATAATTAAATCAATAAAAAAATTCTTTATAAGAAAATACTTCATTACTCTAACAATTCCAATATCATAGAATAAGCTAAGGAGTATCAAGGCCCTACTGAATAAATGTTTTGTTGTTAATTTGGCATAATTCCATAATATGGTAATAAATAAACAAACAAACCCCAGTCTTTTAATAAGAAAAATAATTCTATCAGTTGCATTGTTTTATTATTTCCACATGCCCATTCTCGTCGAGCGATGAAGATTTGTTTTAACCATCTTCTACTATCTTTATTTTCCTATTGCATACATTTCAATTGACTCCTTCAAATCCAAGATTCAAAATAATTTTAAGTGTTTCCTTTATAGTTTTCCTGACTTCTAAATAAATTAATGAATAGTATGAGGCTCACGCATTTAGGATGGTATAAATTTCTTGGTATAATGATGAAATAGTAAGGGCCTGTTTGGTTGCTGGAATAGCATGGGAATTGGCATTGAAAATTAGAATACAAATTATATTCTCTATTTGGTTGGTAGAAATGGAATGCAGAATAGGATTATGAATTCCCAAAATAGCCAAAAATGAGCTTTTATCTAATCCCAAAAATACTTGTAATTGGAATGCCCCTTCCCATTCTTAATCTCACTTAATCATATTTGACAATCTTGTTGGGTCTGTGGTAGGCATTGATATTTTTTCAGGTTTGGTTGAACTCCCACTCATTTTGTTGTTTGTGAAAGCTCTTTTTGTGTTCAAGTTTACCAAGGAAAGCTTTGTTTATAGCTCTAGGTGAGCTCTGCTAGACCGAGTTTGTTAGGATAAAACCATGGACAAGAATAAAAACTGCATGCAAATATAACCAATAATAGAAAATAATAGATCACATAGAAATGAACACAAGGCACCAAGATTTAACGTGGTTCACCCAATCCCTAGGCTACATCTACCAAACTACAAGTCCAATATTATTACAATCTGTAATCCCTTATAGTTCAATACCAACGCAAGATGCAATTTTTCATCACAACATAATGAAAAATACCTAACCCTAAACCCTTTTATACAAGTATTTTATGTCATTTTAGGGTTACAACATGTCGGTCATATGTTGGCTACAACGTTAGCCATGGCCCAAAAAAAAATTTAGTTACAACATGTCAGCCATATGTTGGCTACAATGTCTGCCAAGGCCCAAAGAATTTATGAAGTATGAATTACTTTCTTGATCAGTCACCACAATCTAACAATCTCCCACTTGGGGACTGATTAGGCTCCACACTAAACAACAATCTCCCACTTGGAGACTGATCCTATAGCAATACCACTACCACATGGGGCTCCCACTAGAGCAAACCACCCTAGACTCTGCTATTCTTTTATTCATGTTTAGTCTAGAAGACCAACCAAAATTGAAGAGGAGTTTAGCTTCTCCCTTGTTACAACCTTTGTCAACATATCTATTGGATTGTCATTTGTATGTATCTTCTCTAGCTTTAAATGTCCATCCTCCAAAATTGAACAAATGAAATCGTACCGCAACTATATGTGTTTGGTCTTAGAACGCAAAGCTGAATTCTTTACAAGATGAATGACACTTTGACTATCTGTGAACAAATAATTATCCTTCTAACTATGTCCCAATTCTTCCAAGAAGAACTAAATCCATATCATCTCCTTGGTTGCCTTTGTAGCAGCAACATACTCTACCTCTGTAGTGGATAGAGCATTAATCTTCTATAACCTAGAAACCCAGCTCACGGCTGCTCCACCAACAGTAAAGACATAACCTGTAGTACTTCACTTGGTATAATATCTCTTGCCAAATATGAGTCAACATAGCCCAGTAAATTAGTAGTAGAGCCCCCAAAGTGTAAAAATTTATTGGATGTTCCTCTCAAATATCTGAGAATACACTTGATAGCATTCCAATGCTCAAATCCTGGATGACTCATATACCTGCTAATGACTCCCACTGCATGTGCAATATCTGACCTAGTGCATACCATAGCATACATCAAGCTTCCTAAAGCTGAAGCATAGGGTACCTTGGACATCTTATCCTCCGCTTCTTGTGTCTTGGGACACATCTCCTTAGTAAACTTCAAATGACCAGGTAAAGGTGTGCTGAAATCTTTAGCATTCTCCATAGAGAAACGTTGCAACACCTTCTCAACATAATCAGCCTGAGATAGTGTCAATGTTTTGTTCTTCCTATCTCTACAAATCTTCATACCAAGGATTTTTTTTGCTACCCCCAAATTCTTCATAGCAAATGCATGTGCTAACTAGTGTTTTAGCCCCTTAATATGATCCATGTTAGACCTAGCTACAAGCATATCATCAACATATAAACATAAAATAATGTAGCTATCATCATCCAACCTCTTAAAATAAACACAGTAATCTGAATGACACCTGTTATAGCCATGCTCATGCATAAACCTATCAAATTTTAGATACCATTGCCAAGGTGCTCGCTTCAAGCCATATAAACTTTTTTTCAATTTGCACACTAAGTTCTCCTTACCTTTGACCTCAAATACCCATGGCTAAGCCATATATATTTCTTCATCCAAATCACCATGAAGGAAGGCTATTTTAGCATCCAGCTACTCTAAATGAAAATATTCAGTAGCCACAAGACTTAAAATGGTATGGATAGAAGTTATTTTAAAAATAGGAGAAAATATCTCATCAAAATTAATTCCCTTTTTCTATGCAAATCCTTTTACAACTAACCTAGCCTTAAATCTTTTCTTACCTCCTTCCTCTTCTTTCAACCTATAAACCCACTTATTCTGTAAAGCCTTTTTACCTATAGGAAACTTGCACAAATCCCATGTCTTATTCTTCAGCAAAGAGTCCATTTCATCTTTCATTGCAGACTCCCACTAAATCTTAGTATCCACTTGCACAGCTTCATCATAACTTTTAGGTTCACCAGTATCAGTAAGTAAAATAGAATACCAAGAGGGAGAAAGTCTTTGTGGAGGTCTAATTTGCCTTGTTGACTATCTAAAATTCACTAGTGTGTGTGGTATTTATTATTGTGGTTGTTGCACATCATGAGGAATGGCTGGAACATCAACTTTTGGAGTATCACCTAGCACTACATAATCATCTTCTTTCTTCTCATGTTGCTGCAACAGATCTTTGTACAACACCTTCTCATTGAATATGACATCCCAGCTTCTAACAATTTTATGATTTTCAAAATCTCAAAGCCTATAACCAAATCCATTATTGTCATATCCAAAAAAGACACATTTCTTTAATTTAGCTTCTAGCTTGGTTCTATTTTCAGAGTCTATATGAGCAAAAGCTTCACAACCGAAGGTCTTGAGAAAAGAATAACTCAACTTCTTACCAATCCATGCATCCTCTCCTCTAGAATACCACATCCCAAAGGAGTAGAGGTACCTCTATTAATCAAATATACTGTAGTATTGACAGCCTCCACCCACATGTGTAAGGGCAACCCAGCATGCAACCTCATGCTCCTTGTGTGCTCCATTATAGTCCTGTTCATGCGTTCAGCCACTCCATTTTCCTGTGGAGTCCTTGGAATAGTTTTCTATCTATGAATACCATTAGTGGAGAAATAATCTTCAAATTCAAGACTACAATACTCACCACCATTATCAGATCTGATACATATTAATTTCTTACCAGTCTCGTTTTCAACCAAGCATTTCCATTTCTTAAAAGTTTGAAATACATCAGATTTCTATCTAAGGAAATAAACCCATACTTTTCTAGTTGCATCATCAATAAATATAACATAATAATGAGAGCCACCAAGAGAAGATACCTGAGCTAGTCCCCATACATCTATATGCACAAGCTCTAATTTCTCCTTTTTGTTTTCCTTCCCAGTCTTTACAAAACTCACTCTCTTTTGTTTTCCATACACACAACTTTCATAGAAATCCATATTAACACATTTCAAACCTAGTAAAACTTTCTTTGATGAATTACTTTCATAGCTTTTACACTCATGTACCCAAGTCTATTGTGCCACAACGTTGTATTAGAATCTACAGCAGCTATTTGTTCTCCCTGCTCAACTGCAACAATTGTTCCTAAACATTCATTTTTCTCTGAAAAAATCAAAGTAGAAGAAATAATATGACCTGTAAAAAGGTATAAGGTGCCTACTTTCACACCATTTGCTACTACAAGGGAACCTTTTGAAACCTTCCAATTTTTACCATTAAAAGTAACTACACAACCCTCATCACCGAGTTGCCCTGCTGAAATTAAATTCCTACTCAGTCTTGGAACATGTCTTACCTCATGTAGTAGTCAATGATTCCCATTCTACAACTTAATCTTAATTTTTCCCTTTCCAACAATTTGTCAGGGTTCATTATCCCCCAAATAAACAAGCCCAAAATCCCCTTGGACATAATCAATGAAATAACCTCTATGAGGTGTAGCATGAAATGAAGCACCAGAATCTAAAACCCATGAATCATCAACACTTTCTAAAGATAGAAGCAAAGCATCCTCTTCAGATTTTTTACTTACCACATATGCCTCCTTGTCTTCATCTAATTTATCTCCTCCATTTTTCTTTCGATTCCAGCAATCTTTCTTTTTATGACTTGGTTTGCCATAGTACCAACAGTCGTTTGGTCCTCTTGATTGAGACCTCTTCCCCTTTGACTTTCCTCTTGATTTCCCATATTTTCCAGAGTTATTTCCTCTCTCAATTGTTTTGCCCCTGCTTTGTGCATTCAAAGCACTTCCTAATGTTGATCCACCTGAGGATTTCCTATGAGTTTCCTCAGTCAAAAAAACATTGATCACATCTTCACATTTTAGGGTACTAGATCCAAGAACAAAATTACTCACAACCATTACCAAGCCATTCCAACTTTCAAGCAAAGAACACAAAATCAAGAGAGCCCTAATTTCTTCATCAAAATTGATACCCACAGAAGATAATTGACTAGTAATAGTATTAAACTCATTTAAATGATCTACAATAGATCCACCTTCTACCATTTTCATATTAAATAAATGCTTCATTAGAAATACCTTCTTTGAAGTGGAGGGCTTTTCATATAGTGTCACTAGGGTTTTCATCAACTCTTCTATCGTATTTGCTTTTGTAATATTAAATGTCATCGATGGTGTCAAGCATAATAGAATTCTTTTGAGTGCCTTTCTATCCAAAATATCCCATTCACCATTTGACATAGATCCCTGATTATTGGCTTTGCCTTCCAACAGCTTCCATAAATCCTTCTGATAAAGATAATCTTCCATTTGCATATTCCATAATTGGAAGTTTTTCCCATTAAACATGTCAACCCTCAGCTTACCCTCATCTTCCATTGCTCCCACTCAACTGTGAGACTTTCCTGTAAAGGATAACTAAAAGACAACCTCACTCTAATACCACTTGTTAGGATAAAACCACATATAGAAATAAATACTACATGCAAATATAACCAATAATAGAAAATAATAGATCAATAGAAATGAACACAAGGCACCAAGATTTAATGTGGTTCACCCAATCCCTAATCTATGTCCACCAAACTACAAGTCCAATATTATTACAATCCATTGATTACAACCCGATTACAATATGTAATCCCTTATAGCTCAATACCACTGCAAGAAGCAATTTTGCATCACAACATAACGAAAAATGCCTAACCCTAAACCCTTTTATACAAGTATTTTATGTCATTTTAGGGTTACAACATGTCGGCCATATGTCGACTACAACATCGGCCATGGCCCAAAAAAAAAATTAGTTACAACATGTTGACCATATGTTGGCCATATGTCGGCTACAACGTCAGCCATGGCCCAAAATTTTTTAAAGAATTTATGAAGTATGTACAGTAGTTTCATGATCAGTCACCACAATCTAATAGAGTTGTCAAGGTTAAAGGTGCTAAAAGTGAGCTTTATTGTTTACTTTCTCACTGGAAGGCACTTCCACATTTTCTATGTTCTCTTTGTTGTTCTGATATCATGGCTTTCTTCTCGATAACCCTAGGGAAATAGTGTGAACAAGAGAAATTTCCCAATAATGCATCCCAATTAGATTGTAGCCCATATTGGTATTACATTGTCCAATAATGATCCACAAGTGTGAACAAAATTCTACAGCAAGGGTTTGAAATTAATTAGAATTTCAGCCAAGGTTGTGAGAATTGTGTATCGAGAAACAAAACTTGCAATTATAACAATACAACCATGATGTCATTTTGCTAGATGGATGATGCAATTGTTAAGCATGGTAATTGTTAAGATGGATGATACAAAAATAATTTTACCAAACTTATGAAATGAAAAAAATTTACTAATTTGATGAGTATACTAATTTTACATATTCCCAATCAAATACCATGAGAACTAAACAAGAATGGGATTGGTCTTTTCCATTCCCATTCCCCATTTCTATTCCTATTCCAAATTTTCATTCTAATTCTCTATTCCTACACTTGAAACCAAATGGGCTCTAAGGGTTCTATCCTAATTTGAATTCGATATAGCATTACTAGAGTAAGAAAAAAAATAAATGTAGTCACCTTGATATGCACAAAGATTTTTACCCAAGTTGTGTTCAAACATTTTTACTACTCACTCTAACCTTTTGATGTCACTATTAGGGTTTTCCTTTGAAAGATGTAACATAGTGTTTGAAATTTACAACTTTCTATGGATGGACAGTACAAAGGTAATACATGGTTTTCTAATTAACTAATTAAAGTTTCTACATCCACTAAAGATCTTGTGGAAAAAATTGAAAATAAGATAAACCATTGTTAAAATATATCAAGCTATGTGTGGTTGTGCCTTTGATTTCTAGTTCAATCATTTATAAATCCTATAATTTAGTTATAGATCTATGTTCAGAGCTATGTACAATTAAATGTTTTTTTATAGGGCTTAACCATTTCTCAAATTAAATATATATATGATAACATTTTATTGAAAAATTTTATCAGCTATACATATAAAAAAATGCCTCAAAATAAGCCATCAAGTATGAAGCAACAATACAAGAATGCATTCCAAGAAAACCTAACATTCAAGATTGTCCAATCATTTTTCCTTGTCCAAGACTTCTAGCCACCAATGTCATGTGTGTTCAAACCACAACCAATTATTTTTATATATCTTGCCCTTGGTGTAACTAACCCAATTACATGTTTTATCTTCTTCTATGGTTTTTACTTCTCGAGTGCATACAAGAATAGCATCATTAATATGTTAGAAGGAACAATAAAAAATTAAGTGGTATTGTAGTGAGTTAACACTTGTGTGATTCCTCTATGGTTTGTGTTGTGACATGATAATAATTAGAAATTGACTATAAAAAATACATTTAGGATATTTAAGATGTAAATACTTTACCTTCATTATCATAGAATGACCATCAATTTAGTAATGAATTTAATATGCTAACAATTGCTTATTTTAAACCCAAGAATCATCATCAATATAATTTATATTGCATTTTGATCATATACTTGTGTTGAATTTGATGAAATATCAATCCCACAACTCCCAAGAATCACCTGTATGCAAACACCTATCACAAAAAGAGAGAAGCAAAAGGATATGGAGGCCAGAATTTTCAGTTCCATAGATGAGACATTCTTGATGAGAATAAAGAGAAATTTCTATTATCAAAAGTGAATTAGTTAATAATTACAAAGAGAGATCATCCTTAAAAAGGAGATTGAAACCCTAAAAAGGTAAAACCTACGTTGCATCATAATAATTAATAAAAGAATTAATTATTCAATGCCCAAAGTTTAGCTTAAGCAAACTAGAGTTAATTAGGAACTATATAATTACTATAACAATAAGGAGTGGGTTAGAAATAAATGCAAACACCAATTTAGCATCCTGATTCTAAGTGGTGCATGGGCTACAAAGGCTATATGACCATCCCCTTCTGAGAGGCTAACCCTCTCTACCTCGACCATCCTCTTGTCTTGGCATTCTTGCATCCATTTAGACACTTGCAATAGAAAATGAGTCAATATCCATCATGAATCATATAATTAGAGATCAAAAGCCATTATCATATTCATGAATCATCATATCACGAATTAATATAGCAACATCATATAAGAAATGAAAAGTGACATCTCCATAGCATACATATGTGCATCAATTAATCATTTAATTCACATTAGTTATCACCACAATGCAATAAAATAATCAACGCAATTCTTCCTTGATCCATGTTCAAACATAAGTTGAATGGTCAAAGTCAACCAGATTACCATACATGACTAAAACTAAAAGAGCTTATAGTACTAAAGTCTTTGTGATATTTGAAACATAAAATATTTTTCCATCAAATTTGATGAGAATGATCACAAAGTGATAATAGGAAGAAACCTATAATTTGCATAAGATTGGAGATATCTTTTAACTCTCAATATTCCCACTTGAAGGAATTTTATGTGAAGACTTTTTAAAATTATTCATATTTTAAAAAATAGGGGTAAAAAAGTACAAGAAAGTGTGGAAAACAAGAAACAAAATGTAAGAGAGTAAAGAAAAGTATGCGAGAAACATTGTTGGAACACACCTTATGAATACACAAGACTATGTAAAATAGTTTTTGAACTAAAATATAAGATATGCAAGCATAAGATATGTGAAATGGTTTTTTAATTAATCTAAAAAAAATATGACAATAATTTAGTTATGAAAGTTTAGGTTAGAAAAAAATGTAAAAATTAAGACATGTTGGTTCCACCAAAATGAGATGTCTGAAATGCATGTATTATAAGTGCATAAGTGATAAATTTAAAAAATGATTGCAAATATAAATCAACTAAATGCATATAGTGTTGAACACCAATTGATGGTGAGAGGGAGGGGTGAATAAATAAGTACAAAAACTCATCTTATACTACCGTAAACCTTTATCAATAAACTTTAATCGAACTAACTATCAATAAAATATATTACAATGAATATACACACATGAACACCATATTTTTATAGAAAACCTAATATATGGATAAAAACCATAGTGAGAATCTACTCACTATAAGAATAAATTATTACAATGGTTATTTTATGATCATAGCTAAAAAATCACACTACTCCCTAATGAAGATCTTGTGAGCTAAGATGCATTTTCTTAGGGCAAGATATTGATCTCCATAGGTTGCTAAAAGATATAATAATTAGGCACATGGAAATTGTGAAATTAGTCTCTTGATTGCACACTATAATAAATATGTCAAATTTGCACTACTTTTCCTCTTCCTTTTCTCATCTGTATTAAGCTAACTTTTTATTCAATAGAAAACATATCGACACACTTCCTCACTAATCTATATGTATGTTTACTCTCTCTCTCTCTCTCTCTCTCTCTCTCTCTCTCTCTCTCTCTCTCTCTCTCTCTCTCTCTTATAGATCATTTTATTAAATAAAAATAAAAACTACAACAAGAAAGGTAGAGATAAGAATTATTTTCTAAAAATTTAAGTCCACACCTCACAACTAAAAAGGGTGGGGAATATTTGAATCAGTTGTGTATAAATAAAATTAATTTAAAAATTATAAAATTGATCACCAACAACTAAAATAAAAATGCACAATAACAAGAAACTATAAACCATAACACATTAATTTTTTTCTTGGAAAAACCCTTGATTAGAGGGGAAAACCTCAAAAGGGTTGACACCCACAAAATGATGTCCTAATATATAAGTTCTTTGCAAAGGATGCAACTTTTTTAGGAGTCAATTATAATACATTTAGTATAATTTTCCATGTTAAAGGATAGATCATTGTTAGAAGGCTTTGATCCTATTAGAAGTTGATGAGAACAAAAGGTCTACTTTCTAATTCCACTACTTAAAGGATGAAATCTTAAGACACCTTTACTCTAGGATAACAAATCCAATAAATATGAATTGACTTATCTATAAATTACCTATCAAAATAGTTCCTTTAAGTTCACTAGGAATGGTAGATTCCACACACACCTCTTCTCAAAGCATCTAGCAATATTTGAGTTCTTCTTTGAAAATCCAACCTCGAGGCTTACATATATATCATCATTCCATTTATTCAATAGTACATTTGGGGTAGATTTCTTATGGTTGTTCATCATAATTTTGACACATAATTTATGAACAAATAACCTATGGGGTCATCAAGACCATTGATGACCATAGGCACCATTAAAATTTTGGCACCCTTCATAGTAATTAGCATTATGACCCCTATAGTTATTAGAATGCAACTAGAAAACCAAAATTGGATTGGCCAAAAGTATGAGAATACATCATCAAAACTTCAATGCCTATCATGTGACTAAAATTTGGAGATGTCATTAAGATGGTGACACAATTTTTTTAGTAATTCATTAGATCAAGGTATCTATGCCATCAAAATTATGACACCAATATGTCTAGGAAACCAACAAGGATTTCACTATAGGTACAACATCCTCATCAGTCATATTTGGTAAAGCATATGTTTTTAATGCCCTTCTAACATAATCACAATGATGTTAGACATGGTACTTTTAAGGAAGAAAGTGGGGATAGTGAAACCCCAATCAATATACATGGCTAGTAGGAAAAGTTTAAAAATAATAATTTTCAACACAAGTTTGCATGTCTAGTAGAGTTCTTATTATTTCAATTAAGGGTCCATAGACACTATTAAAATTCCTGATAAACTTTCTTTAAAATTTAGCTATATCATGAAAAGATATTACCCATATCACACCTCTTAGAGTCGATCATTCAAGGATAGCCTTCACCTTCTTTGGGTCCATTTTTAGAGCTTATGCTAAAACTATAAATCCCAAATATACTAACTCCTTAAACACCACATGAATATGCATTATATTGTTTGGTCTCTCTAAGTTTTGTTGTCTATTAGTGACAAAAACTTAGTCATAAATAAGGCAGAGTTAGTTGGTCATCACTATGATCGAGTTACTCTATATAGGTTGAGTCATGTAAATACTTCTAAATAACCATGTATATGCCAAACTCTATAGGATCCAAGCAACTGATCTTTGTTCATTGAGTACTTTTAATATAAGTCAAGTACAATGAATGTCAAGTAGACAATGTACATAGATGTCAAGTTATATAGAAGGAGCCAAGTAAGTTGAGGTTGAGAAACAATGTGAAGAAAAATTATGACCAAACATCAGACATAGTATGTGCCAAGTAATAGAAAGAGAACAAAAATATTTGAAATGGCACAAACTTTGAGGTAAACCATTTTTAAGCCAACATGTAAATAATATTTAATGATCATAGAGTTTTATATGATGGTTATTACACATTCTATCATGGATCATTGATCCCTATGAGGGATGAAAAATAATTAGAAGAAAAGCTAATAGGGAAACGTCTAGAAGACACTACAGATGTCTTTAAAAAGGAAAATCCAAACCCTATTTTGATATAGTGGATAAATATGTGAAGTGAGTGAAGGAAAAGAAGTATTGTGTGAAGGAATTAGGTTTTGGAAGCTACATGTGAAATTTGTGAAGAATAGAGTTATCTGAGTTATCCACCTAATGAAGAAGAGAAGGATAGAGTAAAGACATATCATATTATAGACCATATTAGAGATTAGAAGGAGGAGATCTGTAATCAACAATTGTAAGTGTGAACTAAAGGATCGGGTGTTGAATCAATTTTGACATATTAAATTAGGGAAAATGTCTTAACATAGTGGTTTTAACACACCTTTGTAAATCTCTTAATAGAGTCCTCTATTGTAAATGTTAAATCATTTAATCAAGGTAGACCTAATAGTTTTATATAGTTACTAATAGAGTAGACCCCTTACAAGGTAGATCATCAGAAGTGATCATATTTGTAGTCCTAATAGATTAACTATATTAGTATAGTAGTGAAGATTGTTGGGTGTCATTCCTACCCTAGTTTTACCTTCACTTTGGAGGGTTTCTGGGTTGCCAAAATATTTTTTTTAATGTGTTTCCATTTGTTGGTGTAAATAAGTATTTACTTATTACACTTTACTTAAGTTTACTTAGGTCAATGCATTATTTTATTATTATGTATTATTTTATTATTTCTTAGGTGATACACTTAGGAGTTTGTATACTCTTATGAGTTTTCATATTGACAACACTAGAGTAAGCAACTCTAATTCAGCACATGGTGTCTACAACACTGGAGTTTGCATAATTAACTAAGTTCTCATGTAGACAACATAGTTATTCACACTCCTATTTTAGTACATGGTGTCTACAACATAATTTTGTGTGCTACACTTTTGTAGGCTTATCCTCTCATCATTGCACTTACTCATGTGCTTAATGGAGGATAATCCACTCCTGGTGGACATGTGCTTGGTTGTAAGACTTATTAGTATGCTAACTTCTAGGCATTCTAGAAGCATTCCAAAGGCATTTATATATAGGCAATCCTAGTGTACTTACACATTGAATTGAATATCATGTCATTATTCTGATCATACTCTTTTGGTCTACTATTGTGCTTGTGCTTGAGTTCCTTGGTCTTGGGTGAATTTTTCCCTGAGGAAAATTCTTACACGGTATCAGAGCTATACCAAATTCTCACATGGTATCTAAGCTGAGGGAATTTCTTTTCACATAGCCATTCGAGACCATTTTCTTGCTTCACCTCTTGGAGAGCACCTTGACCTAGATCCAAAGTATCCACAGCTATTGGGAGCATCTAGAGCCAAAGTGGACCTTGCGATTACATCTAGAGTGTTGATTTGGTGGAATTTGACTATGAATTTTCCTATGTTAGGTAATAGTCAAATTTGAAGCAATTTTTTTTTGCAAACTGACACTCGAAGGCCCAATTTGCAGAATTGGTATGATCATTTCAGATCTTTGAATTTAAATTTTAGACCTACATATTTTATCATTTGAATCTTTGCTATTTTTTTTGGATCTGCATTATTTTTTAGAAATTTTTTGCCCATCAGGCCAATAGGAGAGATTTTTGTAGGTGAAGATTGGAACTTGCTGGTGCAAATTAGATATTGGCATCACATTCAAAAGGTCAAAAAACACCCAAATTGACTTTTGTTTCACCAAAATTGGACATACGAGGTGAAATTTATAGTCATTTGATTTTTGGAGGCATGATTGCAGCAATTTAGGAAAAATAATAACATAGGCAATTTTAAACATCGATATCTCCCAAATACAGACTCCTTTGTTTGAGAAATTTTTTTTGTTTTGGGGTAGAATTTTGTGATCTATATATTGGTGTAGGTGGTTTGACATCTATGCTCTTGAATTTTTCTCCAACTTGTAAATCTCAATTTCTACCACTTCAAATGCTTAGTACAAGCTCATGTGGACACATAATCAGGTTCTATTTTTTTTTGAAAGTGCATAATTTTTCATCTACTTTCTAGATTTGCAATCAAATTATAGGCTTGTGTTGATAGAAATACTACTTTCAGAAATAGTCCCTAAATTTTCAAGTGGCTATAAAGTGTCTGAATCATCCATTGGAAAGGAGGGGGTTTCTTTGATTCTCTCTTGCATTTTGGGGGTGCATACATTCATTGATCCCATGGAGGAGTTTTCTTGTACATGTCAATGAATTAGACCCTCGTTGACAAAAAAGAACTATCACAAATGGAGTGCTTTAATCATTGATCATCTAAGAAGTGAGCATAAGGAATGTCCCAACAAACTAATCTCTAACACTAAAGAATAGCCACCTGTTAACAAACTTTTGGATATCATTATATTGAATATCAATTTAGCTTGTTGGCCTATCATTAAAAAGATCATTCACCCTTATGATATGTGGATGGCTCTTTGGAAAGAATATGGAGATCCAATAGTTCCTCCTTTTATAGAAGACATTCTATCATTAGTCACTTTAGTAATGGTTCCTCCAACTCCATATGAGATCACACCTCCTGATGCTTTTGTTGCTACGACTAATCCAGTTCCAGCTACAGATGCTTCTAATTTAGTGTAGCAACAAACACTATGTCTTCCTACTTTAGCTTCATGGGATGATTTCCTTCCAACCATTGTAGAGCTATTTGTTGAGTCTCGCATTGAAGATGTAGGAGACATCATCAATGATATTCATCTTCTCTTTGTTGAGGCAAATACTTCATACATTGCCACAATGATAGGTTCATGTACTTTAGCATAGCAGGGTACACCTAGTCTTCTAGCTCTAGCATTAATGGATGACTTCTTGAAAAATATTTTAGGTTTTTTCATGGAGTCACACATAGTAGATTTGGGAGACATCATTAATAATCTACATCTTCTCTTTGATGAAGAAGATCCTTCTTCAATTGTTGTGAGGGCTCACTCTGACCCTCATGTCCATTCTCTACATGATCAGTCTTCACAGGTTGATATGATTGTGGATTCTTATGTATAGTAGTTGTAGGAGGTCTCTTTATGATTAGAGGAGACACTTTATTCTTTTGGATAGGTTCTACATCCATCCTTGCTAGATCTGCACTCATTCTTTTTAGCAGTATTGGAAGGGGCGACCATCAGTATCAACACAGGGATAGTTGAGCAAGTTTCAAAGGCACCATTCATCTTCAGGATTCTTTCTACACTTAGGGGAAGCATCTCACCTATACCTCTGCCATTGTTTCTTCCAAAGGGAAGGAACATTATTCAGCAGTCATGGATCAACTTCTACATTGGAGCAGCTATCACTGATTGGCACTCTTCATTTGCGGGGGGGGGGAGGGACTACCTTCTCTCCTTTCTTTTTCTCTCTCTTGTGGGGGAGAACTTTTCCTCCTTTGGGATTGTTTTCTTCACATACTTCTCTTTTGTATATACTTGATGTATGTTGTAATGGGGTGGTCTTAATTACTCAATCCATCCATGCATCTTTTTTTTCATCTCTCTTTTTGGGGGATGGTTTTTCCCATGAGCTTTTCCCTCTTTCTCTGCCTTATGAGAGATTGCATTTCATTATGTACATGGGTACTTAACATGGCCTAGAAGCTGGGACCCCTCTTACATTTCATCCTAGCTTTCGTAAGCTTAAGTGCATTTCCCTAAGTGGTACTTAAGGGGGGGTGTTGGTGTAAATAAGTATTTACTTATAACACTTTAAATAAGTTTACTCAATTCAATGCATTATTTTATTATTTCTTAGGTGAGACACTTAGGAGTTTGCATACTCTTTTGAGTTTTCATGTTGACAACACTAGAGTAAGTAGGTCTAATTCAGCACATGGTGTCTACAACACTAGAGTTTGCATAATTAACTGAGTTTTCATGTAGACAACATAGTTATTCGCACTCCTATTTTAGCACATGGTGTCTACAACACTAGAGTTTTCATAATTAACTGAGTTTTCATGTAGACAACATAGTTATTCGCACTCCTATTTTAGCACATGGTGTTTACAACATAATTTTGCATGCTAAACTTTGTAGGCTTATCCTCTCATCATCACACTTACTCATATGCTTAATGGAGGATAATCCACTCCTAGTGGACATGTGCTTGGTTGTAAGACTTATTAGTATGCTAACTTCTAGGCATTCTAGAAGCATTCTAGAGGCCTTTATATACAGGCACTCCTAGTGTACTTACACATTGAATTGAATATCATGTCATTATTATGATCATACTCTTTTGGTCTACTGTTGTGCTTGTGCTTGAGTTCCTTTGTCTTGGGTAAATTTTTCCCTAAGGAAAATTCTTACATGGTATCAGAGTTGTACCAAATTCTCAAACCATTTCATAAATGTGGTACTTAGCTAGATTTATTTCAGCATTTGATATTTCAAGTTATGATATGCATAAACTAGATATGAGATGGTTAACTTGGTGAATAGAGTTAATTTTTTGAAAGGCTAAACATTTTATAGATCTTGATTCACCCCACACACATACCCCCCCCCCCCCCCTCCTCACCACCCTCAGTAACTCATTTTCCCAATAAACTTCCAACAATTGGTATCAAAGCATAGTTCTCTTGAAAGAAGTTCAATCGCTTAAGAGTTCAGATCTTGGAGATGGAGGCTTACAAATTGGGAAAGATTATTAACATTCAAGTGATTTCCATCCTACACATATTGTAGCAACTTGAAGCAACAAGAGAGGAACTACGGAAATCCATAAGAAAAATTTAAGAAATTCCTATTCAACAAAATGATACACTATATCAATAAGTTGATTCAAAAGGGTTACTTGATGATAGAAATTCCAGTGAAAGTGATGCAACAATTGTATGTCTATTGGAGAAGACCAATATTATGAAGGAAGAAGTTAGAGGACTGAAAAGAGAACATGAAATCCAATCAATAAGGCTATGTGAAGTGACTAAACAAAAGAAGAAATTTGAAGAAGACAAAGTTGTGACCAAGGAACACAAGATACAAATGACTATCAAATTTAAAGAAAGGTCATCAGATGTATAAAATCTTAAAAACACTTAACTAGACATGATGAATCAATTGATGCTTAAAAATTGGGAACTAAACAAGAAAGACATGGAGATAGAAAATATGAGATCATAGATTGACCTACTAAGAAATGAGTTAAGATTTGAGAAAGAAATTGTGGAAAGGATGATATTTAAGATATTTTGAAGAACTAATAAGATCACCTAGGTTATTTGGTAGCACCTTTGGACTAGGATTCTAGGACATATAAAGAAAAATTCATCTACTAAAAAAGGAGAATCATCCAAGAGTGGAGAAATAAAAAATGTAAAATCAAAAGGAAAACCTACATGCTATCATTGTAGTAAACTTGGACATACTACAAACATTTGTAGAGGCAAGAATGGTATGAAAAACCCTAAACCTAAGTTTATTGGTTATTTTTTAATTATAAGAAGCAAATACATCAAATATATGAGTGTAGATCAAAGATGAAAAATACACCCACTGTACCTAGATTTGAGGGATATTGCTATAATTATCAAAATTTTAGAAATAAAGCATATGAATATAGATCATAGGAAAAACATAACTACAAAAACATAAGGAAAGTCATTGTTAGCATGAATTTTGATGATAGTACTTTGGGGGAGTATCCTAATATTAGAAAATATTTACATGTTGCATTCATGAATGTGTTTATCATTGATGTCAACATAGTATGATTTCTGTAAAGACTAGCTAAGGATAAAGATCTTCTTCATATGGACAATCGTTTGATTTTATAGTGATGCATAAACATGGACATGTTCTATAGTATGTCTTGATGATGTGGTTCAATGTGCAGAGTCTAATTCAAAGATGTATAGAAGTTGTACCCAATTTACAAAGAGTAGTACAAAAACAAAGCATTAGGAAAGAAGCACTTGATGCTTGTTTGGTATCTTTCATCTAAGATGTAATGAGAAGATGCATAGTCAAGCAGTGATAGAGGTTAGTCTATTGGTGATGTCAACAAGTGTGTAAGCCCTAGTATTGCATGTGTGAAGTTCTGTATAGACTATGAGTTGATAGTGCTATTGTAATTGTAATTAATTAATTATCTTATTATAATTAATTGGGAAAGCCTCAAGGCTGACTCAAGGAATTATTTTCAAGATATGGTATAAAGGAAAGATGTTTTCCTTGTCTGTAATGTATCCATTATTTTATGAAGTACAAAGTGTGAAAAGGAGTAAATTTTTGGTAAATATGTGTAAGAAATCCAAGGGATTATTGGATACAAGACATGTGATTGGTTATAAGATTAGAAGGGGCAAAGGTCTAGTTGATAAGATAGAGGAAGAGGAAGGAAGTACTATTCATTTCCATTAATCTGCAAGGAATAATACATAGATCATTTGGACAATGGGTTCATTGGTCTTATCCTTGAAGTTGTTTGGGCAGTGGGTCCAACTATCTTCCACAACTCCTAACAGGGTTGGAATCTCCTAATATGGATTCAAAGTCTCCTAACATGGACTCATATGTACTAAATGTATTCAAAGACTCCTAATAGGGTCCATCCTCTAATAAGGAATATTTATATTACTACATCATCTTGTGGTTACCATCCCCACCAGGGTTTTCCCTCTAATCAAGGGTTTCCCTAGTTAACCTATTTGGTGTTATTATGTATTCAAGTATCTTGTTGTGGTTTTTTATTATATGGCTTATATGGTTAAAGTCTAACAAGGTAGATAATTGTGATATTAATTGTCTAAATAATTCAACACTCCCTCCCCCCCCCCCCCCCTCAGAGTTATATTGGTGGACTATGTATTCTAACAATCATTACACCTAAGAAAGTTTTTTATAACCATCACAAGGTTGAACATGTGTATAAGAACTATAATACCTGAGCATCTATTGGTGTTTGAAAATGCTAGTGGGTTTTCAATTATCCCATTGAGAATATGACATATCTAGGGGCAGCTAACTCCCATCTTCAACACATCATTTCATACACTAGGCCAACTATAAGGCATGACCCTTCTTCACTTTAGGCTCTACAAGACCTAGGTGGGTTAACCTTAAGATTTTGATGTATGGTACCAGTGCAAAATATATACCTAAATCTATTTACTATAGATTTAAACCCCTTATATCTCCTAATAATTCATCAAATGACATAGATCTATAGTAGCTAAATGAAAATCTATGAATCTCATAAGCTAAGTGAGGGTTAAATTGTTCTAGCTCTTCAACATAAAATTGTAATGATGATTTGAATTTGATTTGATTTTATGTGGGTGGGAAAAGTGGATGAAAACTAGGTATGAACAAAAAACTTATGATCCTATAATAGATTAGTTCCTCATCCATTGGGAAATTCATGAATCTCCCTCATGCACTTTGGATATCTAGAACACAATTCTCATGCCAAGACTCCAGATCTATCCATTTACCTTGTAAATTGGATATCAATGTTCAATTTAAATATCATTCTTACCTAATATCCTCCTCAATAAACCTACAACCCTATTGAATCTCTGAAGCATTTATATAATTCATTGAATTACAAGCAATAATGAAGCAACATACAGCCTTAAGGGACTGCAACTATGATTTAAGCTCTCTGTCAAAAACCATAAAACATCACAGCTCAACTGAGAAAGGAGACAAGATTCAAATTGAAACTAAACACTTTCTATTCCTTGTATTGATTTCATTGAAATAATACATAAAAATGCATGACATTAACTCACAAAGAACCTAATGAACTAGACTATTCAATGAACCAATGTTGTCATATAAAATAGAAAATGGGAAGAATGAGAAGCTGATGGGATGGGAAGGGGGTATCACAGCCAAAGAAAAAGCTTCATGGTCTGGAACCAGCACATCCTAGATCTTCCATTCAAAGTTCATCAATTCCAGGGCCAATCCTACTAACTATTTTCATACCAAAGAAACTTTTCCAATTTTCCAACCCTTGCAAAAGAGAAGAAAGCATAAATAGAAAGGAAACAAATATTGGATTGAATCCACAATTGACATGTGTACCCTCAGAATTCCTTCCCAAGAAGATGAAAAAACCTCTCTCTACCTTCTCTCTGCGACTACTTATTAAATCCCCATGATTTTGGTGCTTAAAGGCATAAAGAATCTCAGATATTTGATTCACCATCATAACTAATTTCTGATGTCAAAGTAAATTCACAGTAAAAGTAAAAATCAGTTGAAAGGTGATTTCAACAAGCCAATGTAACCTTTTCCAAAAAAAAATTTCCATATTCAAGCTTCAAAAGGTCTTCAAATCTACCCCATAACCAACTCTGATGCTCAATGATCAAATCTACTCATTCGGCTATGAAGCCCTTGAGAATCAAAAAATGGCTTATAATATGAACTGGTGAAGACATGTGCACAATCTGACCTCATATTTAGAAATTTTATCTCGTTCTAATTTTGGTGGTATATTGGAGCCCCCATTTTGGTTAAAAATTGCTCCAGTTATGGCCCTCTGAAGTTCAGGCCTTTATTCCATGACCAAACTCAATAAAAGAATAAAATTGAAAATTGAAAATATTCTATAGTTAAACTATAGAAATTTATAATTTGAAGTCAAATTTCAAATTTTAGTTTGAATGTGCAACCCAAAAATATTTTTCAATTTTAAACTCCTTTACCCCTCAACCAATCGAACAGTGCCACTTGTCAAACCTACACTGGCTTTCTAGGCAAGTGCCATGTGTCACTCTTCTATAGGCCGATGAGCTCAAGCGAGACCCACATCTCATCCTATCTCTCCTTCCATGTCAGTACCACATGTTTTCACCACCTTAACATTTTCTATGTCGTCATGTTATTGCATGAGCAACTTCTCCTTAGAGAGATAGTAATGGCTACACGATTTGCGACATGGCACAATCTTAGCATTCGAGTTCCATGTCATTTTTCATCATCCTATCTATTGCCAGTTGGCGTTACCTAATTTATTGCTCCATATCTTGTATCAAGACCCATGTGCTCATCTAACTTTTGCCAGACTTTTGAGTTTTTTTGGTGACTCGCTATGTCGCTAGCTGGATTTTTTATTTTTTTCTGGCTGGCAAGGAAGCGAGTTGCCAGATTTTGGACTTTTCTGGTTGCTTGGCTATGCTAACATCATTGTTTGGGTATGCATGTTTGTTCAAAACTCAATGTCTGATGTCCTTTAGCTATCCTCCATGTGCACATTTTTGGGGTCCCACAATCTAGCTTTGGTTTTTAAAATCCTTTGGTCTTTTAGGCACAAAGTGTATTGCAAAGAATGGTATTTAAAAAATTCCTAATTCCCACTCCCATTGAATGTGGGATAAAGGATTTAGACTATGATTTCCCCTTTTGAATGGCCAATTTTTTGCAATCTTGGCACCCACAACTTTGTTATTTCAATGTGTGGGGTCTCCTTGTTCTTGGACTACCCTTTCAATGTTTGCTACTTTCTTCAAAAAACAAAATTTCCTCAATGGTTTTGGCTTTTCATGCGCAGGTCTACCGCTATGAAGGCAATTTCCTTTTTATGCATTGGATCTATTTCCTTTTAACCTACCAATAGTTTGTCTCATGTGCCTACACCTTTTTCTCACATGTGGTCTTATCTTTTCTGTGAGCTTATCACACACTCCTCTACCTATTGCAAATTCAACTCCTTGTCTTGCCTACATTGCAGCTTCCAACTTGGCATGAGATTTACTTTGTTAATCTGAGCAATTTTTTGTGATACGGGGCATTTTAAAAGAAAATCTAAACTCCCTTGCTGTGTGAGACTGCTTCAATATGTATTCCTCAACGTGCCCTACTAATTTTTTCAAAGCTACCTTTGCCTTTCACTGGCTTGGATGATTGTTCATGCATATTGAAAACTTGATCTACTTCATTTTTCTACTCACATGGATCTTCTATGCGGTTGTGTGTGTTGCTTGGCATTGACTATGTGTGGAGCGGTCTGTTAAGAGGCATGGACTTTTCATTCTAATGCATCAGTTCCCTATTGCAAGCTGTGGTCTTGCATTTAGTTCACATGGACTGTTGCTTTAAAAGCGTGGGTTTATTTTTTGATGCTAGTAGCATTCATGTTGCTTGCTCTGCCTTGGTGGTGGGAATTACCTACTGAAGTGGCTTCCTCCTCCTTAAAAAATGTAGACCCCTATTCATATGTTGCATTCTCCCCTCTAATAGTGACTAATCCCTTCTAACAGCAGCTTTGTTCCTAAATGCAAAAGTTTCCTCCTTGTCTTTATCTCCCTGCCGCTCCCTATTGCTTGGCATTGGATCTTTTTATTTTTATCATGGGTGCTTCTCTTTCTTGAGAATGGTAAAATGCTTGAATCTTCATTTCATACATATTTTCACATCCATGCCTTATTCCTAATCACGCGATTACTATAATTTTATGCATTATATGTGACGTGCATTTTTAGTTGTATGGAACTCTGCATTCTTCCATATGTTAGAATTTTCTTCTATCACATAGGTGCTCTACTTTAAAACAATGTCTCTCTTACTGTAGAAATTGCATCTTCAAGTGGATGGAGACAATCACAGATATATGGTGTTTGGGGTGCATACACTCTATTGAGGAAAATTATATGGAAAAGGTCACACATTATTTTCATAGCCATTAGAAATCACTATGGAAACCCTTTTGGAAAAGCTTGAAAACCCAAGACACCTTGTTAAAGCCATAACACTCAGACTTAGCTAGAATTAGTCAGACCCCAAAGTGGGTCCGGCTAAAAAAATTTCATTTTTACACACTTGACCCATCAAATTGATCCACTGGTCACCTTGTACTGATTCAAAACACACTCAACCTTCTGAAAAATCATTCAAAACTGATTTTACCATTAATCTGCAAACTATGAAATTTACACCAGGAGGTTCGTTGATTGGCCTTAAAAACTAACCAAAACCTCTGACCAAGCCCTGAAATCTGACCCATTGATTCTTTGAACCATAAACTTGCACCCTGTCAAATCTTTTCCCATGAAAAAGTCGAGGTGAAAAGATATTTTCTGTCAAAGTTGCCTTCTCAGAATTACCTACAAATAAACATGTCAAAAAATAATAAACTGGGTTCGAATTTGGCTTCGAAAGCTGAGCAAATGAGCACATGGGGAAATGAAAATTGGGATAATAGTTTACTATCATGAGGAGAGTATGGATTTGTGATTTGGGCTCATGAAAAATAACTAGGCACAAATGATGAGCGGTCAAAGTGAGCTACTTGGAATTGCTGACTAGAAACATTGACAAGATCATGATTTTTACAAATGGAGTTGACCTGGAAAAGTGTGCAAATGGATTTGTCATGACTTAGAAATTGACACACTTGGAGTATTTTCAAAGGACAACATAGGGGTACAATCCATTTGATCTTACTAATCATGGATCTCAAGTTATGACATTCTGAATAGGGGTACCAAACAATTTGCATTTTATGACACCAATAAAACTTTAGAAATTGCATTTGGAATCACATTTGAAAACTGATCAAATGGATTTTTCATAAGTTGAAACTTGAAACATAACAATTTTTTGACATCTACAATGCAATCCAAAAGGAATTTTAGCATTTTAGTCAACTGGTTGAAATCCATAACTCATCAAATAGGGCTTCCCAAAATTTAGAAATAATTGCAAAGGCATGAAAACAGTAACTGGCCAACTTTGAGAGATTCAAAACCTAGTCAAACAGATTTGAAATGACTCAAAATCTAAAACATAAGTTCTCAAGTATGGATATTAGGTACTCGCAAAGCAACAATTCATGAAACATTTTTGGGTACAAAATATTCACTGTCAAACATAGCCTCCTATCATTGTTTGACACTAGGGTAAAATGCAAATTTGACAGTAGCTCAAAACAAGACTTCACGAAATGAATCAAAATCTCAATTTAACTTGATGGAACACTGTGATAGGCTGAATGGAAGGTTTTAGAAACATTAAACACCTCTTAAGTCTCAAAGGTATAGTCGGGTACATAGGCATTTAAAAGCATTTAAAGGGCTTGATTTTCTCAACAGTGCTCAAAATTGGGCCTTCAATTTTGAGCGCCAACAGTGGCTTTGCCTGGGGATGCATGCCCCTTGTGGGCATGGAAAGGATTTAGATCTTTGGGAGAAGCAGACTATTCCCAAAACTTCAAAAACTCTCTGAATAGCTTTATTGAAAACAGGAAACAACTACACTACTATGTACACATGATGACCCTAGGCCACCAAATTTCAGCAAAATTATTTACCTCTATCATATACCTAATTTTCATTTGCATTCTCATGAGGTAAACTAGAAATACTTATCCTATTAATTTCACCAATCAAATTATCATTCTGAATCAACACACTTAGCAAAACTGAATCTATACCTTGACTTTCACAATGCATATAAAAACTAGGTTCGTCTTCAACCATTTGCTCATTATGAAAGTTCTAATCAGCATGCTCAAACATATCAAACTAAAACTGAAACTTCCCTTTATTTAATGACTCATGCATGCTATCAACTTTAAATATGAAGGCTTCATACTCAATTTGAGGAAAAGGATCATACATACCTTCAAATTGTATATCCTTATGTATATGTAGATGATACTCAAATGAACACTCTAACTTGTACTCACATGTGTCCTCAACATTAGAATCTGAAGCTAATCCACAATCTTCAAATGGTTCTTCACAATTAGCAAAAAGATTAGTCTTTGCATTAGAGTGTCCATCATAAAATTCATTGCAAAGTGCACGCTGATTTTCAATAACCATCTCATCAAACATCTTGTCCTCAAGATCACAATTGCTATGTTGATTAGTATATTCACTATCACATCCAGGAGAAGAAAGATTTGATCTCTCATAGCAGTAGGATAAAGTATCATCATTAAACTCATTCTCCACTAAATCAGAACCTTCCATGTCTTCTTCAAACAAAGGGTTGATAATTCCATGCAAAGATCCCTTTTGAACATTTTGACAAAGAATGAGTTGGTCATCATCACAATATTTGTCATATAAAGTGTTAATGTATACTTTAAAACCATGACCCGTTTCATCTTCATAGAGACTTTCAGCATGTGAAGAAAAATTAGAATTATATGAAGACTCACTTTCTACTCCATCAACGAAACATGTAGAATATAAATCAAAGTTACTTTCATTGTCTTCATGTAGGTGATTCAAATGTCTTGCAAGCAAATCATCATTTATCTTACCAATAGGTGTTGATGCATTAATCTTAGGATCACTCATATACTGATCATCATTGCACACATCCTCAAGACACTCTTCTACACAATTAGGTAATTTGTCTTTATGGATAATCTCTTTGTTTTCATATTGTGTACACAAATCTTCTTCATAAATTTCAACCTCAAGCTGATTTACATAATTTTGAACTGGAAATTCACTTTCAGATTTAGAAATAGTACTCATACCTTTGCTAGAAAAAGAGTACTCACTCCCATCATTACTTTAGAAAAAGAGTACTCACTCCCATCATTACTTTCTTCTTCCCAACTTACATCTGATTCACATGAAGATGAACCTACACTATGACTATCCTCTCCTTGACTTGAGCAAAAACTCTCATCATTGTCTTCACATGAAGCTTCTTCAGAAGACATTGGATTAGCAAATTTATTGTCATCACTTGAAACATGTCTTTCAAATTCTTCATATTTACATTGAGATGACTATCTTTCAACTTTAGATATAATAATGTTCTCAACATGTTGCAATCTATGAAGAAGATAAATCATTTCATGCATATCTAACTGATCAACTGAATCCATCTTACCATCTAATGCTGAAACATTACAAACATGTGTGCTTTGTTTTTTTGATTGTGACTAAGATAAATGTGATTTACCTTCTTCATCTTGTGTTATCTCTCCATGACATCTCAAACCAGCAACATCAAACTTATGATCCAAGAGATAACTCTCAACCTCCTCACTTGCACAATACTGAGATTTAGGTGCAACAACTTCATGTCTATAAACATTAGCAACATCATCATGCACATAATCAGCATTACAAGAACTCTCTAATGTAACTAAACCTTGATTCATAAAATCAACATAATGTTGAATCCTATCAAAGTCTGAAAAATTTCTTACTACTGTAACATCATGAACACATGTGTCTTCATTTGCAATAAACTCATTCTTCTCTACACACACATTCTGATCTGAATTTTCCACTTGATTAAAACTTACAGCAGGGGTATTGATATGTTTTTTTGAAGCTGAAGCATCTACACTATGTTCCACTTTTCTTTCATAACCATTATACTGGCAATCATTCATAGCAAAATGACCTCTAATCAATCCATACTTCATATTATTTTCAATACCCCTAGAGATCACAAAAGCCTGATACAATGTCTGTGGTTCTTTATCCCTTAGTAGATAATTCATTTTCTTGTCAAATACATCAAAGTAAATAGCTAAACACATTTGATCATCGGGTCTATAACTCTCAGGGATCTCATTCAAAACTCTTACAAATTTGATGCTAAATTGAGGCACAAGTTCACCATTCTCAATGTGAATCTTCAAGAACTTATCATAAGAATCAGATATGCTTACCCATTCTTCAAATTGCTTCATGAAGGCAGAATGCAACTCACCCCAAGATGAAATGAAACACACTGGAAGAAAAGAAAACTAGTCTCTAGCATTGCCTTCTAAGGTTTGAACAAATAATTTCATGTGTATGTCTTCATGAGCAATCTCATAGTCACCCATCAAATCAGTAAACAACTCAACATGATGACTGGCTGAAACAAAGTGGTTCCCATCAAACTTAGGCAAACATTTTCTAGCATCACTAGGAATGACATTCGAGAAACCATGAATACCATTTAAACTTAATGGCATATACCACTTGGGAAAAATTGATTTAGGAACTTCACTGATTGGTTACACACTAGATGAAAGCAAACTTGACATTCTTTCAAAAGTATAGACTCATTCACCAATAAATTTGTTTTGCAATTTGCAGCTGATCTATACAACTCTACCCATGAATCACTTTTGAAATACACTTCATAACTTTAAAAAACACAATTGAAACTCGATCCAATGAAGTGTATGAAACCTATTACACTATTCTCCTCCTCTTAGTGCTAAAATTTCACTTGACAGAGAACACATATGTAGAACTCACTTTCATGGAAAAGAAATCACATGAAAGTATAAGATACCTCAAGTGTTGCTGCTAAAACATTGATTTGTTGATTGGTCTGGTGCTGATCTTAATTCCTCACACCACTAATCGAATCCTTTGTAGATTTACCATATTCTCGAGGAGAACTAAATGAAATCATAGCTATGATTCATTTCTTATCATTTCAAAAACTCTTATGACGATAGATTAAATAACACTTCAAAACTTATTGGTCAGAAATTCATATAATCTCTATTTTTATTTAAAATTTGACATAACTTTCAAATCTGCATTACTAGGCTGAAAACTCTTGAAAACATTTATATAACCGATCTACACTGGTATAGAGATCCAACAATCTTTTATAACATGACAAATCTGAACTGGATTTTCACTTTGAAAAACTTTGCAAATCTTTAAACACTTAAAAGAGATAAACCATTTTTCAACAATTCTAACTCTGAATTGACAACAGTACTCTAAAAATCAAACTGACTGAATTGAGTGAACATAAAACTTAGTAGCAACATGGTCTGTACTCAATCCTTCAAATATATTGTTGTCTTGAACAAAGAAATATTGAGGTGCATGATATTTGACTAAGAAAATTGGAAAACACATCAATTAACTTACTCTTGAAAATTTTCCACGCACATCTTCCTATTCTATTGAATCCCTTCTTAAATTCTCAAAGCTTATTTACTATTCAGATTCAATATAGTCCCCAACAGAGTTGCCATTTTGTTGGTGTTTGAAAATGCCAGTGGGTTTTCAATTATCCCAATGAGAATATGACATATCTAGGGGTAGCTAACTCTCATCTTCAACACATCATTTCAGACATTAGGCCAACTATAAGGCATGGCCCTTCTTCACTTTAGGCTATGCAAGACCTAGGCAGGTTAACCTTAAGATTTTGATGTATGGTACCAGTGCAAAACATATACCTAAATTTATTTACTGTAGATGCAAACCCCTTATATCTCCTAATAACTCATGAAATGACATAGATATACAATAGCTAAATGTAAATCTATGAATCTAATAAGCTAAGTGAGGGTTAAATTATTCTAGCTCTTCAACATAAAATTGTAAAGATGATTTGAATTAGATTTGATTTTATGTGGGTGGGTAAAGTGGATGAAAAATAGGTATGAACAAAAAACTTATGATCCTATAACAAATCAGTGCCTCATCCATTGGGCAATTCATGAATCTCCCTCATGCACTTCGGATATCTAGAACACAATTCTCATGCCAAGACTCCAGATATATCCATCTACCTTGTAAATTGGATATCAATGTTCAATTTAAATCTCATTCTTACTTGATATCCTCCTCAATAAACCTACAACCCTGTTGAATCTCTAAACCGTTTACATAATTCATTGAATTACAAGCAACAATGAAGCAACATATAGCCTTAAGGGACTGCAACTATGATTTAAGCTCTCTATCAAAAACCATAAAACATCACAGCTCAACTGAGAAAGGAGACAAGATTTAAATTGAAACTAAACACTTGATGTTCCTTCTATTGATTTCATTGAAATAATACATAAAAATGCATGACATTAACTCACAAAGAATGTAATGAACCAGACTATTCAATGAACAAATGCCATCATACAAGAGAGAAAATGGCAGGAATGAGAAGCTGATGGGATGGGAAGGGGGTATCACAACCAAAGAAAAAGCTTCATGGTCTGGAACCAGCACATCCCATATCTTTCATTCATAGTTCATCAATTCCAGGGCCAATTCTACTAACTATCTTCATACCAGAGAAACTTTTCCAATTTTCCAACCCTTGCAAAAGAGAAGAAGAAAGCATAAATAAAAAGGAAACAAATCTTGGATTGAATCTAAAATTTACATGTGTACCCTTAGAATTCCTTCCCAAGAAGGAAAAAACCTCTCTCTACCTTCTCTCTGTAACTGCTTATCAAATCCCCATGATTCTGGCTCTTAAAGGCATAAAGAATCTCAGATATTTGATTCACCATCATAACTAATTTCTGATGTCAAAGTAAATTCACAGTAAAAGTAAAAATCAGTTTAAAGGTGATTTCAAGAAGCCAATGTAACCTTTTCCAGATTGTTTTCCTCATATTTAGGCTTCAAAAGGTCTTCAAATTTTCCTTGTAACCAACTCTAATGCTCAATTATCAAATCTACTCATTCCATTGAGAAGGCCCTAGGAATCAAAAAATGGCTTATAACATAAACTAGTGAAGACCTGTGCATAATTTGACCTCATATTCTAAAAAAAATTTCTCATTCTGATTGTGGTGGTATATTGGAGAGCCCATTTTGGTTAAAAATTGCTCCAGTTATGGCCCTATAAAGTGCAAGCCTCTATTCCATGACCAAACTCAATAAAAGAATAAAATTGAAAATTGAAAATATTCTATAGTTAAACTATAGAAATTTATAATTTGAAGTCAAATTTCAAATTGCAGTTTGAACGTGCAACCCATAAATATTTTTCAATTTTAAACTCCTTTACACCTTAACCAATCAAACAGTGCCACTTTTCAAACTTGTACTGGCTTTCTGGGCAAGTGCCATGTGTCATTCTTCTATAGGCCGATGAGCTCAAGTGGGACCCACATCTCATCCTATCTCTCCTTCCACATCAACACCACATGTCATTGCCACTTTAATGCTTGTTATGTTGCCATTTTATCGCATGAGCAACTTCTCCTTGGTGAGATAGAGATTCACCATGTGGCATGATCTTAGCACTCAAGTTCCATGTCACCGTTCATCATCTTGCCAGCTACCACTTGGTGCTACCTAGTTTGTTGCTCTGTATCTTGCGGCAGGACCCATGTGCTCATTTGACTTTTGCTAGACTTTTGAGTTTGTTTGGTGACTCACTATGTTGCTAGCTAGATTTCTAATTTTTTTTGCCTAGCGAGGTAGCAAGTTGCCAGATTTTGGACTTTTTTGGTCGCTTTTCTATGCTAACATCATTGTTTGGGTATACGTGTTTGTTTAAAATTTAATGTCTGATGTCCTCCAGCTATCCTCCACATGCACATTGTTGGGGTCCCACAATCTAGCTTTGGTTTTCAAAAGCCTTTGGTCTTCAAGACACAAAGCGTATTGCAAAGAATGGTATTTAAAAACTTCCTAATTCGCACTCCCATTAAATGTGGGATAAAGGGTTTAGACTATGATTTCCCCTTTTGAATGGCCAATTTTTTGCAATCTTGGCACCCACGATTTTTTTCTTTCAATGTGTGGGGTCTCCTTGTTCTTGGACTGCCCTTTTGATGTTTGCTACTTTCTTCAAAAAATAAAATTTCCTCAACGGTTTTGGCTTTTCATTCGCAAGTCTACCACTATGAAGGCAATTTCCTTTTTATGCATTGGATCTATTTCCTTTTAACCTGCCAACAATTTATCCCATGTGCCTACACCTATTTCTCACATGTGGTCTTGTCTTTGTCATGAGCTTATCACACACTCCTCTACCTATTGCAAATTCAACTCCTTGTCTTGCCTACCCTGCAGCTTCCAACTTGGCATGAGATTTCCTTTGCCAATGTGAGTAGTTTTTTGTGATATGGGGCATTTTAAAAGAAAATCTAAACTCCCCTGCTGCTTGAGATTGCATCAATATTTATTCCTCAACATGTCGTGCTACTTTTTTGAGTGCCAATAGCATCAATACCAAGTAATGAACACATCAAAGGTAAATACAAAGTAGATGTTGAAAAAACAAATAAGGAGATGAATCAAACCTGGGAAAAGAAGGTGGAATTGGAAGCAGTGGAACAAATGAAGTTAAGATCACCCAATCTAATGGAGAATGTGATCACACCACCTCAAACTGATTAAAAAGTATGTAAGGAACTATGCAGTTAATGACTTATCTTACATCAATTCTTAACATAAATTGTGCAAGAGTCTAGATGAGAAAATATGCATTAGAATAGATCTATGGAAAAATATAATACAATAGAATCATTTACATTTTGGGTGTTAAGCATCAGTAAAATTGTCTATCTTGACTGAGTATTGTAATATGGATCGAGTAGCCCCAATGATCAAACTGATGTATAAGATGAGTTAGATGGAATTGACCAAGTTTTATAATGAAGATCGAGTTCAAAAGTTTAGTTATGATCGAAACAATTGGATTCCACCTAATAGAGAACACAACCATGGAGACCCTAACTTGAATGAATGGTGGTATATATTTGTTAGCAATGCTTTGGAATAATTGAGAGGGGGGTGAATTAGTTATTCAAGGTCCAAATGCCCTAATAAAACTTTTTTTTTTACAAATTAAAATCAGCTCTTCAAACTAATCGTGCATCCAAGATTTTAAAAAAAAACTTAGCAAGTTACTGTAAAATCAACATGCAAGAATAAGACATGAAAGATCAACACATAACACAGTGATTTACATGGAAACCCAATTTGGGAAAAACCACCAATAACATGCTACTCTCACTCTTCTAAAGTGAAGCCCTATGAAAGGCATGCCCTATTAAAGGCTACAACACACTGCTAAATGTGACCTAGTAAAAGGATTTCAACCACCTTGTTAGAAGTGGGCCTAGTTAGAGGACTTTAGAACATTTACTTTGAATTCCACCCTATTAAAGGATTTACAAATGGTTGTTAAACCAACCTAAGTCCATGGGATTTTACCCTAACTAGTACAATTACTAAAGAGTAACAATAAGGGTTTTTGACCTAATACAACTCACAACTTAACTTGCAAATTTTAGATCTCAGTTCAGCTCTCAAATTTTTTGTAGCTTTCAGTCTCTATAGCTCTAACAGCTTGTCCTCCTTTCAAGCTTTTCCTTCTTGAGTCTCCATGCTCAATATACTAGTGCAATCTCCTATATGGCCACTTATCAAAGTAGAGACTCTATTCTCTATTCCTTCCTCTTGATGCCTTCTCCTTGACACCCTTCAACAACTTTGCAACTTGGCAACTTAGTGACTCTTGCTTCTTGACCTATGACTCCTTAAAATAGAAGTTTGGAATACTTTTCTCACTCTTAATCTTCCTTCTTTTAATTTTAGATCGAGTGGATTAAGTAGGATTCAATAAATCTACCCCATATCTTGTTCCTTCTAGAAACATCATGAAGAATCCTCCTTAATTTTCCCAAAAATGGTTTATCTAAAATTTTGTGCCACCAACTCATCATCCTTATCCTCCATCTAGTTCACAAAATTCAAGGTAACAAACTTGTTGGCTCAGATTTGGCAAATTTTTTACTTTTTAAATAATGCAGCAGCTCGGCACTATTGAATTTATGATACTCAGCACATACTGTGTTACTCAGCACCAACTATGTTTTACTAATGCTTGGCACCTACTATGGATTCACTTGGCATCAACTAAGTTTTTTGATGCTCGGCACCTATTACTTTTCTCAGCACCTAAACTTGCCTGGCTCCTTCTGTATCACTCAGCACACACTAGATTTTTCATTTTCTTGGCACTTACTAAAAATTTGCTCAGCATGAACTAGCTTGGTCAGCACCCACTAATGAACTTAGTCAAGCTTTGTAGATAGTTTTGTGACAATTTTTTCTTCTAGAGTTTCTAAGTGTGGCCAACCTCTATATCTTCAATTATATTATCAATACATCATTTTACCATTTTCTTAATCAATCCTTGTACTTCATTACAAAACCATAACTCAACCTTTCCCTTAAGTGCTTTTCTTACATCTTATTGATTAAATCCTCTTCATCAATCAACTAAGTGATAGTACTTGGATCTTATAAGAAATTGTCATTCTAGCAAATAGCAGCTTTGACATCAGTGTCAAAACAATGATTGAAAACATTCTTTTATCAATAATCTTCCTTCTTCTCAACAATCTCCCTCTTTGATAGTGATATTTTCAATCAAATTCCAACATATATCAAGAATTTGAAGATATTTTACATACCTTGCATTCATATTTTGATAGTACATAGTGATTTGAGAAACTTCCAAAGTGATTTAAAGAGATTAAAAGCATAATAGAAGTGGAAGTGTGATTGAGCATTGATTTCTAGTTGTGTTGAGTTGTTTAAAAAGAAAAATCTCAAAACCCTAACATGCAAAAATGGCATCTCCATCATCATCAATAGTGAAGAATCAAGAAGAGGTAACAAATGCTCAATTGGTGAAGAGTAACACTTGTCATCCATCTAAGTATCATGTTATTCCTAAAATTTATATGAAAGGAGATTCAATGGGTATTTTATCATCAATACCACCTACGGTTATTATGATCCATTACGTACAAAGTTTTTTAGAATGGGGTTTTGTTCCATCAAAAGACTATCTATTAATGCATGATATAACCACTCAACTATAATACACAAGAGTTAGTTAAGCCCTTGTCACAAATCCCAAGGGGAGCACTAAATAAATTTCCAAAAATCTCCCCCTCAGTGTTACCTAAGGGTCTAAGGATTCAAACCTGTGACAAAGCTCTAATACCACTTGCTAAAATGGGGTTGTCGTTGCACCAAAAGAATGATCTTTCAATTATTGATACAACTACTCAACTATAGTATGTGGGAGACATTTAAGCTCTTGTCATGAATCTCAAGGGGAGCACTAAAAAATTTCCAACAATCTCCCCCTCAACATTACCACTAGTAGAATTTGGGAAAATAAAATGACTACGTGACTAAAATGTTTAGTCGCATGACTATAATTTTTAGTCATGTGACTAAAAATGCTCAAGTTCTAATATTTTTTGTAATGCATAAGTATAAATGTGTAAATAAATGACTAATTTGGTCATTGGGTAAATCACAACATCATATAAATAAAAATGACTAAATAATTAGTCACCCTCATGGGACCCCTATCTAAGAGATCCATTTGGTTGCCTAATTTTTTTAGTGTACCAAAAAAAATACATATCAATTGTATGAATTCAACTTTGGCTCACAAAAAAATCTAAGGAAAAATCTCATTTGGCTTTGCACATTTTATTTTTGAAATTCATAATTCCATAGTTTTGGAGATGGTAAGAAAACTTTTTTTCTTATAACTTGTTGTTATTTCTTTACTTTTGTTATGCATTTTTGTTATTAGAAGGAGTACCCTTCATCAATATAAAAATTAACTATATGAAATAGAAGCTCAACTAATATACAATTGGAACTAAATTTGACAAACTTCCCCTAAAAAGAATTTAACAATTCCTCTTTGATTGCAAATACCATGTGGAAAATTAAGCCTCTTTCTGTCCAAAGTTTAAATTAACTCCAACTATCTTGTTTGACCCTAACTTAATTAGTATGTAATTTTATTCTTTTAATAATATTAATACTTTAAATATTATTTTTATAATATTATGATGCATATAGACATATTAATTATTTTATTTAAAATATAATGTATTTAGTATATAAGATGTCTTATTTAACAAATACTAAATACATTATATTTGAAATAAAATATAAAGAAATGTATTATTAATATATATAAGTGAAGTGATATGTAATAATCACTTAACACATTTAACTTAGTACTGATTTCTTTCGAAAAGATTTCATGCCAATAATGATTTTAAGGGATAGAAGTTGTTACCAGTAAAAAACACATCAAACACTTTATAGCATATTCCATGATTTTTTGAGGTCCAATCTATAAGCACAATTGTAAAAAATTATTTTGATTTCATTTTGCAATTTTGATGTTTCTAGAAACATTGAGCAACCATCTTGGCCCTAACCTACAATTAGGGTAGGGTTTGATGGAAATTTTGGGATTTTCTCAAGCAACCATCTTGATCCCCAGCCATACTTCTATGAAGCTTCCTTTGACCACCAAAAAGGATTTGGAGATTGTTAGTATCTGCAAAATTAAAATTAGTAGAAATCTTTGTGAGTTCTTCTTGCCATATTCATTCTCGCCCTTTTACCATGTCTGTTAGATTAAATATTTTATCTAATGTCCTTTTTTTCTTTATATTTATTTTTAATATCATTTTTAGTTATTTGAGTTTGGTATTTTGATAAAATGAGATTGACGTTAGTTCTTACTTCCCTTCCACAAAGGTTTGATATTCAAATCATTGTATATTCACTAACCTTGTTGCCTTTCTTTGAGGCCTTATTTATCTTTTGAACTTGAAAGTAAATTTTCTCCCTCTCTATTTTGTGTTTGTAAAAAATTAACCATTAGTTGATCCTATAATTGTTTTTGGTTATTCTCTAAGAATTCATAGCTCTATTTTGAATTTTTTTATCTTATACCTATGGTTGTCTTTCCACAGATATTTTTTTCCATGGTTATTTTTCATTATTGAATCTTTTTATATCCTTTTCCTTCATATATCATTCTCTATCTTCTTACAAAAAATATAAATATAAAATATAGGTATTTGTATATAATCAATCTCTTCATTTTTCTTTTATTGATACAACCCTAAGAATTATTCATAGGTTTCTTCGATGGTTTGACCACTTCCATCAATTTTCTTCATTAATGATTTTCCATTTGCTAGCATTTGTATTTTTTATATTTTGATGTAATGAGTATTCATTATCTATATATTTTCTTTGTACAAAGTTTTTGATTAAGGAAAATAGGCTTTAAAAGGTCCCTAAAACCCTAAACATAGGTAAAATAGTCAACAGTAAAATGTTAAAGGCTACCGAGAGCCAAAAAGAAAAAGAAAAGACATCTCCCTAAAAAGAAATACATAGGAAAAAGCCAGGGAGAGGCACCAAAAAGCTAGGGCAGCCCATAAAAGGCCAAGGGGCTTCAGACAATGTCTCTAAGCATCTCAACAGTGTTGATCTCAAGCTTAGACAACTTGCCAACCACCTCTTTAATCTCCAAAAGCTCTTGATCAAGGGTCAGAGTATCTTTTTTCTTGGTGCTTAATCTAGTTCATTTCCAGGCTCCTTCATCAAGAGTCTTATCCTTAAGGCTGATGTCTGGATCCTGCTCCCCTAAATATATTCTGGTCATCTACATAGTGAATGAACTTCTTGATATTCTCATTGTCCTTAAGAATGTTAATCTTCTACTTAGCTATGCCTTGCATAATCTTGTCCATCTCAACGGTTCTGGTATTCATTGCATCCACTCTTTTTGCCATACTTTTCTCATCCTTGATGACCCTATTCTTAAGGCTATATGTCTCTCTTTCCAAAGTGCTCAAGCTATGTTTGAGGTCAAGGATTTCATGGTATATCCACTTAGTGGTTCGGTAGCTGTCCACTGCACTATTACCTGTAGACACCTAAAAACCTTTAGAAAATAAAGTATTTTTATTTTTATTTTCTAAAAAATTCTTGATGACATCATCATTTATTAATTAATTAATTATTTAATTTATTTATTTATTTTTATGCCATTAAATCCCTTTATCTTAATTTAAAATATTTAATTAAGGAATCCCTCCCAAAAATGTTTAAATCTTATTAAAACATTATTTCCTTATTTATTAATTATTTAATTAATAAATTGACCAAAAAAACTCAAAATAAATAAAAAATTTATTTTTTGTCCAAAACTTGGCCAATTTCCTTAAGACCACTAAACTCTTCCAAAATCTTCTAATCCTTCTTTAATTTTGATTAAAGGCTAATCCCATCATTTCCTACCCCTAATCCCAACTCAAAATATTTAATTAAGATTAAATATTAATCCTCATGTTTATTAAAAAAAAATTAACAAATATCTCCTCCTTCACCCACCCTCATTAAATGCCATCCACTTGCCTATCCCTAAGCTAATCCTAAACCATCCTAATCCATCCTCTAATCATTTGCATAATCCTAAGCAAGCTTAAAACCCTCCTAATCAAGCCCAAGTCAAAATTGCTCTCATCTCCCTCAAAATATCTCAACCATAAAACTTTATGAAGCCCACTAGGCCATAAATGACTCTTCCAAGCCCTTTCATTGCTCTTACAAGCCATTATGAGGGTCTTTATGAAGATTTTATCCCTTGAGCCTCCTTTGTTGACTCATCCTTCCCCTTTCCTCCATCCTCTCACCCTGTGACATGTGTCACTCCTTGATTGGTTGTAAGGAAGCACAATCCATGTGCTCTCCTCTCATGCAATCTAAGCCCTCCATGAGCTTTTTCCCATCCTTGCATCTTAGCCCTCAATCCCTCAAGCCTCTTGCCTATAAATTGGATCCTTCCCCTTTGCAAAATAACACAATCCATGAAGTAAAGTCATAATGCCATTTTGAGAAGCCATTTTACATCAAAACCATACACTCACACCCAAATTCTAACTCCATTTGAAGCCATTTTTGAAGCATAAGCTTGAGCATACATCCTATCTATTTAGACAAAGCCACTCAACAAGAGAGCTTCTTATTGAGAGAGTCCATTAATGGCTCATATTCTCAATTGAGAGCTCATCTTAGTCTATCTTGAAGTTTATGAATTTTTTTTAGTTTGTAGAAGCTTTATTTAAATTTGGTTTCTATTAGCATACTAACATTGCTCATATACATTTTGCCATGCCCGGTGGGACCCCGCATGGGTCATGTTCATTAGCTTTTTTAGTCAAGTTTTGTATGTCATTTGCTGATTTTGGCTAATTTTGCTTGTTTTTGTGATTGGTAGGATTGTATAAATTGGTTTTGTAGGTCCACATGAGCATGAAGAAGACAAAGGAACTCATAGTCTATCTCATGGTATTTGCAGATTTTTCAAGCTTATAGGTGGACAAACCACTTGAAATTCTTCTTCCTCTTCTTGTCTATATTCTTCTTATTCCATCTACTTCTTTTTCTTCTTCTTGTGGGATATCTTGGCCATTTTATTTTTTAAGCAAGAAAAATCATACACACTTCTTTTTAGTTCTTAAAATGAACCCCCAAATCATACTTAAACCCATTAAAAAATTAAAAATTTGCAAAAAAAAAAAAAATCTTTTAACAAGTGAAACTAAACCAATCCAATCATTTGCATCCTTGCAACATCAAGGTTTTAGATGCATTCATGCAAAGTTAGGAACACTTCATTTTTGGGAATTTAAAAAGAACTTCAAGTTTCCATTTCAAAAGGTTCAAAATCAACACTAAGTGCACACTAAAATCTAAATCAAACTCAAAGCATCAATCAAGGATAAAATGAACCTCATTTGTAAATATTTTAAAGTTCTTTTAAAAATCTCATGAAAATTAAGAGTCCTAAATGGTTGCCAAAAATTGTCCTAAAAGCTTTGTTATTTGTTCCAAACAAATGTCTTATTGCAAAATCTTGAATGTTTCTTAGGTTTTTCATGCATCAAAACAATCTAGGAATATCATTTGGGCTTAAAATATGCAAACTAGAACACAAAATCTTGAATGAAAACCAAAGTCCAAAGATTCATTTTCACTTTTGAGTCCAAAACAATCTTGAATGATCTAAGGTTTAAACAAAGCACTTCAAAGTTCTTAAAACAACACACAAAATCTCAATCTTGAATGCTCAAAGGAAAAAAACTTGAATGTTTAATCACTTGTCTTTGAATGCATGTTGCTAAAATCACTCTTGAGTGCCATGGATTAAAATCAAGTTTGTTTTTTTTATGAATGCATGATTAAAATAACAAATCCAATCTTTAATGTCAAGGATCAATTAACTATTGCAATATCAAACACTTCATTTGGAGCTTCTAAAATTGAACAAAACAAATCTCTTTTCCACATGCAATTTAGGTAAAGTTTGATTTTTGGACATTTAAGAAACTTTGTTAAGTTAAATACAAATTTACAAAAATCAATTTGAGTAGTTTCTTGGACTCACCTCTTTTCTAATCACCCATAAATTCAACCATTGGTTGCAATCTCAGTGCCATTTATGGGGATGGGTCTACTTGAAAAAGGTGTTAAATGTTCCACAATCTAACTCACTCACTTGGTCTTTGAACGTTTTCTTTAACTTTATCAAAAAATTTAAATGACCAAAACTCTAGATTAAATCGATCACACTTCAAGTTTGGGCACTAAAATTGAACAACTATTGACATGGAGGGCCTCCAGGTGCGCGCTTGACAAATCAAGTCTCACACATCTTTGCTTTGGACTTAAAAAAAAATCACACCAACTCTTGGATGCTTTAAAGGAAATTAATCGATACTTGACATGGAGAGCCTCCAGGCGCACGAGTTTGCTTCTGTTGACCCTAACTCTTCTTCTTGTTTGCATTCTTCAATCGATTTACTTTTGTTGGCGCTTCAAGTTGCAATTGAACATTATCTCTTAAACATGAGTGCTTGCAAAGTCTAGATTAGCACACATAAGAGTTAGTTGGTAAAAGAACAAGAGTGTTTTTTTTTAGCCCAAGGTCATCCAAGTCTTCTCTCCCCTTGTCATCTTTTGAGGCCATCTTGGGTGCATAAGATTAGGATCCAAAACCTTGTTTCTTTTTAGGAGGCCTGCTTGGGGATTTCATCACCCCTTGGATGACCTCAACTCCCGCGTTCCAACGGAGTATAAGAACCAGGAGGTGAATCGAAAGACACCTCTCTTGGGATCAAGATTTTGTCACTCGGGCTAAGCCTCAAGGAACTTTATACCCTTGAGAAGTGAAAGAGGAGAAGTGGGTTACCGCTTCTCTCAGCTGTGTGACATCTTTTTGGTTTCATCTACGGATTTGGGCCTCACGTACCTTGGGTATATCGAGGACTCCCTAACTAAACCAACTATCATCCTTCTAGACAACCATCTAGGATGTTAATGTGCTTGAAGTGACTGATCGAAATATTTGTAGAACACACACACTCCTTGGCGCAAGTATCACATTCTAGGAATCAAAACTTCTATCTGGTTGTTTCTATCTATTGCTTGGTCTTTTACTTATTGAATGAATGTTTTCCAAACTTTGTCAATCCTAGCTTAGGGTACACTTAGCATAGTCACTGCCTATTCCAAAAGTTGAACAAGTTGAAGCAAAATAATCGAGGTCTCTCAAAGCCAAGCAGATTCAAGAATTCATGTCAGAGCAACCCAAACCCAAACAAAAGTTCCACAAAGTTAAACTCAAACCATCTCAGGCATACCAAGAACTTTCAGCCAAGAGAAAATAAATAACACCAAGCTCGCGAATTGCCAAACTCCACAAAGTAGAGGACAAAGCTGCTGACAAAGCACTTCAAGAGGCTTGGTTAGAGTGCACCATCAAATTTAGGCAACATCCAGGAGTTAATCCTGCTTATGCCTTACCAACTAGGCATGATTTCTATGATTAGACACCCTTGTTTCTCCACATCTTCTTGGATAAGCTTCACTTTAGAGTCATCTTTGTAGAAAAGCCAGCCATCTTAGGTTATCCCCTTAAGCATTATTATCTCATCCATCTCATTTAGAATCAAACCATCTAGCTAGCAATCCAAAAATTGCACATCTAAGCTTTCAAATTTGTTGTCACCTTGCTAAAAGTTTGCCATTCCTAAAAACTTTCAAAACCACCAATCTCACCAAGGTTATCCCTTTTGACAAAGCTTTGTCTAGGGTAATCTAGCTTTGCCACTTGTTATCCCTCATCAACTTGAGCTAAAGGTTGGAATCCATAAGTGGTCAATCTTGTGTTCTTCCTAAAGGATCATTAATCTATCCTTAAGTTGACACAATCACCACCAAGCTTTCACATAGAAAAGTAAACCTTTTGTGCTTTGGCAACATATCTTTGAAGTTAGAATCCCCAACCCAATCCTCCTTAGGTTTTGTCATATAGCTTTGTCTCAATCTAGGAAATCATTTGCATAGAAAAGCCTTCCTCCCTTTTGCATCCACCAACATTTGTTGCATCTCATCCCTAGGAGCATTTTTCATGCCACCTGTCACTTGCTTAGCCAGGAAAAAAGAAATAATGGAGCCCTATCATTTGGATCGAACAGCCTCACCCCCCTTGAGCACTTAGCCATCCTTCAACCTAGAGAAAGCTATGCCATCATCTACTGACATTGAAGCTTTCATGAACCAACCAGGAAATGTAGTATTGGTAAATGCCATTATAGACAAGAACAAAGAGACAATAATGGCTAATTTTTGAAGGGACAATGTAGGAACCTTTGACTTTGGAAGACCCCCTCCATTATTAGATCCATCTCACCTATTGTTTGGGCAGCTGCCAACACCCATAGGCTCTTATGATCCAAATTATCCTCAATATATGCTAAAAGAAGAGCCTCCATACAATCCATATGATCCAACAGACTCAAACATACCATCATCCACCCAAGTTGAAATCTCCATGCCGCAAGCCAACCCAGCCACCACCACTCCATCCTTGGTTCATACCTCTCTGCCCCAAAGTCCCTTTACCCAAAACACCTCACCGTTCACCCCCTTCACTATTCCTGCTGCTGCTCCCCAACCCAGCCTTCCAAATCCACCCATCTCCCAAATTAGTGCTAGCATCTTTGGCCAACCTCAGCAATATACAACAGGGATGCCACCCATGGGGCCAAGTAATCAACCTTTCATCACCCCCAGCTTGTTCACCACAGCCCAAAGCACAATCCCATCATTTCCATTAGGTCTTGGAAGCTCAGTGCCATCAGCCACAAATCCACAAGCTACTAACCTCACTCTGCAAAGCTATCAAACCCCACAAGATACTACCAATGTTCTGCCTAGCTCTCAAGTGACCCAAGCTCCCACCACCACTCTACCAAGCTTCCAAATCCAGCCACCAAGCTATTAAACCCCATCAATTCCATTTCCTAGCTTTCAATTCCCACCACCTCCACCATCAACTAATCCATTACCTCCTATTACCAACTACTTTTTAATGCCACTTCTAGGAGGTAACCCACCAATCCAGCCAACCACCAATTATTTGTAGGTACCATCCCAAATGGGGGCGCAGCCCACATACCTTGGTCAAACCCCATAAGCCCCCTGATCCTTTCCCCAAGCTTCACAACGATCTTATACCTTACCTCCACAAAGCCATTCATTTATCCCACAGCCAGCTTATGTTCCTCAATCCCATATCAACAGCAAGCCTCGCAGCACATGTAGCAATATGCGCCACATCCCCCTCAACAACCTATCATCCACCATGTAGTTGCCCAAACAATGTACAATCCCTATCAGCAAATCCCTCACAGCCATCCATATTCAGTGGCCCCATCTAGCGCATACCTACCTCAAGGCACTCCTACATTGGGTGCACCCCAACCATCACCTATCAATTCAGAATGGGAGCAAATGAAGACAGCTCTGAAAGCCATCCAAGAAGGGAATGATCCGAAGACATTCAAGTTTGAGAATGTGTGTACTTACCCATTTGATAGAGCCATTACCATGACACCATTTCCCAAACACTTTGAGGTACCCAAATTTGACAAATTCAGAGGAAAAGGAGACCCTGTCACACATATCAAAGAATATTACATGCACTTCTAGGACGTGGCATACAATGATGTCTTCCTCTTGTGCCTTTTTGCCAAAAGCTTGGTTGGACCAGCTCTTGAATGGTTTTACAGAACCCCCTATGGCACAATTAAAAACGTTGTTGAATTATCTGAGGCATTCGTAGCCCAATATGCCCATCTTTTTGAAATAGAGCTATCAATAGTTGACCTTGTCCACACTAAGCAAAAAGGTGGAGAAAGCCTTGCTGAATACCTACAAAGATGGAAAACCCTTACCACCCGCATATCTTGCACCTTGCCAGAGTGCCATTTGGTGAAAATGTTTATTGATAATGCCCATCCTAGCTTGGCTCACCACATGACCATGAACTATTTCCAGACCTACAAAGATATCAAAGAGAAAGGAATGATCCTTGAGCAAGGACTCATTAAAGATGGTGTGGTCAAGATTTACAAGGAAGCCAACCAAAATCAATCACATTCCAATGACAAGTCTAGGTATTGGAACAAAAACAAGCATGTTGCAATAGATGGCATCACTGACACCAGACATGTGAATATTGTTGGTCCTTCTCACAACTAGTCCAACCCACCCTATCAACCAAACAATCAGCAAGCTATCAACTACCAACAACAGAATAACCACAGCTATCAAAACCACAATCCAAGACCAAACTTTCAAGGGTCTAGCAATCAAGCTAATGCCATCAATGTAGCTGCAAGACAAAAGCCCAGATTCCAACCTACACCTAGAAACTATACACCCCTTGGTGAGCCATTGGATGTCATTTTTGAGAAATTAGTCAAGGAAAAATTCATCAAATTTCCTCCTACCCAGTAAATTGACCCAAGCCAATCCAAAGCTACATGGTACAAAGACAATGAGTACTAAAAATTTCATAGGGTAAAAAGTCACACTACCCTCAGATGCATGAAACTGAAAGACTATGTGCAGGACCTCATTGATCGGAAGGAAATCACTGTTGGTGCCCAAACCTCTCCCAATGTAGGCTTACAGATCTATCAAAATTCTTTTCCTCCTCACAACAATCAAAATCTTGGAAAAGCACCTATCCAAACCAACAAAAATAACACCAACAACTATCAGCCAAACCAACAGCATGGGAAGAACAATTACCACACTTCATCCTATATAGACTATGGTAGCCTTATAGGTTGTATATCCAAGAAAGAGCCTTCTGTCAATGTTATCAATATCCAAGGACCAAACAATGAGTGTGTAGTCACCACTCAAAGAGCCTGATTTAACATCGCAGGCCCACCCCTTTCACCAGCACCATCAGCTCCATCAAAAAGCCAGTACAATATCTTGGAACACCTTGGGAACATGCCAACCCAAATCTCCATTTTAGACCTTCTTCACACTAGTCCTATGTACAAGAACATCCTTGACAGTGCTCTCATAGAATCTCATATCCCTTTGGATATCAATGCTACTAATTTTCGTAATCTTGTTGGACACCTTTCATCCTCATGTGCCCTATCGTTCAAACCCACCGACATACCCGTGGTCGAGCCAGATCACACCCTTTTGCTTCGCATAGCCATCATGGTATCCAATTTTTCCATGAAAAGAGTAATGATAGATAATGGATCAGCCTTGAATATTTGCACCCTAAAATTCATAAAACAAGCTGGGTATACTGAGGTAGATATCATCAGTGAGGTTATCACCATCAAAGCTTATGACAACTTGGAAAGAACCACAGAAGGAACTATTTTGCTACCAATCAAGCTTGGGCCCATCATCCAAGAGACACTCTACCATGTTATTGATCTAAACCTACCATTAAACATCCTCCTCGGTCGCCCATGAATTCATGCCATGAAAGCCGTTTCATCCACTTACCATCAGTGCGTCAAATTTTTGCATCAAGGCACTGAGGTAACCATCCATGCCAATCCAGAACCCTTTGCTTATTGCAATGTGGTTGAAGCCTCATATACAAACTATTTCCCTGCAATTGATATTGACATATCCATCGCTAGCTCATCCCACACTTGTAATGACCCAAAAACCATCCTTGCCTCCACCCTATCTATCGTGAAGATCAATAACAAAGGCTATGGAGAGTATAGTCTATCAGATGCCTTTGTTGTCGAGGCACTCCCACTTGATCCACATGCCTGTGTAAGATCGACATATCAAAAAGCTAAGGAGATTCCACCTCCTTGATACAAACAGTTTGGCCCAACAACCTTTGTATCCTCGAAAATCCCTCTTCATGAGGAGCTCACTCAAGATATCAACAATTGGTTACATAAGGATGCACCTCAAAGAAATCAAGCATGCCTTGATCAATTTAGCCAAAAGTATCCCCAAGAACATAAGCTCATCACTGACAAATGGAACTATCAAGGTCGTGGTCTAGGACTAGAAGAAAGGGGCATGCAGTGCCCCATCGACGCACACAAGTGGGAATTGAAGTCAGGTCTTGGCTTTGGCATACCCACAACTGGGGGCACCAATGAGAACGGTCACACTTTTTCAAACATTCACCGTGACCTTTTCAAAATTGAAGACATTCCTAAGGAAGTTGAAAAGAGAGCCTACGATGATATCCTAGCCCAAATCTCCCTCGGAGACTCTGTTCTCCAAGAACTATCCATCCACCTCATTGACCTACCACTTGCCCATCCACAACTCATAGATTGGGACCAACCAAGCATCATACACATTGATGAGTTCACATCAAAGGAAGCACTTCTGAGATTCATGGGAGCTAAAACACCTCACAAGAAAACAAAGCCAGATTCTACCTATATCTACAAGCTAGATCCCAAGGGGTATTTTGGAGAACATCTCCAACCTACTTTCGATACACCCAAAATTGGAACTAAGGTGAATCTGAGACTAGCTAAGGCAGTGAAGAGAACCCCTCAGCAAGAGCATCCAGAGCCACAAGTAGAACATGAGGATTTAGCATTACCTCCTCAAGATAATTGACCAAAGATATCTTCTATTCTAATTGAGGATACTAGGGAAGTCAACATTGGTTCTTCAGAGATCCCTAGGCTTGTTCACATTGTTGCATCCTTATCACAAGACCAAGCTGATCTCCTCTTTGAGGTCTTAAGAGAGAACATTGGCCAATTTGCATGGTCATATTAGGACATGCCAGGACTTGATCCAAAGCTTGTAATTCATCATCTTGCAGTTGATCCAAAGATCAAGCCCGTCAGACAAAAGCTTAGAAAAATGCACCCCAAGGCGGCATTATTGGTCAAAGCTAAATTAGAAAGAATGTTAGCTGCTAAGGTTATTCGACCTATCGACTGCTCAGAGTGGATCTCCAACATGGTCCCTATCACTAAACCTTCTAGTGACATCAGAATCTGCACTAATTTTAGAGATCTTAACAAAGCTTTTCCAAAAGATTATTTTCCCTTGCCCAACATAGATATGATTGTAGATCTTACAGCTAGACATGAAATTTTTTCCCTCATCGATGGATTTTCTGGGTATAATCAAATCAAGATTGTAGAAAAGGATCAGAATAACACAGCATTCACTACCCCTTGGGGAACCTTTTTCTACAAAATGATGCCTTTTGGCCTAAAGAATGCTGGGGCTACCTATCAAAGAGCTATGATAGCCATTTTTCATGATCTCATCCATAGAATTTTGGAGGATTATGAGGATGATATCTTGGTCAAGTCTCTAACCTTCATGGATCATCTTGCTGACCTGGAGAAAGTCTTTGATAGGTTAGCCAAATATCATCTCATGCTGAATCCCAAGAAATGTGTCTTTGAGGTCACATCTGGCAAGCTTCTAGGCTTTATAGTTTCTAAACGAGGTATAGAGATCGACCCCAGGAAGGTCAAGGCTATCTTAGACATGCCTCCTCCCCAGAAACTGCGACAGCTTCATTCTCTTCAGGGAAAGCTTCAATCTGTTTGGTGCTTCATCTCCCAGCTTGCAGATAAGTGTACACCATTTTCACATTTACTGAAGAAGGATGAGAACTTCAAGTGGGATCCTTTATGTCAGTGTAGCTTCGACCATCTCAAGTAGTATCTCATCAATCCCCCTATCTTGGTTCCACTAGTTCCTAGTCATCCCCTAATTTTGTACATATCAAAAACACCTACTACTCTAGGGGCACTTCTAGCACAGCTTGATGACTACAGCAAAGAAAGAGCCATCTACTACATCAGTAGAACCCTAGTTGGTTATGAACTCAATTACACTCCTATGGAAAAAGCTTGTTCGGCAGTTGTTTTCTCAACTCAAAAGCTTTGCCATTACATGCTAAGTCATACCATCCAACTAGTCTCCAAGATTGACCCTCTCAAGTATATGCTCTCCAGAACAGCACTTACAAGTCGTTTGGCCAAATGGGTTATGCTTCTTAGCGAATTTGACATCCAGTATGTGGACAGAAAGGAAATCAAAGGGCAAGCTATAGCAGATCACCTAGCTGATGCACCTCTAATAGATGCTTATCCCTTGATCATAGAATTTCCAGATGAGCATACCTATCTAATTGAAGAACAACCCCCATGGAAACTTTATTTTGATGGCTCATACACATCTCATGGATCAGGGGTAGGAATATTGTTGGTCACACCTCAAGGAGATTACATTCCAAAAGCCTTCAAGCTACAATTCCCTAGTACCAACAATATAGCTAAATATGAGGCCCTCATAGTAGGATTAAAGATAGCTGCAGAATGGAACATTGTTGAGCTACAAATCTTTGGTGATTCTCAGCTCATCATCAAGCAAGCCCTAAATGAATATCAAACCAAAGATGAAAAGCTATTACCCTACAAAGAGCTAGTTGATCAGCTAATCTAGCATTTTACAAGGCTTAAGTTTACACAAGTGCCTCGAATACAGAACAAAGCAGCAGATGCTATGGCTACTATAGGCTCGCTCTTGGAAATTCCCCAAGTAGCTACACAGTATGAGTTTTTAGTGGAGCAGCTCCTCACACCCGCCTATGCAAATGAGGATTCAAACCGTGTTTGTATCTTGGTTGGTCCCCAATCCCCTTGGTACCATGAGATTCATGCTTACCTTAACGATGGTATCATATCCCCTCACCTCACACATACCCAATGCCAGAAACTCATCCAAAAATCATCTCGCTATGTTATCATAGCCAATACCCTATATCGTCGGGGTTATCATGATACTCTCTCTCGATGTTTAGACCAAAACAAGGCTGCGATGGTGTTAAAGGAAGTACACTCTGGACTTTGCGGTGCCCACACAAGTGGTATTGTCCTAGCACCACAAATCCTTAGAGCAGGCTATTATTGGCCTACCATTGAAGAAGACTCCTATGACTTTTTCAGAAAGTGTCTCCCATGTCAGCAGCATGCAAATCTTGTGCATGCTCCAGCACAGGATCTATAGCCTATTGCACCACCTTGGCTTTTTTCTTGTTGGGGCCTTGATCTAGTTGGAACTATCACACCCCTCTCATCTAATGGACATAAATGGATAATAAAAGCTATAGACTATTTCACTAAATGGGTGGAAGTAGTCCCCCTAGTCTCAGCTACAAGAGTTCAGGTCTCCAAGTTCATCTTGTACCACATTGTTTGCCGCTTCGGCATCCCATCCACCATCTTCACCGACCATGGAGGTAACTTTGAAAATCTCAACATGGAAGAATTATGCACTTCCCTCCACATCCATCACTGCTTTTCTAGCCCATATTTCCCACAAGGTAACGGCCAGGCAAAGGCAACTAACAAAACCCTCCTCAAAATCCTAAAGAAAGTTGTCAATGATTTTGGCCATGATTGGCACCTACAAATAAATCCAGCCTTATGGGCCTATCAAACTTCCTTTCATACATCCACAAGCACAACTCCATACTCCCTAGTCTATGGTGCCAAAGTGGTACTACCTATAGAGGTTGAACTTCCCTCCTTGTGCATATCTTTGCAAGGGCAAATATCAAATGAAGAATATAGAGTAGCTTGGCTCACCCAGCTAGATCTCTTAGACGAGAAGCAACAACAAGCCTATGATCATCTCACAGTCTATCAAACTCATCTCAAAAGGAATTTCAACAAGAAGGTGCTTCCATGACACTTTCAGCCAGGTGACATGGTCCTCAAAGAAAACATGAAAGTCCAAGCAGATCGAGAAAAGAAAGGCAAGTTTGAACCTACATGGCTTGGTCCTTATGTTGTCACTGCTTCCTTTGGCTCCAGAGCCTATCAGCTATCTACACCAGAAGGAGAACTCTTGAATGATCCTACTAACATCATTCATCTCAAGAAGTTCTATGCTTGAAGATCCTTGGTATACCCAACTTTTCAAAAATACAAAAAAAATAGTAAAGAGAAATAAGCATCCAATGGTGAAAACTTGGCAATTCAAGCGCCTTGGATAGGTACCTTGGTGAAAACCTAGTAATTTAGGTACCTTGTGTACTAAGACTAATCCATTATCTATCACTATTCTATCCCTCATCCATTCACCCACCATCCCATAAAACACCTGCTTGTTCCCTTGGTGTTCGAACCAAATATCCAAAATCTAATGAAGCTTGTAAATACCTCCTGTACAGCTTGTAAAATCTTGTACCAAAGCTTGTATTATACCTTGTAAATCTTGTACCATACCTTGTATATCCGAATCTTGTCCAAAGTTTGTACCATATTCCAGCCTATAAATAAACTTGTATCCTAGCTTGTATACTATCACATGCACACACAAAACCCCATTTTCACTTAAGCTTTTTGCAAACCATCTACCTATCCACCTATCACCTATTATAGACATCCCATCCTTCACAAATATTTCCATCTCACAATAACCAAAACATGAACAAACTTGTACATTTGTAACATATCTTGGTCCATCAGCTTGTACATCTTCTTTAGCTTAGTACCATTGTATCTATCTAGTGTTCATGTTAGTTCATCCTTGATCAGCATCTTGCACCCATTGCACATCTTGGTTAGCTATTATAATGCATCCTTTAGCTAGATTCCTATCACCAAAGTGTTATCTTTCTTAGTTAAGCTTGGCAGACGCATCACTCATCCAAATCCACCAGCTTAGGTGCTCTCCGATAGGTCCTTGCAGGATATAGCTTTCCTCATGTCTGATCTTGGTCCGTTAGTACCTCATCCTACCCATCTCATTGGCAAATGGTTCTCTTTTGGATTTTTTCTTTCTTTTGATTTGGACTCTTTCCTGTTGGGTCTTGAAATATCTTTTCCAAGAAATCTCCTTGTTCCCTCCTCAAGGTTGCCATGATCTTCTATATCATGGTATACTATGAATGGGGTAATCAGAGCGTAAGGTCTTGATCATGTCTTTTTCTTGTTTTCTTTTCTTCTTGTGGGTTACCCAATGTCATTTCCACACTGCTTCCTCTGGGATTCATGTGTGATATTGGGGCAATCCTTGCATGTTTGTTTTGAGTTAGTTCGTCAGTCCTTTGGACAGTTGGTGAAAAGGCCTTGATGTTCTTGGTAACCTTCACAATTAACCAACAGTCCTATAGAAAATCTAGTGCTCAACTACATGGTGGTACTTCTCTTTGAAGTATCCCCCCGCTCAAAAAGCTTCAATGGCTTTCCTTCATCTCCATTGTCCCCCATCTATATCCAGCATGTATCTCTTCTACCCCAGCTTATCCATCAGTATCTCTTTGAATCACTCCTCACCTTTAGCTTTAGGGATCCACAATCCTAGTCTTAAGGATCCACCAAGCCTCATCTTTCGAGATCCACAATCCTAGTCCTAGGGATCTTTGAAACCCATCTTCCACCAATCTGACTCTTTGAAATCCTGTTGCATCAGCTTTTTAATCCCCTCATCCATCTCCCCATCCTGGATTCCTTTTATAGCGCTCTGCTCCTTCATCCTCTGCAATCCCTGAGATCTTAAGCTTGCTTCCTCTTGTGCCTTTGATTCTCCTTTATCATTATCCCATAGTGAGAGTTTGAGTTAACTAAACCTCTTCTCTTAAGCCAATCTAAGTCTTCTTGCTCATCTCAGATTCTTGTACTTTTCAAGAAGTCGTCGAGCCTTGCTTTCTCTCCCTGTCGCCTTCTTGAGGGGGCATCTTGCAGTCCATTCTCTCCTCTTCTACTCTAGCCTTGGGCATCTTATTTTCTTATCTTTGATGCCATGCCACTTGCGGCATCACATCAAAGAGGGGCAAAATGTAGACACCTAAAAACCTTTATAAAATAAAGTATTTTTATTTTTATTTTCTGAAAAAAATTTGATGACATCATCATTTATTAATTAATTAATTATTTAATTAATTTATTTATTTTTATGCCATTAAATCCCTTTATCTTAATTAAAAATATTTAATTAAGGAATCCCTCCCAAAAATGTTTAAATCTTATTTAAACATTATTTCCTTATTTATTAATTATTTAATTAATAAATTGACCAAAAAAACTCAAAATAAATAAAAAAATTTATTTTTTGCCCAAAACTTGGCCAATTTCCTTAAGACCACTAAACTCTTCCAAAATCTTCTAATCCTTCTTTAATTTTGATTAAAGGCTAATCTCATCATTTCCTACCCCTAATCCCAACTCAAAATATTTAATTAAGATTAAATATTAATCCTCATGTTTATTAAAAAAGTTTTAACAAATATCTCCTCCTTCACCCACCCTCATTAAATGCCATCCACTTGCCTATCCCTAAGCTAATCCTAAACCATCCTAATCCATCCTCTAATCATTTTCACAATCCTAAGCAAGCTTAAAACCCTCCTAATCAAGCCCAAGTCAAAATTGCTCTCATCTCCCTCAAAATATCTCAACCATAAAACTTTATGAAGCCCACTAGGCCATAAATGACTCTTCCAAGCCCTTTTATTGCTCTTACAAGCCATTATGTGGGTCTTTATGAAGATTTTATCCCTTGAGCCTCCTTTGTTGACTCATCCTTCCCCTTTCCTCCATCCTCTCACCCTGTGACATGTGTCACTCCTTGATTGGCTGTAAGGAAGCACAATCCATGTGCTCTCCTCTCATGCAATCTGAGCCCTCCATGAGCTTTTTCCCATCCTTGCATCTTAGCCCTCAATCCCTCAAGCCTCTTGCCTATAAATTGGATCCTTCCCCTTTGCAAAATAACACAATCCATGAAGTAAAGTCATAATGCCATTTTGAGAAGCCATTTTACATCAAAACCATACACTCACACCCAAATTCTAACTCCATTTGAAGCCATTTTTGAAGCATAAGCTTGAGCATACATCCTATCTATTTAGACAAAGCCACTCAACAAGAGAGCTTCTTATTGAGAGAGTCCATTAATGGCTCATATTCTCAATTGAGAGCTCATCTTAGTCTATCTTGAAGTTTATGAATTTTGTTTGGTTTGTAGAAGCTTTATTTAAATTTGGTTTCTATTAGCATACTAACATTGCTCATATACATTACCTTTATCAGCCTCTATTCAATATTCTTCTACTTGTTGTGATTCATGACAATATCTAATACCTTTCATAGGTATTTTCTTTTATGGGCACTTCATTAAAAAATAAATTAACATTATTTGATACATCCTATACCTTTATTCTTGAAATAATTATCAAGATTGTCTATTTTTGTAACATAGGGGAGGCCACTCCTTTTCCTTGGTAATGTTGATGGTTATATTATTGGAGATGTCACATTCATGATGTAATATACTACCTCTATACCTCAGTATTGGTAATAGTGATAATTTTTTTTTCAATTACTATTTCCATGTAATATAACATTGCTAATTGCTCCTTAGAAATTGTTAGTGTATGTTTTGGCTTTAATTAGTCACATTTTCTCTACACATAAGCATATTGTCCATCAATAACCTTATGACATTTTTTTAACTTTATGGCATTTTTTTCCTTTATACTAAAATTATACTTTACTTGTAGATCCCTTCCATATAATGAGCCAGGGCTAACATTTCTTATTGTTCTTATTTTCATACATTCTTCTATTATGAGATTTCCATTGTTTGAAGCTCATTGTACTTGCAAAAAAAAATCTCATGTATAATTGTGTTAGTGAACAAATTGTTGTCCTAGAAAATATATGCAATTGTAACTCTAAATGCCCAAGTGAGAGGACAAATCGGCACCAACAATTGGATAGGTTATCGTTGGATTGATAACCTTCTTCTAAATTTTATTGGGTATAGCTCCCCATGTAAGATATACAAAGAATTAATTTTGGATGCTTTTAACCAGAATGCACAAAAGGATTTCAAGCATCTATCTGTAAACACAGAGTAGATAAAGAAAGCTAAATGACTACAAGAAAATAGGTAACAAATGACACAAAGTCCATTTGCATGCAAGTGTTACAAAGAGAATAAAGCTTGAGAAAGAAAAGAATCAAAACTTTAAAGACACTTTGAAATGAAATATATTCAGAAAGCCATGATATAAATGTGTTTAGAGAAAACTAAAAGTCATACAAAGATAACAATCAATGGAAAGAAAATTGCCCATATTCAAAGTTTTGGTATGCAACTATCTCCTGAGTCTCCCTCCTCTAAAAATGAAGAAATAACAAAGATCTCATTACATTATGCATCTAAATCACTAACTAAAAAGAAAAACTAAATTCCCTCCCCTTGCATACATTCAAAATCAAAATATCCCCTGTCTTCCAACACACTGTTTGAAGAATTAAATAAAACTCTGCTCTTTCTCTCCCAACAAGTACAAATGAAACTTTAGATAAAACTCCTTTTTTTGCAGCCCAAAGTCTTTAGCCCAGAAAAGAAAAAAAAAGGAACCCCTCTCCCCTCTTTCTTTGGCCCTTTTATCTTTTTCTATGGTCGATTCCTGTGGCTTTTTAGTTTCTCAAACTAAATCCTGAGAAAGACCTAATGATTTTCCTTTTACATGTATTCACATCATTATAAATATTATCTAATATCTTTACAAATATGAGGCCTCGTAATGAGGCCTTATAACCCATGTTATTATTTACCAACACCACATCTCTCATGATAGATGTCAAAGGTGGATATAAAATTTTACAATGTTTAAACATTGTCCATTTCCCTTAACTAACACCTGTCATATACCATCATTATGTGAGAGAGTTTGCATATGCCACCTGGTCTCCCAGATCATTATTTCCATGGGACCCAAAATCCATAAGTTTCTTTGCAAGTGCTCGACAATTTGCCACAACCTATAGTTGATATGCCTTAAATTCTACAGTCATAGCTTGCTTCAAATACACAGCAAGTCCCCCTATAGTATGGTTATGTGGTCCTCCCTAAAATCCTAGAAAAATAGGAATGTTGATAGCTATCTTGGGATCAATGTCCAACATTTGATACCAAATCTCACATCTTTAAATTAGCTCCTTCTCAATGCAGCTTTGATGGCAGTTACAAATCTCAAATTGGTAATGGTTAGAATGACATAAGAAACATACCATTTGGAATGGTATTGACTCTTTAGCATCCTCATTACTATTGTGAATAGTGTTAGTTACATGTCAAAATGAACAACCAAATTTGAATAAGTTCATGGCCAATAAATTTAATCTAACATGAGACCGGCATCTTCAGCATCTGAGCCAGCTCCAATGAAATTTCCTGCCCTAATTGTTGTCAGCATTCATTGACCTACCGCTGGGAAATCTGGATGCTACATAAGAATTGCCTCTACTAATCACTTAGCCATATATCTATCTTTAATGTTTGACAAGTCAGCATCCTCTATCAACAAAGGCAATACTTCCTGAAATGAACCTTCATAACAAAGGTTGCTTCCAGCACCATGGCACCTATTTGAGCAATGGAAGAGTGTTGTATTCTCTAACATTTGTAGGTTTTGATCATCACTCTATTCCTGTTCCTTGGATGACTGAAAAATTATGGCCTAGTTATCCATGTCTGCCACACGAACCCAACCATTTTCAAGAAGACTTTTGTTGTTTCTCCCAAACGTATTTCTAGTACAAGCAAACACATCAAATGCCCTTAAAACAAGCTCCTAATGTTCATTTTTTAGGCATATTTCAACTAATTGACTTGGATTGAGTACCTCATCACTAGAAAGATCCATCTAATGTGCTTCTTCTTGTACTTTTATAATTCACAAATCAGCATCAATGCATTCCACCTTTTCCTCCCAACCTGGTTCTCCACCTGCTAAAGCTATAATCTTGGCTAGATTTAAAAAGCATCTCTATTCAAAAAATGATAAATGTGCCTTCTTGTCACCAACTTTTTTTGGCTCATCAATTGATGTAGTGACATCATCTTGAGATGAAAGAGCAAATGTATGGAGAGTGCTAGAAGCTGATGTGAAATGATTTTGGATGATTTCATGAAGCCAAAGTATGTTCTTGTGCTTTTGGAGAAATGTAGCTTGTTCTTCCTAGAACTCCTCTCGCAACCTAAGAAGCTTTGCATACTAGTGGTTTTTATAGCATTGGTCAAAGACAAAATTGTTGAATCAATGTTCTTTGAGACCCATACTTTCATGCATAAGGCTTAGGAGGTAATTCATGTCCTTAAGATCAGAGCAAATATCCCACAATGTTTGATAGCCCACATGGCATCGAGAAATTGTAATTAAGGATTCTAAATTGCTTATTAGTATTTCTTGCCTTCTTTTTCCTTCATCATCACCAGCATCAGCATCCTCTAAACACATCTACCAATATCATCTCTTTGTAGTTGTGTACCCATGAGATAGATGCCCTCTGATTTATTGAATTTCTCCTTACACTTGCATATAATGTGTGAAATAGTTTGAATCTTGTGATGCCCTTGTATCATACTCCTGGGGACAGAAAAATTCAAGTCTCATTGAATTCCTATGATCTTCTTCTGATTCTTCCAATTGTAAGAAGGCATTAATGTCTCCACAAGAATGATTAAATTGATACCGGTCACCATAACATGTTGATTCCAAAATGTAGAATGAATACCCTTCATGGTATCTTCTTTGAATTCTAGAAAAAATACCTTAGTCAACCTCATATTACCTGCATAAAAATACCAATCAATTGGATCCACAATACGATCTTCTCCCTATTTGTAAATCTTTAGAGCATCACATTCATCAATAAATACTTCATCCCTATCATCAATAGTCTTCTCTTCAGCATCTGATCTTTGCACTACATCTTTTCCTTCCTAATCATTTATTTCAACATCTCCATCATCCAGGCAAATAATTTCTTCAACCATACCTGTCACCAACTCTCCCTCATGTGTAAGAACCCTTTCTTCACAAGGTTCAACAACAACCTCTTGTTGTTCGCTCTCACTCTCACTCTCTACACCAACATTCATCTGCTTTCCATGCCCTTCCAATGGAATGTTTACTACTTTATCCTTTTCTTCATCAACAACTTCATCTTCATCTATTGCTTTCTCCAAAAGCAATGCTCCAAAAGATTTTTTTGATTTTGTGTCTCACATTTTTATGACAGGTTTGCAGGAGATCTATATTGTTCATCACACAAGCGATAATGTTGTAGACATTTATGATATGGAGCATGCAAGAATATGTACTTGGCACATGATATTTATTTTTTGATACCAAATTATGGAAGATACTCAACATGAGATAGACAAAGACTGGAAGAAAAGGAAGAAACTCTCCAATCCAAAGAGGCTTGGATTCATTTGATCCTTGGGAGTATGGTGTAGAGCACCCTAGCAAAGGGTATGAGGAGAGGGTCATTTGATTTAATGATCTAGGAAGATCAAATCTTGAATGTAACTAGAACAATGTTCCATTTTTTGTAATTGATGTTTTGAAGATTAAAACTATAAAGGCATGTAATGAAGTTAAAGACATATATGATTGTAAGTTTTCAAAGTTGACAACTTAGACAACAAATTTTCATTTTATAACTAACTGGTAACAGTCAGATAAATGATTGTTACAGTTAGATAGTGCTTATTTACTATTATTTGTGTTATTTAATAAGGAGTGTGTCAAGTTTTGAGAGGGGTATGTTGTAGTTGAGGAAAGCCAACTCCGAAGACGCCAAGATCACCTGCATGCGAACTTGTCAAAGAGAAGCCAAGAAGGGGAAAAGCATGGAGCATGGGCAAAACCCTAAACGGACATGAGAGCCATCATAATGCAAACACAAGCAGAAATGTATTTACAATAAGAAAATGATGTTCCCTATATTTTACAATGAGAGAGAGCCCGAATATAAAGAGCTCATGGAAGCTTGTAGAACAAGCTGGAAGGAGGTAGAGGACAAAAATGACAACTCAGCACATATCCACAAAAAGTGGAATATGCTAAAAAAGGAGAAAACTCCCGAGTTGTCAACAACTAACCACTACATGCATTAAATATGAAATATTAAATAAATGCATGACCTAAGTAAACTTAAGCAATAGAATAAATAATTAAATATTAATTATTTACTCTAACACCCCCCCTTAAGTGCAACTTAGGGAAATGCCTTAAGCTCACAAAGCTAAGATGAAATGCATAATGGGTCCCGGCAACGAGGCCATTTTAGGTACCCAAGTACAATGCAAGAAGAAATGAAACCTCTGTAAACGGGGAAAGAGAGAAAACCACATGGGAAAAACCCTCCCCTAAAAAGAGGTAAGAACCCAGTGAAGAGCTGAAGAAGTCTCCAACTAGGTAAATTGTCCCCTAAAACAGGAACAATTTACCTAGTTGGAGACTTCTTCAGCTCTTCACTGGGTTCTTACCTCTTTTTAGGGGAGGGTTTTTCCCATGTGGTTTTCTCTCTTTCCCCGTTTACAAAGGTTTCATTTCTTCTTGCATTGTACTTGGGTACCTAAAATGGCCTCGTTGCCGGGACCCATTATGCATTTCATCTTAGCTTTGTGAGCTTAAGGCATTTCCCTAAGTTGCACTTAAGGGGGGGTGTTAGAGTAAATAATTAATATTTAATTATTTATTCTATTGCTTAAGTTTACTTAGGTCATGCATTTATTTAATATTTCATATTTAATGCATGTAGTGGTTAGTTGTTGACAACTCGGGAGTTTTCTCCTTTTTTAGCATATTCCACTTTTTGTGGATATGTGCTGAGTTGTCATTTTTGTCCTCTACCTCCTTCCAGCTTGTTCTACAAGCTTCCATGAGCTCTTTATATTCGGGCTCTCTCTCATTGTAAAATATAGGGAACATCATTTTCTTATTGTAAATATTTGCTCTTACTCTTTCGGTTTCTCTTCAGCAAGCTATTTGCATGTAGGTGATCTTGGCGACTGCGGAGTTGGATTTCATCAACTCCTACAGGGTAGAGGTGGTGTCATGTCAAGAAGCCCATGTAAAAGTCTGAATCAATAAAACTACAAAGTTGTCTTCAACATTTATTTCCAAGTTTTCTTGATACAGTCAGGAACAGTGAGTTCCTGTGATTAATTAAAACCCATTTTTTTAATTGGTTTTTAATGTGAAGATGTTATATTAGTCATTTCTTAATTTTCCCATGCATTCTTGTTACTTTATTTGCATTTTGAATCAAGAATAATAGGTTGCTAACTTCGAGACAGTGACTGGTTAAGAATAGTTAAGAACTTTTGTTTTGAAACCCTAATGGTGATAGACCTCTCCCACCCTCTATAATCATTGTGATTGGTTGGAGAGGATAAAAATGAATGATGTACTTGTATCATAACCATTTTATGTAAATGTAGGTTGGAGGGAAGAACCACAATAGTTGATGATTTGCTTTTGGGATTAAGCCCAATTTTGGACACTAGTCTCTATGAAACTGATCTAATCCATGGAAGAGGTGATTTGGTGATGCAATGTGAAGAGGGAGACCATTTATGAAGTGTTTTTATTATTGGTTTAAGTTGGGTAAGAGATTAGTGGTCCAAAATGAAGGGATGGATGGAACATGGTTGTTAAGCCATAAGAAGATGTTTCATGAAGGAAGAATGAAGGTTGAGGCCTTGGAAGAATTTATGGTGTTTGGGAAGCATTAAGTGCACTTGGTTAGCCTAGAAGGAAGTTCTTGAGGGGACATTGGAAGTGAGGAGTGTTGCAAAGTTGATTAGATGTTGTTGTCTGATATGAAGAAGATGGATACCACTCACCAGCTCTACATCATTTCTACGGGTGGAGATTTACTAATGGAAACTTTTGACAATTAGTATGGTTGATTGAGCGTTATGTGTTCCCTTGGTATAAGAGCAAGGCTGAGAGGAGTATCTGGCCTTGGTCTTAATGAATATCTTGTGCCTTCTTCCATCATGGCATCATAATATATATATATATATATATATATATATATATATATATATATATATATGATGTTTCCAACTTTCAAAATGAAGCTCGACTTCCATACATTTCTAGTTTGAACTCCCATCTATGAGAAAGGATCATTCATTTGGATTTGAGCATCATGACTCAGGTGCTTTGACTCATTACCTTACATAACCCAAACTACTAGACACATATCCATATATTTGGAGATTGGCTTCTCTTTATGTCTATATATGTGCCGAATTAGCATATGCATTTTGTCAAGAAAAATGTGTGGGCTGCCACGAAGCAAGATATGAGGCGGGTGTCTTTATGTAACCAAAATTGTATTCTTTGATGATAACCTCCCCAATCTACCATAGGTCTTGCCTTTCTTATGGGTTTGAAGACATATTTTAAATTAGTTTGAATCTATCTTTGGATATCTTGTGTGATGACACCTTTTGCAGATAGCTTGCAATACATTCATGTCCATCGGTCTCTTTGAATTTGTAATCATCAATAAGTGAGATCTGGCTTTCAATTGTATTTTTCTTATTCTTCCTGCCTCCTTATCAACATAGAGTGAGGGTCAAGCTGAGGGAATAAAGTGATAATTTTATCAAATAATGCATTAAAAAATGTGATAATTATCACTATGACCAATGTAAGCACTGATTCTGTATTATTTTTGCATCCAAGATACTATGCCACATGAGTCTTTTATAATTCTATGCTTTGCCTCAAAAGGATCTTCCTCAGTCTCTAGCTTGAATATCCTAAATAAGCTATCTTGTGGACCTAAACATGGGGAACTCTCACCATTCTCATAGGATCCCTAGTTTGGTAAGAAAAACCATCTGATCTCTTTGAGTATGAATTATATCTCCAAATCTAGTTGAGTTGTGGAATTATAAACTTCTAAGTTTTGAGATCAAACCTTGGATTTGGAACTTTTGATGATATGTACTATGATTCATTGAAAATGTTATTCATAGAACTTATAGCCTGAGTTTTATTGACAACTTTAGTAACCCCATGATCAAGATGCGTGCTTGCAACTCTATCAATCCACCTTCAAATGAGTTATATTCCAGATTAAACCATCATCATTGATTGTACCATTAATGGATTGGCATTCCTTGTGATATTAAATCTATGCATAAGACTTGAGCTTTGAGTTTCTGACCTTCGAACCATTGGGCTTGATCTGTGCCTCTACACTTTCCTAAAAATGTTGAATTAAAAAAATCCAACCCTACATTATAAACTGAGATAGAATTCTAAACTTTTTTGAACTAAAAATTATACATTTTGAACCATTTCAAACTATCGAACCACTTTGAATTTCTTTGAACCGAGTTCAAAGTACTTTAGAGAGGTTCAAAACTTGAATTTGAGAGTTTAAAATCTAGGCCCATATGTGTACTAAAAAATTGCATGAGATTCTCATTCCATAACAATATTATTATTATTGTTATCAGTTATCACTACTCTATATACACTATGTTCCTTGATGTAATGAGAATATTGGTCAATGATAATAGTATTCCTATGAAACACACATGTGATGATTGTTTTAGTATCAGTGATATCAATAAATTATATTTTAATTGACTTCACTTTTTCAAGATTAATATATTCTCTTGTATTAGACTTGTGTAGAGTATGATAAGTGCCATCTTATAAGAGAATATACCAATTTTGAAGTTTCCCTTCAAATATGTATCTTTATTTGATGAGTTTGATTATTATTGATGTACTTACAATTTCTATGATATCTATTACACTATCTTGAGAATATTGCTAAATTTTAATCTTAGACTCCTCTTATGATGAAAATCTTAATTAATTGTAGACCTATTGAAAAAATCTCTATACTTTGACAAGGACTTCACTTGTTTATGTCAAAGTGAGACTTTTGTGTATGTAATCTGATTGCTTTTACATGTGAATAATATCTTCTAAATATATGATGGATACTATTTAATTTTCTATTTGATGAGAATTAGTATCTATATTTATTTTTTATCAACTACTAAACTTGACTTGTAGCTTTTGTTAGTTCCTTCTGTGTAGGAAACTATTTCCTAGGTGTTGACATTAACAAGTTATTAATCTTTCGTAACACCACCAATTAGGACCGATCTTAGTGTGATTTTCATCCCTTTTATATGTCTATTTCTAATAATTGATCTTTTCAAACTGGTGAATGTACTTTCACAATATTCAAGGTAGGAGAAGAGGAAGGAATTGATTAAGAGGGCTCAAGCTTTGGATTATTTTAGACTTTTTCTACATACTAACATCTTGGGCCCTCCATTCCTGTGGGATGATCAAAACCACCACCAACTATTTTGTAGAGGGTGTCTATTGTGATTACAATTGGAAAGGTAAACTTAGGGGGGGGGGGAAGGCGGGGGTGGTGGGTGGTGTGTGATCAGTGCTTTAAATTTTAACCAATAAAAACATTCACCATACATCAATCTCACGTATTTAATAAGTAAACTAAAATACCATGTAAAGAATATACGTCTAAAGTATGTAAACAAGTAAGCATTCACACATATATGAGACAAGATATGATTACCTAGAAACCCTATAATGAGAAGGTGAAACTAGGGTAGGGATGACACCCACAAATCTTCACTATTGCAATAATAAAGTGTATCCAACGAAGGTTACAATGTTTTGATCATGAAACATGATCTATCCTATGAAAGGTCTACCCTATCAAAAGCTTACAAAGACTGTTAGGTCTTACCCTGTTAAAGGATATCAACACCCTATTAGAAGTGTGTCTAGTTAAAGGACTTCAACTTACAATTAAGTAAGCACCTTGTTAAAGGATTTTAATATATCCTATTAGGACTCCTTTGTTAAGATATTTAATCGATTCACCCATTAGAATGTCTCAGCAATGTTCCTATAATTAGCATTATATTGCTTTATGCTAGATCACCTCTATATTGTTGTGTACTTGATCCTTCTTGATCAGATGTCTCTCTACTATTCATTATTTCCTTCTTCTATTCTTATTTAATTGATTCTATAATGTAATTCAGATCATAATACCTTGGTCACCATGAATGTCTTGTTTGTGCATGCAAACTCTCCTTCCTCTCTCTAATCATTCATTAAAAAATTAGGGTTTTTCCTCCTTAAGAAGATCTAGGTGACTTAGGGTTAGGTATGAATCAATGACTAAAATTCATCCATATTGCCACTTAAACCTTCCCTTTACCTGATTGAATGCATGTAATGCATAGGGATTCCTACTTAAGATTCATCCTTATCAACAAAAGATAGTAAATCAATCCTTAAGTCAGCCCAAAAATGGTTTGCATAGTAGTTTGTGCCAATACAAACAACTATGTCAAAATTGTGTTACTCAACATCTAAAGTCCTTGGTGCTCCACACTAACTATGACTTCAATGCTATCACTTGGCAACTAAATGACTCAACATGCATTTCTTGCTCAACTCCTAAATCACTAAGCACATACTGTCTACTCGACACTTGAGTGACTCAACACATGAGTGACTTAGCACTCACTATTTACTTAGCATGTTCTAACTTATATGTTGTGCTCAACATATGTTACTTGTTTGACATGAACTAAGTAAATGAATTAAGTGTATAGACACTCACTTGTTAATACCAATATGAGATTAATAGGCATCTAGGTTCTCATTAGCACAAATGGCATTAATAGTTGGATTTTTTACATGTTCTCTCCCCATGCAAGGGAGCCATGTGCCAAGTTTTCCTTAAATCATTACCTTGTTTATTTTGGTAGTTTCTTGATAGATTATGAAGGTCATGAGTTGAGTGCTTAAAAGAATATTATACTTACTTTTGGAAGCTAAGGAGACTATGAAGTGACTAGCTCAAAAGATTAAGGTCATCCTCAGCATCCTGCACACATTCTCTAGGTATTTTAATATTATAGTTTTCAATCTAACTACCTCTCTCTATCTCTAGGGTTTTTGGTTTCCCTAGCTTATGGCTACTTCTGTACTTATCACTTTTTTATCATTGTTGCATTAAATTTAATGCAAGATTCACATAAAATATATCCCACACTGCCCTAGCAAAAAAATTCTCCAAATTTAATCCTCTTCAACAACTATGTAAAAGGAACTTCAAGTTTTCTAATCTTATGATTTTTGAAAAGAATTTATATCAATGATCATAAATATCAATCTGAATATCTCAGACTCTTAGTAAGTTAGCAGAGATGCACCTCCCTCAAACATGATGCAATAGGAAACAACACAAAACTTCAAATTCCATCAAATAGAATCTTAAGATGAAAGAATATTATTACTTTTTCAAATCATTAAATGAGAATTTCTGCAAAAAAAAATATTGCCTGAATTTTATGCATAAGGAGTTTGATAAAAAGAGTTAATTTTTTCCTATCACTATCTTTAGACACTACTTGGCCAAATAATAGTATTAGAAGCCTATAGTAATGGATTGCTTACTCAGGGTTGGACACCCTTACTAGTTTCTAAATGAATTATTTAGTCTCATTTAATTATCGACCAGGGATGTAAACTTGGAATGGCATTTGCAAAGTATATGCTTTAAACCTTGTCAATATTAAGACTAACCTATAGAATTCAAATGCTTGACCTTTAGGAAAACTAATCTAGAGCTAGTAAATGAAATTACTGTAACAAAGCATACAACCATAGACAGAAGCTACTCTGAATGCATATGTTGCAGGAACAATTCACTGATTTGGTTATCAATGGCTATAGGAGCAACAAAGTTCTACCATACTTAGAAAAAAACAAGGAAATGAAATCTACTCTAATGAAATAGTTCACTTCCCATGTGGGCCCCCTTGTATGAGGGAATATAAAATACAATCAAGATAAGAGATATAAACTTGAACTATGCATTCTATTCACTCATGGTGAAATATTACACTTGATTAAAAAACATTATCACACTTTGCTACTATTAAAATAAACTCATTCTATTCTTTTCCCTGATTGACATCCAAGTTATAATAGTTATTATTTGAAAGGAAACTACAACTAATTCCTAAATCTAAGATCGCTCCATTAATGAGGAACACTTCCTAAATCTAAGATCACTCCATTAATGAGGAAAAATTATAGACTCATAAAGTTTGAAACAAAAACAACATAAACCACAAATAAATCCTCTAGGAATATAGCAAGTTATGGAAGGTACACTATGCACTACAACAAAAGGAAACAATAAATGATTTTCCCCACTTTCAAAGGTCTAGTAATCCATGGTTGGCTTTGACTAACCCAATGCTAAAATGTTGACTCTTGAATACCTGCAACAAATACCTACAAAATAATCAATGTGCACACATCCTTCCATATAATTTTTTTTTTTTGTCATCAATATCAGAGAAAATGTGTAAAGTTATAATTATCACTCTTGCAAATCCTATGGCTATAGGAGGAAAACTACCCAAAACATAACATAGATGAGGAAATATTTATCAGCATGTATAAATACTTCATTATATCATTTCTAACCATGAATTCAAATAAATATAGCATCTTTAAACTATCCATATTTCTACTTCATGTCTTCTCATATATATAGGAAAACCATAAGGTCATATGCTTGAAACCATAAAGTCATGACTATTTGCAATATAACTATTTGAAAGTAAGATAAAAAGAACTTAGAAAGATTGCCTTTTGGAGGCCAATCAAACACTACTACTATTCAAACTTATATTCAACATGCTAAGGTTAAGAGTTTTAACTTTCAAAACTTTTGTGAGTTCAATAGTAGTGGTGAGCTGAGTCATTAGAATTGGATATTTCATTTTGATTTGCCAACTTATAGAGAATAAAACTATAAATCAACCCATATAAAAACTACCTAAGGATTAAATGAAAAATAATACAATATGCTTACAATATAAAATTGTAATAGTAGGAAAAATCATAAGGAAAGACCAAATAAGATTTAAACCTTTCATTTTATTCATGAAAAAATATTTTAGACACAATAAGTTTGCATAAAATGCATGTGCATATGTCGCCATTACCTGTATTGCATATTTCATCATTATCTTTGCATGTGTTGTGTGATAGGTCTTGTTAGCCTTTTCTTTTAACTTGTTGTTATTTGTTAGCTTATTCTACTTATTTCTTATACCCATGAATACATGATTAATCATTACTTCCATGTATAAATATATCCCATTATGAAAGCTAAGTCATTCAATTGCTCTACCAATACTCAATATGGTATTAGAGCAATGCAGATATCATGCCTGATATCTTGTGATGTGAAGATATTATTGGCACTAATTGAGATGTGAGGAAAGATATAATTTTATTTAATATGTTTTGTGGCAGAGCTAACCCCAATGTACCCCATTTAGCTTGGTCTTGCAATTAACTTCTTGTGTTATTTTTCAAACAATGTGATAGAAGGCTTTGTCACTCTAAATGCAACACTCACATTCTTCCAACTTTCAAAAAAGTAGTTAGTACCCATCCTGATAGATAGGTTAGAAATGAGAGATAAGGAATACTTTTGGTAGTATTCAATATGAATTGGCACACTAGCTTTTGAGTTGGCTCTTAATCAGAGCATTGGAAGAGGTGGTCACTACTGGTTTCTCCTAGGTATCTCAATTTGATGTGTCATATAAAACTTGATTAGCTTCTCTGGCTTGTTCATGTGGTCTAACAGAGAAACTACTTTTTAATTGGCTCTTGCTATGCCATTTTGGGCCAAATTTGTTCAAGATTCTAAAGCTCCATGGTAATATATGTAAGCTTCCACACTTCTCATTCATTTTTCATTTTCTATAGATTTAGATGTGATTTCTCTTGATGACATTAAACTAGTATGTTTAGTTGTCATCCTTGTCTAGGGAAAAAATCCCTCATTGGTATTGAATCCTAAGGTGATTTTTTATCAGGCTTGCATTTTGCACCTACTCATAAATATTATCAGCCTTGGTTTATTCTCTCAACCAATTGTGTATGGCATTTAAAAACTAGTATAGCCTGACCATAGCCTTTGCACCTATCATTGGGAGCCATATTAGGTCAACTCTTCACAAATGTTGCATATTAGAAAGTAATTAAGTTTTTTCTTCAAAGTGCCTAAGGAATTTCCAATGGATTGGTGATCCTATGTCAATGTCATCTTGAACTATACCTTTACTCATTCAGCTATAATGCATGTTTATCTAAATTTTAATTGAAAAAAAAATATTAAGGCTATAACATCAACAATAGCATTAATTACCTCATCTAAGCTCTATGCAATTTTTATTGGAAGTTTCATGATCATCAACCTCTGCATCTAATTTTGCATGTATAACATTAGATCATATAATCTTAATGCTAAAACTAGCTAGGTTTTGCATGTTTGTGTTGGAATACTTTAGAATAATTGGGGGGGGGGGGGGGGGGGGGGGGGGGTGTGGGTGAATTAGTTATCCAAGGTATAGATGTATAAATAAAACTTTTCATAGCTCAGTGAACCCATAAAACAGTATTCATCATGCATGCATCCATAACATTATACAATCACTTGAAAACTTGTAGGTTACTGTCAAATCAACTTGTAGAAATGTAGACATGAAACATAACAAATTCATCAATGAACTTGACATAATGATTTATAGAGAAACCCAATTTGGAAAAACCACTAGTAACATGCTACTCATTTTCACTCTTCTAAAGTAATGCCTTGTGAAAGGCCAACCCTATAAATGTGACCCTATTAAAGGATTTCAATCACCTTGTTAGAGGACTTCAGGCCATTCACTTGGAATGTCACCTAGTTAAAGGATTCACAAATGACTATTAGGTCAACCTTAATCCAAATTATTTACCCTAGACTAGTACTATTATTAGAGAGTAATACTAAGGCTTGATCTAATAATAATTAACAACTCCATTTATAGATTACAGATCATTGTTTCAGTCCTCCATTCTTCTTGGCCTTCACACTCTTCAACTCTAATAGCTTGTTCACCCTTCAAGCATTCATACCCTTAAGCCTTCTTGCTTAAAATGCCAATGTAGACTCTTCTTTTAGGTCACTTGATGAAGCAAAACCCTTGACTCCTTGTCTTTCTTAGATTCTCACACATGACAACCTTTGCTTCTAACCAACCATTCCAATAAATAGGAAATTAAGATCTTTTTCCACTCAATCTCCATTGTCAAATTTAGGGTTAGGATGGATTAGGTAGGATACAATTAATCTACCTTATATTTCATATCTCTTCTAGAAACTTCTCCTTGAATTCTCTTTAAATTCACCTAAAAATAGTCTACCTTGAATTCTATGCCTCTAGATCATCAATCTTATCTTCCACCTAGTTCACATAATCCAAGAAAATAAACTTATTAGCCTAGATATATCAAATTCACAATCTTTCAAATAATAAAATAACTCACCATTATCTAGCTTTTGATTCTTAGCACATACTTTTTTGCTCGTCATCATCTATGGAATTACTTGGCATGAACTAAAGTTTACTGGTGCTTGGCATTAACTAAACTTTACTCAAAATCCACTATTCTACTTAGCATACACTAGAATAAACTTTTACTTAGCTCCAAATGATTTTTTTCTTGGCTTGCATTGACTTTGCTTAGCACCTACTATCCACTCAGTCAAGCTTGGCAAACAAACTTTGTGTAACCTATTCTTCTAGACTTTCTTAGAGTAACCAGCCTTTGTAACCTTAAGTAGATTATCAATACATCATTTTATCACTATCTTAAATGATTCTTGTACTCCTTTACATAACCATAACTCAACCTTTCCTCTAGGTGCTATTGTTACATGTTTTGATCAAATCCTCTTCATCAATCAAAAAAGTGATAGTACTTAAATCATATAAGTAGTTTTCTTACCAAAAAATAGTAGGTTTGACATCAATGAAAAAATAATGATTAAAATGTATTAATCATACTTGTGTATTCTCAACAATCTCTTTTCAATCTAATCTCAACAATCTCCCTCTTTGGCATCAATATCAAACCAAACTAATCAACAAAACTGACTAGGTTAAAATAGCAAGACCAAAAAAATACCAAAAAAAAATTAATTCCTTTTATTGAAATATCTTCCTCTATCAGCTCCATCTTTTGAATAGGTTACAAAATTCTTCCTTATAACTCCCTTAGAATTTCTTCTTGTATCTCCCTCTTACTAGGAAAATGTTAGGATTTCTCCCTCTTTGTTCTCTTGATCACTAACTGTCTCTATCTTTCTTGGATTTTCCTTGATCATTAATTATCTCCCTCTAAGATCATTTTTAATTCATTCTTGTATTTCTCCCTCTAATTATTAAATCTTTCCCTCTTTGACAACAATGCCAAAGACTTGTCATCTTAACATGTAGATATAAGCTTCTTTAGTTTCTCCCTCTATCACCTTACTTGTGATTGATTTGAAGTTTCAATTCATTGATTACTTTAGGTAACTTCCTAAAGTAAGATCCTCTGCATCAATTTGTAACATATGAACATCAGCTTGTTTGATTTAGGGCACTCCTCTTGTTACTTAGATACCCTTTCATAGGGGTATCACCCCTAATTTACCTCTTAGATAGTAATGAGCATCCTTAGGTAATGTTTTTGTGAAGATATCAACAATTTTCTCTTTTGTATTAACATATTCCATCTTCACTTCATTATCTTGAACTATTTCTCTCAAGTAATGATACTTGATTACAATGTGCTTAGTTTATGTGTGCATCATAGGATTCTTTTATATATTGATAGCACTTGTATTATCACAATAAAGTGTCACTAGTTCTCTGATCTCTTCCTTCATACCTTTGAGTAACTATTTGATCCTTACAATATTTGTACAATTTATAGCAGCAACAAAATATTCAACTTGAGCAATATATTGTGAGGTGCAATTTTCTTTCTTGCTAGTTCATGTAACCAACCTCTTGCCTAAGAAAAATGCTCCTCCTTTAGTACTCTTTCTATCATCAATGTTTCCAGCCCAATCAGCATTAGTGTAGGCTCTTAATTCAAATTTCTCATTTTTCTTATAGTATAGACCAAACTCCTTTGTTCCTTTTAGATATCTCATTATTCTCTTTACAATCATCAAATGATTCTCCCTAGGATTAGCAGAGAATCTTGCAACTACCCCTATAGATAATGTAATGTTAGGTCTACTATGCACTACATATTGCATTTTTTCAATCATAGATCTATACAATGTTTGATTCACCTCATTTGAATCATCATTCTTTGACAACTTGTGTCCTATCACCATAGGTGTATCTACTATTTTGGAATCCTCCAATCTAAAAGTTTTGAGTATTTCCTTGACATATTTGGACCGAGTGATGTATATACCATATTTCATCTAATAGACTTGCAAACCCACAAATAATTTGATCTCTCCAAACATAGACATCTCAAATTCTTGCTTCATTTCATTTGTAAAAGTCTTACACAAAAGCATCTTGACCTCCAAATATGATATCATCAACAAAAAATTTAGATAACAAAATACCTTTTCCTTTCTTTTTCTTCATGTACAAATTTTTTTTATCATTAGTCATTTCAAATCCAATCTTCACAAGGTAATTATGAAGCCTCTCATACCATGCTCTTGGTGCTTGTTTCAAACCATATAGAGCTTTCTATAATCTACATACAATGTTCTTATTGTTACTATCAACAAATCCTTTTGGTTGTTCTATGTAAACTTCTTCCTCTAATATGTCATTTAGAAATCTATATTTAACATTCATTTGATAAACTTTGAAACCTTTGCATGCAAAATAATCAAGTAAGGCTCTACTCCTTCCAATCTAGCAATAGGAGCAAATGTCTCTTCGTAGTCAATTCCTTCTTCCTATGCATATTCTTTGCAAACTAATCTTGACTTGTTCCTTGTGACTTCACCATTTTCATCTAACTTATGTCTCAATACCATTTGGTGTCAACCACATTTATGTCTTTTGGTCTAGGAACTAGTCCATGTTTTATTTTTCTCAATTTGTTCAATCTCTTCTTCCATGTCTTTACTCCAGTCCACATCTTCTAATGCATCTCTCACTGATTTGGGTTCCTTAATGCTTAGAAAACATGTGTAATTTCTTAATATATTTATTTTTATTGGTCTAGCATCATTATCTTCAATAATTTTTTTAGTAGGATAATGTCTCTTGACATTTATGGACAATCTTGGTTTAGCTCTAGTTTCTTCAATTTGTCTTTCAACTTCAAAGTCACTGTGTGCATTTTGTTAGGTAGTTCAACATCTCTTTCACACTAATATCAAAATTAGAATGTGCTTCAACTTTATTCTATAACTTCACATCTAATGTAGCTCAATTCTTGAATGCAACTTGACAGTCACTAAAACTTGCTATTGGTTTGTAGCTTGATTTGTAGCATCTTCTTCAGCAAGCATACTTTCTTAAAAGTATACAAATGATTTGTATTCTTCTAGTTCTTTAATATTTTCAGCCTCATATACTTCTATATATTCATCAAAATTTACATTTACACTTTCCACAACTTTGTAAGTGTTAATATTTAAACACTTATAAGCTTTACTTCTTGTGGAATATCCTAAGAATATACCTTCTTCACTTTTTGCATCTAGTTTACCATTCCTAAAGTCTTTAAGAATGTAACACTTGGTTCCAAATACCTAAAAATATTTCACATTAAGTGAGTATCCATACAATAGTTCAAAAGCTATTGAATGAGTACCTTTCTTAACTTGTACATGGTTTAAGGTATAGACAGTTGTACTTACACCTTCTCTCTAGTATTTTAAAGCAAAAAATTTCTCCATCATTAGTGTTCTAGCATAGTCTATTATAGTTTTGTTCTTCCCTTCAACTATTCCATTTTGTGGAGGGGCTCTAGGGGTAGATGTTTGTCTTTTGATTCCTATGTCATTACAGAACATCTCAAACTCATTTGATGTGAATTTGTCTCCTCTGTTAGATCTCAAACACTTCATACTTTTATCTATTTCCTTCTCAACTCTTGCTAAGTACCACTTAAATATTTAGAAAGCATCAAATTTATATTTCAAAAATATAACTATCATCATTCTATAATAGTCATCAAAAAGAAAAATAATGTACTTATCTCCTTAATTTATAGTATTACTTTAGAGGTATGAACTTTACTCTTAAAACTTGACTTTGTCATTTTTCCTAACTGACATTGTTTGCACATTATGTTATCAGGCTTCTTCAACTTAGGAAAACCTCTAACTTTTCTCATGTGACTAATACTGACTAGGTTATCAAAATTGACATGACATAACCTCTTGTGCCATAGCCATAGATCATCAAATTTTACAACTAGACAAGTAGCATCCTCTATATCAAGATAGAATAGATTACTCCTAGTTTGATCACCCTTTCCAATCAATTTCCCATTAGTGTCATATGTCTTAGCAATCTTTCTTTGAAACTCAACCTTAAATCTTGAACTATTTATTTGTGACACACTCAAGAGATTATAGTTAAGATCTTCAACATAGTAAGAATTGTCACATAAAATCGTATCTGTGAGCTTGATAGAACCTTTCCCTTTTATCAAACATGGTGCATCATTACCAAATCTTGCACTATTTCCATCATAAAATTTTGGGTAATAAATGTGCTTTTGTCTATAGTTATGTGATATGAACACCCATTGTCAATGATCCATTTGTCATTCTTGTTTGCACAGGTCACAAGTACAGTTGCCTCATCTTCATCAGATTTGTCCTTCATTGCAAAATACACTACTTCATCATCATTTTCATCAGATTCATCTTTTTTTTCCTCTTCAGCAATATAGCATGTCTTTTTTCCTTTGTATTTGTAGTCCTTATTTTCTTAATCTCTCCTACTTTTGTACTTTTCATGACCTTTGTAGTTCTTCTTCTCTAGACATCTAGTAGCAATATGACCAACCTCATTGTAGTTGAAAAAAATGATAGGTAATTTACCTTTGAACTTTCCTTTACCTTTGTGATATCTTCTTTTTAGTAGTGCTTCCAATAGTTCTACATCCTCCTCATCTGTATCACTATCACTGGACACATACTTTATCTTTTTCTTCTTCTTCTTCTCATCAAGTTCCTTCAATGACACCTTATCTTTGAAAGAAGATTCAATATTTTTAGGTTTGCAATTATCAAAGTTAGATAGCTAAAAAGTAGTGAGTCTACCTACCAGACCTTCAAGTGATAAATTATTCCTTGGTATACATATCAATTCTTGAATTGCAAAACTCTAATAGTATATATAGGCAATAATGTCCTTAAAAATTTTCTTAGTATAGTCTCATCATCTATATTACCAGTAGCTCCTCTTATTGCATTAACAACTTCTTTTATCCTTGCAACATATTAAGCAATATTTTCACCTTACTCAATTCTTGTATCATCAAACTTACCTCTAAGACTTTTAGCTTTGGCTCTAAGAACATTTGCATCTCCTCCATAGATAGTGGTTAGGGCATCCCACATTTTCTTTGCACTATGAAGACCTTTGATATCATCAAATTTGGCATAACTTAGGGCAGAGGCAATCTCAAGCATTGCATAGTTATGTTCTTTCTTCTTTTTCATATCCTCAGCAGTTGGGGCTTCAACAAGATTAACATGCTCAGTGGTAATGGTAGATGTGCATTATCTCCAAGTCCTCCAAGGTGTAGCTTCATCAAAATTTGTCATGTAGGAAAGTTATCTCTATTGAACTTGGGTACTTCTCTTTTTGACATCTTGATCTTTGTGCTTCTAGTACCTTCAAACTAATCCTCTTAAGCAGATGGCTCTAATACCAATTGTTGGAATACTTTAGAATAACTCAGGGGGGGTGAATTAGTTATCAAAGGTATAGATTTATAAATAAAACTTTTCACATCTTAGTGAACCCATAAAATAGTATTCATCGTGTATGCATCCATAAGATTATACAATCACTTGAAAACTTGTAGGTTACTATCAAATAAACTTGCAAAAATGTAAACATGAAACATAACAATTGATCAACACACTTGACATAATGATTTGTGTGAAAACTCAATTTGGAAAAAACCACTAGTAACATGCTGCTCTTTTTCACTCTTCTGAAGTGATGCCCTATGAAAGGCCAACCCTATTAAAGGTTATAATAAATACTATTAAATATAACCTTGTTAAAAGATTTCAATCACCCTATTAGCAGTGAGCCTTGTTAGAGGATTTTAGATCATTCACTTGGAATGTCACCCAGTTAAAGGATATACAAATGACTGTTAGGTCAACCTTAATCTAAAGGATTTACCCTAGACTAATACAATTATTAGAGTAACAATAAGGCTTGATCTAATAACAACTTACAACTCCATTTGCAGATTACAGATCACTATTTTAGTCCCCCATTCTACTTGGCCTTCACACTCTTTAGCTCTAATAGCTTGTTCACCCTTCAGGAATTCATACCTTTAAGCCTTCTTGCTTAACATGCCAATATAGACTCTTCTTTTAGGTCACTTGATGAAGTAAAACCCTTGACTCCTTGTCTACCTTAGGTTCTCATACATGACAATCTTTGCTTCTAACCAGCCATTCCTATAAATAGAAAATTAAGATCTTTTGTCACTCAATCTCCATCTTCCAATTTAGGATTAGGATGGATTAGGTAGGATACAATTAATCTACCTCATATTCCATATCTCTTCTAAAAATTTCTCCTTGAATTCTCTTTAAATTTTCCTAAAAATGGTTTATCTTGAATTCTATCCTTCTAGCTCATCAATCTTATCTTCCACCTAGTTCACAAAATCCAAGAAAGCAAACTTGTTAGCTCAGATCCATCAAATTCATGATCTTTCAAATAATATAGCAACTCGGCATTATTTGGCTTCTTATGCTTGGCACATATTGCATTACTCATCATCCTTTGTGAAATTACTTGGCATGAACTAAAGTTTACTAGTGCTTAGCATCAACTAAACTTTACTCAGCATCCACTATTTTGCTCGGCATACACTAGAATAAACTTTTATCATCTCCAACTAATTTTTTTCTTGGCTTACACTGACTTTGCTTGGCACCTACTATCCACTTGGTCAATCTTGGTAGACAAACTTCGTGTAACTTGTTCTTCTAGACTTTCTTATTGTAACTACCCTTTGTAACCTTAAGTAGATTATCAATACATCATGTTATCACTATCTTAACTAATTCGCGTACTCCTTTACATAACCATAACTCAACCTTTCCTCTAGGTGCTATTGTTACATCTTTGATCAAATCCTCTTCATCAATCAAAAAAGTGATAGTACTTAAATCATATAAGCAGTTGTCTTACCAACAAATAGCAAGTTTGACATCAGTGACAAAATAATGATTAAAATATATTAATCATACTTGTGTGTTCTCAACAATGTCCCTCTTTATAATCTTCTTCTTCAACAATCTCTTTTCAATCTGATCTCAACAATTTGGTTATTAAATTTCTTAACCATTTGAGACTATGACTCAATTAATAGAATAAATATTTCACTCTGTCAATGATATATATTTATTCTTTTATCAATTACAAAAAAAAGTATCTATATTAAATGCAATTTGTTCCTTTTCAATCAGATTTCAATTACAAATGTTAGTTTTATGCAAAATAATATTCTATTCTATTTATGGCTAGTGCCCTTAGAGTGAACCGAACACATCTCTAAGGATTATGAATCACTATGATCTCGTCATTTAACAAAAATATAGTAGAATAAATCCAATTTTTGAAGTAAAATAATATATTTTAAAATCAGTTGTCAAAAGTCTTCCAAACAAATAATTTCAAACTCACAATGTGGTTGAAAGCTATGCAACATATTTTAATGCAACCGATCAATTCAAAACAATTCATTTTCTCATAAGCCTAAAAGTGAAATCTGCAACCTTAACAAGAAAACCAGAATTTAGAAAGGTTAGTACCTAGGATTTTCTCGCATTGAACTCATTTTAAATATATTATCTAATTCTATTATAGTTTTGTTCAAAGAACTTAAGTAGACTCTACCTCACTAGTAAAGGAGGATAAACTAGCTTTCTTATACAAAGTTGCTAACAATTTGTTTTATTGCTACTTGCGTGAAGAATTAAACTAGGTTCAACTTCTAGAAAATATTAGAGCTATTTTTTTCTCGAATTCATGCTATAGGGCCTTTGGAATAAAATTTTTGACCTTTAAGGTATAATTTTGATATATTTTTCTCTACATTCCTAGAAAGCCCAAAATTGAGAAAAGAAAGGTGACTTGATGACTATGTACATTGTTATACATTTCAAATTATATTTAAATACAAAGTATGACTAAGACTTGGAGGTTTTTACAACTACAATACTTCTTTAGATATTTTATTGGTGTTTGTTAGTGTAAATAATTAATTATTATTACACTTTACTTAAGTTTACTTAGGATAATGAATTTTTTATATTAGTTGTCATGTAAACACTTAGGAATATGCATAGACATATGAGTGTCTTGTTGATAGCATAGGAGTTAGCAACTTATTTGAGCGTGTACTTTTTACAACATCTCTTTATGAGATACACCTATGTAAACTTATCCTCTCATTATCACACAAATTCATGTGCTCAATGGAGGATAATCCACTCTTAGTGGACATGTGCTTAGTTGTGATGTTTATCTCTTTGTTGAATCCTAGTCATTCTAGTTGCCTTTATATGCAAGGCACTTCTAGTGTGTTTTCATCAGATATCTCATTTCCAATTATCTAATATCCATTATCATCTTGATCATTATTGAGATTCTCGTTTGATCATCATTAGTCTCTCTTGTGCTATCTATTGAGCTTCTTGATCTTGGCATTGAATTATTGCCTTATGCAAATTCTTACATGGTATCAGAGCTATACCAAATTTTTACATGGTATTATAGATATACCAAATTCTTACATGGTATTAGATCCATAGGAGTTTCATTACATAGCCAATGGAGAGATTTTTTTTGGAAGTCAAGATTGGAGCTTGTTGGTGCAAATCAGATATTGGCATCATATTCATAAAGTCAAAAAACCCCTAAATCGACTTTGGTTTCATCAAAATCAAACATCTAAGGTGAAATCTAGAGTTATTTGATTTTTGGAGGTGCGACCATGGTGATTCAAGAAAAATTATTATAGAGGTGATTTTCAAACAGTGATATCTCCCTCATACAAACTCCTTTTTTTGAGCTTTCTTTTTTTGGGAGGGTAAAATTTTGTGATCTACGCATTGGTGTAGGATGTTTGAGATCTCTATTCCTAAATTTTTCTACAAATCATAAATCTTGATTTTTGTAACTTTAAACACTTAGTTTGGGCTCATCTTGACACATATTCAGGTGCTATTTTTTTTAGAGTGCATGATTTTTTGTCTACTTGCTAGATCTAGTATTAGTTTGGAGTAATTTTGAGTAGACATAGTACTTTCAAATTTTGGTATCATTATGGCCTATTGCCACTTGTAATTAATTAGATCCTTGAGAGGTCTTATTGTAATACCCCAAAATTGGCTCATTGCCATGATACCAATTCTGGTCTATTTCTGATCAATCCTAAGTCCTATTTCACTAGGCAAATTCTTATTCTGCTACTCGCTACTTGACTTAAATGTTAGATGCAGAAAACCCTAATCTGCATTCATCATGCTTATTATTTAATTCCTATAGTATTTACTCATATTAGTTACATTAAACCTATTGATTAATATTTAATTTAATTAATAAGTATTTATACTTTAATTAAATTAAATTATATCCTAAGGCTAATATACTATGGAATTAAATTTATTTAATTTAATAAATATACCTATTTTAATTAATTAAATGAAATTTAATTAAATGGGGAACTTACTTCTAATTAATTAAACAAAGTTATTTAATTAAATGGGAAGTCATTCCTAATTAATTAAATAAAGTTATTTAATTAAATAAGAAAAGTGTCTCTAATTAATTAAATAAAATTATTTAATTAAATGAAAAAGGTAATTATGAGAACATATCTCATTTTATTAAATTATATTATATCCTAAGACTAATGTACTATGGGATTAAATTTATTTAATTTAATAAATAAATATGCCTATTTTAATTAATTAAATGGAGAACTTACTTCAAATTAATTAAACAAAGTTATTTAATTAAATGGGAAGTCATTCTTAATTAATTAAATGAAGTTATTTAATTGAATAAGAAAAGGGCCTCTAATTAATTAAATAGAATTATTTAATTAAATGAAAAAGGTAATTATGAGAACATATCTCATTTTATTAAATTAAATATCTCACCAAAATCTCTCTTTAGTTCAAAGAAGGGAAATTTTCAGTTCACTGTTGATCAAAAAGGAATTAAATCAGTTAACTCCTTATTCTACTCAAATTAAATCAGTTAACTCCTTTTTCCACTCAATTTAAATCAGTTAACTCCTTTTTCTACTCAAATTAAATCAATTAACTCCCTTTAATTTGGGAATCTTTCTTTATGACAGAACTTCACCTTTAATCCTAACCGTTGATTAAAATTGATCTCAACCGTTGATGGATTCCAGGAAAGTCTATTTAAGAGACCCTCATCTCTTCATTTTGAGAGGAGGTTGAATGAGAATTTGCATCGAATTGCTGCTGGATTGTGCATTCATTTAAGCTCCCTACTTTCATATTCATTTTCTAGTTTAATTCTCATATAGATTTAATATGCATACATTTAGTATAATTTCTTTTACATGTTCTTAGATTAAACATGCATACTCCATTCTAGATTAATCTACATTCTCATATAGATTAGTTGCATCTTCTTTTTAAATCCTTCATTCTTGCAGGGTCTGGTTGCTTAAACACCTCGAATCTAAGGATATCTGATAAGCAATTCCCTTTAGATAGAAGGCAATAGGTCACTTTGCAGGCTGATTTTTAGATGAACAATCTAATGTTCATTCTGGGATGAATCCGCATACAATGACCGTGTTGAAGTGTGTGTGTTAGCAGAGACCACATTTTCACGCATACATTTTTGACGCCCATCGTGGGGCCCGAAAATCAATTTTTCTGGCCTCTTTTTGTATTTTTTTAATCATTTTTTGTTCTTTGTCCATACTGTTCCGTATAGATTCAAGAATCTTCATGTGAGACTATTCATTTTCACATGAGGATCCAGAATCTTCATGCAAAGATTCTTTCCGCATCGCACAAGAAAGTTCTTAGGCGCATGAAACTTCATGCGGAACCTATTTCTTCGCACGAGCTGAATATAATTTCCTGCGGGTCGTAAGACTTCTTCACGCAGACTGTCAAGAATTTTGTGTGAGATTCTGTTGACAGAGCCTGTCTTTGCATTTATTTTTGTGTTTTCTGGTTTTTCTACTAATTACTCAATGTTTCTAGTTTTTTTGTGTTTTTTGATTTTTTTGGAACAGCATAATAGCAATTTGCAAGACAATTGGAAAAGCATGATAAAGTTGCCAGAAATAGGTAAAACATCTACTAAGCGCGTTGTGAGGATTACCAGATAATTCTCTTTGACTGATAACACTTCATTTGGAGCTAAAACGAACATCTCTTGTGTCAAGCTTGTGTGTGTATTTCCTTTCATGTTCTCATTTTACAACACATGCATAATTTGATACTAGGTTGTGATCTCTATTAGTTTCATCTAGCAGGCTTAGTTTTTAGTGATAGATCTAATTAGCTATCTTGGGTTATTGAACTCGCTAATCTGTCAGCCCCTCGTTCCACCCTGTGGTTGCAAGATCAGCACCATGTTAAAGGGGAAGAGTCCACAAGACATAAGCATTAAATGCTCCACAAGGCAACCCTTTTGTGCTTTTTAGAACTCACTAGTTTCTGAGTTGTGGACTCATTTTGACTTGTGTGAGGGGTTAAATGTTCCACATCTTTGGACTCACCTCACAATAGTTAAAGTGTTAAGTGTACCACCTTGTGCTTTTTGATTGCTTTTGGATAGATTTTCTTTCAAGAATTAACATCTATACACACATAGTAATTAGGCCCCCATGAACACTATTTGTGGATCTTAAGGGAGTTGGTTCCTAGTAAAACTCCTCTCTAAGACAGATTCCTTGTAGGTGGGGAGGATACTTTGAGCATCTCACAGATAGATGAATCTTCAACTTGTTGATTGAGGCATCCTTTCTCTGGAGAGGTTGATAGATCATTGGGAGTTAATATCATAGATCTTTAAGAGATACTCTTAGTTTAGCATGTCAGATTAATCTATCTATTTTGATTAGGCTAAAAGTGAAAAGGTGTCAAGACCTTGAATTTGGAAGCTAAGTCCCCTTGTGGTACACTGTTGTGAGTCAGTCACCTTTAGAGAGGGTTAACCGTAGCAGACAATCCCTCTATAGGGGAAGCTGTGATGATGGAACCTCGAGCGGTAATAGCCATTTTTCCCATGGTAGTGACAACTGCTATATAAATGTCCTTGTGGAAGAAATCTCCATGGGTGTGCTTCATTGTGGGTTGTCAGATCTCCCTAGCAGCTCTTGAAGATTAAGTTCTCAGACTGTGTCAAAACCTCAGTGCACCGAGATTGGAGGTCACCCCTATGAGTCATAAAAGTTGCAGAGTCAAACCATTACTAAATACCTTAGAGAGGCCAGCTTTTATTTTCTAGAGATGTATGCGTGATTGCAAAACCTTTTGAAAACATACAGAAATAGCTCTCCTAGGGATTAGCACAAAACTAAGTCACTTGATTGTTCATGTGCAAGGTTGCTTTTGCCCTTGCTCATTGTTTTCAGACGTGCTTGAAATCACCTATTTGCTATTCTATGTGTCTGTTTATCTACCTTGTTATTGAAATGATCAAAAAAATTTGTCAAAATCAGTCGCTGTTGTAAAACTGGTTTGCCTTTTCATGCAAAATCATTTTGGTCTTGTGCGAAATTATATGCTCCTCGTGTGAAATCAATTTCTTCTCAGGTGAAATTAAACTACTATTGTGTACCTTCATGTGACCCTATGAACTTATTCACATAAAATTAAATTGTTGTCACTGACCTTTGTACAAGAAAGAAACTTCTTCGCACAACCTGTAAAACTTCTTCGCACAACCCGTAAAAGTTTTTTTCATGAGACTTTGTATCAGCATTACCAATTTGGATTTTTTTTAGCTATCTGCATCCTACACACTATCCTTTTTTGCTTTTGTTTATCACTCTTTGTTTGCAAATAGTCCTAAAATAGTGACACTTTACTTAGCTGAAGGCTTGTGTCTTATGGCTTGACTAGTCTCATCTCATAAGTATTTTTTTGGTCTTTTTCTTAATGCTTGTCCTACTTTTTGTTGCAGTGGTCATAATATCTAGTTGTTCTAGCCTTTAAATTAGACCATTTGTGCCTTAGTGAACAGCATTCTTGCTATTATCTTATCCTTTTTGAGACTCAGTCTTAGTGTAGTCCTTGTCCAAGTTCTAGCTTCTTGTCCTTGCCTATGACTGTCACAACCAGAAGCAGCAACATGTTTTATCTCGATAACCTTAGATGTGGTCATGCTAGGGGTCATAATCACGGTAGATGTAGCTTACCTTTTGCTAGGCAATCTGTATCCAATTTGGCTAGTGAGGCATCTTCACAGTCTTCCTCACTTGCCAAGTCATCTCAAGTTCAACGAACATTTTCCAATTTGCAACAAATTAGGAATCCTTTTTACCAAGAGGACACTAAGACAGGTAGAGGTCCTACATTCCCAAACATAATGTATGATCCTTTCTCCACAGACCCTTTTGAAACACAACCTATAGAAATTGAACACGTTCCTATAATGACTAATCATGAACCTAAACATGGTAGTCATAGTCGATATCAAGAACCACCTAGGGATGACAAAGAGAAAGAGAAAGAATATGACACTGATGAGGAACAGGAAGAGGTGGAAATCCTTCTTGAACACATAGCAAAATTTTGAAGAGACAAAAACTTTCAGAAGGTCATGGAAATCCTACTCAATGAAGAGAAAGAAAAGTACTTTCTCAAACTTTCCCAAGAGGGAGCTAAACTGCCCACACATTTCAATGTGGACACAATTATCACACGTGAAGAAGAAATTGAGACTGCTAAACTCCAAAAACAACTAAAAATTATGCAAGACCAATTGGCTCAGATGATGCATGAGAAGGAGAAACCCACAAAGACATACACATTGGATGCTCTTTGTTCATTCCCATTCGACAAAAGTATAAACATGCTACCTTTTCCACGAGGCATAGAACTACCCAGATATGATAATTACTTTGGTACTACTAATCCCCAAGATCACTTGTGGGAATTTGGTGCTTTATCTATGGAGTTTATACACAATCAAACGTACCTCATGCATTTATTTCCTAGAAGCCTAGGTGGTCAAGCTTTGGAGTGGTTCTCACATTTACCTCCTAGTATCAAGACATTTGACGAAATTGCTAATTCATTTGTTCAGCAATATTCTCATAACATTCAACATCTTGTAAATATTTGAGATCTATGTAACCTTAAACAGAAGGTTGGTGAGCCTTTTCTCACTTTCCTCCAACGGTGGAGAGAACTATAAACTAAGTATTCCCATAAAATCCCAAAAACGGACAAGCTTGATATTTTCACTAATAACCTCTTACCTGATTTCAGGTATAGAGTCCAACTACAAGGTTCATGTACCTTTGAAGACATGATTACACAGGCTATCCATATTGAAGAATTTATGGTCAAGAAAGGTGAGCTCACTCTTCAGAGAGACACAAAACAAGGTTCCACTTCCAACAAGGATAAAACCAAACATGTTAACAAGAACTAAGAAATTGTACATGATGGGGTTGTTGATAATGTCACACCCAAACCTGTCAAAGCAGCATTTAATCTCACAGATTGCCTCAAAGTGGCCAAAAATGTTGAGAAGCCTCCTCTTGACAATAAGACCTCTAGAAACAAATCGAGAAACTCATGGGCAACACGACCCAAGCGAAAGTATATGCCTTTGGGAGAACCTTTGGATGTGGTTTACAAAAAATTGCTATAACACAAGCTTATCTCACCAATGGATAACTCTCATCCCTATGATCCACAACCACATCCACCATGGTGAAATGAGACCTCATTTTGTGAGTATCACCAAAACAAAGGACACAAAACCAGCAACTATATAAACTTGCGTCATAAATTCCAGGACATGATTAATGCTGGTGAACTTGTGGTAGATGGACATAACAAAAAATTGGACCACAAGGCATTCAAAGAGCCTTTCCCAGCTTATGAAAAAGGAGAGACTTCAAAACCAGAACCCTATAATAAGGTCAACTATACATATTCCAATGATGACAATGTCATTCACATGGTTGAACCTGTAGATTTTGAATATTGTGACATTATTACCATAAAGGGGAAGCAAGATAACAACAAACCCAAGATACCGTTTATCTTTAGAGGCCCTACTTCCAATAACATGGATAATGCATCTTCGCAACATTGTGCTAACGCTGTTACTCGCTCTCATGCGAAGTTGGTGCTCAAAGTTTGTGCACCTCCTATTTCAAATCTTGAACAACACAAGGACAAAGCCCTTGTTGGTCCATCCAGTAAAGGTGCAAAACACATGACAAACTTGACTGCAACTAGTTATAGTGTTCTAGATCAGTTGAAATGAACTAATGCTCACATTTCCATATTTGAGCTGGTTAAAATCTCGCCTGCTCACAAGAAAATTCTGGACAAAGCCCTCACTGAGGCAAATGTTCCTCAAGATATTGATCTTGATCTTGAGCAATTTCAATCCATGGTAGGTCACCTGACTTCACCTCATCTTATGACCTTCTTTGAGGAGGATGACAACTCACTGAATCACCCACACAATCAACCTCTACACATTGAGGTTATGATCCACCAAACACGTGTTCGTCAGGTACTCATTGGCAATGGCACTGGCCTAAATATTGTTTCTACTGCTTTGTTTAGACAATTAGATTATTTTGAGGACTCTGTTGATCCTCGATGAAAGATCACTATTAAAGCATACGATGAAGTAGAACAAAAGTCACTAGGTCCTATGACTTTACCAATTCGCGTCGGTCCTATCGAAAGGGATGTCACCTGTCAGGTGCTTGGCATTCCCTTAGCCTACAACATTCTGTTGGGGCAGCCATGGATACATGAGATGCGCACTGTGCCATCCACATACCACTAATGCATTAAATTCCCATTTCATGGCTCTGAAATTACTATTCTTGCCACTACTAGCTACACCTCCAATATGCTCAAAGTTGCTGATTCTTTCATCCCTGCTAACCGTGAATCTATCAATTGTCACGCCAATAAGCTAAAACAAATTGAGTAGTCATTTAAACTAAAAGAAACTAGTATGGGAGAGTACCACATGGAACTAGTGCTATCATTAACATCTCTCCCAGAGCCCCCTCAACATTTTGGGAGACCCTTAGAGGAAAAGAAGTCATTCATGCTGACACCTCAGACCAAGTTTAATGGCTCTTTTGTCAAAGCTACAATTCCCTTAGAAGATGAAAGTGAAAATAGAGCCATTGCTGCATGGCTTTGCAAAGAAGAGGCTCCAATAGACCTAATAGAACAAGCTTGAGAAATCACTCCTAAGAAATATGGACCTGGCCTTAAGCTTATGAAGCATTTTGGTTACAAGGGAATCGGCAATATTGGGTGCAATAACAATGGTCTAATATATCCTATTAAAGCAATAGCCCAAAGCAACAATGACACAACTAGCCTAGGGTTTAAGAAGGTCCCTTTCCATTTGGGATCCAATAAATTCATACCCATACCTGAAAGTTCATCAAAAATGAGTCACAATCTAAGTCGGGTACTCGAGAAGAAGAATCTAATGATGAGGATTCCTAACCTCATCCTATTCCTTATGATCTCCCTAAATTCTTTGCTGAGCCAGATGACTTTGTGCCACATGTTAGCACTATGCATGATACTAGTGATTCTCCTGAGGACAATGCTAAGCAACTCAACTATCATTCAGAAAATGGAGAATCTATTGTCATGTCGTATTGAGTATTTGTGTAAGAATCCAGAGGCTAAAGGAGAGTATGTCCCTATCACTGTTGGGGAGTTCTATAGTCTCTCATCATGTAGCACCAATTCTCATGAATATTAGTTTGACAATCTTTTAGAAGTGACTACTGATAAAGACATTGACCAAGTGCATGTCTATGAAAATCGAATCGAAGTGGGTGAAACATCTAGGGATAGGTCATGGGGGTCTGATCCAACTAGTGTCCTAGAGTCATCAATTATTAACGTTCATACTATGAGGCATTTGAATACACCTGTGGATGAGGTTATCGTAGGTCTCAAATTGCTGGTCCAGGCACTTAATAACTATACTTTGAATGCAATTGAACCAGCCACTACTCTCTCACTCACACATCCCGAGCTTATAGACTGGAACCCCAATGCATCTAACGAAGTCCCCACATTCCAGAATGACTATGCTCTTGCCTGTTACCTAAATGATATCAAACATCTAACGTCTTCCACCAATAAGAAGAGCATCAACATGACTGAGGCCAACATCAAATATCTCAGTCACATAATTAAAAAGAAAAAAATGCAAGAGGTTCGATGGTGAAAACCACATTGTGGCAGTGTCAGATCCCAAAAAAGTAAAAACAAAAGATGCATCCAAGGGTTAAAATCTCTCTGAGGTGCCCATAGATGAGATATTTGATGTCCTTCCTAGCCACTTTCAGGAGAGATCATCAGTGTTAATAGAGCCGACACAGCCAATTAACCTAGGCACAGAAGAACATCCTCATGAGATACATCTGGTGCAGTCACTGTCACCTAAAGAGAAGGAAAAATTTATTCCCTTTTTCAAGGAAAAGAAAATAAATTTTTCCTAGACATATTTTGACATGCCAAGATTGGATCCTGATCTTATCATCCATCACTTGTCCATAGCACCAAGCATCAAACCAGTTAAACAGAAGCTTCAGAAAATGCATCCTCATGTTGCATTGCTTGTCAAAATAGAATTGGAGAAACTTCTAAAGGTTGGTTTCTTTTGTGCCATTGATTATGCTGAATGGATATCCAATATTGTTCCTATTTTTAAGCACGATAAATGTATCAAGGTTTGTATAGACTTCTATGATCTTAACTTGGCATGTCCTAAAGATGACTTTTTGCTCCCTAATATTGATATGATCATGGACATGATAGCTGGCTATGAGATGTACTCACTTATGGATGGTTTTTATGGATACAATCAGATAAAAATTGTGCCAGAAGATCAAGAGAAAATGGCTTTCACATGTGCATGGGGAACCTTTTTTTGGAATGTGATGTCATTTGGTTTAAAGAATGCTAGAGCTACATATCAGCGAGCTGTTACTACAATTTTCCATGACATGATGCATAAAACCATGGAGGACTATGTTGATGATACCTTGGTCAAAAGTGCTAAACGCAATACTCATTTGCAAGATTTGGGTCCCATCCTAGATTGTATGGAAAAATTCAGTCTTCGGCTCAATCCTAAGAAATGCACATTTGGTGTCACATCAGGGAAATTGTTAAGATATATTATTTCTACAAAGGGGATTGAAGTAGATCCAAAAAAAGTACAAGCAATAATGGACATGCCACCACCTTAGAACATCAGTCAAATGAGAGGACTACAGGGAAGGCTTCAATCTATTCGCAGGTTTATTTCACAATTGGCGGATAAATTACAACCCTTCACAAAGACCTTACATAAGGGTGTGAAATTCAATTGGAGCCTGGATTGTGAGCAAAGCTTAACAAAGATCAAATAATATCTTGTCAATCCACCAATCCTAATGCCTCCTATGCATGGGAAGCCTTTGCTTTTATACATTTTAGCCATTGAAACATCTTTGGGAATCCTGTTGGCTCAAGAAGACAATGACAACAAAGAAAGAGCTATTTATTACTTGAGTCAAACATTGGTCTCTTATGAGAAAAACTACAACATTATTGAGAAAGCTTGCTTGGTGGTTGTCTTTGCTTCCCAAAAGTTGAGACACTACATGCTTGCCCACACTACACGGCCTGTGGCTAAAATAGATCCATTAAAGTACTTGCTCAGTAAGGCAGCTCTCACAGGAAGATTGGCTAAATGGGTCATGATACTAAGTGAGTTTGACATCCAATATGTTGAATGCAAAACTATAAAGGGGCAAGTAATTATAGACCAGCTGGTCGAGGCAACCATACAGAGTCTTCTACAATAAACATTGATTTCCTAGATGAGTCAATTCAAACACTCACTCTACATATATGGGTTATGTTCTTCGATGGGTCCTTCACACAACAAGGATCAGGTGTTGGATTACTCTTCATTACACCACAGAGATACTCATTGCCCAAAGCATACAAGATTCTATTTCCTTGTACAAATAGCATTGCTGAATATGAAGCTTTGATCAATGGTATGAAAATTGCAACTGAATGGAGATTAGATCAGTTGGACATCTTCAGTGACTCTCAGCTTGTCATCAACCAAGTAAGTGATGTGTATCAAACAAAGGATGAAAACCTATTTCCTTACAAATGCATGGTTGATGACTTGATGAAATATTTTGCACACATCACCTTCCAACAAGTTCCACGCACAGATAATAAAGCAGCCGATGCCATGGCCACTTTGGCCTCCCTTCTACAAATGCCATAAAATGATCTTCGACACGAGTTCTTGGTGGAAGCATTACACTGCCCAGCCTATGACACACCTGATTCCAAGATGATCTATTCTATTATAGGACAAGAATCATCCTGCTACCATCACATCTATTCCTACCTTCATAATCAAACCATTTTGGAAGGTCTGACCCGAAATGAGAAACATTACCTAATCCATAACACTTCACATTATGTCATTATTGCTGACAATCTATATAGGAGAGGTCTCGATGGAACACTCCTTAGGTGTTTAGAACCTGACAAGTCCAAATGCGCACTAATTGATGTTCACGAAGGCATTTGCAGATCTCATTCCAATGGCCTGACACTAGCTCGCAAACTCCTTTGTGTTGGTTACTACTAACCTAAAATGGAGCAAGAAGCTGTTAAATATGCTAGGTCTTGCAAGCAGTATTAGCTACACGGGAATCTCATTCATGCTCCAGCTAGAGAGCTAATTCCCTCTACTACAACATTTCCATTTCAACAATGGGCCTTTGACTTGGTCGGGTAGATTCACCCTACCTCTTCCAATGGACATAATTTCATTATCAATGCTATAGATTATTTCACGAAATGGGTAGAGGCAGTCCCTCTCACAATTGTTGATGGCAAAACTATAGCACTTTTTATCACAAACTACATCATCTGTAGATATGGTATACCATCCTCAATCATTACTAACAATGTAGGATAGTTCAAAAATAAATATTGTTGGATACAATTGATAATTGCATGATTGTCTTTGATGTTACACAAATGTCATATCAGTCATCAGATAGTGTTAACCAAGCTCACTCGGTCATCGAAGAAAAGTAGCAGACAGTGTTAACCGAGCTCACTCGGTCATCGAAGAAAAGTAGCAGATAGTGTTAACCGAGCTTACTCGGTCATCGAAGAAAAGTAGCAGACAGTGTTAACCGAGCTCACTCGGTCATCAAAGGAAAGTCGAAGAAATTGGTGTTTACCGAGTTAAGTCGGTTAGTGAAGGATTTCACGAAATTCTCTGTATTAACCGAGCTCAGTCGGTTAACACAAGAATTATTTTTTGTGCAGTATTTACCGAGTTAATTCGGTCAGCGAAGGATTTCTCGAAGGTTAAGTAATTAAAGTTAATTACTTTATGTAATGTATGAAGCCGACTTATAGCACAATTATTTATAATTGTAACTTGTATTTGAGCCGACTTGATAATCTGAAAGGTATATATGAAGGATCAAGTTGCGAATTCAGGTATGGAAGTATGAATGTGAAAAAGCTAGCAGATATGATTGAATATCTAATATGCGAATTATAAGGAAGGTCAGAGCAAATTTTTGAAGGATCAGAGATGCAGAGTTGCATTCGATTAGAGAGGATCTAGAGGAACAGAACAGAGATCTGTATCAGCAAAGATAAGTTGTATTTATTTCAGATCACTCATTGTTACTTTCTAACAATTGTAACAGTGTTTTCAAATCTCTTAACAGAGTGGGTTTAACAGCCTTTTGTAAAATCCTCTAACAAGGTGGCAATTCAGTTGAATTGATCTAAAGACCTCTAGTAAGGCCACTCCTAGCAGGGTGATTAAATCCTCTAACAAGGTCGCACCTAACAGTGTGTTTTGTAACCTTTAACAAGGTTGGCTCCTAACAAGGCTCACTTCAGAAGAGTGAAAAACAGTAACTAGTTACATTGGTGGTTTTTCCCATATTGGGTTTCCACGTTAAATCTGGTGTCTCTTGTCTCTTGTTTCTTGTGTTTTCAGTTTGATTATATGAGTATCAGCAATGAGTATTTCCTTTGACATCTTAAGGGACTTGTGGGAAAAGTTTTTGTAGTAACTGATTCACCCCTCCCCTCTCAGTTACTCCATTCTCATTTCCAACAATTGGTATCAGAGCTTATTGGTGCTCGCAGGAAAAGATTTCAAGGATCTAAGCCAAAGATCAAGATGTCTTACAAGAGAGAAATTCCAAGACTCAACAAAAATAACTTCTCTGCATGGCAAGGATTGATGAAACTTCATTTGGCTACTATTGGTGATACAGGACTGAAATATCTTGATGAAAAATACAAAGAACCTTCTGGCACATTATCTGTCAATGATATTGCTGAAAAGAAGACTCATAACAATATGATGATAGACATTGCATCTGCACTAAGCTATGAAGAATTTGATGATATCAAGGATTGCCAAACCGCTTTTGACATGTGGAACAAGCTGAAAGAAATCTATGGAGGAGATGACAATGTGAAAAGAGCAAAAGCAGAAAGTCTAAGAGGACAATTTGACCAAATGAGAATGAGAGAGGATGAAAACATTGCAAAATATGTTGATAGAATCAAAGCATGTGTCAGTGCAATCAGGGCATCTAGAGGTGATATCAAAGAAGAGACAGTTATAAGCAAAGTTCTCAGAACCTTGCTTCCCATCTATGCAATCAGAGTTTCTGCAATTCAAGAAAGAAGGTGTGAAGCAAATCATAATATCAATTTGGAGGCTATAGTTGGAAGACTAACCGCATTTGAACTAGACAATTTTGACAACTATGTTCCAGCTTCCAAAAACACTGAATCAGCATTTGAGGCCAAACTTTCACTCAAAGATAGAGGCAAAAAGAAATCAGAGTCAGAAAGTGATGATGAATCAGACCAAAGTTCAGACAGTGATCTTGAAGTAATTGAAGCTCTATTGGCAAAGAAATACTCCAGAGGCAGAGGAAAATATAAAGGTAAAGTTCCTCTAATCTATTTTTCATGTGAAGAAATTGGTCATATTGCAGCTAGGTGCCCAAACAAGAAGAACAATGATGAAAAGAAGGGTCATAAATGGAATAAAAAGAAAGATTACAAATCATTCAAGAAAAAAGGTAAGAAATCATGTTTCATGGCTGAAAATTCTAAGGATTCTGATAATAGTGAAGATGAAATTGTTTATATTGCTGTGAAAGATGATTCTGATAGTGATGAGGAAGATAAAATGGCTCTTATCTCTCATATAAGTATGAATGATACATGGATTATAGACAGTGGTTGCTCTCATCATATGACTGGTGATAAAACTAAGTTTGATCAGTTTGAAGATTACGATGGTGGCAGTGTAAGGTTTGGTAATAATGAACCTCGTTTCATAAAAGGAAGAGGAAGAATCTCTTTAACCAAAGAACTTATATGCAACAATGCCTATTGGGTTGAAGGTCTTAAACATAACTTGCTAAGTGTGGCACAGTTACTCAATACTGGATTTAAGGTGGAATTCATGCATGGAAAGGCAAGACTGTTGAATGAGCAAGGAAAGCTGATAGGATCTGGCACACAAACTAAAGGTAACTTGTTCTACCTAGAACTTGGTGAATGCTCATGTTTTATTGCTCAAATTGAAGAAAGTTGGTTATGGCATAAGAGGTTGTGTCATGTCAATTTTGATAATCTGGTGAAGATAAGCAAATTCAAAAAGGTAAGAGGCATTCCTAATATAAAGAAACCTGAGGTCGGTTTATGCAAGAATTGTCAGATTGGAAAAATGGGAAAGACTAGTTTTAAAAGTAAAAGCTATCAGTCTGAAGATATATTAGAAATTGTGCATACTGATTTATGTGGACCCATTGGAATTGAAAGTTATACTAGAGAAAAGTTCTTCATTCTTTTTGTTGATGATTACTCAAGAATGATGACTGTTATGTATCTAAGGAATAAATCAGAAGCTTTTGAGAAATTCAAATGGTACTTGGCAAGAGTAGAAAAAGAAACAGGGAAAAGATTGAAATGCTTAAGGTCAGACAGAGGTGGTGAATTCATTTCACATGAGTTCAATAACTTCTGCATTGAAAGAGGAATTAAAAGACAAGTTTCAGCACCAGGAACTCCAGAACAAAATGGGATAGCTGAAAGAAGAAATAGATCCATTATGGATTGTGCAAGGACCCTAATGATTGAAAAGAACATTGCTATCAAATACTGGAAGGAAGCTATCAGCATTGCAGTTCATACCTTGAACCGAGTACAACTGAAAAAGGACTCATTCAAAACTCCCTATGAATTATGGTATGGCTACAAACCCAATGTAAGTTATCTGAAAGTATTTGGAAGCAAATGTTATATTCTGAAAGAATCTAGAAAAGGTAAATTTGATGTAAAAGGAGATGAAGGAATATTTCTAGGTTACTCTTGTAAAAGCAAAGCATATAGATGTTTAAATCTATCTACTCACAAGGTCATAGAAAGTGCACATGTGAAAGTTGATGAGTTTGCAGAGAAATCAGAAGAAGAAAGCAAGAAGGTTCCTAAAGACTACAAAAGATTTATTTACATTGAACCTAATACTATACCAAGTACTCCAGTTAATCAGGAATCCTCAACTCCCGAGTCATCAATGACCGAGTTGCAGGAAGTTCAAACCGAGACACAGGAAGTTTTTACCAAGCTAAAAGAATCTGAGTCACTTTCAAACTCTACCAAGCAAGTATCTACCGAGTCTGAATCTACCAAGCTAAAACAGCAAGAATCTGAAGTACAAAGGGACAACAATGAAACTCATTCAAGAAGTAAAGAACCTGTGTTAGCTAAATATGTCAGAAGGCATCATGCTCTAGATCAGATCATTGGAGACAAATCTGAAGGAACTCTGACAAGAAGTAAGTTAAAAGGCACTTGTTTACTTGCTGATTTTGAACCCAAAAATATCAAAGATGCATTGGCAAATGATAGTTGGATTGAGGCTATGAATGAAGAAATAGAACAGATAGAGAAAAAAAAAACATGGACTCTTGTATCTAGACCCAAAGATAAGAATGTGATTGGAACAAAATGGGTATTCAGAAATAAACTAAATGAAGATGGCAAGGTATCAAGAAACAAAGCTAGACTAGTATGCAAAGGATATGCTCAAGAAGAAGGTATAGACTATGGAGAAACCTTTGCTCCTGTTGCAAGATTGGAAGGTGTAAGAACCTTACTTGCATATGGTGCTCACAAAGGATTCAAAGTTTATCAGATGGATGTCAAGTCAGCATTTCTCAATGGAATACTGGATGAAGAAGTTTACATTGAACAACCTGAAGGTTTTGTTGATCCAGATAAGAAGAACATGGTCTGCAAATTACACAAGGCGCTGTATGGTCTAAAACAAGCTCCTAGAGCATGGTATGAAAGATTGCATAACTATCTTATTCAGATTGGTTTTCAAAGGACTAATGATAATAGTAGCTTGTATATAAAAGAAGGTCCAGATAATAAGATTGTTTTGGCAGAAATATTTGTAGATGACACTATTTTCACAGGCAATGATGATCTATGCAAAGAATTTTCAGAACAAATGAACAAGGAGTTTGAGATGTCTATGTTTGGTGAGATTAAATTCTTTGTAGGTCTTCAAATCCGACAAAGTAAGAATGGCATCTTCATCACACAGTCAAAATACATCAAGGAGATATTAAAAAAATTTGGTATGGAGGATTGTAAACCAGTTGGAACCCCTATGTGTACTAGATTGAAACTTACCAAGGAAGATGAATCCAAAGAAGTGGATCAAACACTATATAGATCTATGATTGGAAAGTTGCAGTATGTAGTACATACTAGGCCAGATATTGCCCTTGCAGTCGGTATTGTAGCAAGATTTTCAGCAAAACCAAGAGAAACTCATATAATGGCAATCAAAAGAATAATGAGATATTTGAAAGGAACTGAAGATTATGGGCTATGGTATAAATTTGGAGGTAATTTGGATTTGAAAGTATTTACTGATGCTGATTGGGCAGGAAACCTTGATGACAGGAAAAGCACAAGTGGAGGAGCATTCTTTCTTGGAAAGAGATTGGTTTCTTGGACAAGCAAAAAGCAGAATTGTACATCCCAATCTACAACAGAGGCAGAGTATGTTGCTACAGCAGTAAATTGTTCAAATATTGTTTGGCTTAAGCAGTTATTACAAGGAATGAGGAGGGACATCAAAGAACCAGTTGTTATGTTCTGTGACAATACTAGTGCAATCAATATATCAAAGAATCCAGTGATGCATTCTAAGACCAAGCATATTGCAATCAAATATCATTTTGTCAGAGAATTGGTACAAGACAAGGAGATCAGATTGGAATATGTCAATTCAAAGGAACAAATTGCTGACATATTCACAAAGCCACTACCTAAGGATGCATTCTTGTATCTCAGAGGTAAGTTAGGGGTTACACCCCTATCCGAAATTCACTAAAAACAAGTTTTAGTGATGCATCAACGCATACCAAAATGAAAATCTATCTGTTGATGCAGTCAAATTTGGAAGCTTTGCATATGAATCAGTACTAAAGGTACATTACAATTCATTTAAGTTCTATTGTCTTTGGCATTTGTTGTCAAAGAGGGAGAGATTTACTTTACTGTCATATCTTTCTGAAATTTGTGTGAAAAAGAAAGTTCTTATGTAATTCCTTCACAGAGGGAGATTACTAAAAGAGGGAGAGTCTATCATCTTAGAGGGAGAATTGTTTTGATGACACATTGTGCTGATAAGGACTTGTTTTCAAATTTCATTCTGCTATGACATGTTGTGTTTCCATCAATGCCAAAGAGGAAGATTGTTGGATACAATTGATAATTGCATGATTGTCTTTGATGTTACACAAATGTCATATCAGTCATCAGACAGTGTTAATTGAGCTCACTCGGTCATCGAAGAAAAATAGCAGACAGTGTTAACCGAGCTCACTCGGTCATCGAAGAAAAGTAGCAGACAGTGTTAACCGAGCTTACTCGGTCATCGAAGAAAAGTAGCAGACAGTGTTAACCGAGCTCACTCGGTCATCAAAGGAAAGTCAGAGAAATCGGTGTTTACCGAGTTAAGTCAGTCAGTGAAGGATTTCACAAAATTCTCTGTATTAACCGAGCTCAGTCGGTTAACACAGGAATTATTTTCTGTGCAGTATTTACCGAGTTAAGTCAGTCAGTGAAGGATTTCTCGAAGGTTAAGTAATTAAAGTTAATTACTTTATGTAATGTATGAAGCCGACTTATAGCACAATTATTTATAATTGTAACTTGTATTTGAGCCGACTTGATAATTTGAAAGGTATATATGAAGGATCAAGTTGCGAATTCAAGTATGGAAGTATGAATGTGAAAAAGCTAGCAGATATGATTGAATATCTAATATGCGAATTATAAGGAAGGTCAGAGCAAATTTTTGAAGGATCAGAGATGCAGAGTTGCATTCGATCAGAGAGGATCTAGAGGAACAGAACAGAGATCTGTATCAGCAAAGATAAGTTGTATTTATTTCAGATCACTCATTGTTACTTTCTAACAATTGTAACAGTGTTTTCAAATCTCTTAACAGATTGGGTTTAACAGCCTTTTGTAAAATCCTCTAACAAGGTGGCAATTCAATTGAATTGATCTAAAGACCTCTAGCAAGGCCACTCCTAGCAGGGTGATTAAATCCTCTAACAAGGTCGCACCTAACAGTGTGTTTTGTAACCTTTAACAAGGTTGGCTCCTAACAGGGCTCACTTCAGAAGAGTGAAAAATAGTAACTAGTTACATTGGTGATTTTTCCCATATTGGGTTTCCACGTTAAATCTGGTGTCTCTTGTCTCTTGTTTCTTGTGTTTTCAGTTTGATTATATGAGTATCAGCAATGAGTATTTCCTTTGACATCTTAAGGGACTTGTGGGAAAATTTTTTGTAGTAACTGTGTCACCCCTCCCCTCTCAGTTACTCCATTCTCATTTCCAATCCCTCTACTACAACATTTCCATTTCAACAATGGGCCTTTGACTTGGTTGGGTAGATTCACCCTACCTCTTCCAATGGACATAATTTCATTATCAATGCTATAGATTATTTCACGAAATGGGTAGAGGCAGTCCCTCTCACAATTGTTGATGGCAAAACTATAGCACTTTTTATCGCAAACTACATCATCTGTAGATATGGTATACCATCCTCAATCATTACTAACAATGTAGGATAGTTCAAAAATAAATACCTCAAGGAACTGTGCAAGAAATTCAAGATTAAAAAACATTGGTCTTCCATTTATTACCCCTAGGGTAATGGCCAAGCTGAGGCATCCAATAAGGCGATCCTCAAAATTCTTCATCGCACAGTCAGTAAGTTAGGGAGAGATTGGCATATCCAAATCAATCCAACCCTATGGGCATATAGGAAAAGCATTAGAACTCCAACGGGCACAACTCCTTTTGCATTGGTGTATGGGGTGGATGATGTGCTTCCAATAGAGGTTGAGATTCCTACCTTGAGAATCTCCATGAAAGGCCTTATCACTGATGATGACTACATGATAGCTCAACTTCAAGAGCTTGTGTTACTAGATAAATGACGACAAGTGGCCTCTGATCATCTATGAGAATATCAACAAAGAATGGCATGAAGCTACAATAGGAGAATCAGGCCACGTGACTTCTAGTTGGGTGATCTCGTCTTGAGAGAGAACCCTAAGAATCAACAACAATGAATGCAAAAGGGAAAGTTTGAACCAAACTGGTTAGGTCCTTACATCATTACTGCAGTATATGGATCTGGAGCTTATCAGCTTCCCACAACCAAAGGAGAAGTGCTTAAAGAGCCTATCAACACTCTCCATCTAAACCAGTTTTATAGTTGATTTAATCTTAGCAAGATCTTTGAACATATCTGTATGTCTTGAAAAAAAATTGAAAATCAAAAAAAAATCCTGAAAAAAAAAATTGTTACCCTGGTGAAAACCTAGCAATAGGTTCCTTGGTAACACCAAAAAAAAAAAAAAGAGAGAAAACTTGCCAAGAAGGTGAAAACCTAGTAAATAGGTGCCTCTTGTTCCCAATGCCTCATCTTGCAGCATATCTTCTGGCTATTTTATACAGTCACTTTCATGCTTCCACTTTCTTGCTTCCTGCTCATGTATCCATGGATTGAGTCTTGTCACAGCTTGGGGGCATTCCCCCTTAGTGTCACTATTTTTGAGATTCTCATAGAATCTCCTTCACGACAGTCACCAGTGGTCCTCATTGTATCTGCCTATTGTCGCTAGTGTCACTATTTTTGAGATTCTCATAGAATCTCCTTCACAACAGTCACTAGTGGTCCTCACTATTTTTGCCTACTGTTACTAGTGTCACTCTTTTCGAGATTCTCCTCATAGAATCTCCTTCGCGACAGTCACCAGTCATTCTGACTGTGTCTTCCTACTGTCACTAGTGTCACTCTTTTCAAGATTCTCCTCATAGAATCTCTTTTGCAATGGTCACCAATTTTTTTAGCTGTGTCTACCTACCATTGCTCTGGTCATGTCTCAAGATTCCTTTATGGAAGATCTCTTGCATCAATCACCAGTCATCCTGGCTGTGTCTATCTTCTATTGCTCAGTCCTTCTTAGGTTCTTCATTGTGAAGATTCCTCTTTGACCTCAGTCACCAGTCGTTCAAACTGCGTCTACCTACTATTGTCACCCTACTGAAGAGATTTCTTTCAAATGTATTCTGGACATTAGCACTTGACATCAATCCCAAAACATTGAACTCAAAAATGATATACTTGTTTGGATATGCTAAGCATTTTCTTTGTTTGCTTTATTTTTCTTTATCATATCCCTTCGAGCAACTCGATGATGTCATCTTTGACTAGAGAAGCAATCACTGGGGGCATGATCTTTTTATTTGCTTTCTATTTGTGGTTTAGTTCCAATTAGTTGATTCATTCCTATAAAAGGGGTGTCCACTATAAGAGCCTCCATCTTGTATTGCATGGCCAGGTGTACCTCAACTCCTTTTATAAGAATACATCAATAATGTTGGTGCTTCTCCTTGTTTTTTGGAGTGAACTTTTTATGCTATAGTAAATACTAATACTCATCCTGCTAAGTGAACGTACGGGTCACTGTGAGTATATCTAGCACACTTTTGTCTTAGGTTACGAATGCAAGGGTCATTGTAGATAGAATGAATACTGAATGCTTAGCATAAGAGGGATCTCCCATGTGTTTGGTGTGCCTGTCATGCAAGCAACATTCTAGTCATCCTAGCATTTATGCTTTGATGCTTATGTTAACTTGCTACATTAAAAGGGACAAATGTTCTGGTCATTTTGGCTTCTTGTGCCTTGAATGCTTACATTTAATCTTGACAAATCAATAGTGTATGTTATATTCATATTTCCATGATTGCAATGTCAGTGGGAATTGTATGACCTATGAGCTTTGTTATATATCTGATGATGATTAAATATTGAGGCTCGATAACCAGACCTAGGGTTGCATTTAACATAGTCTTGCATTGCATACTTCACTTGCATAAGCATGCGATTCAATTGCAAATCTACTTTCACCTTCTCTGATGAGGGATTGCTAATCTCTTCAAAGTATCATGTTCTTTCATGAACTACACAAATGATTGATTAATCACCCTCTTGGCTACTTTGGTTGCTCTTAACCCATTTTTCGAGATCAAATTCAAAATCTGACACACTTAAGTGGCTCAAAATGCATATTAAAATTTTTTGTGCAATCCAAATCTTTCTAATACTTTGCAATTCTTGGAATCTTTTCAACTCAAACTTGGTCTTTTGGATCTCGAAATCACTTCGGATCAACCTCCAAATTTCTTCAGATCATTCTGATCTCTCCAAATTTCTTCAAACCATTCTAATCTGTTCATATTTATTCAAGATCGTTCTGATCTCTTTATATTTCTTCTAATCATTCTAATCTCTTCCTATTTCTTCGTATCATTTTGATCTCTTTATATTTCTTCAGATCATTCTGATCTCTTCATATTTCTTCAGATCATTCTGATTTCTTTATATTTCTTCAAGATCGTTTTGATCTCTTTATATTTGTTCTGATCATTCTGATCTCTTCATATTTCTTCAGATCATTCTAATCTCTTTATATTTCTTTAGATCATTCTGATCTCTTCATATTTCTTTAGATCATTTTGATCTCTCCAAATTTCTTCAGACCATTCTGATCTCTTCATATTTCTTCAAGATTGTTCTGATCTCTTTATATTTCTTTTGATCATTCTAATCTCTTTATATTTCTTCTGATCATTATAATCTCTTCTATATTCTACTAAACCTTGGATTTCTTCCATATCTTTCATCACTCTCCTTACATCATACTTCTGGTGTGTCATCTTTTAATTTTGCTCCCGAGGGGGCAGGATGATTACATCATTGAACTAAATTTCAACTCATTTTGAGTCTCATTGCTTGGGGCATCTGGTTCCTATTTTATGTCCTTCTCACTTGGGGCATATCATTACTCGGGGCATCTTGTCCTCCTCTTTCTAGCATGCTTGTCATCTACTTCATCTTTTCATCATTTGATCACATCTTATAACATTTCTGATATGAGTCTGGTGGATAGGTATCGGGATAGTCTAAACCCTAACTCCTGAGGATCAAGCCTCATTTTGGGGATGATTTTGTGACTCATAATTAGATCTTATCAACTTAGGTATCTAGGTTTTCTACCTGGATCCCTTAGGATTAAGCTTCGTGCTAGAGATGATCCTTAAAAGCTTATCTATTTCAACTTAGGTATCTAGGTGTTCTACCTGGATTCCTTAGGATTAAGCTTCATGCTGGAGATGATCCTTAAAAGCTTATCTATTTCAACTTAGGTATCTAGGTGTTCTACCTACATTCCTTAGGATTAAGCTTCATGTTGGAGATGATCCTTAAAAGCTTATCTGTTTCAATTCAGGTATCTAGGTATTCTGCTTGGATTCCTTGGGATTAAGCTCTGTTCTAGAGATAGTCCTTAAAAGCTCATCAATTGGTCTTTGTGTCATCACCTTCGAAACTAATCTCATCTTCGAATCAATTTTAGGTATCTAGGCATTCTGCTTGGATTCCTTGGGATTAAGCTCTATTCTAGAGATAGTCTTTAAAAGCTTATCAATTGGTCTCCATGTCATCACCTTCAGAACCAATCTCATCTTCGAATCACATTTTTTGATTTTTCTTTGAATTGAACATGTTGCTCGCACATTCATTCAAAGAGGGGCAAAATCTAATACCCCAAAATTGGCTCATGCCATGATACCAATTCTGGTCTATTTCTAATCAATCCTAAGTCATATTTCACTAGGCAAATTCTTATTCTGCTACTCGCTACTTGACTTAAATGTCAGATGTAGAAAACCCTAATCTGCATTCAGCATGCTTATTATTTAATTCCTATAGTATTTACTCATATTAGTTACATTAAACCTATTGATTAATATTTAATTTAATTAATAAGTATTTATACTTTAATTAAATTAAATTATATCCTAAGGCTAATGTACTATGGAATTAAATTTATTTAATTTAATAAATATGCCTATTTTAATTAATTAAAAAAAATTATTTAATTAAATGGAGAACTTACTTCTAATTAATTAAACAAAGTTATTTAATTAAACAGGAAGTCATTCATAATTAATTAAATAAAGTTATTTAATTAAATAAGAAAAGTGCCTCTAATTAATTAAATAGAATTATTTAATTAAATGAAAAAGGTAATTATGAGAACATATCTCATTTTATTAAATTAAATTATATCCTAAGACTAATGTACTATGGGATTAAATTTATTTAATTTAATAAATATGCCTATTTTAATTAATTAAACAAAATTATTTAATTAAATGGAGAATTACTTCAAATTAATTAAACAAAGTTATTTAATTAAATGGGAAGTCATTCCTAATTAATTAAATGAAGTTATTTAATTAAATAAGAAAAGGGCCTCTAATTAATTAAATAGAATTATTTAATTAAATGAAAAAGGTAATTATGAGAACATATCTCATTCTATTAAATTAAATATCTCACCAAAATCTCTCTTTAGTTCAAAAAAGGGAAATTTTCAGTTCGTTGTTGATCAAAAAGGAATTAAATTAGTTAACTCCTTATTCTACTCAAATTAAATCAGTTAACTCCTTTTTCCACTCAAATTAAATCAGTTAACTCCTTTTTCTACTCAAATTAAATCAGTTAACTCCCTTTAATTTGGGAATCTTCCTTTATGACTAAACTTCACCTTTAATCTTGACCGTTGATTGAAATCGATCTCAACTGTTGATGGATTCTAGGAAAGTCTATTTAAGAGACCCTCATCTCTTCATTTTGAGAGGAGGTTGAATGAGAATTTGCATCAAATTGCTGCTGGATTGTGCATTCATTTAAGCTCCCTACTTTCATATTCATTTTCTAGTTTAATTCTCATATAGATTTAATATGCATACATTTAGTATAATTTCTTTTACATGTTCTTAGATTAAACGTGCATACTCCATCCTAGATTAATCTGCATTCTCATATAGATTAGTCGCATCTTCTTTTTAAATCCTTCGTTCTTACAGGGTCTAGTTTCTTAAACACCTCAAATTTGAGGATATCTGACAAGCAATTCCCTTTAGATAGAAGGCAACAGGTCACTTTGTAGGCTAATTTTTGGATGAACAATCCAATGTTCATTCCAGGATGAATCCGCATACAATGATCATGTTGAAGTGTGTGTGTGTTAGTAAAGGCCGCATTTTCACACATACACTTATGTCTTATCTTGTTGAGTTTGATATAGCTTCATATTTGTTGTTGTAACCATCAAAATTAGAAGTCCACTTATGCCATAGATTGGCAAGTGGCCATTGTAATCGCACTAAATATAAAATTCCAAATCATGCATTAGGGGGGGTTTCTTTGTTTTTTTTAAATTTTGGGGGTGCATACATTATTTGATCTCATGGAGTCATGTCAAAATTGTCACTTTGGTTTAAGATTCAAATTGACAAAAAGGAACTATCAGAAATGGAGTGCTCTAATGATTGATCATCTAAGAGAACATAAGGAAATGTTTCCTTATCTATACTTGAAGATATTTCCACCTAATACTAATTGGTGACATCTTTCTCTTCTTCTTTGCTTTATGTATAATAGTATAAGTAAGGAATCTTTTGCTCCTCTTAGTAAGGCAAGTAGTCCTCATGATGTTTGGATGTGTCTTTGGAAGCATATGGAGATCGATGAGTCCCTCCATTACTAGAGGAAATTCTACCTTCAATCACTCTAGTTGTGGTACCTAAAACTCTAGTTGAGATCATACCTCCTAATTCTTCTATTACTTCTATTGATCTAGTTCTAGCCATAGATGCTCCTGATTTAGCATAGTGGGAAACATTGTGTCTTCCTATTTCAGCTTCATGGGATGACTTCCTTCCAAAAATTGCAATGTCATTTGTGGAGTCTTACATTGAATGTATGAGAGATATTATTGATGACATCCATCTTCTCTTTGTTGAGGATAATTCTTCTCCACTTGTTGTAAGGGAACACTCTGACCCTCAACCACTTGATCTTTCTTTTGAGACTAACATGATTATGGACAATTCTTTTAGCAATTGGAGGAGGACTCTTTTACTTTAAAGGAGACATATCAATCTTTGGAGATTGTATTATAGTTTCCTCAAACATCATATCTTTTGAGGATTCTTCCTACTAGTTGGGGAGCATTATCAACTACACCTATGGCACCACTTCTTCCTACAAGGAGGAACATCATTCAATTTTCATGATGCAGCTTCTTCAGTCATCAAGGATTTTCTTTCATGGGTGTCCATTCATCATTAAGGGAAGGCTACATTGCTTCTCTTCCCATATCTTCCTATAAGGATGATTCCTTGTCTTTGGAGTTTGATTCACTTTCATACATGGAAATTTTACCTTGTTTGCCACCTTCTTTTGGGCATCCACTAGATTGGCTTGTGGCATCTACATTCATCAAGGACTTGTCAACATATGAGAAAACTTTAGAGGAAGCATCTATAGCATACTACATATGGATTCCTCATCCATCTTCCTATACATAATGAGAAGTATACTTGCACCTATACTTGGGGTATCTTCTTCCTAAAGGGATAAATGTCATTTGTAGGCATTGGATACTTTTTTGTCTTCATGGCATCCTTGGAAGAGATTATTTAATATAGGGGGATACCATCATGTATTTTTTCTTATGGGGGATATATGCTTGTACATGCATGATGTATGTCATACTAGGGGGGTCTTGATTACTTCATCCTTTCATACATCTTGTACTACTTCATCTCTCTTTTTGGAGGAGGTTTTTCCCATAAGGTTTTCCCTCTTTCTCCATTTTTAGAGATATTGCATTGCATTGCATTGTATGTAGATGATTGCATTTGTACATGGGTACCTAACATGGCCTAGTAGTCAGGACCCACATTGCATCTTGCATTTAGCTTTGTGAGCTTAAGTGCATTCCCCTAAGTTTCACTTAAGGGCGGTGTAAGTGTAAATAATTAATTATTATTACACTTTACTTAATTTTACTTAGGATAATACATTTTTATATTAGTAGTCATATAGACACTTAGGAATATGCATAGACATATGAGTTGTCTTGTTGTCAACATAGGAATTAGCAAATTATTTGAGAACATGGTGTCTACAACATCTCTTTATGAGATACACTTATGTAAACTTATCCTTGCATCATCGCACAAACTCCTATGCTCAATGGAGGATAATCCACTCTTGGTGGACATGTGCTTAGTTGTGATGTTTATCTGTTTGCTAATTTCTAGTCATTCTAGTTGCCTTTATATACAAGGAACTTCTAGTGTGTATTCATCAAATATCTCATATCCAATTATTTTATATCCATTATCATCTTGATCATTATTAACATTCTCATTTGATCATCATTAGTCTCTCTTGTGCTATCTATTGAGCTTCTTGATCTTGGCATTGAATTATTGTCTTAGGCAAATTCTTACATGGTATCAAAGTTATACCAAATTCTTACAGTGTTTATAGATTATAACGTGTTTACAACTATTATAGGAGGAATGCACTCACTCTAGCTTCCATAAACAAGAATAAAATATTATATGAGGGCTATTTACTACATTATATTAGGATTTATAGCTATGTTGATTAAGAATAATTAAATTTTATTTTGTTTTTAAAATTATAAATTTATTAAATGATCATCCTATATACTAATGAGATTTTGATCTCTTATTCTATGTTAATATTGTGTTTTGAGAGTTATATAAATCTTTCCTTCTAAGCTTCTTAACCATTGAATATTGAATATTTTCAAAAATCTCGGCATTCAACAAGGCTATATTTAATACAATTGAACACATGGGCTTGTGTTCCTACTTGGCCAACTCAAAGAATCATTACATATGCTAATTTAGCTTCTCTTCTATCCATTATACTCATTATAGTTGAACAAATATACAAAACAAAACAATGGAGTACAATCCAAACTTCATAATATCATGCATGATCGTGCTACGTACAACATATTCTTGAATGAATTTTTTCTGTATTGTTCTTTAAAGGGCACTATCTCAATGGAAGAGCACTTGCTTTACAAGTAGGGATGGTGGTTTGATCCCATCGTGGCTTAATATGAACAAATTAATCATTAAATAAATAATCAAATAAACTACCAAATAAATTACCAAATCAACAACTAAATATACAATCAAATCAAATACCAAATAAATGATTAAATAAATCACCAAATAAACTATCAAACAAACAACCAAATTTACAACTAAATAAACCATGAAATTCACTACCAAATCAACAACTAAATAAACTACCTAATCAACTACTAAATCAAATACCAAATCAAATACCAAATAAACTACCAAAGAAATCATTAAAATAGTTTAGTCATAAATTTAGTCACAAAATTAATGAACGACAATAAACTACTAATGGTCACGTGATCAAAATTAATCATATATCTACAATTTTTAGTAGTTTATTTAGTCATATATTATTATTTTTGTACTACTGTACCCAAGGGTATGAGGATTTGAACTTATGACCAAGCTCTGATGCCACTTGTTAGAATGGGGTGGTCATTGCACCAAAATACCAATTTGTCAATGCCTGATACAACCGCTCAAATATAGTACATAGGAGGTAGTTAAGTCCTAGTCATGAATCCTGAGAGGGGTATTGAATAAATTTCCAACAAAATTGTTATCTATGAAAAATTGGTGAAGTTGGATATTATGAGAGTAGTGTAGCATATTAAATATTTTTTAATGAAGGAATATTAAAGGATGAGCTTAAAATTGTTGAGAGGAAAGGGTTAACTCATGCCCTAGAGTAAGATAAAGCCCTAATCTAAAATTTTGTTTGTAGATGGTTTAACCAACCATTGGGCTAATAAGGACTAGCTATAAAGTCCCAAGGTGAGTCTAGGTGGTTTAAATAGGTAAGATGTGGAGTGTGAGTCAAAAATTGTCAGTTAAGTCCTGATAGGAAAAATTGCTCAAAAGTTCCTCTAGGAGACAAAATATGGAAAAATACCTTAAAATTATGGAAAGGAGTGTGTTAGAAGGATCCATAGGTGTACTAAGGTCATTTTAGGAGGTTTGGGAGAAAATTCGCTAAGTTTGGAGGTCTGATGAGCAAAATTGCAAAAGTTGTCAAAAAGTTGCATTGACAACTTTTCAATTTTGCAAAGTTGCTTAGCAACTTTTTGTGCAGTTTTGGAAAATAAAATGAATTGGCTAGTTATGGTTCAAAATAAAGGCTAGAATGGAGCATGAAGTTCATTTAAGACTTTTCCAACTCATTTCCAAGGGTTGGACAGTTGGGTGTATGAACATCACCAGTAACAGAGCAATACTGTGAACTAGAATGTGGTTTTTTGGAGATTGAATAGAGTATTTAGATTGAATAAAATACTATTTTGGATGTAATATCATCTTGTGATCATGTTTTGAATATTTTTGCACTTTTTTTCAAACAATATTTGATAGGAGTTCCAAAATTATTTTGGTTTAGGAATCCAATTGTCCAGTTTTTTAGTGCAAGCATGAAAATGGCTATGGCTTGAGTGTCCTTGGTCAAAACACCATGGATCTTGGAGACCAAGAAATAAGCTATGTATATAGTGTAAATAATTTTTTTGGAGTTTTTGGGAGGCCAAATTCCATTTTTACAAGCAAGCCCTAGGCAAGCAAGAAAGCTTGTCAAGGTGCAAGAAAATGCTTGTGATGGAGTTTTGTGGTGAACAAAAGATTGGCATGGGTCAATATTGAGTTGAAAATGTAAAAAAAATGTGTGGAGGGATTAAAACTCATAGGAGGAGGTTGGAGATGGAGTTTTACACCTGCGGTGAAGCACACATAAACATTGCCTTTGAAACCCTTAAAAAGAGGGTTTTCTAAAGTCGTACTATACAACCAATCCTAGAGCCCAAGACCTAAAAAATATTCAAGATTAGGTCATAGGTAAAAAAACATCCTAAACACACCAAGGGTCCTTATTAAGGTTTTTTGTAAGTTATTTCACTTTCCTTGTTTCTATGAGGACTAATAGAGGCTCTTAGGGCTACAAGGGATAACTAGGCAATTTGGAGAAATATGAATGGGAAACTTGAAAGAATGATGCAGAATGGTAAGGGATGGGTCAAGAACCTCAATAAGAGGGCTCAATCTTGATTTTAGTCACTTGGTGCCTACAGTGAATTTTTGGCATTCTAGGCCAAAGAAAGCATATTTGGTGAATTGATGAATAGTATGGCAACTTAAATTATTGGGAGAGTTTCTTGGAGAAAGGGGATTGTACAGGGATCCTCTAGGTTAGGGTTAGGAGAAGAAACACTAAGTAGGCTAGGAGTATCCTAGGAAGAGAAAGAAAGCTCTAGTTGAAGAAGATTCCCATCAAAGTGGTATCAGAGCCATAAGATTAAGGCTTGTGCTGCTATGTTGTATTCCACTAAATCAATTGGGTCTACAAAGATGGTTACCAATGGAGAGTTGGCAAAGGATGTAGATGAGAAAAAGAATCTCCTAGAAGACTAGAAGACCACGGTTCTTGATGAGGCCCTAGAAGAGGTGAAAGATAATTGAAAGAGATAGAGGATGCAGCCCAAGCTAAGGATGATGAATTCTTTTGCAAGGGTAAAGAAAAGGTGAGTTTGGAGGATGAGATACCTAAACTAGATCCTCTAGTTGGTGAGAAGGAACCTTTCCTCAAAGCCCTCAAGGAATTTGGAGGAAAGATCCTAGAGAATATTTCCCTATTCCATGGCAATATGGATGCATAGGTAGTCCTAGATTGGCTTGAAAACATTGAGAACTACTTCCAGTGTGAAGGTAGAACAAAGGCCCAAAATGTGAGATTTGCAAAATCTAGGCTGAAAGGTCAAGCTTTGAAATGGTGGAAGTTTGTATAAGAAGAAAGAGAGCATGAAGGGAAGAATCATATAGATAACTAGAAGGCTATGGTGAAAAAGATAACAAAAACATATCTAATAGAAGACTATGAGATTTAGATTTACAAGAAAAGGTAGAATCTCTAGCAAAAGGATCTTGATGTGGCTACCTCTACTAAGGATTTTCAAAAATTGACCTTAATCAAGGGTGGAAGAAGCAGAGAGAATCAAGGTGGCTAGATACATAAATGGCCTTAAATGTCCTATCTAAGATGAGTTGAGCTTATTTAGTCTCACCACTCTACAAGGTTTTTTACAAATGGCTAGAAAGGTGGAAGACAAACTGTAGAAGAAAGGGAACTCAAGTTCCAAAAATAGGGGGATAGGTAAGGAATTTAGAGGTGGCTCAAGAGGAGGTTCTAGTGGAAATAATAATGAATAGAAGAGCTATGGAGACTCTAACTAGAATGAGTAGGCTAGTGATACTAGTCAGAGGGGAGGTTCTAGTAGAGGTAGAGGGTTCAACAATGGTTGTAGAGGCAGGTATGGAAACAATAGTAGAGGTTACCACTTCAATAACATAAAGTGTTATAATTGTGTCAAGTTGGGACACCTTGCTTACAAATTTCTAGAGAAGGCATCACCTTCCTATGGAGAGGAGAAAATCACATACACCCAAGAAGAAGACAATCAGAAGGTAGGAAAAGTTGACCTTGATGTTGAGAAATGGGAGAACCTCATGTTGAGGAGAGTATTAGTTAAGGAGCCAAAGAAGATAAGAGAATTTTTTAGAAAAATATGCAAAATATTGGGCAAGGTATGAAAAGTGATTATTGACTCAGGGTCTATTGATAGTGTCTTGTCAGAGGAGGTAGTACAAAAGCTTGGTTTGACCAAGATTCCACATGTGTGTCCTTATAGGATGACTTGGTTGAATAAGGGGCATAATATCCTATTAAATGAACAAGTGTGGATAGACATCACCATTGGCAAGTATTAGGACAAGATCTTGTGTGATGTGCTTCCCATGGATGCTTGTCAACTATGTTTTGGAAGACCTTGGCAATGTAATAGGGAGGTAGTGCATCATGGGAAGGAGAACATGTACTCCTTCAAGAAGGATGGAGTCACTTATAAGATCTATTCTATAGTGGAAGAAGATAAGGTAGAAAAGACTACTACTAAAACATTTCTCATGAGTGGGAAAGAGTTCCTCAAGGACTTGAAGGAGGGTGAAAGAGTAGGATATGACATTATGTTAAAACCTAAGGAAGAGAAGTCATCTTCATCCACACTTATACCTATAGAAGTGTAAGAGCTATTGGATCAATTCAAAGATATCATCTGTGATGGAGCACCACCAACCCTACCACCTAAGAGGGCCATAAGTCATCAAAATGACTTCATACTAGGAGTATCACTACCAAATGAAGATACATACAAGATGACTCCAAAGAAAACCAAGGAGATTGCAAGGAAAGTTCATGAGCTACTTTGTCAAGGGCTGATTAGGAAGAGCATTAGTCCATGTGTTGTACTAGTAGTCTTAGAATCAAAAAAAGGAGTTAAGTGGAGAATGTGTACTGTTTCTAAGGAAATTAATAGAATCACAATTAGTTATAGATTTCCTATTCCTAGGATAGAAGACTTAATGGATTGTCTAGGTGGAGCTAGGCACTTCTCCAAAATTGATTTTAAAAGTGGATGCTAAAAAATTAGGATGAAATAGGGGAATGAATGGAAGTCTACATTTAAGACTACTAATGGTCTCTATGAGTGGTTGGTAATGTCATTTGGCCGTACCAATGCACCAAGTACTTTCATGTGAGTTATGAAAGAGGTCTTGAAAGAGTACATATAGGTATTCGTTGTTGTATACCTAGATGGAATCTTCATCTTCAATAAGACCAAGGAGAAACATATTAAACATCTAGAATTGGTGTTGAGAAATATCTAAGAAGAAAAGATGATAGTAAATATGGAAAAGAGTGAGTTCATAAAAGAGGAACTAGTGTATTTGAGGTTTTTAGTGTTGGTGTTTCAAACATCATGTTTCAAAAACCAAATGATGAGAACAAAATACATCTAGGGGAAACTAACTCCCATCTACAACATACCCATTCAAACACCCAAGCCAACTATAAGGTGATACACTTCTTTTACTTCAAGCTTTAAAAAATCTAGGTGGGTGTACCTCATATTCATTCATATGGTACAAGTGTCTAAATCATAAACTTGAATCTAACAAAGCATATAATAACCTTAATCTTCTAACACTTATGCAAACAACATAGAGATTAAATAGCTAGAATCATGACATGTGAACTAGATAAGCTAAGTGAGGGCAACTCTTTTTAGCTCCTAAATAGAAAGGGAAAAGGATTTGATTATAATTTGATTTTAGCATAACCAAGACATGAACAAAAAAACACTTTGATCCCATAGTTGATCAGTGCCTTGTCTATTGGTCTATTCCACAAATCACTAACATACATCCTTGGAAATCATTCACACATTTGATATATCAAAACTTCCACATCTATCCATTTACCTTGTGAATCAAACATCTACATCACTTCTAAATCTCATACTCAACTTCTCCCTTCATAAAATATGCACCCCTATTATGGTAAATAAAGTATTCACATGACTCCTTGAATCATAAACAAAACAAACCACAACATACAACTTAAAATAGATTGCAATTGGACTTGTTCTCTTTGTTTACAAATCACAAAAGATTACTAATAGCATGAATATGAGATAAGATTCAGACTGAAGATAAACTTGCTACTACACTTTTATTCATTTTTTTGAAACAAATACATAAAGGATGCATGAAAACAACTTCTGAAATTGTTGAATAAACTAGAACTATCTATATTATCATTAACTGTTGCATGAGAGAAATGGTGAAGAATGGTGGAATCATGGTCATGACAAAAATTTCAACCTAACTAGAATCATCCTTGTGTATCATAGCAGTAAAAAATGTCTAAGAACCAAAACCAACCCTAAAGAAAGAGAAAAAAAGAGAATATAAACACAAGAAGCAATCCTAGATCTGATCAGATGTTCCACTTGAAAAGCTTCCATTTGTTGATTCATAACTTCTCTCTACTCTCCCTCTGTAACTAAAAATTAAATATTTTACTTGATGCTAAAGAATGCCTTGAAAATATCCTTAGAATGATGGAACCTGTAACTGATTAAGATGACAGATCAAATCTTAAACAAGGGCCAAAATACTTACCAAAATGAGCTCTAGAGAAAAAATACAGTTCTCAAAAACATTGTCCTCTAAATTTGGAGCCAACAAACTCTAATGTCTACCTCCTAACTAATTTTGATGCTCAATCATGAAAATTGCTCATTCTACTGAGAATGCCCCCCATTTTAAAAATCTTCTTACAGCTTGTACTGATGAATACCTATGCATTTTTTGACTTCTTATCTAGATAGTTCTTCTTCTCCTAATTCTATTTGTATGTTGCATTGTATATTTTTGATAAATAAATGCCCCTCTAGCATGCATTTAAATATCTAGGCCCCAACTCATTGTTCAGACATTCAAAAGAAATATTTTAAATATCTTGTAGTCAAAACTATAAAAAATATTAAAATAAATTGAATTTGTCTTTTCTCATGGATTCCACATTCAAAATTTGGAAAAAAATCAATAAAAATTCAATTTTCTCTAACTTCATATTTTGGCCTCTTTTTAAATCTAGGTTAACCCTCCTATTGACTGCCACATAGTTGCCATGTGTTAGCTCCTCATTGGCTAGATCTATGCATCATCATGACCCTATAGGTAGGCTCTACCACATGTCACAATTTTTGCATCATTAGATGCCTACCCATTAACCTTACCTTAACCTTGGCTACCAGGCAACTATCCTCATTTCATGGATTCATGGCTCCATCTCCCTAACCATGGTTAACTCATGCAATAGGGTGAAAGAAGCCATTTCGCATAGTCAGAGCATCTTTTTGGCCTTAACACTTTATTTCACAACCTAATGATTGATAGTTAGCAAGCATTTTTGCACCATCACATAGTTTCATCCTAACTGCACAATTATCATTGCAATGCTATGATTTAGCACCACGTGTCTATTTTGATGATGTCATCACCTCTTCTCTTTCCCAACTATGATTTGCTTCAAAAAAAATTTCTATCATGCTGCCAACTAGGCATCCACATGTGAGCTCCCCACACAAGGCATGTGGCTTCAAAAGCCCATGTCTTTTAAGACACTTGATAATTGAGTGGAAATATATTTAAACACATTAAAATCCCTAGCATGGTGAATATGCGATAATGTTTCCTTTGTTATTTCATTTGAATCTTGTGCATACATTGCACTACTTCCTTATAAGGTGGCCATGCTCAGTCAGAGAAAGCTCAAAAACTCTCGCTATGTTATCAATAAATATGTATTCATCATGCATCATAAAGTAGAGGGGAAGATTAGCCATGTGAATGGGGAGAATAACCAATTCTTTGGATGATCGCCATGTGTGATTGGAATTTTTACAAAGGCTTTCCTCCACACCAATTAAAATGTTGTATTTGAAAAACTATGACTCACACACATCTAAAGAAGGAATTCTCCCTTTGTGAAAATTTGTATGATCTAAACTTTAACCAAGCCCCTACGTAGACACACCATATCCTTGATTCTTCTTTTCAAGATTTTTCAACATATGTCCACTACTTGGTAAAAATACATCTCAACCACATTCTCAAACAACATTTAACAACTATTATGAAAGGTTTAAGTGAGTGGTGTCCAAGGTAGGTGAAACATTCTCACTTTGGAAATTCTCCATATAATTCCAAAGTGAGTATTCCCAAAGGCCGAAACTCCCCCAAGCTTGTTTGTTTGATTGGGCACCCATTCACTAAAACAAAAAGGTAACAAGAAGCTACTAGAATTGGCTTCCCTACTATGGACTGCCCTATAGATCTAATGGTGCCTCTCTCCCAAAAGTGGCTCAAAGCATGGGAATACAATATATGCTTTGACGCCTCCTTCTATTAGCTCCATGACCAATACAAGCATTGATTACTCCTACACCTATCAAGATTCTTCTTTGTTGAAGATGAGAACCTAGATGCCAAGATCTTCTAAAAGTAGGTCTCCTCCCTATTAGTAACTATTTTGCACTTGACAAAATGGAAATTTCTTACAATTTGACTATCCTCAAAAAGCATTTGACATGTAGCAATGCATTTAGCATCTTTAACAATGTAACTTTCATCTCAAATCATTTCTCCAGTGATTCAAGTAGCAACACAATCACTCCATGGATACATTTTGGATGCTTATATGAGGTATAAAGCACTCTTTAGTACCTTTTGGGCTCAGGATTTTCATTTTGGAGTTGATTGTATTATAGGGTTCACTCACAAAAATACACAACCATCAAACATAAACTTCAACATCATCTCAACATAAGCATAACAATTCATTTCTCTTTAGACTCATAAAGTCAACTATGCCAAATCCTCCATTAATTTTAAAACATTTGAATCAATGAGTAACCTACATTTGGTTTGGTCATAAAGATTTGACTATCTCCAATGTTTGAATTCTTTGTGGCTCATCATGAGTAAATCCCATTCATTAATTTGATCTTGAAAATAAAAAGTGCTAAAAAGATATAATGATAATAGATATTATAGCCCCTTTAAAATTATCTTCAATCTCTCAAGGCTTTACCAATCTTATGAAATCAGTCGAGCCCCAAAGTTGGTCTAGCTAAAAGAAAAATTGTTTTGAAACAACAGACATTTGAAATTAATTTTCCCAACCCTTGAAACTAATTTGAATCAAATTGGACAACTGAAACATCATTTTTTAATGCAATTTTCAACCTTGTGCAAACTACCAATTTTGTGCGAAGGGGTCTACTGACTAGCCTTAAAAATTGATAGAAACCAACAATTGGTCTCTAAAAATTGACATTCTAGTTATTTGTTCAACATCCTTGCAGCCTATCAGATCTTGTATCATGATGACACCTTGGTCAAAAGATATTGACCATCAAATATGCCTTTATAAAACTGCCTAAAAGTAAACATGTTAGAAAACCATGAAACACATTTGGTTTTGGCTTTGAAAACAGGTCAAACTGACACTTGGGGGCACAAAAGTTGGGGCATTAGTTCATTATCAAGAGGAGAGTATAATTCTATGATTTGGGCTCATGATGAATAATAGGGAACATTTAATGAGAAGTCAAAGTGAGATACTCATAATTGCAGGATTGGAAACATTGGCAGGATATTGATTTTTGCAAACGGAATACAACTGGGAAAATGTGCAGATAGATTCATCAAGACTTGAAAATTGGAATACTTAAAGAATTTTTAGAGTGGAACATATTGGTATAATTTTTTTGGGTTATAAAATTGTGGATTTTGATTTATGACATCCAAAATAGGGCTACTGATCAATCTGCACTTTTAGACACTAGTAAAACTACACAAATTGCATTTGGAATCACATTTGAAAACTAGTCAAACAAATTCCTTATAGGCTTAAATATGAAAAATAATGAGTGTTTGACCTCTAGAAAACAATGCAAAATTAATTTTCTCATTTTGGTCAAGATACAACTGGTCAAATAGGGCCTCCTAGAATTCTTAACAATTTACATCAACATGACAACCATAAACAACCAACTTTGAGGATTCAAAACCTAGTCAAAACATATCAAAATGACTTAAAAATTGAAACTTAGGTTCTTTGATATGAATATTAAACACTCCCAAATCATAAATTCATCAAACATTACTAGGTTCAATATATAAATGAAAACTAGGCTTTCTATCGTTGTTTGACACGAGCAAAAATGCAGATTTGGACATTGTTCAAAATGAAACTTCACGAAATGACTTGGAATGATAATTTATCAATAAAATATGAATGAATATACTAAATAAAAAAATTTAGAAACATTAAATACCTCTTATTCCTCAAAAGGACAATTGGGTACATGTGCATTAAATGTGCTTATAGGGGCTCAAAATGACTCAAAAGCTTAGAATGGTACTCAAAATGGGAATGCAATTTTGAGTCCGATTAGTGGCCCTGTCTAGGGATACATGTCCCTTGTAGGAATGGAAAGAATTTAGATATTTGGAGGAAGAATACCATTCCAAAAAAAATCTTGAACAACTTATTAAAAGCAAAAACTACTCCCAAACTATACAAATGATGGCCCTAGGCCACCAAAACTAAAAAACATATATTACCTTTGTCATATATCTAATTTTTATCTCTATTTGTATGAGGTAAGATAAAAACATCTTTCTCATCAAATTCACTAGCAACATCATTATCCATTAGTTCACTTCACAAGACAAAATATCTTCCTTCACTCTCATAGTGAATATACAAATCATCATTTACTTCTACATCATGCTCACTATGAAAGAGTGAATCAGCATGCTCATATAAATTATCATCAAACTTAAAGCCATCATTAACAAATGACTGATGCATGCTATCAAATAGAAACATGAAGGCTTCATAATTTACTTCATTCAAAAATTTGCATGTGTCAAAAGTTTGCAACTCACCTCGTGTATCTGGGTGTGAAGAATATTTCAAATATAATTTCTCACCATTAGTAGTCATGATTCTCATTCAATCTGATTTGTCATATGCTGAAACTCCTTCATAATCCAACAATAGATTATTCACCAAGTTTGAAAAAAAATTATGAAAGTGTTGAGATAAAATATGTTGATCATGATCTTCATCAAACAATTCATTAGAGTGAATTTTGAACTCATCAAACTTATCATCAAAAGATTTATCAACACATAAGGAAAAATCATAATTAGATGTACAATCTTTGGCCCTTTCCTCTTTGTCATATGACCATTCAAAATCAATTTCAGTATTATCAGCATGAAAAGAATCTAAAACAATATGAAACTTCACCCTAATGGTACTCTCCACATAAGAAAAGTTGTCAGGTGTATTGAAACTTGAAATGTTGTCATATACACCTCCAAAACTTGACAAAGAATGTTCTGATTTTATATCACTTTCAACATCAAACTTTGGGGAAAGGAATTCATCTTAAGAAGAAACATGATAAGGGAAAACCAAATCATTCTGAGAAACATTTGCATACCTTTCAAGATTTTAAGCCAATAGTTTTAAAATTTCATCAACACTTAACAAGACTTCATCACAAGTATGTACTTCCTAGCTTTGATCATAATCTAATTGTTCTAAAAAACTTATTTCAGAAGTACCATCAGTATGATAATCTAAAAATTTAGAATCATTACTACAACATATTATTTCTTCTTTATGCAATACCTCTTCACTTGTGCTTCATTTTCATTTTCATCAAAAGAAAATTTATCCATACTACTATTAGAACTTACTACACTCTTATGCATACTACCACACAATTTAGTTTCACTTACATAACCATCTTCATCTTGCTGATTGAAATCATCTAATTTAGTAGATCTAGAATCAATCTCTTCATAATCACAAGACATATTGTCATTATCTATGGATTCATTAGATTCACTATTACTTTTAGTACATTTGCATTTTCTATTAGAGGATTCAGTATAGAATTCATTTCTACTTAAATCACTCTCAAATTTCTTGAAAATATTTTCAACATGTGAAATCTTTTGTACTCTCAAATGTGTTGGCTAGTTAATTGAATTAGGCATAAAGACATCTAGGAACACAATAGGCTAGGAAGATTCCTTAAGTCTCAAAGAAATATGCAACTCCATGAGTGCTAATTTGAACTTTACACAAATTTGATCATATCTTAGACTTTAAACATTTCCTACAAGTATTTCTTATGAATATGACAATCTGATTGTGGAGTTCCTTTCTTATCTCTACAATATCTTCAACTACACTTTCATAACTTGGTAGACTAACTTCAGATCTAAGATCTAATTCCATTTTGAAAAAAAACTTCTACCTCTTTCTCCTAGTGTTGAAAAGCACTAAATAGAGGCACTAATTTCTAACATTTGACTTACATGGAAAGAAAACTCATGAAAATAAAAAATACCTTCAAGTGTTGATGTTGAACTTCAATCTACTAATTTGGCACAGATTCCAACTTCACTTCTTCACACCATTTATCAAAACCATGTAGAGCCACCACCTCCTTGAAGAGGACAAATTAGATCACTGTTGTGATTCACTTTTTAACATTCTAATTTCTTACAACATCATATTGCATACAACACTAAAATTTAAATAAAGAATTGATATCTTCTCTTTTCTTGTCAAGATCTTGTTTAAAAACTTTTAGATATGCACAACTAGGATAAAAAAACCTTGAAAAACATTTATATAGAACCAATTTGCACTAACACATAGATCTTTAGAGAGTTGCCAATTACAATTTTGAGAAAGATTTAAAACACGATTTATTACTTGACAAATTTTAACTAAATTTTGAACTTGTAAAAATTGCAATTCATCAAACACTTAGAAAAGAGAGAAAACTTTTGATCAATTTTGACTCTGAACTTTACAACAAAACTTTAAAACAAAACTTGGCTGAATTAATTGAAGATGAACTATCTACTTTAAAACAAAACCAGCTAAATTAATTGAAGATGAACTATCTTAGTAGCAAGACAATTTACAATCAACCCTCAAAGCTACTATTGCAAATGAATAAGGCATCACTGGGAAACACAAAATTCAGCAAGGATATGAAAAAAACACCACAATTCCTCACTATTGTATTTATTTCCCTATTTCTATCCCTAGTAGAGTTTCCATTTTGTTGGTCTTTCAAAACATCATGTTTCAAAAACCTAATGATGAGAAAAAATACATCTAGGGGCAGCTAACTCCCATCTACAACATACCCATTCAAACATTGGGGAAAACTATAAGGTAATACCCATCTTATACTTTAAGCTCTACAAAATCTAGGTAGGTGTACCTTAGATTCATTCATATGGTACCAGTGCTAAAGAATACACTTGAATCTAAAAAAGAATACAATAACCTTAATCTTATAACACTTATGCAAACAACATAGACATGAAATAGCTAGAATCATGACATATGAACTAGATAAGCTAAGTGAGGGAAACTCTTTTCAGCTCCTAAATAGAAAGGGAAAAGGATTTGATTATAATTTGATTTCAACATAACCAAGACATGAACAACACAACACTTTGATCCTGTAGCTGATCAGTGCCTTGTCTAGTGGGAAATTCCACAAATCACTACCATACATCCTTGGACATCATTGACACAATTCATGTATTAGAACTTCCAGATATATCTATTCACCTTGTGAATAAGACATTTGCATCACTTCTAAATCTCATACTCAACTTATCCCTTCATAAAATTTGAAACACTAATATGATAAATCAAGCATTTACATGACTCCTTGCTTCATAAGCAAAAAAGACCACAACATACAACCTAAAATAGATTACAACTAGACTTGTGCTCTTTGTTCACAAATCATAGAAGATTACTAACAACATGAATATGAGACAAGATTTAGACTGAAGATAAACTTGCTACTGAACTTTTATTCATTTCCTTGAAACAAATACATAAAGGATGCATGAAAATAACTTTTGAAACTAGTGAATAAATTAGAACTATCCATATTATCATTAATTTTTGTTTATTACATGAGAGAAATGGTGAAGAATGGTGGAATCATAGCCATGACCAAAATTTTAACCTAACTAGAACCATCTATGTGGTATCACAATATTGAAAAATATCCAAGAATTGGAACCAACCCTAAAGAAAGAGAAAAGAAGAGAATATAAAGATAGGAAGCAATCTCAGATCATATCAAATGTTGTCATTTGTCCACTTGAAAATATTTTGTTTGTTGATGGAAAACTTCTCTCTACTCTTTCTGTATAACTAAGAATTAGATATTTTACTTGCTACTGAAGAATGCCTTGAAAATATCTTCAGAATGATGGAACCTATAACTGATTAAGATGCTAGATCTGATCTTAAACAAGGGCAAAAATACCTGCCAAAATTACTTCTAGAGGAAAAATAAAATTGTCCAAAATATTTTCCTTCAAATTTAGAGCCAACAAATGCTAATATCTACCTTCTAACTAATTTTGATGCTTAATCATGAAAATTACTCATTCTACTAAGAATTCCCCCCATTTTAAAAATCTTCTTACAACCTCTACTAGTGAATACCTATGCATTTTTTGACTTCATATATGGATAGGTCCTCTTCTCATGATTTCAATGATATGTTGCACTATATATTTCTAATAAAAAATGCCCCTCTGGCATGCATTTCAATATCTAGGCCCCAACTCATTATTCAGACATTAAAAAGAAAAATTTAAAATATCCTATACTCAAAACTATAAAAAAAATTTAAATCAATTGAATTTTTCTTTTCTCATGGATTTCACTTTCAAAATATGGAGCAAAATTAATAAAAAATCATTTTTTTCTCACTTCATATTTTAGCCTCTTTTTGGAATCTGGGTCAACCCTCCTATTGACCACCATGTAGGCACTAAGTGTTAGCTCCTCATTGGTTGGAGCCCACACATTATCATTTCCATAATACCAGGCTCCACCACATGTCATGATTTTTCACCGTCAGAGGCCTGACCATTAACCTTACCTTAACCTTGGTGACCAAGTGACTATCCTAATTTTGCAACTTCATGACTCCATCTCCCTAACTATGGTTAACTCATGTGACTGGGAAAAAGAATCTATTTCACATGGTTAGAGCATCTTTTTGGCATTAATATTTTATGTCATGACTTGAAAACCAATGGTTAGCAAGAATTTTCATGCCATCACATGATTTCATCTTGATTGTGTGGTTATCATTGCAATGTTGTGATTTAGAGTTACACATCACTTTTGATGATGTCATCACTTCTTCTCTTTCTCACCTATGGTTTGCTTCGAAAGTTTGTTCTATCACACTGTCATCTAACCATCCACATACAGGGGCCCCACATGAGGCTTGTGGCTTCAAAATCCCATGTCTTTTAAGACACTTTATAATTGAGTGGAAATCTGTTTAAACGCATTAAATCCCAAGCAATATGAATATGGGATAATGTTTCTTTTGAAATTTCATTTTAATCCTATGCATACAGTATTCTCCTTCCTTATAAGGCAACCATGACCAATCAGAGAAAGCTCAGAAACTCCTACTATGTTCTCAATGAATATATATTCACCATGCATCAGAAAGTAGAGGGGAAGATTAGCCACACAAATGGGGAGAATAATTAGTTCTTGGGATGATTGCCATGTGTGATTCAATTTTTTACAAAGACTTTCTTATACATCAATTAAAATGTTGTATTTGAACAACTATGACTCACACACATCTAAAGAAGGCATTCTACTTTTGCATGAATTTGTATGATCTAAACTTTAATTAGGCCCCTACATAGACACACCATGTCCTCAATTCTTCTTTTCAAAATTGGTCAATACATGTCCACCACTTGGTAAAAATATATCTCAGCCACTTCATCAGAGAATATTTAACAACACTTCGTCAAAGAAAATTTAACAACTGTTATGAAAGGTTTGAAAATTCTCCATATACTTCCAAAGAGAGTGATCTCAGTGATTGAAACTTCCCTAGCCCCTATTTATTTGATTGGGCACCCATTCACAAAAACAAAAAGGTAACATGTAGTTGCTAGAATGGGCTCCCATGCCATGGACTACCATGTAGATCTGATGGTTCCTCTCTCCCAAAGTGGCTCAAAGATTGGGAATACAAGATATGATCCAACATCTCCTTCTATCAGATCTATGACCAAGATAGGTGTTGATGACTCCTACACCTGTCAAGATTCTTCTTTGTTGAATATGAGAACCTGAACCCCAAGATATTCCAATCACAGGCCTCCTCCCTATTGGAAACTATTTGCACTTTATTAAATGGCTACTTCTTACAATCCAACCATCCTCAAAAAGAATTTGACAACTAGTAGTGCATTTAGCATCTTTGGCAATCTAACCATCATCTCAAATCATTTCTCCAATGATTCAAATTGCCACACCATCACTTCCTGGATATATTGTGGATGCCAATACATCCTATAAAGCACTCTTTAGTACCTTTTGGGCTTAGGATTTTCATTTTGGAGTTGATTGTATCATGGGGTTCACTCAGGAACGCACACAGCCATCAAACATAAACTCCAACATCATCTAAGCATAAGAATAACAATGCATTTCTCTTTAAATTCAGAGTCAACTATGCCAAATCCACCATTAATTTTAAAACATCTGAATCAATGAGTAACCTAAATTTAGTTTGGTCATAAAGATTTGACTATCTCCAATGTTTGAATTATTTATGGCTCACCATGAGTAAATCTTATTCACTAATTTGATCTTGAACATGAAAAGTGATGAAAGCATATAATGAGAATAGCTATTATAGCCCCTTTTAAATTGTCTTCAATATCTCAAAGCTTTACCAATTTTGTGAAATCAATTGGGCTCCAAAGAGGGTTTGGCTAAAAAATATTTCATTTTGAAACAACCAACATTTGAAACTGATTTTCCCAACCCCTAAAACTGATTTGAAACAAATTCAACTACTGAAACATCATTTTTTAAAGCCAATTTTCAACCTTATGCAAACTACAAATTTTGTGCCAAGGGTTCCTCTATCTGGCCATAAAAACTAATAGAAATAGATAATTGGGCTTTAAAATTTGACTTGTTAGTTCTTTGTTCCACATCCTTGCACTCTATCAAATCTCATATCATGAAGACACTTGGGTCAAAATATATTTACTATCAAATTTTCCTTCATAAAACTACCTACAACTAAACATGTCAAAAAACCATCAAACACATTCGATTTTGGCTTCAAAAATAGGTCAAACTAACACTAGGAGGCACAAAAATTGGGGCATTAGTTCACTATCATGAGGAGAGTATCATTCTATGATTGGGCTCATGATGAATAATAGGGAACATTTGGTGAGAGGTCAAAGTGGGGTACTCAGAATTGCAGGATTGCAAACACTGGTAGGATATTGATTTTTGCAAATGGAATGGACCTAGGAAAATGTGCAGAGGGATTCGTCAAGACTTGAAAACTAGCAACCTTAAAGAATTTTTAGAGTAGAAAAAACTGGTACAATCCATTTGTTTTATAACATCATGGGTTTAGAGTTATGACATCTTGAACAAGGATACTGATCAATCTACACTTTAGACACCAGTAAAACTTTGCAAATTGCATTTGGAATCGTGTTTGAAAACTAGTCAAACAGATTCTTCATAGGCTCAAATCTAAAATATAGCAAGTTTCTAACCTCTAAAATACAATTAAAAATTAATTTTCTCATTTTTTTCAATTGGTTCAAAGATACAACTGGTCACACAGGGCCTCCTAGAATTCTAAACAATTTACATCAGCATGACAACAGTAAACAATCGACTTTGAGGGATTCAAAACCTAGACAAAACATATTGAAGCGACTTGAAAATTTAAAAATAGGTTCTTTGATATGCATACTAAAAAATCCCAAATTTATGAGTCATGAAACATTACTGGGTCCAAGATATTCAAATTCAAACTAGGCTTCCTATCATTGTTTAACACTTGAGCAAAAATGCAAATTTGAACATTGTTCAAAATGAAACTTCACAGAATGTCTCAGAATTGAAATTTATCAATACAAGACACATGAATATACTAAATTAAAAGTGTTAGAAACATTAAATACCTCTTAGGCCCCAAAAAGATAGCCAAGTAGACATGCATTAAATGTGCTTATAGGGGCTCAAAATGACTCAAAAGCTTAGAGTGGCACTCAAAATGAGAATGTAATTTTGATTCCCATTGTGTAGTATCCTAAGGAATTCTTAATATGGATAAGGGAAAGGTGGAGGAAATTTGAGTTGGCCTACCCCTAGATCTTCTACTGAGGTCAAGATTTTTCATGGATTAGCACAATTTTATAGGAAGTTTTTAAGAAGGTTTAGTAAAATTTGTGCACCTAATATGGATACCATTAAAGGGGGCATGAAAACCAAATTCATGTGGATCATGTCTATAGATCAAAGTTTTAAGAAATTGAAGAAAGTAGTGGCAGCACAACCTATCTTGTTTCTACCTAGTTTTAAGAAGCCATTTATGGTGGAGTGTGATGCTAGAAACATAGAAATTGGGGAAATTTTGAGCCAAGAGGGTAGACCAATAACATTTTTTAGTGAGAGTCTTAATAAAGCTAAGACAAGCTACTCATCGTATGACCTTTAGCTCTATGCACTTTTTGAATCCTTCAAGAAGTGAAGGCACTACTTGTTCCCTAAGGAGTTTTTTGTCTTCATAGATAACCAAGCCTTGAGTTTCATTAACTCATAGGAGAAGCTAAGTTTGAGCCACTTAAAGTGGATGGAGTTCAGAGGAGCTAAGTTTGAGCCACATCAAGTGGATGGAGTTCTTGTTGTCCTACACTTTCACTATCAAGCATAAGAAGGGGACAAACAATAAGGTGACAAATTCTTTGAGTAGCAGGTTGTTGAGAGTGCAAGAATTCAATTTGTAGAACATTTACTTGGATGGATTCAAAGATCTATATGAGGACACTAATTTCTCAAAGGCTCACAAGGTATACATTGACTTTTCTAATCATTTACGCAGTGATTTTTTTGAATACACCTTGTAGAATGGATTGTTATTCAAAGGTAAATAGTTGTGCATCCCAAGAGGATCCATGAGGGAAAATCTCATAAAAGGGAAGCACAATGGGAGCATGAGTGGAAACTTTGGTCTAAAAAAGACTTTGGACCTCATGGAAAGGTTCTATTATTGGCCCAAAATGCAAAGAGATGTCAGGAGGTATGTGGAGAAATGTAACATATGTCAAAAGGAAAAGGGAACTTCATCAAATGAAAGGCTCTACTAACCTCTCCCCATTCCTAATAGGCCTTGGGAATGCATAAGCATGGACTTCATAATGGGATTATCAAGGACTAGGATAGGGATGGATAGTATATTTGTGGGTAGTAGCCAGATTTAGCAAGATAAAACACTTCATACCATGCAAGACAACACATGATGCAAGTAATGTTGCCAAGCTATTCTTTAGAGAAGTGGTTAGGATACATGGTTTTCCATGGAGCATAGTGGCTAACAGAGATGTCAAGTTCATGGGGCACTTTGGGAAGACCCTATGGAAGAGGCTTGGAACAAACCTAGCACATATCTCTACTTACCATCCTCAAACTGATGGTCAAATAGAGGTGATCAATAGGGTATTGGGAAACCTAGTAAGGTACTTCACAAAAGAGTATGGACAAAGTTGGGAACAAGTCATTCCCCAATATGAGTTTTCATATAGTGATAGCAAGAATAGGATAACAAGGTTAAGCCCTTTTCAAGTAGTATATGCCACTCACCCAAGAGGTATCATGGAGTTAAGGGACCCACCTTCACATGAAAATATCAGTGGGAAAGTTGATGATTTTTTTCATTAAATGAAGGAGGTGCATGATCAAGTGAAGCAAACACTAATGGAAGAAAATCAAAAATTGAAGAAGAAGAAGGACAAGGGGAGAAGAGAGTTTTAGTTTCAAGTGGGAGATTTGGTGATGGTATATTTGAAAAAAGCTAAGTTATAGAAAGGAATCCCTGGCAAGGTGTAGATGAGGAGGATTGGGCCATGCAAAATCCTTGAGAAGTATGTACCTAATGCCTACAAGATAGATCTACCAAAATACATGTCTCTCTCTCCAATTTTCAATGTTAAAGACCTAGTACCCTAAAAATTTCCTAAGATGGATGACCTAGAGTATCAAGAAGAAATGAACAAGGATGTATCAAACTTGAAGGTACCTAAAAAGAAGCAACCATAGGTTGAGAAAATTTTGGATTCTAGCGTGAAGAAGAGCACCAAAAAAATTTCTATAAGGAACATTTGGTGAAATGTATGGATTTACCCAAGGCTGAGGCAACCTAGATAGATGAGACTAATTTCAAGAAGCTTGGCATCAACAAGGAATTTGTATCTGTAGCAGTACCGTAGGCTTCTTCTTACAGGGGGAGAATGGTGTAGGAGCCCCTAGGGTAAGGTAAAGCCCTAGTATAAATTTTGGTTTTTAGATGGTATAAATAACCATTTGTGTAATAAGGACTAGCTATAAATTTCTAGGGTGATTCTAGGTGGTTTGAATAGGTAGGATGTGGAGTGTGAGTCAAATCCTGTCAGTTAGGTCCTGATAGGCAAGATTGCACAAAAGTTGCTTTAGGATGCAAAATGTGATAAAATGCCTTAAAATGGGGAAAGGAGTGTTTTATAAGGGTCCTTAGGTGTACTAAGGTCATTTTAGGAAGTCTAATGAGAAAAAATGCAAAAGTTGTCAAAAAGTTGCATTGACAACTTTTCAATTTTGCAAAGTTGTTTAGCAAGTTTATGTGTAGTTTTGGAAAAGAAAATGAATCAAGTAGCTATTGTTAAAACTAATGGCTAGAATGGAAAATGAATTATATTTAATAATTTTCCAATTCATTTCCAAAGTTTGGACTATTGGGTGTATGAACATCACTAGTAACAAAGCAATACTGTGAACTAGAATGTGGTTTTTTGGATATTGAAGAGTGTTTGGATTAAATAAACTATTTTTTTGGATGGAATATAATATTATGATCATTTTTGAATCTATGTGCATTCTTTTATTTCAAAAAATCATTTGATAGGGTTTACAAAATTGTTTTGGTTTAGGAATCCTAATGTCCAATTTTGTAGTGCAAGCATGAAAATGGCTTTGGCTTGAGTGTCCTTGGTCAAAACACCATGGATCTTGGAGACCAATAAATAGCCTTTTTATATAGTTTAAATAATGTTTTTGGGGTTTGTGCGAGGCCAAATGCTATTTTTACAAGTGAGCTCTAGGCAAGCAAGCAAGCTTGGCAAGGTGCAAGGAAATGCTTGTAATGGAGTTTTGTGGTGAATAGAAGATTAGCATGGGTCAATCTTGAGTTGGAAATGTAGGATTAGTGTATGATGGGATCAAAAATTATAGGATGATGTTGGAGATGGATTTTGGCACCTTTGGTGAAGCACACACAAACATTGCCTTTGAAACCCTTAAAAAGAGGGTTTTTTGAAGTTGTGTTGTATGACCAATCCTGGAGCCCAAGTCCTCAAAAATTTCAAGGTTATATTATAGGGAATAAAATTCCTAAACACACCAAGGGGCCTTATAAAGGGTTTTTTCTAGTTATTTCACTTTCCTTGTTTCTAGGAGGGCTAATAGGTGCTCTTAGGGCTATAAGTGATAACTAGGCAATTTGGAGAAATATGAATGGGAAACTTGGAAGAATGATGCAAAATGGTAAGGAATGGGTCAATAACCTCAATAAGATGGATAAATATTTTTTTAGGTCACTTGGTGCATATATTGAAGTTTTTTCATTCTAGGCCAAAGAATGCATATTTCGCAAATTAGGGAATAGTATGGAAACTTGAATTATTGGGAGAGTTTCTTAGAGAAAGGGGATTGTAGAGGGATCCTATAGGTTAGGGTTAGGAGAAGAAACCATAAGTATTCTAGGAGTAACCTAGGAAGAGAAAGAAATCTCTAGTTGAAGAAGCTCCCCATCATGAATGGATTAAATTTGTGCTAGTCTGAATTCATGGTATGGAGTTGTGGTTAGAGAATGGACCAATTAGGATGAAATAGAAGATTATACACACTATCAATGGTTACCCAACATTTGACAAAAGGAAGACAATGTGTTGTCAAAGAAAAGAAGTTGTCAAGACAAATACCAACGCTGAGTGAAATGGGTGTGGCATGTCTATTTCAACCATCATTGATCCATTGATCGAGTTTGTAGTGAGAGTGATCTCTCATAAGTTTTATCAGTCAAGATGACTAAATAGTGTGCCATATATCACATTTGATCAAGCATGTAAAATTGTGATGAAGGATCAAGAATATGATCTTACTGAGTTACAATAGTTGCAACTTGTAAAAAACTTGATATTAATCAAGAAAGAAAAGAGTTCAATGTATAAGTTTGGATTATTGATTATGTATATTTTATTTTATACTTAGAATTATTTTTTGGCTATTGGGAATTTTGTATGGGAATAAGAAAAACCTGCTACAAGGTAGATTAGTGAGTATATAACATATTTAGGAGAAAATTTTGAAAATGTTTTAGATGGATATTTTGAAGAATTCTTACAGAAGATTAGAAAAAGATTAAGGATTCTTATATCCTTAGTTGAGAAGCATTATAATTATGTATGTTTTCTACTTGATACTGATAGTTAAGCTAAGGATAGTCTAGCTTAAATATTTTGGCTATAAAATTAAGAGCGATGGTGTGAGTGCAGCCATTACTCCACAACTAAATGAAGAAATTGATGCAAAGGCCAAGCCCTTTGGAAAATATGAAGAAGAAAAATCCAGAATAACTATAAACATCAAGATTCCTTCTACTAAAAAAAAAGGAATAAAATGATTGAATACCTAGAAGGAAATCTAGGCACACAAACAAAAGGCAAAGAACCTTTGATGTTGACACAAAGTCTTTGAGAGGATGGAGAAAATGATAGTGATGCACAAGAAGATGAAGAGAGTACAGAGAAATAGGGTAAATCCCTAGCACTTGTTACCCCACCAATGACAAAGTCCAAAATAGTAAAAACTATATTTGAGCCTAAGGTGAGGAAGGCTACAAAGAAGGTAATACCTAAGCCCCTCTCTCCTCCTACACCACAATGATCAAGAACCAAGGTAGTAGTAGTAGCCAATGTTGAGCCACCATTGAAGAAAGGAGAAGTAAAGATCACAAAACCAAGTCATTCAAGAGCAATAAAGAGGAAAATGCCAACCACTATAGGATAGTCAAAGAGAAGAAGGTTCATGAAGTAGAGATATGTTGAAGAGGAATATGGAGAGAGGACCGATTCCAATGAACCTGGCCACCACTGATTCACTATGCCTACAAAGCCTAGAACTATTGACAAGGTGTGTGCCAACATTAGAAACTCATGGGTCTATCAAGTTTTAGATATGTAAAGTATGAGACATTGAGTAATGCAAATAAATCTAAGGTAGAGGAGGCCATCATATAAATTATGGCTAATAATAAACTATCACCTATAGAACTAAAAAATAAGATTCCAAATAATTTGTATAGTAGATTTGATGGAAAGTGTCAATACACAATAGATATTGAGAAGAAAATAAGAAAGGGAACATTAGCCAAAAGTATGCCTAAGTTGAAAAATAAGAAAGAGGAAACATTTTTGGAGAAGTATAGGAACTAATTTGTTCCTAAATTCAGAACATTCATGATTTTAAAAAATACCATTAAGATTGTTGTATAGAAAATTAAATTATTGTGGAATTTTTTTGGACTAACTATAGGAGGAGTTGAATAGGAAAAATAAGTGGACATTGTAACCATTAAAGATGTTCAAAGTGATGAAGAAGATCTGGGTGTGTTGATCCTACAAGGAAATGTATCACTTATTCATGATACTACACCTATCACTCATGTATTACAACAAATAAAGGACTATCCTAAGGTATGATAAATACCAGTCTAAATTGTTAATTTTAATAAACAAATAAACTAGATGGAGCAACAACAACAATAGGATTCTCAAACCAAAACATTGATAATAGACATCAAGGAGTTGGTAAAGGAAAAGCAAGAACAAAAGGAACCAGCAAAGGAAACAAATGTAGAGCCATATGTTATAGGTCAAACAAGACCACATGTCTTAGGACCTTGAGATGAGGGAAATAAGGAGACTATATAGAAAGAAGTAGAAAAAGGAAAAGAGAATGTAGTGCCAAGTGCAACTTTTGTTGTCTCTAACATTGAAATAAAAGTTAGACTTAGTCTACTTCTAGATGTGTCAAGCAATAGAACTCCAAAGAAAGGAAAAGGAAAGAAGAAAAAGGACATCTCTCTAGGTAATACTAATACTTTGGATGAAGTTATTGAAATTCCAAAATGGGATCTAAACAATCTCACATTTGAATAAATTGTCATCTTGCAAGATATTTTAGTAAGAAAGAAAAGACAAGAAGAGCTATGAAGAGAACATAAACAGAGATAGGTATTGCATGATATCAAAGTTATATTTGTTGATGCCTTTAATATATAGACCATTGATGAATAGGGCCCCATTATCTCTCAGCTAGTGCAAATTGTTGAAAAATTTAACACTAAGATTATTGAGGTGAATGAAAAACTTATGGCCTAGTCTAAAAAGAAGTTTGAAAAGAAAGTAATAGAGAAAGTTTCTACTGTCATTGTTGTAAGAAAAGTAGAGCTGCAGGCATTAGTATAGAATCTAGAAGAACTTGTAAAGAAGGTACAAGATTTGTACAATATTCTTTGTGATGTGCCAATGTTTACAAATGAATTTCAAGTAAGTATTTTAAAAATTCAAGTTGATATGAAGCTATTAGGAAGTTCTATCTCTCAGTCAACAAGATCAATCTCAATGCATTATAACATAGTGTTGTTTGCACAAGGATGATTGGACAAGCTCCACACAACAAATAGCAGAATGAGAGCCAAATTTATCTCCAATTCTATTTTGATACCTCACTTGGAGGTTATGCAACACAAGTTGAATTCAACAAAGGATCTAGTTCAAATATATTATAATCCTTCTATTTTTGACAACTTATTTGATTTAGCTACAAATCTAGAGATAAAGGTTCATGTTTTTTAATAAGTGAGAACTACATGGGATCATGCTCTTGCAATTATTATTTAAACTCACAAACCATTCATCAAAAAATATGGTTTGATTCCATGTACTCAACCCCAGTAGTAGACATAAGTGACAAAAATGAGGGAGGTAGATGATATCAGTAGGATCAATGATATGAAGAAAGAAAAGTGGCAGGGAATAGAATTGATAAAATTGATCAATCAGAGAATCATAGAAGTTAGAAAAGGTATGACAAAGCTACGATCAAAATATTTTTTAGTCATGTAATATATGCAAAAATAAACACTATATCGAGTAACACAAAGAGAACCAAAATCTCTATCGAATAACACAAAGAGAACCAAAATTTCTAAAATAGAAAAAACTTTGAGATAAACCATTTTTGAACTGACATGCAAATAAAATTTAATGATCATAGAGTTTGTTACAATAGTTGTTACACATTGATGTGGGAGCATCTTGCATCACAAAGAAAAATGGGGCATAGTTTATAATTAAAAGAGAAAAAAATTAAATTAAAATATATATATATGGAGTAGAGAGAAAGTGAAAAAAATTAGACGTAATTTTTTTTTTAAAGAATAAAATAATAATAAATATAACTTGTGGCTTGAGGGTTTATTTAATGTAAGGGTTTATTTAATGTAACTTGCTAGGTTGACTTGTGTCTTGGTTTGGTATAAGTAGAGGGTCTTGTCTTGTCATTATTCATTCAGCATGAAGCATGAAGCTGAGCATGGGATCCAACATGGAGAGGAAGAGTAGCTTACAAGAGAAAAGTTTGTTAATAGAGCTAGTAGTTGTGGCTTGGGAAACAAGAAGATTTCTTGGTGGATTTCAAGCACATGTTTAGATTCCTTTTGGGGTATCTACTAGATTATGGATCTAAGATAGCTAGGGTTTGGATATTGTGAGATCTTGCAGAATTACTATTGTAATTATTTATGTATTTGGTTGTAACCCAAAAGGTCTTACAACCAGGCATATTGGATGCAAATTTTATTATTTTATTATGAGAGTTGGAATTATTTTGGATCTAAATCTCTATGTTATTTTTATTCTTCTATTGCGTGCTTATTTGCTTAGGGGTAGGATACCTCATTTGGTGATTCTTCTACCTTGCATTGTGTCATGCATTCTGACATGGATAATCGATTCCTATGAGGGATGAACAACCAATCAGATGAAAATGCAAAAGGGAAACATCTAGAAGACTCTATGGATGTCTTTAAAAAGGTAGAACCAAACCCTATTTTGATATAGCAGATGAATATGTGAAGTGAGCAAAGGAAGAGAAGTATTATGCAAAGGAATTAGGTTTTATAAGTTGCATGTGAAAGTTGTGAAGAACATGGTAAGTGATATTATGAAGCAATGAAGAACAAAGTAAAGATATATTAGATTAAAGATTAGATTAGGCATTGGATAGAGGAGATCCATAATCAACAATTCTTAGTGCAAACTAAAGGACCAGGTGTTGAATCTATTTTAATAGATTAAATCAAGAAAAATCTCTTAACCGATTATTTTAACAGACCTTAATAAAATCTCATAAAAAAGCATTTTTCACAGACCTTTATATATCTCTTAACAAAGTCCTTACTTCATTGTAAGTGTTAAACCCATTAATCAAGGGAGACCTAATAGTTTTATATATCTCTTAATAGAGCATACACCTCATAGGGTAGATCAACAAAAGTGATTAACTTTGTAGTCCCAATAGACTAACTTTTTTTTACTATAGTAGTGAAGATTTGTAATGGATGTCATCCCCACCCTAGTTTTACCTTCACCTTGGAGGGTTTTCAGCTTACCAAAATCATTTTTGTTATGTGTTTACATTTCATGGATGTGATACTTAGCTAGATTTATTTCAGCATTTGATATTTCAAGTTATGATATGCATATACTAGATAGATAGTTAATATTATGAATATTGTCAAATTTTTTTAAAGGATAATATTTTTATAGATCCTTATTCACACCCCCCCCCCCCCCCCTAAGTATCTCAATTTATTAATAAGCTTCAAACAATTGGTATCAGAGAATAGTTATCTTTAAAAAATTTAATAGCTTAAGAGTTTAGATCTTGGAGAAGGAGGCTTACAAATTGGGAAAGATTATTAACAATCAAGTGATTGACATCCAACTCATATTGCAACAACTTGAAGCAGTACGAGAGGAACTGAGGAAATCCCTAAGAAGAAGAAAATATATGGATACTCAATAGAATGACACACTATATCAAGAAGTTGATAAATAAGGACTTCTTGATGATGGAAATTCTAGTGAAAGTGGTGTAACCATTGCAGATCTATTGGAGAAGAACAATATTCTAGATGAAGAAGTTAGATGACTAAAAAGAGAACATGAACTCCAATCAGTAAGGCTATATAAAATATAGAGAGAACAAAAAAGAAGAAGAAATTTGAAGAAGACAAAGTTGTGGCTAAGAAAGATAAAAGAAAAATGGATATCATATTTGAAGAGAGGTCATATGATGTACAAAAGCTTACAAACACTTAGCTAGACATGATGAATCAACTGATGCTTTCAAATCAGGAACTAAATAGAAAAGACATGGATATAGAAAATATGAGATCATAGAGTGACCTACCAAAGAATGGGTTAAGATCACAAAAAGATGATACACACTATTACTAGTTACCTAGAATTTGACAAAAGGAAGATAATGCATTGTCAAAGAAAAAAAGTTTTCAAGACAAATACCAAGGTTGAGTGGAATGGACATGGAATTTCTATTTAAACCATCACTAATCCATTGATAAAGTTTGCAGTGAGAGTGGTCTCTCATAAATTTTATCAATCAAGCCAACTGAGTAGTGTGTCATGTATGGTAGTTGATCAAACATGGAAGATTGTGATGAAGGATGAATATGATCTTGTCAAGTTACAATAGTAGTAAGTTCAGATCATTTATTATTTTTATTTTCTTTTACACTCAAAATTATTTTTTGGTTATTGGGAATGATGTATGGGAACAAGACAAACCTGCTACAAGATAGATTAGCAAGTATATAACATATTTGGGAGAAAATTTTGAGAATGTTCTAGATGGATATTTTTAAAAATTCAAATAGAAGATTATAAAAATATTAAGGATTCATGCATCCTTAGTTGAGAAGCATTATAATGATGTATTTTTTCTAGTGAATAATGACAACATATTTATACAAAAGTTAATCTGAGGATAACCCAGCTTAAACCTTTTGGCTATGAAATTGAGAGTGATGATGTGAGTACATCTATTAATACAAATCTAAATGAAGAAATTCATGCAAAGGTTGAACCCTTTGGAAAATATGAAGAAGAAAAAGCCAAAATAACTACAAACATCAAGATTGCTTCTAATAGCCCATATTTTTACTATGCTAAATTTCTAAAAGTATATTGTGAAAATATCTTGAAGAATATTGTGCAGTTAGGCTTTTTTCATGTGTTTTTGTCAAGTTTCCCATAAAATCCCTAACCTAGTAGGTTTATGCTGTAGTCCATTTTAAAAAAATTCCCTAACCTAGGATCATGCACATGTTCTAAGGATTGCATCCTTACCTTTGTTAGAATCTGAAAAGATTAATAACCCAGAAAACTAGTGCAAAGAGTAAATATCTAAACTATGAATGCAAATGATACAAAATCAAAATAGCATCATAGATTTAGTCTCCAAGAGAGTAATGCAAATGCTGGAAGCAAAATAGCATTAAGAGGATGCAAAAACAAGAGATGCAAATACAAGCCAGGTAGCATGCTTATATAGGCTAGGAAGAGGGAGGAGACGGCAACACCAACCAATGAGGAGCAACCATCTATCGAACTAAAGATAGCAAAGTATCTTCCCAAGATAGCTAATGGATGCTCACATGTAGAAACGTGACACCTCACAACCATTCACCTAATAAGACATGCCTTATTAACCTAAGCGAGATTATTAAAAGTGTAAGAAAAACCTAGCAAAATAGGAAAAATAAAAAACTACACTAACACCCCCCCATAAGTGAAGCTTAGGTGGATGTAGAAATGGGTCTCGACAAGTCAAGCCTGATGAGGTACCCATGTACATAAAATTCCCCCAAAAGAGAGAGAAAAGAGACTCCCCAAAGGAAATTAGGAGTCCAAGTGAGAGGAAGAGGCCCCCCCAAAAGATGAAGCATCCCGCACCTCCAGCAAAGCTTGCAAATTTTGTCCGATAGATCCACTTACATCGAACAAGTTTTCTTCCCTTAGGAAAAGGGACAAGATCCCAAGTGTGGTTCCTCATCAAGGAACTATACTCTTCCTACATAGCTGTATCCCACTCAAAAATACCAGAAGCCTCATGAAAGGACTGTGGATTTGAGCCAGTAGCAATGAAGATATGTAGAGCATCTTGGAATTGTAAACGAGTGTGCTTAGTGTCTGATGGATCCCCAACCCAATCACCTGCAAACTACAAGGTCAGTCTAGCCCAAAGTGGACTAGAAGATGGAGAATCTAGAGGAGAATCATCAACCTGTGAATGATGACTAGGAGAGGAAGGAGGTGAGCCCTTTGAATCACTCTCTACATCAAAAGTGGAGGTAGAAGACTGCTCAAGTGAATCTGACCCATCAGAAGATCTATCATGTATTCCAAGTGACTCCAATGTCAAAGTAGAAGGCAACCCTGCGACCATGCTCTATTGGTTAAGCTGATGCAAGTAGTGGAAGTTAAGATGGCCAAACTGCTCATGCCATAATCTGCTCACATCATTAGAGTGAGTGAGTGAAACAGTCAAAGGAGGATCATGAACAAAGTGAGAAAACATATAGAGTCGTGACTAATGATCTGCTCTCCCAACTGCAATTGTAGAATCATTGTGCACCTCATGTATCTCCACTGAATCAGGAGTGAACTCAACCCGCTTGCCTAAACTTGTGTGAGTGATCTGGTGTACCGATAGGAGATTAGTTGACAATGAGTGTACACAAGGAACATCATGGAATGTGCCATCCCCCACATCAATAGACCCTCTCCCACTCACCTCAACAAGAGTGTTATCACCAATCAAAATGGAAGGCATAGTACATGGCTCCAAGGATGCAAGTTCTTCCTTAGAGGAATCCATGTGGTGTGAAGCACCCGAATCAAGAACCCAAGTGGATGGTGAGGAAGCAACTGCAAAAAGGGCCTAGCCCTTTCCTTTCCCCTTGTTGTTTTCTTTTTCCTTGTTAGACCCTTCATTAGAACTTTGTTTGATAGACTCAAGAACATTGATATTATTCTTCTCAAGAATGTATGTCAAGTGATCAAGTTGTTTCTGCAAACATTTATGTTCATCATGACCAGGTCTTTCACAATAGGCACATTTGACCTTTTCTTTCTTAGGCTTATTGCCCTTGGAAGATGGTGTATCAATAGTTGTTTTTGAAGAAATTGATATCTGATCCTTCTTCTCCTTGCTATTCTTTTGTTTCTTATCCTTACTATTGTTGTTACTACTTTGTCCTTGTTGTTCTTTTGTGCCTTGGTTGGTAGCCAAGGCATGTGATTTAGAGGACTTAAGAGTGCCCATCTGGATTAGCTTGTCCTGTTCTTGACTGAGATTGACAGCAAAATCATATAAAGATGGCATGGTGAATTGAGTACCAAGTGCACCCTTAGTAGCATAGAAGGTAGAGACAAACACAGAATATTCTGACCTTAGCTTAGAGAGAATACTAAGAATCAGTTGTTCATCTTTTTTTTCAATTCCACATTGTTTTAACTGCAGCCTTAGTGATTTCAATTTGTTGAAGAAATCTTGGATTGTGTTGAAATTGCTTGGACTTAAACTAATTAATTCATTTTTCAACATATGACCCCTCATTGAATCTTGTGTGCCAAATAGTGTTTCTAGCTTTGTCCATACTTCATTTGGTGTATCCAAAGACTCAATGTGAAATAGAAAGTCAGGAGAAATAGACAAACATAATGTTCCATATGCCTCATCACATTTGTTAAACCACTTAGGCTTATCTTCATCTTTAGCAGGTTCAGTTTCAAGTCCCGTAGTTATCCTATTTAATCCAGCTTTCTTTAAGTGAATTGTCATGCATGATTTCCACTCAAAGTAATTGTATGGAGTTAGGATGGGTATATTTGTTTGATCCATGATGAAGAAATGCAGAGAAGAAATGCTAAAAAGAAGAGAACCCAGCCACGACAATGCCCCCCCTTTTTACTCAATCAAAGAACCCCCCCCCCCCCCTCAAAGAAATATGATTTGGCACTTTATTTTAGTACATTTACAACTACCACTAGAAAGAAATACTTAGTGGTCTTGATTTCAATGCATTACAAACCCTCATGAAGAACATATGCTAGAGTTGAAACGTGGGCACAATAATCAAAGAAATAAATAGCACCACTATGATCTACTCAAAAAATTATGCACTTTCAAAAAAAGAATCACCTCGATACGAGGTCGTATGAGAAAGTTATGATCCTCCGAAGTTTCCAAAACGAGAACTGTGCACAGTCCCAGCTGAGAATCTACAATTTCTGAAGAATTCATGCATGAAAATTAAAAAATAACTCCACTAGTGGATAGAGCACAAAAAAATAGCCAAGTTCATAATAAGAATCATCAAAATTGGAGTTCATATGAGGAAGAATGAGACATTTGAAAACTGCGTTCAAATCTGCGACAGCCAATGGAGAGGGGTATGGTTGTAGCTTTGCATGCTCGATTCTAAAAAATATATAGCTTGCATGCAAAATGTAAAAGATACCCAGATGGTTTTTCGGGGCTGCAAACAAAACCCAGAAAGCATTTTCTTTGCTGATGTACAGAAGATGTTGTTGTAGTGTAAATTAGACACTTTTAACAGTAAAAAATGGCTCTAAAAATCAAAAAACGACCCCAACAACCAGAATATCACATGCAAATGCTAGATCAGCTTCCGAAGTCCATCAATGGCATGTTGGAACCTGCAAAACTGATTAAAAACTCCAAATATGCAAGTTGGTTGTCAGATTTAAGATTGAAACCCTAGAGAAAAATTGTTTTTGTCAAAACTTTTCTGATTCTCAAGATCATCCAAAGATTCAAGAGAAGAGCATTCTTCATTTTTCAAAAAACTACAATAAATTTTATTAGCCCCCTTTGAATCTCTCAAATAAAGAAACTAAAATCTACTCTTGCACATAGAAAAGCTCTGATACCATGTTAGAATCTGATAAGATTAATAACCCAAAAAACTAGTGCAAAGAGTAAATATCTAAACTATGAATGCAAATGATACAAAATCAAAATAGCATCATAGAGTTAGTCTCCAAGAGAGTAATGCAAATGCTAGAAGCAAAATAGCATTAAGAGGATGCAAAAACAAGAGATGCAAATACAAGCTAGGTAGCATGCTTATATAGGCTAGGAAGAGGGAGGAGGTGGCAACACCAACCAATGAGGACCAACCATCTATTGAACTAAAGATAGCAAAGTATCTTCCCAAGATAGCTAATGGATGCTCACATGTAGGAAGGTGACACCTCACAACCATTCACCTAATAAGACATGCTTTATTAACCTAAGAGAGATTATTAAAAGTGTAGGAAAAACCTAGCAAAATAGGAAAAATAAAAAACTACACTAACACCCCCCTATAAGCGAAGCTTAGGTGGATGTAGAAATGGGTCTCGACAAGTCAAGCTTGATGAGGTACCCATGTACATAAAATTTCCCCAAAAGAGAGAGAAAAGAGACTCCCCAAAGAAAATTAGGAGTCCAAGTGAGAGGAAGAGCCCCCCCCCCAAAAGATGAAGCATCCCGCACCTCCAGCAAAGCTTGCAAATTTTGTCCGATAGATCCACTTACATCGAACAAGTTTTCTTCCCTTAGGAAAAGGGACAAGATCCCAAGTGTGGTTCCTCATCAAGGAACTATACTCTTCCTACATAGCTATATCCCACTCAAAAATACCAAAAGCCTCATGAAAGGACTGTGGATTTGAGCCAGTAGCAATGAAGATATGTAGAGCATCTTGGAATTATAAACGAGTCTTCCTAGTGTCTGATGGATCCCCAACCCAATCACCTGCAAACTACAAGGTCATTCTAGACCAAAGTGGACTAGAAGATGGAGAATCTAGAGGAGAATCATCAACCTATGAATGATGACTAGGAGAGAAAGGAGGTGAGCCCTCTGAATCACTCTCTGCATCAAAAGTGGAGGTAGAAGACTGCTCAAGTGAATCTGACCCATCAGAAGATCTATCATGTATTCCAAGTGACTCCAATGTCAAAGTAGAAGGCAACCCTGCGACCATGCTCTATTGGTTAAGCTGATGCAAGTACTGGAAGTTAAGATGGCCAAGCTACTCATGCCATAATCTGCTCACATCATTAGAGTGAGTCAGTGAAATAGTCAAAGGAGGATCATGAACAAAGTGAGAAAACATATAGAGTAGTGACTGATGATATGCTCTTCCAACTGCAATTGTAGAATCATTGTGCACTCATGTATCTCCACTGAATCAGAAGTGAACTCAACCCACTTGCCTAAACTTGTGTGAGTGATCTGGTGTACCGATAGGAGATTAGTTGACAATGAGCGTACATAAGGAACATCATGGAATGTGCCATCCCCCACATCAATAGACCCTCTCCCATCACCTCAACAAGAGTGTTATCACCCATCAAAATGGAATGCATAGTACACGGCTCCAAGGATGCAAGTTCTTCCTTAGATGAAGCCATGTGGTGTGAAGCACCCGAATCAAGAACCCAAGTGGATGGTGAGGAAGCAACTGCAAAAAGGGCCTTGCCCTTTCCTTTCCCCTTGTTGTTTTCTTTTTCCTTGTTAGACCCTTCATTAGAACTTTGTTTGATAGACTCAGGAACATTGATATTATTCTTCTCAAGAATGTATGTCAAGTGATCAAGTTGTTTCTGCAAACATTTATGTTCATCATGACCAAGTCTTTCACAATAGGCACATTTGACCTTTTCTTTCTTAGGCTTATCACCCTTGGAAGATGGTGTATCAATAGTTGTTTTTGAAGAAATTGATATCTGATCCTTCTTCTCCTCGCTATTCTTTTGTTGCTTATCCTTACTATTGTTGTTACTACTTTGCCCTTGTTGTTCTTTTGTGCCTTGGTTGGTAGCCAAGGCATGTGACTTAGAGGACTTAAGAGTGCCTATCTGGATTAGCTTGTCCTATTCTTGAGTGAGATTGACAGCAAAATCATATAAAGATGGCATGGTGAATTGAGTACCAAGTGCACCCTTAGTAGCATAGAAGGTAGAGACAAACACAGAATATTCTGAACTTAGCTTAGAGAGAATACTAAAAATCACTTGTTCATCTTTCTTTTCAATTCCACATTGTTTTAACTACAGCCTTAGTGATTTCAATTTGCTGAAGAAATCTTGGATTGTGTTGAAATTTCTTGGACTTAAACTAATTAATTCATTTTCCAACATATGACCCCTCATTGAATCTTGTGTGCCAAATAGTGTTTCTAGCTTTGTCCATACTTCATTTGTTGTATCCAAAGACTCAATGTGAAATAGAAAGTCAGGAGAAATAGACAAACACAATCTTCCATATGCCTCATCACATTTGTTAAACCACTTAGGCTTATCTTCATCTTTAGCAGGTTCAGTTTCAAGTCCCATAGTTATCCTATTCAATCCAGCTTTCTTTAAGTGAATTTTCATGCATGATTTCCACTCAAAGTAATTGTATGGAGTTAGGATGGGTATATTTGTTTGATCCATGATGAAGAAATGCAGAGAAAAAATGCTAAAAAGAAGAGAACCTAGCCACGACAATGCCCCCCCTTTTTACTCAATCAAAGAAACCCCCCCCCCCCCCCCCCCCAAAAAAATATGATTTGGCACTTTATTTTAGTACATTTACAACTACCACTAGAAAGAAATACTTAATGGTCTTGATTTCAATGCATTACAAACCCTTATGAAGAGCATATGCTAGAAGTGAAACGTGGGCACAATAATCAAGGAAATAAATAGCACCACTATGATCTACTCAAAAAATTATGCACTTTCAAAAAAAGAATCGCCTCGATACGAGGTCGTATGAAAAATTATGATCCTCCGAAGTTTCCAAAATGAGAACTGTGCACAGTCCCAACTGAGAATCTACAATTTCTAAAAAATTCATGCATGAAAATTAAAAAACAACTCTACTAGTGGATAGAGCACAAAAAAATAGCCAAGTTCATAATAAGAATCATCAAAATTGGAGTCTGTATGAGCAAGAATGAGACATTTGAAAACTGTGTTCAAATCTGTGACTGCCAATGGAGAGGGGTATGGTTGTAGCTTTGCATGCTCGATTCTGCAAAATATATAGCTTGCATGCAAAATGTAAAAGATACCCAGATGGTTTTTCGGGGCTGCGAACAAAACCCAAAAAGCATTTTCCTTGCTGATGTACAGAAGATGTTGTTGTAGTGTAAATTAGACGTTTTTAACAGTAAAAAATGGCTCTAAAAATCAAAAAATGACCCCAATAACCAGAATATCACATAAAAATGCTAGATCAGCTTCCTAAATCCATCAATGGCATGTTGGTGTATATGAGCAATGTTAGTATGCTAATAGAAACCAAATTTAAATAAAGCTTCTACAAACTTAACAAAATTCATAAACTTCAAGATAGACTAAGATGAGCTCTTAATTGAGAATATGAGCCATTAATGGACTCTCTCAATAAGAAGCTCTCTTGTTGAGTAGCTTTATCTAAATGGATAGGATGTATGCTCAATATGCTTCCAAAGGCTTCAATGGATGATTGTGGATTTTTGGTGTGGATAGATGGCTTTAGAATGGATTTGGGTCTCAAAATAGCATTATAACTTTACTTCATGGATTGTGTTATTTTGCAAAGGGGAAGGATCCAATTTATAGGCAAGAGGCTTGAGGGTTTGAGGGCTAAGATGCAAGGATGGAAAAAAGCTTATGGAGGGCTCAGATTGCATGAGAGGAGAGCACATGAATTGTGCTTCCTTATAGCCAATCAAGGAGTGACACATGTCACATGGTGAGAGGATGGAGGAAAGGGGAAGGATGAGTCAACAAAGGAGGCTCAAGGGATAAAATCTTCATAAAGACCCTCATAATGACTTGTAAGAGCAATAAAAGGGATTGTAAGAGTTATTTATGACCTAGTGGACTTCATAAAGTTTTATGGTTGAGATATTTTGAGGGTGATGAGAGAAAATTCGACTTGGACTTGATTAGGAAAGTTTTAAGCTTGTTTAGGCTTGTGCAAATGATTAGAGGATGGATTAGGATGGTTTAGGATTAGCTTAGGGATAGGCAAGTGGATGGCATTTAATGAGGGTGGGTGAAGGAGGAGATATTTGTTAACTTTGGCTTGGGTTAGTAATTCTTAACCCATGTTTAGGGAATGTGACAAGGTTAGGAGGGGATTAGGATTAGGTTTAAAGACATCTTCTAGAAGAGTCTAGATTTTGGATGAGGATAAAGACTTTCTAGAATAGTCTAGAATTTCCTAGGATGAGGATGAAGACTTTCTAGAAGAGTCTAGAACTTCTTAAGGTGAGGATAAATTAGATTTTTAGGAAATAAATAAAGTTTTATTTATTTCAAGGGTTTGGGTTGAGGAGATATTTATTAAAACTTTTTTAATAAACATGAGGATTAATATTTAATTTTAATTAAATATTTTGAGTTGGGGTTAGGGGTAGGAAATGATGAGATTAGCCTTTAATTGAAATTAAAGAAGGATTAGAAGATTTTGGAAGAGGTTATTGGTCATAAGAAAATTGGCCAAGTTTTGGGCAAAAAATAAATTTTTTATTTATTTTAGGATTTTTGGTCAATTTATTAATTAAATAATTAATAAATAAAGAAATAATGTTTAAATAAGATTTAAACATTTTTGGGAGGGATTCCTTAATTAAATATTTTTAATTAAGATAAAGGGATTTAATGGCATAAAAATTAATTAATTAATAAATGATGATGTCATCAGGACTTTTTCAGAAAATAAAAATACTTTATTTTCTAAAGGTTTTTAGGTGTCTACATTTTGCCCCTCTTTGATGTGATGCCGCAAGTGGCATGGCATCAAAGATAAGAAAATAAGATGCCCAAGGCTAGAGCAGAAGAGGAGAGAATGGACTGTGAATTGCCCCCTCAAGAAGGTAGCGAGGAGAGAAAGCGAGGCTCGATGGCTTCTTGAAAAGTACAAGAATCCGAGATGAGCAAGGAGACTCAGATTGGCAAAGAGAAGGGGCTGAAATAGCTCAAACTCTCACTATGGGAGAATGATAAAGGAGAATCAGATGCACAAGAGGAAGCAAGCTTAAGACCTTAGGGAAGGTGGAGGATGAAGGAGCAGAGCACTATAGAAAGGAATCCGGGATATGGAGATGGATGAGGGGATTATAAAGCTGATGCAACAGGATTTCAAAGAGTTAGATTGGCGAAAGATGGGTTTCGGAGATCCCTAGGACTAGGATTGTGGATCTCGAAAGATGAGGCTTGGTGGATTGATTTGGATTGGTGGATCCCTAAAGCTAAGAGTGATGAGTGATTCAAAGAGATATTGATGCATCAGCTGGGGTAGGATAGATGGATGCTGGATATGGATGGGGGATAATGGAGATGAAGGAAAACCATTGAAGCTTTTTGAGTGGTGGGATACTTCAAAGAGAAGTACCACCATGTAGTTGAGCACTAGATTTGCTATAGGACTGTTGGTTAATTGCCAAGGTTACCAAGAACATCAAGGCCTTTTCACCAACCATCCAAAGGATTGACAAACTAACTCAAAACAAACACGCAAGGATTGCCCCAGCATCACACATGAATCCTAGAGGAAGCAGCATGGAAACGACACTGGAGAACCCACAAGCAGAAAAGAAAAACAAACGAAAGACCTGATCAAGACCTTACGCTCTAATTGCCCCATTCGCAGCATACCATGATATGGAAGATTGTGGCAACCTTGAGGAGGGAACAAGGAGATTGCTTGGAAAAGATACTTCAAGACCCAAAAGGGAAGATCCCAAATCAAAAGAAAGTGAAAATCCAAAAGAGAGCCGTTTGCCAACGAGATGGGTAGGACAAGGCACTAACGGACCAAGATCAGACATGAGGAAAGCTATATCCTGCAAGGACCTATTGGAGAGCACCAAAGCTGGTGGATTTGGATGAGTGATGCATCTGGCAAGCTGAACTAAGAAAGATAACACTTTTGTGACAGGAAATCTAGCTAAAGGATGCGTTGGAATAGCTAACCAAGATGTGTGATGGGTGCAAGATGCTGATCAAGGACGAACTGACATGAACGCTAGATATATACAATGGTACTAAGCTAAAGAGGATGTACAAGCTGATGGACCAAGATATGTTACAAATGTACACATTTTTTCATGTTTTGGTTTTTGTGAGATGGAAATGTTTGTGAAGGATGGGATGTCTATAATAGGTGATAGGTGGATAGGTAGATGGTTTGCGAAAAGATTAAGTGAAAATGGGGTTTTGTGTGTGCACGTGATAGTATACAAGCTAGGATACAAGATTATTTATAGGCTGGAATATGGTATAAACCTTGGACAAGATTCAGATAGACAAGGTATGGTACAAGATTTACAAGGTATAATACAAGCTTTGGTACAAGATTTACAAGCTGTACAGGAGGTATTTACAAGCTTCATCAGATTTTGGATATTTGGTTGGAACACCAAGGGAACAAGCAAGTGTGTCTAATGGGATGGTGGGTGAATGGATGAGGGATAGGATAGTGATAGATAATGGATTAGTCTTTAGTACACAAGGCGCCTAAATTACCAGGTTTTCACCAAGGTACCTATCCAAGGTGCTTGAATTGCCAAGTTTTCACCATTGGACGCTTGTTTCTCTTTACTATTTTTTTTTTTCTTTTGTATTTTTCAAAAGCCTGGTATACCAAGGATCTTCAAGCATAGAACTTCTTGAGATGAATGATGTTAGTAGGATCATTCAAGAGTTCTCCTTCTGGTGTAGATAGCTGATAAGCTCCAGAGCCAAAGGAAGCAGTGACAACATAAGGACCAAGCCATGTAGGTTCAAACTTGCCTTTCTTTTCTCGATCTGCTTGGACTTTCATGTTTTCTTTAAGGACCATGTCACCTGGTTGAAAGTGTCGTGGAAGCACCTTCTTGTTGAAATTCCTTTTGAGACGAGTTTGATAGACTGTGAGATGATCATAGACTTGTTGTCGCTTCTCGTCTAAGAGATCTAGCTGGGTGAGCCGAGCTACTCTATATTCTTCATCTGATATTTGCCCTTGCAAAGATATGCGCAAGGAGGGAAGTTCAACCTCTATAGGTAGTACCGCTTCGGCACCATAGACTAGGGAGTATGGAGTTGTGCCTGTGGATGTACAGAAGGAAGTTCGATAGGCCCATAGGGCTGGATTTATTTGTAGGTGCCAATCACGGTCGGAATCATTGACAACTTTCTTTAGAATTTTGAGGAGGGTTTTGTTAGTTGCCTCTACCTGGCCGTTACCTTGTGGGAAATATGGGCTAGAAAAGCGGTGATGGATGCGAAGGGAAGTGCATAATTCTTCCATGTTGAGATTTTCAAAGTTACCTCCGTGGTCGGTGAAGATGGTGGATGGGATGCCGAAGCGGCAAACAAAGTCACAGGAGTCTTCTTCAATGGTAGGCCAATAGTAGCCTGCTCTAAGGATTTGTTGTGCTAGGACAATACCACTCGTGTGGGCACCGCAAAGTCCAGAGTGTACTTCCTTTAACACCATCGCGGCCTCATTTTGGTCTAAACATCGAGAGAGAGTATCGTGATAACCCCGACGATATAGGGTATTGGCTATGATAACATAGCGGGATGATTTTCGGATGAGGTTCTGGCGTTGGGTACGTGTGAGGTGAGGGGATATGATACCATCATTAAGGTAAGCGTGAATCTCATGGTACCAAGGGGATTGGGGACCAACCAAGATACAAACACAGTTTGAATCCTCATTCGCATAGGCGGGTGTGAGGAGTTGCTCCACTAAAAACTCATACTGTGTAGCTGCTTGGGGAATTTCCAAGAGTGAGCCTATAGTAGCCATAGCATCTGCTGCTTTGTTCTGTATTCGAGGCACTTGTGTAAACTGAAGCTTTGTAAAATGTTGGGTTAGCTTATCAACTAGCTCTTTGTAGGGTAATAGCTTTTCATCTTTGGTTTGATATTCATTTAGGGCTTGCTTGATGATGAGCTGAGAATCGCCAAAGATTTGTAGCTCAACAATGTTCCATTCTACAGCTATCTTTAATCCTGCTATGAGGGCCTCATATTCAGCTATATTGTTGGTGCTAGGGAATTGTAGCTTGAAGGCTTTTGGAATGTAATCTCCTTGAGGTGTGACCAACAATATTCCTGCCCCTGATCCATGAGATGTGTATGAGCCATCAAAGTAAAGTTTCCATGGGGGTTGTTCTTCAATTAGACAGATATGCTCATCTGGAAATTCTATTATCAACGGATAAGCATCTATTAGAGGTGCATCAGCTAGGTGATCTGCTATAGCTTGCCCTTTGATTGCCTTTCTATCCACATACTGGATGTCAAATTCACTAAGGAGCATAACCCATTTGGCCAAACAGCCTGTAAGTGTTGTTCTAGAGAGCATATACTTGAGAGGGTCAATCTTGGAGACTAGTTGGATGGTATGACTTAGCATGTAATGGCGAAGCTTTTGAGTTGAGAAGACAACTGCCAAACAAGCTTTTTCCATAGGAGTGTAATTGAGTTCATAACCAACTAGGGTTCTACTGATGTAGTAGATGGCTCTTTCTCTTTTGTAGTCATCAAGCTGTGCTAGAAGTGCCCCTAGAGCAGTAGGTGTTGCTGATATGTACAAAATTAGGGTACGACCAGGAATTGGTGGAACCAAGATAGGGGGATTGATGAGATACTGCTTGAGATTGTTGAAGCTGCGCTGACATAAAGGATCCCACTTGAAGTTCTCATCCTTCTTTAGTAAATGTGAAAATGGTGTACACTTATCTGCAAGCTGGGAGATGAAGCGCCGAACAAATTGGAGCTTTCCTTGAAGAGAGCTAAGTTGTCGCAGTGTCTGGGGAGGAGGCATGTCTAAGATAGCCTTGACCTTCTTGGGGTCGATCTCTATACCTCATTTAGAAACTATGAAGCCTAGAAGCTTGCCAGATGTGACCCCAAAGACACATTTCTTGGGATTTAGCATGAGATGATATTTGGCTAACCTATCAAAGACTTTCTACAGGTCAGCAAGATGATCCATGAAGGTATGAGACTTGACCAAGATATCATCCACATAATCCTCCAAAATGCTATGGATGAGATCATGAAAAATGGCTGTCATAGCTCTTTGATAGGTAGCCCCAGCATTCTTTAGGCCAAAAGGCATCATGTTGTAGCAAAAGGTTCCCCAAGGGGTAGTGAATGCTGTCTTATGTTGATCCTCTTCTGCAATCTTGATTTGATTATACCCAGAAAATCCATCCATGAGGGACAAAATTTCATGTCCAGCTGTAAGATCTACAATCATATCTATGTTGGGCAAGGGAAAATCATCTTTTGGACAAGCTTTGTTAAGATCTCTAAAATCAGTGCAGATTCTGATGTCACCGGAAGGTTTAGTGACAGGGACCATGTTGGAGATCCACTCTGAGTAGTCAATAGGTCGGATAACCTTAGCAGCTAACATTCTTTCTAATTCAGCTTTGACCAATAATGCCACCTTGGGGTGCATTTTTCTAAGCTTTTGTCTGACGGGCTTGATCTTTGGATCAACTGCAAGATGATGAACTACAAGCTTTGGATCAAGTCCTGGCATGTCCTGATATGACCATGCAAATCGGCCAATGTTCTCTCTTAAGACCTCAAAGAGGAGGTCAGCTTGGTCTTGTGATAGGGATGCAGCAATGTGAACAAGTCTGGGGATCTCTGAAGAACCAATGTTGACTTCTCGAGTATCCTCAATTAGAATAGAAGACACCTCTGGTTGATTATCTTGAGGAGGCAATGCTAAATCCTCATGTTCTTCTGGATTTTCTTGCTGAGGGGTTCTCTTCATTGCCTTAGCTAGTCTTAGATTCACCTTAGTTCCAGTTTTGGGTGTATCGGAACTAGGTTGGGGATTCTCTCCAAAATACCCCTTGGGATCTAGCTTGTAGATATAGGCAGAATCTGGCTTTGTTTTCTTGTGAGGAGTTTCAGCTCCCATGAATCTTAGAAGTGCCTCCTCTGATGTGAACTCATCGATGTGTATGACACTTGGTTGGTCCCAATCTATGAGTTGTGGATGGGCGAGTGGTAGGTCAATGAGGTGGATGGATAGTTCTTGGAGAACAGAGTCTCCGAGGGAGATTTGGTCTAGGATATCGTCATAGGCTCTCTTTTCAACTTCCTCAGGAATGTCTTCGATTTTGACAAGGTTGCGGTGAATGTTCGAAAAAGCATGACTGTTCTCATTGGTGCCCCCAGTTGTGGGTATGCCAAAGCCAAGACCTGACTTCGATTCCCACTTATGTGCATCGATGGGGCACTGCATGCCTCTTTCCTCTGGTCCTAGACCACCACCTTGATAGTTCCATTTGTTAGTGATGAGGTTATGTTCTTGGGGATACTTTTGGCTGAAGTGATCAAGGCGTGCTTGATTTCTTTGAGGTGCATCCTTATGTAACCATTTGTTGATATCTGGAGTGAGCTCCTCATGAAGAGGGATTTTCAAGGATATAAAGGTTTTTTGGGCCAAACTGTTTGTATCGAGGAGGTGGAACCTCCTTAGCTTTGTGATATGTCGGTCATCCATGGGCATGTGGATCAAGTGGGAGTGCCCCGACAGCAAATGCATCTGACAGACTATACTCTCCACAACCTTTGTTATTGATCTTCACGGTAGATAGGGTAGAGGAAAGGATGGTTTCTGGGTCATTATAAGTGTGGGATGAGCTGGCGATGGATGTGCCGATATCAATTCCAGGGCAATGGTTTGTATATGAAGCTTCAACCGCATTGCAGTAAGCAAAGGGTTCTGGATCGGCATGGATGGTTACCTCAGTGCCCTGATGCGGAAATTTGACGCACTGATGGTAAGTGGATGGAACAGCTTTCATGGCATGAATCCATGGGCGACCAAGGAGGATGTTAAATGGTAGGTTTAGATCAATAACATGGCAGAGTGTCTCTTGGATGACTGGCCCAACCTTGATTGGCAGCAAAATAGTTCCTTCTGTGGTTCTTTCCAAGTTGTCATAAGCTTTGATGGTGATAACCTCACTGATGATATCTGCCTCAGTATACCCAGCTTGTTTTACGAATTTTAGGGTGCAAATATTCAAGGTTGATCCATTATCTATCATTACTCTTTTTACAACAAAGTTGGATACCATGATGGCTATGCGAAGCGGAAGGGTGTGATTTGGGTCGACCACGGGTATGTCGGTGGATTTGAACGATAGGGCACATGAGGATGAGAGGTGTCCAACAAGATTACAAAAATCAGTAGCATTGATATCAGAAGGGACACGAGATTCTATGAGAGCACTATCAAGGATGTTCTTGTACACAGGACTAGTGCGAAGAAGGTCTAAAATGGAGATTTGGGCTGGCATGTTCCCAAGGTGTTCCAAGATATTGTACTGGCTTTTTGATGGAGCTGATGGTGTTGGTGTAATAGGTGGGCCTGCGATGTTAAATCGCGCTCTTCGAGTGATAACTGCACACTCATTGTTTGGTCCTTGGATATTGATAACATTGACGGAAGGCTCTTTCTCAGATATACAACCTATAAGGCTACCATAGTCTATATAGGATGAAGTGTGGTCATTGTTCTTCCCATGCTGTTGGTTTGGCTGACAGTTGTTGGTGTTGTTGTTGTTGGTTTGGATAGGTGCTTTTCCAGGATTTTGGTTGTGGTGTGGAGGAAAAGCATTTTGATAGATCTGTAAGCCTGCATTGGGAGAGGTTTGGGCACCAACAGTGATTTCCTTCCGATCAATGAGGTCCTGCACATAGTCTTTCAGTTTCATGCATCTGAGGGTAGTGTGACCTTTTACCCTATGAAATTTGCAGTACTCATTATCTTTGTACCATGCAGCTTTGGATTGGCTTGGGTCAATTTGCTGGGTAGGAGGAAATTTGATGAGGTTTTCTTTGACTAATTTCTCAAAAATGACATCCAATGGCTCACCAAGGGGTGTATAGTTTCTAGGTGTAGGTTGGAATCTAGGCTTTTGTCCTGCAGCTACATTGATGGCATTAGCTTGATTGCTAGACCCTTGAAAGTTGGGTCTTGGTGTGTGGTTTTGATAGCTTTGGTTATTCTGTTGTTGGTAGTTGATAGCTTGTTGATTTTTTGGTTGATATGGTGGGTTGGACTGGTTGTGAGAAGGACCAACAATATTCACATGTCTGGTGTCAGTGACGCCATCTATTGCAACGTGCTTGTTTTTGTTCCAATACCTAGACTTGTCATTGGAATGTGATTGATTTTGGTTGGCTTCCTTGTAAAGCTTGACCACACCATCTTTAATGAGTCCTTGCTCAAGGATCATTCCTTTCTCTTTGATATCTTTGTAGGTTTGCAAACAGTTCATGGTCATGTGGTGAGCCAAGCTAGGATGGGCATTATCAATAAACATTTTCACCACATGGCGTTCTGGCAAGGTGCAGGATATGCGGGTGGTAAGGGTTTGCCATCTTTGCAGGTATTCGGCAAGGCTTTCTCCACCTTTTTGCTTGGTGTGGACAAGATCAACTATTGATAGCTCTGTTTCAACAAGATGGGCATATTGGGCTACAAATGCCTCAGATAATTCAGCAAAGTTTTTAATTGTGCCATAGGGGATTCTATAAAACCATTCAAGAGCTGGTCCAGCCAAGCTTTTGGGAAAAAGGCGCAAGAGGAAGACATCATTGTATGCTACATCCTGGCAGTGCATGTAAAATTCTTTGATATGTGTGACAGGGTCTCCTTTTCCTCTAAATTTGTCAAATTTGGGTACCTCAAAGTGTTTGGGAAATGGTGTCATGGTAATGGCTCTATCAAATGGGTAAGGACACACATTCTCAAACTTGAATGTCTTCGGATCATTCCCTTCTTGGATGGCTTTCAGAGCTATCTTCATTTGCTCCCATTCTGAATTGATAGGTGATGGCTGGGGTGCCCCCAATGTAGGAGTTCCTTGAGGTAGGTATGTGCTGGATGGGACCACTGAATATGGATGGCTATGAGGGATTTGCTGATAGGGATTGTACATTGTTTGGGCAGCTGCATGGTGGATGACAGGTTGCTGAGGGGGAGGTGGCGCATATTGCTGCATGTGCTGCGAGGCTTGCTGTTGATATGGGATTTGAGGTTGGGATTGAGGAACATAAGCTGGCTATGGGATAAATGGATTGCTTTGTGGAGGTAAGGTATAAGATGGTTGAGAGGTTTGGGGAAAGGATCGGGGGGCTTGTGGGGTTTGACCAATATATGTGGGTTGTGCCCCCATCTGGGATGGTATCTGCAAATAATTGGTGGTTGGCTGGGGTGGTGGATTACCTCCTAGAAGTGGCATTGAAAAGTAGTTGGTAATTGGAGGTAATGGATTAGTTGGTGGTGGAGGTGGTGGGAATTGAAAGCTTGGGAATGGAACTGATGGGGTTTGATAGCTTTGTGGTTGGATTTGGAAGCTTGGTAGAGTGGTGGCAGGGGCTGGGGTCACTTGGGAGCTTGGTAGAAAATTGGTAGTAGCTTGTGGGATTTGATAGCTTTGTGGAGTGAGGGTAGTAGCTTGTAGATTTGTGGCTAATGGTATTGAGCTCCCAAGACCTAATGGAAATGATGGGATTGTGTGTTGGGCTGCAGTGAACAAGCTGGGGGTGATGAAAGGTTGATTACTTGGCCCCATGGGTGGCATTCCTGTTGTATATTGCTGAGGTTGGCCAAAGATGCTAGCACTAATTTGGGAGATGGGTGGATTTGGAAGGCTGGGTTGGGGAGCAGCAGCAGCAATAGTGAAGGGGGTGAACGGTGAGCTGTTTTGGGTAAAGGGGGTTCAGAGCGGAGAGGTATGAACCAAGGATGGAGTGGTGGTGGCTGGGTTGGCTTGCGGCATGGAGATTTCAACTTGGGTGGATGATGGTATGTTTGGGTCTGTTGGATCATATGGATTGGCTGGAGGCTCTTCTTTTGGCATATATTGAGGATAATTTGGATCATAAGAGCCTATGGGTGGTGGTAGCTGCCCAAACAATGGGTGAGATGGATCTGATAATGGAGGGGGTCTTCCAAAGTCAAAGGTTCCTACATTTTCCCTTCAAAAATTAGCCATGATTGTCTCTTTGTTCTTGTCTATAATGGCATTTACCAATATTGCATTTCCTGGTTGGTTCATGAAAGCTTCAATGTCAGTACGTGATGGCATAGCTTTCTCTGGGCTGAAGGATGGCTGAGTGCTCAAGGGGGGTGAGGTTGTTCGATCCAAATGATAGGGCTCCATTGTTTCTTTCTTCTTGGCTAAGCGAGTGACGGGTGGCATGAAAAATGCTCTTAGGGATGAGATGCAATAATGCTGATGGATGCAAAAGGGGGAAGGCTTCTCTATGCAAATGATTTCCTAGGTTAAGGCAAAGCTATATGAAAAAACCTAAGGAGGATTGGGTTGGAGATTCTAACTTCAAAGATATGTTGCCAAAGAACGAAAGGTCTGCTTTCCTATGTGTAAGCTTGGTGGTGATTGTGTCAACTTAAGGATAGACTGATGATCCTTTAGGAAGAACACGAGATTGACCACTTGTGGATCCCAACCTTTAGCTCAAGGTGATGAGGGATAACAAGTGACAAAGCTGGATCACCCTAGACAAAGCTCTGTCAAAGGGATAACCTTGGTGAGATTGATGGATTTGGAAGATTTTAGGAGTGGCAAACTTTTGGCAAAAGTGACAACAATTGTGAAGGCTTGGATGTGAGGTTTTGATTGCTGGCTAGATGGTTTGATTCTAAATGAGATGGATGAGCTAATAATGCTTAAGGGGATAACCTAAGATGGCTGGCTTTTCTACAAAAATGACTCTAAAGTGAAGCTTATCCAAGATGTGGAGAAACAAGGGTGTCTAATCATAGAAATCATGCCTAGTTGGTAAGGCATAAGCAGGATTAACTCCTGGATGTTGGCTAAATTTGATGGTGCACTCTAACCAAGCCTCTTGAAGTGCTTCGTCGGTAGCTTTTGCCTCTACTTTGTGGAGTTTGGCAATTCGTGGGCTTGGTGTTATTTCTTTTCTCTTGGCTGAAAGTTCTTGGTATGCTAGAGATGGTTTGAGTTTAACTTTGTGGAACTTCTGTTTGGGTTTGGGTTGCTCTGACATCAATTTCTGAATTTGCTTGGCTTTGAGAGATCTTGGTTGTTTTACTTCAACTCATTCAACTTCTGGAATAGGCAGTGACTACGCTAAGTATGCCCTAAGCTAGGATTGACCAAGTTTGGCAAACATTCATTCAACAAATAAAAGATCAAGCAATAGATAGAAACAACCAGATAGAATTTTTTGATTCTCAGAAAGTGATACTTGCGCCAAGGAGTGTGTATGTTCTACAAATGTTTCGATCAGTCACCTCAAACACATTAACATCCTAGATGGTTGTCTACAAGGCTGACAGTTGGTTTAGCTAAGGAGTCCTCGATATACCCAAGGTACGTGAGGCCCAAATCCATAGATGAGACCAAAAAGATGTCACACAGCCGAGAGGAACGGTAACCCACTTCTCCTCTTTCACTTCTCAAGGGTATAAAGTTCCTTGAGGCTTAGCCCGAGTGACAAAATCTTGATCCCAAGAGAGGTGTCTTTCGATTCACCTTCCGATTCTTATACTCCGCCAGAACGCTGGAGTTGAGGTCGTCCAAGGGGTGATGAAATCCCCAAGTAGGCCTCCTAAAAAGAAACAAGGTTTTGGATCCTAATCTTATGCACCCAAGATGGCCTCGAAAGACGACAAGGGGAGAGAAGACTTGGATGACCTTGGGCTAAAAAAACACATTTGTTCTTTTACCAACTGACGCTTAAGTTTTCTGATCTAGACTTTGCAAGCACTCATGTTTAAGATACAATGTTTATTCCAACTTGAAGCGCCAACAAAAGTAAATCGATCGAAGAATGAAAACAATAAGAAGAGTTAGGGTCAACAAAAGCAAACTCGCGTGCCCAGAGGCCCTCCACGTCAAGTATCGATTAATTTTCTTTAAGGCATTCAAGATTGAGTGTGAGTTTGTTTTAAGCCCAAAACAAAAGTGTGTGAGATTCGATTTCAAGCGCGCGCCCGGAGGCTCTCCACGTCAGTTTTTGTTCAATTTTAGTGCCCAAACTTGAAGTGTGATCGATTTAATCTAGAGTTTTGATCATTTAAGAATTTTGATAAAGTTAAAGCAAAAATTCAAAGACCAAGTGAGTGAGTTAGATTGTGGAACATTTAACACCTTTTTCAAGTAGACCCATCCCCATAAATGGCGCTGAGATTGCAACCAATGGTTAATATTTGATGGGTGATTAGAAAAGAGGTGAGTCCAAGGAACTACTCAAATTGATTTTTGCAAATTTGTATTTTAACTTAACAAGGTTTCTTAAATGTCCAAAAATCAAACTTTACCTAGATTGCATGTGGAAAAGAGATTTGTTTTGTTCAATTTTTAGAAGCTCCAAATGAAGTGTTTGATATTGCAATAGTTAATTGATCCTTAGAATTCAAGATTGGATTTGTTGTTTTAACCATTCATTCAAGGAAAATTTGATTTTAATCCATGGCATTCAAGAGTGATTTTAGCAACATGCATTCAAAGAAAAGTGGTTAAACATTCAAGTGTTTTCTTTTGAGCATTCAAGATTGAGATTTTGTGTGTTGTTTTAAGAACTTTGAAGTGCTTTGTTTTAACCTTAGATCATTCAAGATTGTTTTGGACTCAAAAGTGAAAATGACTCTTTGGACTTTGGTTTTCATTCAAGATTTTGTGTTCTAGTTTGCATATTTTAAGCCCAAAAATGATATTCCTAGATTGTTTTGATGCATGAAAATCCTAAGAAACATTCAAGATTTTGCAATAAGACATTTGTTTGGAACAAATAACAAAGCTTTTAGGACAATTTTTGGCAACCATTTAGGACTCTTAGTTTTTATGAGATTTTTTTAAAAGACCTTTAGTGTGCACTTAGTGTTGATTTTGAACCTTTTGAAATGGAAACTTGAAGTTCTTTTTAAATTCCCAAAAATGAAGTGTTCCTAATTTTGCATGAATGCATCTAAAACCTTGATGTTGCAAGGATGCAAATGATTAGATTGGTTTAGTTTCACTTGTTAAAAGATTTTTTCTTTCTTGCAAATTTTTAATTTTTCAATGGATTTAAGTATGATTTGGGGGTTCATTTTAAGCACTAAAAAGAAGTGTGTATGATTTTGCTTCCTTAAAAAAAAATGGCCAAGATCTCCCACAAGAAGAAGAAGAAGAAGTAGATGGAATAAGAAGAATATAGACAAGAAGAGGAAGAAGAATTTCAAGTTCTTTGTCCACCTATAAGCTTGAAAAATCTGCAAACACTATGAGATAGATTATGAGTTCCTTTGTCTTCTTCATGCTCATGTGGACCTACAAAACCAATTTATACAATCCTACCAATCACAAAAATAAGAAAAATTAGCCAAAATCAGCAAATAACATACAAAACTTTGACTAAAAAAGCTAATGAAGATGACCCATGCGGGGTCCCACCGGGCGTGCCAAAATGTATATGAGCAATGTTAGTATGCTAATAGAAACCAAATTTAAATAAAGCTTCTACAAACTAAACAAAATTCATAAACTTCAAGATAGACTAAGATGAGCTCTTAATTGAGAATATGAGCCATTAATGGACTCTCTCAATAAGAAGCTCTCTTGTTGAGTAGCTTTATCTAAATGGATAGGATGTATGCTCAATATGCTTCCAAAGGCTTCAATGGATGATTGTGGATTTTTGGTGTGGATAGATGGCTTTAGAATGGATTTGGGTCTCAAAATAGCATTATAACTTTACTTCATGGATTGTGTTATTTTGCAAAGGGGAAGGATCCAATTTATAGGCAAGAGGCTTGAGGGTTTGAGGGCTAAGATGCAAGGATGGAAAAAAGCTTATGGAGGGCTCAGATTGCATGAGAGGAGAGCACATGGATTGTGCTTCCTTATAGCCAATCAAGGAGTGACACATGTCACATGGTGAGAGGATGGAGGAAAGGGGAAGGATGAGTCAACAAAGGAGGCTCAAGGGATAAAATCTTCATAAAGACCCTCATAATGACTTGTAAGAGCAATAAAAGGGCTTGTAAGAGTTATTTATGACCTAGTGGACTTCATAAAGTTTTATGGTTGAGATATTTTGAGGGTGATGAGAGCAAATTCAACTTGGACTTGATTAGGAAAGTTTTAAGCTTGTTTAGGCTTGTGCAAATGATTAGAGGATGGATTAGGATGGTTTAGGATTAGCTTAGGGATAGGCAAGTGGATGGCATTTAATGAGGGTGGGTGAAGGAGGAGATATTTGTTAACTTTGGCTTGGGTTAGTAATTCTTAACCCATGTTTAGGGAATGTGACAAGGTTAGGCGGGGATTAGGATTAGGTTTAAAGACATCTTCTAGAAGAGTCTAGATTTTGGATGAGGATAAAGACTTTCTAGAATAGTCTAGAATTTCCTAGGATGAGGATGAAGACTTTCTAGAAGAGTCTAGAACTTCTTAGGGTGAGGATAAATTAGATTTTTAGGAAATAAATAAAGTTTTATTTATTTCAAGGGTTTGGGTTGAGGAGATATTTATTAAAACTTTTTTAATAAACATGAGGATTAATATTTAATTTTAATTAAATATTTTGAGTTAGGGTTAGGGGTAGGAAATGATGAGATTAGCCTTTAATTGAAATTAAAGAAAGATTAGAAGATTTTGGAAGAGGTTATTGGTCATAAGGAAATTGGCCAAGTTTTGGGCAAAAAATAATTTTTTTATTTATTTTAGGATTTTTGGTCAATTTATTAATTAAATAATTAATAAATAAAGAAATAATGTTTAAATAAGATTTAAACATTTTTGGGAGGGATTCCTTAATTAAATATTTTTAATTAAGATAAAGGGATTTAATGGCATAAAAATTAATTAATTAATTAATTAATAAATGATGATGTCATCAGGACTTTTTCAGAAAATAAAAATTCTTTATTTTCTAAAGGTTTTTAGGTGTCTACAGCTGGAACCTGCAAAACTGATTGAAAACTCCAAATATGCAAGTTGGTTGTCAGATTTGAGATTGAAACCCTAGAGAAAAATTGTTTTTGTCAAAACTTTTCTGATTCTCAAGATCATCCAAAGATTCAAGAGAAGAGCATACTTCATTTTTCAAAAAACTACAATAAATTTTATTAGCCCCCTCCAAATCTCTCAAATAAGGAAACTAAAATCTACTCTTGCACATAGAAAAGCTCTGATACCATGTTAGAATCTGATAAGATTAATAACCCAGAAAACTAGTGCAAAGAGTAAATATCTAAACTATGAATGCAAATGATACAAAATCAAAATAGCATCATAGAGTTAGTCTCCAAGAGAGTAATGCAAATGCTAGAAGCAAAATAGCATTAAGAGGATGCAAAAACAAGAGATGCAAATACAAGCCAGGTAGCATGCTTATATAGGCTAGGAAGAGGGAGGAGGCGGCAACACCAACCAATGAGGAGCAACCATCTATCGAACTAAAGATAGCAAAGTATCTTCCCAAGATAAATAATGGATGCTCACATGTAGGAAGGTGACAACTCACAACCATTTACCTAATAAGACATGCTTTATTAACCTAAGCAAGATTATTAAAAGTGTAGGAAAAACCTAGTAGAATAGGAAAAATAAAAAACTACACTAACACCCCCTATAAGCGAAGCTTAGGTGGATGTAGAAATGGGTCTCGACAAGTCAAGCTTGATGAGGTACCCATGTACATAAAATTCCCCCAAAAGATAGAGAAAAGAGACTCCCCAAAGAAAATTAGGAGTCCAAGTGAGAGGAAGAGGCCCTCCCAAAAGATGAAGCATCCCGCACCTCTAGCAAAGCTTGCAAATTTTGTCCGGTAGATCCACTTACATCAAACAAGTTTTCTTCCCTTAGGAAAAGGGACAAGATCCCAAGTGTGGTTCCTCATCAAGGAACTATACTCTTCCTACATAGCTATATCCCACTCAAAAATACCAAAAGCCTCATGAAAGGACTGTGGATTTGAGCCAGTAGCAATGAAGATATGTAGAGCATCTTGGAATTGTAAACGAGTCTGCTTAGTGTCTAATGGATCCCCAACCCAATCACCTGCAAATTGCAAGGTCAGTCTAGCCCAAAGTGGACTAGAAGATGGAGAATCTAGAGGAGAATCATCAACCTGTGAATGATGACTAGGAGAGAAAGGAGGTGAGCCCTCTGAATCACTCTCTGCATCAAAAGTGGAGGTAGAAGACTGCTCAAGTGAATCTGACCCATCAGAAGATCTATCATGTATTCCAAGTGACTCCAATGTCAAAGTAGAAGGCAACCCTGCGACCATTCTTTGTTGGTTAAGTTGATGCAAGTAGTGGAAGTTAAGATGGCCAAAGTGCTTATGCCATAATCTGCTCACATCATTAGAGTGAGTGAGTGAAACAGTCAAAGGAGGATCATGAACAAAGTGAGAAAACATATAGAGTCGTGACTGATGATCTGCTCTCCCAACTGCAATTGTAGAATCATTGTGCAACTCATGTACCTCCATTGAATCAGGAGTGAACTCAACTCGCTTGCCTAAACTTGTGTGAGTGATCTGGTGTACCGATAGGAGATTAGTTGACAATGAGTGTACACAAGGAACATCATGGAATGTGCCATCCCCCACATCAATAGACCCTCTCCCACTCACCTCAACAAGAGTGTTATCACCCATCAAAATGGAAGGCATAGTACATGGCTCCAAAGATGCAAGTTCTTCCTTAGATGAAGCCATGTGGTGTGAAGCACCTGAATCAAGAACCCCAGTGGATGGTGAGGAAGCAACTGCAAAAAGGGCTTTGCCCTTTCCTTTCCCCTTGTTGTTTTCTTTTTCCTTGTTAGACCCTTCATTAGAACTTTGTTTGATAGACTCAAGAACATTGATATTATTCTTCTCAAGAATGTATGTCAAGTGATCAAGTTGTTTTTGCAAACATTTATGTTCATCATGACCAAGTCTTTCACAATAGGCACATTTGACCTTTTCTTTCTTAGGCTTATCGCCCTTGGAAGATGGTGTATCAATAGTTGTTTTTGAAGAAATTGATATCTGATCCTTCTTCTCCTCGCTATTCTTTTTTTTCTTATCCTTACTATTGTTGTTACTACTTTGTCCTTGTTTTTCTTTTGTGCCTTGGTTGGTAGCCAAGGCATGTGACTTAGAGGACTTAAGAGTGCCCATCTGGATTAGCTTGTCCTGTTCTTGAGTGAGATTGACAGCAAAATCATATAAAGATGGCATGGTGAATTGAGTACCAAGTGCACCCTTAGTAGCATAGAAGGTAGAGACAAACACAGAATATTCTGAACTTAGCTTAGAGAGAATACTAAAAATCAGTTGTTCATCTTTCTTTTCATTTCCACATTGTTTTAACTGCAGCCTTAGTGATTTCAAATTGCTGAAGAAATCTTGGATTGTGTTGAAATTTCTTGGACTTAAACTAATTAATTCATTTTCCAACATATGACCCCTCATTGAATCTTGTGTGCCAAATAGTGTTTCTAGCTTTGTCCATACTTCATTTGGTGTATCCAAAGACTCAATGTGAAATAGAAAGTCAGGAGAAATAGACAAACACAATCTTCCATATGCCTCATCACATTTGTTAAACCACTTAGGCTTATCTTCATCTTTAGCAGGTTCAGTTTCAAGTCCCATAGTTATCCTATTTAATCCAGCTTTCTTTAAGTGAATTGTCATGCATGATTTCCACTCAAAGTAATTGTATGGAGTTAGGATGGGTATATTTGTTTGATCCATGATGAAGAAATGCTAAAAAGAAGAGATCTCAGCCACGATAATGCCCCCCCTTTTTACTCAATCAAAGAACCCCCCCCCCCCCCAAAGAAATATGATTTGACACTTTATTTTAGTACATTTACAACTACCACTAGAAAGAAATACTTAGTGGTCTTGATTTCAATGCATTACAAACCCTCATGAAGAGCATATGCTAGAAGTGAAACTTGGGCACAATAATCAAGGAAATAAATAGCACCACTATGATCTACTCAAAAAATTATGCACTTTCAAAAAAAGAATTGCCTCGATACGAGGTCGTATGAGAAAGTTATGATCCTCTGAAGTTTCCAAAATGAGAACTGTGCACAGTCCTAGCTGAGAATCTACAATTTCTGAAGAATTCATGCATGAAAATTAAAAAACAACTCCACTAATGGATAGAGGACAAAAAAATAGCCAAGTTCATAACAAGAATCATCAAAATTGGAGTCCGTATGAGCAAGAATGAGACATTTGAAAACTGTGTTCAAATCTGCGACTGCCAATGGAGAGGGGTATGGTTGTAGCTTTGCATGCTTAATTTTTCAAAATATATAGCTTTCATGCAAAATTTAAAAGATACCCAGATGGTTTTTCGGCATTGAGTACAAAACTCAGAAAGCGATTTCCTTGCTGATGTACAGATGTTGTTGTATTGTAAATTAGACGCTTTTAACAGTAAAAAATGGCTCTAAAAATCAAAAAACGACCCCAACAACTAGAATATCACATACAAATGCTAGATCAGCTTCTGAAGTCCATCAATGGCATGCTGGAACTTGCAAAACTGATTGAAAACTCCAAATATGCAAGTTGGTTATCAGATTTGAGATTGAAACCCCAGAGAAAAATTGTTTTTGTCAAAACTTTTCTGATTCTCAAGATCATCCAAAGATTCAAGAGAAGAGAATACTTCATTTTTCAAAAAACTACAATAAAGTTTATTAGCCCCCTCCGAATCTCTCAAATAAGGAAACTAAAATCTACTCTTGCACATAGAAAAGCTCTGATACCATGTTAGAATCTGATAAGATTAATAACCCAGAAAACTAGTGTAAAGATTAAATATCTAAACTATGAATGCAAATGATACAAAATCAAAATAGCATCATAGAGTTAGTCTCTGAGAGAGTAATGCAAATGCTGGAAGCAAAATAGCATTAAGAGGATGCAAAAACAAGAGATGCAAATACAAGCCAAGTAGCATGCTTATATAGGCTAGGAAGAGGGAGGAGGTGGCAACACCAACCAATGAGGAGCAACCATCTATCGAACTAAAGATAGCAAAGTATCTTCGCAAGATAGCTAATGGATGCTCACATGTAGGAAGGTGACACCTCACAACCATTCACCTAATAAGACATGCTTTATTAACCTAAGCGAGATTATTAAAAGTGTAGGAAAAACCTAGCAAAATAGGAAAAATAAAAAACTACACTAACAAGCTTATCATTAAAATTTTCTTATTCTATGATTAGGTTGGTCTTTACCCTAGGTTTTTGTGTGTAGTGGGAAATCACATTTGATATTCAAGTTTTCTATGTCTCTTCATGATCCTACGATCAAAGTCTTTATCCTGGAGTTTTGGCTTTAGGGTTTTCAATCTCTTGATGTTACAAAACAAGGATTATCACATGTTCATAAGGTTAGCTACTTGGTCTCCTAGTCATATGATATCCAATATAACCTACAAGCATAAAATATTTTGAATGGACCCCTAACCATACACAAAGTAAAAGAAATAAGAGATCATAAGATATAAAGTTCTAAGGTTATATAGTGTTACAATGTTGCGAAGTGGGGTCTAGCACGTAAGTGTAAAGAAATTCAACACATTTTAGTAAAGTTCCCCAAAGATACAAAGATAAAAGATCATAAGATCATGAAAGAAGGATAAAAATATTTCTACAGCTACGAGACAAGGCAAAGCATAAGATTAGAGAATGAAATAAGAAGGGTCTCGATGCTATGATGAAGAGTTAAGCATATGATCATAAAGACTAAAGAAAAGCATATGTTAGAATCTCTATAGCTATGGTAAACAAAGATAACAATTGGCATATGATTGGAAGGTTAAGACAACAATTAGAAGAAAACTCTTGGGGGTACAATGGAAGTTTAGGTAGCTATTAGAGTGAGACCATAAAGAAGCAATAAAGAAGCCATGATGCTATAGGCACTAGTAGGTGTAAGCCCATAAGAAGTGTAAAAGGTCTTTATATGGCTACGATAAGGGATTAAGCATAAGATCATAAAGGTCATAATTCTTTTCTATGGGGTTATGAAGGGTTTGAATTTAAAATTGAAAATTTAAGATCACAAGCCCTAAATATAACACAAAAAAGTGTTTTTGTTTTCTCTAAGCTAGAAAATGACAAAAATATCTTGACCAATGAGATTAAAGAAGGTACAATAAGGTACTAAGCTGGAAAATCAAGTCGGTGCTCCATGAGGTGATAGAAAAACTAAGAATTAAAGCTTGTACATGTAGGAAATCAATACAACAAAAGAGTTGATGAAGTACATAGGACATAAAAGACATTTACCGGGCTAATACAAAATACCATTTCTAGAGCATGAAGGATTTGAGAAGTTATAGAGTTTTTAGTGTGAAGATTTTAGAGTTTCTAGTTGCTAGTCACAGAGCTACCGAATTTAGTTTGTAGTCAAGATGTCAAGGAAAGAAGTAGAGGAGATTCAAGCTAAAGATATGGAGGTTGCAGAAACATTAACCTCTAAAGGAGGGTAGACTTGGCAGAGAAATTTGAACAAATATGTAGATGAATGGATAAAGATAGTCCCAAAATCTTCAAATAGCATCTCTGCAAATGATCATGATTTTAGAGATCCATACTCATTTTGTACATATGTTATTTTCCTTGGTTTCAATGGATATGAGTTGTTTGGATACTTCTATAATAATAGGTTTGAGAATATCTCTATCTGCAACCCATGGATGAAGAAGTTGGCAAAGCTACTATTGCTAGAAGTGCATGTAGAGGTAGATTCTATAAAAGCCCTAATCAAGTCTTACAATAAAGAAACCAAATCAGTCAACAAGAATGATGGGAGTATTCTATGTACATTGGATCATGTACTTCATTCATTGAAACTTTTGGATTGGAGGGTCAAATGACAATCCCACTGGATATAGATGAACTTCAAGGGAAGTTTGAGAGAAATTAAAATGCCTACACTGGGAAGGCTATGTTGTAGCACATCCTTGTGGACCTCAAGAAGGTGGGGTTTTATCCTAAGAAAGTGGATAAAATGATTCCTATGGTCAAATTCAAAAATTATGTTTAGAAGATTGTATATTGTGTCCATAAAGTAGAAGGAAGTGATGGTTCTAATATGATGTATGGGTCAACATACATCATAGCTTAGGATGTACAAGATACGTACCAAGTGGGGAATATGAATATTTGGTTTATATCCTTGAGAAGATGCAAGGACACATGAAATTAGCATAGAGAGGGTAATTGGGAAATTTCAAAATCCATCATTATTCATTGCTAATGCATCTTATCATGTACAAGGATGTTGGATACATCAATCCAAATTTCATAGACCAAACATCTAATGAAAATGGAGAGCTTTCATTAAAACTATGCATATGGATATGGGATATATTTTACCATTACTCTGATTATATTTACTTTTTCAATAATTTTAGTTCATCGATAATGAGAATGTTAAACCTTGGCTTCTTTAGAGCCCCTAAAATTTTGAAAATTTTATTGAGAACATCCCTTCGTTCTAAACAGAAGAGATTAGATCACAATTGGGGTGACATTTTCTTGTTCTAGACCTTTTCTCTCATGAGAGTTTTTGCATGTCCCTAGCCACCCCATATACTACCAAAATATATCCTCCTAGACTTGTCATCATTGAATTCATGTGGTAGGTAATCATGGTTGATAGGGAGTATTTAGGGCCAAAATTGCTTAAGGGAAACTTTTTTTGTAGATGTTTCAGGATAGGTGACTTTTCAATTGAAAATAATCCTTGGACCAAATCCATGCTTTCCTTAGGCATTAAAACCTATCAACTACCCCTTATAGAATGTATGATCTAGAGAACTTCATGAGAAATACTCTAAAGGAGATCAGGGGTTATGTGTTACCTATTACCAAGGATTCCCCCCTTGAAGATATAATAACAAATAATAGATAAGAAAATTTGATGATATCATGAGGGTAAAGAAGGAGCTAAAGATGACAGACACAAATTTTAAGGGTTTTTACTTAGATGTCCCATATCCATACAAGATGAGGAAAATGGTAGACAATTATAGTGATATCATGGAACAAATACTTGAAGAACTAGAAGGTGAAGAAGCAATGGTAAACCTTGAATCCCCTAAGCCTAATGTGGTCCTAAGAATTGAAGAAAATGAGCCAACATAAGTGTTATGTATTTCCAAGGGAAACAAAATGATAAAAGTGATCCAACTACCCGATAAGGTAAAGAAAAGGACACTATAATTGATGCTTGGAAAGAACCAATATTTTTCTCATTTAAGACCAAACTATTTATAAGATAAAGTGATAGTAGCAAAGAATTCTCTGAGTGATTTGCAGTTGGAAGCAACTAGACTAGATGGTAGGATCATCCAAGCACAAAAATTCATGGAAGATGATGACTTCCTAAAATTTGCAGAGTTTAAAAGGATTTTGTATAAAGTAAAGCAAAGTGAATTGGTTTTAAAACTCAAACCAAGAGAATTCGAGGAGAAAATGTTAGAATATATAGTCCACCAATATAACTAAGAGGGGGGTGAACCAGTTATCCAACTATAATCACAATTATAAACCTTATTAAACTTTGACCATATGAGAAATATAATTAGGAACCACAACAAGCTACTCATACATGATAACACTAGATAAGTTAACTAGGGAAACCATTTAGTAGAGGGAAAACTCTGGTGGGGATGATACCCTCAAGATGATGCACTAATATAAATATTCCTTTTTAGAGGATGGACCCTATTAGGAGTCTATGAATACATTCAATACATATGAGTCCCTATTAGGAGACTTTGAATCCCTATTAAGAGATTCCAACCCTATTGGGAGTTGTGCCAACCCTATTAGGAGTTATGGAAGACAGCTAGACCCACTACCAAAAACTTAAAGGACAAGACCAATGAACCCACTGTACAAATGATCTTTATATTATTTCTTGCAAAATAATACAAATGAAATCTTCTTCCTTCCTCTTCTTTTGTTCTATCAATCAAACCTCTATTCCTTTAGATCTTATAACTAGATCATAAATCTTGCATCTAATAATCCCTTGGATTGCTTGCAAGCATTTACCAAACACTCTACAACTTGTTTCACTTTTCACTTCATAGCATGATCACAACACATTACAAATAAGGAAAACATCTTTCCTTTATAGCATATCTTTAATATAATTTCTTGAGTCAGCCTTGAGGCATTCTTAATTAATTATAATAATATAATTGATTAATTATAATTATAATTATAATAGCACTATCAGCTTACAGTCTATACAAAACTTCACACATGCAATACTAGGGCTTGTGTACTTTTTGACATCACCAAAAAAGTATCCTTTGTCACTGCCTAACTATGAATCTTCTCATTGCATCTTAGATGTAAGATAGTGAACAAACATCAGGACCTACTTTTTGAATACTCTATCCCTAAACTTATCTCTATAAATTAGGTAAATTTCTATGTGTCTTTGAGTTAGACTTTGTGCACTTAACCATGTTATTAGGGAAATCATACTGAACATGTCCATAATTGTGCATCACTAGACAATCAAAACATTGTTTTTACAACAAAGATCTCTATCACCTAGTTAGCTAGTCTTTACAAAAACCATACTATGTTAACATCAATGAAGAACATGATCATGAATGCAACATATCAATACTCTCCAATGCTTAGGATACTCCCCCAAATGAGTATCATCAGCTTTCATGCTAACAATCTCCCCCTTTGGCATTGATGGCAACATAGATGAAAAACCATATAAGCTCCAAGAATACCAAAATAGTGTTCTACTATTGCTACTGACTAGCATCAGTTATCCACATGCTAAAAATAAATTCTCAACACAACAGGTGCATATCTCTTACTTCTTCTTATTTTAGATTTACAACAATTGTTTACTTCACACTAAACGACTCACAATACACTAGGTGTATATTTCTACTCTTACATGTATCTTTCTAAATCTCTCTAAAGAGATATCTCTCCCCATTCATACTTATGAGTTATTCTTCCCCATTTTTTAGCTGATGTTTTTCATGCATACTCTCTCCCCCATTGACATCAATGTGAAAGGCCTCAATAATAGAACACACCAATTGCTACCATGTTGCTCCAAGTCTTCAACCAACTTGAGTGTCCAAAGATAATATTTAGGTCCAATTACCAAGATTCCTCAATAAATCATCTTATCATAGATACTCCCCCATATAGGAAGTAGTAGCACTCGATCCAATCTAACAATATTTTTTTGTACCATTGCACTAATGGACTTACTATATCATCTACTTAGAAGTAGGGAGGGGCATAACCCCAAGCATACCTCTCAAGTACTCAAATGTATCTTTAGGCAAAAGCTTCATAAAGATATCTGCAATCTAATTTTTAGTACTAACATACTCCAATTTGATCTCCTTTTCTACTACTTTCTCTCTTAGCACATGATACTTAATAGATGTATGCTTAGGCCTAGAATGTAATACAATATTCTTAGACATGCTCATTTTAAATAATAATGGGTTCTTCAAACTCAATCCTAATATCTTTCAACATTCACTTCATCCACATTAATCGATTACAGATATTTGCTACTGTAACATACTCTACCTTAGTTGTACTCTATGAAATACAATCTTGCTTCTTGCTTAGCCAAGAAACCAATCTTCCTCCAAGAAAAAAAGCTCCACCACCTGCTCTTTCTATCATCCATATTTTCTACCCAATCTGCATCAATATATGCACATAGAGTGAAATCACTTGACCTATTATATCAAATTCCATAGTTAGATGTTCCTTTTAGATATTTGAATATTCTTGTTATTGGTGCAAAATGATACTCTTTAGGATCAACCTGAAATCTAGCAATAGTCCCAAATGCATTTGCTATATATGTTTTGGTGTGAGTCAAATATTGTAAAGCTCCAATTATGGATTTGTACCTCTTTTTCTCTACTATAGGTGTCTCATTTTTAATGGATAATGTGTGACTAGTTATCATAGGTTTACCAATAGGTTTACAACTTTCTAATCCAAACCTTTTCAACAAATCATATAGGTACTTATCTTGTGAAATGAAAATACAATCACTATTATGTGAAATCTACAATCCTAGGGAAAACTTCATTTCTCCTATCATGCTCATTTTAAACTCATTATTCATTTCTTCAGCAAACTTATCACTTGGTTCATCATTACTTCCAAATATGATGTCATCAACAAATATTACTATTATCATAAAACCATTTTCAATTTCTTTCAAATATAAGTTACTATATGTCATACCTTTAGCAAATCCAAGCTTTGCCAAATAACTATCCAACCTTGCATACTAGGTTCTAGGTGGTTGCTTCATACCATATAGAGATTTCTTTAGTGTGCATACCATGTCTTTGTCTTTTGGTAGAGGAAAACCTTTGGGTTGCTCAATATATACCTCTTCTTCAAGTTCTCCATTCAAGAAGGCTAATTTAACACCATCTAATAAACTTTGAACTTCTTATTTGTTGCAGAACATCCTTACTACTTCCATTATAGTTATAGGTGCATATGTCTTCTCATAGTCTATACCTTCTTGCTATGAATAGCCCTTGCATACAAGTCTAGCCTTGTTCCCCACAACTTCACCTTTCTCATTCATCTTGTCTCTGAATACCTATTTGGTTCCTATCAAATTCTTGTCTTTCAATATAGGAACTAATTTCCATGTACATCATTCTTCACAATCTAGTCTCATTCTTCCTTCATTGCTTGAATCTAATAATCATCTTTACATGCTTCATCTGTGCTCTTAGTTTCAACTTGAGATATCAAAAATATCTCCTCATTTAATCTACTCCTTGTCATCACACCTTTGTCTTTGCTTCCAATTATCTACTCTAGAAGGTGATTCTATGATATAATTCTACTAGGAGTTGTCAACTCAACTCTTTCTTCCACTCTAGGCTAAGATCTCTTGTCTTCAATTTGATTCTAATTATATAAATCATTTTTAGTCTCAATGATAATTTCCACATTTTCACAGTTAGCCTTTGGATCAACAATAGTTACAAAAGCTATATACTCTACTACTTCCTCTTCCTTAACCAATTTAGGCTCATTATCTTTATCATCACAGTCATTCAAGAATTTTCCATAGTTGCTTTAAATTCTTCATCTTCATCAAAAAGAAAACTCTTTCTATTTTTTCTTACTCTCTTAGGACATATAGATAAAAAATGATGAAACTCTTTACATGTCCAACAAACAAAAATTTTCATACCTTCTGGTTTTCTTTTCATAAGTAGATCAACACCTTCTTGGATCTTCATGTCTTCTTTGAATTTGTATCTATCGTTACTTGTACTTCTATTCTTTTTTATGTAACAAAATGATTCTGGATCTGAAAACTCAATTCTCTCTTCTTTACACACATTTGATAACTCAACAAGAATCCCCATCTTTTGGGTGTCAAAATTTCCTCCATTAGACTTAGGACTATCTTTTCTTACCATGATCTCCCAAAGATGTTAAGCTTATCCTTCAAGGACCTAATGCTCTGATACCAATTGCTAGAATATATAGTCCACCAATATAACTGAGAGGGGGGGAAAATCAGTTATCCAACTAATATCACAATTATCAACCTTTTAAACTTTAACAATATGAGCAATATAATCAAATACAACAACAAGATATTCATTAACAATAACACTAGATATGTTAACTAGGGAAAACCTTGATCAGAGTTTAAACCTCAGTGGGGATGATACCCACAAGATGATGTACTAATATAGATATTCCTTGTTAGAGAATGGGCCCTGTTAGGAGTCTATGAATACATTCATTGCATATGAGTCCTTGTTAGGAGACTTTGAATCCCTATTAGGAGATTCCAATTCTATTAAAAGTTGTAGAAGAGAGCTAGATCCACTATCTAAATAGTTTCAAGGGCAATACTAATGAACCCACTATCCAAATGATCTTTGCATTATTCCTTGCACAATAATACAAATGAAATTCACTTCCGTCTTCTTCTTCTATCCTATCAACTAGACCTCTTCTCCTTCAAATATTATACCTAGATCACAAACCTTGCATCCAATAATCCCTTGGATCACTTACAAGAATTTATCAAACACTCTGCTCCTTTTGGCACTTCACACCTTATAACATCATCACAAAACATTACAAATAAGGAAAACATCTTTCCTTTATACCATATCTTCAATAGAATTCTTTGAGTTGGCCTTGAGGCTTTCCTAATTAATTTATTACAATTATAATAGCACTGTTGGTTTACAGTCTATACAAAAATTCACATGTGTGATACTAGGGCTTGCACACTTTCTGAAGTCACCAATAGAATGTCCTTTATCACTTCCTGACTACATATCTTCTCATTGCATCTCAAATGTAAGATAGCGAATAAACATCAGGAATTGTTTTCCCAATACTCTATCTCTAAACTTGTCTTTATAAATTAGGTACAACTTTTGTACATCATTGACTTAGACTATGCACACTTAACCACATCATCAAGACATAGTACTAAACATGTTCATATATGTGCATCACTAGATAATCAAAACATTGTCTATATGTATAAGATCTTTTTCTTCTACTCAGCTAGTCTTTACAAAAACATACTATGTTGACATCAATGATAAACAAAGTCATGAATGCAACATATTAATACTCTCCAAAGCTTAAGATACTCCCCCAAAGTAGTATCATCAACATTCATGCAAACAAAAAATCCAAGAACTGGTAGATAAATTGCATGCATATGGTCCCGAAAGTGAGAAGATGACTCCTACAAAGGAAAGGGACCTTTTTCAAAGAAGTAGAATGCTTCTAGTGCTTGGATGGGATCTTGAGAAATCTTTCATGGTTGATTATATTAGGAGACAAGAAAATTCAATTTCAAATTAGGCATTTGATGGTAATGGTTTTCAAAGGGGATTAGGCTTCAATATAGATTCCAAGTTCTTAGTAGTATGGAGCATGGTACCTTAGACATATAATCCAAAATAGATGGATGTCTATAATACTTATCAAGGGAACATGATAGTATGGACCATACAATGTACTTCTGGTTTAGAGATTTCAAAGGCCATAAAATACTTCTTGTTCATGAATGAGGCCAAGGTTAAAGAGATAGAGACTAAACTGGCTAGGACATCTCATGACTATATTGATATCAGGAAGGTATATGAGGAAGAGATCAAGAAAATCTATGTTTATAGCTAGAGAATAAATGAGTTGGAATCAAAAAGAAAAGAGCTAGAGGTTGAGGTTGCATCCTTAAAGGAACAATTTAATGTAGCCAAGGTTGAAGAGATAGAAACTAAACTAGCCAGGACCTTCCATGACTATATTGATATCAACAAGTTATATGAGGAAGAGATCAGGAAAAGCTATGTTTATGTTGATCTCAAATAGCCATTTATTTACTTCATGTTGAACTAGTAATACATGTCAAGCACAACATGTAAATATTAGACCATGCCAAGTTGCAATGAGTGCCAAGTCACTCATGTGCTGAGTCACTCAAGTACCAAGCAGATAAAACATGTTGAGTGATTCAAGATTCGAGTAAATAGTGGATGTTGAGTAATGCAAGTGTCGAGTCCAAAGTGTTAGAATTCTTTTAGAATAACTGAGAGGGGGGGTGAATCAATTATCCAAGGTCCAATAATGTCCAATACAAACTTTTTGTCAAATCCTTAATGGCATATAATTGAAATTATCATGCATGTAGTTAAAAAAACCATGAAAAGTAAACATGCATCACATCATAACAGAAAGGATTTTGGTGACCCGGAAACCCTCCAGGAATAAGAAGGTAAAACTAGGGTGGGGATGACACCCAAAAAATAACTACACAATTGATTTCAACCACTTCTAATGGTTTTCCCTATTAAAGGCTTTACACACTGTCAGATGTGACCCTGTTAAAGGATTTCTACACCCTGTTAGGAGTGTGCCCTGTTAGAGGACTTAAGATCATTCAACTTAGAATTTCAACATGTTAAAGGATTTGCATAGAGTTGTTAGGCCTACCGAAGTCTATGGGATTTATAGTCACCTTCTCAAAAGAATCTTTTATCCCTCTCTAAGGATCTCTTATCCTCCTCCTAAGGATCTCTTATCCTTCTCCTGGGGATCTTCTATCATTTTCCTAAGGCTTATCCACCTAGTTGTTAAGCTAACCTAGCAATGTAGGATTTCAATGTCTAATACAATGGTAAGAAAGTATTAGAAAGGTTTTGACATGATAAAGATTGCAACTCTAACCTTGTAGATTTCATATCTCTCTTCAGTTCTTTTCTTTGCTTGGATTTTCTTCCTTGCAATGTTGATAGCTTGTCCACCCTTCAAGATCTACTCCTTGAGTCCTTCCACTCATTATTCCAATGCACTCTATGGTCACTTGATCAACTCAGAGTCTTGATGCTCTGTGCTTACTCCTTACTGTGTCCTCTTCTTGACACTTCACACTAGCCTTCTCTTGGCTTCTTCACATGACCACGACCACTACCACACTTTGATATTTTGACCTGTAACTCCTTATAAAGAAGTTATGTTCTACATTTCCTACTCAAATCTTCCCACTCGTTAATTTTATTTGATCTGAGAGAATGATATTGTTTTCCCTCCAAATTGTTTCTTCCAGAAACTTCATGATAAGTCCATCACATTGTTTGCATGGTTTACATAAAATTTTGTGACATCTACTCATCATCCTTATCATCCAACTAATTCACAAAACTCAATGTAACAAACTTATCATTACTGATTTGGAAAAATTTTTGACTTAACAAATAATGCAGCAACTTAGCATCATTGGTTTACTGATGCTCGGCACCTGAAGAAATTTCCTGAGTTACTCAGCACTTGAACAATCCTATGTTACTCGGCAGCTAAAAAATCCTGTGTTACTTGGCACTTGAATGATCTTGCTCGGCACCTGAAGAATTTCTTGGCACACAATGAAGTTTAACTTTCTTGGCTTCAACTGAGAATTTTCTTGGCTTCAACTAGTTTTCTCAACACTCACAAATGAACTTAGTTAAACCTTACATCTTTGATGTGTCTTAGTGTGTCTATTCTCTATGTCTTAGAGTATGTCATCAATACACTATTTCATCAATGGCTTAATTTATCCTTATAATTCATTACAACATCATAACTTCAACCTTTCTCTAGGTGCTCTGGTTACATCTTATCGATTGCCACCTCCTTGTCAATCAACCAATTGATAGTATTTGGATCACTTAAGCAATTGTCATTCCTGCAAGTAGAAAGTTTGACATCAATGACAAAACAATTATTGAAAACATTATTTTCTAGTTCCATTATTCTTCAGTCATGATCTTTTCAATCATTTCCAACAATCTTCCTCTTTGGCATTGATGGCAAACCAAATTGATCAATTGATTGAGATGATCAACTTAGTTACCACCAAAATTATATACCAAACAAAAAACTTGTTGTCATTACATATCTTCCTTTTTGTATCATGACTCCCTCTTTTGTTGATACAAACTAAATCCTTTGTTCTGCTTCTCCCTCTCGACTACTACATCCTTACTCTATATTCTTGATCCTTCATAGCTACTTGTTGATCAGTTTCTTATCTCTTCTAAATCTCCCTCTTTCATCTCTCTTTTTTTTTTTGGTCTACTACTGATCTCATACATTCTCATACATCTCCCTCTTACCTTTTACTGATCATTTTCTCATAAACCTCCCTTTTTGACATAAATGCCAAAGGTGTAGCATCTTCAACATGCTAAATATAAGCTTTGCATCTCATGTTTTCTCCTTCTATCACCATGCTTGTGACTGATCTGGAATTTTTGTTCCTATTGTCATCCTCTACATCATTCTTTTGATATTGCAAGGATCTACTCCTATTGATGTAGGGAAGCTTCTTTGTTGCTTTAGACTACTTGATTTAGGGGCATTACCCCCAACTTGCCTCTAAGATATTCATAAGCATCCTTGGGCAATGGTTTGGTGAAGATATCTGCAATTTGTTCCTTTGTGTGAATGTACCCCATCTTCACTTGTTTGTCTTCCACCAATTCTTTGACATAGTGATACTTGATTGCAATATGCTTGGTTTTGCATGCATTACTGGATTCTTGGATATGTGTATAGCACTTGTATTATCACAATATAGTATCATAGGTTTGGTTACCTCTTCTTTCATTCCTTTCAATAGATGTTTGAGCCACACAATATTTGTGCAATTGACTACTACTACCACATATTCTACTTTTGTGGTGGACTGAGATGTGCATGTTTTTTTCTTGCTAGTCCAAGTAACTAGCCTTTTACCTAAGAATAATGCTCCTCCACTTTTGTTTTTCATGTCATCAATTTTGCCTCCCCAATCTACCTCTGTGTATGCATTGAGCTCAAACTTCTCATTCTTTTTGTAGTATAGGCCAAAATCATCAATTCCTTTGAGATACCTCATTATCCTTTTTACTGCCATGAGATGATTTTCTCTAGGATTAGCAGAGAATCTAGCCACTATTCCAACTACTACTGCTATGTCTAGTCTACTATGTACAACATATTGTAGTTTTCCAATCATGGATCTATACATTGTTTGATTGACTTTAGTTGATTCATTATTTTTGGATAGTTTATGTCCTATTGCCATTGGTGTGCTGACAGGTTTGGAGTCTTCCAATCCAAACATCTTGAGTATCTCTTTGATGTACTTTGATTGTGTCATGAATATACCATGTTTTAGTTGATGTACTTGCAACCCAACAAAGAACTTGATTTCTCCAAACATAGACATCTCAAACTCATGTTTCATTTTGTCAGCAAAACTTTTATAAAGTGCTTCCTTTCCTCCAAAAACTATGTCATCCACAAAGATTTTAGATACAAGGATATCCTTACCTTCTTCTAATTTGATGTACATGTTGATGTTATCATCAGTTCTTTCAAATCCTATTTGCACTAGATACTTGTGGAGTCTCTCATACCAAGCTCTAGGGGCTTGTTTTAATCCATATAGAGCCTTATGCAATTTGTATACCTTGTTTTTGTTATTTTCATTAACAAATCCTTCTGGTTGCTCTATGTAGACTTTCTCTTCAAGTATACCATTTAGAAATGTGGACTTAACATCCATTTGATAGACTTTAAATCCTTTGAAGGTTGCATATGCTAGTAAGGTCCTCACTCCTTCCATTCAGGCAACTGGAGCAAAAGTTTTTCCATAGTCTAGTCCTTCTTCTTGTCCATACCCTTTATAGACTAGTCTTGCCTTGTTCCTTGTGATTTCACCATTCTCAACTAACTTGTTTCTAAACACCCACTTGGTTCCAATCATATTCTTGTTAGTTGGTCTTGAGACTAAGGTCCATGTCTTGTTCTTTTCAATTTGTTCTATTTCTTCTTTCATAGCATTGTACCAATCATCATCTTTTATGGCTTCGCTTATTGTTTTTGGTTTCATTTTTCTGAGTAGACATGTCTCACTTCTGAGTCTATTCCTTGTCATTGGTCCTACCTCTTTGTTTCCAATAATTTGATCTGCAAGATGATGTCTTCTTACATACTTTTCCAATACTGGCTCTTTCCTTGTTTGCATGTTGTCTCTTTTAGAATCTGAATCTTCATGTGTATTTTCATCAGATATTTCTTCATTTCCTTCATGTTGATAGTTCTCAGAATCTGAATGAACATTCTCTATATTTTGCAACTCGGCTTCTGAATGTGTCTGCTGCTCAGCATTCACTATCTATGACTCGACAGATACTGGATTTTGTTGTTAATTGTCATTCTGAGTTGCAACTTCACCATTATTAGGTATACCTTCATAAAAGTATACAAAGATCTTGTATTCTTCTGCTTTCTTTGTGTCCTCAACACTTTAAACTTATGCAAGCTAATCAAATTTCACATTTGTGCTTTCTACTACTTTGTTAGTGTTAACATTCAAGCACTTATAAGCTTTGCTTCTAGTAGAATAACCAAGAAATGTGCCTTCCTCACTCTTTGCATCAAAATTTCCATTTCTAGACTCTTTATATATATAGCATTTGCATCCAAATATTTTGAAATGTTTTACATTAGGAGAATGCCCATACCATAATTCAAAAGGTGTTACATTTGTACCTTTCTTGACTTGAACTCTATTGAGTGTGTAGACTGTAGTACTTATAGCTTCTCTCTAGTACTTGAGTGCAACATTTTTCTCCATCATTAAGGTCTTGGTGTAGTCAATGACTGATCTATTCCTTCTTTTTTCTATACCATTCTGAGGTGGAGTCCTAGGTGCTAATGTACGCCTTTTGATTCCTCTTTCATTGTAGAATTCTTCAAATTCTCTTGATGTAAATTCACTTCCTCTATTAGATCTAAGAAATTTTAGGCTCTTCCCAATCTCTTTCTCAACTTTTGCCAAGTACCATTTGAACATTTGGAATGCATCTAATTTTTTTTTCAGGAACATGAGTGTCATCATCCTCAAATAGTCATCTACAAATAGCATTATGTATCTATCACCTTTGTAGATTTGCACTTCAATAGGACCACACAAGTCAGTATGAACTAGCTCTAATACATCATTAGAAGTGTAAGCCTTGCTTTTGAAAGTTGATTTGATCATCTTCCCTAGTTGGCATTTTTTGCACATGGTGTTATCAGGCTTCTTCAATTTTGGTAGACCTCTAACTTTCTTCATTTTGCTGATGCTTATCAAATTGTCAAAATTTGCATGACATAGCCTCTTGTGCCATAACCATACATCATCAGTTTGAACAATGAGACAAGAAGTATCTTCCATGTCTAGGTCGAATAGATTACTCCTAGTCTAGTCACCTTTTCCTATTAGACTTCCTTTAGAATCATAGATCTTGGTAATTCCATTTTCAAATTCAACCTTACATCTTATGTTGCCTAATTGTGAGACACTTAACAAGTTATAATTTAGGCCTTCAACATATTATGCATTATCACATGATATCTTTTCAATAAGCTTGATACTATATTTCCCTTTGATCTGACATGGTGCATTATTACCAAATCTAACACTATTTTCTTCATATTGAGTAAAGGAAATGAACTTACTTTTATCTCCAGTCATGTGATGAGAGCATTCACTATCTATGATCCATTTATCATTCTTGTTTATGTAGGTTACCAGGGTAGTTGCTTCATCTTCATCTAATTCATCTTTCATACCCACATAAACTACTTCATCGTCATTCTCGTCAAAGTCTTCTTCAACAATATAGCATCTTTTGCCTTTACCTCTATAGTCCTTGTTGTCATCTCTCTTGTTCTTCAAGTTTCCTCCATCCTTGTAATTTTTCTTTTGTGTACATCTGGCTGCAATGTGACCAAATTCATTACAATTGAAACAAATGATTGGTAGCTTACCTTTGAATTTTCCTCTTGCTCTGTGAAATCTTCTTGCTATTAATGCCTCCAATTGGTCTACATCATCTTCATCAGTGCTACTATCACTAGATACATACTTTCCTTTTCCACTCTTTTTCTTTGTTTGCACCTCCTCATTGTCTTTTATTGTCATCTTGGCTTTGAATGCAGATTTAAAGTTTTCTGGCTTGTAGATGTCAAAGTTGGAGAGCTCAAAGGCAGTGAGTCTTCCAATTATTCCTTCAAATCATAATGTGTTGCCTAGTACACACCTTAGCTCTTGGATGGCTAAAACTCTTATAGCATAGATAGGAAGCAAAGTTCTCAAGTATTTGCTACATATTGTTTCTTCTGATAATTGTCCTCCTAGGCTTCTTATGGCACTTACCACTTCTTTCATCCTTGCACCATATTGAGCAACATTCTCTCCTTCTTCCATTTTCATGTCATCAAACTTTCCTCTTAAGCTCTCTCTTTTGGCTCTTTTGACATTATCATCTCCTCCATAGATGTTTGATAATTTTTTCCACATTTGATGTGTAGTATCACATTCTTTGATGTCATCATACTCGACATAGCTTAGTGCTGAAGCAATATCTAACATCACTTGATTGTGCTCCTTCTTCTTGCTCATGTCTTTTGCAGTGAGGGATCTTGCAAGGTCTACATGATCAACTATGATTGAGGTCTATGCATAGTCACCTATTGATCCAAGGTGTAGCTTCATTAGACTTTTCCATGCAACAAAGTTGTCTTTGTTTAGCTTGGGAACTTCTCTCTTAGAGATCTTGATCTTCTTGCTGCTAGTACCTTGAAACAAATCAGCAGTGGGCTCTGATACCAATTGTTAGAATTCTTTTAGAATAATTGAGAATCAGTTATCCAAGGTCCAATAATGTCCAATACAAATTTTTTGTCAAATCCTTAATGGTATATAATTAAAATTATCATGAATGCAGTTAAACATTAAACAATCATGAAAATTAAACATGCATCACATCATAACACAAAGGATTTTGGTGACCCAAAAACCCTCCCGGAATAAGAAGGTAAAACTGTGGTGGGGATGACACCCACAAAATAAATGTGCAATTGATTTCAACCACTTTTGATGGTTTGCCCTGTTAAAGGCTTTACACACTGTCAGATGTGACCCTATTAAAGGATTTCTACACCCTGTTAGGAGTGTGCCCTATTAGAGGACTTAAGAACATTCAACTTAGAATGTCACCCTATTAAAGGATTTACATAGAGATGTTAAGCCCACCCAAATCCATGGGATTTATAGTCACCTTCTCAAAAGAATTTTTTATCCCTCTCTAAGGATCTCCTATCCTCCTCCTAAGGATCTCTTATCCTTCTCCTGGAGATCTTCTATCCTTTTCCTGAGGCTTATCCACCTAGCTGTTAAGCTAACCTAGCAATGTAGGATTTCAATGTCTAATACAATGGTAAGAAAGTATTAGAAAGGTTTTGACCTGATAAAGATTGCAACTCTAACCTTGCAAATTTCATATCTCTCGTCAGTTCTTTTCTTTGCTTGGCTTTTCTTCCTTGTAGTGCTGACAACTTGTCCACCCTTCAAGATCTATCTCCTTGAGTTCTTCCACTCATTATGCCAATGCACTCTGTGGTCACTTGATCAACTCAGAGTCTTGATGCTCTATGCTTACTCCTCATTGTGTCCTCTTCTTGAGACTTCACACTAGCCTTCTCTTGGCTTCTTCACGCGACCACAACCACTACCACACTTTGATCTTTTGACCTATAACTCCTTATAAAGAAGTTATGTTCTAAATTTCTCGCTCAAATCTTCTCGCTCATTAATTTGATTTGATCTGAGAGAATGATATTGTTTTCCCTCCAAATTATTTCTTCCAGAAACTTCATGATAAGTCCATCAGCATTGTTTGTATGGTTTACATAAAATTCTATGACATCTACTCATCATCCTTATCATCCAACTAATTCACAAAATTCAATGTAACAAACTTATCGTTACTAATTTGGCAAATCTTTTGACTTAACAAATAATGTAGCAACTCGGCATCATTGGTTTACTGATGCTCGACACCTGAAAAAATTTCTTGAGTTACTCGGCACTTGAACAATCTTGTGTTACTCGACACTTGAACAATCCTATGTTACTCAGCACCTGAACAATTCTGCGTTACTCAGCACTTGAATGATCTTGCTCGGCACTTGAAGAATTTCTTGGCACACACTGAAGTTGAACTTGCTAGGCTTCAACTGAGAATTTTCTCGGCTTCAACTAGTTTGCTCAGCACTCACAAATGAGCTTAGTTAAACCTTACCTCTTTGATGTGTCTTAGTGTGTCCATTCTCTGTGTCTTAGAGTATGTCATCAATACACTATTTCATCAATGGCTTAGCTGATCCTTATACTTCATTACAACATCATAACTTCAACCTTTCTCTAGGTGCTCTAGTTACATCTTATTGATTGCCACCTCCTTTTCAATCAACCAATTGATAGTATTTGGATCACTTAAGCAATTGTCATTACTGCTGTAGACACCTAAAAACCTTTAAAAAATAAAGTATTTTTATTTTCTAAAAAATTCTTGATGACATCATCATTTATTAATTAATTATTTATTTTATTTATTTATTTATTTTTATGCCATTAAATCCCTTTATCTTAATTTAAAATATTTAATTAAGGAATCCCTCCCAAAAATGTTTAAATCTTATTTAAACATTATTTCCTTATTTATTAATTATTTAATTAATAAATTGACCAAAAAACCCAAAATAAATAAAAAATTTATTTTTTGTCATCCACTTGCCTATCGCTAAGCTAATCCTAAACCATCCTAATCCATCCTCTAATCATTTGCACAATCCTAAGCAAGCTTAAAACCCTCCTAATCAAGCCCAAGTCGAAATTGCTCTCATCTCCCTCAAAATATCTCAACCATAAAACTTTATGAAGCTCACTAGGCCATAAATGACTCTTCCAAGCCCTTTTATTGCTCTTACAAGCCATTATGAGGGTCTTTATGAAGATTTTATCCCATTGAGCCTCCTTTTTTGACTCATCCTTCCCCTTTCCTCCATCCTCTCACCCTGTGACATTTGTCACTCCCTGATTGGTTGTAAGAAAGCACAATCCATGTGATCTCTTCTCATGCAATCTGAGCCCTCCATGAGCTTTTTCCCATCCTTGCATCTTAGCCCTCAATCCCTCAAGCCTCTTGCCTATAAATTGGATCCTTCCCCTTTGCAAAATAACACAATCCATGAAGTAAAGTCATAATGCCATTTTAAGAAGCCATTTTACATCAAAACCATACACTCACACCCAAATTCCAACTCCATTTGAAGCCCTTTTTGAAGCATAAGCTTGAGCATACATCCTATCTATTTAGACAAAGCCACTCAACAAGAAAGCTTCTTATTGAGAGAGCCCATTAATGGCTCATATTCTCAATTGAGAGCTCATCTTAGTCTATCTTGAAGTTTATGAATTTTTTTTAGTTTTTAGAAGCTTTATTTAAATTTGGTTTCTATTAGCATACTAATATTGCTCATATACATTTTGGCACGCCTGGTGGGACCCTGCATGGGTCATCTTCATTAGCTTTTTTAGTCAAGTTTTGTATGTCATTTGCTAATTTTGGCTAATTTTGCTTGTTTTTGTGATTGGTAGGATTGTATAAATTGGTTTTGTAGGTCCACATGAGCATGAAGAAGAAAAAGGAACTCATAGTCTATCTCATAGTGTTTTCAGATTTTTCAAGCTCATAGGTGGACAAAGCACTTGGAATTCTTCTTCCTCTTCTTGTCTATATTCTTCTTATTCCATCTACTTCTTCTTCTTCTTCTTGTGGGAGATCTTGGCCATTTTTTTTTAAGGAAGCAAAATCATACACACTTCTTTTTAGTGCTTAAAATGAACCCCTAAATCATACTTAAATCCATTAAAAACTAAAAATTTGCAAAAACAAAAAATTCTTTTAACAAGTGAAACTAAACCAATCCAATCATTTGCATCCTTGCAACATCAAGGTTTTAGATGCATTCATGCAAAGTTAGGAACACTTCATTTTTGGGAATTTAAAAAGAACTTCAAGTTTCCATTTCAAAAGGTTCAAAATCAACACTAAGTGCACACTAAAATCTAAATCAAATTCAAAGCATCAATCAAGGATAAAATGAACCTCATTTGCAAATATTTTAAAGTTCTTTTAAAAATCTCATGAAAACTAAGAGTCCTAAATGGTTGCTAAAAATTGTCCTAAAAGCTTTGTTATTTGTTCCAAACAAATGTCTTGTTGCAAAATCTTGAATGTTTCTTAGGTTTTTCATGCATCAAAACAATCTAGGAATATCATTTTTGGGCTTAAAATATGCAAACTAGAACACAAAATCTTGAATTAAAAACAAAGTCCAAAGAGTCATTTTCACTTTTGAGTCTAAAACAATCTTGAATGATCTAAGGTTAAAAAAAAGCACTTCAAAGTTCTTAAAACAACACACAAAATCTCAATCTTGAATGCTCAAAGGAAAAAACTTGAATGTTTAATCACTTGTCTTTGAATGCATGTTGCTAAAATCACTCTTGAGTGCCATGGATTAAAATCAAGTTTATTTTTTTTATGAATGCATGATTAAAAAAAAAAATGCAATCTTGAATGCCATAGATCAAATAATCATCTTTTGGGGCATAAAAAGAATCCACATTTTTGAAATCTTCTAAGTTATAAAAACTAATAAAGATGCTTTGAGTAAGTTTGTAGTTGGACTCACCCTCTTTAATCACCCATCAATTTAACCATTGGTTACAATCTCAATGCCATCTATGGGGATGGGTCTACCTAAGAGGGTGTTAAGTGCTCCACAAAGATCAAACTCCACTCAATTGGGTCTTTAGTGGTTTTTCTAAGTTAGAAAATTCTTTGAATGCGCATTAATCTCGCTCACACTTCATTTGGGCATAAAAATTGGACAAATCTTGACGTAGAGGGCCTTTGGGCATGCGCTTGGCAATCAAGTTTCACATATCTTTGTTTTGGACTTAAAACAAACTCACACTCAATCTTGAATGCCTAACAATCAATGAGCATTGCATGGTTTGGACGAAGTTTCAATGACGCTCGCATTTCTTATGTTGACGATCTCTCAACTTTCATTATGCTGACGATGCTGTCAAATTGGAATGAACATTGTATGCCATAATCACAAGTGTCTTCAATCATAACTTACAAAATCTAAATCATCAATTGGAATAAATGCGTGTCTTTTAAAGCCCAAGATCATGTATGTGGTCTTATTTTACACTTTTTAGGAGGCTTTCTTGGGGATTTCATCACCCCTTGGCATGACCTCAACTCCAACATTTTGGCAGAGTATAAAAATCAGGAGGTGAATCCAAAGACATCTCTCTTGGAATCAAGATTTTGTCACTCGGGCTAAGCCTCAAGGAACTTTATACCCTTGATAAGTGAAAGAGGAGAAGTGTGTTACTGCTCCTCTCGGCGGTGTGACATCTTTTTGGTTTCATCTATGGATTTGGGCCTCACGTACCTTGCATATATCGAGGACTCCCTAGCTATAACAAATTTCATCCTTGTAGAAAGCTTCCTAGGATGTTGGTGTGTTTGACATGCTTGCTCCAAAATTTTGTCTACTTGTTTGTTCATAGCTTTTGAATGAATGTTTGCCAACTTTGGTCAAAATCCCAAAAAAGCAGAAATCTCCCAGCTCAAGGCATACTTAGCGTAGTCACTGCCTCACCAGAAAATCATCCAAGCTCCCCCACTGCAACTGAATCTATCTAGTTCCTTGCTTTAGAACAATCCCAAATCCGAAGTCTCTCCAAATCATCCCCCCCAGCCAGCTAGCAACTCAATCCAAAATCACACCTAAGCCTTTAGAGAGTTGTTGTCATTCTGCTAGAATTTTCTATCCAATCAATCCGACCAATCCACCAGCCTCACCAAGGTTATCCCTTTGACAGAGATTTGTCTAGGGTAATCGAGCTTTGTTACTTGTTATCCCTCATCACCTTGAGCTAAAGGTTGGGATCCACAAGTGGTCAATCTCATGTCATGCCCATAGGATCATTAGTCTATCCTTAAGTTGACACAATCTCCACCAATCTAGCACATAGGAAAGCAAAACTCACTTTTTGACAGCATGCCCTTGAAGTCTTCCATCCATAGGAAAGCCAAAAATCTCCAGCCAATCCTCCTTAGGTCTGTCATACAGCTTTGACTCTCCCTAGGAAATCCTTCATCAGCCAATACAAAATCTACGCTTAATCTAAATCCAACCATGAGCTTCCATGTTCATCCATATGCAAGACCCCATCCCCATCTGACTCATCGTCAAAACATGAAATCCCAAACCTATCATGATGTGTTCGTTCGTATTGTCCTTGCTCCCGCCACCTCCTATTCCAATGATGATGAAAATCTTGTTGACTATGATGGGTATATTGAAAGCCTTAGAAACATTCCCCCAAGCATCCCACAAAATCCATGCATTCTTCCAAACTATCTAGTCATGCCATCTGATACCCCAGCTTCTCCTCCATCACCCAATCAACCAAGCTTCCAATCTTCCACCCCCATCACACTAGATATTCCATTCAATCCACCTCCACCTCTGACACACGAGTCTCCAAGGAATCTCCTAGAGGAAATACAAGAAAATTTGCCTCCAACAGTCGATACGCCATGTCATCTAATCCAACCATGTGAAGTAGTTAGTAATGAAGCTTCCCCATCTATAATATCACCTCCATCTCCCATAGCTATCATCCCCTTACCATCCATCAAATTTCTTAAAATCCTTCCACTTCCCACAAGCATGAAAATCCCACCATCTGTCAAAACCCTCCAAATCCCATCCACATCTCCTCCTCCAAGAATTATCCAAATCCCATGTAATGAACCTCATGCATCCACTCCCATCCATTCCTATCAAGATCTTGTCCAAAAGCATGTTGAAATATCCTCCAACAGAACAGCAGATCCCGTCATCCCACTTATTCTCCTACATGATCCACTTTTACCATCCTCTCCATATCTAAATCCTACCATCTTACTTACTCCATCTCAAGATCCCTTTCTCTCAGCCCACCCAACTCAAGATCCTATCCTCCCATCTCCTCTGCTTCATGATCATACATCTCCCATAATCCATGATGATAGATCCATCAAAAAAGAACTAATTATCATATCCAAAGCTCAGCCTCCTTCAGCTAGTAATGGACTCACATCTTGTGTTCCAAATAATGAACATCATATTGAAAAAAGAAATGAAAATGTATTTCTAGATGTTGGTATCCCCGCTATTCCTGCATGGTCCCAAGTCCTTCCATCTCCACCCCAAAGTTCCCATCCATCTTATTTCGCATCTATTTTGGGCCCTCAATCTACTCCTTATCTCCAACCCTCCATTTTGGGTCCATATATCCCTTATCTAAATCCCACACCCTTTCCATCCATTTTGGGTTCTTACATACCTAATATGAATCCTTTATCCCCTCCATCTATTTTGGGACCTACACCTTCCCCATTTCCATCTATTTTGGGCCCATATCCTTCCTTCCCTCCATCCATTTTGGGCAATTATATCCATCCATATCCTATGTTCCAATCTATCCTTCCATCCCCTCAAATCCACCAGCTAGATCATCAAAGGCACTCACCCTTGAATACCTTCCAACCTTTAAACCCTATCACTCCATCAATTATCCCTCCATCTCCTCGATGCTCTTGTTCCCATCCCATGGCTAATAGAAGCATATTGGATGCCAAAATAAAAAGCACATAGAAAAGAACACAAGATACAAAGACTTAATGTGGTTTACCAAATTTTTGGGCTACATCCACCAAACAGTGAGCTCAATAGTCTTATTATCTATTGATTACAATCAGTAATCCCTTTTAGCTCAGTATCACTACAAGAAGATACTATCACCTCACACATCCTAAAATCACTAACCCTAATCTATATTATACAAGATTTTTCCACTTGCAAAATTTAGGGCTAGAAAATTTTGACAAGTTAACCAAAAACAACTTGATGAGTCAACCCTGGGAAATAGTTGACAAGTCAATTCAAAAGCATATTGTACTTCCCTGATCATTCACCATGTATCAATAGAACCATTATTGACTCATAGTTTCTTTATAATTTATCAATGAACTTGTTAATTTGATGGATAATTGGTTCACCTATTATCCAATTTACTCTACCAATACCTATAAAATAGTTTTTTGTATAGAAAAATATACATATCAATAAATTTTTCTACCTTAGTCGTTATTTCTAGATTTTCCTTAGATTCATCATTAGTTAATCCTGTTGAGTTTTCATTTTGCATGATGCTTAATGGTAGGAATCCTTTCAAACTCCTCTCTTGAAAAGTTAATCTAGGATAAACTCCAAGGTTCCAAGCAATCTTGTGACCTACTGGAATCTGCTCAGTTGAAGATAAATGTGTTTATTCATAGGAAAGCCTTTACTAGTTCTAACCAATTTTGGATAAGATGTTCAATCTACTTGTTATTTCAAAATTAACCATGAAAGAGATATATTTTTGGTATTTTCTATTTTTTTAAATGAATTCAATCTAAAAATGCAACTATATGAATTCCTAATTTAACCAAGTGTTAACAAAGAAAATAATGAAGATAAGCTAATGAGAGATGAAAGGAAATAACATGAAAGGGAAATTCCTAATGAAAGTAGGAGCAGTGCTTCCTCAAATCCACTAATGCAATCGTCAATGGGAATTTATTAAAAACTAAAAGATGTTTCACTTCTCATCAAATCACAAAGTGATGGAAAGTGTGTTCATGCAAGACAAGAAACTATGTAGGAATAATAGGATGATCCCTTCTCCAACACAGTACATCAACAAGATTTGTCAACATGCAGCAAACACCAAAACTAAAATATTGCAAAATCAAATCAAAAAAAAAAAACTATTGGATCCATTATTATCATGAACAAGAATCCACAAAAATAACAAACTCCAAAAAGAATAACTACACTATGAATGAGAGCACTAATAGCATATATTACTGCATCAAAATAACAACCTGGAATACATGTTACATTCCTAAATTTATAAGAAATTGTCTCCTCAATTTGTGTTGAGAGTGAGAGATCTCTTAATGCAAACATATGCTTCTAAACTAATAAAACAAATCTAATTATATACAAACTTACTCTGTAATGGTGTTAAGTAGGACTCCACCCTTGTTTATATCAATTAATGGGTGCATGAGCCTTTACATGTCTTTAAAAAAAATAGCAGATAAGAAAAAGGAAATTGTAAGAGGATTTGAGAGTCACTAGAAACTCTAAAAATGGAAGCTTGACCTTCTCTGGTTGTTTCTAGAGTTGAACTTCTATTAGAATGCATTTTCAATGCATGGAAAGTTCTAAATTAGGAATTGGCAGTTGACTGTCAGCATACCTCTATGAATAGCACACCTTGTTGATGCAATGCAAGGTAGGAGAATCCCCAAAGAAGATGTCCTAGCCCCCAGCAATACAACCATGCAATGGAAACACAAACAAGAAGAAACAATAATGCAAGATCTGATACCAAATTACAATACTTGATTTATAAAATATAACTAATTACATGAAATATGCCTAGTTGTAAGGCCTTCTGGGTTAGGGCCAAATACAAATAGCAATTACAAAATTAGTTCTACAAGATCCCTCAAGATCCAACCCAAACACTATCCCAGCTAGCCCAAATCTATAACATAATAGCAATCTGGAAGAAAACCACCAAGGAAATCTAAAATTGTGCTTGTAAGCCTACCAAGAAATATCCTTGTTTTCTAGTCATAGCCCTAGCTCTACTCCAAATTATCCAAGATCCAAGTGTAAACTGCCTCACATTCAATGCTCTATCAACACATTCACAATTCCATCACAATCCTGATGTAAACTACCTCACATTCGATAATCTGCTCACAAACTCAGGAAAAATTGCCCTTCAGCTGCTCCCCTAAGTTATTCCATCATGAATGAATCACTAAAAGACTTCCCCACAACCCCTACTTATACCAATCTAAGCCACGAGTTGGCCCAGAACACAAATTAAATACAAATACATAAATTAAATGCCACAAGTCGGCCTGTAACAACAATTAAATGTCCAAAAATTGATATTCGAGTAAAATCAAAATATCTGCTAACTCTGATTGAATTAGAACTCATGCTTCAAACCATTGGTAGAAATCTAGGTCCTATATAATCCCTTAAATGAACAAAGGATTAATCCTTAGGAAAAAGTGTGCATCCACTCTAAAAGTCAAGCATAGAAACTTGTTGCACAGTCTGTAGAAATCAATACTGTAGGAGAATTGCCATATCTCCCAAAATATAAAGAGTTAGAACTTTCACATTTGACCATAGATATTACTCTAGGCCCTCTTCAATCCATGAAGTTAAAAGCTCCTCATTCATAAAATGAAATTAATTACATTCTCTGCAATAGGCACCCAAAAACTAGAAAAATGCAGTTCTGGTAGCAAAGTTCAAATAGTTCAAACTTCAACTCAATCCATCCAATCTCCATGAAATCATGAGGAAAGGTTCCCCAATGTGTCTTTGACACATCCCTAACCATTTAAATCATACCCCCACCAAAATACAAACTTGATGCTCTTGCATCACTTGTACACCTATGCACCTTGATGAAATTTGTGCAAGGTGCTCAATTCACCAAAAAAAATCATAGTTCTTAGTTTTGAAAATGGTTTCTGAGTTTTTCTTAGATGAGGTATGGGATAACTCTAGTGTACTTATTTTTCCCATTTTGATGATTTACACCCTCTTTATACCTAAACATTTTCATAGATTTGAACTCTGTCTACTTCTTCTATCTGGAATCCCAAGGCACCTATGTTGAATCTTGTCATTAATAGTTGCATAAGATGAGGAACTTGTTTTGGTTCATGTGTCCAACCTCTGTATCTTTGATCTTTAGTGAAAATTCATGAATTAAAACTTACATGTGACTCCTTTGAAGGTGAAGGTTACTAGGTTAGGTGAGATCTCTATTATTGTTGACAATGAAGATGCTATGATAATATATGCACATGTGCATTATGTGCCACACCTTCATGTTTATGCACATCTTCATGCACTGTGAAGTCTATTCCTTGATTTTTTCTTCTCTCTGACTACCCAATCCTTCCTAGTTAGAGACAAGGTGATCTAGATTATCTAAAACAACCAAATCTTTGAAACTTTTTCATATCTTTTTTAACAAGCTTTTCTAGGAATTTTTAACTAGTTTTTTCTGAGGTCTTTTGCTCAAAATTTCAAGTTGAAACTTCCATCAGTCTTTAAGACTAGGAAGCCAAAGGCTTATTATTTTAGAGATTAAAATTAGATGTTTAGTTCTTCTCTCCAATAGTGTAAACAGTTTTGAATTCTGAGATTCAAGTCAAAAGTTATGACCCCAACAAGTTAAGGATGCCTTTTTATCAGCACAAAGAAGCAAACATTAGTTATCTTATGTTGGAAAACCCAAACTAACAAAAAATTCAAACCAAAACACTTGAAAACAATTAGAACAGTCAATTCCCTCCCCCCCCCACAGAGCCCTAGAATGCACAATAAAGCACCTAGCACACCTTGAAAAGTGCACTAAGTGAGTTGAATGGTCATTTTAAGGTCATTTTAGCATAGTTGCACACCTGCGCACCTAGGTGAGGTGTGCACATGTGTATGTGTGCAATTGTGCACATGCAAGTGGCAAGTGCAAATGGGGAGGGGACTTAAGTCCATGCCTTATTTTAAAATGGTGCATTTTCACACCCTTAACATTGCCTTAAGGATTTTTATTGGAGAGGTGTGCACATGCACACCTTTCCTTAGGTATTTTAGTTTTGGACCCAATACACACCATTTGGAGGTGTGCACCTACGCATATGCACAAGTGCACATCTACAAAGGGAGATAAGTGTGCACTTACACATTTAGTGCACCTTGGATAGGTGTGCATGTGTGGAAGTGAATATTTATGCACTAAAACAATTAAAATCTTCCAATTTTTTCTTAGTTCTGACACCCCATACTTGTCCAGTCAAATACTAGGACTTGATCTAGACTCATGACGAGTTCTAAAATGATCGAGGCCTTGGACTAGGGGTCTAGGAGACTAAAAATATTACTAGGGGGTACCCATTTATAGGAGAAATGGGACATGTATTGTGAAACCACAACAGATCCCTTGGCATTTTAGCTGAGTGAAATATATTTTCTTTAGTGATAATCTCATAGGAAACTTATACTGCTCTATTGGATGCATTATCCAATTGGTTTTCTTGATAAAATTTATAACCAATAACCATGGATGAAAATTTCATCTCCTTATCCAATATATTGGTCATGCTAAAAGACTTCTAATCTTCCCTACACCTGACTAGTCCTTCCATTTTTGTTCTGAGGTTCAATTATTTTGCACACTTTAGTCCATTTGTCAATAAACATATAATTGCACGAATGTCTTCTTTGTGGTCTCAACTTGTCTACCTCCTTCCATCCAAACATAATATCCCTACATTCTACCTAGCATGCATTTGATTCAATCAGATTCAAAGTTCTTTGGCATGTGCACAATGTGTGCTAGTCTTTTTATTTTAATGAAAGATTAGGGTGTAATAGCAATCTTCCATCACCCCAAAATATTTTTTTCTTTTTCTTTTTCAATAAGGTCTATTTTAGTGCAAACTTTCTAATTGTGCAAACTTACTATTTTAAGTAAGTGTGTCATATGAGCTCAGAATATTCTAATGTCACAGGTGGAGGTTCATCTTAGTTATTCCAACCTATTAGTGGAGCTTCACTGTCATAGCATATGTATTGCTGAAGTTATTGAAGTTTTTGGGTATAAAATATTTGAGCTGAATTTTGAAGGCTTAAATGGCTCTAAAATGAGGTTGAACCTTGGTTGTTGATGCTTACATCATCAAGGCATTATAGATCAAGATTTTTTGTTTCCAAAAAGTACTTATAGTTGCCTATTGGTGCTACAGTTTGAAAGTTATGGCCTTCAAAAATTGGGCTACCTAAAAGTATAATTTATGATTATTTTAAGCCAACCTTATGTAATAAATATGAAAATAATGATTATTTGGGGGTCGATAAACCTCAAGGGTTAAGGAAAAATGTTTAGAACCTTCCTAGGTGGTGAAAAAATGCCTATATAATAAGGCACATAGTGTTGTCTAGGGAAATTCAAAGTGGTGGTTCACAACTTTGTCTTGTTGAACATTGTATGGAAGGCATCCATGTGGATTTTCATATTGTATGTTTGAAATTTTGTAATTCCATACTTGTGGAGATAATAAGAACCCATTTTCTATTCTTGTGAAAATATGGTTGTTTCTCTAGTTCTATTATGTGATTTTGGTATTAAGGGGAACATCCTTCATCAAGTGGTATTAGAGTAGAAGTTCCTAAGTTTGTAGATAGATCATTGATTGTGAAGTGGTTTGACCAAGACCATGGGATGAGTGTGTATAAAGATCATTGATTGTGAGGAATTTTGCACTAGGGTTTCAACAAAAATATGAAAATGCCTCCATGAAGAGAACATGGTAGAAGAGTCGTAGGTGTGACACATGAGGGTTTGAGAGCCCTCCAGAGACAAATACAACCATTTCAAGAATAGATGTACAAAGGGATGAATTTTTTTTTAAGAGATGAAATTAATGATAAAAGAGAAGAAGAAGAAGATGAACGAAACATTGAGAAAGAAGGAGAAGACAAATTTCTAAACCAAGAGGAAGAAAGGATTTTTAGGACCATCTCCAAGATTGGGAAAAGATCTTAGTTTGAGGTTTCCATATTTTTATAAATCTTAACCTAGAGGAATTGATTGACTTGATCAATTAATTAGAAGAATATTTTGAGTATGAAGGTATTGAAGATCTAGATTAGGTCAAGTTTGTGAAGGCCAAACTGAAGGGCCATGTGAAGATCTGGTGGTTGGAGATTTTATTTAAGAGAAATAGAAGAGGAAATGAGAAAATCACAAGATGGGATCATATGGTGGATAAATTAAACTGATAATTCATTCCTATTGATTATGAGCTTTATCTACTCAAGAAAATGCAAGGTTGAAGCAAGTGGGAAGATCTGTTCAGAAATATATAGAAGAGTTTTGTAAGGTCCTCGTCAAAATAGGCCATTTAGAAGATGACGAGGAGAAATTTTCCCACTACCCTAATGGGTTGAGGAAAATAATTTAGGAGGAATTGAGCTTTATCTAAATGAATGGTATTAAAGAGGCATATCATTTTTTCCTAAGAGTAGAGGAAAATTTGAACAATAAGGTTAAGAGTAGGCAAAGAGGAAGAGGTTTTGGTGGAAGATTTGGCAAACAATCTTATGGAGGCCAAAATGAAGATTAGAAGAAGAAGGATGAGGCTATTAGTAGTAGTTAGAATCATAAGGGAAATAATTTCAATTGTTTCCATCATCAAAATAATAGAGATTGGAGAGGAAGAGAAAGAGAACAAGGACCGAGAAGAGGAGGCTTCTGTGAAACATGCTTTCACTATGGAGAAGAAGGTCATGACGAATTTGAATATCCTCAATGCCAAGGAAAGATAGATAGGAGAATTGAAGTTCAATCCAAAGTCTCACATGTGGATAAAGATGTAAAATCATCACATTCTGAAGATGTTGAAAGAGGAGAAATGCTAGTTAATAGAAGAGTTTTTTTGAGTGGTGAGAATGAACTAGGTCAAAGGACGATCTATTTTTACATGAAGTGCAAGTGTGAAGATAAGTGTTATGATGTGATTATCAGTGGTGGAAGAACTAATAATTTGGTCTCATAAGAGATGGTCATGAAGCTAAATCTCAAGAGGTAGAAACACTCACGTCTACACCATATTTCCTAGGTGCAAGATGGCCACATGGTCATGGTCAATGAATAGTTCCTAGTAAAATTCAATATTGGAGGCTAACATGATGAGGTACTATGTGATGTCATACATATGGATGCATTTCATATATTGATTGGTAGATCATGGTAGTTTGATAGGTGTATTGTGCATGATGATTGTGCACAAAGGATGGACTGTGACATAAGCTAAACCCATTGAAGTCCCTCAAAGAAAAATTATGTAGTATTGCTAGAGTAAGTTTTTTTATGGAAACAGTTCCTAGAGAGTATCAGACATGAGCATATGTGTTTTGATATAGTTTCAAAAGGGGTTAAAGAAGAAGTAGAAGATGTACCTATATAATTTGCATATTTGTTGAATAAATTTCAAGATATTGTATCTGATAATGTGTTTTATGGATTACCACTAGTAAGGAAGATCGATCATCAAAGGGACTTAATTCTAGGAGCTAGTTTTCCAAATAAGGTAGCACAATGAATGACACTAGCAAAACTGAAGATTTGAATAGCCAAGTATAAGAGTCATTGCAAAAGGGGTTAACTTGAGAGAGTTTGAGTCAATATTTTGTACCATCAATATTAGCACCAAAAAAGAATGGAGAGTGGAGGATGTGTAAAAATTCTTGGGCTATCAACAATATCATAATCAAGTACAATTTTCCATTTTTGAGGATGGGTGATATCATGGATTGTTTGAGTAGAGTTGTGTATTTTGCAAAGATATACGTGAAGAGTGACTATCATCAAATTTAGATTAGAGAAGGAAATAAATAGAATATTGCCTTCAAGATAAAGGAAGGATTATATGAGTGGTTAGTCATGCCTTTTGGGCTAACCAATGCAATGAGCACTTTCAGGTAGCTTGTGAATGAGGTATTGAAAGAATTTATAGGTAGGCTTGTCATTGTTTACCTAGATAATATTTTGAACTTTAACAATACATTGGAGGAGCATATAATGCATATTTGTAGGGTGTTTGATAATTTGAGGAAAAAGAGTTTCTAATTAATCTAAAGAAATGTAGTTTTGTGAAGGAGGAGTTAGTGTATATGGGCTTTGTAGTTTTAGAAAAAGGTCTAAAAATGGAGCCTGAGAAAGTGAAGGTTGTCCTTGAATAGCCTACTCCAGGGAATGTTACTAAGGTAAGATATTTTTATGAATTGGCTAGATTTTACAGAAAGTTTATCAAGATTTTTAGTAGTATATGTGTGCTCTTGACTGAAACAATGAGAGGGGATAGGAAAGAGTTTAAACATACCACAAGAGAAAATAAAAATTTTAATTTTTTGAAATAGAAAGTTACAAAATAACCTATTTTTTTACTTCCAAATTATAATAAGGTGTTTCAAGTAAACTTTGATGCTAGTGGTACTACAATAGGAATTGTTTTGAGCCAAGAAGGTAGAGGTGTTTCTTATTTTAGTGAGAAGTTAAATGAGTTCAAAAGGAAATATTATGTTTATGATCAAGAATTGTATGCTATAGTTTAAGCATTGAAGAAGTGGATACATTGTCTTCTTCCTAAAAAGTTTTTTAACTATACTAATCATCAAGTTTTTCAATATTTGAAAAGTCAAGGAAAGTTGAATCAAAGGAATTTCAAGTGGGTTGAGTTTTTACAGAGCTATATGTTTGTTTTGAAACATAGGAGTGGGAAGTTTAACAGGGTTATAGATGCTCTTAGAAAGAGAAAAAATTTGTTGACAAAGATGCAAATTAAGGTGGTTGGGTTCAAGGAACTCTAGAGTTTGTATCTAGAAGATCTTGTTTTTGGTTAAGCTTAGAAAGCTTGTGTGGAACCTATTACCCTTGACAAGACAAAGTGGTTGGATTTCATCATCTAGGATGGAATTTTATTCATATGAAGTCAATTTTGTACTCCAAGGAGTTATATAAGGGAAAATCTCGTCAAGGAGAAACATAGTGGAGGATAGGCTAGACCTTTCAGTCAAGATAAAACCATTACTTTGGTTAATAAGAATGATTACTGGTCATAGTTATAGAAAGACGTCAAAAAGTTTGCACAAATTCGTAGAGTATGTCAAATGGAAAAATGAAACAAGAAGAATACAACATTACATCAACCATTACCTATACTAGAGAAGTAGTGGGAGGATGTCAACATGGATTTCTCTCTTTAGTTTACCAAGGACTTAGTGAGAGCATGATTCAATTTTTGTAGTGGTTGAAAGGTTTTTAAAGATGGTACATTTCATTCCCTATAAGAATATTGGTGATGTGAAAGAATTTTTTCAGAGAAGTGGTGAGAGTACATGGTCTACCAAAGAGCATAGTTTTAGGTTGAGACACCAAGTTTGTGAGATATTTATGGCGTACATTGTGGAAGAAGTTAAATAAAATTTTGTTAGCATGAATGTTGATAGTATTCCTTTGGAGGATTCTATTGGAATATTTTGGAGAGATGATTGAGTGTTTATATGTTACATTCATGACTTACTTTGTCATTGATGTCAACATATATGCTTTCTGGTAGGAATAGTCAAAGTTGCAAGAGATAATTTTGGTCAACGCAGACAAAGGATACAAAGTTATGTTCTATGGGGTTATATTAATGTTATTGGATATGTCGCTATGATGTATGTATGTTCATAGAAAGTAATGTGAAGATTTGAGTGAGTTATGGAAGATTGGTTATAGGCCAACATGTAGAGAACAATTTACTATCATTTGAGTTTTATCTATTCAGCAACATAAAATATGGTTTAGTGGGCTTAGATTTTAATTGAAGACATGTTTTTGGTGATATGTTTGATGTGGTAGATGCTAGTGATGATTTTGTGAACATTATTGAAGCATAGAATGTGGGTTACTCCCTGGAAGTTGATTTTTATTTATATTCTTTTAGTAAGTTGTTGTTAGGATTAACCATGAACAGAAATAACAATTACATGCAAATATAACCAATATCAAAAAATAATAAATCACACAAAAGAGAACACAAGACACGAAGATTTAACGTGGTTCACCCAAGCCTTGGACTACTTCCACCAACAACAAATCAAATATTATTATTTTCTAGTGATTACAATCTGCAATCCCTTATAGCTCAATACTGCCACAAGAAGCTACAATCTCATCATACATTATGAAATTCCTAAACCTAAGACATTTTATACAATTTTTTGCTGCTTACAAAATTAGGGCTAGAATAAGTCATAAAATATAGAAATAGCAGTCGACACCTTTTACAATAATAAAGTCGGTTGAGCTTTCAAGGGCGTTGTCACCAAAAACCCCCATGGGGGTGTTATCCCAACCTGTATTGTGATGAGGAGTGCACTTGGGTCTCTACCCCAAGACCCTGTAAGGGGCACTTCCCCCAAACCCCCATAGTAAAATTTGAGGGAAACCGCACCAAATATAGTGGGGAAAGTTAAACTCTAAGTCTAATTAGGCTCTACATAACAACACTTGTAATTGTAATGAAATATGTAATGTATCATCCTATTAAGGTCCTATGTTATTCATTGTACATTGGGGAAGCTTCAAGGATGAATCAATTTTTTTTTAGGACTTGGTATAAAGGAAAGATGTTTTCCTTGGTTGTAATTCTCTCATTATGTTATTGTGAATGTATGTGAACTTTGGATGTGAATTTGATGAGATCATAGTAGAAGATGATGTTGAGAAATCCAAATGAACTGTGTTGGAAAATAAGTTATTATTTTCGTCAGTTCACCTTTGGATATTGTAACAACCACTTTTCCCAGGTCTTAACTAACAACTAGCATAACAAAGAAATATAGTTATTACTTCATATTCATAGGAAGATAGTTATATTAGTTATATTCATGTGAATGAGATTAATGGTTATAATTACTTAACTGGAAATCTCATAACTAACAATTAAAGATACCATCAATGAATTTACCAAGGAATTTAAAATCTACATACCGTAGGATTCAAAATTGAAAACCATCTAGGGATGCTTCTGCAAAACCCAAGTTAGTCCATAAAATACCTCCTAAGGAACAAATAGCTATACTACTTTATCATAATGACAAATACCAATATATCATCTAGGGCATCAAATACCACTGTATCAATTAGGGCATCAATTACCATAGGATAATTTAGGGCATCATATACCATTGTATCAATTAGGGCAATAACATTTAGTTAGAAAAATATGCTCATATTCATTATTCAAATAAATAGAAGACTAAAATATCAATCCAAAACCTATCTCCTGCATATAGATATATTTCATGTCCAGTTGGAAGATCAACTAATCTAACTAGTTACCAATTACATTGATGATAAGAGTTGCTTTAATTTAAAGGAATAACTAAAAGTGATGATATAACTGAATCCATCTTATCTTCTACTTGAATAAACATCAAATAAGTAAAATACCTATTACCAATAAATGTTTGAATGCTTAACTTATCTTTGTCTGATGCACATCTCGACATCTTGTGGAGAGGGGAAACATTGTCAAGGGCTTAACCACCCAACCATGGACCTTAAACTTATACCCACACTTTATCTAATTTTAAAGGCCCTCCCTACCTAGAATAGACATGGACCACCTTGTCAACCATTGTACATCCTGGTACTTAATCCAACCACTTGACTTGACAACATAGTATATAATTTGGATAACATGAGCTATTAAATTATTCTTTAAAAGTAATAAATTTTTTGAATAAATTTTTATTCTATTTTACTTGTTCTTGTAGATATTTATCTCGCCTCTTCACCCTCTTCCTTGGCCATCCAACCGGGTGAAACCTAGGTGTCAAATCTTAGAGTAGTTCCACTCTTTTGCTAAAACTTAGCTGGTCTTAAAGAAATAACATAATCGCATTACTGTTATAGTACATTTCTTATGACCCAAGAGCATCTCCTGAGAATTTACAAAGAAGTAGCGTGTATAAGGAATCTGGCTACAAACATGAGGTGTCTTAGCATAACAAAAACTATTTGATCTTGACACAACATGGGAAGAATAGACTCATCGAATATCTATTTGATATTACAATTCAAAAGTAATGTACAAAATTTCATGGACACATTCCAAGTTACTATTGTAAATTTGAAAGCAATTATAAACATATAGAACTCTATGAATGGAAAGGTTGACCACATAACCTGGTCTAAAAATCATGAGTTTGGCTTGACTCTATGTGGTTGGTTCTTCTTCACATGAGCAATCCAATGTATACCTCAGAGTAAATATGAAAAATGACTTGTCTAATTTACTCGCAACAAAAGTAGAATAAAGGATAACGTAGGAGAGCATAGGTAAATCATGTCAAAGAATAATGTCTTGGCTTCTCTGAACTTCCATAAATAAAGAGGCATTCAAAAATAACAAAGGCTTCCAAGAAGCCGTAACTCTTGAGCAATTTTTTTTTTAAAAAGAAGAATAGTTGTCTTCTTGAACCACCAAAAACATATGCCAAGTGTACATTTTTGCCTCTTATAAAGAAATAACTAAATATGGAAACAAACTCAAAGCTTACTACTCAAAAGGATAGTTTATAAACATATATATATATATATATATATATATATATATATTATTAATATGGCATCATACTTAATGTTTATCCAACATTATACCTATTAATTATGTATATATAAATGCATGTTTCACCTAGAAGATTATTTTTTCTTCTTATCCACTCATGGTGCACATGCATTTAAATGTGTGTATTTTAATAGACAGAATCTTGTATAAAATAATATTATGGTGTCACCTTATTTTTATATCTATGTGCACATACACAAATATGTATTATATTAAAGTGATGAAAATATCAACCATAAGCCATTAAAGGTATGTACATTGATTAAGTTAAAATGTTTAATGTTTTAATGATTGTCCAGTAGCTCATGTGTGTCCAATGATTGTATCTTGTTATGTAGTTTCCAGGTCCTCAACTATGGTGTTTCAAGATTCATACCCATTTACCCATTGATGGTGATGCCCCTGTGCCTAATTCTTTTCTGACAATGCTTCCACACTTTGATGTGCTCCCTAAAAATAAATTTTCCATAGTTAAATCATATTACCATTATCAATTCATTAATCCTAATTGATCATAATGACTAACCACCTTTTCAATTCCATGAATTCATGATAAATAATCAACTATCTGAAATGGCTTTAAAATATCATCACAACGGTTAACTAGAATGTTATCTTCATATGAAATTATAATGACTAACCATCTTACCATTTTGCAGGATTATAACAAATTTTAACTATCAACTAACTTCATGTGAACCTCAACATCTATATGAACATTTTAAATTGGGTCAAAAATTGGGATGTAACAGATATATTATCCTAAGATTTATTTTGTAAAGATGGTTCTAAAGAAATTTGGACAATGGGTTTAGTTGACTTGCTATCAGCTCCTAAAAGGGTTGAAGAAGCTCCTAATAGGGTTGGAATCTTCTGGCAAGAATTCAAAGTCTCCTAATAGGGACTACAAGTACCAATACTATAAAATTGGCTCCGACCAAAGTCTTACCCTTCACTAGAAATATTTATATTAATACATCATTTTGTGGGCATCATTCCCACTGGGGTTTTCCTTTTGATCAAGGGTTTCCCTAATTACCAAATCTTGTGTTACTATGTATAGTTGTTATCTTTTGGTTGTTGCATCTATTGGCTATGTGTTTCAAATTTGATAAAGTTTATTTAAATTATTTAAGCATAAAAATGATTCAGCTTCCCCCACGCTCCACCTGTCCACCCCCCTCCCCCCCTCAATTATGTTGGTGGACTTTACTTTTGAACAAGATTTGTAGTTTAGCTCATCACATCATCCACATATTGATGGAAAAATGGAGGTTGTGAATAGAATTTGTTAAGATTTTTGGTTGGAGCTAAGCTAAAGGGATGGGATTTGATTTTACCATAGGTAGAGTTTGCATACAATAATTATGTCAATGGGAGCATTGGTAAATCACCATTCCAAATTAGATATGGAAGTAGCCCCAAAAATACTTTTGAATTGAGTAATTTGGATAAAAGAGAGATAAGTAGTGTTGAAGCTGAGGAATTTGCAGAACATTTGAAGAAAATCCATGAGGAAGTGAGGAAGCACATTATGAATATGAATACATAGTACAAGGCTAAGGTGGATGAGAAAATGAGGCATAAGAAATTTTAGGTTGGAGATGAAGTCATGGTTCATTTGAGGAATGAATTTTTTTTAGTTGGTACATATAACAAGTTGAAAATGAAGAAGTTTGGGCTATGTAAGATACTTTAGAAGCATGATTCAGGAAATGCCTATGAAGTAGAGTCTTGCATTGAGCGCAATATTTCACCAATTTTTAACATTTCAAATATGATAGATTATCATGATGGACGTGATGAAGATGAGGTCATAGAAACATAGTGGAGTATTCTACCAACTACTTCAACTACAAAGGAGGTTGAGGAGATACCAGACAATCTTGTTGGTAGAAGTACAAGGAACATAACATATGAAGAATATATGGTCAAATGGAAAGCGAGACCTATAGAAGATTCATCATGGGTGACAAAGGAGGAGGTTAACCATCTTGGTTTTCCTCTAAACATCTAAGACACAATAGGGTCACTTCTCAAATTGTGCCAGTGTCTCAATGTAGGAGCATCCTAGGTGTAAGGGCAATTTTGCATCACCTGGAAAAATATTTATGTTTTTGTCTTTTTCAATAAGGGTTATTTCAATGCAGAATTACTATTTGTGGAAGCTTAATATATTTAGTAAGTGGAGCATATGAGGTTAGAGTATTCTGATTTCAGAAGTGGAGGTCCATCTTAGTTATTTTAGCCTATCAGTGGAGCTTCATTGGCATTTCATATGTATTACAGAAGTTATTAAGTTTGAGCTCAATTTTGAAGGCTTAAATGGCTTCAAAATGAGGTCAAACACCAACTAACAATGCTTGTTTCATCAGGGTGTTATAGATTAGGACTTGTCATTTCCAAAAAGTACTTGTAGTTTCCAATCAAAGCTACATCAATTTGAAAGTTATGGCCTCCAGAAGTTGGGCTACCTAAAAGTGTAATTCATGTTATTTTGAGCCAACCTTATATAATAAATATGGAAATAATTATTATTTTGGGGTTAGTCAACCTCAAGAGTTAGGGGAAAATATCTAGAACCTTCCCAAGTGGTGGAAAAATGCCTATATAAGAAGGCTATTAGTGTTGTCTAGGGTAGTTCTGAGTAGCGGTTCACAACTTTTCCTTGCTAAATATTGTAAGCAAGACACCCATGTGGTTTTTTATATTGTATTTCTGAAAATCTATAATTCCATACTTGTGGAGATAATAAGACACGCATTTTCTGTTCTGGAAAAAAAATTGTCATTTCTCTACTTTTATTGTTTTTTTGTGGTATTAAGGGGAACATCCTTCATCATGTTTCTACATGCCCAAATTCATCACTTAGCATTCCTTCTTCCTTGTATAATTCTTTATAAGTTGTACTCATTGCTCCATTACCAATTTCAACTTATTTGCAAAAACTAAATGATCTCACATCTTCTATTAATATAACTCTGCCTGGTATCCTTGATAATGTTTTTGATTCACCCTCCTCTAATCTATCGATTAACACAATTATGTCTACCATGATGTTCTTATTATGTTCAATTACTTATCCAAATATTTTGCATGACTAAGGTTTTCAACTTGATCCATTCACCTAAGTATTTTTGCTAAAAATATATAGTCACAATAAGCAATAATATTCACTTCAAACTTGTTCTTTAAATTCACATTTAGAGAAAAGGGTTGATCATATAGAGGCATATCATTAGTTTTTGAAGAAATAGACTCATAATAAAATTCCTCAATGTTATGACTAACCTCAGACAAAAATAACAATTACATGCAAATATAACTAATATCATAAAACAATAGATTGCATAAAAGAGAACACAAGACATCAAGATTTAACATGGCTCAACCAATCCCTAGGCTACATCCACCAATAGCAAGTCCAGTATTATTATCATCTAGTGATTACAACTTGATTACAATATATAATCCCTTATAGCTCAATACCACCGTAAGAACCAATTTTCACATCACACCTTATGAAAATCCCTAAACCTAAGCCTTTTTATACAAGTTTTTTTCCACTTACAAAATTAGGGCTAGAATAAGTTGTCCAATAGGAAAAATAGCAGTTGACGCCTTTTACAATATAAGGGCATTTTTTGGCTTTGGAGGCACTACCGCCAAAAACCCCCACAGGCTCAAACCCACCCTATACTATGACAGGGAGCACACCTGGGACACTGCTCTAGGACCCCGCAGGGGCGTTGCTCCCAAACTCCGTAGAAATAATATGGGGAGAAAACTACATTGAATAAACCTCCAAGTTTAATTAGGATCCACATCACAATAATCTCCCACTTGAAGACTAATCAAGCTCCACAACAATAACCTCCCACGTGGAGATTGATCATAGCACTGCTAAACATGTAGCTCCCACTAGAATATCAAGCCACCCTGGACTCTATTGTTCTTTTATTCTGTTCAGTCTAGAAGACCAACCGAAGCTGAAGAGGAGTTCAACTTCGCCCTTGTTACTACCTTGGTAAACATATTTGTTGGATTGTCATCTATATGTATCTTCTCCAGCTTTAAATGTCCATCATCCAAAACTGATCGAATGAAATGGTATCACAACTGTATGTGCTTAGTCTTTGAATGCAGGGTATAATTCTTTGCAAGATGAATGGCACTCTAGCTATTTATGAACAAATAGTTATCCCTCTATGGATGTCCAAACTCTTCCATGAAGAACTGAAGCCATATAATCTCCTTGGCTACCTTTGTAGTAGCAACATACATTGCCTCTGTAGTGGATAAAGCATTAACCTTCTGTAACCTAGAAACCCAACTCATGGATGCCCCACCAACAATAAATACATAACCTATAGTACTTTTCCTAGTATCAATATCCCCTACCAAATTTGAGTCAACATAGCCCCGTAAATCAGTAGTAGAGCCCCCAAAATGTAAACACTTATTGGATGTTCCTCTCAAATATCTAAGAATCCATTTAACTACATTCCAATGCTCAATTCCTAAATGACTCATATATCTGCTAACAACTCCCACTGCATGTGCAACATTTGGCCTAGTACATACCATAACATACATCAAGCTTCCTATCACTGAAACATAAGGTACCTTAGACATCTTATCCTCCTCTTCTTGTTTCTTGGAACACATCTCCTTAGTCAACTTCAAATGATCGAGTAAAGGTGTGTTGACAGCTTTAGCATTCTCCATAGAGAAATGTTGCAACACCTTCACAATATAATCAGCCTGAGATAATGTCAATTTTTTGTTCTTCCTATCTCTACAAATCTTCATACCAAGGATTATTTTTTCTGCCCCCAAATGCTTCATAGTGAATGAATGTTCTAACTGTTCATTTAACCCCTTAATGTGATCCATGTTAGACCTAGCTACAAGCATATCATCAACATATAAACATAAAACAATGTGGTTGTCATCATCCAACCTCTTAAAATAAACACAATGATCTAAATAAGACCTACCATATCCATGTTCATGCATAAAACTCTCAAATTTTAGATACTGTTGTCGAGGTTCTTGCTTCAATCCATATAAACTTTTCTTCAATCTGCACACTAAGTTATCCTTGCCTATGACCTCAAATCCCTGTGGCTGAGCCATATATATCTCTTCATCCAAATCACCATGAAGAAAGGTTGTTTTAACATCAAGCTACTCCAAATGCAAATCTTCAGCCACAATACTTTAAACAGTGCATGTTGGTTTGTGGTGACTGATCAGGAAAGTATTGTACATACTTCATAAATTCTTTGGGTTCAGAGCATCGCCTTGAAAAAAAAATTTGGGTCGTGGCCAACATGTTGTAACCCTAAAGTGGCATAAAACTACTTGTATAAAAGGGCTTAGGGTTAGGTATTTTCATGAAGGGGCGATGCAAAATTGCTTCTTGCAACAGTATTGAGCTATAAGGGATTACGGATTGTAATCAGGTTGTAATAATTGGATCGTAATAATATCGAACTTGTTGTTTGGTGGAAGTAGCCTAGGGATTGGGTGAACCATGTTAAATCTTGGTGTCTTGTGTTCTTTTTTGTGTGATCTATTATTTCCTCTTATTGGTTAGATTTGCATGTAATTGTTATTTTTATCCGTGGTTTAATCCTAACAGTGCAAATAGAAGTCATTTTAACAACAAGAGAGAATATCTCATCAAAATAAATGTCTTTTTTTTGTGCAAATCCCTTTAAACTAACCTCACTTTAAATATTTTCTTACCTCCATACTCTTCTTTTAACCTATAAACCCATTTATTCTATACAGCCCTTTTACCTACAAGCAACTTGCATAAATCCCATGTCTTATTTTTTAACAAAGAGTCCATTTCTTCTTTCATTATAAACTCCCACTAAATATATGTATCCACTTGCAAAGCTTCATCATAACATTCAGGTTCACCAGCATCAGCAAGTAAAATAGAATACAAGGAAGGAGAAAATCTTTCTAGAGGTCTACTTAGCCTTGTTGACCATCTAACATTCACTGGGTGTGTGGTATTTGTTGTTGCGGTTGTTGCAGATAATGAGGAATTATTAGAACATCAACTTTTAGAGTATCATCCAAGGCTACATAATCATCTTTTTTCTTCTCATGTTGCTGCAACAGATCTTTGTACAATACTTTTTCATTGAATATGACATCCCTACTTCTTACAATTTTACAATTTTTAAAATCTCAAAGCCTATAACCAAATTCATTAATGTCATATCCAAAAAATACACATTTCTTTGACTTAGCTTCCAGCTTGGTTCTATTTTCAGAATCTATATGAGCAAATGCTTCACAACCGAAGGTTTTGAAAAAAGAATAACTCACCTTCTTACTAGTCCATGCTTCCTCTGGAATACCATAACCCAAAGGAGTAGAGGGGCCTCTATTAATCAAATAAATAGTAACATTGATAACCTCCACCCACATGTTTATGGGTAACCCTGCATGCAACCTCATTTTTCTTGCACGCTCTATTATAGTCTTGTTCATGCGTTCAGCCACTCCATTTTTCTATGGAGTCCTTGGAATAGCTTTCTAACTACGAATACCATTAGCGAAGCAATAATCTTCAAATTCATGACTGCAATACTCACCACCATTATCAGATCTAAGACATTTTAATTTCTTACCAATCTCATGCTCACCAAGCATTTTGATTTCTTAAAAGTTTGAAATATATTAGATTTTTGTCTAAGGAAATAAACCCATACTTTTCTAGTTGCATCATCAATAAATGTAACATAATAATGACAGCCACCAAGAGAAGATACCTAAGTCGGTCCCCATACATCTGTATGCACAAGCTCTAATCTTTCACTTTTATTTTCCTTCCCAGACTTCACAAAACTCACTCTCTTTTATTTTTCATACACATAACTTTCACAGAAATCCATATTGATACATTTCACACCTAGTAAAACTTGTTTTGAATGTAGTACTTTCATACCTTTCTCACTCATGTACCCAAGTCTTTTGTGCCACAGTGTTGTATCAAAATTTACAGCAACTATTTGTTCTCCCTACTCAACTTCAGCAATTATTCCTGAACATTCATTTTTCTCTAAAACAATCAAAATAGAAGGAACAATATGTCTTGTAAAAAGATATAAGGCGCCTACTTTCAAACCTTTTGCTACTATAAGAGAACCTTTTTAAACCTTCCAATTTGTATCATTAAAAGTAACTACACAACCCTCATGACCGAGTTGCCCTACGAAAACTAAATTCCTACTCAACCTTGGAACATGTCTTACCTCATGTAGTAGCCAATGATTCCTATCATGCAACTTAATCTTAACTTTTCCCTTTTCAACAATCTGACAGGGTTCATTATCCCCCAAATAAACAAGCCCAATATCCCCTTGGACATAATCAATGAAATAATCTCTATGAGGTGTAGCATGAAATGAAGCACCAGAATCTAAAACCCATGAATCATCAATGCTTTCTAAAGACAAAAGCAAAGTATCCTCTTCAGATTTGTTACTTATCACATTTTCCTCCTTGTTCCCTTCTGGTTTATCTCCTTCATTATTCTTTCAAGTCCCACAATCTATCTTCTTATGCCCTATTTTACCATAGTACTAGCAATCTTTCGATTCTCTGGATTGAGAACTCTTGCCCTTTGACTTTCCTCTTGATTTCCCATGATTTATGAAATTATTTCCTCTCTAAGTCATTCTGCCTCTACTTTGTGCATTCAAAGCACTTCTTGATGTAGATCCACCTGAGGTTTTCCTACGAGTTTCCTCACTCAAAAAAATATTGATTATATCATCATATTTTAGGGTATTAGATCTAGAAACAGAATTACTAATCCAATACCAAGTCATTCTAGCTTTCAAGCAAAGAACACAAAATCAAGAGAGCCCTAATTTCTTCATCAAAATGAATACCCATAGAAGATAACTAACTAGTAACAGTATTAAATTCATTTAAATGATCTACAATAGATCAACCTTCTGCCATTTTCATATTAAATAAACACTTCATGAGAAATACCTTATTTGAAGTGGAGGGCTTTTCATACAATTTCACTAGGGTTTTCATCAACTCTTTCGTCGTCTTCGCTTTTGTAATGTTAAATGTCATTGATGGTGCTAAGCATAACCGAATGCTTCCAAGTGCCTTTCTATCTAAAATCTCCCATTCCTCATTTGTCATAGTTCCTAGTTCTTAGTTTTTCCTTCTAGTAGCTTCCATAAATCCTTCTGATAGAGATAGTCCTCCATTTGTATCTTCCATAATTGAAAGTTCTACCCATTAAACTTGTCAACCCTCATCTACCATCGCTCCCACTCAACCTTGAGACTCCCACTCAACCGTGAGACCTTCCTGCAGAGGATCGCTAAAAAAAATGATGATCGTCTGGCTCTGATACCAATTGTTAGAATTAACCTCAAACAAAAAAAATAGTTCCATGCAAATATAACTAATATGAAAAAATAATAGATCGCATAAATGAGAACACAAGACACCAAGATCTAATGTGGTTCACCCAATCCCTAGGCTACATCCACCAACAGCAAGTCCAATATTATTATTATCTAGTGATTACAACCTTATTACAATCTGTAATCCTTTACAGCTCAATATCGCTACAAGAACATATTTTGCATCACACCTTATGAAAATCCCTAACCCTAAGCCTTTTTATACAAACTTTTTGTTGCTTATAAAATTAAGGCTAGAATAAGTTGTCCGATAGGAAAAATAGCATATGCCTTTTACAATATAAGGGCATTTTTGGCTTTGGGGGTGCTGCCCCTGAAAACCTTTGCGAGGGCATTTCCCCTCGACCCCACCTTGTACTATGACAGGGAGCACACCTGGGGCACTGCCCCTTGACCCTCTCTTTAGGGCACTGCCCCCAAATGCCCATAGAAATAATATGGGGAAAAATTGTGCCGAATAAACTTCCAAGTCTAATTAGATTCCACATCACAACACTCAATAACATAATCATCATAGGTAGGCAATCCTAAGTAAAGAAATGCATTATTGGGATCCTCAAAGAAATACTTTACCTAGAGAAACACATGTTGGAGAGTATATGCAAGAAAAGAACAATCATGGGATGTAGAAAGTTTGCTTACCAAGTGCAACATCAAATGAGAAAAAATTCCTATATCTATTATGAAAATGTAGGACTATAGAAGTCATCATCATATATCTTGTAGACAACATAATCATCATGATGCCTATGGAAAAGCAAAGAAAAGTCTTCTACAATGAATGAAAAAATGTTGGTAAGTTGTAGAAAAATATTTTTTTTTTAAATAGACACTGTGAACAAATACAAATGCATGCATAGAATATGATGCACTCCTTGCAGTTGTAAGATACTTTGTTCTCAAGGGTCCATGGGTAAGATGAAACAAAGTGTGAAAATGCCTTAAGATCCTTGTTATGTGAACAAAAATAATTCAAAGATAGGTGCTCAATAAAAACCATGATGAAAGATCAAACAATAAAGCACAATTAAAGTGTGGAAGAATATGCATCAAATGGTAAAATCAAAAAAATGTCAAGTCTAAATCAAAATAAAGCAATGAAGTGCAAGTGAAGGTGGATCAAAACCTTTACAAGAAGAGAAATAAAGGGTGTCAAAATGCCATGGTAAAACACTATAGGTGTTAAAAGGTTAGGCTCGCTAAATTGTGTAAGAACCATACTTTTATACATAAGTGCCAATGAACAATAACAAATAAATCATCCTAAGTATAAGAACTAGAACTAAAAACACATCCCTAGTCAAATCTAAAAATCAAATAATGTCAATAAATACATATGTTGAAGTTAAGGATGACGTAACTAGTGTAACTGTCCTTAGAGGATTATAGGTAAAGCATGATTAAAGATGTCATACTAGTTTTTAATTCCACTCAAAAAAAAAAAAATTATATATTGATTAAGCCGATAAGCTTATATGTGGGAGCTTTGCTCCCAGTTTTTGCAAATTTTCGCTGAAAAATTATCAGCCCTTCTCTGTTTTTTATATTTTTCTGATATGTTTGTTTATAATAAAACTTACTATTTTGTTTTCCACTTTCTAAATGTCACACTATCCTCTATTTTTCTAATTTTGTTTTCAATTTCTTTTTTCCTCCTAGTTTCATGGATTTTATTTAGCTTTTATTATAAAAAATAAATTGTTTCCTTAAAAAAATTGTGGTTTGTATTTTACAATTTTTTCTCAATTTAGTTTTTACGATGGAAATTAAAGAGACAAATAAACATTGCAAAGACAAACTATTTTCATGAGAATTATTTTAGGATAATTGAAAAATATATAAAATATTTTAATAGGGGAACCTATATATTTATTCTTATTATTATTTTAATTAGTTTCTAAGTGAACAATCTAAATGAATTAATTAAGGAGATACTAAATTTTGTTTTCAATTTCTTTTTTTTCCCTAGTTTCATGGATTTTATTTAGCTTTTATTTCAAAAAAATAAATTGTTTCCTTCAAAAATTTCTAGAGAGTTAGGTTTGACATTTGTTGTAAGTATTTTACTATTTTTTCTCAATTTAGTTTTTACCATGGAAATTAAAGAGAAAAATAAACATTACAACCACATAAACCATTTTTATGGAAATTATTTTAGGATAATTGAAAAATATATAAAATATTTTGATAAGGGTACCTATATATTTATTCTTGTTATTATTTTAGTTAGTTTCTAAAGTGAACAATCTAAATGAATTAATTAAGGAAATAAGAAATATTGTTTTTCATAAATTAAAATTTAGTATAAATGAAAAATTTATGTAAATTAAATTATACTTATATTTATACAAAATTTTAACAAAAAATTACATATATATTTATTTCTAAAAAAATAATAGAATTTATTAACAAAACATTAGTTGAACTCTCCATAGAATAAAATAAAATATAAATGTATTAAAAATTACTTACTAATTATAGTCTTTTTTCCAATCTTAGTTTTCATTTTTAATATATTTACTAAACCTCTAATTCTCTTCTTAGATGATTGAAAATTCAACTCTTAAATTACAACCAACATATATATATGTGTGTGTGTGTGTGTGTGTGTGTGTGTGTGTGTGTGTGTGTGTGTGTTATATTGAAGTTTATTTGAAGGGTGTTCTATTTGATAACATGTATCACAATGTTATAATAAGTTTAACAATAGTTCAAAAATAAAATAAAAATATTCTGGGAGGGAACATATATAGTTATTTTCATTATTATTTTAATTATTTTCAAAAGTAAAGAATATAAATGAATTTATTAATAGAATTTTTTACCAAAACTTTAGTAGAACTTTAATAGAAGATAATGTTGGATAAAGAATTTATTATAAACAAAATATTTAAATTAATAAAAAAAACTTTTTTTATTTCTAATATATTTACTAAACCTCTAATTTTAATAAAAACGTATATTTTAAAATGCATACAATAAGTAATATACAACAAATGTTTTCTTCTTAGATGATCCAATTTTAAATATTAAATTACAACCAACATATTTATTTTTTTAAATGTTAATAATTTTTTTACTATTTTAATTAAATATTTATGTGAGAAAATAAAATAAAATATTATTCTTTATAAATAGAAAATAGTTATTATGACATATTGCAAGGTAGGAGAATCCAAAAAGGAGATGTCCTAGCCCCCCAGCAAATAACTACACAGTGGAAACACAACAACAAGCAACAACAATGCAAGATCTGATACCAAATCAAAACTCTTCATTCATAAAATAACTGATTACATGCAATATTCCTGGCTATAAGACCTTCCAGGTAGGGTCAAATACAAACAACAATTACAATACTAGTTCTGCAAGATCCACCTACCACACGCAAATTCTAGCTAGTCCATATCCACAACTGGATAAGAACACCAAGAAGAATTCACACTTGTACCCTTAGGTCCACCAAGAAATCCTCTGGTTCCTAAGCCGCAACCCTAGCTCTTCAAAATTTGCATCTACACTTCATCCCCTTTTCCCAACCAGATGACAACAACTGCCTAAAGACTCCACAAAACCCCTTACTTATACCCAACTAAGCCACAAGTTGGCCCAACGCATTACAAACTAAATTTCCTATAGGTTGGGTTTTGAGGGCGGCCTCTAAGGCCAAATGACGAGCTCAACGACAGTTGAGCATAGGCTCTTTGTGCCTCAACTACTGGAACGGTAATAGTATTCTCTAGTCTGTGCCTGGCCTACTTAATGATGCTAATGGTTTTGTTGACCTTCATTTTATTACAGACACACATGAGAGTCCCATGCATCCTCTTTCCAATATTTCTAGCTATCAATGGATCTCCTCTTTTAGAGACAAGGTCCAGTGCTTTGGTGGGGTCAAAGGTTCTAGTGGGGTTGCCTATCTTATTCAAGACCACTTTTTCAATATTGTTTCCTTGGTTCACTTTGACACCTATGCCAGGTTCATGTGGATTTGCATTGATCGAGGGACCTCGCTCTATACAGATACCTATATCGCCATCTACTACTTCCCGCCAACATATTCGTACTATGCAATTCACATCACTAAGGGTGGGGATCCCTATGAGGACCTTCTTAAGCACATTACCAAATTCTCTACCATGGGGGACATCATCATTTTGGGAGACTTTAACGCATGGACAAGAAACCTACAGCCTCTCCTCCATGATCATAGGGCTGATCCCATGTGTATGATTGCTTCTGATCTTGGTTTTGTGGGTCTGCATTGGCTCTCTGAGTATCGTCAGGGGCCCTTCACTAGGTATGGTTGAAATTTACTTTAGCTTTGTGAATCATCTGACCTAGTGATTTTGAACGGGCTCTCTTGCTTTCCTAGCTCCGAACTCTTCACTTGTTGGCCACATGGTGGTGGTGTTAGTGTTGTGGACTATGTTCTCTCTATAGCCTCCTTCATCCCTCTCATTTGTCACTTTACCATCTCTCACATTCCTCTTGTTGACCATGCCCTCCTTAGCATCACCCTTCGGGGACCCCTGACACCTCCTCTCCCTTGCTTATCTGCTTCTTCTAGCCCCTCATCTTCTAGTGCCCCCCCCCCCCCCCCCCCTCTTCCCCCCCCCCCACACACACGCACTTATTTTTGCTTCATCGATGCTGATGCGGAGCTCTTCATCCATCACCTCAGACTTCTTCCCCAAGACCTCTTCTCCAACTCCGAGGATGTCACCTCCATGTTCCACTCACTTGCGTCCACCTTGTGGGAGTCTGCCCTTCTCTCCATTCCCCATTGCACCTCCTCGCTCACCCCTCACCCCACTCACAGATCTTGCCCCATGAACCAGTGGTTTGATGAGGATTGCAAATCCTGTCACTGCATGCTTCGCTCTGCTCCACTCACTTCTTCCTCCTCTTCCTCTTAGTTGAGGCTCAACTACCACCGCTTTCTTCACCATAAGAAATGGAAGTTCACTTTGTTGTAGTGTAGATCTCTTTGTGCCACATTCTTCCAGTCTCCAAAGCTCTTTTGGTGTACCATGTTTCCTCGCCACCCCCCTCCCTCCACTTTGGACCTTCACTCCCTTGCCTCCCACACCTCTACCCTCTATGATATCCCTGGCTAGCCCCCTCTCCATCTCATTCTCCCCCCAACCCATTGTCACCTCTTCTCCTTTTCCCACATTTATGAGGCAATTAGAGTTATGAACAGTAGCAGAACTCCGAATGAAAAAGGATTCCAAGCTAAATTCTTCAAGTTGGGTATCTCTGTCCTTGGTCCCTTTCTTGCAATGCTCTTTAATTGAGTGGTTTGTGTTAGCTTTCCTGACACTTGGTCAAAACATATTTATCTATTTGATCCATAAATCTGGGCCAGCTTCCGACCCCAAGAACTACAAGACCATCATGGTTGGGCATACCTTCACCAAACTATATGCAAGTGTGTTGAATGGTATTCTATCCAAAGAGCTCGATCAGCGACATTATCGAGCTAGAGGTCAGGCTAGGTTTCGTATAGATTTTTAGACCACTGATCACATTTTGACCTTACGGGAAATCATTAAGGAGGCTTGCCACCGCTTGACAAAAGTTCACTATTGTTTTGTTGACTTTTGCAAACCCTTTGACTCTGTTCCTCAGACAGCTCTCTTCTAGCATCTTAGGGACATAGGGATCTTAGAGATTCTCCTTACAACTATTATGATGTTATACGAGTGTGTTGTGGGTAGATTCAAGACTCCACAGGGCTTCTACAACCCTATCCAAAGCACTATTGAGGTGAAACAGTGCTACCCTCTCTCCCCCACTCTCTTTGGCATATACATCGACGAGCTTGAGGCATTTCCCCATGATTGCTCGCTCGCTGGTGATGGTTGTTACTTGCATCAGGTGTTGAGCTCTATTCTCATATTTTTTGGTGATGTGATTCTCCTAGCATCTTCCCTCGATGGTCTTCAGTGGCTCCTTGATGGCTTCGCCTCTTTCTGCGACTCACGTGAGCTTGTTGTAAATATGGGCAAGACTCAGATTATGGTCTTCAATTGTTTGAGTACATCACACCTCCATTTTTGCTTCTAGGGTACCGAGATCAAGATTGCATCTTAATATACTTACTTAGGTGTTAAGTTTTTTGGACCTCGGTTCATCTTGAGACCAGTCATGCCACCCAAAGTCAACAAGGGGCTCGGCTCCCTCGCTATTCTTGAATGATAGTGTTTTCGACACCACTTCCAGGACACCATGACTAAAATGTCCCTTCTTGACTCCCTGGTCAAGCCAATTGTGCTCTATGGCTCTACTGTTTGGGGCCCCTCCCTCTTTGAGTCTGGTTGGGCCTCTGTTGAGAAAGTCCAAACTCTTTTCCTTCAGTGCATTATCAGGTGTCACAGTCCAGACTACACAATGTCGTTCTAGCAGAGTTTGGTGCTCACACTTTCAGATTGGGGACCATCTTTGATTTAGTTTGGCTTCTTCACCTACTCCGGAGCTTTGCTGATTCCTCTAATGGTCATCATAGATATTCCTACTTGGCTTATTGTTCCTCTATGGAGATTGCGGGTTCAAACTCTAGACACAAGTCTCGTTGTTGGTACAGCCAGGTCTCTACCCTGTTAGGTTCGATTAGTATTAGTTTGGATTGACTTCCTCCCTTTCAATTTTCTATGGATGCTCCAGCCCATCTTCCTCCACCTCAATAGGAGTTGAATGAGCATGTTAGACTTGACATCTATAGATAGTATGTTATCATGACTTGAAGGAATCCCCCTGGTGGACTCCACCCACGTATGGCCTTCTATGTTGAGCACATCCTTGATATCCAAGACGGGATCATCCTACGCCCTTGGTACCTCACTCGTTGTTGGACTCATGCTCTTCGCATCTCCTTGGGATCTTTTAGAGTGGGATCTCACTGGCTATGTATTCAGACTAATCACCAGATCAGCAGGAAGGATAGGATCTATCGACTTTGTCACCTCGAGGAGGTTGAGACTTAGTCTCACTTTATTTTCTGTTGTCCCATTTACTATGAGATCCAAGGGAGATTCTACTTTTTTCCAGAGAGTGTCGGTCTCTTCCCTCATTCTTTAGATATATTGACTAGCACTGTCTTACACTCTACTTTCAAGAGATCGTGCAACTTCACGAGCACACTATACAGCTCCAACTTTGCTCAACATTGAGCCCAACGCAACTCATCACCTCTTTCTTCAGTCCTACAGTCCCTACCCGAGGATTGAAGCAGCCTCCTTATACTATCTTGGGTCACACTAGATTTGTGAGATCCTGCAGAGATCACACTCGGCAGTGACCTTCCAGAGTACCTGATTTTTCTAATGCCCACCTTTCCATTATGGACTACTTCTTTCCTGTGAGGAGTTCTTAGTTTTTGTTATTCCTTTTCTTGGTTCTTTTGTTGTTTTGCTTTCATGCTCTTTCTATGGACACCATTTGGTGCTCCCCCTACTGGCGTTCCCTTTGTATTATTTCCAATCCCTTAGACCCTCATTGGTCTCCTATTGGACATTAATAAATTTATCTTATCTTATCTTATTAAATATATGTTGAGCCACAAGTCGGCCACAACACAAATTAAATACCCATACATAAATTAAATGCCAAAAGTCGGCTCACAAACAACTCAGCACCAATAGAAACCAAGACCAAACCGAGTGTCAGCAAAACCAAGTCGAGCACTAGTAAATTCCCAAGCATAGCCGAGCTCCAGAGACCATGTTGAGTTCCCAGACATGTCAAGCAACCAAAGACCATGTCGAGTTCCTAGACTATGTCGAGCACCAATATCTATTGAACTCCACAACTTTAAGCCAAAATCCCTCCAAACATGCAAGATTGCCAGAAAGCCAAGGATGCTCCTACATCATATTAATAACCAATCATATAATTTTATATTTAAGTTATTAATAGTCTATTTATTATTTAACAATTTAACGGGTGCGACATGTATACTATTTCTATCGGCTTATTGTTGCATGTACAAAAACATACAACTGCTAGTATTAAATAGTTGTCATATTATGATATAATTTAGGCTCACTAAATTGTGTAAGAACCATACTTTATACACAAATGCCAATAAACAATAATAAATAAAATATCCTGAGTATAAGAACTAGAACTAAAAACACATCCCTAATCAAATCTAAAAATAAAACTAAATCAAATAATGTCAATAAATACAAATGTTGAAGTCAAGGATGATGTAACTAGTGTACCTATCATTAGAGAATTATAGGTAAAGTATGACAAAAGATATCATACTTGTTTATTATTCCACTCATAAAATAATTTATATTATTATATATTAATATTAAATAGTTGTCATATTATGATATTGTAATTAATAAACTGAAATATTTGTTAATATTAATCTGCAGCATAACAAGGCTGTTGACCCTTACATAACCACAACTCATATGTGTCAAGAGAGATCAACAATACATAAACAATAAAGGTGTTGGATGTTACTGTAATCACCTAAAAATGGTCATCTAGACTATTAGCCCCCTTTTCAACATTTTGGCTAAATTAATTTAATCACTTACCTAAGCCAAATTGCTAATAATCAATTTATTTGATTATAACCTATAGTTTGACTATGCTATCCTAAGTTCATTATTTGATTAAAAGAACATGTCCCCTTTTAATTAAATAAAAGACCCCATTCTTCTAACCCACTTAAAGTGCACACATAAAGTCTTTTTTCTATTTTGCAATTAAAAGAAAAGGCTTTGTGACTTTTGTCTTATATGACAAGTCAACTTATATTCTATTGGTTGATTTGTGTGTGCACATGGATCACTCCTCTTTTCAAATTCCACCGTTGATCATCCACCATCTTCATCTTGATCTCTACTGTCCATACATCTTTAAAAGGGAGAGAGCTTTCCCCCTCAATCCATCATCTTTTGAACATTGTTATGCTGCAGGTTTTCTAACAGGTTTCTTTGGAGCTTTGTGGAGAACTTCTATTTCTTGTCTACATTCTCTCATACCATAACATTTTAGCTTAGATTCATGTTGCATGTTAGTTTAGCTTCTATTTTGCAATAATCTATCTCACATAGCTTAATATTTGGATTGTAACACTCTCATCCATGCTTAGAATAGCTGCACTTTTCATATTCATTCTAGTTTAATCTTTAGTTGCATTGCATTCTTGAGGAACTCCTTGGGACATTTGCATTCTTGCATCTTATCTTTGGAACCTCCCATTGCATGGTTTACTAGCAAGAAGAGTATCTCTAAGGCTCATCTGAGAGCCTTCTTATTCTTGAAATATACTCTCTTGCACTCCGTGGATAGGGAGCTCTAAGCCGGCATCCAAGCATTCCAAACTCATGGAATCGTTTGGATAGAATGGTTTAGAGTGTGACACAATCTAGTGTACATTTTTGGCGCCCACCGTGGGGCTTGAATCAAATTTTCAGCTCCATTTGCTTTCATTTCTTATCTCTGGTTTTTTATAGTAGCATATTGGGTCTAATCAAATGCTTTTGTAGAATTATCACTTTGGTTTTAAGGCCAAGCCATAAGTAAATTGGTTTGAAGGCCAAAAACTTAGTTGGTTTAAAGATTTGATCATATCTTTTAAACCGCTTAGAGTTTGGTTCTGAAATTTTTTTTGTAGGTTGGATATATGCTCAAAATGTCTCAGTCCGATTTGCAAAGCATTTTGACGTGATTTTCGGGAGTTATGAGTTTTTCTTTTTTTTTCATAAAAAGTCGTTTCTGATCGCAAATCAGCGAATTTTTTTTTAAAAATTACATTTTCAGAAAGGTTTTTCAATTCTAATGGGGGTTCTTTTTTTGTGTTTTGAATTTTGAAGTCGTATTAAAGATCAAAAACTCGATTTGAGAAATTTGGCCTATTTTGACAAAATCAATCTCTAGAGCGCAAATGAAGATACTTTTTTAAATTTCTTGCATTTTTGAAAATCTCTTTGATTTTTAATAGGGGTCTCTTCTTTTCATTTTTATTTTTGGATACAAAATCATAGCAAACAAGTCCAATCTTGTTGACTAGGTCAAAACCAAAGAGTAAAAATGAGAGCATTTGTGATTAACTTGCACTTTCTTTGCATGCACTTGGTTGGAAGATAAATTGGATTTTTGAGGCAACTCACCACTTTTTATTGCAAATTTTTATATTATTTCATACTAACTTTTGGTGCTAACAAGTTGTGATTACAGGTTGCCATCCTTATGAAAAAAAAAAAAATTGAAACATTGCATAAAAAGAACGCATGTCAAAGCTTCAAATGCGCAAGGGCTACTAACATTGTTTGCAGGGCTGCCCAAAGCATAAAAACCCAAAATTTCTTGCTTTTTTGTTTTCATGTGCGGCATTGAATAAATTGTTCATCTTTTATAGGCACATAAAACTTGTGATTGGAGTCTTTTGGTAATAGGAGAGTATGCTCTTCACCCTTGTGGTGAATCAGAAATCTTGACTTGCCATTTGATTTCAAAAGCAAGGGGTAACTAAATCTTCTTGGCATGTTTGGGAGAAAGCAATTGGAATAGGAGAGTATGCTCTTCACTCTTGTGGTGAACCAGAAATCTTGACTTCCAAAAGTTGATCCACTTTGTGTAGTTAGAATCCTTTAGAGGGCCTGCTCTTGGACAACCTGAGAGGAACGACCCAAGTGGGGACAAGCAGATTACCCGGCTCTTCCAACCCACTATAAACTCAAGGCTATCAAGGACACAAAACCTTGGTAGACATAGTGTTTATCTTCACCTAGTGTGATCGCTTATGGGATTTCGACCATAGGGAGATCACTAGGAAAGAATGCTTAAGGTACTCTTGTGGTCGCGAGATCGGTTACTCATCGCAAGGTGAGGTGTCCCGTAATTGGGAGCAAGAGGAACACTATGAACGGAAGCCTTATATAAACACCCTAAGTTAGTAACTACCTTTTTTTAGCCGCTCAACTTCTTGGTGCAAGGATCGATCCTAGTGGACTACCCGGATCACCCCAAGATTTACACTCACCATATGTGTTCCTTTGGTTGTGTTTATGTCACTTCCATGACAAAGTCAATATCTCTTGTGGGAAACCACTTGGTGTGAGGCAAAGGAGCATCAAGCGTGGGCCAAGTTGTTGAGTAATGAACCATGTCCTTTAGGTAGATATTGCTTGATGTGTTCTCGAATGTGGTATACCTGTGAAAATCTTTTGAACATACACATGATGATAGTTCTAGGGAATTCTTTTGAGACATCACATATGCTTGTATCATGTAAGGTTGCTTTGTCCCTTGCTTGATTGTTTGAAGAATACTCCATGTGTCACTATCTTGCTTGGAAAGAAATTGCTTTTAAACATCAAACTTGCTATGCTATCAACTATTGTCAAAAATTTTCAACCAAGTCAAAACATCAAGTCTTAACATTTTCTTGTGTTGCTTGCTAAGAGGAGTCTCATCATTTGACTTTTCTTTTATATGTCTCTAGTGCTTGAACATGCTTAAAGTGACTCTTTGGTCTTGGTGCTCTTGGTCTTTCTATCTTCATGGTCTATGCATGCTTGCTAGTTATCCTTTTGCTATAATGGTTACCTTGATTTCTTGACTACACTCTTGGGTTGGAGAGTTGTTCACTTGTCACCCTGCTTGCTCTATCTATTTGGCTATTTGGGCATCTTGCCTAGCTATTGAATTGAGTCATTCATGTCGTAAGTTTCTTGGACATATTGTTTGACAAGTCACTTTAATCTCTCTCTACTATCTTAGCAAGTGAACACTCTACCTCCTATAGTTTCAACATCAAGTTATCTTCTAGACTATTTTATGCTTGGCTTTGCATCTAAAACTATGGGATCTAAACCTTGTGCTACCAAACTTCAACCAAATCTAGATGATCATGATATCCTCCATGTCACTAAAGAGTTTCAAGATCTATATGCACAATACAAAGAACTAGAAGAGACAAATGATCTTTCTTACCTTCATCTCTCTAAGCGCATGACAGAAATGAAGTCTAAACTTGAGAAAAGGTTAGAGGAGAAGATTGCATCATTACATGAATCTTCCTTAAGGTCTTTACATGCATGTGAGTCACCTTTTTTGAGGTCATCCTCTTCTTCTAGGTCTACATGCTCTACTTCAAGACATCAAATGTCTTCATCTTCTAGATCTAAAGACCTCTTTAGAGAACAAGCAAGTGATACCTCCTTTGAGCCTATGCTAAAATTTCATGATGGACCTATCTTTGACCAAGATAATGATGAAGACATGGATGCATACCATTCACATGAGAAACAACAAAAGGACTCTAGACATAATTTTGATAGAACATTTGCTCCCTTGGAAGATTCTTATGATGACACTTTGCAAAACCTTCTTGGCAATAAAATCATCATGTTACCTAAGTCTAGCTCATATGGAAACCCATTCTTGGATATCTATTGTGCTTATCATCAACATAATGAGCATAGTACTTCAAATTGCATTGAGCTAAAACATAAAATCCAAGATCTTATTGATAATGGAATTATTGGAACCTCTAATGATTCATGCGATGAGGATACTTTTCTTGAGCAAGATTACATTAATGAACCTATGTCTAGTAGTGGCTCCATTACATCTTCCACTTCTTCCAACACTCGTGCATCTCCCAACACTTCAAAGATTTCCAACATGCCTCCATCAAATAAAGAATCTAATGCTTTCCACATTGACTATGTGTATCCTCAAGGGCTATCTCTAAAAGAAACTCAAGCTAACCTTCACTTGGCTGCAAACCTTTTCCATGCTACTAATCATAAACATCCTCAACCTTCATACACTACTATGCCTAATCCAAGCACTGCTCCATTCACTCTTCATTCTCCCTTTTCCTTAGAAGTGGCTCCATGTCAAGAGGACTCTCAAAAAGAAAAAGCTATAAATGTCAAGAAAGATCAAGATCAAGCACCCTTTCATCTCTTTCAAGATTTTTCCCCTCCATATCCTATAACTTGTCCACTTCCTAAATATTATGAAGATAACACTTCCACTATCTCCCTTGAGCTTACTGAAAATTATGAGAAAAGTTCTCTTCCTATGCTATCCAAAGCTACTTGTCAAGATCAAAGCATCCCCTCATGTTCTACTTCTCCACATCCACTTCAAAATTGTGCTCAAGCTTCAAGTGCTTCTATTAAAAATGTTGTTCCTATGAAAGGTACTCATGAGTCTATTGATGGCTTTGACCATGTTGCTCATTCTAAAGATGTTGATATCCCTTCTCACTATCCCTTTGCATCTTCTAAATCTATCCTTGGTCCTTATCCATCTAAGCTAAAGCATTCAAACCTTCCATCCATATTGGGGCCTTATGTTCCTCCATCTCCTACATTTACTCCTAGCTCATTCCATAGCTCTCCTATAATACCTCAAGATCAACAAAGACACTCATCCTTGATGACTTTTCACCCATCTATACATCTAAACCAGTCATATCATCCTTATTCATCCACAAATCCCAAGTCCTTTGGAAGTGAGAATAAACATAAGAATCCATTGAAAAAGAAAGATCACTATGTCCCATCTAATCGACATGTGAATGCTAAGAAGGAGAATGCACAAAAGAGACCACAAAGGTCCACTTTTAAAAAAGCTAAATCAAAGAAAATATGGGTTCCTAAACCCATTATTGAAGAAATGTGTTTTGAAGTATCCAAAGGAAAATCTAAAGCTATATGGATTCCCAAGTCTCTTTTAAAAGACTTGAATACTAAAAATACTTCAAAGTTGACATTCAAGCTTCCAAAGGCTTCCATTCCATCTTCTTCCAAAAATCTTCCTAAAAATATTCCAAAGCCTTCCACTCCACTTTTTTCCAAATCTCTTCTACCACCTCATAGATCTAAATCTCAAGCTATTTCATCCATGATTCCTCCATTGTTCCAATACCCTTCAAGGTGTGTGTCAATGTTGATCTTGTCCAATATTTCAGCTACCCTCATGAAATTCTCTAAATCTTACACTTACTTTCTATACATGAACTCTTATCCTCAATAAATTCTTCCTACTACCATTTCTCTTTCATCACCCTATCAACATCTTTGAGCATACCTTTCTATGGTCTTGGCTTATCATGACTTATCTTTCCTATAGGAGCACTATCTACATTCAAACAGCTTGAGCTCTTTCTAAAAATTCAAGAAAAAAAAGAAGAAAAAATACAAAAAAAGAAAAAATAAATAAAAATGTGCCTTGGTGAAAACCACTTCTTGTGGCACCTTGGTAGCAAAATTAAAGAGAAATACATCCATCCTATGGTGAAAACTATTTCTTGTGGCACCATGGATAAGTACCATGATGAAAACCTGGCAAACAGGCATCATGCGTAATTCTTCCACCATCCATCTATCCCCTCTTCTCTCTTTGATCTTGACAATGTTGAACTATCTTTGCATATTGGCTATCTTATCCACGAGATTTTCTATTGTGCTCTCCCATTCACTCATAGCCTCTATCTTGAGCTTTATTCTTATTGCTCTATCCCATCACTATCCTGTCTAGTTGACCCCTTGGTCTTGATCATAATAAATGAAACATGGTTCTCATAGGTCTCTTGACATGGCTACTCTTTTGGACTACACGCTTTCATGCTATCTTACTCATTAGCTTTCATCGCTTATCTTATATGCTATCGCACTTGTTGGCTTCATCGCTTATCCTACATGCTATCTTTCTCATTACTTCCATTGCTTATCCAAAACATGCTTCGTATGACTATTTCACTTCTTTCCCTAGCTTGGGTACTCTTGAGGAGTCAGTCCTTGAGGATCACTTTCACTTGCTTCATACTCTTTTTTCATCCATCTTTGCTTATCCACCGGCTCGTTGCTCCATCATATCCTATACCTTGCTAGACATTGGGAGAAAATGATGCGATCTTGCTTAAGAACTAGTAATCTCTAAATTATTCTAAAAAAATCCAAAAAAAATCATATATGATCTTGAAAAAAATCCTAAAAATCAAAAAATGTCTTGAAAAAATGATCATCTTAGTGAAAACCTCACTTTGATGTATCACCCAAATTTATTTTTTTTTTGAAAAAAGTCCTAAAAAAATCTGTCAAGTGGTGAAAACTTGGAAACAGGTGCTACTTGAAACCCTTGCACCTATGTCTATCAATCTCAATCATCCACTTTGCTACACATTTCCTAGCTTGGAATTGTTTCTTGTCCTCATCTTGGGGGCATAGCTACTTAGCCTATTGAGGTATTCTTGTGGATTAGGGTTTCTTTGACAACTCACAAAATAGTGTTTCTCAACACTTCCCCCACTTTGACATCAAGTGTTTTTCAACACTTTACAGATAGTTTACCTATGGTCTCTGATGTTGCGATATTTCTCACTATCAGAATCAAGTCTTGAAGAAATGGCCAAGTGACTTACACACACGCACTTTAACACTTAAAAGACTGAGCTATGATGATCTTTATCTACTTTGTGTGTTGTCTATGATGATTTCTTTGCCATGTGTTCCCTCCCTAATAGTCTTTCAAGGATGTCATTGACTAGAAGACTGGGGGCATGGGGCATGTCTTCTTGATTTCTGCTTGTGGGTATACTTTGTTTGTCTATAGTGTTGTAAGCATTTATGCTGGTCCTATTCAACACGTTGACTTACAAATGTATCATCCTTGATTGTTTTGCAAGACCGCACTCAGGGTTTATCTTGGCGCTTATGCCTTGATACAGGTGTAATCTTGCTAAATTAAACTTAGGGAATCTAATCGTGTAGTTATCTTGACTTACATGTCTCTGATGCTTAGATTGGATTTCCACATACCTATCTAATATCGATCATATTCATATCCTCATAGTTATACTAGTGATGGTTGTATGATCTCATGATGTCCCTAATAAATGCTCAATGATGAAATTAAGAGTCTAAATGTTATGCACTTCTTGCTGGTAAACCACTTTTCATATTAGCTTGCATTTTAGGTTCATTTTCTAGCTTAGTCTTGCATTCTTGCATATGAGGAGAGCTCTCTCTTCATCTTTTTGTGGACATATCAGCTAACTCCTTTCATATATTACTTTCTTCTTGTTCATGTCTTTTCACCTTCTTAATCTTTCGCTTCATCTCTTTTCTATCTTATCATCACATTATATAAAGTTTTGACCTCTTAAATAATTTTGACGTCCTAGATTCATTTTCGAGATCAAAATCCAAATTCGAGTTAATCTTGATGGTCAAAATTGCCTTTTAAAATTCTACTTTCTTCTGAGCAGTTAGTTGACCTTTTGAGGTCTAATCTCTGAATCATCACTCGGGCATCTTCATTTCTTCATGTCTTCATCATTTCTATACTTCATATCTACTTAAATTCACTATTTCATGTCTAAAAACACCTTTCTACTCATTTCGACCTTATTTTTATGCTATATCCTTCAAGGTCAACTCTAGTCAAACTGGGGCATTTTATCAGTTTTTTTATATAGTCATTCTTGGGTTCTAATCATCTATCTGTCATCTTGGACATTGCTATATTCTAATTTTCTCATTTCTAGCCAGTTTTTGCATCCCCTTACCTCATTTCAATTTCGATCCCGAGGGGGCAGAAATACTCTATCACTGCTTAGGAGCATTTGTTTGATCTTCTCACTTGCTCTCACTCTATCTGCTTTTCTAAGTGTTAGTATTCTTCTTGAATTCTAACATCATCTCTTCCTAGTGTTCAGTACTACTGCTATCAGGCTGTGCATTTAGGACTTGCTATCTATTTCTGCATTTCACTCTTCGGAATTAGACATCTATATCTATCATCGCCTACTTGGCTTCGATTTTCTTTGACATAATGTGTTCCCAGATCGATCACGCATTAGTCAAAGAGGGGCAAATGTAATCACCTAAAAATGGTCATCTAGACTATTAGCCCCCTTTTCAACATTTTGGCTAAATTAATTTAATCACTTACCTAAGCCAAATTGCTAATAATCAATTTATTTGATTATAACCTATAGTTTGACAATGCTATCCTAAGTTCATTATTTGATTAAAAGAACATGTCCCCTTTTAATTAAATAAAAGACCCCATTCTTCTAACCCACTTGAAGTGCACACATAAAGTCTTTTTTCTATTTTGCAATTAAAAGAAAAGGCTTTGTGACTTTTGTCTTATATGACAAGTCAACTTATATTCTATTGGTTGATTTGTGTGTGCACATGGATCACTCCTCTTTTCAAATTCCACCGTTGATCATCCACCATCTTCATCTTGATCTCTACCGTCCATACATCTTTAAAAGGGAGAGAGCTTTCCCCCTCAATCCATCATCTTTTGAACATTGTTATGCTGCAGGTTTTCTAATAGGTTTCTTTGGAGCTTTGTGGAGAACTTCTATTTCTTGTCTACATTCTCTCATACCATAACATTTTAGCTTAGATTCATGTTGCATGTTAGTTTAGCTTCTATTTTGCAATAATCTATCTCACATAGCTTAATATTTGGATTGTAACACTCTCATCCATGCTTAGAATAGCTGCACTTTTCATATTCATTCTAGTTTAATCTTTAGTTGCATTGCATTCTTGAGGAACTCCTTGGGACATTTGCATTCTTGCATCTTATCTTTGGAACCTCCCATTGCATGGTTTACTAGCAAGAAGAGTATCTCTAAGGCTCATCTGAGAGCCTTCTTATTCTTGAAATATACTCTCTTGCACTTCGTGGATAGGGAGCTCTAAGCCGGCATCCAAGCATTCCAAACTCATGGAATCGTTTGGATAGAATGGTTTAGAGTGTGACACAATCTAGTGTACAGTTACAAGTAGAGGCCATAAACTGTGCACTAACAAAAATGTTAGTAAGCCACCTCATGAAGAGTGGGTAGACAAATCGCCCAAAACGTGAGAAGAGTGAGGGCTTGCACAGAAAATTTATCTGCGTTGACAAACAAGTTTCAAACAATTCTATCACTAGGATCCCCACCATAAGGGGGACCAAGTGGTGAAATTCCATTAGGGAGCCTATCGACACAAGGGTGGAGTGTTGAGAAGGTTACAAGTCGTCAATTGGAGATTGGAGTAGACCAATAGCGCAAACAATTAAGGGTCCATGTGACAAGAGGATATTGTACTAGCAACATAAGGGGGCACGAGGGTCGTAGAGGTCACAACATGAGCATTATCCAAATCTACAATAGAAGCATCATCCCCAAGGGAGTCATCATCAATCTATGATTTGTCAGAGGAAGAATCAAAAGCCTAGACAGTCAAATGTCCATCAATAGCATCCTTCTACCAAGTGGCAATGCCTTTCAATTGTGAGAGAAAACAATTCGTTATCAAATGACCAACAGAGCAGCACTAATGACATTGAAAAGGATGCTCCAATGGTTTATCGATTGAGTCCACGACCTAACCCCCACCATGAGAACCACATCTCTAGGGAGATGGTGTGGAAATGTTAATATTAATAAGAATGTGTGCAAGGGTGGAAAGACCAGTAGCTATCATGGTATCATCCACCTTTAGAAAACAATCGATAGAGTTATCAATGGCCTTAAAACAAGAGTTTTCCAAGAAATTGTTGTACCAATTTGTTATTCTTATATTATTACATTTCTGCTAGACTCTTGGTAAAAGAAAAACATCTATTAACACTACACTAGTGTTGTATTATCATATCTATATTTTCATTATATTCTCTCTCTTATCCTTAACCTTAGGAAAAAGATGCTTTTACATAGTGACACTTTAATCTCCTATAATTATTAATGTTTTTTTTCTAATTTACTATTATACTCCTATTTTATATATCATATATTTAAAACAATGAAGAGACAATATATATATATATATACACACTAAGAACACCTACATATTAATCTTATAATGAAAAAAATTATTGCTTATTTCTTATGTATATAGATATCACAAACTTCTTGACTTATGATGTAGGACATTCTTGCATCCAGAATTGAGTAAAATATGCCTTTAATGTAACTAGTATAAAATTTAAGTTTCCAAATTCAAATCTAAACTACTTAAATTAGACATAAGCAAAATGGAACTATATCCAATATTGAAAAAGTGTCTACATAAGTAATCTTTATGTTGGAATTTGAAGGTGTCACAAAAACTTACGCACTGAAAAAAAAATGCCTCCGCGTTCATACCTCTAATAAAAAGGCTTGGTAAGGTCTCCAAACACCTTTGGAGACTTGCTAAGTGAAAATATTTTTTCTTATGATTTGGATAAAAATATATGATATCCAAATCATCATAGTGGAAGACATCCAAACACGTGTAATATTTTTAAAACATGCAATTAAATCGATCAAGAGTGATCCAAACAACTTCTGGATAAAGTATCCCTTAGGAGACAGATTCTTTTGGCATTTAGTTATAGAAAAACAAAACGTAGTAAAATGTGGCTGCCGATTGAGATCGTTTTATAACGTGTTATCCTGTAGATATTTCAAGTCAAAGACCAAAGAAATGTTAAATGTTTGTGAGCAGGATCATAAATTACGTTGACATGTAGATTTGTCATATTGAACCTTCATGTCAATAGAGATATTTGTTTAAAATTGCCAGATGTTAATATGCACTAAGTTAGGCAATCACCTTACCCTACATGCCAAAACAGGTATATTTGAAGTATGTGTAGTTCAGTTTTTCCTCTTCACAAAAAAATCGAGAACCGCAACCTTCTTAACAAGAAATGTCTATTTTTTGGGGCAAAAAGGCAACCTCCATAAATAGTGCATGAAATCTAGAGTCCACTTCCACAATTGGAATTTCACAGTTGCTACAGATGTGTGCCTTCAATTAATTAGTTACTCTGAATTATTTCACTGAAATAATGGAGATTTATATAAGATATTTTTAAACAATGAATTTAGTTTAAACCATTAGACTAATGCCGGAGTGGTGCATCCAGTTTGTAGTTATATGACTAATCATTCATTTGATTAGGTTTCAACATCATTCATCTATTGACAATCAGGCTATTTTTTAATTGGACTCCAATTTTCAATAGACTTCCACAAACAGTTCAGTCCATTCTTCCTTTGGGGATAGCGATAATTGACTATTGACTATGTGGCTAGCAATACTCTTGCTTTGATTTTTTGATCTCCATTAGCCGCTTATTGTACAAAGACATTTTGTTTGATGTATTTGGTTCAATCTAAAACAAAAATACGTTAGATGTTGTCCATGAGCATTTTTCCAGCTCAAACCAAAAGAATACTACAAATTCATTTCCACTAGCTTGAGATCTCGCTCTCACAAGATCTAACTTTCTCAGAAGCCCTTCAGAAAAATAGCATTGATAATTTTGAGTAAGCCTGAAATGCTTTTCCCCGTTCTTAATGCATTCAGTGGCAGCGTCATCCGTATACTCAAAAATCTAGACTGGGAGACCAATTTAGCAGACGATTCAGAACATGGTGGTCTTATGCGAGTACACTTATTCTGGCACCAAACGCAGTTGAAAACGTCGATTGGATAGTCTCTAAATACATATTAGCCAATGAAATAGGAAATCTTGAATAGTAGAAATGAACCTTTGTTTGTTACCTAAAGCAAGCTGTTCATAATACAGAGACCAGACTTTTGGATGGATGGATGTGCACCATAAAAATCCTTCTAGCATTCAGGCTTCACTGCTGTCTGTCAGTAATTCTCATGGGACAAAACCCAAAATAGCCATCTAAAGACTTCAATGAATATTCTCTACATTGGCACATTGAAACATCAGCTAAAAAATTTAAATGATACAAAGATTTGACCTTGATACATATTGACATTGTAATAAGACAATAAAATTCTGGCTTTGTAAATATTGAACAAACAACCAACTCTATCATCTTGGACCGGACAATTCAACTGCATGAAGATTATCTGTAGAGTCTACAATCCATTCTGAGTTTCTATGAGGAACAAGCTCTACTTCTTGGCTACGCACAACTTCCACCTTTTGCCACTCTTCCCATCTCTCTGCTAAGCCATCTCCTTCCAACATGCGTACCACTTCAGACATCTTCGGTCTATCCATTGGCGACCCTTGTGTGCAAAGTAGTGCAACTTGAATAAGTTGTTCTACCTCTGCCTCCACATAATTGTTCTGGAGGTCAGGATCAACCAGCATATCAAGTCTTCTCTCTCTTAACAGGCCTTTGACCTGTCCAATAATCAACAAAACGTCAGTGATGGATTTAATACACCAAGGACATAACCACCAAATTTATGTATCTTGGATAACCAATCCATTAACATGTGTAGTTTATGAAAAGCTCAACTCTCCTTCCAATTCACATTATAAATCAGAAATGCCAAAATTTCAACAATTTTAGACTACTTGGATCAAAATTCCACATAAATATCTTGGAATGGATATAAAGAGATTGCAGTAACACATGCTTTGACAATGCAAATCTTAGATTTGATTTGATAAAATCTTCTGCTAGCACAAACCACAGATATTGCTTTCCCAACAAATAAATGAGCATTTTGTGCACAATCATTTAAACGAAAACCTAAACAGAAATGCAACCAGCACATAGTATACAATCATTAAAGTGCTTACCACAAACAAGCTATAAGATGTCCTAGAAAAAAAAAGAGCATTGTGTGCACATTATTCAAAACAGAAATTGATTAGTCACCCCATAAATGAAATGCAACTATCAAAATGTTGCATTTAAAAAATGATATTCTTTCATGCTTCAAATGACAGGTGACATTGTCAACAATATTTATATTACAGTAAATAGAGTTTCTAAATACCAGTCTATGAAATATCATGGTAGTAGATGGCATAAATAAAGTACTTGATGGAAGCAAGTCAGAGAGTGGCAAAACATCAAACAGAGAGAAACTTCCAAGAAGCATCAAAAAGTAACGTATTTGAAAGTAAAAATGTTTTTAAAAAGATAGGGTTTTACTTGCATTTTGGGAGGTTGCAATTGCAAGCCAGTCAGCAAGTGGAATCAAAAAGTATCCTATTTGAAACAAATTGGAAGTATAATTGTTTTTAGAAAGACAGGGTTTTACTTGGATTTTGGGAGGTTGCAATTGCAAGCCAGTCAGCAAATGCAATCAAAAAGTAACCTATCTGAAAAGTTCTATTGTTTCCAGGAGGACAAGACTTTACTCAGATTTTGGGAGGTTGCAATAGTTGCTACTAATGATATCTATTCATATTTAACTTTTAAAATGTTTTCTTAAGGAGAACTGTTGGATGTGAACTGTTGTATATAGTTTGTTCAGCATAAGCACTATAATTTATATACAGATTGCTTCTTGATAAGGTTCTATCAGTTAATTAGTTATTTAATAGAATTAAATTGCTGATTGTCCCTGTGTTGTCATAACCTTTCCACATTCCATTATGTATTTACAAGAATGCTTCAAGAAGAAACTGCATATTTTTTTGTTTCAACGTTTCGGATTGCACTTACCAAACAATCATCAAAAAGAGGAAAATTAAACAAAATTATAATATTGATTGTCCCTGTGTTGCTATACTTGTACACTATAATAGCCTGTTTCCACTTTTAATAGATTCATTCTAACAATTTTTAAATGACGGGTCTTTGTCAAGACTCGAAGCTTTAATAGCTACTCTGGAGGTCCAGACTGTGTTGAGGCTTTTTACAGGGTGTAATCTTTGGGAATTTGCAATATTGAAATATTTTGTTTTACTCGGAAGTAAGTCCATTGTTAAGGAATTGCTTTTTGCGTCAGCAGAGATATCAAAAATTAAGTTGTGTTTTCAAAATGGTATGGCATTTGAGTGATCAACACCAAGCATCACAAGAAGGGGCTAGTTGGAAGAGAGATGTTTAGGCCATGCAAAAGCACTTGTTTCGATAATGTACAGAATTACTTTAATACAGCAGCAAACTTGAAGAGAATAAGGATCGCAGAAAATACACTTTAATAGGCAACATTATATTACAAAATCCAAATTTCAGATTTTTATTCTATAGCACATGGAGCAAATGAATCTTCTCTAATGACTTGCACACAAAGTGCCACAAGACAGAAAAAAGATATGACTTGAATAACAACACAAAAGTTGAAGAAATCAACATCAGGACCATGGCAATACTTTAGAAGCATGCATTGTATTCTGCTATTCATGATCTAAGTGTACATTCATTTTCAATGCGAGGGGCTTGAGAGCTGAAATCTGCAACGATTGTCATGATGACCACTTGAGACAATTCAACTTAATCAAATTTATGAAAATTTCAGTTATGCTCAAGCAGTTTATGGTACTAAACTTTAAGTCTTGAACAGCAAGTCTTAAAGCACTAACAGATTGACTGTCACGTATTTGTTTAAATAAACTGTCTTCCACATACAAGTATTCAAAATTAAAACAAAGTTTTGAATGCCATCATGTTTAGTTTGAATAAAGATAAGGGAATAAACAAAACATCAGTTTTGAACATGAAAAAATGATTTTTTTCCTCAATGCTATTGCACTAGACCTACAACATACTGATCATTATATAGGTTAATTTTCTCAATGGAATTGTCCAACTTGCAGTCCCTTAATGTATTTTATCCATATGATAACTATACTTTTGTATATGGGTGAAAATAATGCAAAAAAATTTAAAATATGCAAGATGGAATCAATACAAGAACTTTTGAAGCATGCATGATCGAACAGACATTTTGCACGTGCAAGGATATGCAAAGAGTACTGATCCGTCAAATTATGTAAATTTCCCTCCAAAACAAAAATAGAAAACATTGAATATTACAAAGAAACTTACCCAGTCTAGCAACATGACATCATCATCATTTGCTAATCGGGCAAGGTCAAACGCTCTCTGTCCTGTGATGAGTTCCAACAGCATGATTCCATATCCGAAGACATCTGTCTTCTCTGAAGACTTCCCTGTGGATAGGTATTCAGGTGCTATGTGGCCAATGGTGCCACGGACAGCTGTTGTAACATGTGTGTCCTTGTAATCCATAAGCTTTGCTAAACCAAAATCTCCTACCACTGCTTCAAATTCTTCATCCAGTAAAATATTTGCTGCCTTCACATCTCGGTGAATAATCTTAGGATCACAGTGATCATGTAAGTAGGAAAGACCTCTTGCAGAGCCCAATGCTATGCGCTTGCGAGTTGGCCAATCTAGGGGCGGATCATTTGGTGCCCTCTCTACAGGGTAAACAAATAAAATCTAAATGTATGAAGAAATAGAACAATTCAATGCTGCGTGTCCTCAATCAAACTCATTTCATTTTACAGCCACTATGGAAAAAAAGATAAATACTTCATGCGGCTAGTGCTTTCAAATGCCACAAAATAGCAACTTCAGAATTTCACTACCATGGCAAAATGACACACATTTTTTTAAGAATAAAGCTCAATGCATCAAAACTAGGCAAACATGGACTGCATAACTGGTAGCAAAAGTAAAATAAATCTTGTGTCATATGATGGACTACTTGTACAAGTTCAGAAATTGTAAGGAAATACACAGGACTACTATTAGCAGCCTATTTTATTTTACTATTAGAGATCCTTTAACAAAAAGGCTCTAAGAATTGCTTCTTAAAAACCTATAACTAGAAAATGAAGATTTTCATTCATAATAAATAAGTTAGCTAACACCTCTATTGACACAAAAGTAAGGTAAATAAAACTAGCTAACAAACAAATAACAAAAGGCATACAAATAAAAACTGTGAATACCTCTAAGACATGAAGCAACACTTCCATTGGCCATGAAGGGGTAAACAAGCAACCGTTCGGTGGGTGTCATGCAGAAGCCACGTAGCCGAAGGAGATTCCTGTGTACTGCCATGCTAATCATCTCCACTTCTGTCTGAAACTGCAACTCTCCACCTGGAGTACGCTCTTCTTTCAGACGTTTTACGGCCACCAATGATCCATCTGCAAGCCGCCCTTTATATACTTTTCCAAAACCACCTCTGCCAAGTATATTTCTGTTACTAAATCCATCTGTAGCAACCTGTAATTCCCGCAATGAAAACCTTTTGAGTTGCCCCAAGTGTACCTCTGGATCCTCCTCAGCTGCATAAATCATATTTTTGAATTAAAGAACATTCTAAGCAATGATCAATTGTGAAAAAGTGAACCATTCCATTAGAGAAAAATTGAAAATAGAACATTCACTCCAACATAATCCTTCAGAATCTAAGCAAGAAATTCTACCAGGTACATCAAAGAAGTGTTCCTGCGGCTTTCGACGCCGCCACCAGGCAAATCCAATTGCAGGAGCAGCAAATAACAGAGCAGCACCAGCAGCTACTCCTCCAGCAATGGCTCCTGTGCTGGATGAGCTCTGAATCCTTCCTGAAACAAAAAAAAACACAGAAATGCATGTTAGCAAATGTATTAAAGTTGTATCCAAATGCAAATAAGCATGATTTAGAAGTGTGATGATTTTTGCTTAAAGACAATCAACCACCATTGCTTCCAGAAACTGGTGGAGGTGGTATAAATGGTGGAGGAGGAGCGAAAGGAGGTTGTCCTGGGCATGGCTTCTGTGCCACTGGACCACAAAGAAACTGATTTCCATTAAAACTGCAATAGTTGACAACAAAAGTATTGTCACAACCAAGGATAAAAGCCCAAGAAATACACATCATTTTCTTCAAATATTACATGAACATTCCAATCTCAAACATGAAAAATAAAACTATTTGAATTAACACACGTCAAAAACATGTAACCTCACTAAAGATGAGATGCATTGCTAGGTCACCTTCTAATCAGTTTTGCTCATCAACAAATAAACTAGTTACAATGGTTGTTCTAAAAGGAGTCACCTGATAGGAGTAAATAGAGAAAATGATCCATTTGATGGAACCTCTCCTGAGAGATTATTGAATGAAAGATCACTGCACCATGAGGATGAATGGTTGACAATCAAATATTTATATATGTTACAAAAAACTGAAACAGAAGCGTAATATAACATAATCCAAATGACAAAAATAATAACTTACAGGACTTGAAGAGCAGTTACAGTTGTCAACGCCATAGGAATCCCCTCTGAGAGGCTGTTATTATTAAGCCGGCTATTCATTCACAGAGCATAAAGGGGAACAGTAATGTTAAATTTCTACAGATCGTGAAAAAATAATTAAATATTTAAAATAAAGATTTCTAATTAATCAGAAGTAAAAAAAACCACTCCCCAAAAAAGTAAATATCAATCAGCTCAGAAGAGACAAGACATGAATTTGAACCAAAATTGCTTAAAGAAATTATTTAACTGTCTTCAGTGGCTAGACACTGAATACTAAGAAAGGATATCCTGCATGGCTCCACTGAACTCTTTAGTCTTTTCCACACAAGTAAGCTATTCCTAGTCAATAATCTTATTTGAATATTTTATTTTAAGTATATTCAGAGCCTATATACATGCCATTGTGTGTTACAAAGAAGAGAGAAATAAAGATACCAAGTTATTGCCAAAAACGTTATAACAGAAATTGTCATTAAATTTGTGAACATGACCCTGACCAGACATTGTGTCAAAACTGAGGCTGAATCAAACTCAATTTGTCCTGGAAAACTTGGAAAAGTTCAAGAGTACTTGGTGCCAAAAAAGACTCGCAAACTTGGCAACACCTAGATAAACTCAGCAACAAATGATTGGATTAAAAGATACATAAAAAGTTTGTATTTATTATGACATGTTTCTGGCCAAGAATTTTTCAAGTGTTACAAATCAACTATTACTTGTACATGTCCAATTCTTCCCCAGTCAAACCATTGCTTGATCCAAGTAATGACCAAGGAAGAGGCAAGATATGATAGTGATAGTAATGCCCATGAATGAACAAACATCATTTAAGGTGTTAGCCTTTAAAAATGTTGTCACGATCCTTCTGCAATAATAAGGGACTCTTCCAATGGGCAGAAACAATTTCTGCCACAGATATGGTATAGTACCTGGAAATAATGCAAATTCCCACTGCATTTATAAAGGGCATCTCCTTTATACAAGATATAAACAAAATTAAGCAGAATTTAAAATATTTTCACGAGTTTTTGATGTTGAGAAAAAAAAACATGCAATGCAATATTTTTTGTGCCTTTGCACCAAGCTCACTTAAAAACAACATTTAACCCCCAAGTGGAAAAAAAAATTAATTTCTGAGCTACAGATATACTGATTTCTGGGTGGATTGCAGAGAACAGAAATTTTGTGCTTACAGACAAAACAATGATTGCTGAAGTAGAATACAATTACAGAAGATTTTGCAAATGAATGAAAGAATGACTAAGGCAGGCAGCAAACACCGTCCAGTCAATATAGCTAATATCCTGGATTCATTAGTCATTTTCCCTCCTGTAAATTTGTAAAATGATGGAATTACATATATTGTAACAAATTAATCATTCACACCAGGATCCCAATGACTCCAATCAAGTCTCTTCTAGTTGTATTAAATCCAGTGACAACAACCCTACTAATCATAATAGATTTAGAAGCAGGTTTAAGAAGGCTGTCAGGCAACTACATCATTGTAGTCAAAATACTTACTCAATTTAAGCTAGTTTTGTTCTCCTCATCACATGCAAGAACAAAAGAATTAAATGGCATACACTCCAAAGATAACATTGCTCCATTTGATCTCCATCCTATTTAAGCTTCTTTTGGTGATGAATATTTGGACACTGTGTCCAATTAACAGTCACACCCCAGAACTGATTTGGAAGGGAGATCCCATGCAATGTTCTCTACGTCATTTCAATCCCAATTATGCGACTCATTAACACCATAATTTGTTGCCATGTATATAGAGTTGTTTGTTTCAAAAAGCTCACCTACTTTCTCCACAGATCCCTCTCTAGATAATCTCATTTATAAAAGCTCAAAAGAACTAGCCTCTTCTTTCAATTGCTTAAAACTTCAACAACAGAAAAAAAAATCCCAATAAGGAAGCCCAAAGTTCATGATACCATTTCCTTCCCCCTACCACGGCTTAAATAATGAATAATGATAATTTTTTAAGAGAAAAATGACATGTCAAATAAAGCTATCACTTAAGGAAGCAGTTCAATCCTAATCAAAAACTTAAAAACACGAGAATACATTAAAATCAACTGATAACCATCAGAATGAATACACTTACAGGAAGCGTAACTTAGTTAATTTGCCCAGTGACTCTGGTATTACACCGGTGAATCTGTTCATGTACAAATCCAAGCTAACCAGATTGGTCAAGTTACCTAAATCACTTGGGATGATTCCACTTATATTGTTGCTATAAAGCTCCCTGCATCATTTACAGCGAAAGCATAAGTGGGTTACGGATATGGTTAATAGTAAACTAAATAAGCCAATCATAATGCTCCTACAATAAGAAACAACTGATATTCACAAATTTCCAAGACATGCAATATAGTATACTATCATTAGTTTACACATATCATCATGATTAAAAGAAACTTTTTATAAATAAATAATAAACATCACATTTTCATGGAAAAGTTTATAAACATTTAATGCTCAAGTTTATCTTACATCTTATTTGCACAAGAGAGGCCTTTGATTAATAGGATTTTATCTAGCATAATAGCGTACTTGAAAATAACAAAACTCCTAATGCAAACTGAATCATACAAAACATTCAATGCAAACAAAATCATGCAAAACACTCAATGCAAATATGTAATCATCCCAACCTGAAAGAAATTTGTCATGGACTAGCATACGTTAAGCTCCAAGAAAAAAAAACATCAGGATAAATCAATTTTCAAACAAGGGAAATTCTGGGAAACAGAAACAGTCAATTACATGAGTCACAATCAAAAATTTGCCAACAGTTTCTAGCACGGTAAATCTCCATTCTTGAACTACACTGTGGAACATGAAGAGGTTTTTATCAGTAATAAGGAGGTTTCAAAATTAACAGATGTATAGGCATGCCGTAGCTTCTGTTTCCATATTTTCCGAAAACTATCAGATATTTGACTTGCCACAAGGCAGTAGACATTCAAACAGACAAACTCATACTATGCCAACTATGTGTCCTACGTTAACCATTCTTTATAGTGCATCTGCTAACCCAAAAATTGTAGTCATGCTTTCCATTCTTAGAGTTGTCCACAATCCACAATCTCTAAAAACTATCTCAATAGTGTCATTCATCCTGACCATTATACCTACATGCTGGAGCTAATATGACAAATGTTTTAATATATGTGAATCATAAGCATGTCAAATTGTATGGTATGGTAATTATTTCAGTAAATAAGAAGTGGTGCCACTAAAAATATAAAAGAAGCAAATGCTATTAATCACATTATATATTCAGGGAAGAACCAGCATATCTTACAAGTACTGCAGATTAGCCAGCTGCCCAAGCTGGGGGACCAGTGTACCAGAAAGTTGTGCATTTCCTAAGTCCCTGGAAAAGATAATCCATATACAAAAAGTGAAAAACATACAGAAGAGCTCGTAGCAGAAGAAGGGAAAAATAATACCCCAAACTCATCAAACTATTACTTGGAGATTTCCAACATATAAATAGAATAAAGATACTTACACTCTTATCACACTATTATCGTTATTACATGTAACATGAAACCATGTACATGGGTTGACAAGAGTCGGATCCCAACTCTGCAGCACATTGTTTGGATCATCTAAGTTAGACCGTAGGCTATGTAAAGCATCACCTGCAAACAGATACAAGATGCCAAATTCAATAACTGTGCATCTAAATACATGCTTTGGCAACTTATCTATAATGACTCCAAACCATCAAAAACAATAGAAAACAGAAGATCACAAAGACACAAATTTACGACAGACAGACAATGAATCCTAAGTACATATTTTTATGATAGCATGCTAAAACGTGTTTAAACATGTTTTCCTTCTTCAAAATCAAAAGGCTTTACTACCAAGGGAATACAAAATGATACACTATTTTTTAGTTGGATAAAAATTAATCCTGAAAACGAGCTTAATTTTGAAGTCGGTTAAACAACTGATCAAGAAAACATCCTTTAAAATTTTTAATTATACCATGACAAAATGCATGAGTAATAAATAAATACATTTTCCTTCTCAAAACAGTTTTGGAGCCAAGGGAGCAGAAAACTGCACAAACTCAGATTTGAAGTCAGATTGATAAACAATAAATTTCTGGAAAACATTATTTTAAATTTCTAACCATAACATGCCAACATGTTCAGAGATGTTTTTTCTCGAAACTGTGAGAATTTTAGCCAAGATCAAAATGTTCACCATTTATGAAGGCTAGAAGCATTAATCATCTAGAATGGAATATCCAAATCTGAGAAAATTCTGAAGTCAAAATTAAATGGAAAAAAGCTGCAGTTAGTCACATATGTGCTGGTATTTACTAAACATACCTATCATGCATCGTAGTGGAATTTCATATTTCTTGTAAGATCAATAATAGTGGAATTTCATATTTCTTGTGTTTAAACTAGAAAACAATGTCCCACCAGTTATCAACATCATTTTAAGGACCAACAACTCAGAAACTAGACAGTGGATATTGAGCCTTTGAATGTCCACTTCCTGGCTATTCTTTTCTTCCCAACTGACCAATTCTTGACTTTTTACTTTGCAAAAAATTCAGTCAAGCTTTTTCTAATAGTACACAATACAAATAAATATTAGATAAAATACTCAATTCCCATCAGTGATGTATCTCTGGCAACATTGTTGCAGCTTTTGACCTTGACTTTTCACTCATTTGACCAGAGCTATCTATATCTGCTTTCATTCCAGTTCTCATTGACCATTGTGCAATGCAAGTTGCTTTGTGTACACATTAATTGTACAGAAGAACAAAACTCATGGCAATCTAGAGGGATAAAATATACAGTTATTGTATTAATAATAGATTTCTTTGCAGTTTCACTAAGGTGCGCCTCTACTTCACTCATAGAAGACCCTAAAAATCACTTAGACATGCAGGTGGCAGTGATCAAGCATACACTCAAATGGCTAGCATCATTTTCCCTTGCCCACTCTGCACATATACTGCATGACGCAGTTTGGCATCACAACCCCATTTCATGTGCACTTTTATGTGGCCTATCAAAAGCAATTGATCATTGCCACTTGTGTGTGCATTTGTAGCAAAGATATCCATGCATTCAACATGACAAGCAGTCAATGGTGGTTAGATTTTATGCCATGAAAGGGTCAGTGCACAAGTTCCAAGAAGTCTGTGCACGGTTCTCACAATTAACAAAGGACAAGAGCTTTTTTTCTGTTGCCATGTATACAGTCATGCTTGTATACCAATCCAACACCTATATATATTAAGGTTTGGAAAGGTAGAAGTCAATTTTAAGCATCTTTCTTGAATAAAATAACTGCTGAAAGACTTGTAAGTTGACTTGTGAATCGCGATGTACCTAATCATCCCTTTCAGAAACTATTTCCATCTACAATCAATGGTATTAATCATCTGTGACTTGAGAGATATGCAGTTCTCCAACCTGCTTGCAAAAGTTAAGGCCAAATAGACTGGCTATTGTACACTCAATTTTTGGTTTAAAAATGAGGACACCAATGTCTCCACAAAGAGGGAATTCTATCAAGATCCATCTACTATCAATGTTATTAATCATCTCTGATTTGAGAGATGTGCAGTTCTCCAAACTTCTTGCAAGAGCTAAGGCCAAACAGAGTGGCTATTGTACACTCAATTTTTGGTTTAAAAGTGAGGACACCAATGTCTCCACAAAGAGGGAGTTCCACCAATTTCAGATGAAAATGGCCAACACATAGAAGAGAGTTAGTGCTACGGAGGATTCGTAAGCCCTTTCTGGTTCTGCCATGTTACTTCAAAGGGCAATGATGCTAATAACAAGGGACCTGAAAAATTTTCTATAGACAAGAAAGCCAACTACCACAACAATTATGAATTATGGGGTTGGAGTGTTCTAGGGCTCCTCCACCCTCGTCATGTTAATGATCATAGTAGATATATGTTGAGTCAACTATATTACCAAGTACATGGAAAGTTGTTTTGGGGACAACAACTAGTGCATGCAACAACAGAAACATCCAATATGGAAAGTTGTTTTGGGGACAACAACTGCTGCATGCAACAACAGAAACATCCAATTTGATACTTTTGTGAAACCCAGTGCATCACAACCAGATACCCATGTGCGGTTCTCACAGGCTTTTGTTTCATCGCATGTTGTGCTTTCTTCAGTTGCATGGGGCACTATGTGCCATTTAGAATGATTTTATGTCATATGTCTTGTAAGTGAGACTAGATCTTTAAGATAGTGATCTTTTATTAGGGATGGCCGACTTTTTAAAATAGTAGTTTTGTGGCAGCTTGCTTACTACAAAAGGGGTTTTGGTAGATATCATATTTCTATGACAATATGAGAACAATTAAAATGATACTAGAAGGAGTACTTGGTTGCCACTCAATTTTGACAATTCATGACAACAACATCAGACATTTTCTCTTTTTATTCCAAGCACAGTTGCATGGATGCAGATATGTTTACAAATATGGATGTGGTATCAGATATGTATACGGCCATTTTTTGAGAGCCCAAATATGGATAAGGCTGGATACGATATTTATAGAAACACATACACATGTTTAACGAATTTCTAAGTTATTAGAGGAGGTTTTCATTACTCCAAAAGCAATATAGACATATAATTGCTAAATAAAAAATTTAAGTTGAATTAACAATTTACAATATGCAAAAATTGTAGAGTTGCATTGGAAGATAACTAAAAAAGGGTCGCTGGAATGGAAAAGCATTTCATTTGTGTTTCTTTTGGTGTAGGTTTTGTTTATACCAATTTTCTTTTAAAAAGAAAAATCAAACACAGTAGTATCCAACATGGTTGGAAAATTATGGTTTCTCAGGTATGCATGGCTATAATTTATGACATGTATGCAGGCCGCATTGGTTATGGGGATACACGTGCCCAAGAAATAAAGGAGTTTCCGGCTGCTATGATTCTAAGTCATTTGTGCATTACAATAAAACTTGTTGCAACTTTAGCTTTCTTATATCACTGAATCTCCATGACAAAAGCCATGTCTCCATCTTACTAGTCATACGCATGTCACCTGACCTCTGTGCTCTTTTACTTTGTTGCCTGTAGTCACATTGCATAACCTCTTCAGTGTTCAGCATCTTTGTCAACTCTAGTGAAACCAAGAAGATATCCTGGCCTCAATGATTAGAAAAACTAAAGCAATATAAAGGAGACAAACTTCTTCAGTTAGCAATGTCAAAATGTAACTAAACACATCCCCAAGCATCATCACTATTATTTGTAAGTTTGTAAGCACCGATACTCTTAGGTACACCAAGTTTTCTACAGTAGCCATATAGAATCTACTGTGCTGATCCATTTGAGTGCATTAACACAGAATGGTAAGGGCTTGTATGCCAAGTTAAGGGTCGAGAACTTTCCAATATCACACTGCTCAGAATGTATGGGTTAGAGGATTTTCCACTATCATTTTTATCAGCAAGTGCATATTACCAGCAATTGAATTAAGATGGTGCAGACTTCATTCGCATTATCACAGATACTAGCATAACTCAATCAACATAACTTCATATATCAATCACATATATGTCCAAAACAGAATACATATACAAAATTGTACTGTCGAATTATTATATAGACACAACTTGCATCTAAGATCCAATTAATCTCCAACAATATGTTTAACATGTTGATGCTTATGTTTCAACAATCACCAATATCAAGATCACACCTCTCTCCTTTCATAAACAATCAGTAATCCACCATATAACCATTCATAATTATATTTTACATCGGACTAAACAATCAGATCATTTTTCAGCTGAATCATATAGGTTATCCACAAAATTGATGTCAACATTTCACCACAAATGCATGACCACTGTACATATGCTCAATCTAACCATGCATGTTGAATAACGGTGTGATATTCCACTAGGAGCAAAATTCTAGACAGAAATCCTGCCAAACTCAACCTGGCTTACATCGCATGCACAACAACTGTTAATTGTATTAAGATAGTAAACTGCACAGAAAAATGAGCATAAATGGCAATCCATGTCCAGCACCCAATGTCAATCCTCATGGCCCAAAGCTTGCAAGCTCACCATTTTAGAGCATGTCAACAACCAATGTTTTGAAGAGCCAATCAGAGTGCAAAAAGCACGTCAAATCAACACCTATAAACAAAAACTCGTCATCAGTTCAATTATTATACAGCCAAAACATTTTCAAGGAATCCACAAATGATGTCCTCTAGCGATAGTTCAGTTATCCAAAACCTATGTCACTTCAAAAAAAAAATTTGTGTTTCCAATTAGGAGCTACTCCCTGAGTATATCAATTCCATCAGTCAGATCAAATCCTGTGGTATTACATCACTCCCACACAGTAATGCCACAAGGCAATATCATCTGTCACTAGACTCAGGTGAAATCATTTCTGCAATTGACACTGCTGGAACACAAGGTGAAATTTTCTTAGTGGTTTCATTTTGACCTTGTCCTGATATATGATACTTTCTGTATTTTGAATTTTCCTTTTTCTGTGGTGGGATTTGAGTATGTTCCTCTGGAAAAACATGGCCCAGATAATAAACAAGCTCCCCAACCTGAATATTTGATCTGTGATGACAACCAGTTATTAAACTATAATGCCAAGGGCTAATACATTCTTCTACACATTCTTGAATGAACATACATAAACTCTGTACCATTAGAACTCCAGTTATATTTAACATTTAGTTTCATTCCTGTAAAGTTCTATCATAAAATTGTGTGCTAGCCCTAGAAAAATTACATTTCCTCGACCCAAAAGAATACTTATCATGGTCTGATACTGATACTGGAATATTGAAATATGGATTAAAACACCAACTAAGAACTATATTAAATTAAATTGATCAACTGCGAAACCCCATGATTTATTTGATTTGACAGAAATTAAAAACTTATTTGCCTCCGGTTGAATTAAGAGCGTAATCTTCCCCTCGCTATCTCAACCCCTTTCCTGATGTCGCTTTCACTTCAAAACAGTGCAAGCCTGTACCTGGAGCCAATATGCTCTTCCATGAGAGTTTGAAGCATGAGCTAATGAGCTCCGCCAAGAGACATTGGTGCACTCAGGAGCATCTAGAAAAAAAAAATCAGATCATTGCAAAATCCCAACTAATTGGGAAAGACTTAAATCTTGAAACTCAATCGCACAATGAACTTCAGATCACAATTATGTCACTTGTCTGAATCGTCTGAAATCGCATGGTGCCACACCCAACACCTCCGTTCGATTATTCGGTGTGTATTTACATAAATTGATGCAACCAACCTATATACTGTATTTGTAACCCCGGCGTACTGCGCCACAATCTTATTTCTGAAAGATCGTCGAAAACCTCCAAAACTCAAAGCATATAACTCCATGAACTTTAATTCTTACAAAACCAGATGATTCCCGGGCATGCTTCAAGACAACATCCACGCCAGAGCTCTCGATCATCTACAATCAGACCCCTTTCAAGAAGACATGAGGTCCTTGTACAACGATTTTAAGCTGCATAAGTTATCGCCAAATCTTTCGAACAAGCATTTGATACGGACAATGCATCCGATAAAACAAACCAGCATAAATTAGATTCCACCTCCTCACTCCCCAGGGTTTGCAAACAGAATAATACACCTTTATTTGGAAAGAAACTAAAAATGTAAACAGTCAAACACTAGAAAAACACCTGCATTTACTCGCTGTCTCGTCTCAACGAGAAAACGTCGCAAACAAAACAACAAAACTGAAAACGCTACAGTGGACCAAAGGAACGCAGTGCGCTAAAACAAATACAAATACAAAAACAAAACAAGCAACAATAACCTTCTGTATTAGCTTTAACTCGCCACAGCGGGTGATGCAGTAGCAGCAGCCACAACAACAGCGATACGTCTCCACGCCGCTGCAGCTGCTGCATGGCTCCGGCGCTTATGTATTTTCTCTAATTTGTTTCGTCGATGATATTGTCACGTACTGTAAACCCTAGTAGTCATCATATAGCATGAATCTCCCAGAGATCTGCACGGATTCGCCCCTCAGATCGCAGCATCAAGAAAGGGACTGACTTCAAACCCTAGCAAGCCACAGCAACAGCAACAGGAGCCTCGGAACCGAACAACTAGCGCAAAGACGATAGATACTGATACCACATGGATTCGAACCCGCGACCTGCCTCAACAAAAACAACTATTTTGCTAAGCGGAAGGCACTGAGACTGATTCGGTAAAAATGTGCGCGCCGGATAACATTTTCGTTATCCAATTATTTAATCATTTTCTCCAATTTTTTTAGTTTTCCAGTGCTGCCCTTTTTCGGTCTTCCGTGGGCTCTCTGGACGAGCATGCATCGATTGCCCGCTGCCCGACAGCCTGGTCAAACCTCACCCGCCGGAATATCTCGCCGGCGGTAGGAGTCCCGTCAACGGTCAAACCTCCGGCGGGCCCCACACTGCTATTATCGCTTTGTGCCCCAGTTAAGTCCCTAATCATACATCATCTGCTGGAAAACAATATTATTTTAATTTTATTCAATGGCGATGTGAAATTTCAGTCAACTGACGCTAACGGACAAAACAGACCGTGAGCTCTGTTTGTTTGCGGTTCTGGTTCCGTCAGTTGACGGAGCCGTGTTATTTCCGCCGTACGGCGGGCTTCGATCCTGTGACCTGCAAGCTCTAGTTGCTTTTGTTATTGAACGGACGTTTGAATTGCGGTGGGTCTCATGGGACTAAAATCACGGTCACATGGGAAACGTTTAAGCCCCCCTAAACGGGGTGGGTGGGGGGAAAATATGTTTTTGGGGCTGAAATTTTGCATATATTGTTGTTGGTGAATAATGTAAGTCCTTAATACGCTACGTAAGAATTAATTAGGTGAAAACGATAATTATATGCCTTCGAATGTCACCTTCGACATCGGAAGAAGAATTTTCTACCTTTGAAAATTATTTGTCACGTATTTCTATTTCATTTTTATTTCCTTGGCGTCGACCCATTGAGATAATGATTGTAGACTCGCTTAAAAGTACTCTCGTGCTGAATACATATGGGGGCTCTTAAAAAGCAAATTATATTTTTTATTAATTTTTGTTGGTATCCACTTGCAGGCTCACTTAAATATAACCATGTAAAGTCTTTAATGTTGACTATCCTTTTTATTACTTTTTACCTGGTGTCAAAGTAAAAGATCTCGGTGTGGATTGTTTTAAGTACAATTACTTGTTTGGTTCCAATGGATAATTTCGAAATTTTATGTTTTTTAGATAAAGTAAATGGATAGGATGGAATAACGAAAATCAATGCTTATGGTTTGTGGATTTATTGTTAATAGTTTTAAAATTGATATGTTGGTTATTTTAAATTTTATATTGAGCTAGACTATTATATTAGATTGACTCTAAGTGGCTTCTATTTACTCGCGATTTGCAAAGTGTTTAGTAAATTCTATATGATTATATGAAGAATTTAATAATATCTTAGAAATAGGCTCAATGAATCTTGGTGCTAAAAGATACTTTTTCAATAAACTAATTGTCAAGAGATGGCTCTTATCTTCTCCAATAAGGGATATGTGACACTCAAAGCAGTAGTCAATCTAAAGATTCCAAGCAATGACATAAAGTTTTGAGGAAAAGTCATCGCGAAGACTAGATAAAGTATTTTCTAACAAAGTAATTGAAATGTTCCTAGAATGATTTCTCCTTCTAATTGCTCGTTTTAAATGATGTGTCAATATCTTTGATCTCATAAATGAAATTCTATAAATAATAAGACATAATGAATAGTCATAGAAATGTGTATTGATTCGACTCGCAATGGCTAGTGCATGAGGAAAGGAGTTGATTATTTTAATTGCAATATCAACCTTAAGTGTCATGAGATTGACCTGAGATGGCAAAATGCAAGTCTTAAGATCAAGGATGAATGCATTTAATTCTAGGTTAATAATAAGCTTAATACATGAAAATAGGTGTAAATGGAGCTAGGATAGGGTCGTATATATGGGAATGTGTGAAGGTTATAGTAAATGGGAAGGATAATGGTGTAGGAAGGGAAAAATTAGTGCAAGAATGCATAACTTGTTGATACATAGTTTGTTATATACTCAAGTTTAGCTTTAATTAAATCATAGGATAACCCTTATGAAACTTTTCTATTTCAAAGTCTGAGTCTTTTGAGCATGCATATCTAGGAAAATTATAATTACTCTTGTGTATGGTTTGGTCCCTCCATAAACCATTTGGCTTGGATCTCTATTTATCTCTTAAAATTTGGTAGAAGTATTTTTTGGAGTTAGTTATTGTCTTAAAAGTGCAATGTTGGAGAATTTTAGAACTACACTAAGTGTACTAGTAGAGGATTTTTTGTCATGTTGGCATAACTGATCTACAAGTTGCTAATGAAGAAAAGAACTTATGTATTACATGTTCATCAATTATATTGTTTGTCACTAATGTCAAATGTTTGGCATATTATTTCACCTTGTTACCATATCTTTAGCAAGTATTAAGGGAACCAAGGAATTGAGAAAGAATAGTTAAGAGGAGACTTATCGGGTAACGATTGAAATAAACAATGAAAATAGTGTTATTGATGAAAAGTCTTATCGGACTACCGACAAAGAAGGATTGTCGATGAAGAAATCTCTTGTCGGAGAAGCGAGAAAGGTCAGTTAGTATTAGGTTAAGAAAGGAAGATTGTTCAAGAAGTTACTACAAGGATGGAAAGACATTATTGTGATCATTGGATCTAGGTTTAGGGTTTGTGGTATACTTACTGACAAGAGGAAGACAAAGAGAAGGTATCATGACTGGAGAAGTGGTTGGATAAAACAGGTCAAGTCAAGTCAAGTCAAGACAAAATTGTGAAGAAGCGATAAGTGGGTTGCAATCATAACATGAAAGAACAACAATGGTATGTTGTTGTATTGAAGAGCTTTAAGGGATCTAATATAGCAAGGCAATCCAAGTTATACATTATTTATTTATGTTATCTTCTTACCATTATAATAGTCAAAATCCCTTCAAAAGGTGTGTTGGCTTTTGATTTAACATTTTTTTAATAACCCAATGATAAGAACGAATATGTCTAGGGTGAAGCTAATTCTCATATTCAACACACCTATTCAGACATCGGGGCCAACTATAAGGCTAAACTCCTTATTCTTTAGGCTTTGTTAGACCTTAGATTCTATTATGTGACTAGTGCAAAAAACCATAAATCTGAATCTACATACAACAAATAAAAATCCCAAATCCTTCTATACTTATGCAATAATAGAGGCATGAAACAGCTAATAACATGACCTATGCACTCACGAGTTGAGTGAGGGTTAACCTTTTCAGCTCTACAACATGAAAAGGAAAATATATTGATTATAAAATGATATTAGCATAACCCATATATGAGACAACAAGAAACATGTAGATTCTTTGACTGATCAATACCCTATCCATTGGGTATTTCATAAATCATAACACACATTAAGATATCTATGATCTATTCTTTCACTTTGTGAATTAGACATCAATGTTCAAACTAAACCTCATACTCATCAAATCCTTCTGAGAAATCTGCAACCCAATCAAGATATACCAAGCATTTAATTGATTCTTTGAATCAATGGCAAAACACATCACAACATACAACCCAACGGAGTTGCAACTGAGATTTATGTTTTTTGTCCATAAATCACAAAAGATTACAAACAACAAAGACATGAGATGAGAATCATAATGAAACTATATTCATTTTTTGTTTTTGTATTCATTTCTTTAAGACAAATACATTCAAAATGCATGAAGATAACTCAGAAAAATCAAATAGATAAGAACTAAAACCCTATAACTTCATTGTTGTTGTTCATACAAGAGAGAATACTGAGGATATGGAAACATAACTAGAGCTTTGCTCAATGGACTAGAACCAACCAACATCCAACCCTAGAGAAAGAAAAAGAAGAGAATAAGTAGAAGAGGAAGAATTCTTGGATCTGATTTGATGATGCCATTTGTCCACTTGAAATTCTTCCATCTGTTGAAAACAAGCCTCTCTCTTCTCTCTTCAACTAAAACTTTAGATCAAATCTCATCATTGTGCATAACCAACTCTGAAAATATCTCCAAGAATGACGAGAATACCTTTCTTGATAAAATATATGATCTACTACCAAAAACTCTACTAAAAGTTCCACTAAGCTTATTTGGAGGCAAAATAACATCAACTATAGGATCTTTTCCAAGTTTGGTGAATAGCCACTTCACTGTTTGGCCACAAACTAAATCTGAACTACCTATAACAAAAAGTAATTGAATATGAAGCATCTTGGAAAAATTTGAGAATATCTACTACATACTAATACCTGTACAAAAACTGATGGAAAATATGGAAAGTAGACTCTAAGAGCTTTCCCACGATATGCAATAGTCATATATTTGATGAAAATTCAGGTAGGTAACCCTCCATTGAAAACCCAGGCAAGGCAGAAGACTGAATGTGCAAGCATTCTCTCAAAAATTGATTTATTATAAAGTTTAAAACTTTATAATAAGTGGAATTCAAAATTAAAATAGTGGGCTCATCTTGTGTTTTAAATTCCTCTTAAAAACTGAGTATGTGTGTTCACTTCATACTAATATTTTATTTAATTTTGAGTTTTCCCTCCATAGCATACCTTGGTCAAACCCATGTTGATTGCACATATGCCACATGTCAACTCATGATTGGTTTCTAATATTCCAGTCACTGCCTAATCAACAACTTATCAGCATCTCTGGTCCACCTCACATGTCAACACCACATGCTCAGGTCCTCGTCACTTTGCCACGTCACCCAACTCCACTTCGGCATCCCTGCCACATGGCAACATCTTGTTGCATCATGATGACATCATCATCTCCTTGTGGGACAATGAGATTGTGCCATGTGTCATCTATTGGTGTCACTATCCTCATCCTTGGGCACCACTTGTCGTGCTCTGATTTGTCAACATTGTAACGTCATCAACCACCCAGATGCCACATCACCACCTACTCATCTCACACCTGGACCTGTAATGCCATGTGTCATAACTGTGCTTTCTCTCAACTTTGTAGCTTCCTTTGGCAAGAACACAAGACTATTCCATGTGGTGCCTTCATCTATATCAATTTGTCGGGTCTCATCACCACGTGGGCCCACCTCACTTTATCTCACTTTTGATGGCTTCACTTAGCAAATGAGCGAGTGGGCACCATCTGTCCAATTGTTCCAGCTTGGACTCCTTGGGACGCATGCCGCATGGCTACTTTTGGTTGGTCATTTGGGTTGCCACATGGCAATTTATTGTTCATCCATCCATGCTTAGTTGTCAATATCATCTTTCAAAATTAACTCCATGAAGTACTAAATGTCCTGACTAACCCCATGTAACCCTTGTAATCTGTGTCAAAAGCCTAATGTTTTAGACATTATACATTGAAACAACAACATATAAAAATAGAAAGGAAAATGTCCTCATTGTGTATGTGGGATAATATGTTTTGTTTTTCCCCCTTTGTTATTTTACACAGCCCGTACCTTAATCATTTGATCTTTTATGTGTTTTTCCTGCATACTTTGAACTATATGCTCTCCACTTCAACACTGCTTTACTCATTTATCCCATCCCATTTGTGTTTCTTCAATCCAACTTCTTGTTGTATTCTTCCTCAGCATGTATACTAGTGAGAGGGTTCAAAAGTTTGCATTAGGCCCTGTTTTCAAAGATGGCATCATTATCTCGTGGATTTTAAAATCCAATCACTAGTACATTTGGGTTGCATTTTCAACCTAAATTTTTGATGGTAGGCCAATTTGTCTTGTCAAATCCATTTTAAAAAAAATATGATCTCGATAATTTCAAAATTTTGACATAAGTTAAGTTTATTGTCAAAATTTCGACAGAAGTTAAGTTTATCGTTGAAATTTTGACATTGTCAGGTATATTTCAAAAAAAAGTGAAACTTCATTTACTCATGTGGGAAAGTACGGGTAGGAGGCTTTAGAGGTGTGACGAAGATCTTTTTAGCATCATTCAAAGTAAGGGTTCATGGATTAACTTTCATTCTCGTCCTCTTCTGTTTGGAACCCTCCCTTCAAATTTTTCTTTGATGTTGACAAGATGACAATATGATCAATATCCCTTTTTCCACAATTTGTTGCTTGCAATGATTCAGAGCAAGAATAAGAACACTATAAAAATGCAAAGTTGCTTACAAATGTTATCTACAACTAGTAAACACAAGTTCAAAGCCTAATGGAAGAAGAAATCGAGCATTACGCAAAAAAGAAGGCTAAAAATTTTGTTAGATACATTACCATAATCACTGTTTTGACACTTGCTTTCAGTCTGATAAGAGGAAAGGGTAGTTGCCCAGCTAAAAATGGCCTGGTGGAAAATTCCTTTGCCCTGTTGTCTTTTTTACAACAATTGCACCAATCTGCATTGCGAACATTAGGCTCCTTTGGTTTTGACCCAAAGCTCAATGTCAATTAGTCTGATTTTCTCAACAAATATTTTGGATAGGTAGGAAATGATGTGGGTGTTCATTCTTGGTCGAATTTTGTCACAAACCTCAATAGATTTTTAACAGGCATTAAAAACCAGGAGGTAAGAAAATGGGCTTTGCAAGTGCATTCTCTTTGGAATGTACTAAGCAGGAAAGTTAATAAAAGTGTAGGCAAAGAGCTTGATGTCCATACCCTTATGTCGTTATCGGAGGCTCTCATTATCCCTAGCTCACACTTTAAGAAGTTTGTTATAGGGACAATTATTGGATAATAAGGTATTTCTGAAATTTCTATGCTTCTTTCTTCTATAATGTATAAGAGTTAATATTATATCCATAAATTGATAATCATTCATAACCACAATTTTTTTTAAATAGTTGCTTGAAAACCCCTGTGATCCACTATTTTCTTTCATTCAGTTGGTAGATTGTTACACCCATGAATATCTTTTATTTAGTAACTTGATAAAATTGCACACCCTCAATGAATTGGCAAGTTGATTAATCCTGACTTTCATAGGCTAACTATTACGATGATAAACACTTTCAACCACAATTGTTTAATGGTTAGTCAACACACACTTTTAAAATTAATATTAAGTAAAACTTTCCATCCTCAAAATTTTAAACAATAAAATTGAATATATTGCTAAAGCCCAAAAAATTGGAAGTGTAGTAGCATGCTTAGAACATTGTTAAAGCACAAAGCTCTTTAGCTAGTTCTCTGGGGATTTCTAACATGCCATAACTCAATCTTACTAAACTGAATATGGTCTACTAGACTAGTAGGTGGCTAGTAAATCAACAATTACCGATTATGGTCTATTAGACCAGTAGGTGGCTAGAAAATTGACAATTAGGAATTACACATGATTTTATGAAATTATGCAATTTTGGAGTTATTTTAGAAGACAAAGGTTGCTCTAAAAACATTCAATGTATGTTCTGTCATAATACCCACCAATTAAAATATAAATGGAAGATCTTCTAGCTAAGTTGTCTGTCCTTATATGAGTTTGGTTACATGTGTAGGGATATGGTATGGTGGTTCACAAATGGTTTTGTCCCATGTTCCATAGGACTTGGTCATGGTTGTACAAATATTTATAAAGATTCTAGTCATGTAAACAAAATTAATCATAGTATGCACTAAATAAACAAATTCAACCATAAAATAGTACCAAAGGATGACAGTTTGATGCTATAAGCCAAAAAATTAAAATGGTTTATAAAGTTATATCTTCTAGTAAATATAAGATAATAGACAGTAGGATAATAAAGTAAAATTAGTCACACTAATGCTTCATCTCCATCTACAAAAATAGCTAATCCTCGTAGCCTTAATAACAAATAAAGAAATTATGGCTAGTTATGATAAGTATCACTCCCTCCCTCACATGATATGAGTCATGCTTTCATTCACACAATTTTTGGGTATCAAATCAAATGTAATAAGTAAAAAAAAATTTAAATATAGTAATGAATCATTGGGAGAAGTGAAGAATTAACTGTGCAAGAACAAGGAAAGGAAAAGTGTCACTTGTTTGCAAATTGTGAACTAGAACTCGTCAAAATTAATGTAAAAATCAATCATCATGTGGTATCCCTATAGAAGAAAAAAAAACCTTGGATCAAGAGGAGGCACATAGTACACCATTGAGACTTCACATTGATCACAAAATGGATCAAATTGCAATCATGGCCTAGCCCATTACAGATGTTGAAAACATGTAACCAAGGTATGACATTTATTTTGATTTTTGTAAAAACGGTTTTGATCATGAGCTAGCATCCATTTTACATGAACTAAATAACATGGTTGAGTCTTCCTATGTTTGTACTCAAGTTGATAGTGGTGCACATGAGATATATATTGTGGACTCGAGGCATAAAGGTCATGATTTTGTTTATCACACTATTGGAGATGTTAAAATGACACAAGATTGTTGAAAATAATTGGTTAATTGTGTATTGTCTTTGATGTTAGACAAAATGTCATATCATTGCCAGTCAGTATGCCAAGCACACTCGGGTGATGAAGATAGTTTCTTGTGTCTACCAAGCACTCTAGAGTTTTCCAAGTTTACAAGACAGTGTCTACTGAGTTCACTTAGGTGTCAAAGGGAAGTTTGCAGAAGTTGAGTGTCAACCGAGCTCACTTGATTAATAAAAGAAATGTTGGATGGAACCAGTGTTAACCAAGTTCACTCAGTTACCAAAGGAATTTTGTGAATATGTAGTGTTAACCAAGTTCACTTGGTTAACACAGGAAAATCACTTATGAGTTAGTGTCTACCAAGCAAGGGTGGCTAATGAAAGATTTTCTTGTTTTGGCATATTGAGTTCAATTGATTTTATTGTTGGTTCTAGCTATCTGAGGATATAAATATTAAGTATTCTAAGTTGTGTTCAATATGACTTGACAATATGTAAGATATAAATATAAGGTCAAGTTGAAAATTGAATTTGTGAAACATAACAGAAGATTTGAAGATGCTTAGAGGAAGTGAATTGGAAGGATAACCAAAATATCTTTGTTGAGCTGCAAAGATACATTCAATCAGAAAGGATCAAGTATACAAGCCATAATTGAGATATGTAATCAACAATTTAGTTGCATTAGAAATCAGGTCATTTCATTGTTACTCTCTAACCATTGTAGCAGTGATCTAAATCTCTTAACAGAGTTGGCTTAACAACTATTTGTAAATCCTCTAACAAGGTGACATTTCTATTTGAAGTGTCTTAAATACCTCTAATAAGGCCACTCCTAATAGGGTGATCAAATCCTCTAACAGGGTCACATCTAATAGTGTGTTTTGTAACCTTTAACTGGGTTGGCTCCTAATAGGGCTCACTTCAAAAGAGTGAAACTAGTAACTAGTTAAAATTAGTGGTTTTTCCCAAATTGGGTTTCCAAGTTAATTCTTGGTGTCACTTGTATTCATGTTATTTCTTTTATGTGTATGCAACTAAGTTAAATTCACGATTAATCACATTAAGATTAGTATATTCAATTATTGCCAAGTTAAAATTGATCCTCAGTGCTTGTCGAATTACAACATTTGCTAGTATAAACCAAGTGCTTATGTGTTTGTCGAGTAACGACATAATACAGTTTAACCAGAGTTTATGTTTTGATTTGTATTGACATCTAAGAGATCTATGATTTATTTTTATAGTAAGTGATTCACCCCTCCCCTCTCAGTTACTCCTCTTATATTTCTAACAATTGGTATTAGAGCTTTTGGTGCTTGTAAAGAAGGTTTTAATGACCTAAGCTAAAGATTAGGATGTCTTACAAAAGAGAGATTCCCAAGTTGAATAGAGATAACTTTGTAGCATGGCAAGACCTTATGAAGTTGCATCTAGCAACCATCAACGATTCAGGTTTAAAATACTTAAACACTGCTTACAAAGATCCTACTGGTATAATGATCGTAGAAGAAATTGTTGAAAAGAAAAATCATAATATCATGATGATTGGCATAGCATCAGCTCATAACTATGTTGAATTTGATGAGGTCAAAGGTTGCACTATTGCTTATGAAATGTGGATCGAACTGAAAGATATCTATGGAGGTGATGACAATGTAAAAAGAGCTAAGGTAGAAAGCTTGAGAGGCTACTTTGATCAAATGAAGATGAGAGAGGATAAAAACATTGCAAAATACATTGAGGGAAATAAAGCAAGTGTGAGTGCAATCAAAGCATCTGGAGAAGACATTGATGACAAAATAGTTGTAAGCAAGGTACTCAGAACCTTTCTTCCTATCCATGCAATTAGAGTGTCAGCTATTCAAGAGATGATATGTGATCCAAATAATAAGATAAATATGGATGCTCTAGTGGGAAGATTGACAACATTTGAACTAGATAACTATGATAATTATACTCCTAGTTCTATCACTCTTAAGTTTGCATTTGAAGCCAAGGTATCACTCAAGAAGAAAGCTAAAAGATCTAAAAGTAAACAATTTGAAAGTAAAGAGGAAGATAGTTATGATAGTGATCTTGAAGCCATTGAAGCATTTCTTGCAAGAAGTTATCTCTTATGAAGAAGTTGAACACATTGCTGTAAGGTGCCCAAACAGAGAAGACAAAGATGAAAAGAAGCACAACAAGTACAAAGGCAAGAAGGATTTCAATAATTTCAAGGACTACAAGGACATAGGTAAGAAATTTTGTTTTATAGCTAAAGATTCAGATAGTAGCGAAGATGATGAAATGGTATATATTGTTGTAAAAGATGAATCTGATGATGGAGGTAAAATGGCACTTATCTCTCATGTTAGCAAGAATAATACATGGATTATTGATAGTGGCTTGTTGCATCATATGACTGGTGATAAAATAAAGTTTGAACACATGAAACATTATGATGATGGTAGTGTGAGATTTGGAAACAATGAACCTTGTTGCATAAAGGAAAAAGTTTGTATCTCACTAACCAATGAACTTAGATGTGATAATGCTTATTGGGTTGAAGGACTAAAGCATAATTTACTAAGTGTGACACAATTGAATAACATTGGATTCAAGGTAGAATTCATGAATGAGAAGACCAAGCTGCTAGATGCAAAAGAAAATTTGGTTGGGTTTGGCAAACAAATAAAAGGTAATCTATTCTACCTAAATCTTAGTGAAAGTTCATGTTTTATTGCTCAAGTAGAAGAAAAGAGTAAGAGGTATTCCTAGTTTGAGGTAACTGTTACATATTGTGCCCCACCTCCAAATATTTGAATTTTAAATATTGCCCGCCCAACGGTCACTTCCCTGTTTAATGCTATTTTAAATATCCCAGGAATATTGAAAAAATTAAATGCTAACCTTATGATATTTATTCCCTACGTATTTTGAATGTTTTGCGAGCCTGCAAGTCCCCATCATCAGATCAAGATAAATCAACGGTTGACACTATGTTGCTATGGAAAGTTGCACATTGTTTTGCGTTAGTGACATAACGCCTTTAGACCGTGTGGCCAATGGGTTCTCCTTTTCTTTATTGTTTCTCTGGCGCCGAGTTTTTCTAGGTCCACGGTGGGTGCTATGGCACTATCAGAAAATCTATATTCCTCGCCGTTAGCGACATAGCACCCAGACAGAAAGTGCTATTGTGACGACGTCAAAAGGCAAGTGGGTCCTAAGTATGCCCTGTCAGATATCAGTGACAAGGATTTGTCAGACACGTTGGCAGTGGTCAATTTTGTCATTGGCTGAGGTATGACTGTGTAGAATGTGGGCCCTACAAGGACTTGTCAAATAGGTTGGCACGTGGCCAATTCTCATTAGTTGGCATACTGATAAGTAAAATCCATCTTGCTCGTTGTTAGATCAATTCAGATCAACGGTGGGTGCTATCTCGCTATAGAAAGCTGCAAGAACATTACCCATAGCGACATGTAGCAGGGTGGGGCCGAGTGTTATGAAACTGCAGGGATGGTACCAGTTCGGACCGAGTCAAATGCCAAGTGTGCTAAGCTATTTCGTGGGCCCAGAAGTTTTAAGGGCAAAGCGTCGTAATATGGCGAGTCTTCACGATTGTTAGATCTAAGGATATCGAAGGTAGGCGCTATCTCGCCATGGGAAAGTGCTCAGAGGATACACATAGTGACATAGCGCCTCGACGACATGTGTCCTAGTGGGTCAAGCAACATTGACAGTTAATGACAGCAGTTAGAATAATTGCCATGGTCAGGGTTTTAGCAAGACCACCGTAGTCAGGGTTGAGCTGGCACGGTTAGTTAAAAGACATGGTCAACTCGGAGAGACTTTGCAGGGTGGTGAAAAGATAAAAGACTATTGGTCCACATGGCTCATCTCGATGCCAAGATAGTGCTGCAGTGGCAGAGAAGAGAAACGCTACAGGAGGCAACATTGTTGAAAATGTAATAAGAAATTTAATGTTATGTTTTAAATGCTTTTAGTTTTTGAAGTTTGTAATAACGTCCTACATGTGGTGGCATACCTAGAGTAGCAGTTCGATAAGCTCTCCAGATATAGCCACCTAGGACTAGGTGTGTGGATCTTAAATTAGAATAGTTTTTTTTTAGTTCGTAGGTGGAGTGTTTAATGATTTTTAGAATCCAATAATAGGTAGTAGATAGTTTTTGGAATATTCCTGACTTAGAAAACGACTGTCTAATATTGGTAGAAAAAAAAAGTTTCAGATTCTTATCCTTTTTTTGGATAGAAGACATTCTTCTTTTCTAAAATAAGAAGAAAACGTTTCACATCCTTTAATTAAGAAAAGAAAATCAGTTTTAAAAGAGAGCCAGTCAGCTATGTAAAAGAGGAATCGAATTTGGAGATATATGGAATGTTTTTTCATTTTGTCTTTGTGCAAGTTTTCGATGGTCTGAGTTTTGAATGAATTTTTCTTATCTTCTCACTGGAAACAAGTTGATAGTTTGCAGAAGATTAAAAAGTTTTAGTTTTGGGTCGAATTCGGTATGTTTGCAGAAAATTAGTCTCAGTGCATGGGTAATATCTCCCAAATGCACCGTTGGATTTTCATGAGCTTTGGATATGCTATTATAGGCCTAATTATGCCCATCTTCACCAGAGTGATTGTAGAGTTTTGATCTGGTTCAAGAGTTATTCATGTCTGAGTGCAGGTCTATCTAGAGACAGCAAGAAGAAATTTTTGGGGGGATTTATTTTCAAAGTTTTCAATCTAGTGGATGGTTATAGGAGTCTTATGAGTTGAGTCTAAGGTATCTCTGGTTGTGTTTTCATAATAATAATAATGATAAGAACAGTTGCTTCAAGGGGCATCTACAACCTTCAGGATCACACACGATATATTATAACCACCCATTGTGATTTGAACCAACTGTTCTTATCATTATTATTATTATGAAAACACAACCAGAGATACCTTAGACTCAACTCATAAGACTCCTATAACCATCCACTAGATTCAAAACTTTGAAAATAAATCCCCCCAAAAATTTCTTCTTACTGTCTCTAGATAGACCTGCACTCAGACATGAATAACTCTTGAACCAGATCAAAACTCTTCAATCGCTCTGGTGAAGATGGGCGTAATTAGGCCTATAATAACATATCCAAAGCTCATGAAAATCCAACGGTGCATTTGGGAGATATTACCCATGCACTGAGACTAATTTTCTGCAAACATACCGAATTCGACCCAAAACTAAAACTTTTTAATCTTCTGCAAACTATCAACTTGTTTCCAGTGAGAAGATAAGAAAAATCCGTTCAAAACTCAGACCATCGAAAACTTGCACAAAGACAAAATGAAAAAACATTCCATATATCTCCAAATTCGATTCCTCTTTTACATAGCTGACTGGCTCTCTTTTAAAACTGATTTTCTTTTCCTAATTAAAAGATGTGAAACGTTTTCTTCTTATTTTAGAAAATAAGAATGTCTTCTATCCAAAAAAAGGATAAGAATCTGAAACTTTTTTTTCTACCAATATTAGACAGTCATTTTCTAAGTCAGAAATATTCCAAAAACTGCCTACTACCTATTATTGGATTCTAAAAATCATTAAACACTCCACCTACGAACTAAAAAAAAACTATTCTAATTTAATGTTATGTTTTAAATGCTTTTAGTTTTTTAAGTTTGTAATAACGTCCTACATGTGGTGGCATACCTAGAGTAGCAGTTCGATAAGCTCTCCAGATATAGCCACCTAGGACCAGGTGTGTGGATCTTAAATTAGAATAGTTTTTTTTTAGTTCTTAGGTGGAGTGTTTAATGATTTTTAGAATCCAATAATAGGTAGTAGGCAGTTTTTGGAATATTCCTGACTTAGAAAACGACTGTCTAATATTGATAGAAAAAAAGTTTCAGATTCTTATCCTTTTTTTGGATAGAAGACATTCTTCTTTTCTAAAATAAGAAGAAAACGTTTCACATCTTTTAATTAGGAAAAGAAAATCAGTTTTAAAAGAGAGCCAGTCGGCTATGTAAAAGAGGAATCGAATTTGGAGATATATGGAACGTTTTTTCATTTTGTCTTTGTGCAAGTTTTCGATGGTCTGAGTTTTGAACGGATTTTTCTTATCTTCTCACTGGAAACAAGTTGATAGTTTACAAGAAGATTCAAAAAGTTATGGTTATCCAGAAAAGGGGGAAGCACTTATGATGAGAAGAACACTGTTGAAAATGCTTGTCAAAGAAGAACCACCACAAAGGAAGTCCATTTTCAGAACTACCTGTAAATCTGGGGGAAAAGTTTGTAAGGTACTAGTAGACTCTGGTTCTACAAAAAAATTTGTGTCTCTTGAAATGGTGGAAAAGTTAAAGCTACCAAGAATACAACACCCGTATCCTTACAAAATATCTTGGTTAAATAAAAGGCAGCATACTATAGTGGAAGAGCAAGCTTGGGTGGAATTTCAGATTGGAGCCTATAAAGATAGATTATTGTTTGATATTGTTAATATGGATGCATGCCATTTACTTTTCGGTAGACCCTGGCAATATGATCTCAAGGCACATCATGATGGAGTGAAGAATACGTATACCATTACAAAGAATGGAAAGGTCATTGAATTGATACCTTTAGTTGAGCCAAGTCAAGAAGAATCCAAAACCGCAGAAGCCAAAGTTATGGTGATGGGTAAGAAAGAATTCTTGAAAGAGGTGAAAGGAAAGAAGAGCCCACTCTTTGCACTGGTTCCGGTACTCAAAGACAAATTACAGAATGATGCTGAAAATCAGACTGAGGAAGAAAATTCAGAGATGGAGTCTTCAAACTTGAAGGTGGAAGTGATAGAAAAGAAGAAAAGAAAGGAAGAAGAAATGAGAAAACAAAAAGAAGAGGTAAGCAAGATAGAAGAGGAAATAAAAACTTTGAGAAGGAAACGTGAAGATAATGAAGCTAAGTTGAGAGAAAATAAAATGTAGAAAGAAGGAGTGTAGCAAGTAAATGTTGATGAAAAGAATAAAGAGGAAAGCCCTATGGGATTTGAGTGTGATAAAGTTATGGTTGGAACAATAATGTGTCCTTTGAAAATAGAGAAGAGTACAATGTTGGAAGGTACTCCTACGGAAAAGATTTTGGAGGCAACTGATGAAGCCTTAAATATGCATAATGAAGAAATATGTCAAGAGGAATGGCATGAAGATGAAGCTAAGGAATGTGTAACAGCAAGTTCTAAAGAAGAATCTGATTTATGGAAAAAATTTGCAGCCATTGTGGGAGAATGGAAAAGGCATGGCGGTAGTACGGAAACTCAGCTTGAAGAAGAAAGGAAAGAGTGCAATATTGTTATTGTTCTTGAGCAAAGTTGTAATAAGAAAGAGATATTTGAAAGTGAGATTACTACAGAAGATCAAGATGATGATAAATGTTTAATAAAGGAAGAAGAGATAAATACGATTCTTAAGATTCAAGATTTTAAATTGGTTGATAGTCAAGAAGCAGATAAGTTTATGGTTACTATTGATGAAGATAGATATGATGCACATTACATGGTGTATAAGGAAGCTCATATTCAAAAAGAGAACTCAAATAATTTTAATGCTGATGATATGTTTTCTTCTAATAATGTTTATGCAGGGATGTAGATTTCATGTATAGTGAATCATGCTGGAGAATTTTCTGTGACATTTACAGCATTAAAGAATCAAAGCTACAATGTGGAGAAGTTGGATATTATCTTTGTTTTTCTTGTAGATATGCTCATCCTAGTTCAAAGAAATTGGAAAGTTCGAAAGAAGAATGAGATTCATTTCTACAACACATCATCTCAAGAGGACTTGAGATTCATTCTACAGGGGAGTATGCTGCAGTGGCAGAGAAGAGAAACGCTATAGGAGGCAACATTGTTGAAAATGTAATAGGAAATTTAATGTTATGTTTTAAATGCTTTTAGTTTTTGAAGTTTGTAATAATGTCCTACATGTGGTGGCATACCTAGAGTAGCAGTTCGATAAACTCTCCAGATATAGCCACCTAGGACCAGGTGTGTGGATCTTAAATTAGAATAGTTTTTTTTTAGTTCGTAGGTGGAGTGTTTAATGATTTTTAGAATCCAATAATAGGTAGTAGGCAGTTTTTGAAATATTCCTGACTTAGAAAACGACTGTCTAATATTGGTAGAAAAAAAAGTTTCAGATTCTTATCCTTTTTTTGGATAGAAGACATTCTTCTTTTCTAAAATAAGAAGAAAACGTTTCACATCCTTTAATTAGGAAAAGAAAATCAGTTTTAAAAGAGAGCCAATCGGCTATATAAAAGAGGAATCGAATTTGGAGATATATGGAATGTTTTTTCATTTTGTCTTTGTGCAAGTTTTCGATGGTCTGAGTTTTGAACGGATTTTTCTTATCTTCTCACTGGAAACAAGTTGATAGTTTGCAGAAGATTAAAAAGTTTTAGTTTTGGGTCGAATTCGGTATGTTTGCAGAAAATTAGTCTCAGTGCATGGGTAATATCTCCCAAATGCACCGTTGGATTTTCATGAGCTTTGGATATGTTATTATAGGCCTAATTACGCCCATCTTCACCAGAGCGATTGAAGAGTTTTGATCTGGTTCAAGAGTTATTCATGTCTGAGTGCAGGTCTATCTAGAGACAACAAGAAGAAATTTTTGGGGGGATTTATTTTCAAAGTTTTGAATCTAGTGGATGGTTATAGGAGTCTTATGAGTTGAGTCTAAGGTATCTCTGGTTGTGTTTTCATAATAATAATAATGATAAGAACAGTTGGTTCAAATCACAATGGGTGGTTATAATATATCGTGTGTGATCCTGAAGGTTGTAGATGCCCCTTGAAGCAACTCAGCTGAGTGACTGATTCCTCCTGAGTTTTCCAAGGTGTGGCTCTACATCAGATAGGTTAATTTGCTGACCTTGCTGATTCATGAGATAGAAACAGGGGAAATCAAGGGTTTTGCATGAATCTGATCTTCATGATCGATTTCAACCACCTTGGAGTAAATGCGAAACAAAGAAGAACACTCTACCACCCCGATCTATCTATCTACCTGGTCAGAGCACAATTATGGCGTCATTTCCATCTTCTCGAGGCCCTGTTCCAACCAAGATCAGATATCATTGCATCTAGATCTATACCTAGATCAAATTTTCTCCATGATTGTTCCTTGCAGGACTTAATGGCAAGTAGTTGCGAAGTAACTACAGTTAGAGGACATCTCAGTTATGCCTGCACTATAAAGGCAAAATTTTATGATTTTTGTAGGGTCAACCTTTTTCTATTTTCTCTGTTACTGCTTTGCAGATTCTCAATGTAAATTCCCCTGTGCCTCTAAACTACATGATTTTTTGTCTTATCTCCTTTAGCCATTGGTATGAAAGTGCAAGAATTCTTTGCCTCTTACTGGTGTTTTGTAGAGATCTATGATCTGCATGACTGTATCTCCTTGGCTTATGAATGATAATATAAGTGAATCTCTCTTTCCTTGTGTCATTCATCTTGGTCTTCTGATCTGCATGTGATTATTAGATTAAAGCAAGTCTGAATGTGTATATCCTTAGTTTCATTCTAATTCAATAGTGCACATATGGGCAGAGATTGGTCTGAACACTCTATTTTGGTGCATCACCTCTTTATATTAGATTAGGTAGATTTGTTTTCATGCTCTCTTTCTCCCTTTTCCTCTCCAAGAGTAGTTAGGTGCATCCTGATAGTAAGAGGAAGCCGACCTTCTTCGAAGACTCAACCTCACAGTTCAAGTCTCACAACTTGGAGGTTGTTTCCATGTTTCACTAGGTTGTCCTCATGCATAGGCTTTGGACAAGGGTGCCAACCTAAGTGACAATAGTTTTTGGCACGCCCGATGGGACAACTTTTTTGGAGATTTCAAGCCTACTGGTGTCAAAAGGGAAGATTTCAAGATCAATACCGAGGAGATAGTACTAGCTTCGGTGTTTAATCCTTCAAGAGGCTCATTCTTCAAAGTACTTGGTGAATCTGAGCTTCAAATACATATTTGGTTCGAGACCAAAGTTGTAGTGATTCATGCCCAGAGCTGAAACAAGGGCATCTTCTAGAGGTAAGTTTCAGTATCAAGAGCTTTCATTTTCAAACCCTAGAAGAAGGAAGACTAGAATATCTTTATCACTAGTTAGGAGTGCAATAGTAACAAATACACCTACAAGATCTATCTCTACTCCTCCTGCTATTAGATCTCAGCCTAGACTGCCATCAATACATATCAATAGATCACTTGTCTATATGGCGTTGCCTAGAGCTCATACTTTTGCCACCTTTAATGGTGGGAGCCCTCTCTTATTAGCCCAAAGACATGACATACTAGTAGCTACCCTCGAAAGTATACCAGAGTTTACTGGTAAAACTTCTATCTCTCCCTCATAACACATTCAAGAGGTTGCAAATGTCTGCAATATCCATGGTATTACAGAGGATGATGTTGTAGTTAGGCTCCTAGCCTCATCCTTGAAAGGAAAAGCACTACGATGGTATAGAGGTTTAGCTCATGGTTCTATAATAGATTGGGATGGATTAGGAGCAGGATTGTGCAAACATTTTGAGGATAAAAGTGACTATTTGTCACTTTTAGAGCAGTTGACCACTATAAAAAGAGCCCCCTATCAATGTATGACTGATTTTAATTATAGATTTCAAAAGACATGGGATAGAATACCTACTTCAGTGAAGCCTACTCCTGGTAATTCCTTCTTGCATTACCTTAGAGCTTTTAACAGTGATATTGCCACTACAATCCAAACTATGGGAGGAGATACCTTGCCTAATGCTTATGACATAGCAATAAGGGCAGAGAACATCTTGATACAAGGAGGTAAGTTAGCTCCAAGGCCTCCTATGCCTTTCTTTCCTGATGTTCCAAACCATCAACCCGCAATGGCTCCTCTTCCCACAACTTCTACATCACAATCCCTTACTCTAGTCCCTCAAGCTTCCACATCCTCAAATGGGATAGATGAAATCAAAGAGATGATGCAATCTTTGATGCAAAACATGGATAAAAGAGAAAAGAACCTAGAGAAAAGATTGCAAGATCATGGGAAGAGACTGGAGGATAATTTCTCTATGATGCAGAAGGTGAGCAACAAGGTGGTGACTTTAGAAAGATAGCAAGCTCAAGGTAGTGAGCCTCATCAATTGCAATATCAAACTCCAAGCAGTGGTAGGCCTCTAAACCCTAATCATTGTAATAATTCTTTTGATCAGAGTAGGCAGGGTGGCCATGCTTCAACCTCAAATGTAAACCAAAGTAGGGCCATAGTCCCTCAAAACAATATGGCTCAAGATCAAGATTTTTGTCCCTCTTGTAACTACTCTTATGCCTATTGTATGTGTTAGAAGGCTGAATCTTTTATGGCATTGACAGTCCAAGAACCTGTAGCAAAACAATCATACAAGGAGGACCATTTTAAAGATGCCTCAAATATGCAAAGATAGGGTGATTGCTCTTTTATGAGTCATCAGATGGAGGAGCATTGTAATGTAAACCAAGATTCCATTGCTCATAACACTAGAAGCAAAAGAAGAACTATGGAAGATGTTGTCCCTCCTCCTCCTAATCAGGCCTCAACTTCAAATGCAATATCTCACGAGCAAGCAACAAATAATCAATCAAGTACCTTTCAGTAGCAAAGGAAAAATCATGGCAGAAAGGATGCAAGTGATCCTCAGGTTATTCCATCCCAACCTCATATGATTGCAGCTCCCAAAGCTTCTACCAAAGCTCCTGCTATGCCATTTAGTGTGGTAGAGAAAATGAAGATGACAAACATGAATATCTCCATGTGGGATGTTGTTGTTACTATACCCATGCAAAAGAGGTTGCTGCAGCAATAATTGGAAAGAATTGAACCAAAGGATCAGACACCTAGTATGGAAAGTGCCACAAGCCTAGTACAACCATCAAGGGAGGTAGAAACAAGTAAAAAGGTTAGACCTCCTCCATTCTATGTTTCTCTAATTATAGGGGGCAAGCTAGTCCATAATTGCATGATTGATTCAGGGGCTAGCAGTTTAGTGATGCCTAGGTGTGTTGCTAATGCTTTGGGACTGAAATATGAGCCCATTGTTAAGGTTGTATTACAGTTGGATGGCAGTACTGTCAAGATTGTAGGGATCCTTAGGAATGTGGAGATGGCCTTACATGCATGCCCTGGTTGTACTGTAACCCAAGATATCTCTGTTGCTCAGGTCAAGCCATATTTTTCCATCTATCTGTCAAGAGACTTCACTGCCCAAATAGGTGGTTTCATATCATCTTATTGGTCATATATGTCTTTTAAAATGAGATATGGAGCCAATGCTTCAATCAAAGTAGAGCCTCAAGCCCTCCATCATACTAAATATTACACCCCCAACCCCATCAACATGAATTGCCCTATCCTAGAGATGGATGAGAATGACATAGTGAATGAGCCTACCACTTCCCTAGTAGAGATACCTAATTTTTTCTTGGACGAGTGGGCTAATGCATATCAATTTGACCCTATGTTAGAAACCCTTGAGACAGGTCTCAGTACATATTGTATATTGGAGAAAGATGCCCTAGTTCCTGATCTTGTGGGTACTAAAGAAGATATGAGTGGGATATGGAGTATGTATTTCGATGGATCAAGGAATAAAAATGGATCAGGGGCTGGTGTGATGTTGATTTCTCTTGCACAAGTAAGGTACTACTTCTCCTTTAGACTTCAATTCAGTTGCACTAATAATGTAGCCGAGTATGAATCCTTGATTCAAGGTCTCCTACTTGCTCAAAAAAGAGGAATCCAAGCCTTAAGGGTGTATAGAGATAGTGAGTTGGTGGTTAATCAAGTGAGAAATTAGAATATCACCAAGAATGGTTTGCTCAAGTCTTATAAAAATAGGGTATGGGATTTGCTTGAGGGTTATAATGCATTTAATATTCAAAGCATCCCTAGAAAAGAAAACAGGCATGCTTATAGACTTGCAGCAATAGGTGCATCTTATGATGTGCCAGGGAATCTTGAGGAGGAGAAGAAGCAACAAATCAGAGTGGTAGCAAGGCCTACCATCCCTGATAACAACATCCATTGGCAAGTGTTTGAGTCTAATGAGAAAATTGTAAGCTTCTTGCTGAATGAGGTAGAATTTTCAGAGAGAAATCAGTTAAGACTGCAGGATCAGTATGGTGACCAAATCATTAACCTCAGCTCCAATAAACTTCCTAAAGGTCTCATTACTCTAGAGAGTGTTTTTAATCCTGATGACCAAGCAAGAGGCAGGGCCATGGACCTAGTTGTTGATGAAGGTGACTACACTCCAATCATGGTTGCTGATGGAAAATCCTTAAACATGGGTAAGGTATGTTCTGAAATTGAACAAGAAAATTTTATTCATCTATGTCAAGAATTTAATGATGTATTTGCTTGAAAATATGATGACTTAAAGGGTTTTGACCCAAGGTTGTTTTAGCATACCATAGATTTAATTAATGATGTAAAACTAGTAAGACAAAAAAAGAGGCCAGTGAATCCTAAAATTGAACCCTTAATGAGAAAGGAGCTATCCAAGTTGATTGAGGCCAATATAATTTTTCCCATCAAACACTCATCATGGGTAGCAAACCTTGTTCCTATTAGGAAGAAGAACGGAGAAATTAGATTATGTGTGGACTTTAAGGACCTTAACCAAGCTTCCCTTAAAGATCACCATCCTCTCCCTTTTATGGAGCAAATTTTGTCCAAGGTCAGTGGTTCAAAGAGATTTTCATTTCTTGATGGATTCTCTGGCTACAATCAAGTGCTGGTTAAAGAGTCTCATAGATACAAGACTACATTTACCACTAAATGGGGTACCTAGGCTTATTGTAAGATGCCATTTGGGCTAACCAATGTAGGTGCTACATTTAAGAAGGCAATGGAGATGGCCTTCAAAAGATTGATTGACAAGTTTGTCTCAGTTTACCTTCATGATATTACAGTGTATTCTAAGAATGCAGAGGATCATTTTGATCATCTAAGACAGGTATTCCTAAGATGCAGAAAGTTTGGGGTTTCCCTTAACCCAAGCAAGTGTGTCTTTGCTACTAACCAAGGAAAATTATTAGGACATATTGTACCTAAGGATGGCTTAACCATTGATCCAGAAAGAACAAAAGCAATACTTGCCCTTCCTCTTCCTAAAACACAAGAAAGGGCTGCAAAGTTTCCTAGGCAGGATAAATTTTGTGAGAAGATTTATTCCAAATCTTGCTACCATGGTGAAACCTCTTACATCTATGCTCAAGAAAGGTATGGTCTTTGCACGGACCAAGGAAGGGAGGAAAAGTTTTGAAGAGATCAAGACAACCATAGCCTCAGCCCCTACTCTCATGAATCCAAATTTTGAGAAAGATTTCATCCTTTATACCCTAGGTGGTGAATCAAGCATTTCTGTTGTCCTGACTCAAAGAAATGATAAAGATGATGAGCAACCCATAGCTTTCTTTAGTGAAGGGCTTAAGGAGTATGAAGATAAGTATAGCTATGTAGAGAAGCAAGCCCTTGTAGTCATAAGAGCTTTAAAGAAATTTAGACACCTGTTGTCTCATAATAAGATTCATTTGTTAGTACCCCATTGCCAGTGTGAAGGATTTCCTTTTGAGAAAAGATATTGGGGAGAAAAGAGCTGGTTGGATTACTAAAGTGATGGAATATGATATTGACATTCAAATTACCAAGCTGGTAAGAGGGAGGGGGTTGTGTAAACAGATGTTATCATCTCAAGAACCTGATGAGGAAGCTGCTATGATACTGACAGAGCAATAAGAGGTAAGAAATAGTGACCCAAGGAGTTGGATGGATGACATGATGAATTTCTTATTAGACAATGGATACCCTCAAGGATTAGATAGAACTAAAAGGAGACAGTATAGATTACAGTCAATATCTTATGTCATAGTTGACAGTGTCCTCTTTAGAAAAGATTTTAATGGAGCCCTATGAAGATGCCTTGATATAAACCAAGCTGAAAGAATAGTCAAAGAGCTTCATGATGGTCCTGATGGTGGCCATTTCTCAGTAAGGACAACTGCAATGAAGATGATGAGGGTTGGTTATTACTGGCCATCTCTGTTTCATGATTTTCGTAAGTATGTGAGGAAGTGTGAGAAATGTGCCTTCTTCTCTGGAAAACAAAGACTTGCAGCTCTTCCCCTTCATCCTATTCAGGTGGACCAGCCTTTTTCTCAATGGGGATTGGATTTCATAGGCCCTATCAATCCTCCTTCTAATTTAGGTCACAAATGGATTTTAGCTACTACAAATTACTTCACCAAATGGACAGAGGTAGTTGCATTGAAGGATGTCACTGAATCTTCAGTTGTTGAGTTCCTTGATGGAATTGTGACCAGGTTTGGTGCCCCTTCAACCATTATTTCAGATAATGCAAAGTCTTTTGTTGGAGCTCAGATTTGTGCATGGGCAGTGGATCATAATATCTATTTGAGCACATCCTCAAATTACTATCCTCAGGGTAATGGTTTCGCTGAGTCCTCCAACAAGAACCTGATCGGGATCATGAAAAGGACAATAGAAGATAACCAGAGGTGTTGGCATAAAAAATTGAATACTGCACTATGGGTTGATAGGATAATGCCTAAAAGGTCAATAAGGAATTTACCATTTATGTTAGTTTATGGAAGAGAAGCAAGGCTTCCAATTTCATTGGAGTTCCCATCCCTAGAGCTAGCTCATCAACTGGAGTTGATTGAAGATAATGTCATGACAGTAAGAATAGTAGAGCTGATGGAGCTGGAAGAGAAGAGAAGCAAATGCAGACCCTAGAGACACACCAACAGCAAGTAAAAAGGAGTTTTGATAGGAAGGCTAGGGTCAGAATCTTCAGGGAGGGAAATTTGGTTCTGAAATGGGATGCAGATAGGGCAAAACTAGGAAGACACTCAAAGTTTGATGCATTATGGAGTGGTCCCTATCTAATAGTTAGTTGCAAGTAGGCCAATGCTTTCCAATTAAGTAAGCCTGGTGGTGAAATTTTTCCCATCCCAGTCAATGGGATCTATCTCAAGCCATGTTTATGAGGGTTTGAGATTCCATGTACATAGTTAGCTTAGTTTTGTTTCCAGTTTGTTCCCTACTTTTCCAAGAAGTGCATGAGCACAAGATTTTCTTCATGAGATAGCCAATTTTCTTGAAGTTTTGTGATTGCAGAAGGAGGTTTTGGTCTCCAGTTCCAATTGCAGAGATAGGGGTTTCAGGGTTTTCCTCTCAGAGGTAAGGTTAGGGTTTTACAATATACACAGGATCTACATCTTTTGACTCTGTAGCCCAATGGATGCTTCAGGACACTGGTTTTATGCATAGTAGGCTAGCATCCCCTGTGAGTCACCAGAAATGTTACATATTGAGCCCCCTGCCAAATATTTGAATTTTAAATATTGCTCACCCAACGGTCACTTCCTTATTTAATGTTATTTTAAATATCCCAGGAATATCAAAAAAATTAAATGCTAACCTTATGATATTTCTTCCCTGCGCACTTTGAATTTTTTGCAGGCCCACAAGTCCCCATCGTCAGATCAAGATAAATCAAGGTTGGCACTATGTCACTATGGAAAGTTGCACATTGTTTTGCGTTAGCAACATAGCGCCTTTCAGTCGCGTGGTCGGTGGGTCCTCCTTTTCTTTATTGTTTCTCCGACGTCGAGTTTTGCTAGGTCCATGGTGGGCGCTATGGCACTATCAAAAAATTTGTATTCCTCGACGTTAGCGACATAGCGCCCAGACAGAAAGTGTTACTGTGGCAACATTAGAAGGCAGGTGGGTCCCAAGTATGCCCCGTTGGATATCAGTGACGAGGATTTGTCAGACACATTGGCAATGGTCAATTTTCTCATTGGTTGAGGTATGACTGTGTAGAATGTGGGCCCTGTGAGGACTTGTCAGACAGGTTAGCATGTGGCCAGCTCTCATTGGTTGGCATACTGATAAGCCAGATCCATCTTGCTCGTTGCTAGATCAGTTCAAATCAATGGTGGGTGCTATCTCGCTATGGAAAGCTGTGAGAACATTACCCATAATGACATAGCACCTTAGCGACACGTAGTAGGGTGGGGCCGAGTGTTATGAAACTGTAGGGATGGTACCAGTTTGGGCCGAGTCGGATGCCAGGTGTGCTAAACTATTTTGTGGGTCCATAAGTTTTAAGGGCAAAGCATGGTAATATGACGAGTCTTCATAATCGTCAGATCTAAGGATATTGATGGTGGGCACTATCTCGCCATGGGAAAGTGCTCGAAGGATACACATAGCTACATAGCAACTCGATGACACATGTCCTCGTGGCTCAAGCAACATTGACAGTTAATGACGATAGTTAGAATAATTGGCATGGTCAGGGTTTTAGCAAGACCACCGCAGTTAGGGTTGAGCTAGCGCAGTTAGTTAAAAGACATGGTCAACTCGGAGAGAATTTGTAGGGTGGCAAAAAGATAAAAGATTGTTGGTCCACCTGGCTCATCCTAGTGCCAAGATAGGTTGATTTGCTGACCTTGCTGATTCATGAGACATAAATAGGGGAAATCAAGGGTTTTGCACGAATCTGATCTTCATGATCGATTTCAACCACTCTGGAGTAAATGTGAAATAAAGAAGAACACTCTACCACCCCGATCTATCTATCTACCTAGTCAAAGCACAATTATGGCTTCATTTTCATCTTCTCGGGGCCCTATTCCAACCAAGATCAGATATCATTGCATTTGGATTTGTACCCAGATTAGATTTTCTCCATGATTGTTCCTTGCAAGACTTAATGGCAGGTAGTTGTGAAGTAACTATAGTTAGAGGACATCTCAGTTATGCCTGCACTATAAAGGCAAAATTTTATGATTTCTGTAGGGTCGACCTTTCTCTATTTTCTCTGTTACTGCTCTGCAGATTCTCAGTGTAAATTCCCCTATGCCTCTGAACTACATGATTTTCTGTCTTATCTCCTTCAGCCATTGGTATGAAAGTGCAAGAATTCTTTGCCTCTTACCGGTGTTTTGTAGAGATCTATGATCTGCATGATTGTATCTCCTTGGCTTATGAATGATAATATAAGTGAATCTCTCTTTCCTTGTGTCATTCATCTTGGTCTTCTGATCTGCATGTGATTATTAGATTAAAGCAAGTCTAAATGTGTATATTCTTAGTTTCATTCTGGTTTAATAGTGCATATATGGGTAGAGATTGGTCTGAACACTCTATTTTGGTGCATCACCTCTTTAGACTAGATTAGGTAGATTTGCTTTCATGCTCTCTTTCTCCCTTTTCCTCTCCAAGAGTAGTTAGGTGCATCCTGATAGTAAGAGGAAGCCGACCTTCTCTGGAGACTCAACCTCACAGTTCAAGTCCCACAACTTGGAGGTTGTTTCCATGTTTCACTAGGTTGTCCTCATGCATAGGCTTTGGACAAGGGTGCAAACCTAAGTGACAACAGTAACCTAATATTGGTCTATGGAAAAATTGTCAAATTAGAAAGATGGAAAAGACTAGTTTCAAAAGAAAGAACTATCATTCAGAAGAAGTCTTGGAGTTGGTTCATACAGACCTTTGTGGACCTATTGGAATAGAGAGCTACAGTGGAGACAAGTTTTTAATTTTATTTGTGGATGACACTTTATTTATAGGAAATGATGACTTATGCAAGGCATTTTCAAAAGAGATGAGTAAAGGATTTGAGATGTCCAGGTTTGGAGAGATAAAATTCTTTGTTAGATTGCAGATCCAATAGAAGAAAGATGACATCTATGTTATTTAGTCCAAATATATCAAGGAGATACTAAAGAAATTTGAAATGGAAGATTCAAGACCAATTGGAACACCTATGTCTACTGGACATAAGCTTTTCAAAAATTATGATTCCAAAGAGGTAGATCAAACTATATACAAATCAATGATTGAAAAATTGCAATATTTAGTGCACACAAGGCCTAACATTGCATTAATAGTTGTGGATGACACTTTATTTATAGGAAATGATGACTTATGCAAGGCATTTTCAAAAGGGATGAGTAAAGGATTTGAGATGTCCAGGTTTGGAGAGATAAATTTTTTTGTTAAATTGCAGATCCAACAAAAGAAAGATGACATCTATATTACTCAGTCCAAATATATCAAGGAGATAGTAAAGAAGTTTGGAATCGAAGATTCAAGACCAATTGGAACACCTATGTCTACTGGACATAAGCTTTTCAAAAATGATGATTCCAAAGAGGTAGATCAAACCATATACAAATCAATGATTGGAAAATTGCAATATGTAGTGCACACAAGGCTTGGCATTGCATTAGTAGTTTGTATGGTAGCAAGATTCTTAACAGATCCCAAAGAAAATCACATGATGGGAATCAAGAGAATCATGAAGTTTCTAAAGGGTACTGAAGACTATGGATTATGGTACAAAAAATTAGTCAATTTAGATTTGAAAGCATTCACACATGTTGATTGGGCAGTAAGTGTTGATGATAGAAAGAGCACCAGTGGTGGAGCATTCTTTCTTGGTAAAAGACTAGTGTCTTGGACAAGTAAGAAGTAGAATTGTATTTCTCAATCCACAACACAAGTAGAAAATGTGGCAAAAATAGTTAATTGTTCCAATGTTGTTTAGTTCAAGCAACTATTGGCAGGTATGAAGGTATAAATCAAGGATCTAGTAGTTATCTTTTGTGATAACACCAATGTAATTAATATATAAAAGAATCCTGTAATGCATACCAAAACCAAACACATTACTATAAAATATCATTTTTTGAGAGAATTTTTACAAGATAAAGAGGTAAGATTAGAATATGTGAATACTAAAGAACAAATTGCAAACGTATTCACTAAGCCATTACCTAAGGATGCATTTTTGTATCTAAGAGGTAAGTTAGGGGTCATTCTGTTGGAAATATTCAAGATAAGATAGGTTACTGAGAGGGGAAGGGTGAATCAATAACTTCAAAACTTTAAACAATTCAGTATTTTAACTATTCATCATTCATTCATCTAATCTACTGCTTATTTAAGAAATCAAACATCCATAACACGTGTACACAGAGATTTGGTGACCCAAAAACCTTTCAAAATAGAAAGTAAAACTGGGGTGGGGATGATACCCACAAAACTTCGTTATTGCAGCATGAAGTTGGCCTATTAAGGCTTACATTGACCACTTCTGGTGATCTGCCTTGTTAGGAGCACAAAGGACTGCTAGGTCCACCTTGTTAGAGGATTTACAAACATACACTGAAGTATGCACTTTATTAGGAGATTTATACAAAGACTGTTAAGTCTACCCTGTTAAAGGATTTACAAAAATTGATTCGCCTATTAGGATGAAACAGTGGATCTACTTACAAACTTGATTTTCTGATTTGATCCTTGAAGTATATATCACCTCTTGTCACTGATGAATCATTACTGCTCCTTGTAGGCCTTGCTGAATATTCTGCTCTTCTGCTGATTCACATTTACACTTCTTAAACATTACATGTCTCTCTTGATACTTTGATCATCATATACAACTTACAAATGATATAATACATTACATATATATACCATTCCAATAATTACAATTGCAAGGTTGGCTAAAACACAAGTGAACAAAATATTACTGAGTCGTCCAAATAGTAAATAATTCGGGTTCACTGAATTGACTCGGTGACCTTTTGATACTTGACATCCACTGCATTACTTGGCATCGTCATGCACTTGGTAGAAGTGAAGGCTTGGTCCATACTAATCACCTGACGTAGTTTTGAACTTGGTAACCATTGGAGACTCGGTGGATATAGTATCACTCGGTAAAAATTGAATCCTTCATTTACCTTGCTTTCACTCGGTAAACATTAGAGTCTCATTACTCGGTAAGCACTGTGCTTGCATCACTCGGTAGGCACTGTGCTTTCATCACTTGGTAGGCACTGTGCTTCCATCACTCGGTAGGCACTGTGCTTTCATCACTCGGTAGACATTGTGCTTTCACCACTTGGTAGGAACTGTGCTTTCATCACTCGGTAAACACTGCAAAGCTAGGTGAACACTGTAAACTTAGTAGACACTACTAGATTGCACATTCACTTAGTAGCTATACTCAGCTCGGTTAACACTAGAATGCTCGGTGTGAATTGCGAGGCTCAGTGTAAATTGCTTAAGTGATGAATGTATAAGGTAACTACTGAATGCTTGGTATACATTGTAGACTGAGTGATGAGCTTGGTAGCTATACTGATACAGATAAGTGTTGTCACTAATGGCAATAATAACTTAATGCCAACAATCTCCCCCTTTGGCATTAGTCACAAAAACACTTATAAGCCAAAACTTATGTACACAGCTTGACTGAATGAATTTAGATTTTTCAAAATTGATCTTTGTAGAACTGCTGCATATACAAATATACTTATGTACACATGCAAACTTTATTGTGTGCTAACTCCCCCTATCACTTATAGTGATACCTCTCCTTATTTATTATACCGAATCTCTGAATCTCTCCCCCTTTTTGACAATAATGCCAAAGGACTGCATATATACAATTTATATGGTTACACCAAAGTGAGATAGAAATTCTTGATGTACCTTAAGAATGGTTGCAAAAGTACTATCCCACGTCTGCTGCAAAATTTGACAGGTGGAGAGAGCAATTTGAACTTCTGCTGATAATTGGATCAAGTGATTAGCCATTGAGAAGTTCTGATCTTGGACCAATGTTTTACAATGTACAAGATGTTTTTGCATTGTGTCCGTGATAGGAAGGATCATGTTTTGGATGTCTATGAGTTGTGACAAGATCCTAGCTTCCTCTCTCAATAATTTTGCCTAAACATTTGCCAAATATCTGATCTTGGTGTGATGGGAGGTTGTGGAGGAGGAGTCCACCTTTAGCTTGGAGGCACTTGATTGCAAATCAATGTCAATCTTATTTAACTTATCCTTTATTTCTTTGGTGAAGCCATAAACATCACAAAGTTTAGCAAAAAGTGATGCTGCATTATTAAAAGAATTTTGAAAATGTTCCAAAAATGTTGACAATTCACCTTGCTTTATTGCTATCTTTTGAACAATATGCTCTAGCACCTTATTATCAATTTTCTTTTTAGCTTTCTCAATAAAATTTTCTTGTCCGGAAGAATCCTCATTGAATTTCTATATAGCCTCTTTCAACTGGATCAAAATGTGTTGAGTATAATCTACTTCAACACCTATAGCATCTATAATTATATTCTTGGCATTCTCAATTATTCTGTATTCCTTATCCCTTTCAGACCTTAACTGCTTCTACGTAGCTTTCATCTCTATTAGTTGACTAGCTAACCTCATCTCTTTAATGGTAGCATTTTCATAGTCAATCTTTGGAATTACTATCTTTGTGTCTAAGTCAATATGTTCTGCAATTTCCTTTCTAGTGATCAGAAGACTTAATGAATGCTTTTGTTTGACTTTTGTGATGATTGGTTTGACCTTAGGAATAGACACAATAGTGGAGATGGAAGGGCTAATAGTAAAAACTGGGATAGGACTTGAGGATTGAATGCCAATAGGAATATTAACCAAATAAAAAATTGAAACACTTCCCAAAAATGGTATCATACTCGGTAGAGTACCCATAGTAGAACTGATTGGAGTAGAAGTGGATATAGATGATGCTAATGGAAACAAAACTGTAGAACTTGCTGGAATTGATGAAGACAAAATTGTGGAACTTACTGGTACACTTGTTGTTGATGAAGGAGCTAAGGAGGTTGACTTGGTGGCTGAAGAAGTAACAGTCAACTCAGTAGATGAAGTGCTTAGCACATCTGTTTCAGATACTTGGAGCTAGGAGGTGGCCGGTGAAGATTGAGCAATTGATGTGGCAATTGTGTTCACAATCTTACTTGTAGAAGTTGTCTCCATAGTGGATGTAATAGTCTTTGGTGGAGAGTGAGGAAGGGACACAATCACTTTTGCTGCAATTTTGACTGGATCATCTTCTTCCTCATTTGCTTCTTCCTCCTTGTCTTCTTCCTCTTTTTCTTCCATTAGTGCATGCAACTCTCTTGAAGTAACTATGATGGATGGAGTGCTATCAAAATCATCACCATCACTACTATCATCATCCTTGATCTCAACTAGATCTTCACTGGGCTTTTGCAGATGATAGATGTTCTTCCACATGTTTGTTGCATCATTTACAACATGCTCAATGTCTTTAATTAAGATCAAACATGTGTGAAATCTAATCATCATTTTACCTTCATTATTTTTCATTGCTGCCTTTATTTCTGCTCCAGTGAGACTCGGTAGAAGATTCTTCAGAGATTTCTCATATATGTCTTTAACCGTTTGGGTGGTTGACTCCCATCTCGGTTGCAATCTCTCCAACAATTCTTTGGAGATTTGAGAGGCAAGCTGGTCTGTGGAGTATTTCCATTTACCCATCTTATTGAGTACCAGTTCCTCAATCTGCATTTTCTTAGCATCAGTTCTTATTTCAAATTTCAATGCCTTGAAATTTGTGATGCCAGCTCCTTCTTCCAATTGTTTAAGCCTTTCCTCGAATGTGGGTGGAGGCCTGACCAGTATAGGTTCCTGCTTGCCTTTTCTGGTTCTTCTGGAGAATACTGCAGTGGGCTTTTTCTTAGGTTTGGTAATAGTTACCTTACCTTTCTTCTTTGGTTATTCCTCTTCAGATTCATGTTCTTCTTTTTCTTCTTCTCCTTCTTCTTCTTCATTATCTTCTTCATCCCCACATTTTCCCTCAGTAAGCATAAGAGGACTGGTAGTAGTTTTCAATTTTGCTATCTTCCTCTTGCCTTTGCTTATGGCCTAGGGTAGCTTGATTTCAAGCTCAATTCTAGCCTTTGCCTCATCATATGTTCCAAATATTGGTTGTGTTGAGTCTACTGGCTCATTCACCAGTGCTTCAATAATATCCTTGGCCTCATCAATATTTACCTCATAAGGAAGAGGTTTTACCCATGCAACTCGGGGTCTAACTGCCTGGATGTATACCTTATCACAGTCAACCATAAAGCATACATAATCTATGTAGTCTTCAACCAATTTTGGTGGAATCCGGAACCTGTTATTCATTCTCTCCTTGAAATATTCAAAATAATTGTTCATGATGCTATCAAATTTTTCACCCATTTCTACTACAAACTCATTAATCTGATAAAGAATGGGAATGTCTTTTCTCCATACAACTGTTCCTTTTGATGGAAAGAATTTTTGAGCATAGAAAAATAAACAGATCAATAGAGAGCCAAATTTGCAAGGATTATTCTTAGAAGTCCTTATACTCTCCATATTCTTGTTTAATTGTTTCAACAATAGTTCAGATAGGTCAAATTCAAGGTTCTTCTTTACAATTTTGAAGGCCAAATCCACAGCCTCACAAGGTACGCTATTCAGTTGATTAGAGCTATAGATTTTGTGGGCAATGACATGAATGCCAAATCTTAGTTTGACATCTGTTACAGTGTTCATCTTCAAACCTCTACCGTCCCACTCGACTAGGGTTATCTTCTGCAACTCATCCTGACCTAGGGTTTTGGTGGTTTTTGCTTTGTTAAGCATAGGGAGGCCCGTGATTTTGCAAATCATCTTCTTTGTAATTAATACTGGCTGTTCTAGCCATAGTTTCCCATTGTGCACCTGACTCAAAATATACCTAATCCATTTAGTTTGGAAGCTTCTAGGCATATGCAAGATATGAGTCAAACTTTTGGTTTCAAGATGCTTGTATTCGAGTTTTAGAGAGCCATCTACACTCATTTCTCCTAGGGCATTGTCCATCTCTAGGTTTCCAATTTCTTGAACAGAACATTTGAAATGAGTATGAATATCATTGATAAGAAGTACCTTAGGTGGAATTTGCAATTGAGCTCCATTCAGGTCGAGTGATTCTGCAACGGTTGGAACAATTTTGAAGTTGGGCACTTTCCATTCTGTACCCTTTACCAACATTTTTGAACCTCTTTTTGCCTTGGTGCCGCTGCTACTCTTGGATGCTATTGTTGCTTGGTAAGTGTAAGAAATTTTTGAATAGTTTTTTTGCTTTAAAATTGCTTGAAATCGCTTGGAGTTGCTTGGAATTTGCTTGAAATTTCTTAGCTTTGAAATCACAATGAAGAATGAAATCGAATTTTGCCCTTTTGATGAAAATTTTGCCATAAATACTTGGTACGAAGGTAGATGAGATGACATAGTGTTTGACAGGCTGTCATTTACTTGCTCGGTAGAAACTTGCAACATGGTGATCGAATAAAACTTTTGTTGCTCCCGACCTAGCTCGGTAAGGTCTATAACCGACTTTCCTCGGTAGATGCAACTTGGCAAAAGATATGCTTTGTTTGATTCTTTGTGTATCTAAAATACTAATTTGATCATTTTACTTTCTTTCATTTGGAACTGCTCTAGATATAGCTTGATGATACAATTCTAGATCTTTTATGAATCTAATTGGTAATGATGGAGTCACCCACTTCTTGAGTGGCATTGCCATCACTTGAACTATCTTGCTCGGTAGATTTTGGAATCCATTGTTGCCTCATTTTCTTTCGAATGTTTTCAGCTTTAGCTTTCTTTTCATCTTCAACTCTTTCTATATTCATGTAGTTTTTAGCTATCTGACCGAGTTCAGTGCATGTATAACATCTTACTGTTGCGTCTCTTTTCCTCAAGTGATGCCTTGAGCAGTCTTTACCAATGTGTCCATATTCTCCATAATAATGACATCTGTACCAAGTATTGTAATCCCATCCAAAGATTGCTTTAACAAGTTGTTCAACTAGGTTGAATGATTTGGATCTGCATTGGAATGCCTTGTGACCATGCTTCTTGCACTTGTGATAATTGCCTTCAAATTTTGGTTTTTCCATGGATTCATTAGCTTTATGACCATGCTGACTGCAATTGTAGCATTTACCATTGAATTTACCTTTTCCATTGCTCCAACACTTGTTTGATGTGTGACCTAGCTTACCAAAGTGATTGCAAGTAGGTCTTTGATTCCTTTGGGCACTTTGTTTGAAAGTTTCACCTTCTTCCTTGTAACCAAGTCCAGCTTTGCCTTTTTGTCTACGAAGATTTTGCTCACTTTGCTGATTTAATTGAGTCATGTCTACTTGAGATTTCATCATTCTCTCATTGATTTTTTTTTCAGTGATCAAGTCACTTTTTAAGCTTTCATTGATTTGTCTTTTAGTAATTAGATCATTCCTCAGGCTTTCATTTTCACATCTCAGATTCATAATTTCTTCATTTGCATTAGATAGTTGATCTACAAGATCTTCATGCTTAAGAGATTGATTATTTCTTGCCTCTAACTCTTCATTTGCCTTGTTTCTCTGTTCCAAAACTTCACATAGCCCGATTCATTGGATTTCTTATTCTCTTTTAAGCTTTCTTACTTCTTCCTGCAGAGAACCATACTTTGCTAGGAGTTCCTTAATGCCCTCATTAGCTTCACTTGAACTGCTTGATGGTAAAAGGTCTTCAATCTTTTCTTCAACATACTGATGATCATTCATTTGTTTTGCAAGTTCCTTCCTTCTCTTCAGGGATTGAGAAAGATGCTCCTTAGCTTCTTTGAGTTGAGCCATGGCCATTTCCAGATCTAGCATTTCATTTTCAATAGCTTTGTCAAGTCTGAATATCTCCATTATCCTTGATCTTTGCTCAAGCTGTCAAGCTTTGTTTTGAGAACCAAAAGCTCTGATACCAATTGTTGGAAATATTTAAGATAAGATAGGTTACTGAGAGGGGAGGGGTGAATCAGTAACTTCAAAACTTTAAACAATTTAGTATTTTAACTATTCACCATTCATTCATCTAATCTACTGCTTATTTAAGAAATCAAATATCCATAACACATGTACATAGAGATTTGGTGACCCATAAACCTTCCAAAATAGAAAGTAAAATTGGGGTGGGGATGATACCCACAAAACTTCATTACTATAGTATGAAGTTGGCCTATTAAGGCTTACATTGACCACTTCTGGTGATCTGCCCTATTAGGAGCACAAAGGACTGCTAGGTCCACCTTGTTAGAGGATTTACAAACATACACTAAAGTATGCACTCTGTTAGGAGATCTATACAAATACTGTTAAGTCTACCCTATTAAAGGATTTACAAAAATTGATTCACCTATTAGGATGAAATAGTGGATCTACTTACAAACTTGATTTGCTGATTTGATCCTTGAAGTATTTATCACCTCTTGTGACTAATGAATCATTATTGCTATCATTATTGACTAATGATATGATTGCAATGAATCTTGGTGTCACTTGTGTTCATGCTATTTCTTTTATGTGTATGCAACTAAGTTAAATTTAAGGTTAATCACATTAAGATTATTATATTCAATTATTGCCAAGTTAAAGTTGATTCTTAGTGCTTGCCAAGTTGCATTATTTGTTAGTGTAAACTGAGTGCCTGTGTGTTTGTTGAGTAACAATAGAATATAGTTTAATCAAAGTTAATGTTTTGATTTGTATTGACATCTAAGGGACTTTGGATTTATTTTTGTAGTGACTAATTCACCCCTCCCCTCTTAGTTACTCTTATATTTCCAACAAAGATGTGTATGGGTGGTCACAAAAAGCTAAGAAGGCCAAATTGTTTATTGCCCAAGCAAGACAACACTTACAAGAGATCTAACAAGGCCAATTTTACATGTTTTTATTTTTTATTGTTATATAAGGAATCTATCATTGTAACTAATTGGTTTTGCAATTCATCATTTCATAAGAATTTTGACTATAGGGAACTATATGTCTTTGCAAGTTGGCATCTTAAAACATCTTGGGTGGCTTCATCTCTTACCCTATCTCTACTTACTTGCCCTCAAACTAGGTACTCTAAGCAGGTGGGTGTTCTGAAAATAAAAAAGTAAAACATTCATATCCATCTTATACCCCTTATATACAAAAAAATTTAGGTTTTTTCACCATGGGGATTAGGAAGGAGACTTCATTTCAATTAAAACCCTAAGCACATATTAGGGTAACCAATAGACACAAAATAAATCAAAAGTACTTCAAGCTTAACCTACATGCCTCAAACTAATTAGAACCTTTTCTAGGAAGCAAAACACAAATTTTCATAATATAAGCATGTACCTACTATGAAACTACAAGGAGATCTTAAAATTGAACTTGTTGTCTGCACATTTTTTCCACCAAAATTACTTTTTTATTGATTGAAATACATACATATGAACTCCAACCCTTTCCTAGGTTGAAGAATATTCATTTATAGGCTATATCTCTTGACCTTAAATATTCATTCCTACTTGTTTGATAAAAAAAAAACTGTAACTGTTGACCTTCCATATTTGCAAAAGAAGTTGCTCAACAACAATATTTGTTGCATGACAACGTTTTGTTAATTTTTTCAACTTTTCCATATTTCTAATCAATTGTCTTCCAATGCCTTCCAAGGTAATAAAATTGTATATGAAGATGTATGTATGTATGTGTATATGTATATGTGTGTGTGTGTGTGTGTGTGTGTGTGTGTGTAGAGAGAGAGATCTTGTCGATTGTGGAGATCAATGGAGATCTAGGATTTCATTGTCGTGTCCTTGTGACCATTGTATATGTATGTATGTATGTATGTATATATGTGTATATGTATGTATGTCTGTATATAAACAAAGAGATCTTGGCACAACAAAGAGATCAGACCATGGGAGAGCATTTGAGTTGTGAACATAAAATTGGGAATGATTTATTTTGAACCACTTCAAACACCTATGCCAAAGTTACAACACAATGTAAAGTTGATTTAGTTTTCTAGTGCTGCCCTTTTTCAATCTTCCGTGGGCTCTCTGGATGACCATGCTTTGATTTCCCGTTGCCCGACAGCTTGGTCAAACCTCACTAGCTGGAATATCTCGCCGGAGGTGGGAGCCCTATCAACAGTCAAACCTCCAGTGAGCCCCACACTGCTATTATCACTTTGTGCCCCAGTTAAGTCCCTAATCATACATCATCTACTGGAATACAAAATTATTTTAATTTTTTTCAATGGCGATGTGAAATCTCAGTCAACTCACACTAACAGACAAAACAGACCATGAGTTCTATTTGTTTGCGGTTCTGGTTTCGTTAGTTGATGGAGCCATTTTTTTTCACCATACGACGGGCTTCGATCCTGTGACCTACAAGCTCTAGTTGCTTTTGTTATTGAGCGGACATTTGAATTGTGGTGGGTCCCGTGGGACTAAAATCACGATCACATTGGAAACGTTCAAGCCCCCCTAAATAGGGTTGGTAGGGGGAAAATATGTTCTTGGGGCTGAAATTTTGCATATATTGTTGTTGGTTAATAATGTAAGTCCTTAATACGCTATGTAAGAATTAATTAGGTGAAAAGGATAATTACATGCCTTCGAATGTCACCTTCAACATCAAAAGAAGAATTTTCTAACTTTGAAAATTATTTGTCACGTATTTCTATTTCATTTTTATTTCCTTGGCGTCGACCCATTGAGATAATGATTCTAGACTCACTTAAAAGTACTCTAATGATGAATATACCTTTAATATGAACATATGGGGGCTCTTAAAAAGAAAATTATATTTTTTATTAATTTTTGTTGGTATCCACTTGTAGGCTCACTTAAATCCAAACATGTAAAGTCTTTAATGTTGACTATCCTTTTTATTACTTTTTACTTGGTGTCAAAGTAAAAGATCTTGGCGTGGATTGTTTAAGTACAATTAATTGTTGTGGTTATATTGGATTATTTGGAAATTTTATGTTTTCTAGATAAAGTAAATGGATAGGGTGGAATAATAAAAATCAATGCTTATGGTTTACAGATTTATTTGTCAATAGTTTTAAAATTAATGTGCTTGTTATTTTGAATTTTATATTGAGCTAGACTATTCTATTAGATTGATTTTAAGTGGCTTCTATTTACTGGCGATTTGTAAAGTGTTTAGTAAATCCTATAAGATTATATGAAGAATCTAATAATGTCTTAGGAATAGGCTCAATGAATCTTGGTGCTAAAAGATAGTTTTTTAATAAACTAATTGACAAGAGATGGTTCATGTCTTCTCCAGTAAAGGCTATGTGACACTTAAAGCAGTAATCAATCTAAAGATTTCAAGTAATGACACAAAGTTGTGAGGAAAAGCCATTGCGAAGACTAGATAAAGTATTTTCTGACAAAGTAATTGAAATGTTCCTAGAATGATTTATCCTTCTAATTTCTTGTTTTAGATGATGCGATGATGTCTTTGATCTCATAAATAAATTCTATAAATAATAAGACATAATTAATAGTCATAGAAATGTGTATTGAGTCAACTCCCAATGGCTAGTGCACAAAGAAAAGAGTTGATTGTTTGAATTGCAATATCAACCTCAAGTGTCATGAGATTGACTTGAGATGGAAAAATGTAAGTCTTAGATCAAGAATGAATGCATTTAATTCTAGGTTAACAATAAGCTTAATACATGGAAATAGGTGTAATGGAGCTAGGATAGGGTCATATATATGGGAATGTGTGAAGTTATAGTAAATGGGAAGGGTAATGGTGAAGGAAGGAAAAGATTAGTACAATAATGCATAACTTGTTGATACATAGTTTGTTATATACTCAATTTTAGCTTTAATTAAATCATAGGATAACCCTTATGAAACTTTCTTATTTCAAAGTTTGAGTCTTTTGAGCATGCATATCTAGGAAATTTATAGTTTCTCTTGTGTATGGTTTGGTCCCTCCAGAAACCATTTCACTTGGATCTCTCTTTATCTCTTAAAATTTGGTAGAAGTATTTTTTGGAGTGAGTTACTGTCTTAAAAGTGCAATGTTGGAGAATTTTAGAACAACTAGACTAAGTGTATTGGTAGAGAATTTTTTGTCATGTTGGCATAACTGATCTACAAGTTGCTAACGAAGAAAAGAACTTATGTATTGTGTGTTCATTAGTTATATTGTTTGTCACTAATGTCAAATGTTTGGCATATTATTTCACCTTGTTACCATATCTTTAGCAAGTATTAAGGGAACCAGGGAATTGAGAAATAATGGTTAAGAGGAGACTTATCAGGTAACGATTGGAATAAACAATGAAAATAGTGTTATTGATGAAAAGTCTTATTAGACTACTGACAAAGAAGGATTGTCGATGAAGAAATCTCTTATTGGAGAAGTGAGAAAGGTCAGTTAGTACTAGGTCAAGAAAGGAAGATTGTTCAAGAAGTTTCTACAAGGATGGAAAGACGTTATTGTGATCATTGGACCTAGGTTTAGGGTTTGTGGTATACTTAAGGAGAAGAGGAAGACAAAGAGAAGGTACCATGATTAGAGAAGTGGCTAGATAAAACAAGTCAATTCAAGTCAAGACAAAATTGTGAAGAAGTGATAAGTGGGTTGTGATCATAGCATAATAGAACAACAATGGTATGTTGTTGTATTGAAGAGCTTTAAGGGATTTGATATAGCAAGGTAGTGCAAGTTATAAATTATTTATTCATGTTATCTTCTCGCCATTATAATAGTCAAAATCCCTTCAAAGGGTGTGTTGGCTTTTGAGTTAACATTTTTTTAATAACCCAATGATAAGAATGAATATGTCTAGGGTGTAGTTAATTCCCATATTCAACACACCTATTCAAACATCAGGGCCAACTATAAGGTTTAACTCCTTCTTCTTCTTTAGGCTCTGCTAGACCTTGGCAAGTAGACCTTAGATTCTATTATGTGACTGGTGCAAAAAACCATAAATCTGAATCTATATACAACAAATAAAAACCCCAAATCCTTTTATACTTACGCAATAAAAAAGGCATGAAATGGCTAATAACATGACCTATGCACTCACAACTTAAGTGAAGGTTAACCTTTTCAGCTCTACAACATGAAAGGGAAAGTATATTGATTATAAAATAATATTAGCATAACCCATATATGAGACAACAAGAAACATGTAGATCCTTTAACTGATTAGTACCCTATCCATTCAGTATTTCATAAACCACAACACACATTAAGATATCTATGATCTATTCTTTTACTTTGTGAATTAGACATCAATGTTCAAATTGAACCTCATACTCATCAAATCCTTCTATGGAATCTGCGACCCAGTCAAGATATACTAAGCATTTACTTGATTCTTTGAATCAATGGCAAAACACATCACAACATACAACCCAAAATAGTTGGAATTGAGATTTGTGTTTTTTGTCCATAAATTATAAAAGATTACAAACAACAAAGACAGGACACGAGAATCATAATGAAATTAAATTTCTTTGTTGCTTTTGTATTCATTTCTTTAAGACAAATACATTCAAAATGCATGAAGATAACTCATAAAATTCAAATAGATCAGAACTAAAACCCTATAACTTCATTGTTGTTATTCACACAAGAGAGAATACTGAGGATGTGGAAACACAACTAGAACTCTGCTCAATAGACTGGAACCAACCAACATCCAACCCTAGAGAAAGAAAAAGAAGAGAATAAGTAGAAGAGGAAGAATTCTCAGATTTGATTTGATAATGCCATTTGTCCACTTGAAATTCTTCCATTTGTTGAAACCAAGCCTCTCTCTTCTCTCTTCAACTGAAACCTGGATCAAATCTCATCATTGTGCATAACCAACTCTGAAAATATCTCCAAGAATGATGAGAATACCTTTCTTGATAAAATATATGATTTGCTACCAAAAAATCTGCTAAAAGTTCCACCAAGCTGATTTGGAGGCAAAATAACATCAGCAATAGGATCCTCTCCAAGTTTGGCGAATACCCACTTCACCGTTTGGCCACAAATTGAATTTGAACTACCCATAGTTGAATATGGAGCATCTCGGACAAAATTGAGAATATCTACTACACACTGGTACTTATGCAAAAACTAATGGAAAATATGGAAAGTAGACTATGAAAGCTTTCCCACAATATATAATAGTCATATATTTGATGAAGATTCAGGCAAGTAATCCTCCATTGAAAACCTAGGTAGGGTAGGAGACTGAATGTACATACATTCTCTTAAAATTTGATTTATTATAAAGTTAAAAACTTTATAATAAGAGATTTTAAAAATTAAAATAGTGAGCCCATCTTGTGTTTTAAATTCCTCTTAAAAATTGAGTATGTGCATTCACTTCATACTAATATTTCATTTAATTTTGGGATTTCCCTCCATAGCATACCTTGGTCAAACCCATGTTGACTACACATATGCCACATGTCAGCTCATGATTGGTTGCTCATATTCCAATCACCACCTAGTCAGCAACTTATTAGCATCTTTGGTCCACCTCACATGTTAGCACCACATGGCACACTCTGATTGGTGCTCAAATCCTCATCACTTCACCACATCACCTAGCTCCACTTAGGCATCCCTGCCACATGGAAACATCTTGTTGTATCATGATGACATCATCATCACTTTGTGAGACAACAAGATTGTGCAATGTGTCATCTACTGACGTCACTATCCTTATCTTCGAGCGTCACATGTCATGCTTTGATTTGTCAATGTTGCTACATCATCAACCACCAAGGTGCCACATCACCACCTACTCATCTGACACCTGGACCAACAATGTCATGTGTCACGATCACACTTTCTCTCAACTCTATAGCTTCCTTTAGTGAGAATGTGAGATTGCACTACGTGGTGCCTCCATCTCTATCAAATTGTTAGGTCTCGCTACCACATGGCGCCACCTCACTTTATCTCACTTATGACAGCTTCACTTAGCGAATGAGCAAGTGGGTGCCATCTGTCTAGCTATTCCAGCTTAGTCTCCTTGGGATGCATGCCACATGGATACTTTTGGTTGGTCATTTAGGTTTCCATGTGACAATTTATCATTTAGCCATCTATGCCTAGTTATCACTGCCATCTTTCAAAATTAACTCCATAAAGCACTAAGTGTCCCAACTGGCCCCATGTAACCCTTGTAATCCGCATCACAAAGCCTAATGCTTTAGAAGTTATACATTGAAACAACAACATATAAAAATAGAAAGGAAAATGTCCTCATTGTTAATATGGGATAATATGTTTTGTATTTCCCTCTTTGTTCTTTTACGTAGCCTATACTTGAATCATTTGATAGTTTCTATGTTTTGCCTACATACTTTGAACTGTATGCTCTCCACTTCAATGCCCCTTTGTTCATTTATCCCATCCCATTTGTGTTTCATCAATCCAACTTCTTGTTGTGTTTTTCCTCAACATGTATATTGGTGAGAGGGTTGAAAACTTTGCACTAAGCCCTATTTTCAAACGTGGCATCACTATCTCGTGAATTTTAAAATCTAATCACGAGTACATTTGGGTTGCATTTTTTACCTAAATTTTTGACGATAGGCCAATTCGGCTTGTCAAATTCATTTTTTTAAAAATAAGATCTTGATAATGTCAAAATTTTGACGTCAATTAAGTTTATCATCAAAATTTTGACGGAAGTTAAGTTTATCGTCAAAATTTTGATGTTGTCAAGGATATAAACAAAAAGAAGAAGAGTGAAACTTCATTTATTCACATAGCAAAGTGCAAGAAGGAGGCTTCAAAGGCATGAAAAAGATCTTTTTAGCATCGTTCAAGGTAAGGGATCATGGATTAACTTTCATTCCCATCCTCTTCTATTTGGAACCCTCCCTTCAAACTTTTCTTTGATGCTAACAAGATGGTGATATGATCAATAACCCTTTTTCCACAATCTTTTGCTTGCAATGATTCAAAGCAAGAATAAGAACATTATAAAAATACAAAGTTGCTTACAAATGTTACCTGAAACTAGTAAACACAAGTTCAAAGCCCAATGGAAGAAGAAACCAAACATTATGCAGAAAAAATAGCTAAAATTTCCATCAGATACATTACCATAATCATTATTTTGGCACTTGTTTTCAGTCTGATAGGAGGAAAGAGCAATTGCCTGGCTAAAAATGGCTCGATGGAAAATTCCTTTGCTCTATTGTCTTTTTTACAACAATTGCACCAATCTACATTACAAACATTAGGCTCCTCTGGCTTTGGCCCAAAGCTCTATGTCAATTTGCCTCTCCGCTATAATTTGTTTGTCGCTACACAGGCTTTCTTAGCCTTGCCTCAGCCCAGACCCAAAAAAACCATATCTTATTTTCTTGGCAAGTATTTTGAAAAGGAAGGAGATGATGTGGGTGTTCATTCTCTACTAGATTTTGTCATAAAATTGAATAGATTTTTAACAGGAAAAAAAAATAGCAGGTAAGAAAATGGGCTTTGCAAGTGCATTCTCTTTGGAATGTACTGAGCAGGAAAGTTAATAAAAGTGTGGGTGAAGAGCCTAATGTCCATACCCTTCTGCCATTATCTAAGGCTCTCATTATCCCTGGCTCAGGCTTTAGAGAAGTTTGTGTTGGGATAAAGATAGGGTAATTGAGAGGGTGGGGGGGGGTGAATCAGTTACTTACAAAAATTAATCCGCAGATCCCTTAGATGTCTTAAAGATCTAGTTACTATTGATACTCGGTAAAAAAATGTTGTAACTTGGTAAATTAAACTATTACTTATTTTTCAGGCATTCATGCATGTAACTAAAAACAAAATGAACACAAGAGACACCATATTTAACGTGGAAACCCAATATGGGAAAAACCACCAAGTATCTAGTCACCAAATTTTCACTCTTCTGAAGTGAGCCCTGTTAGGAGCCAACCTTGTTAAAGGTTACAATACACACTATTAGGTGTGACCCCATTAGAGGATTTAATCACCCTGCTAGGAGTGGCCTTGCTAGAGGTCTTTAGAACAATTCAACTGAACTGTCACCTTGTTAGAGGATTTACAAAATGGTTGTTAAACCAAATTTGTTAAGAGATTTGAAATCACTGCTACAATGGTTAGAAAGCAACAATGAATTAACCTAAACAAGGTGCAATTGAATTTTCTGGTTACAGGTCTCTGTTCAGCATCATTAGATCCTCCTTGATCAAATATGGCTCTGCTACTCCTCAATGGTCTCTGATCATCCTTCAAATTCGCTTCCACAATAATCAATCTTCATTTTACATTAATTCCATTTCCCACACTCTTAGAATTCGTGACTTGACCTCTTACTGATACCATTCAAATTATCAAATCAGCCCATTTACATGTTACATTTACCAATAAACCATACATTAGTCAGCTACAGATATTACTCTAAACAAATAAATGTTATTTCATAAAACAGTGAAATACTTTACTGGCCGACCTTGCTTAGTAAATACTGCTTCCAAAAATTTCCTGAGTTAACCTTCTTGAATCGGTTAACATTGCAATATCTGTAAAATCCTTTGGCTAACGAGTTTACTTGGTAAGAACTGAATTCCTTCATGATAGCTTGGTAAGAACTGCTTCTGCCACATTTCTTTTGATGATTGAGTGAGCTCAGTAAGAACTGCTTTAGTCACATCTCCTTTGATGACCGAGTGAGCTCGGTAAGAACTGCTTCAGTCACATTTCCTTTGATGACCGGGTGAGCTCAGTAGATTCTGTCCTTTTGCCTCATTGACCATCTGAGCTTGGTAAACATTGTCCTTTGCCTTGCTGACCTTATGAACTTGGTAGATACTGTCCTTTGCCTTGCTGACCTTCTAAGCTCGGTAGACACTATTTGATGACTGATATGACATTTGTGTGACATCAAAGACAACACACAATTTGAACAATTGTATCCAATAGTTTGTTACTGGGACAATTACTGGATAATAAGGTATTTCTGAGATTTCTATGCTTCTATCTTCTATAGAGTATAAGAGTTAATATTATATCCATAAAATGATAATAATTCATACCCACAATTTTTTTTAAATAGTTGCTTGAAAACCCTTGCGATTCACTATTTTTTTTCATTCAGTTAGTTGGTAGACTGTCACACCCATGAATATCTTTTATTAGTAACTTGATAAAATTGCAGACCCTCAATGAATTGGCAAGTTGATTAATCCTAACTTTCACAACTAACTATTAAGTTGATAAATGCTTTCAATCGTAATTGTTTAATAGTTAGTCACAACAAGCACACACTATTAAATTAATATTAAGTAAACTTTTCCATCCTCAAAATTTTAAACAATAAAATTTAATACATTGCTAAAGCCCAAACCATTGGAAGTGCAATAGCAAGCTTAGAACATTGTTAAGGCCATGAAGCTCTTTAGCTGTTTATCTAGGGCTTGCTAACATGCCATAACTCCATCTTACTAATTGAATATGGTCTACTAGACTAATATGTGGCTAGTAAATTGACAATTACCAAATATGGTCTACTAGACCAGTAGGTGGCTAGCAAATAGACAATTAGGAATGACACATGATTTTATGGAATTATGCAAATTTGGAGTTATTTTAGAAGACAAAGGTTGCTATAAACAAGTTCAATCTATGTTTTGTTAGATTACCCACCAACTAAAATATAAATGGAAGATCTTCTAGCTAAGTTGTTAGTCCTTATATGGGTTTGGTTACATATGTAGGGATATGGTATGGTGGTTCGCTAATGGTTTTGTCCCATGTTCCATAGGACTTGGTCATGGTTGTACAAATGTTTATAAAGATTCTAGCCATGTAAACAAAACTAATCATAGTATGCATTGAATAAACAAATTCAACCACAAAATAGTACCAAAGGATGACAGTTTGATGCTACGAGCCAAAAAATTAAAATGATTTATAAAGTTATATCTTCTAGTAAATACAAGATAATAGACAATAGGATAATAAAGGAAAATTAGTCACACTAATGTATCATCTCCATCTACAAAATAGCTAATCCTTGTAGCCTTACCAGCAAATAAAGAAATTGTGGCTAGTTATGATAAGTATTACTCCCTTCCTCACAAGATACAAGACATGGTTTCATTCACACAATTTTTGGGTATCAAATCAAATGTAAAAAGTAAAAAAAAATCTAAATATACTAATGAATCATTGGGAGAAGTGAAGAATTGATTGTGCAAGAACAAGGAAAGGAAAAGGGATGCTTGTTTGCAAATTGTGAACTACAACTCATCAAAATTAATGTAAAAATCAATCATCATGTGCTATCCCTAAAGAAGAAGAAACACCTTGGATCAAGAGGATGTACATAGTACACCATTGGGACTTCACGTTGATCACAAAATGGATCAAATCACAATCATGGCCTAGCCCAATATAGATGTTGAAAACATGTAACCAATGTATGACATTTATGTTGGAAATCTGATCGAAAAGATCATTGTGGAAAGAAGATTGATTGAAAGAGGGAGATTGTTGTTAGAAGAATGTTTTCAATCATTGTTTTGTCATTGACGTCAAACATGCTATTTGAAGGAATGAAAATTTCTTATAATAGCCAAGTAATATCACTTAGTTGATTGATGAAGAGGATTTAATCAACAAGATGTAACAAAAACACCTAAGGGAAAGGTTGAGTTATGGTTTTGTAATGAAGTGCAAGGATCAGTTAAGACAATAGTTAAATGATGTATTGATAACATACTTGAAGATACAGAGGTTGGCCACACTTAGAAATATTGGAGGGATAAGTTGGAACAAGGTTGACTGCAAAGCTTAAACTAAGTTTATCAGTGGGTGCCGAGCAAGCTAGTTTAAGCCGAGCAAATTTTTAGGAGCCGAGCAAATGAAAAATCTAGTGTGTGCGAGTGAACTTTAAGTGCTGAGAAAAGTAACAGGTGCAGAGCATCAGAAAATCTTAGTAGATGCTAAGTGACCTTTAGGTGCCAAGCATCGAAAAAACATAGTTGATGCCGAGTAACACAGTATGTGCCGAGCACTAGAATTTCAATAATGTCAAGCTACTACATTATTGGAAATGTCAAAGATTCACCATATTTGAGCTGACAAAGTTGTTACCTTGAATTTTTTGAACCATTTGGAGGATAAGGATGATGAGCTAGTGGCACAAAATTCTATGTAAATTATTTTTGAGTGAATTCAAGAGGATTCTTCATGATGTTTCTAGAAGAAACAAAATATGGGTTAGATTCGATGAATCCTACCTAATCCATATGAATTGAAATTAAATGAGGGAAGAATCAAGCAAGAAAAGAAATTCTAGATTTCTATTTAAGAAGTCATAGACCAAGAAGCTAGAGTTGTTGAAGTGTTAAATTGTGAAGTGGTTGAAGGGTGTCAAAGAGAAGGCATCTAGGAGAAGGAAGAACAAAGCACATAGAGTCTGCTTCGACAAGTGGTTAGAAAGAGATGATTGCACTGGTACATTGAGCATGAAGACCCAAGGAGACAAAGCTTGAAAGGAGGGCAAGCTGTCAGAGTTGTCGAGACTGAAAGCCAGACAATGTTATGAGTTGAGAAGTGATCTAGAATCTGCAAGTTAAGTTGTATTATGTAATCAAGGAAAAACCCCTTATTATTACTCTCTAGAAATTGTATCAGTTAGGGTAAAAGAAAATTCTATGGACTTAGGTTGGTTTAATAGCCATTTATAAATCCTTTAATAGGGTGACATTCCAAGTGAATGATCTAAAGTCTTCTAACTAGGCCCACTTCTAACAGGGTGGTTAAATCCTTTAACCAGGTCACATTTAACAATGTGTTGTAGCCTTTAACAGGGCAAGCCTTTCACAGGGCATCACTTAAAAAGAGTGAGAATTGAGTAGCATGATACTGGTGGTTTTTCCCAAATTGGGTTTCCACGTAAATCATTGTGTTATGCTTGCATGTTGATTTACAGTAACTTGCTAAGTAGAAATGTCTAAGCTTGGATGCATGAATAGTTTGATGGGCACACTTGATGAAAAGTTTGAAGAGGACATTTGGACCTTGAATAACTGATTCACCCCCCCCCCCCCCAAGTTATTCTAAAGCATTTTTAACAATTTATTCTAATTTTTGTAAAAATAGTTTTGATCATGAGGTAGCATCCATTTCACATGAACTCAATAACATGGTTTAGTCTTCCTATGTTCATACTCAAGTTGATAATGGTGCACATGAGATATATATTGTGTACTCAAGGCATAAAGGTCATGATTTTGTTTATCACATTGTTGAAGATGTTAAAAGGACACAAGATTGTTGAAAATAATTGGTTAATTGTGTATTGTCTTTAATGTTACACAAAATGTCATATCATTGCCAGTTAGTGTATGCCAAGATCACTCCAATGATGAAGGTAGTTTCTTGTGTCTGTCGAGCACTCCAGAGTTTGCCAAGTTTAGAAGACAATGTTTACCGAGTTCACTCAGGCATCAAAGGGAAGTTTGCAGAAGTTGAGTGTTAATCGAGCTCACTCAGTTAATGAAGGAAATGTTGGATGGAACCATTGTTAACCAAGCTCACTCAGTTACCAAAGGAACTTTGTGAAAATTTAGTGTTAACCAATTTCACTTAGTTAACATGAGAAAATCATTTCTTAGTTAGTGTCTACTAAGCAAGGTCAGCTAACGAAGGATTTTCTTGTTTTGGCATATTGAGTTCAATTGATTTGATTATTGGTTCTAGCTGACCGAGGAGATGAATATTAAGTATTCTAAGTTGTATTCAAGCTAACTTGATAATGTGTAAGATATAAATATAAGGTCAAGTTGAGAATTGAATGTGTGAAACATAATAAAATATTTGAAGATTCTTAGAGGAAGCAAATTAGAAGGATAAGAAGAATATCCTTGTTGAGCTACAAAGATAAATTCGATTAGAAAGGATCAACTATACAAGCCAAAATTGAGATCTGTAACCAGCAATTCAGTTGCATCAGAAATAAGGTCATTTCATTATTATTCTCCAACCATTGTAGCAGTGATCTAAATCTCTTAATAGAGTTGGCTTAAAAAATATTTATAAATCCTCTAACAAGGTGGCATTTCTATTTGAAGTGTCTTAAAGATCTCTAACAAGGCTACTCCTAACTGGGTGATGAAATCCTCTAACAGGGTCACTATTGTAAGATAGTTGAAAGCATAAACGATGATGATATTCCTACAGGGGAGTATTGTAGATATGTTACTTTAATGATATGTTACATTCATGATTGGGTTTTTCATTGATGTCACATAGCAATTTTTTGTGGTATCTGACAGAAGAACAACAGAAAGATCAAGTTGGTACAGACGACTAATTGAGTGTTCTAACTATCTGAGGTTATGAGAGATACTTCTTAGTATCTAGTATATGCAATTAACATTGGAAGAAGAAATGTTAATTCTCAAAGAAGTTATGTAAGTTTTGGCAATGTCTATTCTGAGATAGAGTTTAGGGAGGCATGTTATGGTAAACTTGTTATATCTCTTAGAAAAATTGTTATTCTGAGAATTGAGGTTGAGGACATGTTGGTGATGACATGGCTAAGTTTGCTAGTCATAATATTACATGTATGGAAAGTTATTCAAGTTGCAAGGTGAAAGATTTATGTTATCGTTGAGTATAATGTGTTCTTTATGTGGTCTTATAATAATTAATTGAGAAGGTCTAACAGCTAACTCAGGAAATTGTTTTATGGACTTGGTATAAAGGAAGGAAATTTTACTTTATTATGATATGTGTTGAAATTGATGGTAAGCAACAGTAAGAGAAAAATGCGAAGTTGAGTAGAATAGAGAAGTAGTGAAGGAAACTTCATTGCCGAGGCTTTGCTGAGTGATTTGAAGTTTGATATTTGGATATGAGATTCATGACCTAGTCTACAAGGTATGACATTGATTGGTTCAGTTGACAGAATGGAGGAAAGACAAAATAATAGTAAATTGCATGTTTGAGCAGTGAGCTCTTCTTGTAGTTAAAATTGTGTGTTTGCATAGTGGGCTCATCTTGCATACATTATACCACAACTCCTAATAGGGTTGGTATCTCTTAATAGGGATTCAAAGTATCCTAATAGGGACTCTATGTACTAAATATAATAGAATCTTAACAGTGTCCATCCTCTAACAAGGAATATTTATATTTATATTAGTACATCATCTAGTGGGCATCATTCCCACCAGGGTTTTCCCTCTGATCAAGGGTTTCCCTAGTCAACATATTTGGTGTAATTGTCTATGTGCATTTTATTATGGTTTTTTTTTTACTTTGGTTGAATGGTTAAGTTTTTTTTAAATAAGATAAATGTTTTAATTGTCAGATAACTAATTCACCCCCCCCCCCCCCCCTCCCTCAGTTATCTTGGTGGACTATTGTTTCTGACAATTGGTATTAAAGCATCAGGTCCTTGAAGATAAAGTTTAACAACCTTGGGAGATCCATGGCAAGCATGTTCATAAAAGATAGTCCAAAGTTCAATGGAACAAATTATGACATTTGGAAAGAAAAGATGAAGACACATCTATTGTGTACGGGTCTGGAATATTGGATCTTGGCAAAATTAGCGAAGACAATCATTATTGAAAAGGATTTGGAAACTTGTACCGAAGCAGAAAGCAATCCTTTTATGTGTGACATGAGAGCTAGAGAAGCAATATTGATTGCACTTCCTATAATTGAATACAATTAGGTAAAATCACTTGCTACTTCACATTTGATTTGGAAAGCTTTGGAAACTAGTTTTGAAGGTGATGCACATTCTAAGAAGTTAAGATTACAAAGTTGGATTTGTGCATTTCAAGATGCTAAAATGATGGAAGATGAATCTATAAGAACATATATAGGCAGGATATCAGAAATTACTATAGGTATTAGATCTCAAGGAGGAACCAAAGAAGATGATGAGGTTATATGGGAAATATTGAAGAATCTAACACCACCATTTAAGTTAGTAGTTTAGATGATACATTTTTTGATATCTTGTACCAAAGATTTAAATGATACATTGATTGGAAGACTTAAAGTAGTTGAGAATGAACTTAGACAGTTCGCAGAATTGACCATAACAAAGATAGCCTTCAGTGCCTTAAATATTCGACCTAATTTATCAAGGAGCACAAGTGCTAGAGGAGATTTTGCTAGCAACAAAAAATCTAAGGAGGAAAAAAATATTGAAGAATAAGTATTCCTTCTGGTAAGAAGAGAAAAAGGAGGAAAGAAAATCTTTAAATGTTGGACTTGTGATGAATATGGTCATTATGCATCTAAGTGTCCTAAAAGAGAGAAAAAGTATAAAGCAAATTACAAGCCTAGAAAAGATAGACAGTGTTTGTATGCAAATGAAGATAATAACTCTAATGAACAAGCATTAAGTACTAGTGATGATGAAATTGGATTTGTGGCTATTAAAGAAGAAAGTCCAGAGAAAGTAGCTTTGGTGTCATAGGTTGAGAAGAAATCTTAGTAGATAATTGACAGTGGTTGTTCACATCATATGATTGGTGATATGAACAAGTTTTTTGACTTCAAAAGTCATGATGGAGGAATTGTCAGAGTTGGAAATAATATATTTTGTTGATGGTTTAAAGCACAATCCTTTGAGTGTTGGACAACTAGTAGACACAGGTTATCAGTTGTAGTTCACAGATAAGAGATGCATGATCAGAGATAAAGACGAGAAGGTAATTGGAACAGGAACCAAATCTAGAGGTAATGTATTTTAGTGAAATCCTACTAAAATGACATGTTTGGTTGCAAAGGTAGATGACAATTGGTTATAGCATAAGATATTTTGTCATATAAACTTTAACAATATTGTGAAGACTAGTAATATGTTTGCAGTTAGAGATTTGCCTAAGATTGTAAAGCCTACTAACATAATTTTCAAGGAGTGTGTGTTGGCAAAACATAACATAACTTCTTTTCCCTGCAAGAATTTTACTACTATAGCAAAGTTGGAGATTGTACACATAGATCTCAGCCATCCTACAAAGACTAAATGATTCTATGGTGAAAGGTATTTTATGATTCTAGTTGATGACTTTTCTAGAATGATGTGGGTTGCATTTCTTAAAGAGAAATCTGAGGCATTTGATAGGTTTAAGATATTCAAAAATAGAGTTGAGAATGAATCCAATATGAAGATTTAATGTTTAAGATCAAATAGAGGAGGAGAATTTACTTCAAATGAGTTTAACATGTTTTGTGAAGAAAATGGAATCAAAAGATAGTTATCAACTCCAAGAATCCCTTAACAAAATGGTATTGTAGAGAGAAGGAACAAGTCAGTTACAAAAGCTACAAGAGCTATGTTATTTGAGAATGATGTATCCAAGACATTTTGGAGAGAAGTTGTGAGTGCAACAGTCTACACTATGAACAGAGCACAAGTCAGGAAAGACACAAATAAAACCCCTTATGAACTATGGTTTGGTCACTCACCTACAGTTAACTATTTCAAATTTTTTGGGAGTAAGTGTTATATCAAAAGAGATGATGATATTGGTAAGTTTGATGCTAGAAGTGATGAAGGTATGTTTCTTGGTTATTCATTAAAAAGAAAGACTTATAAATGTTATAATAAGAGAACTAAAACTATTATGGAAAGTGCAAATGTAAGAATTGATGAAAAATTTAGGATACAAGAGAGAATAGTTAATTACAATTTAGATGATGATGTTGTTACTAAGCCAAGGAATGATGAGGTATTTCTTGAGACTAACAATGATTTGCATAATGAAGGAGAGCCAAGGAAGGAACAAAGCTTGGAACCTTTAGTAGAGCCAAGAGTTGAGATAACAACTCCTATTTCAAGAAAGAATATGATAAAGAATCACCCATCTGAGTAGATAATCGGAAGCAAAGATAAAGGTGCGATTACAAGAAGCTGAGTCAATGAAGAACTATGTTTGATATCTTAAGTTGAACCTAATAATGCAAATGAAGCATGCAAATATGACTATTGGAATCAAGCTATGAAAGAGGAATTGGAACAAATAGTAAAGAATGAGACATGCGAATTGGTCCCTAGACCAGAAGACAAGAATGTGATAGGAACTAAATGGGTATTCAGAAACAAGATGAATGAACAAGGAAAAATTGTAAGAAACAAAGCAAGATTGGTATGTAAAGGTTACTCATAGAAAGAAGGAATAGGCTATGACGAGACTTATGCTCCAGTTGATAGAATAGAAGCGGTAAGATTATTCTTAGCCTATGCAGCATAGAAAAAATTCAAAGTATATCAAATGGATGTCAAGTCAACATTTTTGAATGGAGAACTTGAAGAAGAAGTGTACATTGAGTAGCTTGAAGGGTGTCCTTTGACAGATGACAATGACATATTATGTAGACTAAAGAAAGTATTATATGGCTTAAAGCAAGCACTGAGAACCTGGTATGCAAGGTTGGATGAGCATTTGACAAAGTTTGGATATAGAAAAGGTATGGCAGACAGTAATCTATATTGGAAAGAAATTGATGATGGTTTGATGATTTTGGTACTATTTGTTGATGATATCATATTCAAAAGAAATGATGAATAAAGTAGGAAGTTTGCTAAGGAGATGAAGAAAGAATTTGAGATGAGTATGATAGGAGAAATGAAATATTTTCTAGGGTTACAGATTTTACATAATAAAGAAGGAATCTTTATTTCTCAGACTAAGTACTTGAAGGATTTACTGAAAAGGTTTGGTTTGGAAACATGCAAACCCACTGGAACACCTATGGTAACTGGGCACAAGTTATCTACAAAGGATGAGACACCTGCTGTTGAGCAAAAAAAGTACAAATCTATGATTGGAGGATTGAAATATTTGACTCACATAAGGCTGGATATAGCAAATGCAGTTGGAATTGTTGCAAGATTCTAGGCTGATCCTAGAGAAGCACATTATGTAGTAGTTAAAAGGATATTTAGATATCTCAAGGGAACATCTGAGTTTGTATTATGGTATGATAGATCTAATGATTTCACTCTAAGTGATTATACCAATGTAGATTGGGTAGGCAGTATGGATGACAAAAAGAGCACCAGTGGTGGAGCCTTCTTTCTTGGAGGAAGATTGGTTTCTTGGCCAAGCAAGAAACAGGATTGCACATCACAAAGTATAGCAGAAGCAAAATATGTTGCAGTAGCAAACAATTACAATCAAGTCATTTGGATGAAGTAGATGCTAAAGGATATAAGGATAGAAATTAGTGAACCTATTGTCATACATTGTGATAACACAAGCACGGTAAATATGTCTAAAAATCCAGTATTGCATTTGAAGACTAAGCACATTTCGATTAAGTATCACATGTTGAGAGAGAAAGTTATAGAAAAGGAAATTAGATTGGAGTATGTGAGCACTAAAGAACATATTATAGATATTCACTAAGCCTCTTCCCAAAGAGACTTTTGAGTATTTGTGAGGTATGCTTGGGGTCACGCCCCTTCCTAAATTAGAGTAGAAGATGCAAGAATGCATCAATTTAGTGTAACAAAGCACCATTGTTGTTTGGACTAAATGTTGATGCTTCCTATATGGGGTAGTATCTGTGATGGACAGAGTCATCTAAGACTCTTGTTGGATTTTGTTTTGAATAGTGTCTTTAGACACTTGATCTAGTAAGATTTAGTTATTGCAAGTTTTGATGTAGTGAAGTTGGTTGCTGAAACCTTTGACATTGATGTCAATGGTGGAGAAGTTTAGCATTTTAAACATGTTGGGGAGAAGTGCTGCATTATGAGAAAAGCATTATGAGAAAGACATAATAGGGAGAAGTTTAACATGAGCATAACATGGAATGATAGTTTGATAGAAAGCACATTGAGGTATATCAATGGAGGAGAATGATTGATGAAGAGGATTTGAAAAGAAGATGAGCAATCTTTTGTTGGTATTCTTGGAACTAGATGTTTTTCATCTATGTTGTCATCAATGCCAAAGGGGAAGATTGTTGCAAGACTATTGCAAGCATGAATGATGATGATATTCCTATGGGGGAGTATTTTAGATATGTTACATTCATGATTGAGTTTGTCATTGATGTCAACATAGAAATTTTTTGTAGTATCTGACAGAAGAACAATAGAAAGATCAAGTTGGTACAGATGACTAGTTGAGTGTTCTAACTATCTGAGGTTAGGAGAGATATTTTTGAGTATCTAGTATATGCAGTTAACGTCGAAAGAAGAAATGTTAAGTCTAGAAGAAGTTATGTAAGTTTTGGTGATGTTTGTTACGAGATAGAGTTTACAGAGGCATGTTCTGGTAAACTTGTTATATCTCTTAGCAGAATTGTTATTCTGAGAACTGAGGTTAAGGACATGTGGAAGACATGTTGATGATGATGTGGCTAAGTTCACTAGTCATAATATCACATGTATGGAAAGTTATTCAAGTTGTAAGGTGGAAGATTTATGTTATTGCTAAGTGTAACATGTTCTTAATGTGGTCTTATAATAATTAATTAAGAAGGTTTAATAGCCAACTTAGGGAATTGTTTTATGGACTCAGTATAAAGGAAGGATATTTTTCTTTATCATGATATGTGTTGAAATTGATGGTAAGCAATAGTAAGAGTGGAATGAGAAGTTGAGAAAAGCAGAGCAGAAGTGAAGGAAACTTCATTGTCAAGGTTTTGCTAAGTGATCCAAGGTTTGATATTTGGATCCAAGGTTTGTGACCTGGTCTACAAGGTTTGACAGTGATTGGTTCAATTGAAAAAATGAAGAGAAGACAAATATAAAAGTAAATTGCATGTTTGATCAACGAGCTCTTCTTGTAGTTGAAATTGCATGTTTGGGCAATGGGCTCATCTTGCATACGTTATACCACAACTCTTAACATAGTTGGAATCTCATAACAAGGATTTAAAGTCTCCTAATAGGGACTCTATGTACTAAATGTTGTAATAGACTCCTAATAGGGTCCATCCTCTAACAAGGAATATTTATATTAGTACATCATCTAGTGGGCATCATTCCCACTAGGGTTTTCCCTTTGATCAAGGGTTTCCCTAGTCAGAATATCTGGTGTAATTGTCTATGTGCATTTTATTATGGTTTCTATTTACTTTGGTTAAATGGTTAAGTTTGTTTAAAGAAGATAAATGTTTTAATTGTCAAATAATTGATTCACCCCCACCCCCTAGTTATCTTGGTGGACTATTGTTTCTAACAGTCACACCCAACAATGTGTTTTGTAACCTTTCATAGGGTTGGCTCCTAACATGACTCACTTTAGAAGAGTGAAAATTAGTAACTAGTTGTAATTGGTGGTTTTTTTCAAATTGGGTTTCCACATTAAATCTTGGTGTCACTTGTGTTCATGCTATTTCTTTTATGTGTATGCAACTAAGTTAAATTTAAGGTTAATCACATTAAGATCAGTACATTCAGTCATTGCCAAGTTAAAATTGATTCTTAGTGCTTTTCGAGTTACAACATTTGCTAGTGTAAATCGAGTGCCCATGTATTTTCCGAGTAACAATAGAATACAATTTAATCAAAGTTTATGTTTTGATTTGTATTGACATCTAAGGAATATGTGATTTATTTTTGTAGTAACTAATTCACCCCTCCCCTCTTAGTTACTCCTCTTATATTCGAACAATTGGTATCAGAGCTTTTGGTGCTTGCAGAGAAGGTTTCAAGGACCTAAGCTAAAGATCAGGATGTCTTATAGAAGAGAGATTCCCAAGTTGAACAGAGACAACTTTGCAACATGGAAAGACCTTATGAAGTTGCATCTGGCAACCATCAGTGATTCAAGTTTGAAATACTTAAACACTACTTACAAAGCTCCAACTAATACAATGACTATAGAAGAAAGTGTTGAAAAAAAATTATAATATCATGATGATTGACTTAGCATCAACTCTTAACTATGCTAAATTTGATGAGGTCAAAGGTTCCACTACTACTTATGAAATGTGGACCAAACTAAAAGATATCTATAGAGATAATGACAACATAAAAAGAGCCAAGGCAGAAAGCTTGAGAGACCAGTTTAATCAAATGAAGATGAGAGAGGATGAAAACATTACAAAATATGTTGAGTGAATTAAAGCAAGTGTGAGTGCAATGAAAGCATTTGGAGGAGATATTGATGACAAAATAGTTGTAAGCAAGGTACTCATAACCCTTCTTCATATCTATGCAATTAGAGTGTCTCCTATTCAAGAGATGAGATGTGATCCAAATGATGAGATAAATTTGGATGCTCTAGTGGGAAGATTGACAACATTTAAACTAGATAACTATGATAATTATACTCCTAGTTCTAGCAATTTTGAGTCTGCATTTGAAGCCAAGGTATCACTCAAGAAGAAAGCTAAAAGATCTAAAAGAAAACAATATGAAAGTGAAGAGGAAGATAGTTCTAACAGTGATCTTGAATCCATTAAAGCATTTCTTGCAAGAAGGTATCCCAAAGGCAAAGGAAAGTATAAAGGTAAAATCCCTTTAATTTGTTTCTCTTGTGAAGAAGTTGGACACATTGTTGCAAGGTGCCCAAAAAAAGAAGACAAAAATGAAAAGAATTACAAAAAGTACAAAGGCAAGAAGGATTTCAAGAATTTCAAGGACTACAAGGACAAAGGTAAGAAATCTTGTTTTATAGCTAAAGACTCAGATAGTAGCAAAGATGACGAAATGATATATATTGTTGTAAAAGATGATTTTGATAATGAAGGAGATAAAATGACACTTATCTCTCATGTTAGCAAGAATGATACATGGATTATTGATAGTGGTTGCTCAAATCATATGACTGGTGATAAAATAAAGTTTGAACACATGGAACATTATGATGGTGGTAGTGTGAGATTTGGAAACAATGAACTATTAGGATAAAACTATGAACATAAATAACAATTACATGCAAATATAAACAATAACAAAAAATAATATATCACATAGAAGAGAACACAAGACACCAAGATTTAATGTGGTTCACCCAATCCCTGGGTTATGTCCACCAAACATCAAGTCCAATATTATTATGATCTAGTGATTACAACCTGATTACAATTTGTAATCCCTTACAACTCAATACTGTTGCAAGAAGCAATTTTCACATCACCCACAATGAAACAATCCCTAACCCTAAGCCCTTTTATACAAGTATTTTTGTCGCTTTAGGGTTAAAATTAGTTACAACATGTCAGCCATAAAATGTTGATACTGTACATACTCCATAATTCCTTGAACCCTGCCAAGGAATTATGGAGTATGTATAGTACTTCCTTGATCAATCACCACAATCTAACATGAACCTTGTTGCATAAAGGGAAAAGGTTGTATCTCACTAACCAATGAACTTAGATGTGATAATGCTTATTGGGTTGAAGGACTAAAGTATAATCTACTGAGTGTGGCACAATTGAAAAATATTAGATTCAAGGTATAACTCATGAATGGGAAGGCCAAGCGATTGGATGGAAAAGGAAATCCGGTTGGGTCTGGCAAACAAACAAAAGGTAACCTGTTCTACCTAGACCTCTGTGAAAGTTAATGTTTTATTGCTCAAGTAGAAGAAAGTTGGTTGCGGCATAAAAGGTTATTTCATGTAAACTTTGATAATCTAATTAAGATAAGCAAGAATAAAAGAGTAAGAGGTATTCCTAGTTTGAGGAAAACTGATATGGGTCTATGCAAAAATTGTTAAATTGGAAAGATGGGAAAGACTAGTTTCATAAGCAAGAACTATAATTTAGAAGTGTTAGTGTAAATAATTATTATTTATAATTTACTTAAGTTTACTTAGGATAAATGTATTATTTTATTATTTATTAGGTTAGACACCTAGGTAGGAGTATGCATACTCATATGAGTTGTCATGTTGACAACATAGGAGTAAGAAACTCTAATTTAGCACATGGTGTCTACAACACTGGAGTTTGCATAATTAACTAAGTTTTCATGTAGACAACATAGTTGTTCACACTCTTAATTAAGCACATGGTATCAAAAACATAATTTTATGTGACACACCTATTTAGGCTTATCCTATCATCATCACACTAACTCCTGTGCTCAATGGAGGATAATCCACTCTTGGTGGGCATGTGCTTAGTTGTGAGGCTTATCATATTGCTAACTCCTAGACATTCTAGATGTTTTTATATTCAGACACTTTTGGTGTACTTGTACATCAATTACAACATCAATTGAATTTCATATTGTTATTTTGATCATACTCTATTGGTCTATTTTGTGCTAGTTGTTGAGCTTCTTGATCTTGGGTGATTTTTCCCTAAGATAAATTCTCACAAGAAGAAGTCTTGGAGTTGGTTCATACAAACCTTTGTGGACCTATTAGAATAGAGAGCTATAGTGGTGATGTAGGAGCATCTTGGGTTTCCTTGTTATCCTACTCATCTTTGTTCATTATGCATGTTGGAGCTGAGTGCCAGTGGTTTCCAATTTTTTTTGCTGTCGTGATGTTCAGTGGATGCCAAGTTACTGTAGCTCTAGTGGATGTCGAATTACTATAGCTCTAGTGGATGTCAAGTTACTATGGCTCTAGCAGATGTTGAGTTATTGTAGCTCTAGTGGATGCCAAGTTACTATAGCTCTAGTGGATGCTGAGTTACTATGGCTCTAGTAGATGCCGAGTTACTGTAGCTCTAATGGATGCCAAGTTACTATAGCTCTAGTGGATGTCGAGTTACTATAGTTCTAGTGGATATCGAGTTACTGTAGCAATCTAGTGTTGATCGAGTGTTCCTTCATGTGCTGAGTGAATCTGTTGGTGTCGATTGTTCCTGTTGGTGCCGAGTGTCAGTATTTGTCTTGGTCCTTCTTTGACCAAGTTGTTTGTGTCTGGGTCTAGTTCGGGCTGACCTTGCATGCATTTAATTTCAATATTGGTAGTTAATATTTGATCTGAGTCGACTTGTGGCTATGCATGCATTTAATGTGAGGTTTAATTTTGTGATAGGCTAACTTGTGGCCACACAAGTATTTAAGGAGGTCTAGGATTGAGTTTGAGGGCAAAACTTAGAGGATGTACAAGTTGGAAGCATATGTATCTAGAAATCTGAATTTAATATTGGATCGTGGATTTGAATGTATTTTGTATCTGGTGTAACCCAAAAGGCCTTACAACTGGGCATGTATGCTAATTATTTGATGAATCAATAAAAGTGTTTGCTCTTTTCCCTCCTTTGGTTTATGTTCTTTGTGTTGTGTTTCTACTGAGTTAACTCTGCATGGTGGTTTGGATAGCTAGGTGTGCCCTTGGCCCTAGTTCTTCATTCCTCCCTATGTCAGGTGGCATCAAAGCTTGAGGTTTGTCCATGTGGAGATTGGATTGTGTAGAACCCTAAGTGAATTTGGTTGTGGGGTAGCAAATCCAAGGATTTGAGCTACAACTTGTAGAGGGTTACAATCTTGTAGGAACCTAATTTGTAAAGATGGTTTGAGGTAGAGAAAATGATAATAATGCAATATTGGATACATTGAGACAAATTGTAGTTAGATTAGATGCTATGGAGACAACTTAGAGGAGAGGAGCACATCTTGATGATGTAAGTGATGATGAATTAGTAGCACTAAACCCTAATCCAAAACTTGAAGAAGATCAAGATGAAGCAAGGTTGTTGAGAGTGTTGTCTCAAGAAAATTCAAAGCCTGTTGTAGAAGTTATTCCTTATGATGGGAAATTGGATACCAATGTTGTGTTAGATTGGATCTCTGATATGGAGAAGTTCTTTGAGTATGATAACACTCCTAATAATAGGAAGGTGAAAATTGTTGTTACAAGGTTAAAGGTCATGCCTCACTGTGGTGGGAGCATTTGCAAACTGATAGACTAAGGAGAGGAAAGGGAAAGATCAAGACTTGGCCAAAGATGGTAAACAAAGTGAAGAACAAATTCCTTCCCACTGATTACCAAGTTAGCTTGTTGAGAAAAATGGAAAATTTGAGGCAAGGAGACATGATTGTGAAGGAGTATACTAAGGAATTCTATAGATTGGACATTGGATCTGGGCATGTGGATGATGATGTTGAGAAAATTGCAAGGCACATAAATGGATTGAGATCTAGAATTCAAGATGAAATAAGTTTTGTGAAATTGGAAAGTGTGGAAGAAGCATATCAATATGCCTTGAAAGTTGAGGAGATCTTGACAAAGAAGCATGAACAAAGACAAAGAGGTAGAGGTGGTAGATTCCAGAGAAGCATAGGTAGATCTTATGGAGAAAGTGGCAGATCTAATAATTCTGTGTGAGACAAAGGGAAATTTGAATGGAAGAATGATGACAAAGGAAGGACCGAGTGGAAAGGTGGTGGTTCTTACCAAGGAGGTATTGGTTCTTACCGAGGAAGAGGTAATTCTTATTCTAGAGGTGGGTGGTAATTGTTTTAGATGTGGTAAAGAAGGGCATAGATCCTTTGAATGTAGATCCTCTGAAAGTGGGAAAGGTAAAAAAAATTTCGTGATTCAAGGAGATGATGAGGGTTCACCAAGTGGACCTAAGGTTGGAGAAAATCTGATGGTGAGAAGAACCTTATGCAATAATGGAAGTGATGAGGAACCTTTTTTAAGGAGAAGTCATTTCAATACTAGATGTAAGATGGCTGGAAAATGTTGCAAGGTAATCATTGACAATGGAAGTTCTACAAATTTGGCATCAAAAGAGTTGGTTACAAAGTTGTAGTTGCATAAGTTGAAGCATCCTAAACTCTATTATGTTTCATGGATCAAAGATGAGCATAAGATATTGGTAAGGGAGCAATGTCTTGTGAAGTTCAAGATTGGAAATTATTTTGATGAAGTTTTGTGTGACATTATGCTTATGGATTATTGTAATATTCTTGGCAATATGATAGATATGTTATACACTTGGTAATAAATGTGGTAGGGCCCATTTTTTGGAGTCGAGAGGTGGTTTCTAGTCTAGGCCCTTGATGTGTCGGGCATCTTTGAGTATGGGGATAGTGTAGTAGAGTGCCGATAGCAAAAGCATCTGTAAGACTATACTCACCACAAACCTTGGTAGTTAATCCTAACCATGGCAAGAGTGGAGGCTAAAATGGTGTCTGGATCGTGGTAGGTTCTAGAGGAACTGGCCATGGTGTGGCCAACTTTGATCCTAGGGCAATGATTGGTGTATGAAGCTTCAACTGCATTGCAATAAGCAAAGGGTTTAGGATCTGCATGGATGGTTATCTCAGTGCCATTATGCAAAAAATTGATGCACTGATGATATGTGGATAGAACGGCTTTCATGGAATGAATCCATGGGCGACTGAGGAGGATGTTGTATGGAAGGTTAAAATCAACTACATGGAAAAGTGTTTCTTGAGTGGCTGGGCTGACTCTGATAGGGAGCAAGATGGTTCCTTTAGTGGTGTGCTCCAAATTGTCATATGCCTTGATGGTGATTACTTCATTAGTGATATCTGCCTCAGTGTATTCTGCCTATTTAATGAACTTTAGAGTACATAGATTTAAAGCCGATCCATTATCTATCATGACCCATTTAACTGCAAAGTTAGAATCATGACAACTATGCAAAGTGGAAGGATATGATTTGGTTCGATTGCTGGGATATTAGTGGTTTTGAAGGATAAGGCACATGATGCCAAAACATGGACAACCAAGCTGTGAAACTTAGTGGAATTTATGTCACAGGGGATATGTGACTCATGTAGAGTACTATCGAGGATCTCTTGATAAAGTGAGCTTGTGCGTAAGAGATCCAAAATGGAGATATGGGTCGGTGTGTTTCCAAGGTGTTCCAAGATGTTATACTGTGGCCCTAAAAAGGATGATTCTGATGGAGATGCTCTAGGTGGAGGTGGTCTTGATGGTGTAGAAATAGGTGGGCTAGTTATATTGAGTCGAGTCTGGTGAGTAGTGACTGCACATTGGGTATCTGGGCCCTTAATGTTAATGATGTTGATGGATGGCTCAACCTGTGATATGTAACTAATAAGGCTTCCATAGTCTAAATATGCTGAGGTATAGTTCTGAGACTTGTCTCGATTATCTCCTTGTTTTCCATGAGTATTATTCAGTTTCTTGACAGGAGGGTTTGTAGGTGCTTTTCCTAAGTTTGTGTTATGAGGAGGGAAAGCATTTTGATACATCATTAATCTTGCATTAGGTGAAGTTTTTGCCCCTACTATGATTTCTTTTTGGTCAATGAGGCCCTCGACATAATCCTTGAGCTGCATGCATTTAAGGGTAGTGTGTCCTTTGACAGATGGAATTTACAGTACTCATTATCCTTGTACCAGGATGCTCTAGACTAATTAGGCTCCAAAGGTTGTGTTTGTGGATACTAAACAAGGTTATATTTGGCCAAATTTTCAAAGATTACATCAAGAGGCTCCCCCAATGGGGTGTATGTGCATGGTTGCCTCTGAACACAGGGTTTAGCACCTGCCAAAAGTGTGATAGCATTGGTTTGATTATGATGAGTAGGTATTTGTTGATTGTTTTGTATGGGTGGCAGGTGATACACAAAAGGTTGTTGCTGACAAAATGTGGTAGGAACATTGGTAGCCTCCCCAACGATATGAACTTGGCAGGTGTAGGTGGCACCATCTATCACCCTATTTTTGTTTTTGTTCCAATATCAAGTTTTGTGATTGGTGTGACCTCAGTCTTGGGTGTTTTCCTTGTAAAGTTTGATAACACCATCCTTAATAAGGCCTTGTTCAACTCCCATCCCTTTTTCTTTGATGTCTTTGTATGTTTGCAAACAACTCATAACCAGATTATGGGCGAGACTAGGGTGTGCATTGTTTATGAACATTTTGACAAGATGACACTCAGGGATGGTACATGGAATCCTGGTTGTGAGTATTTGCCAATGTTGCAAGTATTCTACATGGCTTTCTCCCCCTTTTTCCTTAGTATGAACTAGGTCCACGACAGATAATTTAGTTTCAACAAGATGGGTGTATTGAGTCACAAAGGCTTTAGAAAGATCAACAAAGGTTTTAATAGTGCCCCGAGGGATACAACAGAACCATTCTAAGGCTGGGCCTCCTAAACTTTTGGGAAAGAGTTGCATGAGGAACACATCATTATAGGCTACCTCCTAACAATGCATATAGAATTCCTTAACATGTGTGACTAGATCACTTTTCCCACTAAATTTGTCAAACTTGGGGATCTCAAAATGTTTAGGAAATGATGTCATTATGATGGTTTTGTCAAATCGGTATGGGAAATCATTCTCAAACTTGAAAGTTTTGGAGTCTGTCCCATCTTTGAGGGCTTTGAGAGCATTTTTCATCTCTTCCCATTTAGAGTTTACATGTGGGGGAGCGAGCGCCCCCAATCCAGGTGCCCCCAGTGTAGGATACATGCCAAGATCTGGAGGTTGATATGGAAAACTCTGGGTGCCATATGTCATTTTTGGAAAAATAGGTTGCACAACTAGTGGTATGGATGCTATGGGTTGCTGGAATGTGTTTTGGGTATATTGCTGCACCTACTGAGAAGTTGTTTGGTGTGGAAGGTAACTATGAGGTTGCTGCCCTATGAGATAGTTCTGTGTGGGTGCTTGAGCATATTGCTGGTGTAAAGACTGCGTTTGAAAGGGTGGTAATGGGGGTACTACCTGCACCATGCTTTGGGAATACATACCTTGTCCAATATATGTGGGTTGTGCTCCTACTTGAGAGCATGACTGATTATGAAAAGGTGCAAGGTAATTAATCTATGGTAGAGTATTCAGCATAGGGAACTGCAATGGTGGGGTGGTTTGGCTATTGCCTAAAGGTGGCATGGAGAAATAGTTGGTAAGGGGTGGTAGTGAATAACTATATGAAGCAGTGGATGAAAGTACTTGAGGTACAGACATGGCTGCAGTACTAGGGGGAAGACTAGTGATAGGGCCCTACATCATAGCAATAATCCAAGGTCCTAAAGGAAATGCGGCTAAAGAGATTTGGCTAGCTACAAAGGGGTTGATAGTGATGTTAGGTGGGATGGAAGATGAGGTATTGGACCCTAGTGGTGGTATTTGAGTAGTAAATGGACTAGATGTGATGTGGGGTGGAAGTGAAAAGGTAGTATTGTTGGATGAAAATGGAGGATTAGGTGGTGTACGAAAATAAGTGGTGGAAGCAAAGGTAGATGGTACACTCGGGGTTGGTTGGGATGTAGTATGCACTAAGGGTTGAGTAAGAGTAGGATGGGTGTTTTACAGAATGGGAACAGATACCTAGGTCGAGGGTATATTTGGGTTTGCTAGTTCTACTTGAGGTGGTTGCCATCCAAACAAAGGGTGATTAGGATCTATTATGTTGATGGGGGGGTGGATGCCCAAACTCAAAGGCACCAACATTATTCCTTAAGAAATTTTCCATGATGGTTTATTTATTTTGATCTATGATGGCATTTACAATGGTAGCGCGACTAGGTTGGTCCATGAATACCTCAATATCTATGGAGGATCCTAGCTCTTTTGGAATTTGTGGTGGTGGATCTAATGACATCATGAAAACTACAAGGTACAATTGAGCTCAAGATGTGTTACTACTATGACTAGGATCCATGTCCTTCTTTTTCTGTATGTTCTTGCCAAAACGTGTGGTGGGTGACATGAAAGGGTGATTTTCCTAAGGATGACAATACAAAGAGGGATGGTGCTAGATATATGATACTTGAGGGGTCTAAAAGATATGATGCTAAGTGTAAGAGATTGTGTTTTCCTAAAATATGAGTGTGGAAATGCAATGGGGGTATGAGATGTGTGGCCCTAACCTTTGGCTCAATGTAATGTGTGGCACAAATGACAACCTTTTTCTAGAAAATGTCGAGTTTCAAGGATAACTAGGATGGTGAGATATATGATGCTAAATGTTTCTAATTAGGTGAGGAAATAGTTGGAGATGCTTGGTTTTAAGAATGCATGTGGAGGATTCTTTTTTAGAAATCTAAGATGAGAGGAAGTGATCCTATTTCTAAATGTTTGTGTGTGATAGTGGGATTTTGAGATACCAAACCTATAAGTGCACAAGTGCGTGTGGAAAAAGAAAGGACCTAATCAGAATGAGTAATAGTAGAATTGTTGATAAGGTTTTGATTAACACCATGTCAAAGAGTTAGGTTTTGAATTTTGTAGTCCCATTTAGTTTGTAATGCTACTTCTACACCATCTTTCTCAATTTGATCTAGTTTGGTAATCCTTGGGTTGGGGGTGTTTTTCCTTTGTTCTGCTTCTATTTCCTTGTAAACTGGCATTTTTGGAAGCTTAGCCTTTTTGAAATTAGTCTTGGGATGGCCTGACATGAGATATTTCCAAGGGATTTCGATCACAACTATGGGGTTTTAGAGGTAGTGACTATGCTAAGTATACCTTTTGGACCTTGGGTTGAAAACACAAATCAATTGAGAAATATCTAAACTTTTTTTTTCAACAATGGAAAATTTTTGAGTGAACTGGGACAAGCCTAACTTTAGGTTTTGTTGTGAATGAACTTGCTAACAAATTTTTTGGTCAAGGGAAAAATATGATATTTTTGGTCAGGTAGGATAGATAGCAAAGGTATTTTGGAAAAATCAACTTTTTGGATAAATGGCAAAAGGGTTTTTTGCGATTAGATTCTGTAGGGTAGTTTGTGGGTTTCTAGACAACAAGTATAGGTAGAGATAAAACAAAATGAGAAAATTTTGTTGTGAATAGACTTGCTAACAACCATTTTTCATATGGAAAATGGGGTCTTTCAAAGACAAGATGTGATATTTTTGATCAAGTAGGGTAGATAGCAAAGGTATTTTGGAAAAAGCAAAACTTTGGACCAAGGAAAGAGGATTTGAAACTAGGATTTTCTTAGTGATTTTGTTGTGCTTTGAAGGAACAAGTATAACTTTTTAGACAAAGGGATGGGAGGAGGATTGATGAGGCCACCACCTCCACTAGCACCAACACCACAGGTAGGGCGGGATGCAGAGGAGGAGCCGGAGGAGTCAGATCAGTGACTAGTGGTATGCTAGATTTTTGACATGAGCATTTTGTTGTATAGATCGACAATTTTGAGATGTATATTTTGTGTGGGCACAGACCCGTTGTATGATATGGACATTGTATATTGGAATTTTGATGGACTGTTATTCTTTCATTCTTTGATGGATTCATTGTGAAGGGGATTATATATATATATATATATATATATATATATATATATATATATATATATATGTATGTATGTATGTATGTATGTATGTATGTATGTATGTATGTATGTATGTATGTATGTATGTATGTATGTATGTATGTATGTATGCATGTATGCATGTATGCATGTATGTATGTATGTATGTATGTATGTATGTATACACACATACATACATACATATATATGTATATATATATAAATATATGTATGTATGTATACATATATATAAATATATGTATATATATGTATATATACATACATACATACATATATATATATATATATATGTACATATATATACATTTATATATCTATATATATATGTATGTATGTATATATACATTTATATATCTATATGTGTCTGCGTGACACACACACATAGATATATAAATGTATATATACATACATACATACATATATATATAAATGTACATATATATATTTATACACACACACACACACACACATATATGTATATATATGTACATACATACATACATACATACATACATACATACATACATACATACATACATACATACATACATACATACATACATACATACATACATATATATATATATATATATATATATATATATATTGTTGGAAATGATTGAAATGATCATAAGAAAAGTTGTTGGAATAATATATAAAACTGGTAAAGAATGTCCTCAATCATTGTTTTGTCATTGATGTCAAACTTGCTACTTGCAGGAATGACAATTGCTTTAGTGATCCAAATACTATCAATTAGTTGATTGTCAAGGAGGAGGCAATCAATAAGATGTAACTAGAACTATTAGAGAAAGGTTGAAGTTATGATGTTGTAATGAAGTACAAGGATCAGCTAAGCCATTGATGAAAAAGTGTATTTGATGACATACTATAAGATACAAAGAATGGGCACACTGAAACATATCAAAGATTTAAAGTTTTAGCTAAGTCTTTTGTAAAGCTCAACTAAGTTCATTAGAGAGAAGGAGCCGAGCAAGCTAGTAAGAGCCGAGCAAATTCCTAGTTAGTGCCGAGTAAACTTCAGATGTCGAGTAAACTTTAGATGCCGAGTAAACTTCAAATGTCGAGTAAACTTTAGATGCCGAGCAAGTTTAGATGCTAAGTGACACAGAGTTTACCAAGTGCCAAGCAGAACCAAGTGCCGAGCAGGTATAGGTGCCGAGTAACACAGAGGTGCTGAGCACCAGTAACTCAATGATGCCAAGTTGCTGCATTATTTTGGAAATCAAAGATTTGCTAGATCTAAGCCAACAAGGTTGTTATCTAGAAATTTGTGAATTAAAAGGAAGATAATAATGATGAGCTAGTGGCACAGAACACCACGTAGAACATTTTTAAGGATACAACTAGTGAAGTTTCTAGAAGAGAACAAGATATGGGGTAGATACATTGTATCCTACCTAATCCATTTTGAAATCATAAAATTGGAGAGGGAGAATTGAGTGGCAAAGGCAAAATAGATTTCTATTTAAGAAGACAGAAGTTAATGAAAAAAGAGAGAGAGAGAGAGGTGGTCAAGCATAAAAGCATGAAGTACTGAAGAAGGTGCTAGGGGAGAAGAAAGCATAGGAACTCTATTTGGATAGACGACCACAAGGATGATTGCATTGGTAGAATGAGTAAGAAGACTCAAGGAGATGAAGCTTGAGAGGAAGACAAGCAGTCAGAGCTAGAGTGATTGAAGCCAAGCATAAGGATTGAACTGAAAGTGTGATCTAAAATCTGCAAAGTATGTTGTAAGTTATATCAGATCAAAAGACCATTATGGTTACTTTCTAGCAATTGTAACAGTAAGTTTAAATCCTATGGACTTAGGTTGGTTTAATAGCCATAAGATAAATCCTTTAACAGGGTGACATTCCAAGTGAATGTTCTAAAGACCTTTAACCAGGCCCATTCCTAACAGTTTGGTGAAATCCTCTAATAGGGTCACATTTAACAGTGTGTTGTAAGCCTTTAATAGGGCAGGCTTTTAACAAGGCATCACTTTAGAAGAGTGAGAGTCAAGTAGCATGTTACTGGTGGTTTTTCCCAAATTGGGTTTCCACGTAAATCATTGTGTCATGTGTTGATCATGGATGTTTTATCTTTGCATGTTGATTTACTATAACTTGCTTAAATGATTGATTTAAGTTTGGATGGATGAAAAGTGTATGGATTCATTAAAAGTAGTAAAAAGGTATTAATAGGGCATTTGGACCTTGGATAACTGATTCACCCCCCCCCCCCCCTCTCAGTTATTCTAAAGAATTCTAACAATAAATGTATATATATATGTACATATATATATATATATATATATGTATATGTACATATATATATATATATGTATATGTACATATATATATATATATATATATATATATATATGTATATATATGTACATATACATATATATATATATATATATATATATATATATATATGTATATGTACATATATATACATATATATATATATATATATATATATATATATATGTATATGTACATATACATATATATATATATATATATATATATGTATATATGTATATGTATGTATGCATATATATATGTGTGTGTGTGTGTACATATTTTATATATATATATATATATATATATATATATATATATATATATATATATATATATATATATATATATATATATATATATGTACATAAATATATACATACACACACACACACACACACACACACACATACGTATATACATATATGTACATATATACACATATATGTACATATGTACATATATATACATATATACATATGTACATATCTACATATGTATATATGTAGATATATGTACATATGTACATATATACATATATACATATTTATATATACACATATATACACACACACACACATATATATACATACATGCATATATATATACATATATACATATATACATATACATACATACATACATACATACATACATACACATATATATAGCTGATCATTCTTTGAGGTGGGATATGTGTTATGGACTTTTGATGTCATGAGTATTGCCGATATGTTTGATATGCAGGATGTGATTTTTGATGATATTGCTAATGATTTGCGATGCAAGATGTGATATGTGCTTAGATTATAATGTCGCTAACAATTTATGATGTAGGATGTGATTTTTTATGATTTTTGTAGATGTGATGTGACACTTGATGATGTGATTTACCTTATGATATTTTGGATGTGATGCGAGATGTTTTGATGTGATCCCTAATGATGTGATTTCTTCTTATGATAGATATGATGTGAGATGCTTGTGATGTGATCCCTAATGATGTGATTTCTTCTTATGATATGTGATGCGATATGTTTTGATATGATCTCTGATGATAGGATTTGCCTTATGATATGTGATGCGATATGTTTTGATATGATGATAAGTACAAACTAAAGGATAAATGACAAATGTAAAAATGGATCACTAACTAAAGGATAAACAATAGATTTTATGATATGGAAAATGAACATAATGTTATGAGATTTTAAGGATATGTTAACACAAACTAAAGATGAATGAAAAATTGAAAAAAAGAAGCACAAAATAAAAGATGAAAATACAAGTTTAAAAGGAATGACAAACTTAATGATGAAATATGATCTAAAATGAATCATAATCTAATGATGAAAGACAAAGTGAAAATGAATGACAAACTTAATGATGAACTACAATGCTAAAATGAATCATAATCTAATGATGAACTAAAATGCTAAAATGAATCATAATCTAAAGATGAACTACAATGCTGAAATGAATCATAATTTAATGATGAATGATAATGCTAAAATGAACCATAATCTAATGATGAATGAAAAAGCGAAAATGAATGACAAAATTAATGATGAACTACAATGCTAAAATGAATCATAATCTAATGATGAACTACAATTCTAAAATGAATCATAATCTAATGGTGAACTACAATGCTAAAATGAATCATAATCTAATGATGAATGATAATGCTAAAATGAACCATAATCTAATGATGAACTACAAAGCAAAAATGAAAGACAATCTAATGATGAACTACAATGCTAAGGTTTAAGCAAACTAAAAGAGAGAGCAATAAATTTATGATATGCTAAAAATAACACAAACTAAAAAGATACGTCTAAGACTTGTGATAAGCATGTGAGAATAACATAAAAGATCAAATACGATGATATTATGAGATATGATAAAAGGATACAAGCTATGATAATACAACATACTAGATTCTAGGAGAGGCAAGCCAAATGATGATGGTGAAATAGGATAACCAATGTTTGACTCATGATAGTGTTCTATGATATGAAAACTGAACATAGGAAATATTGACTCTAAGGAGAATGATGTTGGAAAATGAGTAACCAAAAAACTCATAGTTAGGAGGATAGTGGAGATTAGAGCTAGGATAGTAACTTATGATAGGGATCACATCATGATGGTGGTGAAATAGTAACTTAGGGATGGGAAGCTATGATAATGAACAAGAGTCATTGTTTGATGATTTGAATCAAAAGATTTTGATAGTGGCAAAAAGTTGAAATTTTGAGGGAGAGAGGTTATGAACAGGAAGAGGATACCAAGGGTTTTGAAAATAAATGTGAGGTGTATTGGAAACTTGAGTGTGGGGTACTTTGTGAGGAATTACCACTATATAGTGTGAGCACTTTATTTGATATAGGAATATTAGGGATCCACCAAGGTTACTAAGAACATCAAGGCCTTTTTCCCAATATTACATAGGATTGACTTTAAACAAGCACGCAAGGATTGCCCCAACATCACACATGAGTCTCAGAGAGATTAGTGTGGGAACAATGTTGGGGGATCCACAAACAAATGATATCACCCAAATGCAACATGTTATTAGAAATGAAAACATGGTTGAAATATGCAAGGGTGATATCCGACTAACTCATAAGCAGGAAAAAGATAATGATACAAACCATGCCCCTAAGTTATCCCAGTCAAAACACACCATGATATGAAATGATCATGGCAATTGTGAGGAGGAAACAACGAAAGATACGTGGAAGCAATCAAATCAAAACATACAAAAACCAAAGATTTTGCAAAGAAAGAACAAAAGTGCAAAAAAGTAACCTTTTGTTAAAGAGATCAACTGATGGGCTATTGACAGGCTAGGGACACAAGGTGTCACAAAAAGACCTGGATAGTATGTACAAGCATGAATATACAATAATTAGAAAATCAGGAACATATAATAAAATATGGCACTACGTATGTACATGACGGGGGAAAGCTCAGGATGAGGAGATAGCAATGTTATAATACAAGTATTGTTACAAGGGTGTGACATGTACAACATGACTATTGTTTGTGATAATACTGTATTTACAAGATTATGATACATAGGATACAAGAGTTGGAACAAGGATATAATACATAGTGTATATGAGCAATGTTAGTATGCTAATAGAAACCAAATTTGAATAAAGCTTCTACAAACTAAAAAAAATTCATAAACTTCAAGATAGACTAAGATGAGCTCTCAATTGAGAATATGAGCCATTAATGGGCTCTCTCAATGAGAAGCTCTCTTATTGAGTGGCTTTATCTAAATGGATAGGATGTATGCTCAATATGCTTCCAAAGGCTTCAATGGATGATTGTGGATTTTTGGTGTGGATAGATGGCTTTAGTATGGATTTGGCTCTCAAAATAGCATTATGACTTTACTTCATGGATTGTGTTTAAATGACTTGGGAGAGGATTCCTTAAATAAATATTTTGAATTAAGATAAAGGGATTTAATGGCATAACAATTAATTAATTAATTAAATAAATAAATAATTAATAAATGATGATGTCATCAGGACTTTTTTAGAAAATAAAAATACTTTATTTTCTAAAGGTTTTTAGGTGTCTACATTTTGCCCCTCTTTGATGTGATGCCGCAAGTGGCATGGCATCAAAGATAAGAAAATAAGATGCCCAAGGCTAGAGCAGAAGAGGAGAGAATGGACTGTGAGATGCCCCCTCAAGAAGGTAGCGGGGAGAGAAAGTGAGGCTCGATGGCTTCTTGAAAAGTACAAGAATCTTGGATGAGCAAGGAAACTCAGATTGGCAAAGAGAAGGGGCTGAATTAGCTCAAACTCTCACTATGGGAGAATGATAAAGGAGAATCAGATGCAGAAGAGGAAACAAGCTTAAGACTTTAGGGAAGGTGGAGGATGAAGGAGTAGAGCGCTATAAAAAGGAATCCAGGATAGGGAGATGGATGAGGGGATTATAAAGCTGATGCAACAGGATTTCAAAGAGTCAGATTGGTGGAAGATGGGTTTCAGAGATCCCTAGGACTAGGATTGTGGATCTCGAAAGATGAGGCTTGGTGGATTGATTTGGATTGGTGGATCCCTAAGACTAGGATTGTGGATCCCTAAAGCTAAGAGTGATGAGTGATTCAAAGAGATACTGATGCATAAGCTGGGGTAGGAGAGACAGATGCTGGATATGGATGGGGGATAATGGAGATGAAGGAAAACCATTGAAACTTTTTGAGCAGGGGGATACTTCAAAGAGAAGTACCACCATGTAGTTGAGCACTAGATTTGCTATAGGACTATTGGTTAATTGCCAAGGTTACCAAGAACATCAAGGCCTTTTCACCAACCATCCAAAGGACTGACAAACTAACTCAAAACAAACACGCAAGGATTGCCCCAGCATCACACATGAATCCTAGAGGAAGCAGCGTGGAAACGACACTGGGTAACCCACAAGCAGAAAAGAAAAACAAACAAAAGACATGATCAAGACCTTACGCTCTGATTGCCCCATTCACAATATACCATGATATGGAAGATAATGGAAACCTTGAGGAGGGAACAAGGAGATTGCTTGGAAAAGATATTTCAAGACCCAACAGGGAAGAGTCCAAATCAAAAGAAAGCAAAAATCCAAAAGAGAACCGTTTGCCAACGAGATGGGTAGGATGAGGTACTAACGGACCAAGATCAGACATGAGGAAAGCTATATCCTGCAAGGACCTATCGGAGAGCACCTAAGCTGGTGGATTTGGATGAGTGATGCATCTGACAAGCTGAACTAAGAAAGATAACACTTTGGTGACAGGAAATCTAGCTAAAGGATGCATTGGAATAGCTAACCAAGATGTGTGATGTGTGCCAGATGCTGATCAAGGAGGAACTGACACAAAAGCTGGATAGATACAATGGTACTAAGCTAAAGAGGATGTACAAGCTGACGGACCAAGATATTTATAAGCTGAAGCTGACCAAGATAGTTACAAGCAGGCAAAAGCTCAGGATGAGAGGATAGCGGGATGGTTCAATGTTGTGCAAGATGCGAAAGCTAAGGGTGGGGTGATAGCGAAAGATATGGATTTGGCAGGATGCATCCAATGATGATGAGAGATTTTGTGACCAAGGATAGCTAGAGGAGCAGGATGAGATGGCTGGATAGGATGGTAGATAGCTAGGATTATGATGGATATAAAGAGGTGACATTGGGTTTGCATGAGGATAGCCTAGAGCTAGATACCAATGACAAGAGAGGATGGACAAGACAAGATCTCCAAGGAATACAGTGCCCCCAGTTAGAAGATGACATGTGGAAGGAGGTCTTACGATGGATGTGATAGGATTGAAGCTAGGATGGAAAAAGCTGAAGGTGCTAGGGAGATGGATGATAGCTGGGATGGTTGGCTGAAGTTGCAGGAGATAAGTGGATGGTGTGAGATGGAAGATGGAGGGTGGAGGATAGGTGGATAGATTGGAAGATGGAGTTGGATGTCAAGAGATGACCAAAAGCATGAGGGTGATAGGCTAAGCTAGGGATGGCAGGATTACGCATGACGCTTGTTTGCCAAGTTTTCATCATGGTACTTGTCCAAGGTGCTTGAATTGCCAAGTTTTCACCAGTGGACGCTTTATTTTTCTTTACTTTTTTTTGACTTTTTGACTTTGGACTTAGCTAGAATGATTTTGGCTTTCTTCAGCTATTTTGGCTTTTTTGGGATTTTTCACTAGCTGTTGGAATGTTCAATTTTGTTGCTAGTTGTTGGTACACCGGATGTGTGATTTATGCAATAGATTGGATTAGATGGGATTGATGGTAAGAGATGGAGGGATGAAAAGGTTGGAAACGAGCATGAGATGGGGATGCTTGCAAGAGCAACATTGGCACATGTTGGGACGGGTATGAAAAGAGCATATGGGGGATAGATGGTAGATGCAGGCGTGATGGAGGATTTGTGGAAGCGTGCTTGGGGATATAGGCACCCAAGATGGAGTTAGGATATGGGGGAAATGAGTCACTAGATGGGGGATTAGCAATGGTGGATGCCATTATGCATTGGGTTTCAACTTTTTTCTTGGGGATCCACATGGTTTTGGATTTTCTTTTCATAGGCTTTTGCATTGTTTTGCATTCTTTGATTGGATTTTGCCTTTTTGGAGTGTGTCTTTTAGAATAGACATATGATTGCCTAGGATGTGGATTTTTAGCTTTATGCATTTTGAAGTTGGCATTCACATTGCTGTGGTAAGCTTTGGGAAGATGGTTAGGAGAAGCTTTGTGAGATGGAGAGGATATGAAAGAGCATGTAGGGGGATGATGATGGATGATGTGCCCTGATATGTGCTTTTGTTGATCTTGCATAGAAATGGATGGAATAGGATTTTTACGATGGCTGATAGGAGGATAGAGGATGGTAGATTTTGGGACATAGGGACCCAAAATGGATTTAGCAGATGAAGGGGGGATATGGTAGGTTGTTTTGGGTTGCAAAGATGGTGGAGGGGGGATGACATAAGATTTCTTGAAGGAGTGATGGGAGGCTGGCATAGTGGGCTTGGAGATAGGCTTGGTTTGGGGGTGTGGTGTACCAACACCTTTAGATGGTGAACCTTTGGATACATATCCAAGACCATGAAATCCTAGATTTTTTTGTGCAATAATAGGCTCTCTGATTCCTTGCTCTTGTGGTCCTAAACCTTGACCTTGATAATGCCATCGATTGAGCATTTGAACAAGCTGAGGAAACTTTTTGCTTGCAAAAAATGGTAGAAGTCATTTATTAGGTGTATTGCAATGGGGAGATACTATTCTTAATTCTTCTGCTGAGAGAGGGTCACCATGGATGAATGTAAGTGAACCAAGAGGGTAGATTATAGATGGTGGAATAGCTTGGATAGGTGGTAAGATGGAAGCATGGAGCGGGGGAGATGGAAGGATAGGATCTTGATGTAGCTGGTGGGATGACAAGATATCTTGTAGTGGAGGAGATATGGCTCGAGGTTTTGGAGATGGAGGAGATGGTGACTGCACTATGGATGGAAGACATGGTACGATGATATCTTCATTTATGCTTTGGGGGATGTCAACATGCTTTTGGGCAGGATCTTGATAGGATTGGTTTGGAGTGGATGGTGCGATAGGAGGTGAAGGGATGGATTCTTCAAAGGCAACGGATGGATAGATGGGCGATTCAGTAGTGGAGATGGGTGAGTAGAAGATGGATGCATAAGGGTCATTACGAGAGATTTTGGAAATGCTTAGAGGCGATGTGGATAGGATTTGGAGGGATTTGACAGGTGGTGGGATTTTGATGCTTGCGGGAAGTGGAAGGATTTTAAGAAATTTGATGGATGGTATGGGGATGATAGCTATGGGAGATGGAGGTGATATTATAGATGGGGAAGCTTCATCACTGACTACTTCACATGGTTGGATTAGATGACATGGTTTATCGACTGTTGGAGGCAACTTTTCTTGTATTTCCTCTAGGAGATTCCATGGAGACTCATGTGTCGAAGGTGGAGGTGGATTGATAGGAATAGCTAGTGTGATGGGGGTAGAAGATTGGAAGCTTGGTTGATGGGGTGATGGAGGGGAAGCTGGAATATCAGATGGTATGACTAGATAGTTTGGAATAACTCTTGGATTTTGGGGGATGCTTGGGGGAATGTTTCTAAGGCTTTCAATATACCCATCATAGTTAACAAGATTTTCATCATCATTGGAATAGGAGGTGGTGGGAGCAAGGACAATGCGACCAAACACATCATGATAGGATTGGTACTTCATGCTTTGATGATGAGTTTGATGGGGATGGGGTCTTACGTATGGATGAACACGGAAGCTCATGGTTGGATTTGGGTTAAGCATAGATTTTGGATTGGCTGATGAAAGATTTCCTAGGGAGAGTCAAAGTTGCATGACATACCTAAGGAGGATTGGCTGGAGATTTTTGGCTTTCCTATGGATGGAAGACTTCAAGGGCATGCTGTCAAAAAGTGAGAGTTTTGCTTTCCTATGCACTGGATTTGTGGAGATTGTGTCAACCTAAGAATAGACTAATGATCCTATGGGCATGACATGAGATTGATCACTTGTGGATCCCAACCTTTAGCTCAAGGTGATGAGGGATAACAGGTGACAAAGCTAGATTACCCTAGACAAAGCTCTGTCAAAAGGATAACCGTGGTGAGGCTGGTGGATTGGTCGGATTGACTGGATAACAAATTCTAGCAGAATGACAACAACTCTCTAAAGGCTTGGGTGTGATTTTGGATTGGGTTTCTAGCTGGCTAGGGGGGGATGATTTGGAGAGACTTTGGATTTGGGATTGTTTTAAAGCAAGGAACTAGATAGATTTGGTTGTAGCGGGGGAGCTTGGATGATTTTCTGATGAGGCAGTGACTATGCTAAGTATGCCTTGAGCTGGGAGATTTTTGCTTTTTTGGGATTTTGACCAAAGTTGGCAAACATTCATTCAAAAGCTATGAACAAATAAGAAGAAAAAAGTTTTGAGCAAGCACGTCAAACACACCAACATCCTAGGAAGCTTTCTACAAGGATGAAATTTGTTATAGCTAGGGAGTCCTTGATATACACAAGGTACGTGAGGCCCAAATCCATAGATGAAACCAAAAAGATGTCACACAGCCGAGAGGAGCGGTAACCCACTTCTCCTCTTTCACTTCTCAAGGGTATAAAGTTCCTTGAGGCTTAGCCCGAGTGAAAAAATCTTGATTCCAAGAGAGGTGTCTTTGGATTCACCTCCCAATTTTTATACTCCGCTGGAACGCTGGAGTTGAGGTCGTCCCAAGGGGTGATGAAATCCCCAAGCAGGCCTCCTAAAAAGTGTAAAACAAGACCACATACATGATCTTGGGCTTCAAAAGACACGCGTTTATTCCAATTGATGATTTAGATTTTGTAAGCTATGATTGAAGACACTTGTGATTATGACATACAATGTTCATTCCAATTTGACAGCATCGTTAGCATAATGAAATTCGAGAGATCGTCAACATAAAAAATGCGAGCGTCATTGAAAATGCGTCCAAACCATGCAATGTTCATTGATTGTTAGGCATTCAAGATTGACTGTGAGTTTGTTTTAAGCCCAAAACAAAGATGTGTGAAACTCGATTGCCAAGCGCGCGCTCGGAGGCCCTCCACGTCAAGATTTGTTCAATTTTTATGCCCAAATGAAGTGTTAGCGAGACTAATACGCATTCAAGAAATTTTCTAACTTAGAAAAACCACTAAAAACCCAAGTGAGTGGAGTTTGATTTGCGTGGAGCACTTAACACCCTCTTAGGTGGACCCATCCCCATAGATGGCGCTGAGATTGCAACCAATGGTTAAATTGATGGGTGATTAAAGAGGGTGAGTCCAATGACAAACTCACTCAAAGCATTTTTATTTGTTTTTATAACTTAAAAGATTACAAAAGTGTAGATTCTTTTTATGCTCCAAAAGATGATTATTTGATCTATGGCATTCAAGATTGGATTTGTTGTTTTAATCATGCATTCATAAAAAAAAAAATTGATTTTAATCCATGGCACTCAAGAGTGATTTTAGCAACATGCATTCAAAGACAAGTGATTAAACATTCAAGTTTTTTCCTTTGAGCATTCAAGATTGAGATTTTGTGTGTTGTTTTAAGAAATTTTAAGTGCTTTGTTTTAACCTTAGATCATTCAAGATTGTTTTGGACTCAAAAGTGAAAATGACTCTTTGGACTTTGGTTTTCATTCAAGATTCTGTGTTCTAGTTTGCATATTTTAAGCCCAAAAATGATATTCCTAGATTGTTTTGATGCATGAAAAATCTAAGAAACATTCAAGATTTTGCAACAAGACATTTGTTTGGAACAAATAACAAAGCTTTTAGGACAATTTTTGGCAACCATTTAGGACTCTTAGTTTTCATGAGATTTTTAAAAGAACTTTAAAATATTTGCAAATGAGGTTCATTTTATCCTTGATTGATGCTTTGAGTTTGATTTAGATTTTAGTATGCACTTAGTGTTGATTTTGAACCTTTTGAAATGGAAATTTGAAGTTCTTTTTAAATTCCCAAAAATGAAGTGTTCCTAACTTTGCATGAATGCATCTAAAATCTTGATGTTGCAAGGATGCAAATGATTGGATTGGTTTAGTTTCACTTGTTAAAAATATTTTTTCTTTTTTGCAATTTTTTAATTTTTTAATGGATTTAAGTATGATTTGGGGGTTCATTTTAAGCACTAAAAATAAGTGTGTATGATTTTGCTTCCTTAAAAAAAAATGGCCAAGATCTCCCACAAGAAGAAGAAGAAGAAGTAGATGGAATAAAAAGAATATAGACAAGAAGAGGAAGAAGAATTCCAAGTTCTTTGTCCACCTATAAGCTTGAAAAATCTGCAAACACTATGAGATATACTATGAGTTCCTTTGTCTTCTTCATGCTCATGTGGACCTACAAAACCAATTTATACAATCCTACCAATCACAAAAACAAGCAAAATTAGCCAAAATCAGCAAATGACATACAAAACTTGACTAAAAAAGCTAATGAAGATGACCCATACGGGGTCCCATCGGGCGTGCCAAAATGTATATGAGCAATGTTAGTATGCTAATAGAAACCAAATTTGAATAAAGCTTCTACAAACTAAACAAAATTCATAAACTTCAAGATAGACTAAGATGAGCTCTCAATTGAGAATATGAGCCATTAATGGGCTCTCTCAATGAGAAGCTCTCTTGTTGAGTGGATTTATCTAAATGGATAGGATGTATGCTCAATATGCTTCCAAAGGCTTCAATGGATGATTGTGGATTTTTGGTGTGGATAGATGGCTTTAATATGGATTTGGCTCTCAAAATAACATTATGACTTTACTTCATGGATTCTGTTTAAATGACTTGGGAGAGGATTCCTTAAATAAATATTTTTAATTAAGATAAAGGGATTTAATGGCATAAAAATTAATTAATTAATTAAATAAATAATTAATTAATAAATGATGATGTCATCAGGACTTTTTCAGAAAATAAAAATACTTTATTTTCTAAAGGTTTTTAGGTGTCTACACATAGAATACTACTTGCTGAAGAGGATGGATATGGTAAAGTATAAGGATGAAAACAATTGATGAGACACATGTGGTAGAGTACAATGGTAGGGTACATCAGGTATGATATGAGATGCTATAATATAGGGGGTTAGGTAGGATAATACAAAGTGCGGAGTGCTCAAGGGTGATGTTGCGAAGCATGGTGGAAGATGTGAATAGTAAAATCATGAGTAACACCTTGGAAAAATAGGGAGATGGGTGATGTGATACGGAGTGGTGATGAGGGAGATGAGTGTCAGTGATAGATAATAAAAAGGTTTAAGTACACTTGGTGCCTATTTGCTAGGTTTTCACCAGGGACCTATCCAAGGTGCTTGAATTACCAAGTTTTCACCATTGGACGCTTATTTTTCTTTACCTTTGATTTGAGAATCTTGTTTTTAGGCGTAGAATTTCTTAAGTTGAATGATGTTGGTGGGATCATTTAGGACTTCACCTTCAAGTGTAGATAGCTGATAGGCTCCTGAGCCAAAAGATGGCATGACCACATAAGGACCAAGCCATGTGGGCTTGAACTTGCCTTTCTTTTCTTTATCAACTTGAACCTTCATGTTCTCCTTGAGGACCATGTTGCCTTCTTGAAAATTGCGTGGATGGACTTTCTTATTGAAATTTCACTTAAGGTGATTCTGGTAGACCATGAGGTGGTCATAGGCTTGTTGCCTCCGCTCATCAAGTAGATCAAGCTGAGTAAGTTGAGGCACTCTATACTCTTCATCATATATTTGACCCCGTAGAGAAATACAAAGGGATGGGAGTTCAACCTTAATAGGTAAGACTACTTTGGCACCATAGACCCAGGAGTATGGAGTTGTGCCAGTGGATGTACGAAATGAGGTGTGGTATGCCCATAGGGTGGGATTGATTTGCAAATTCCAATCACGACCAAAGTCATTGACAACTTTCTTGAGGATTCTAAGTAGGGTTTTATTAGTTGCCTTTGCCTAACTATAACCTCGTGGGAAATATGGGCTGGAAAAGCGGTGATGGATGTGAAGGGAAGTGCACAATTCTTCCATATTTAGGTTTTCAAAATTACCTCCATGGTTAGTGAAAATGGTAGCTGAGATGCCAAAGCAACATATTATATGATATAGGATAAACTTGGACACTTGAACTCTCATAGCAGTGACAAGGGGAACTACTTTGACCCACTTAGTGAAATAATTAGTGGCAATGATTATCCATTTGTGCCCTTCTGAGGAAAGTGGTACAATAAGACCGACAAGATCAAACCCCCAACAAGCAAAAGGCCATGGTGGTGCAATGGGTTGCAAGATTAGATTAGCACATTTTTGACAAGGTAAACATCATTTCACAAACTCACATGCATCATGCTCTAGAGTAGGCCAATAATACCTAGCCCAAAGGATTTTCTTTGCTAGCACTATCTTGCTTGTGTGAGCACCACAAAGTCCAATGTGTACCTCCTTGAGAGCCATTGCAGCCTCATTTTGATCTAAACATCAAGAGAGAGTATCATGATAACCATGAAAATATAGGGTTTGGGTGATAATAGTGTAACAGGAAGTTCTGCGAATAAGATTTTGGCGTTGGGTTCGTGTGAGGTGAGGAGATATGATACCATTTAGTAGGTAAGTGTGAATTTTGTGGTACCATGGGGATCGGGGACCAACTAAAATGCAGAATCATGTTGATTCATCATTCTCATATGCGAGTTCATGTAGCTGCTCGACCAAGAATTCATATTGCATAGTTGTGCGCAATATTTCCAAGAGAGAACCAAGAGTAGTCATGACATCTGCTGCTTTATTTTGGAGTCTAGGTACCTATATGAACTAGAGTTGAGTAAAATGCTCCTTCAATTAATCAACCAATTACTTGTAAGGTAGTAGCTTGTCATCCTTGGTTTGATATTCATTCAAGGCTTGTTTGATGACAAGCTGAGAATCACCGTAGACTTGTAGCTCTAGGATATTCCATTCAATGGCGATTTTGAGCCCTACAACAAGGGCTTCATACTCTATGATGTTATTGGTACACTAAAACTACAATTTGAAAGATTTAGGAATATAATCACCTTGAGGTGTGACCAAGAGTATGCTCGCGCCAGAGCCATGAGATGTATAGGAGCCATCAAAATATAGCTTCCAAGATGGTTGTTCTTCTATCAAACAGAGGTGTTCATCTGGGAACTCCATAATGAGGGGGTGGTCTGCAACCAAGGGTGCATCTACCAAGTGATCTGCAATAGCCTGTCCTTTGATGGCCTTTCTATCAATATATTGGATGTCAAACTCACTGAAAAGCATAACCCATTTTTCCAGGCATCCTGTGAGTACTGTGCGAGAAAGCATATATTTCAATGGATCAATTTTTGAGATTAGCTACACAGTATGAACCAACATGTAATGGCATAGCTTCTGGGTGGCAAATACCACTACTAAGAAAGCCTTCTCCATTGGCATGTAGTTGAGCTCATATCCCACTAAGGTACATCTGATGTAATAAATAACCCTTTCCTTCCCTGCATCATCAAGTTGTGCTAAAAGAGCACCTAATGCTATGGGAGTAGCTGTAATGTACACTATGAGTGGATGCCCTGCAATTGGAGGAACCAAAATAGGCACATTAGCCTAGTATTTCTTGATGAGCTCGAAGTTATGTTGGCAAGTAGGGTTCCATTTGAAGTTTTGATCCTTCTTGAGTAGGTATGTGAATGGTTGACATTTATTAGCAAGCTGCGAAATGAACCATCCGACTGATTGGAGTTTGCCCTGTAGAGAATGAAGCTGTCTGAGTGGCCTAGGAGGAGTCATATCCATGATGGCTTTGACTTTTTTAGGGTCAATCTTGATAACACTCTGTGACACAATGAATTCTAGGAGCTTTCTTGAGGTGACACTACAGAAACATTTCTTTGGATTCAACATGAGACGATATTTTGCCAATCAATTAAACACTTCCTCGAGGTGAAATAAATGATCAAGAACATTGAGAGATTTGACCAAAATATCATCCACATAATCCTCAAGAATTTTATGGATTAGGTCATGGAAGATGACCATCATGGTGTGCCAATAGGTTGCCCTGACATTCTTTAGCCCAAATGGCATCATGTTGTAGTAGAATGTGCCCCAAGGTGTAGTGAACCCTCTCTTATGCTGATCTTCCTCTGCTATATGAATTTGATTATATCTGGAGAAACCATCCATTAGTGACAAGATTTCATGACCTACGGTGAGATCCACAATCATGTCAATATTTGGTAATGGAAAGTCATCCTTCAGACAAGCTTTATTAAGATCCCTAAAATCGGTGCAGATTCTGATATCACCAGAAGGCTTGGTAATAGGTACCATGTTAGAAATCCATTCAAAATAATCTATTGGGTGAATGATGTTGGCCTCCAACAACTTTTCTAACTCCGCTTTAACCAATAAAGCAACTTTGGGGTGCATCTTATAGAGCTTTTGCTTAATAGGTTTGGCCTTTGGATCCACAACCAAATGGTGTACCACTAGCTTGGGGTCCAACCCTAGCATGTCTTGATATGACCATGCAAAATGACCCACATTATCACAAAGGACCTCAATGAGAAGATCTACCTGCTTAGGTGGTAGAGAAGATGCAATGTATGTGATATGTGTCTCTATCAAATTGATATTCAGCGATTGAGTTTCCTCTGTCAAAACTGAAGATATAGGAGGCCTATGCTCTTGCGGGGGAAGGATGAAATCTCCATCTTCAGGAGCCTCAAAGAGGTTTTCACCATTATACGTCCTTTATTTTTATTTCATTTTTTGAGTCATCCCATGGCGCTCTAGAGGAGTTTTCACTAAAGGACATTTTTCCTTTGATTTTTTGCCTTTTTGTTTCCTTTTTTATTCCATTTTTGCAATTGGAGATTTCCTCCTCCCCAAAATAACCCACTGGATCTAGCTTGTATACATATGCTGATGGTGGTGGCAGTTGTTTATGTGGTGTTTCTACCCCCATGAATTTAAGGAGTGTGTTCTTAGTAGAGAATTTGTCAACATGAACGACACTTGGTTGGTCCCATTCTATGAGTTTAGGGTGAGCGAGGGGTAGGTCTTTGAGATTTAGGGATAGTTGGCAGAGCATAGAAGCTCCTAGGATTATTTTGTCAAGGAATATATCACCATAGGCTTTCTTTTTCACTTCCTCAGGAATGTCTTCAAACTCAACAAGGCTATTTTGGATGTTTGTGAAGGCATGGCCTTCCTTCATAGCGCCCCTAGTTGTGGGGAGTCCATAGCCTAAGTCTTTGGTTTTCTATCCCTGATGTGTCTCTATAGGTTTTCTCATACCTAATTCTAGATGACCCAAACCACCTCCTTGATAATCCCATTGCTTTGTAGCCAAGTGATGTGACCAGGGATATTTCTATTTAAAGTGATCAAGAAATGCTTCACTTTTAAGAGGTGGCTCCTTGTATAGCCATGTGTTAATGTCTAGTGTGTTTTTCTCTCCATCAAGGATACACTTGGTAATAAATGTGGTAGGGCCCATTTGTTGGAGTCAAGAGGTGGTTTATGGTCTAGTCCCTTGATGTGTCAGGCATCCTTGAGTATGGGGACCAAGTGGTAGAGTGCTGACAGCAAAAGCATTTGTAAGACTGTACTCACCACAACCTTGGTAGTTAATCCTAACCATGGAAAGAGTGGAGGCTAAAATGGTGTCTGGATCGTGGTAGGTTCCAGAGGAACTAGCCATGGTGTGGCCAACTTTGATCCTAGGGAAATGATTGGTGTATGAAGCTTCAACTGCATTGCAATAAGCAAAGGGTTCAGGATCTGCATGGATGGTTATCTCAGTGCCATTATGCAAAAATTTGATGCACTGATGATATGTGGATGGAATGGCCTTCATGGCATGAATCCATGGGCAAATGAGGAGGATGTTGTATGGAAGGTTAAGATCAACTACATGGCAAAGTATTTCTTGAGTGGCTAGGCTGACTCTGATAGGGAGCAAGATGGTTCCTTTAGTGTTGTGCTCCAAATTGTCATATGCCTTGATGGTGATTACTTCATTAGTGATATCTGCCTCAGCGTATTCTGCCTATTTGATGAACTTTAGAGTACATAGATTTAAAGCCAATCCATTATCTATCATGACCCATTTAACTACAAAGTTGGAAACCATGACGGCTATGCGAAGTGGAAGGATATGATGTGGTTTCAATATTGGGATATAAGTGGTTTTGAAGGATAAGGCACATGATGCCGAAAGATGGCCAACCAAGTTGTGAAACTTGGTGGCATTTATGTCAGAGGGGATGTGTGATTCATGTAGAGTACTGTCGAGGATCTCTTGATAAAGTGGGCTTGTGCGTACAAGATCTAGAATGGAGATCCGGGCTCCAAGGTGTTTCAAGATGTTATACTATGGCCATAACAAGGATGATTCTGATGGAGATGCTCTAGATGGAGGTGGTCTTGATGGTGTAGAAATAGGTGGGCCAACTATATTGAATGGAGTCTGGTGAGTAGTGATTGCACATTGGGTATTTGGGCCCTTAATGTTAATGATGTTGATGGATGGATCAACCTGTGATATGCAACCAATAAGGCTTCCATAGTCTAAACATGTCGAGGTATAGTTCTAAGACTTGTCTTGATTATCTCCTTGTTTTCCTTGAGTATTGTTCGGTTTGTTGACAAGAGGGTTTGCAGGTGCTTTTCCTAGGTTTGTGTTATGAGGAGGGAAAGCATTTTGATACATCATTAATCCTACATTATGAAGTTTGTGCCCCTACTATGATTTCTTTCTGGTCAATGAGGTCCTAGAAATAATCCTTGAGCTACATGCATTTAAGGGTAGTGTGTCCTTTGACATGATAGAATTTACAATACTCATTATCCTTGTACCAGGATGCTCTAGACTAGTTGGGCTCCAACGGTTGTGTTTGTGGATATCAAACAAGGTTATCTTTGGCCAATTTTTGAAAGATTTCATATAAAGGCTCCCCCAATGGCGTGTATGCGCATGGTTGCCTATGAAAATAGGGTTTAGCACTTGCCAAAAGTGTGATAACATTGATTTGATTATGATGAGCAGGTATTTGTTGATTGTTCTATATGGGTGGTAGGTGATAAATAGGAGGTTGTTGATGACAAAACATGGTACAAACATTGGTAGCTGCCCCAATGATATGAACTTGGCAGGTGTCGGTGGCACCATCTATCACCGTGTTTTTGTTTTTGTTCCAATATTGGGTTTTGTCATTGCTATGACCTCGGTCTTGGGTGTTTTCCTTGTAAAGTTTGATAACACCATCCTTAATGAGGCCTTGTTCAAGTCCCATCCCTTTTTCTTTGATGTCTTTGTATGTTTGCAAACAATTCATAACCATATGATGGGCGAGACTAGGGTGTGCATTGTTTATGAAAATTTTGACAAGATGACGCTCAAGGATGGTACATGAAATCTTGGTTGTGAGTATTTGCCAACATTGCAAGAATTTTGCAAGGATTTCTCCCCCTTTTTGCTGAGTATGAAATAGGTCCATGATAGATAATTCAGTTTCAACAAGATGGGTGTATTGAGCTAGAAAGGCTTCAAAAAGATCAGAAAAGGTTTTAATAGTGCCCTGGCGGATACAACATAACCATTCTAAGGCTAGGCCTCCTAAACTTTTGGGAAAGATTCACATGAGGAACACATCATTATAGGCTACCTCTTGAAAATAAATATAGAATTCCTTAACATGTGTGACTGGATCACTTTTTGCCCTAAAATTGTCAAACTTGGGGATCTCAAAATGTTTAGGAAATGGTGTCATTGTAATGGTTTTGTCAAACGGGTATGGGAAATCATTCTCAAACTTGAAAGTTTTGGAGTCTATCCCATCTTTGAGGGCTTTAAGAACATTTTTCATCTCTTCCCATTTAGAGTTTATAGGTGGGGGAGTGAGTGCCCCCAATCCAAGTGCCCCCAGTGTAGGATACATGCCAAGATCTGAAGGTTGATATGGAAAAGCCTGGGTGCTAGATGTCGTCTGTGACAAAATAGGTTCCACAATTGGTGGGATGGATGCTATGGGTTGTTGGAATGTGTTTTTGGTATACTGCTGCATCTACTGAGAAGTTTTTTGGTGTGGAAGGTAACGATGAGGTTGCTGCCCAATGAGATAGTTCTATGTGGGTACTTGAGCATACTGCTAGCGTGAAGACTCTATTTGAAAGAGTGGTAATGTGGGTACTATTGCTCATTTTTGCACCCCTCCAATATTCAAATTTTAAATGCTTACCTGCCAATGGCTAGTTCCTAGAGTTAATATTATTTTAATACCTGAGAAACATCGAAAAAATTAAAAAAAATCAAACTTATGATATGTTTCTTCGGGCCCGCAAGTTCCTCATCATTGGATCAATCTGGATCAACGGTTAGCGCTATGTTGCTTTTGAAAGTTGCATGATGTTCTGCATTAGCGACACAGTGCTCTTTTTTCACGTGTCAGGTGGGTCCCCTTTTCCCTGATTGTTTCTCTGATGCCAAGTTTTTCCAGTTCCATGGTGGGCACCATGGCGCTATTAGAAAATTCGGGCTTCTCGTTGTTAGCAACATAGTGCCTAAACAAAAAGTGATCCTGTGGCAAGGTTTGGAAATATGGTGGGTCCCAAGTGTGCCCTATCAGATATCATGATGTGATTTGTCAAACGCGTTGGCAGTTGGTCAGTTTTCATTGGCTAAAGATGACTGTGCAAAATGTGGGTCCTATTTCACTTAGTGGGCTGCAAATGTGGGTTGTCAGACAGGTTGGCACATGGCCAGTTTGTATTAGTCAGTATATTGGTAGGATAGACCCATCTTACTCACTGCTAGATTAAGGAACATCCACAGTAGGAATTATCACATTATGGGAAGTTGCACGATATATACCCATAGCGACATAACGCCTCGATTACACGTGGCACAGTTGATGTCATGGGCCCACTTTCTCAAAAGGTATCAACAGGTGGCTTGTCTTCCATGGCAACTATCAGGCAGGTCAGAGTATGAAGGCAAATCTCATTGGCCCATCCAGTTGACTAGGTATGCAGTCCTGCAAAGAGTTTGAGCACCGTAGATGTGAATTTGATCCATAGTTGGCATTATGTTGTTATTGAAAGTTGTACGTTGTTTTGCCATAGCGACATAATTCTTTGATGCCACGTGTCTCTACGGGACTAGTTTCTCTGTGAATCGCTCATTCGGGCTGAGTCAAATGCTAGGTTGTGCCAGGTGTGCTGACAGTGGTCCATGGGCCCAAAAGTCTTAAAGGCAAGTGCAGGAAACGACGAGTCTTCACGATCATCAGATTAAGGAAGATTTACGGTGAGCGCTATCTCGCTATGAGAAAGCACTTGGAAGATAACCATAGCGACATAGTGCCTAAGTGACATTTGTCTCAATGAGTCTAGTGTGGGCAATAAAAGTTAAAGGCTGGTGGTTATGTTGTAAGCCATCGTGGTCAAGTTTTAAAAGGTTGGTGTAGTTAGTAAAGAAAGAGAGTGGTCAACATGGGAAGACCTTGTGAGGTAGCAGAAAGAAAGGAGGTTATTGGCCCACATGGCCCATTTTGGAGGCAGAGTTTGGTTGACTTGCTAACTCTGCTGATTCATGCACCAATAATGATAAGAGATCGAGTTTTCTGCACGATTTGATATCTATGATCGGTCCCAACCACCCAGAAGTGAATGCTGAATGCGGAAGAACACTCCACCCCTCCGATCCAACCTATCTACTTGGTCAAAGCACAATTATGGTGCCATTTTTGTCTTCTCAAGGCATTATTTGACACAAAAGGATTAGATTTTCTTCAGATCCCCATGATTGTCCTTGGCAGAGCCTTGATGGCAGTGGATGCAGGATAGTTTTGGAGGGAAAATCTCAGTTATGCCTGCACTATAAAGGCAAATTTTGTAGATTTTGTAAAGGTCGACCTTTCTCTAACTTTTCTCTGTTGTTGCTCTATAATTCCAGTGTAAATTCCCCTATGCCTCTGAACTGCATGATTCTCTACTTATCTCCTTCAGCCATTGGTGTGAAAGTGCAAGAATCCTTGCCTCTCATTGATGTTTTGTGGATATCTGTAACCTGCATGACTGTATCTATTTTGGCCTATGAATGTGATGCATAATACTCATCAGAATGATAATATAAGTGAATCTCTCTTCCTTGTGTCATTCATTCTAGTTTTCTGATCTCCATGTGATTATTAGATTAAAGCAAGTCTGGATGTGTATATTCTTAGTTTCATTCTGGTTCAATAGTGCATATATGGGCGAAGATTGGTCTGAACACTCTATTTTGGTGAAACACCTCCTTAGATTAGATTAGGTAGATTTTATTTCATCCTCTCCGTCTCCCTTTTCCTCTCCAAGAGTAGTTAGGTGTACCCTGATAGTAAGAGGAAGCCAGCCTTCTCCAGAGACTCAACCTCACAATTCAAGTCCCACAGCTTGGAGGTTGTTTCCATGTTTCACTAGGTTCTCCTCATGCATAGGCTCTGGACAAGGGTGCAAACCTAAGTGACAAAAGGTACTACCTATGCCATGCTTCCTAACATAACCATGGTTATCTTCTGAGCCCTTTCCTAACATAATTTTTCCCATCAAACACTCATCATGGGTAGCAAACCTTGTCCCTGTTAGGAAGAAGAATGGAGAAATTAGATTATGTGTGGACTTTAGGGACCTTAACCAAGCTTCCCTTAAAGATCACATCCTCTCCCTTCTATGGAGCAGATTTTGTCCAAGGTCAGTGGTTCAAAGAGGCTTTCATTTCTTGATGGATTCTTTGGTTACAATCAAGTACTGGTTAAAGAGTCTGATAATTACAAGACTACATTTACCACTAAATGGGGTACCTATTCTTATTGTAAGATGACATTTGGGCTAACCAATGTAGGTGCTACATTTTAGAAGGCAATGGAGATGGTCTTCAAAAGATTGATTGACAAGTTTGTCTTAGTTTACCTTGATGATATCACTGTGTATTCAAAGGATGTAGAGGATCATTTTGATCATCTAAGATAGGTATTCCTAAGATGTAGAGAGTTTGGGGTTTCCCTTAACCCAAGCAAGTGTGTCTTTGCTACTAACCAAGGAAAATTATTAGGACACATTGTATCTAAAGATGGCTTAACCATTGATCCAGAGAGAACAAAAGCAATACTTTCTTTCCCTCTTCCTAAACACAAAAAAAGGCTGCAAAGTTTCCTATGCAGGATAAATTTTGTGAGAAGATTTATCCCAAATCTTGCTACCATGGTGAAACCTCTTACAACTATGCTTAAGAAAGGTATGGTCTTTGCATGGAACAAGAAAGGGAAGGAAAGTTTTGAAGAGATCAAGATAGCCATAGCCTCAGCCCCTACTCTCATGAATTCAAATTTTGAGAAGGATTTCATTCTTTATACCTTAGGTGGTGAGTCAAGTATCTCTGCTATCTTGACTCAAACAAATGACAAGAATGAAGAGCAGCCCATAGCCTTCTTTAGTAAAGGGCTTAAGGAGTATGAAGATAGGTATAGTTATGTAGAGAAGCAAGCCCTTGCAGTCATAAGAGCTTTAAAGAAATTCAGACACCTCCTATCCCATAACCAGATTCATTTGTTAGTACCCCATGCTAGTGTGAAGGAGTTCCTTTTAAGCAAGGATATTAGTGACAAAAGAGCTAGTTGGATTACAAGAGGGATGGAATATGATGTTGACATCCAGGTCACCAGGCTGGTAAGAGGGAAAGGATTATGTAAACAAATGTTATCATCTCAAGAATCAGATGAAGAAGTTGTCATGGTATTAACAGAAGAACAAGAAGCAAGAAATGATGGCCCAAGGAATTGGATGGATGATATGAAGAACTTCTTGCTAGGAAATGGATACCCTCAAGGATTAGATAGAACTAAAAGGAGACAGTATAGATTATAGTCAATCCCTTACGTCATAGTTGATGGTATCCTTTTTAGAAAATATTTTAATGGAGCCCTATTAAGATGCCTTGATATAGACCAGGTTGAAAGAATGATCAAAGAGCTTCATGATGGTCCTGATGGTGGCCACTTCTCAGCTAGAACAACTGCAATGAAGATCATGAGGGCTGGTTATTACTAGCCATCTTTGTTTCATGATTGTCATAAGTATGTGAGGAAGTGTGAAAGATGTGCCTTCTTCTCTAGGAAACAAAGACTTGCAGCTCTTCCCCTTCATCCTATCCAAGTGGATCAACCTTTTGCTCAGTGGGGGTTGGATTTCATAGGCCCTATCAATCCTCCTTCTAGTTTAGGTCACAAATGGATTTTAGGTACTATAGATTACTTCACCAGATGGACAGAGGCAGTTTCATTGAAGGATGCCATTGAATCTTTAGTTGTTGAATTCCTTGATGGAATTGTGACTAGGTTTGGTGCCCCTTCAACCATTATTTAGGATAATGTAAAATCTTTAGTTGGAGCTCAAATTTGTGCATGGGTAGTGGACCATAATATTTATTTAAGCACATCCTCAAATTATTATCCTTAGGGTAATGGTTTGGCTAATTCCTCCAACAAGAACCTGATCAGAATCATTAAAGGATAGTTGAGGATAACCAAAGGTGTTGGCATAAAAAGTTAAGGACTGCACTATGGGCTAATAGGATAACACCTAAAAGGTCAATAGGGAATTCACCATTTGTGCTGGTATATGGCAGAGAAGCAAGGCTTCCAATTTCATTGGAATTTCCATCCCTAGAACTAGCTCATCAGCTGGAGTTGATTGAAGATGATGCCATGACAGTGAGAATGACAGAGCTGGAAGAAAAGAGAAATACAGCTATGAAGACCCTAGAGACACACCAGTAGTAGGTGAAAAGGAACTTTGACAGGAAGGCTAGGGTCAAAATCTTTCGGGAGGGAGATTTGGTTTTAAAATGGGATGTAGATAGGGCAAAACTAGGAAGACACTAAAAGTTTGATGCATTATGGAGTGGCCCCTATCTAATTATCAGTTGCGAACAAGCCAATGCTTTCTAGTTAAGCAAGCTTGATGGTGAGATTCTGCCCATCCTAGTCAATGGGATTTATCTTAAGCCATGTTTCTGATAGGGTTTGAGGTTCCATGTACATAGTTAGTTTAGTTTAGTTCTTTGTTTGTTTCCTATTTTCCAAGAAGTGCACGAGCATAGGGTTGTCTCTGTGAGATAGCAAGTCTTAAGTTTTTTGAAGGTTGCAAAAGTAGACTTTCTTCAGTACTTTGCTGTTTCCATAGAGGTAAGGTTAGGGTTTCACAGTGTACATGGAATCTACATGTTTTTATGACTCTATAACCCAATGGATGCTTCAGGCCACTGGTCTTATGCGTAGCTGGCTAGCATGCCCTGTGAGTCGCTAGAAATGTTGATCATTTTAGCGCTTCGCCAATATTCAAATTTTAAATGCTTACTCACCAATGACTAGTTCCCAGAGTTAATATTATTTTAATGCCTGAGAAACATCAAAATAAAAATAAAAATCAAACTTATGATATGTTTCTACGGGCCCCCAAGTTCCTCATCGTTGGATCAATTTGGATCAATGGTTCGCACTATGTCACTTTTGAAAGTTGCACGAAATTTTGCATTAGCAACATAGCACCCTTCTGCCATGTGTTAGGTGGGTCCCCTTTTCCCTGATTGTTTCTTTAGCACCAAGTTTTTCTAGTTCCATGGTGGTCACCATGGCGCTATCAAAAAATTTGGGCTTCTTGCCGTTGGCGACTTAGCGCCCAGACGGAAAGTGATCCTGCGGCAAGGTTTGGAAATATGGTGGGTACCAAGTGTGCCCCATCAGATATCATGATGTGATTTTTCAGATGTGTTGGTAGTTCTTTTCATTGGCTAAGGATGACTATGCAGAATGTGGGTCCTATTTCACTTAGTGGGCTGCAAATGAGGGTTGTTAGACAGGTTGGCACATGGCCAATTTCTATTAGTCGATATATTGGTAGGACAGACCCATCTTGCTCACCACCAGATTAAGGAACATCCACGGTAGGCATTATCACATTATGGGAAGTTGCACGATATATACCCATAGCGACATAATGCCTCAAGGACACGTGGAAAAGTTGATGTCATGGGCCCACTTTCTCAGAAGGTATTAACAGGTGGCTTGTCTTTCGTGGCAACTGTTAGGCAGGTCAGAGTACAAAGGTAGATCTCATTGGCCTATCTAGTTGACTAGGTATGCAGTCCTGCAAAGAGTTTGAGCACCGTAGATGTGAATTTGATCCACGGTTGGCGTTATGTCACTATTGAAAGTTGCACGTTGTTTTGCCATAGCAACATAATGCTTTGACACCACGTGTCTCTACAGGACCAATTTCTCTGTAAATCGCCAGTTTGGGTTGAGTCAGATGCCAGGTTGTGCCAGGTGTGCTGACAGTAGTCAGTGGGCTTAGAAGTCTTAAAGGCAAGCACATGAAATGATGAGTCTTCACAATTGTTAGATTAAGGAAGATCTACAATGGTGCTATCTTGCTATGAGAAAGCACTCAGAAGATAACCATAGTGACATAGAAACTAAGTGACACATGTCCTGGTGAGTCCAGTGTGGGCAGTAACAGTTAAAGGCTGGCAGTTATGTTGTACGCTGTCGCGGTCAAGTTTTAAAAGTTTGGTGCAGTTAGTAAAGAAAGAGAGTGGTCAACATGGGAAGACCTTGCGAGGTGGTAGAAAGAAAGGAGGTTATTGGCCCATGTGGCCTGTTCTGGATGCAGAGTTTGGTTAACTTTCTGACTCTGCTGATTCATGCATCAAAAATGATAAGAGATCAATTTTTCTACACTATTTAATATCTATGATCGGTCCAAACCACCCATAAGTGAATGCTGAATGCGGGAGAACACTCCACCCCTCTGATCCAACCTATCTACTTGGTCAGAGCATAATTATGGCACCATTTTTGTCTTCTTAAGGTATTATTTGACATAAAAGGATTAGATTTTCTTCAGATCCCCATGATTGTCCTTGGCAGAGCCTTGATGGCGGTGGTTGCAGGACAGTTTTGGAGGGAAAATCTCAGTTATGCCTGCACTATAAAGGCAAATTTTGTAGATTTTGTAAAGGTCGACCTTTCTCTAACTTTTCTCAATTGTTGCTTTGCAATTCCAGTGTAAATTCCCCTGTGCCTTTGAACTACATGATTCTCTACTTATCTCCTTCGGCGATTGGTGTGAAAGTGCAAGAATCCTTGCCTCTCATTGATGTTTTGTGGATATCTGTAACCTGCATGACTGTATCTCTTTTGGCCTATGAATGATAATATAAGTGAATCTCTCTTCCTTGCGTCATTCATTCTAGTTTTTTGATCTACATATGGTTATTAGATTAAAGCAAGTCTGGATGTGTATATCCTTAGTTTCATTCTAGTTGAATAGTGCATATATGGGCAAAGACTGTTCTGAACACTCTATTTTGGTGCATCACCTCTTTAGATTAGCTTAGGTAGATTTGATTTCATGCTCTCCTTATCCCTTTTCCTCTCCAAGATTAGTTAGGTGTACATTGATAGTAAGAGGAAGCCAGCCTTCTCCGGAGACTCAACCTCACAGTTCAAGTCCCATAGCTTGGAGGTTGTTTCCATGTTTCACTAGGCTGTCCTCACACATAGGCTCTGGACAAGGGTGAAAACCTAAGTGACAATAGGTACTACCTATGCCATGCTTTGGGAATACATACCATGTCCAATATATGTGGGTTGTGCTCTAACTTGAGAATATGACTGATTATGAATAGGTGCAAGGTAATTAATCTACGATAGAGTATTCAGCATAAGGAACTACAATGGTGGGGTGGTTTGGCTATTACCTAAAGGTGGCATGGAGAAATAGTTGGTAAGGGGTGGTAGTGAATAACTATGTGAAGTGGTAGATGAAAGTACCTGAGGTGCAGACATGGTTACCATACTAGGGGGAAGACTAGTGATAGGGTCCTACATCATAGCAATATTCCAAGGTCCTAAAGATAATGTAGCTAAAGAGCTTTGGCTAGCTACAAAGGGTTGATAGTGATGTTAGGTGGGATGAAAGATGAGGTATTGGACCCCAATGGCAGTATTTGAGTAGTAAATGGACTAGATGTAATGTGGGGTGGAAGTGAAAAGGTAGTGTTGCTAGATGCAAATGGAGGATTTGGTGGAGTAGGAAAATGAGTGGTGAAAGTAGAGGTAGATGGTACCACTCGGGGTTGGTTGGGATGTAGTATGCACTAAGCATTGAGTGAGAGTAGGATGGGTGTTTTGCAGAATGGGAACAGACACCTGGGTTGAGGGTGTATTTGGGTCTGCTGGTTCTACCTGAGGTGGTTGCCATCTAAACAAAGGGTGAGTAGGATCTATTATGTTGGTGGGGGGTAGACACCAAAACTCAAAGGCACCAACATTGTCCTTTAAGAAATTTTCCATGATGGTTTCTTTGTTTCAATCTATGATGGCATTTACAATGGCAGTGTGACCAGGTTGGTTCATGAATGCCTCAATATCTATGGAGGATCCTAGCTCTTATGGAATTTATGATGGTGGATTTGATGACATCATGGAAGCTAAAAGGTACAGTTGAGCTCGAGATGTGTTACTACTATGACTAGGATCCATGTCCTTCTTTTTCCATGTGTTCCTGCCAAAATGTGTGGTGGGTGGCATGAAAGGATGTTTTTCCTAAGGATGACAATGTAAAGAGGGATGGTGCTAGATATATGATACTTGAGGGGTCTAAATGATATGATGCTAAGTATAAGAGATTATGTTTTCCTAAAATACGAGTGTGGAAAAGAAATGGGGGTATGAGATGTGTGGCCCTAACCTTTGGTTCAAGGTGATGTGGGTCACAAATGACAACCTTTTTCTAGAAAATGTCAAGCTTCAAGGATAACTAGGATGGTGAGATATATGATGCTAAATGTTTCTAAGTAGGTGAAGGAATAGTTGGAGATGCTAGGTTTTAAGAATGCATGTGGAGGATTCTTTTTTAGAAATCTAAGATGAGAGGAGGTGATCCTATTTCTAAATGTTTGTATGTGATAGTGGGATTTTGAGAGACAAAACCTATAGTGCACAAGTGTGTGTAGAAAAAGAAAGGACCTAATCAGAATGAGTAATAGTAGAGTTGTTGATAAGGCTCTGATTAACACCATGTCAAAGAGTTAGGTTCTAGATTTTGTAGTTCCACTCAGTTTGTAATGCTATCTCTGCACCATCTTTCTCAATTTGATCTAGTTTGGCAATCCTTGGTTTGGGGGTGTTTTTCCTTTGCTTTGCTTCTATTTCCTTGTAAACTGGTATTTCTAGAAGCTTAGCCTTTTTGAACTTAGTCTTGGGATGGCCTGACATGAGATATTTCCAAGGGATTTTGATCACAAATATGGGGTTTTAAAGGTAGTGACTACACTAAGTATACCTTTTGGACCTTGGGTTGAAAACACAAATCAATTGAGAAATATCTAAAGTTTTTTTTTTTCAACAATGGCAAAGTTTCAAGTGAAGTGGGACAAGCCTGAATTTAGGTTTTGTTGCGAATGAACTTGCTATAAAACTTTTTGGTCAAGAGAAAAATGTGATATTTTTGGTTAGGTAGGATAGATAGCAAAGGTATTTTGGAAAAAATAACTTTTTGGATAAATGGCAAAAGGGTTTTTTGCAACTAGATTATGTAGGGTAGTTTGTGGGTTCCTAGGCAACAAGTATAGGTAGAGATAAACCAAAATGAGAAATTTTTTTTGCGAATAGACTTACTAAAAACCATTTTTAATATGGAAAATGGGGTCTTTCAAAGACAAGATGTGATATTTTTTATCAAGTAGGGTAGATAGCAAATGTATTTTTGAGAAAGCAAAACTTTTGAATTAGGAAAGAGAATTCGTAACTAGGATCTACTTAGTAAGTTTGTTGTGCTTTGAAGGAACAAGTATAACTCTTTAGACAAAGGGAGAAAGTGGATCAACAAGACAAACAATTGTTGTGAATGGACTTGCTAACAACTGTTGTTTGAAATGACAAAGGTGAAACTTTTTCTTTGATTTGAGGATTTTTATAAGCAAATAGTTTCTCAAAGGACAAAGAAACTTTGAGAAAGACAAACAGATGATCTCTTTAGCAAAATGATTTTGATTGTAACCATTGAATTGTGTATGTTCAACAAATGTTTTTCATAGGTCTTGATCACAAATAAAATAGTTCAAACACATGCTTTATCCCTAAGGTCATATTTTTGATTGCAATATTCTATTCAATGACCCACAACTTGATGTCTCCTAATTTTAGTGTAATATGTCCCTCTCATCGAAGAGGTGAGTCGATATAAGAGTTGATCAACAAATGATACACATCAAAGAATCTTCAAGGTAGGACAAATAAAGGTTTCGCTTCTGCAGGAACAATGATCCTTGTAGATGAAATTCAAGTGGCCTTATGCCTCTACTAGGGGAGCACAATGGTGAGTAATCTTGAGGGATGCTGTTTCCCTTGCACCATGAATGAACATACCATGGAAAAAAGTGAGATAATTTTGACTAAAAGGGTTATAAATGGGTCTGCGGAGTCCTTCAAATGGTTTTTACATATGTAATCCATTTAAGAATCTATTCCAGACATGCTAAAATCATGGGAAAGTTTTCCTACCTCAGGCTACCCTTAGAAACACACTACCCTAACTTGAATGATGGAGCGAGAAATCTTACCTTTCCCCTCATTTATATACTGGCCATAATTTTTATCAGTTTGAGCTTCTCACCAAAGGGGAAGTGCTTCCCAGAGGTGGATGAACTCGGTAGAAACACCCCCAAGTTGTTGCGGATGGTCTTGCTAACAACTTTAGTACATGCATCACGTATTTTAACGTCTTACTTTGCATGAAAAGAGAGAAGTCCAAGATTAGCTAAAATGCACAATCCCAAAACATGCAAGACATGTGTCACGTATTTTAAGGTCTTACTTTGCATGAAAAGAGAGAAGTCCAAGATTAGCTAAAATGCACAATCTCAAAACACGTAAGACATGGGGTTCATTACTATTTGGACACTTTAATGCTCTATTCTATGATTTTAAAACACATGTGATTAACATATAAAGGTTTGTTCCAACTTCACAATGTCATCAAAAAAATGAATTGAGTCAACAAAAGGGAAATTGAGCACAAAAGCTTTAAAGAGGAGGGAATAAGAGCGTTTTGACCTTAAGGCATTCAAAACTTGATGAAATTCATTTTAAGCACCAAAATTAAAGTCTTTGCACATAATGTTCATTAACTCTTAAAATGAAATGTTCATTGTATTGATTAATTTTAAGCCTTTGTCATTCAAGAGTTGTTTTTTAATTAAGCTATTTCAAGCATTCCAATTGAAGCAAGATGTCCTAAAAGCTCTAATCATTCATTCCAAGGATTTTTTTGTTTTTAAGCCTTAAAAAGATAAATATAGTAGTAAAAACCTGCAATAAAACTATTAGTGTTCTGCTCCCAAGAATATCTGCAACAGGAAAAAGTCAATTTTTTTGCAAAATAGTCAGATAGGAAAACCCGCAGGTTTAGAAAGCAATCTCGTGGTCATGGGAATGCATCTCAAAATTGTGGGATCAAGGTACAGGGACTGGTGAAAAAAGAAAAAAAAGGCTGCAGGCTGGAAAAATATAGAGTGTTCCTACGAGCTGGCAATCCCATGGGAGGTTTTATGAGTGTTCTCATGGACAAGTCTTATAGTGGGTTTGACTGGTCAACAATTAAAGTTTGATTCTATGGTTTGACTGACTGTGGTAGCGTTCTTGTAGGTAAAAGCAATGATCTTGTAGGAATTTTCTAGCATTCTTGCAAGTAAAACTTTGGTGGGGATGTAGGGATAATTTAGGGACACCTGCAAAAAGATGGAATATGGCAAATTGTGAACTCACGGTCGCAGGTTCATGGCCCCACAGGTTTATAGGTTCAATCTTGCTATCGCGGGGTTACGTTCTCGGGGTCATAAGATCGTGAACACAAGGTTTTCTAAAGTGGTTTAAATAAAAAAATATTTAGATGACTGAGAGAACATTCCTCAAAGATTAATCTGTGTACCTACAGCAATGTTAGAAAACTTCCAACAAAAACCCACAAGCAAACAAGGTTATTTTAGTTAGTTCATAAAAAAAAAACTCAAAACTGATTAGATTGACCCAATTGTGGGGCCCCATTAGGCTTACCAAAATGTATCACCTAATTTAGTATTGCAAATTGAAAACTAACTATTAAATGAAAGCTTTAACCATACTAAACAAGATTACACTTAAGATAGGACCAAAGAAAACAATATGGAGGGATGTAGACCAACAATGGTAAACTCCTCAAATGCTTCTCATGATGATGAAGCTATGTCCTTGATGAGAGGGGATGTATGCTCATGTTGTGCTCAAACTTCCAATGGATGGGGGATTTTACCAAGTGTGTGCATGGATGAGGGTTTCAACAATGGAGGTATGGAGGTATTTCAACATTATGATGGTAATTTAGTAGTTTTTAGGCTCTCAAAATAGCATTATAACTTTGCATGGAAGGTGGATGCTTTTGTAAAAGGAGAGGGTTGCATTTATAGGCCAAGGGGTAGAGAGATGGATGGTTAGGATGCAAAGATGATGAGATGATGAGGGAGGGCTAGGATTCAAGAAGAAGAGAGCACATGGATTATGCTTGTTTAGCACCAATAGGGAGGTGACACATGTCAAAGGGTGATTGGATGAAGGGAAGGCAAGGTGAATGGTCAACAAAGGAGGTTCAAGAGATAAGGGCTCCATAAATGCTTTGTAAGAGTCATAAAGGGGGATGTAAGAAATATTTTGACTTTAGCTTGGGTTAGCAAGTCTTAACTCTTGCTTAAAGTTGTGTACATGGTTAGGAGGAGGATTAGCATTAGCTTAGAAAGGGGGTTAGGAGGGCAAGTCGCTTAGCTTTGATGGGATGGGTTAGTTAGGTGACTAAGTGAGGTTAGTAAGGGGGAATGGGTTGGATTAGGGGTTAGGATAGGGTTTATGAAGGCTTTTAGGATTTTAGATATTTTATTAAATGATTTATTCAATAAAATGAGAGTATGGAATTAAATTGAATAGATTTGAGGATTTATTCAATTTAATAGAGGAATAGGGATTTAATTGATAAACTAATTTTGGGTTATCATTTGATTTTATCAATTGGACTATAGTTAATTAAATAAATTAATTAACTAAGAGATGATGATTAATTAATTAACTAGTAAATATTTAATCAATAATATCCTAGGAGATAACTAAATATGATTACTTAGTGATGTAATCAGATTTAGCTATCTACAAGAAAAAAGTAATCAAAAGTATAAGGAGAATGCTAATAAGTTTAGAAGATATCATGATTTTGAAGTTGGTGATGAGGTAATGGTTCATTTGAAGAAAGGAAGATTTCTTGTTGAAACATACAGTAAGTTGAAGATGAAGAAGTTTGGACCTTGTAAGATCTTGAAGAAGTTTGATAGTGGTAATGCTTATGAAGTTGAGTTACCTAATGACATGGATATATCTCCTATATTCAATATTTTTGATTTGTATAAATACCATAAGTTAGATGATGAAGTTGTATCAGAAGATTATCTTAAGAATCAGATTGAAGAAGTTAAATAGATATTAGATTAGAGAGTTTGCAAGAGTGCAAGAGGAAAATATTACTATGAATATTTGGTGAAGTGGAAGAACAAACCTATTGAATATGCTTCATGGATTTCTCAATCTGAGTTGGATTCAACTTAGATTGTGAGATCTTAATGATTTAGGAGAATCATTTCTTTCAACCTCAATTATCTAATGCAAGAGCATCCTAGGTTGCCTTGTTATCCTGCTCATCTTTTTTTATTCTCCATGTTGGAGTTGAGTGCCAATGGTTTCCAATCTTCTATTGCTGCCATGATGTTCAGTGCATGCTGAGTTACCGTAGCTCTAGTGGATGCCAAGTTACTGTAGCTCTAGTGGATGTTGAGTTATTGTAGCTCTAGTGGATGTTGAGTTACTATAGTTGTAGTGGATGCTAAGTTACTATAGCTCTAGTGGATGTCAAGTTACTATAGCTCTAATGGATGTCAAGTTACTATAGCTCTAGTGAATGCTGAGTTACTATAGCTTTAGTGGATGCCAAGTTACTGTAGCTCTAGTGGATGTTGAGTTACTATTGCAATCTAGTATTGACCAAGTGTTCCTTCATGTGCCAAGTGAATTTTTTGGTGCTAAGTGTTACTATTAGTGTCGAGTGTTCCTGTTGGTACCGAGTGCTAGTATTTGTCTTGGTCCTTCTTTGACCAAGTTGTCTGTGTCTAGTTCTAGTTTGGGCCAACCTTGCATGTAGTTAATTTTGATATTGGTAGTTAATATTTGATGTGAGATGACTTGTGGCTATGCATGCATTTAATGTAAGGTTTAATTTTGTGATAGGCCGATTTGTGGCCACACAAGTAATTAAGAGGTCTAGGATTGAGTTTGAGGGTAGAACTTAGAGAATGTACAAGTTGGAAGCATATGAATCTGGAAATTCAAATTTAAAGCTGGATCATGAATTTGAATGTATTTTGTATCTAGCCATAACCTAGAAGGCCTTACAGCTGGTCATGTATGTTGATTATTTGATGAATCAATAAAATTGTTTGCTCTTCTCCCCCCTTTGGTTGATGTTCTTTGTGTTGTGTTTCTGCTAAGTTAACTCTGCATGGTGGTTTGGATAGCTGGGTGTGCCCTTGGCCCTAGTTCTTCATTCCTCCCTATGTCAAATGGAGACAATTTTTTTATTTTATTTGTGGATGACACTTTATTCATAGGAAATGATGAGTTATGCAAGGAATATTCAAAAGAGATGAGTAAAGAATTTGAGATTTCCATGTTTGGAGACATAAAATTCTTTGTTGGATTACATATCTAGTAGAAGAAAGATGACATCTATATTACTTAATCCAAATATATCAAGGAGATACTTAAGAAGTTTGAAATAGAAGATTCAAGACTAGTTAGAACACCTATGTCTATTGGACATAAGCTTTCCAAAAATGATGATTCCAAAGAGGTAGTTGAGGCCACATGCAGATCAATGATTGAAAAATTACAATATGTAGTGTGCACAAGGCCTGAAATTGCATTAGTAGTTGGTATGGTACCATGATTCTCAGAAAATCCAAAAGAAAATCACATGATGGAAATCAAGAGAATCATGAGGTTTCTTAAGGGTACTGAAGACAATAGATTATGGTACATAAAAGAAGGCAATTTGGATTTGAAAGCATTCACAGATGCTGATTGGATAGGAAGTGTTGATGACAGAAAGAACACCAATGGTGGAGCATTCTTTCTTGATAAAAGAGTAGTGTCTTGGACAAGAAAGAAGCATAATTATATTTCTCAATTCACAACCGAAGTAGAATATGTGGCAGCAGCAGTTAATTGTTCCAATGTTGTTTGGTTCAAGCAACTATTGGTAGGTTTGAAGGTAGAAATTAAGGATCCGATGGTTATCTTCTATGATAACACCAGTGCAATTAATATAACAAAGAATCTTGTGATGCATACCAAAATGAAACACATTTCTATAAAATATAATTTTTTGAGAGAATAGGTACAAGATAAAAAGGTAAGATTGGAATATGTGAATACTAAAGAACAAATTGCAGACATATTCACTAAGTCATTACCTAAGGATGCATTTTTGTTACTAAGAGCTAAGTTAGGCATCATTACCCTATCTAAAATTCACTAAATATAGTTTAGTGACGCATCAACTAGAGCATGTTGAAGATCAAATAGTTGATGTAGTACTGACAAGGACACATTTCAAATGAATCGGTACATGGTGTACATTGATATTCACTAAATATTATCTTTGGCATGAGATGTCAAAGAGGGAGAGTTTGTTGTCATATCTCATAGAATTTTCCTAAAGAGGGAGAGTATATATTTTACAAAAAAATTATTACTTATAGAGATGTCAAAGAGGGAGAACTTGGTCTGATATCAAAGAAGGAAAGTTTGCTATCAAAAGAAGATGGAGTTCTCATGGATGAGAATCAAAATGAAACTAAGAATAAGTTCCTCACTTTATTCTTGCTCTAAAATTTCACTGTATTATGACATGTGTTGCCATCAATGCCAATGAGGGAGATTGTTGAAAATAATTGGTTAATTGTGTATTGTCTTTGAAGTTACAAAAAATGTTATATCATTGCCAGTCAGTGTATGTCAAGATCACTCGGGTGATGAAGATAGTTTCCTGTGTTTTCTGAAAACTCTAGAGTTTTCCAAGTTTAGAAGATAGTGTCTACCGAGTTCACTTGAGTGTCAAAGGGAAGTTTGCAAAAGTTGAGTGTTAACCAAGCTCACTTAGTTAATGAAGGAAATGTTGGATGGAACCAATGTTAACCAAGCTCACTCAATTACTAGAGAAACTTTGTGAATATGCAATGTTAACCGAGCTCACTTGGTTAACATAGGAAAATTGTTTCAGAGTTAGTGTCTACCGAGCAGGGTCGACTAACAAAGGATTTTCTTATCTTGGCATATTGAGTTCAATCGATTTGATTTTTGGTTCTAGCCAACTGAGGAGATGAATATTAGGTATTCTAAGTTGTATTCAAGTTGACTTGACAATGTATAAGATATAAATATAAGGTCAAGTTGAGAATTTAATGTGTGAAACATAACAAAAGATTTGAAGATTCTTAGAGGAAGCGAATTAGAAGGATAAACAGAATATCCTTGTTGAGTTGCAAAGATACATTCGATTAGAAAGGATCAAGTATACAAGCTAGAATTGAGATATGTAATCAATAATTTAGTTGCATCAAAAATCAGGTCATTTCATTATTACTCTCTAACCATTGTAACAGTGATCTAAATCTCTTAACTGAGTTGGCTTAACAACTATTTGTAAATCCTCTAACAAGGTGGCATTTCTATTTGAAGTGTCTTAAAGAACTCTAACAAGGCCACTCCTAATAGGGTGATCCAATCCTATAATAGGGTCACACCTAATAGTGGATTTTGTAACCTTTAACAAGGTTGGCCCCTAATAGGGCCCACTTCAAAAGAGTAAAAATTAGTAACTAGTTGCAGTTGGTGGTTTTTCCCAAATTGGGTTTCCACATTAAATCTTGGTGTCACTTGTGTTCATACTATTTCTTTTATGTGTATGAAACTAAGTTAAATTTAAGATTAATCACATTAAGATTAGTATATTCAATTATTGTCAAGTTAAAGTTGATTCTTAGTGCATTCCAAGTTGTAGTATTTGCTAGTGTAAACCGAGTGCCTGTGTGTTTGTCGAGTAATAACAAAATATAGTTTAATCAAAGTTTATGTTTTGATTTGTATTGAAATCTAAGGGATTTGAGATTTATTTTTTTAGTAACTGATTGACCGCTCCCTTATCAGTTACTCCTCTTATATTTCCAACAAAGATATGTGTATGGGTGGTCACAAAAAGTTGAGAAGGCTAAATTGTTTATTTCCCAAGCAAGACAACACTTATAAGAGTTCTAAGAAGGAAAATTTTATGTATTTTTATTTTTGATTGTTATATAAGGAATCTATCATTGTAACTAATGAGTTTTGCAATTCATCCTTTCATAAGAATTTTGATTATAAGGAACTATATGTCTTTGCAAGCTGGCATCTTAAAACATGTTATGTGGCTTCATCTCTTGCACTATCTCTACTTACTTTCCCTTGAACTAGGTACTCCAAGTAGGTGGGTGTTCTAAAAATAAAAAGTAAAACATTCATCTCCATCCTATACCCTTTCTATACAACAAAAAATAGGTTTTTCCACTGTGGGGATTAGGAAGGAGACTCCATTTCAATTAAAACCCTAAGCACAAATTAGGGTAACCAACAAACACAAAATAAATCAAAAGTACTTCAAGCTTAACCTACATGCCTCAAACTAATTAGCACCTTTTCTAGGAAGAAAAAATACAATTTTTTATAATATAAGCATGTACCTACTATGAAACTATAAGGAGATCTTAAAATTGCACTTGTTGTCTACACATATTTTCCCACCAAAATTGCTTTCTTATTGATTCAAATCTATACATATGAACTCCAACCCTTTCCTAGGTTGAAGAATATTCATTTATAGGTTATATCTCTTGACTTTGCATATTCATTCCTACTTGTTTGATAAAAAGAAAACTATGACTGTTGACCATCCAAATTTGCAAAAAAAGTTGCTCAACAACAATATTTGTTGCATGACAATGTTTTGTCAATTTTTGCAACTTTTCCACATTTCTAATCGAATGCCTTCCAAGGCAATAAAATTGCATATGTAGATTTATATATGTATGTATGTATGTGTATATATATGTATGTATGTATGTATGTGTATATATATGTATGCATGCATGTATGTATATATATATGTATGTATATATGTATGTATGTATATATAAAGAGAGATCTTGTGGATTTTGGAGATTAGTGGGGATCTAGGATTTCATTGTTGTGCCCTTGTGATTGCTATATATATATCTGTGTGTGTGTGTGTGTGTGTGTGTGTGTGTGTGTGTGTGTGTGTGTGTGTGTGTGTAGATGTATGTGTGTATATAAACATAGAGATCTTGGCACAAAAAAAGAGATTAGGCCATGGGAGAGCATTTGAGTTGTGAACATAAAATTGGAAATGATTTATGTTGTGTTTTAATTTTATTTTCATATATCTAAAATTAACTTCACATTGTGTTGTAACTCTGGTATAGGTGTTTGAAGTGGTTTCAAATAATAAAACAATGACATTACCTCTAAACCCTACAAAGGATGTTGAAGCAGTTCCAAATAATAAAACAATGACATTACCTCTAATCCAAATAATAAAACTCAATCAACCCATGCTAAGTGACAAGCCATAACCTAGTTCAATTGGTCTAGTTGCTGATTAGTTGGGTTGATTACAAATTCTTGTAGAACTTGTTAGAAATATAAGAGGGGTAACTAAGAGGGGAGGGGTGAATTAGTTACTACAAAAATAAATCCTAGATCCCTTAGATTTCAAAATCAAAACATAAACTCTTATTAAACTGTATTCTACTCTTACTCAGCAAACACATAGGCACTCGGTTTACACTAGCAAATGTTGTAACTCACTAAGAATTGAGAATCAAATCTAACTTGGTAATAACTGAATATATTGATCTTAATGTGATTAACCTTAAATTTAACTTAGTTGCATATACATAAAAAAAATAACATGAACACAAGTGACACCAAGATTTAATGTGGAAACCCAATTTGGAAAAAACCACCAATTGCAACTAGTTACTGAATTTCACTCTTTTGCAATGAGCCTTGTTAGGAGCCAACCCTGTTAAAGGTTAAAAAATACACTATTAGGTGTGATCTTGTTACAAGATTTGATCACTGTATTAGGAGTGGCATTGTTAGAGGTCTTTAAGACACTTCAAATAGAAATACCACCTTGTTAAAGGATTTACGAATAATTGTTAAGCCAACTCTGTTAATAGATTTAGATCACTACTACAATGGTTAGAGAGCAATAATGAAATGACCTAATTTCTTATTATAGATCTTAATTTTGTCTTGTATACTTGATCCTTTCGAAGAGAATGTATCTTTGCAGCTCAATAAGGATATTCTACTTATCCTTCTAATTCACTTCCTCTAAGAATCTTCAAATCTTTTGTTATTTTCCACACATTCAATTCTCAACTTGACCTTGTATTTATATCTTAAACATTGTCAATTTAGATTGAATACAACTTAGAATACTTAATATTCATCTCCTTATTCAGCTAGAACCAACAATCAAATCAATTGAACTCAATATGCCAAAACAAAAAATTCCTTTGTTAGCCGACCCTACTCGGTAGAAACTAACTTAGAAACAATTAATACTATTCTCTAGAACCCCCATTATTCTATAGGAAAATTAGTGGATGAAAATGGATGCATGCCGATGCATGCAAAGGAAGCATAACTGGGGTCTCCACTCAGACATGTGTTAACCAAGTGAACTTAGTTAATATTGCATATTCACAAAGTTCCTTTGATAATCGAGTGAGCTTGGTTAACACTGGTTCCATCCAACACATCCTTCATTAACTGAGTGAGCTCGATTAACACTTAACTTCTATAAACTTTCCTTTGACACCCAAGTGAACTCAATAGATATTGGCTTCTGAATTTGGCAAACTCTAGAGTGCTCGACAGACATAGGAAACTATTTTCATCGCCTGAGTGAGCTTCATATACACTAACTAGTAATGATATGTAAAGACAATACATAATTAACCTATTTTTTTAAACAAAACTATCATCAGATTAGGTACAATAAAACAAACAATTAGTTGTTCCTAGCTAGCATTAACTTGACTGGTCTATTTAGACCCATTGATTATTTTCACAAGCTTTTAAACATAACTATATAAGGAGTGAGTTAAGATGTATATAGGTTAACCTTACATTAACTATAAACTACAACACAAAGGTTGCACTAAGGTACTACAGGATTGTAATTATGGAAAACCACTTGATTTGCCTGAGTTGGTGTATGATGGCGAAGAGCTATATTAGGTGAGTAAAGCTCACTAGTGGTTATAGGAATACAACTACATCAAGACAATTATAAACCATAACTACATATTTTTTAGAGTGAGTAGTTCAAGGGTCTTGATCCTGTGTATATGGGTATGTAGGAAGCCTAGTAGGTGGAGTATGACTCCAGTGTGCAGACACCTTGGACATAGTTAGATAACACTTAACTATGTATGTATGTATGTATGTAATTATTCTCTACTCAACAATGCCATCCACATTGGGGGGGGGGGGGGAGCAGTTGAGCTTGCACCTTCTACAATACTTCATTTCCATTATTTGCACTCTCTGAATCAAAGGTATATAACTTTATCACTTGTAACTATAATTTTCAAATAGTAAAAACCACAATAGTTTCTTATTATTCTATGGTCTCTTTGTAAGTTCATAAAATTGAAGTTTAAAAATTAATTGCATTTATGTACATCTTTTTGAAGTTTGATATTTCTCTTTTTCCTAACTCAAAGTCCAAGAATAATTTTTCAAAACACATACTAACCAACTGGAGATTGAGCCAAAAATTGTAAGAACAATTGTGCCAAAAAAGCTAAAAAACATGATTGGTGCACAATAATCATCTCTTTATGCTCTTTTTCACTCAGTTATTCTTACATTTTATGATTTTTGGTGAGAAACAAATCCCAAACTAATTAGGTAAATGATCCAAAATTAAATCATAATTGGTTGAGATATGTTTAAATACCTTATTTCATATGTTATTGAATGTTATGTGCTTATGTGCTACTATTAATGAATGTTAAAGGATGAATGTTCTAGGCTGTTGTACCAGTTCTTAAGCTCAAAATTGATAAATCATGATTTGAAATACAAACTTGGGTGCTTAACTTAATGAATCAGCACACCAAGTGAAAGACCTTGTGTGATGAAGGATTATATGATTTTCTACATATTTCACCACATGGAAATGCATTACAGATTCACATAAATTCTTAAGTAGACATTTGTGAGGACTAGGTGTGTGAATGATCCATGCAAAAACATACAGAAGCAAAAAGGGTCATGATGAACTATGAATTAAATATCCTTTTACAAAGTACTCTCGTAACTATGTATGCAAAATGTGATGCTAGTTTTTTTCTATTATTGGCAAGAAATATTGGAATCAAACATAATGCAATCAGAGGAATGAAGTTGCAAAGCTAAACCTCATGCAAGAAGAGGTTCAAGATGACAAGAAGATGGTGATGGGTTAATGCAATACCAAAAATAGTATAGAATTGGAGTCTCTTAATGCATATGCAATGAGTTATCCATGGACAATAAACATAATTGAAGTGCAGAAAAATGAAGTGAAAATAGTAAGGTTAAAGTAACAGAATTGGATGAAGCCATCATTTTTGGCAATTGGTATGTTGAACAGTCAAAGTATTTTATTTATGTTTTGAGTCATGATAGGTTAGTGAAATAGTTATTTCAATTCATGTAATCAGGTGTTCAATCAGGGTCATGTAGACCAAGATCAAGGATCAGTCAAAGTTGGTCAATGCCAGTTAAAGGCCCTAAGGAGTATTAAATGTCATGCAATATCAAAAATGAATTAAACATGTAATTTTTAGGCCTTTTGGACCTATATATGGTGCCAAATAGGCATGAGTTAGCAAAAGAGGCAAATTGTCAAAAATGTGTAAAAAAATGTAAAGTTGTCAAAAAATGTTACTTTCAACATTTTTTGCAAAATGACAATTTTTTGAAGATGGAAGGTCAACCATCTTGTATGAACTCTTTGGGGAGTCAAAAGGCCATTCTACTACATAAAGAAGACAATCACATGTATATGGGGATGCAATGTAGAGATGAGAGAAAAAGAGTATGGTGTGGTAATATAATTAGTTTCTTTTGTCAAATCTGATAGTGAATTTGGTATTTGAATGCAGTCTTGGTATTTTCTCCCTTACCTCATGGATGTAATAGTTGAAAATATTTCTACCAAGTTGAATGAAGTCTAGAGTCAATGCTAATGCTACATGTGTTCCTAACTTCATTGGTTATTTGTCTAAGTTCTCTCTACCCACTGGTTGGATAGTAAATTGTATGTATTTTTGGGGTGAAGTATTATAGTGGCTGCGTGTCCTCATTTTATGGAGTTAGGGAAGATTTAAAAGTTTTCTTTGTTGTTTTAGATTGCCACCTTGTAGGTTGACACCATACCCCTTCTCCTTATAATAGAGTTGGTTGAGAATCTATAAGACACCTGTTGCTGCATGAAGATTACAAGGGATCAACACTCAAGAAACATGACAGAGGCTTGTGTATAATTTGCATGGTGTTTAGAGGGTTGCAATCATTCACAAGATGCTAAAGAACCATTGGAAGAGTTGGGTAGGTGAGATAATGAATATTAGAGGACAATTCCTTTAAACAATAATGGAACACTAGAAAGAATCAAATAAAGTTTTGTGGTCAGCATTGATTGTAGGGTATGGTCAGAATGGACATGGAACTAAATCCAAAAATCTCTTCTCACAAATGCAATTGGAAGGGGTTGAATTTGATAAGAAAAACATGTCCACTCTTACCTCAGTAAAATGGACCATGAATTAAATATTATTTTAGAAAGTACTCTCATAACTATGTATGCAAAATGTGATGCTATGGAGAGTGCACACAATCTTGTTCAATCAAATACAAATTGCTAGAATCAAGCCACATAAGGCTAGGGAATGCTTGTGAAAACATAAACCCAATCAATGAAACAACATGCAAGAAGGCATGCATCAGGTATTTCTTTTGCATGGTCATGATCTTCACCTTTCTGGATAATGTAGGCAAATTAAGTGGTACCAAAAATGACTTTGTCAAAGTATACAAAGAATATCCAATCTAAGGTCATCAAAGTATCAATTAAAGCTACCGTGGAATACATCAAAACCAATAGTGGATTTTCCCATCTAATGTTACCATCATTTCCTCTCATCATTCCATATACAAGGAACCTCTACATAAATGACCAAATCAAGTTTACAATCATTGTCATAACCAGACCAATCTTGTTCTTCTCCTCTACATAGATAAAAGCTAGTGAGTCAAATACTATTGCCCTATTAAGCAATGAAAATGTGAACACAATAGGAAAAGAAAACAAGAATGAAATCAATGTCTTTGAGAGCTTGTGATATATGACATGGGCATGTTTCCAATTGGGGAACTCAACCACTTGAGAAGAAGCCTGAATTTGTACTGGGTGTGGGAAAAGTGGGCATGACAGACAAAAATTTCAATAGAAATAGGAGATAGAAATAATAGTGTAATTTTCATCAATACACACAAATTTTGCACCAGAATTTGTGCACATGTCTCATACATCAATTTGATGCATATTATGTCACATTTCTAAAATGATTGATTGCTATTGGCTATACCTTGCACCTATTCTTGGGGAAAGTGCTAGTTAGCATGTTATTAGCCTGATATACAATGAGACTATTTAATTTTTTTTGAAAAAGTTTGGCTATTGTTAGAATTTTGACATGGCCTACCATTGATGATATGAAAAACTCGGTGAATCATCTCTAGCTAGAGTCATTAGTTCGACGAGGTTTGTCATTGATGGTATAACAAACTCGTCGGATCATATCTAGCTGGTGTCAATAGTTTGACATTTTGAATTAGTTTTCTAGTGCCAACATGTGACATATGTTAGGAATAAGGTGTCTCAAACTTGGATAATTCCTATTCTTATTATTTGTTTTGTAAAATGTATTTCTTGCAAATAATGTTGATGTGTCAGTATCTTGAATTGTGTATAAGGAGATTATTTCTAAAATGGTTATGACGAATTCCTATGACACGTAAGAGCTATGTTAGGAAGATTCAATGATAGGTGAAGACATGTGGCAATAGATAAATTTGAGTACGGTACACTCTACCCCAATAGTGGGGTCCAAAATTTTTTTTGGGGTGCCTATTTTCTTGGAGAATGGTAAAACCCTAATACGGTTACCTTTGGGAGTAGCCCTAAAGTGAAGTGCATGTTATAAGAATTTTTAGGGTTGCGAAGAGGAGGGATGCAAGAAAGTGTATTGTTGGTACTATGAGTTGCTACTGGAGTCTTTTGTTGTCGCTGTTGAACTTGCATTGCAAGTGTATTGTAACCTTGTGTTGAAGATAATACATTGTGCAGGTTTTGGAGGGGTGGGGTTTTTTTACTAAAAGGTTTTTCCCCACTGGAAAATTTTTGTGTTATGTGTTTCTTTCTCTATCTATTTTCTTTATGCTTGGTTGGCTGAAATATTGTTGTTTACATGATATTGAATCTGTAAGTGTAAAATATTTTAATAGGATTTGCACCATACTTCTCTTAAGAGATTAGTGTAGGAAGCTATTTCTACACCTAAGTTTCCTTACAACATAGATGGGGATGATTTTTGATGAAGCAACCCATCGATAAATTGATGGCCATGGAGTGCATCAAAATTTCAACGCAATTCTAGTGACGTTAACTTTTGACATTTAAGTGTCAAAATTTTGACCATCAACCCGTCAAAAAATAGGTCCAAATTTACTAGTGAATTGAATTAATGAAGGGTTCATTGCACATTGTTATGTGAGAAAGCTTTTAAATCATAGTTTCAAAGAATAGGAAACATCTAGGAAAAAATTGATAAGTATAAGACTCTGGATACATGTGCATTATGCTAATGAAAAAATCCCAAATGCACCAAAGCATGAGAAAATTTTCTCATAGAAACCTCATATCTACATTCACATTAATAGATTAGTAAAATAGTACAAGAAACACCCATCACAAACTCACAATGACTTCATAATCATAGGCCTTATGAGTGAGTCGTAATCCAACATTTCCAAGAATGATTTGACAATCAATCTCCTCTTGCTTGATAATGTTTAAGACTCTTAATTGTACTTTATGTTCCAATGGCATAAACTAAGGAGTCTGGCACTGAAAATGGGAAAGTACAAGTCATGTTGTGTATAAAAAGCCCTTTAACACATACATCTCTTAGACTAAGATCTAATCCCCTTTATTCATCTTCATATGCATCTTCCATGTATTTGTACTAGATATATATGTCTCTTTCAATACTTCTTAGAGATGTCACACCATAATTTCTACATATTAGAGTTCGCAAAGGGAAAGTGGGTGTTTGGCAATTTGAGTAGTTAGGAATTCCATCTAGTCATCATTATTTTCCTGTATAGATTCAGAGGGAACTACATATGGGCTCCTTGTTCTACTGCAATTACAGATAGATATTTTATGACGTGCCTCTCCCCCAAGCTCCACGTGACAATCACATAGTGGCAAAGTGGATAAAGTCTATAGATATAGTGGGAGACAATAAAAACTAATTCTTTATTTTTGCTACTTTGATAAATCTGGGAACATATTTAAACAATAAAAGCTTGTATGCCTATTACAGTCATTGGTTTCTTGCAAGAAGCCAAGTGAGCATTGGTGTTAATTGATAGCTTCATTAGAAATCTCCCATCCATACTCACCTTTGATATGGTTGCTTCACATATCACGTTCCATTTTTGGAAAGATTCATTGGATCAAAAGACCTCAAGGAATTGAACACCATTCCTTTCACTAGCATCTTCAAAGTCAAGTATAGACACACACCATATTCCCTTTTACTGGTAGATCCAGCTTGTATTTAATCTACCCTTGAAGAATGGCATTGTAGTCTTCATCATAGCTCAACATGTCTCACTTTCATCTTTTGTTGTTCATTGTGTGTAACTTCAAAAAAATTTATCTTTAACATGATATATGCACTCTCAATGTCTTTTAGTCATCATCATCATTATAACTCCTTTAAAAATGTCTTCAAACCATACAATGTTTTACCAATTTGATGAAGTCAACTAGGCCCCAAAGTGGGTTTGGCTTAAAAAAATTGCATTTTAAACAACTAATTTTAGAATCATGCCTCATACAATCTCTCATACTACTTGAATTGAATTTGGATCACTAAATGAACATTTAAACGCATTATTTTACTCTTTTGATAACTATCCCCTTTGTGCCAAGAGCCTTTAAATTTGGTCTTAAAAAATTAAATAAATAAATAAATAAATAAATAAATCTATCCTAACCTTGACACTTGGCCCACTCACTCTCTGGTCAACAATATTTTGGTTTGCCAAATCCTATCTCATTACAAATTTCCAGTCAAAGTAAATCAGTTGTCAAAGTTGCATTTTTCAAACTGACCCTGCAAGTAAACATGTCAGAAATAATTGACTACATTCGGATTTGGCTTTGAAAATAGGTCAAAATGACACTTGGGAAAATGAGATCTAGGGTATTGATTCATTTTCATGTAAATAATAGACGTCTATGGTTAGAGTTGATGAAAAATAATATGGAAAATTTAGCAAATGTGTGAAGTTGGGTACATGGAATTGAAGAACTAGGCCAACTATCAAAAAAAAGATTCTCGTGTATGGAATGGACCTAGGAAAGTATGCAAATGGATCTGTCAAGATTTGAAAATTGGCATGCTTGAAGTATTTTCTATATAGAACATTCTGTATAGAACATAGTGTTACAATTATTTTTCTTTGATCTATGACTATTTCAAAATTATAACATCTCGAATAGGGCTACCGATCAATTTGCATATTCTATTACCAATGAGACTTTAGAAATTGCATTTACAAACTAGTCAAACAAATTTTTCATAACCTCAAAATTGGAACATAGAAAATCTCTAAACCCTAGAATACAATAGTGAAAGAATTTTCTCATTTTGGTCAACTAAGTAAAAGTTATAATTGGTCAAACAGGGCTACTTAGAATTATGAGCAATGTGCATGAGCATGACAACAATAAACGACCAAATTTGAGGAACTCAAAACCCTACCAAAACATGTCAAAATAATTTGAAATTTTAAATATAGGTTCTCTAATATACATACTGAACACTCCCAAAGTGGTGAGTCATGAAACTTCACTAGGTGCAAGATATTCAAATGCAAACTAGGCTTCCTATCATTGTTTGACACTTGGCAAAAATACAAATTTGACCAATGCTCAAAATGACACTTCACATAATGGTTTAGAATGACAACTTATCATCATGAAAAACATACATATACTGAATGAAAAGTGTTAAATACATGAAACACAGCATTGGATTCGAAATGACAGTTAGGTACATATGTATGAAAAGTTCTTATAGAGGCCTAATTAGACTTGTTTTCAGAATGGTACTCAAAATCAGTGCTTCAATTTTGAGTCCCAATAGAGTGGTCTTAATCAGTCTATTTTCAAACCTTTAACAAGGTAGCATTCTTATATTAGGGTGTTGAAATCCTTTAGCAAGGTTATTCCTGGCAGAGTAAAGATCCTAACATTTCTAGAGGAAAATCCTTTAACAAGGTATACTTAACAATGTTTTGTAACCCTTAATCGAGCAAGCTCCTAACATAGCATATTCCAAAAGGGTACAAATTTTGTGAACATTATTCTCACATCATGGTTTTCACACAAATCAAGTTTTCGTGAGATAAATATTGGTGTTACTATTATGTAAATGATTTTACTATTATGTGTGATTGTTATGCACTTAACCGATAGCAGTGTTACAGGCAAAACTAAATCTTATTGGTAAAAAGTTTGGAATGTTATTAAAAAATTAAAAAATTGGTGATTATTGATTCACCCCTCAGTAATCAATCCTATACCTACATGTGGTATCAGAGCTTTGGTCCTTGATTTGGAAGCATAACTACTTAGAGCAAAGATCTCAAAATGTATACAAAAGAGGCACCTAATTTCAAAAATTATGAAGATGACTTTGGAATGTGGGTTAGCAGGATAAAATTGCACTATCAAGACTTTGAGACAACGCAAAAGACTATCTGACCACAGAATATATGGAATTGACTGGTCCTCTTGATGATGCACATAAGAAAAAAAAGTTAGTACATAAAATAGTAATGATAGAGTTGGCTAGTGCTTTGAAGAACTTAGAGTATGTTGGCATTCCAAATCTTTCCATGGCTAAGCAGATGCAGAACAAACTAATATAAGTACATGCTGGAGACACACATGTTTGGGAAGCTAAGGTAGAAGGACTAAAAGAAAAATTGGCTGTTATGAGAATGCATAAAAATGAAACTATCTCCTAGTATGGAACAAAAATCAAGGAGATCATTATTGCGATCAAAGGAGCAATAAGAATTATTGAAAAAAGTGAAGTTGTAAGTAAAATTTTGAGAACCCTACCTAACTGATATGTGCTAAGAGTTTCTCCAATACATAAGCTGAGAACAATTGATAAAAGTAAGATTATGATGCAACAAGAATCCAAGGGTACCCCACTGGAGGTAATCTGGATCCCTATAAATAACCATATAGTAGAAACACAACAACAAAGTAAGATCTAATAGAAAATCACAATACTTTATTCATAGATATAACTTTTTACATGCAATATGCCCAATTGTAAGGCCTTTTAGGTTAGGGCCAAACACAACAACAATTACAAAATAGTTTTTCAAGATTTCACAAGATCCAACTCACAATCCTAATCTCAACTAGTCTAGATCTACACTCTAGAAGAAAACCCCAAGGAAATCTCAACTTGTGCTTGCAAGCCCACCAAGCAATCTCCTAGCTTTCCAAGCCACAACTACTAGCCCTTCTCATAGTTTGCTCCTACACTTCATCCTCTTCTCCAAGCTAGATGATCAAAATTATGACTTAAGACTCCACAAGACTCCCTTATTTATACCCAACTAAGCCACATGCCAACCTAGTCCATTAAAAATTAAAATAAAACCTTACATTAAATATTTGCATAAGCCATAAGTTGGCTACAACAAAAATTAAATACCCATACAAAAATTAAATGCCAAAAGTTGGCTCATTGATAACTTGACACCACAGGAACCAAGACCAAACCAAGTGTTAGAGAAACCAAGCCCAACATCAACCTTCCACTCCAAGCATAAATGAGTTCCCAGAGTATGTCAAGCTGCAACACATGCCAAGCACTACAGTGAACGTTGAGCAAAAATATCTATTGAGCTCCTTCAGCAACCAAACCCCTTCAATGAATGAGCTCCTTAGCCAAAACTATACCCAATAATGATCAAGCACCACTCCTTTGGTGATTGAGTCCACAACTCCAACCTAAACACCCTCTAACATGCAGAATTTCCAACCACCCTAGGACACTCCTGCATCAAACACCCTAGGTTTGAAAAGATGTTCTTAGTAGCTAGAAGAACATCTTCTAGGATTTAGCACACAAATCCCAATTATTTCTTCACATACATATCCTCCAAGTCCTCAACTTGTACTCTCTTTACCTTGTTCTTCTTTCACTTCTTCACATCCACCCTTAGTATTCCACATGTCTATTTTTCATGTTGATGTCCAACCATTTCAAAATACTTCAACTCAACTCAACTACCAATACTCAGGTTCCTCCTACCGAGCTCTTTAGTCTACAAAGGAATCAGGGAATGCTTCTTGCCACCTTTCACAATTGTAAACACATTCTTGACATAATCATGCACAACCTTGCAGTCATAATTCCAAGGTCTACCAAGAAACACATAACAACTGTGCATGTCCACAATAATCACACAACACTTGATCCTTATAATAGGCAATCTAAAAATCAACAAGGCACTACTTCCTTACTTCCAAAGCATTGTCACCTTGCAACTAGCCAATCCTATAAGGATAAGAATGTCTCATTCTCTTCAAACCAAGTTTCTAAATCATCTCCTTAGCAACAAGGTTATCAATACTACCACTATCCATAAACACATTAAAAAATTTACCACTATACTTACAAAAAGTCCTTAATAAACTAGTCCTTTGACAAGAATTGAGTGTCCTCTGACCAATGAGTACTCATCAAACCAATAAATTCTCTCCTTGTTTAGGTTGACTCTCATGGTTTTCACCCTCATTCACAACAACAAAAACCCTCCTACCATGAGGACATTCAAAATATCTATGCCCTTCTCCACCACATTTGTAGCACTTACCTCTAAACTCACCTCCACATGTCCTCCTTTTTTGATCAATGGGTTTTGGTTCATCTTCTACACTCAGTTTAGCTTTTACCAAGCTATCCTACTTCTCCTTCCCTTTAGAACTACCTTGAATTTTCCTCTTTGACTTATCTTCTACCTTTAGGGCATACTGATAAGCATCCTTAACCATATCAATCTTCAACATACTCACCTCATCTTGGATATTGAATCTCAAACCATTAATGTACCAAGCTACCTTCTCCTTTGACAATTTTCTATGTCCAGACCAAATAGTCAACTTGTAGAACTCCTTAGGATAATCTTTCACAGACATATCTTTCTATTTTAGATTCTGTAACCTCTTAAATAATTCAAGTTCATAATCATCAGGAATGAACTTATCCTTCAACTTAGTCACCATCAACCTCCATCTAGTGATCTTCATCTCATCTTCCTCCTCTCAGTCTCTTTGTAGTTATTTCCACCAAGGAGAAACATGTCATTTCAACTTAGTTTGTGCCAAACTTACTCTGAGTGGATCTTCAATATCCTCAAGCTCAAATTCATCTTCCAATTCACCAATCCAATCAATCATGTCTTCAAGATTCAAAGTATCTAAGAATTTAGAAACTCTATCTTATGCTTCAACTTCAACTAAGATCCAAGTCTAACAAACTGACCAACCCTATTTTCCATAGATCTCTCAACACAATCAATTTTTTCCTCACCACTCAATCCAACAACTTCAAAATCTTCAACAAATTCCTCATAACTACCTTTAGTACCCACATGCCAAGGTAAACCACCTAAAGCACTCACAATTTCAGCAATCATATCACTCTTCATCAACACTATATGAGATCTGAAACTAGCTTTAACCTCCTCCATTTCAGATCTAAAATCTACTTTAACCTTCTCTGAGATCCTTTCTTCCACAATATCACTAAGATCATCAATCACCCTAGGGTCCAATCTTCTTGGAGACATCTTCCAATATTTTTGTAAACCCTTTGCAACAAATCCACAACTCCAAAAGATCAATCAGCTCCATAAGATCAACCTTCTCCAACCCAATATCCTAGTGTAAATCGCCTCAACTTTGGCAATTTGTCTACATGCTCGGGAACAACCTTCATTCTAATACCACCTGATGTAGCAAGAATCCAAGAGTACCCCACTAGAGGTAATCTAGATCCCTGTAAATAACCACATAATAGAAACACAACAACAAAGAAAGATCTGATACCAAATCATAATACTTTATTGATAGATGTAACTATTTACATGCAATATGCCTAGCTGTAAGGCCTTCTACGTTAGGGCCAAATACAACCTCAACTACAAAATAGTTTTTCAAGATCCCACAAGATACAACTCACAATCCTAATCTCAGCTAGTCCAAATCTATATTCTAGAAGAAAACCCCAAGGAAATCTATATTCTAGTCACAATCCCAACAAGCAATCTCCTAGCTTTCCAAGCCATAACTATTAGCCCTTCTCAAATTTTTCTCCTACACTTCATCCTCTTCTCCAAGCTCAATGATCAAAATTATGACTCAAGACTCCACAAGACCCCCTTATTTATACCCAACTAAGCCACAGGTCACCCTAGTCCATTATAAATTAAAATAAACCCTTAAATTAAATATTTTCATAAACCATAAGTCAGCTACAACAAAAATTAAGTACCCATACAAAAATTAAATGCCAAAAGTTGGCTCACTGACAACTTAACACCATAGGAACCAACACCAAACTAAGTGTCAAAGAAACCAAGTTGAGCATTAGCTTTCCACTCCAAGCATAACTAAGTTCCTAGAGCATACCAAGCTCTAAACACACATTGAGCACTATAGTGAATGTTGAGCAATAATATTTTTTGAGCTCCTTCAGTGATTAGGCCCCTTTAATGACTGAGCTCCTCAGCCAAAACTATACCCAATAATGACCGAGCACCACTCCTTTGGTGACTAAGTCCACAACTTCAAGCTAAAATCCCTCAAACATGTAGGATTTTCAACCACCCTAGGATGCTTCTGCATCAATTGATTATTGATTCCCTTATCAAAAGGTTAATAATGTTTGAGCTAAGCAACTATGATAATAGTCAATCAGCCAATGAAGAGGAACTACAAGCTTAAAAAAGTGAAGAATCATGCCAAAGAAGAAGATTTGTTGATGATGGAGAATACAAAGGATTAGCAAAAAAAAAGAAAGATTTGGAAGCCTTGATCGCAAAAATATTTCCTAAAGGAAAAGGTATATATAAAGGAAAGAGTCATATTGCATGCTCAGGTCCAGATGCACCAATTCAACTTCAAACAAGTTAATCATATTCATAATTCCACTTGGCCAATATAACAATTCATTAGTAATTCAACTTATTATATCAACACATAACTCTATGTTTATTAAATGCCAAATAACATAAACATATAATAGTAAATAACATGAAACATGAAAACAACATTAACATAAGTATGACACCAAGATTTAACATCGAAACCTAATTTGGGAAAAACCACCAAGTAACATGCTCCAACTTTTCACTCTTCTAATAGTAAACTTGGTTAAGATCCAACCTTACTAAAGGTTACAAAACACATTGTTAGGTGTGACCCTATTAAAGGAATTAATCACCCTATTAGGAGTGACATTATTAGAGGGCTTTAAAACATTCCATTAGAATGTCACCTTCATTAAAGGATGTACAATATGACTATTTGGTCAACCTTGATAAAAGGATTTTAGTGCCACAATGGTTAGAAATTAATAGCTAGGTTGATCTGATAAAATATAACTCACTTTTTAAATCCAAATCTCCATTTGGCTCATTCTCGATTCATTAACTAGAATTCATCACATTCTCCATCTCTGATCTTCTTGGCAACTCTTTAAATATTCTTTCTTCACCAACTTCTCACTTTTCCTCTACAACTCTAATCTTCTTCACAAAGCTTCCAGTCCAATAACCATAAATCATCTTCTATTTCTCCTTAAATATATAGGTTTAATCTTTTGCCACTTAAACATAACCGTAGATCTTAAGGTTTGATCAGATCCATTGAATTTGTACATCATTTTGTCCTACTTCTTTCTTGAAACTTCTAGAAACTACTCATTAAATCCTCATCTTAGATCACTTAGTAAACTCAATTTGTGCATTAAATATGCCAGCTCATCAATCCTTGACTTTTACGCATTTTGACCAATTCATAAATTCAACTATATTAGCCTCAAATCTTGATTCTTTCACAAACTACTAATTTTATGACACTCGGTCATCATTAGGTAGCCTGGTCTCTCCTAATCTATCTTGCTTGTCTTACACTGTCTCACTCGACTATCTTTGCACTCGGTCACTATGTTTGTTTTCTCTTTATCTTGCTCGGTCACTACTATCACTTTGCTAATATTGTTTACTCAACTATAACTTAAGTTCCTTAACCTTTTGCTCCTACTTCTTTAATGACCTAATAAACTATCACTTGGTCAAGATTAGTGTTTTACTCAACTTCGTATCTTTCATTAATAAACTTTTCTTCTTCACTTAATAGAATGATTAAACAACACATTATTTTGTCAGATACTAACTAATCATGTCCCATTTGTAATTCCATCATACTTACTCCTCTTCACTCAACAAATTTACTAATTCATCATGTTATCTCTCTTTTCAAATCCTCTTCACCAATCAACTGATATGGCACTCTGAACTATTAATAAATGTCTTACTAGTAAGGTTTTACATCAATTACAACATAATAAATGTTTCAATTGTAGTTTCCAACAAAATAATTACTCAAGTTTTTCAAGTAAAGACTCAAAACATACTGGCTTTAGTACACATAAATCTTTGTGGTCCTATTGGTCCTAAACACTATTATGAAGACAAATTATTTATATTATTTGTTGATGACTACTCAAGGATGATGTATGTTATATTCTTAAAAGCAAGATTGATATGTTGAAGAAATACAAGGCTAGAGTGGAAAAAGAAATTGGAAAATCTTTGAAATGTCTCACTTTAGATAGAGGAGAAAAATTCACATCGAATTAGTTCAACCAATGCTGTGAAGAGAATGAAATCAAAAGGTAGGTGACAACACCAAGAACACCCCAAAAAAATGGTATTGTAGAGAGAAGAAATAGATCCATAGTTGAATGTGTAAGAACACTATTGAGTCAAAATAAAGTATTATGCAAATTTTGGAGATAATAATTAGTACAATAGTCTATACTCTAAATTGAGTGCAATTTAGGAAAGAAGTAAATAAGACTTCATGTGAAATCTGGTATGGAAGGATGCCTAATTTAAGTTATTTTAGAATCTTTAGCAACAAATGTTACATTAAGAAAGAAGAAATAAATGGAAAGCTTGACACCAAAAGTGAAGAAGAACTATTTCCAGGATACTCAACCAGAAGTAAAGCATGCAATTATCTAAACTTGAAGGCAAATAAAATTGTTAAAAGTGAAAATGTGAAGATAGATGAATTCTCTAAGCAAAATGAAGAAAATAGCAATAGAAAAGTAGAGGAATACATTGATTTGATTACTTGGAATGTAAAAAGTCAAAAGCACAACGAATGACTATAGGAATCAATAACACTCAAGTGGCAACACCACAATAAGAACAAACTTATTAGAAAAAAAAAACATATAACCTTTGACACCAAAGTGCATAAGAATCATGTTATTTTGTGGTGACTGATCAAGGAAGTACTGTACATACTCTATAATTCCTCAGTGGGGTTCAGAGCCAGGGCAGGCCCCGAGTAGGGGTTTGGGGGCATAGCCACCAAGAATATTTTTTGGGAGCCTATTTTATTGAAATTTTTGAGTCGACATGTTGTAACTAATTTTAACCCTAAAACCAACAAAAAATACTTGTATAAAATGGATTAGGATTAAGGATTTCGTAAGGTGTGATGTGATAATTTATTCCTGCTATGATATTGAGCTATAAGGGATTATAAATTATAATCAGGTTGTAATCACTGGATGATAGTAATATTGGATTCATTCTTTAGTAGATGTAGCCCAAGAATTGGGAGAGCCATGTTAAATCTTTGTGTCTTGTGTTCTCTTCTATGCGATTTATTATTTTTTGATATTGGTTATATTTTCATGTAATTGTTATTTTTGTTTGTGGTTAATACTAACAAGTGGTATTAGAGCTTAGTTGTTGTTTTGTTTTTTCAATTATCCTCTGCATGAAAGTCCCACAGTTGAGTAGGAGAGATGGAAAAAAAGGGTAAGCTGAAGATTGAGAAGTATAATGGGAAAAACATTAAGTTATGGAAAATGAAAATAGAGGACTATCTTTATCAGAAGGATTAATGAAATCCACTAGAAGGAAAAGCCAAGAAATAGGGAAATTTGATAGATTAGGATATTTTAGACAGAAAGGTACTTCAAAGCATTCGATTATGCCTAGCACCATTGGTGACATTTAACATTACAAAAGTGAAGACGATGAAAGAGTTGATGCAAACCCTAGTAAAGTTGTATGAAAATCCCTCAGCTTCAAATAAGGTGTTTCTCATCAGGTATTTATTTAATATGAAAATGGTAGAAGGTGGATTTGTTGAAGATAATTTAAATAATTTAAATAAAATTACTAGTTAATTATCTCTTATGAATGTTATTTTTTATGAATAAATTAGGGCTCTCTTTATTTTTTGTTCTTTGCCTAAAAGTTGGAATGGCTTGGTAATGACTATGAGTAATTATGTTTCTAGATCTAATACCCTAAAATTTGATGATGTGATTGGTGTTATTCTGAGTGAGGACACTCGTAGGAAAACCTCAAGTGGATTTACATTAGGAAGTACTTTGAATGCACAAAGTAGAGGTAGAACAACTGAGAGAGGAAGTAATTTTGGAAATCATGGGAAATCAAGAGAAAAATCAAAGGGGAAGAGGTCTAAATCTAGAGGACTAAGAGATCACTGGTATTGTGGGAAACTAGGGCATAAGAAAAAAGATTGTTGGACTTGAAAGAAAAATGAAGAAGATAAACCAAAAGGGAAAAAGGAGGCAAATGTGGTAAGTAACAAATCTGAAGAGGATTCTTTGCTTCTTTCTTTAGAAAGTGTTGATGGTTCTTAGGTTTTAGATTATGGGGCTTCATTTCATGCTACACCCCATACAAATTATTTTATTGATTATGTCCAAGGGGATTTTGGGCTTGTTTATTTGGGGGATAATGAACCTTTTTACATTTTTGGAAAGAGAAAAGTTAAAATTAAGTCATAGAATGGGAATCATTGGATACTACATGAGGTAAGACATGTTCCAAGGCTTAATAGGAATTTAATTTCGGAAGGGCAACTTTTTGATGAGGGTTGTGTAGTTACTTTTAATGATAAAAATTGATAAGGTTTCAAAAGGTTCCCTTTTAGTAGAAAAAGGTGTGAAAGTAGGCACCTTGTATCATTGTATAGGTCATACTATTCCTTCTACTTTAATTATTTCAAATAAAAATGAATGTTCAAGAACATTTGCTACAGTTGAGTAGGGAGAACAAACAATTGTTGTAGATTCTGATACAACACTATGGCACAATAGACTTGGGCACATGAATGAGAAATGTATGAAATTACTTCATTCAAAGAAATTTTTACTAGGTCTAAAATGTGTCAATATAAATTTTTGTGAAAGTTGTGTGTATGGAAAACAAAAGAGAGTGAGTGTTGTGAAGAGTGAGAAGGAAAAGAAAAAATGAGAAATTAGAGCTTGTGCATATAGATGTATGGGGACCAACTCAGGTACCTTCCCTTGGTGGCTCTCATTATTATGTTAGATTTATTGATGATGAAAATAGAAAAGTATGGGTTTAATTCCTTATACAGAAATTGATGTATTTCAAACTTTTTAGAAATGAAAATGCTTGGCTGAAAATGAGACTAGTAGGAGACTAAAATGTCTTAGATCTGATAGTGGCAGTGAGTATTGTAGTCATAAATTGAAGATTATTACTCCACTAATGGTATCCATAGATAAAAATTGTTTCAAGGACTCTATAGGAAAATGGAGTGGTTGAACACATGAATAAGACAATAATGGAGCATGCAAGGAGCATGAGGTTGCATTTTGGGCTGCCCTTAAACATGCGGGTGAAGGTTGTCAATACTATTGTATATTTGATTACTAGAGGTCCCTTTACTTCTTTGGGTTGTGGTATTCCATAGGAGTAATGGACTCGTAAGAAGGTGAGTTATTCTTTTCTCAAAATCTTTGGTTGTGAAGTTTTGCAGATATAGATTCTGAATATAGAACCGAGCTAGAATCTAAGTCAAAGAAATGTATATTTATTGGATATCACATTGATGAATTTGGTTATAGGATTTGGTATTTTGAAAACTATAAAATTGTAAGAATTAGGGATGTCATATTCAATGAGAAAATGTTGTACAAATATTTGTTGCAACAATACAAGAAGAAAGAAAATGATTATGTAGTGTTGGATGATACTCAAAAAATGATCATCTAGCAGTTCCTGATGCTTTGCAACAACCACAACAAAAAATATCACACACTCCAGTGAATGTTAGATGGTTAACAAGGCTAAGTAGACCTTTAGAAAGATTTTCTCCCTCTTTGTACTCTATTTTAATTATTGATGTTCGTGAACTTGAATGTTATGATGAATATGTGTAGGTGGGGACTAAGATTTGGTGGGAATCTATGATGACAAAAAAAAAAGGACTCCTTGCTGAAAAATTAAACTTGGGATTTATGCAAGTTGTTGTTGGAAATATAAGAGAAGCAACTAAGAGGGGAGGAGTGAATCAATTACTACAAAAATAAATCCTAGATCGTTTAGATGTCAATACAAAACCTAAACTCTAAAACTGTAGTCACTCAGTTAACACACAGGCACTTAGTTAACACTATCAATATGTTGTAACTCAACAAGCACTATAATATCAATTATTACTTAGCAAATATTGAACATGCAAAAATTAAGATGTTAAGAGTGATTAACCTTAATTAACTTAGTTTCATACACATAAAAGAAATAGCATGAACACAAGTGACACCAAGATTTAATGTAAAAACTCAATTTGGGAAAAGCCACCAATTGCAACTAGTTACTATTTTTCACTCTTCTGAAGTGAGCCCTCTTAGGATCCAACCTTGTTAAAGGTTAAAAAACACACTAGTAGGTGTGAACCTCTTATAGGATTTAATCACCTTGTTAGGAGTGGCCTTATTAGAGGTCTTTACACCCTTCAATCTAGAAATGCCACCTTGTTAGAGGATTTACAAATAGTTATTAGGGTAACTTTGTTAAGAGATTTGGTTTACTACTACAATGGTTAGACATTAACAATGAAATGACCTAATTGCTGATGCAATTGTATTGCTGATTTTAGATCTCAATTCTGGTTCAAATACTTGATCCTTCCTGATCAGATTAATCTCTGCAACCCAACAAGGATATTATGCTTGTCCTTCCAATTCACTTCCTCTAAGCATCTTCTTATCTTCCACACATTCTCACACATTCAATCCTCAAATTGACCTTATAGTTATATCATATACATTGTAAAGTTGGCTTGAATGCAACTTATAATAATAATTCTTCATCTTTTTAGTCAGCTAGAACCAACAAACAAATCCATTAAACTCAATATGCCAAAATAGGAAAATACTTTTTTAGCCAACCTAGCTCAGCAGAGGTTAAATTCTAAAATGATTTTCCTATGTTAACCAAGTGAACTCGATTAATACTGCAACTTCATAAACTTCCTTTGGTAATTGAGTGAGCTCAGTTAACACTAGTTCCATCCAACTTTCCTTTGTTAACCAAGTGATCTTAGCTAACACCAAGCTTATGTAAACTTCTATTTAGTGCCCGAGTGAATTCAATAAACATTGTATTTTAAACTTGGTAAACACTGGAATGGTCAACAAATACAAAAAACTATCTTCATCACCCAAGTGAGCTTGATATACACTGACCGATAAAGATATGACATTTTGTGTAACATCAAAGACAATATACAATTAATCAATTATTTTCAATAGTTGCCTATAGGTAAAAGGGCTTTATAGAATAAACGGGTTTATAGGTTGAAAGAAGAGTATGGAGGTAAGAAAATATTTAAATCCATGTTAGTTGTAAATGGATTTGCACAAAAAAAGGGCATTAATTTTGATGAGATATTCTCCCATATTGTTAAAATGACTTCTATTCGCATTGTTTTAAGTATTGTGACTACTGAAGATTTGCATTTGGAAAAATTTGATGTTAAAACAACCTTTCTTCAAGGTGATTTGGATGAAGAAATATATATGGCACAACCATAGGGCTTTCAGATCTAAGGTAAGAAAAAATTAGTGTGCGGATTGCAAAAAAAATTATATGGCTTGAAGCAAACACCTCTACAATGATATTTGAAATTTGAAGATTTGCATTTGGAGTTTTAAGTATTGTGGCTGTTGAAGATTTTCATTTGGAGCAGCTTGATGTTAAAATAACCTTTCTTCATGGTGATTTGGATGAAGAGATATATAGCACAACCATAGGGCTTTGAGGTCAAAGGTAAGAAGAACTTAGTGTGCAGATTGCAGAAAAGTTTTTATGGCTTGAAGCAATCACATCTACAATGGTATCTAAAGTTTGACTATTTTATGCATGAGAATGGATATTTGTAAGTGTTATTTAGATCATTGTGTTTATTTTAAGAGGTTGGATGATGATAACTACATTATTTTTATGTTTATATGTTGATGATATTCTTGTAGCTGGGTCTAACATGGATCACATTAAGGGGCTAAAACAATAGTTAGCACATTAGTTTGCTATGAAGGATTTGGGGGCAACAAAACAAATCCTTAGCATAAAAAATTGTAGAGATAGGAAGAATATAAAATTGACATTATCTCAGGTTGATTATATTGAAAAGGTGTTGCAATGTTTCTTTGTGGAGAATGCTAAATTTGTGAGCACAACTTTACCTAGTCATTTGAAGCTGACTAAGGAGATGTGTCCAAGGATACAAGAAGAGGAGGATAAGATGTCCATGGTACCTTATGCCTTGGCTGTAGGAAGCTTGATGTATGCTATGGTATTTACAAGGCCATATATTGCACATGCAGTAGGAGTTGTTAGTAGGTATATGTGTCATCTTGGAATTGAGCACTGGAATGTAGTCAAATGGATTCTTAGATATTTGATAGGAACATCCAATAAATGTTTACATTTTGGGGGCTCTACTACTAACTTATAGGGCTATGTTGACTTAGATTTGGAAGGGGATATTTATATAAGGTAGAGTAATACAAGCTATGTATTTACTATTGGTGGGGCAATAGTGAGCTGGGTTTCTCGATTACAAAAGGTGAATGCTTTATCCACTATAGAGGCTGAGTATGTTGCTTCTTCAGAGGAAACCGAGGAGATGATATGGATCTAGCTCTTTTCAAAAGAATTGAGATACCCATAGAGGGATATTTATTTATAGATAGCTAGAGTGCCATTCATTTTGCAAAGAATTATGCTCTACATTCAAAGACAAAACACATACAATTGTGGTACCATTTCATTTGGTCAATTTTGGATGATGGACAGTTAAAGTTGGAAAAGATACATATAGATGAAAATCCAATAGATATGTTTAAAAAGGTAGTGACAAGGGAGAAGTTGAACTCCTCTTGAGCTTTGGTTGGTCTTCTTGACTGAACAAAATAAAGGTACATCTGAGTCCAGGGTGGTTTGATCCAGTGGGAGTCTCATGGAGTAGTGACATTACTATAGGACCAGTCTCTAAGTGGGAGATTGTTTTCTAGTGTGGAGCCTGATTAGTCACCAAGTGGGAGATTGTTAGTTATTGGTGACTAATTAAGGTAGTACTATACATAATCCATACTTCCTCGGTAGGGTTCAGGGCCAAGCTAGGCCTCGAGCAGGGGTTTGGGGGTTGCATCCCCCAACATAGTCAGGGTTGTAGCCCCTGAGAAATTGTTTTTGGGGCTATTTTATTAGAATTTTTGGGTTGACATATTGTAACTGATTTTAACCCTAAAAGTAAGAAAAATACTTGTATAAAATGGCTTAGGGTTAGGGATTTCATAAGGTGCAATGTGATAATTACTTCGTGTGGAAATATTGATCTATAAGGGATTACAGATTGTAATCAGGTTGCAATCACTAGATAATAATAATATTAGACTTGTTGTTTGGTGGACATAGCCTAGGAATTGGATGAACCATGTTAAAGCTTTGTGTCTTGTATTATCTTCTATGTGATTTATTATTTTCTAATATTGGTTATATTTGCATGCAATTGTTATTTCTATCTATGGTTAATCCTATCAAATCAACCACAACTTGTAAAACATAATTGGAGATAGAAATGAAGGGGTATTAGCCATAAGTTAAATAAGAGCAAGGAATACTACATGCTCAATATTAGAGATAAATCCTAAAATGGTAAAAGATGCATTGAAGGATGAAGATTGGAGACAAGCTATGAAGGAATAACTAGAACAAATTGAGAAAAATAATGCCTGGTTAGTAGTTCTTAGACCGAAGGATAAAAAAATTATAAGTACAAAGTGGGTTTTTACAAACAAACTAAATGAAAGTGGAGAAGTAATAAGGAATACAACAAGGTTGGTCTATGAAGGTTATGCATAGGAGGAAGGATTAGATTATGGAGAGACATTTGCACTAGTTTCTAGATTGGAAGGCGTAAGAATACTACTAGCATATGCAACTTATAAAGGATTTAAAGTTTATCAAATGGATGTGAAATCAACATTTCTAAATGGAGTATTGGAAGAGAAAGTATATATTGAATAACTAAAAGGTTTTGTTATAGAACAAGGAAAGGATTTGGTATGCAAGCTACACAAAGCACTATATGGATTGAAGGAGGTATTGAGAGCATGGTATGAAAGACTACATTCTGAATTGATCAAAATAGGATTTGTAAGAACAAGTGATAACTATAATTTTTATCTTAAGGATAAAAGTAAAAGTAGTGTCTTAATTATCAAAATATTTATGGATGCTATAATATTTAAAGGAGATGAAGCACTATGTAAGTCATTTGTAGAGGAGATGAAGCACTAAGTAAGTCATTTGTAGAGGAAATGAGTAATGATTTTGAGATGTCCATGATTAGAGAAATAAAATTATTTATTGGACTAAAAGTATAATAGATAAAGAATGGGATCTATATCACTTAGTTAAAATACATAAAAGAAATCTTAAAAATATTTGGGATGGAAGATTCTATAGATGTGAGTACACCGATGGTTACTAGTTGTAAGCTATCAAAAGAAGATGAATCCAAGGAAGTGAATGAAATATTATACATATCAATGATTGGGAAGCTATAATATATTGTTCATAGAAGACTTGACATAGCTCAAGCTGTAGGAATTATTGTAAGGTTCTCATCACTACCAAAGGAGTAAAATCTAACAACTGTTAAAAGGATGTTCCAATATCTAAATGGTACTTAGAGTCTATACAGATGCAAAATGAGCATACAATATTGATGATAGGAAGAGCACAAGTAGAGGTACATTTTTCTTAGAAGAGAGGTTAGTTTCATGGACAAGTAAGAAAAAAATTATATTTCACAATCTACTACGAAAGATGAATATGTAGCAACTGTGATCAATTGTCAACAAGTTGCACGGACAAAACATATATTGGATGGGATCCAAGAAATAGTGGAAGAACTAGTTGATATACATTGTGACAACACGAGTGCTATCAATATAACCAATAATCTAGTAATGCGTTAAAAAATCAAACACATAGAAATAAAATATCATTTTATAAGAGGGTAAGTACAAAATAAAGAAGTCATACTACAGTATATTCCCACCAAGGAACAAGTTGTTGATATATTTACAAAACCACTACCAAGAGAAAGATCTGAGTATTTGAGAAGCAAGTTAGGGTCCTACCCCCATTGTAAATCAAATAGGAAGATGCAATGTGCATTAGTTCATGAAGAGTCTAACAATGCATCTTTTGCATGGACTTATATAAGTGTGGGTTTCTCAAGGGTGGAGTAGTTTAAAAGGAAAGTAAAAGAGTTAGGATATTAAGTTAGTTTATTTGTTGCCTTTGGAATTATTGTTAAGGGTGGAGAAGATATGAAGACAAAAGTGACAGATACGAAGAAAAAGGGGAGAAAGTAAGAAGTAGGAGAAATTGAAGATCTTATGAAGAATAAAAATTATAAATATAGATGATCATATTGTATGGGGGGATCAATTTTGGCACAAGATATCATTATGTACTAAGCTTTTCCATAAATGCCAAAGGGAGAGATTGTTGGCATAATTGATCTACAAGTTACTGATGAAGAAAATAACTTATGTATAACATGTTCATCAATTATGCCATTTTTTTATTGATGTAAAATGTTTTGCATATTATTTCATCTTGTTACCATATGTTTAGCAAGTATTAAGGTAACCAAGGACCCTGTCATAAAGTAAAGTCCAATAAGATAACTTGAAGGGGTGGGGGTGAATCAATTATTTGATTAAAACAACTCTTATTAACCTTATTAGATATGAAACATGTAATCAAAAAGTGCAACAACCATAACAAGAAAACCATACACAATAACACCAGATATGTTAACAAGGGAAACCTTTGATAAGAGGGAAAACCCCTATGGTGATGGTAATAAAAATTAATGTACTAATATGTAAATTCCTTGTAAGAGAATGAGCCTCATTAGGAGTCAATGAATTGCATTCAGTACATATCACTCCCAGTTAGGAGACTTTGAATCCCTATTAGGAATTATGCCAACTCTCCTAGGAGTCATGAAAGGTAGAAGCAACCACTATCAAAATAGCTTCAGGGGAAAAACCACCAAAATCATTGTCCAACTAACCTTAGTATTTATCTTAGACTAGTTTTGACAAGTGAGTGTCAACACACTTAAACCATTTACTTAGTTCATGTCAAACTACTGATACATGCTAAGCACAACATGTGAATGTTAGGCTATGCTGAGTTGCAATGAGTGTCGGGTCACTCAAGTGCCAAGAAAATAGACCTTGTTGAGTGAATTCAAGTGTCAAGTAAATAGTGGATGCTAAGAAATTCAGGTGCTGAGTCAAAAGCAAAAATACAATGTATGCCAAGCATCAGAGACTTCATATGCCGAGTGACAAAATTTGGACATATTTGTTTGTAATGGCACAAACAACTATGCAAATCATTTTCAATCCAACTTAAGAATAGATTTTGATCTTTTAGAGATAAGGATGAGTTTATATGCAGATTCCCTATGCAATTGCATGCAACCAATAAGAAAATGGGAAGGTTTAAGTGGCAAAATGGATGAATATCAATTGTAGATTCATACCTAACCCTAAGCCACCAAATTCTTCTTAAGGAGGATGAAGCCCTAAACTCTTAACGATGATAAGAATAGTATACAAGAGGTGAATGATCAAATTGAAAGAGTGAACAAGATAGTTTGCAGAGCATTCAAGGTGACTTAGTAATAAAAGTGAATTGCGGAATCTATTAAGTGAAGAATAGAGGATAGAGAAGGATACAAAATTGATACATCAGATTGTGAAGGATCAATTAGAGATTGTGTAGAGGTGATATGTTATCAAGAAAGCTAGTGCCAAGTGTAGGATCTATGCTGAGACATTTTAAAAGGTGATTTCAATTAAATCTCTTAATAGAGCAGTCCTAAAAAGTTGTATGAAATCTTTTAACAGGGTGCTTACTTAATTGTAAGTTGAAGTCCTCTAACTAGACACACTTCTAACAGGGTGTTGAAATCCTCTAACAAGGTGGGACTTAATAGTCTTTATAAGCCTTTAACAGGGCATGCCTTTCACAAGGTAGATCATGATTCATGGTCAAACCATTGTAACCTTAATTGGAAATACTTTATTGCTATAGTAGTGAAGATTTGTGGGTGTCATCCCCACCCCAATTTTATCTTCTCACTTGGAGGGCTTCTAGGCAATCATATATGGTGTTATGTGTGTGTTTGATTACATGTTTACATGATTGATGCATATGTTTGATTACATGTTATTTTAGTAAATTAATGCATGTGACGTATGAATGGTGAAAGTTTTATGGGTCCAAGTTTAAACTCTTGATTCAACACCACCCACCCCCCACCCCCTCAGAAATTTATTTTTTTCCTACTTGTAATTCCAACACTTTGTATCAGAGCTAAGTTCTCTGATAGAGAAGCTTTGTAGCTTAGAGAAAAGATCTTGAAATTGAAGTCTACAAGCTAGGAAAGACTATTGAGAACTAGAAGATTGAAATACATCTCATAAAGAGAAGAACTAAAGAAATACTTGAAGAGAAGGAAAGAGATTGCTATTGTAGAGAATGACACACTATGCAAAGAGATAGATACTACCAAGCTATTTGCATGATGCAATAATTGTAGATCTAATGGAAAAGAATAGAATCCAAGCTAAGGAAATCATAAATCTCAAGTTGGAGCAAGAATCACAAGCTATACTACTATCTGAAGTGACTAAACAAAAAAAGAAAGCCATGGAAGACAAAGCCATGATTGAAGAAGATAAAAGAATTCTGGCAAATAGATTAGAAGAAAATTTAATAGAGCTAACAAAGATCTCCAACATGTAATTGGATACTCTAAGTCAAATGATGAATGCCAACTATGAACTGAATGTCAAGGATATTGAGATAACCACATTGAAGTTGTAGAATGAAAAATTGCAAAATGACCTAAAAAGAGAATTTTTTTTTGCTAAAAGTCTCAACAAGCCAAATGAAGCTATCAAATACTTTGAGCAATTACTAAGATCTCCTAGATCCAACAAAGACACATCAGGATTGGGCTACAAAAGCACTAAAGAAGGAGAATCATCCAAAGTCACTGAAGAAAGGAACATCATAGGTAAGAACTCAAAACCTACTTGTCATAATTGTGATAAGAAAGTACATACTGTTAATGTGTGTAGGAGCAATAATACAAATCAGAATGTCAAGCCTAATAACATGACTCATTGTCATAAGTGCAACAAGCAAGGTCATCAGGCACATGAATGCAGAACCCGGACCATGCATAAACAAAAATTTGAAGGATATTGATACAACTATCAAAAGAATGGACATAAAGCCTTTGAATGTAGATCCAAATCCATGTGGTCATCAATCAAGCCTGCAAAGGTAAGAAGATATGGAAACCTTTATGATTGAGATTACAAGACAAGATATAGTTGTCACTATTGTCAAGAATATGGACATATTCCTAAGAATTGTATTATAACACATTTCAATGGCAACTACAAAAGGTGATTGAGTCAAACTACATGTTTTAGCTATTTGAAGACTAGTCACATTAGTAAGCATTGTCCAACTAGGTCAAAGGTACCAAGTTGTGAATTTGATAAAGGCAAAGGCAAGGCATATGTTGAACGCATTAGAGATGAGATGAACAAGACATGGAAAAAGAAGGATGTTTGCAACACATAAAATGGAGAAGGGATCACTTCACCTAATGGGTCAAGTGATCACACCTCATCAAACTGAACAAACAAGAAGTAAGTGGGATTGATATTCAAGTGTAATATCATACATCAATTCCAAAAGGAGATAGTACTAAAAAGACTACATTAGCATGAATAAAAATGCAAGATGTTTTTGAAAATTAAAGTTTAATCTTTAAAGTTTTCATGTTGTTGTAGAGAATGAAATGTTTACTATGTATGCCGAGTGGAATGTTAGTAGATGCCAAACTACTAGACTATCTAGTTGATGCTGAGTCTGTAGTAGCTTTCAAGTGATGGTAATATTAATGGATGCCAAATGACTCTAAAATCAAGTTGATGCCAAGTTTACAACTGTACAAGTACTAAGCATTAAATGCAAGGGTTTTAATGGGTATATGACCAATTTCACTCATTATTCATCATTTCAAATTCAAGAAAAGAGTGAGTAGAGTGAAAGGAAATTTAGAAACTTGTTCATGACATTTTTAGAGAATTTGACAATGATCTCACACTAGTTCTCCAAATTTTACAAGGTATTTATCACAAGCCAAGCTACGTAGTTTTACTTTGCATAAACCCTAGTTTGACAAATGATGTCTAGTTTGAAGAATGTAGAAGGGAAAGAGGTTTTAAATGTTCATCTTGTCAGTAATGAAGTAAAACAACTTATATTTATGGCCATTCCTGACATAGCTTACAAACAAGATCCTTTTGGTGCTCTATCCATGATCCCGCCGAATGTTATAATGGTGCAAGATGTAAAGAGATGCTATAATTGAAAAATTGGTAGCATTGGGGACTTAGAAATTAGAGAATAATATGATAGGTTATGTGAAATGGTGTTTAGAAGCAAGAGTATAAGATAGTTGAGAAGAAGGGTTTGATGCATGCCCTAGATTTTCCTAGTGTATTTAAAACTAAATTGATTAGACTTGTGTTGAGTAAAATAAATGATTGATCTTTATGGTTGGAGGGTGGAACAATTAAAATTACCAAGAGTATATTTCACAAGGTTAATGGCTACCCAACCCTAGATCAGCCCAAGACTCTGAGGAGTGATTTCAAGGAAGTGATAGAGAAAAACACCAGAGAAAAATGGAATAAAAGAGGCATGACAATAGGTACTATTACTAATCCATTGTTGAACTTTGCTATTAGGGTAATCTCTCACAAATTCTATCAATCTAGTAGATTGAATAGTGTGCCCTATATTGTTGTGGATGTTGGCTACAAGATTGTGAAGAAAGATCATACTTATGATCTGCGTGAGCTTCAACTACAACAATTAATGGAAAATCTTGGAGCAATCAAAAAAATCAAGAGTGCTCAATGTAAATTTGGTTTGATTCTCATCTGTATATTCTTTTATGTGCGAAATACATTTCCCTCCTTTGGTACAGTAAGCTAGAAAAAAAATCAGTCAATAGTAGTGCAAATCAATGAACTTATTGAACAAATGGGAGAAAAATTTGAATCATTAATGAAAAGTCATTTTGAAGATTTTAAGAAATCAATCAAGGAAACAATGAGGATACCTATTTCATTGGTTGAGAAACATTATGATGATATATGTTTTTTGGTTGATGCTAATTACACCTTTGTACAGGTTGCCAATCCAAGGGTCAAATGGTTAAGGCCACTTGGGTATGAAATCAATGTTGATGAAGCTTCAATAGCCATCACTACACTCCTAGCAGAGGAAATTGACAAGATTGCTAAAATCTTTAGGAATTTTGATGTGATGAAATCAAATATTGAAATGGAGTTGAAAACTATCTCTACACTTAAGAAGAAAGATAAGCTAGTAAAGAAGCTAAAAGAAAAATTTGGTGAAGGTGTAGATGAGGAAGAAGAGGAAGAAGATGAAGAGGATGAAGGGAAAGAAAAAGAACAAACTAGATAACCTATTGCATTGACTCAAGACATGGAAGAGGATAATAAAGAGGAAGAAACATAAGGTGCCAAGGAAGGAGAAGCCAAGGAAGCACCCACACATGCTGAGCTGAAGAAGAGAAAGGCTAAGACATAGCCAGTGGTTAAGGCAAAGAAAACTATTAAACTAAGCCCAACCAAGCCAATAACACCTACCACCAAACCCAACACACAAGCCACAACATAGAGGGCTGAGGAGAAATCCAAGCAAATAGAGCATGGTGGCCAAGTGCAAAAGAAACAAAGAAGAAAATATGTTGCACAGCCTGATTCAGACGAAGAAAGGACTGAGTTAGAAGATATAAGCCAACTCAAAGTAGTAAGTCATAAAAAAATTTTTGATCTTGAAAATTTGTTTGAAAATGTCAAGAATAATGTAGATTTATCCAGTTTTAGACATGTAAATTTTGATGATTTGGGCAAAAAAGTGAAGAAGCTAGTGGAAGAAGCCATATATGCAATGATGTCTAAATTTAAGAAAACACCATTAGAATTTACCAACTCACTACCCAAGAAACTATATGACTTAGTTGAGAAAAAATGGCATTATTGTTTAAATTTAGAAAAACAAATAAGGGAAACAACTTTAGCCCAAGTAATGCCAGAACTAAGAAAAGGGTAGATTGCCAAGGCTACTAAGAAACATGGAGTTAGGTATATACCTAAATATAGAGCCTTCAACATACTTCAAAATAATATTGAAGATGTGATCAAGAAATCTACCCAAATATAGAAACTTATCTATGGGTTGACCACTGTTAAACAAGATGAAGCTGACCCTTTTGAGGGTAAAGATGATGATAAGGATGGAGATGAAAAAGATGATGACAAAGAAAAGGATGATAAGGAAGATGATATAGTGGGGAAGGAAATTGAAAAACAAACTGATGATAAGGCAACAACTGAACAACAACATGATGAATAGAGTGTGCAGGACACACAAGTGCCAAGTATCATTCCCCCACATGACACAGTCAAGTCTACTAAAACCATTATTTTTAAGGACATCTTTGATCTTTTAACTTAGAACATCAATCCCTTGACTACAGAAGACTTGAAGAATATACTAGACCAATCTACATTGCAAGCCAAGCTATGTGTAAATACAATTTTGGCTAGTATAGATGAGCTCCAAATGGCAGTGACTAATGTCACAAGGGACAAGGTGAATCCACAAGAACCACCTTCAATCAGCCTTTTAGTTACTCAAGTACAACCTTTGACTCAAACAATAATAGATATATCTACTAAGGTTAATACATTTGTTAAAGTTGACACAGTTGAGTAGAGGCAGACTAGAGAAGAAGTAAAAGACATTACTATTGAATAGCAAGAAGTAGGACAGATAGATTTTTTTGTACTTGAAGCACAAAGACAAGGTGCTATTCATGTCATTGTGATAGACAAGAGAAAATCTGAAGAAAGTGAGCAAACACCTAAGGTAAAGGAGCAGGAAGCCATCTAGGCATTGGTAACTCTACCAACATCTGGCACTTCTCGTACAAAAATTCTTTGAAAGCTGAGCACATAAGCTATACCATTGCAAATCTTAGTGGCAAGATATAGCTCTTCAAAAGCTAAAAAGGTAATTCACTATGGAGATATCACTCTAGATGAGGAGATTGTTATTTTGAAGTTTGATTATGATAAAATGACACTAGACCAAATAAGCATTTTGCAACAAGTTTTAGAGAAGAAAAAGCATCAAGAAATGGTTAGGAGAGAACACAGGTAGAGGCAAGCACTTCAAGACATTAAAGACATCTTTTTGAATGCAATTAGTCTACCAAATCCTGAAGAGACCAAGCCACTACTAGAAAGACTATCAAATATAGTGGAAAAGTTCAATAATGAAGACACTGATACTAATGCTAAACTCTTAGAATGGTCTGAAAATAAATTCCAAAGCAAGGTAAATGAAAAGATATCTAGTGATATGGCACTCACTCAAGGTGCATTGGCAAAAAAGGTTGAGGATGTGATGAAGGTACTTGCAAATATATTCTCATTATACACCAAATTGTGTGACCCTACACTCTTCACCCAAGAGACCAAACATCATATTCTAAGCCTAGAGAGAAATCTTAACATATCAAGTGGAAGGTTACCTCAAAACCCTACTTAGAGTGAGAAGCATTTTCATACATTGCTTTAGACACAAAGTCAATTAGCTATGTTAACAATAGAAGAGGCTAGCACAAGAGCCAAATTGACATGTATATAGGTGTCGCTCACCCAACACATGGAAATACTACACAAGGAACTAGGTTATGTAGAAACTCTGCTGAAGAAAGACCCCAATCTTTCTACTCTAGATGGACTAGTACACCTTGTTATTGAGCTTTCTATCCAAATCAAGTCATTAAATGTTGCATGTGACAACTGGGATGCAGCTCTCAAAATCATATTTGAAGTTCATAAATCCTTTTTGGATAAACACACTATACATGTATAGCCCATTTGACATAAGTGTCAAAAATGGGGGAGAGATAAACCATTGGGGAGAGATAAAGTAGAGATAAACCATGCGGGAGAAATAAAGCAACAAGGAGAGAATAAAGTGTTGGATAGTGTTGTCCTTGATGTCACACAAAATGTCATATCAGTCTCTAATCTTAGTTAACTGAGTTCAGACAATGATAACCGAGCTCACTCGGTCATCGAAGGAAAGATGGAGAAGTCAATTTTCACCAAGCTCACTCGATCATCGAAGGAAAGATGGAGAAGTCAATTTTCACCGAGCTCACTCGGTCATCAAAGGAAAGATGGAGAAGTCAGTTTTCACTGAGCTCACTTAGTCATCGAAGAAAAGATGGAGAAGTCAGTTTTCACCAAGCTCACTCGGTCATCAAAGTTGAGTCGGTTTCACCGAGCTCACTCGATCATCATAGGGAACTTAGTGCTTACCGAGTTCACTCGGCGACTAAAGGATTTCATGGAATTCTCTGTATTAACTAGGCTCAGTCGGTTAACACAGGAATTATTTTTGAACAGAGTTTACCTTACTAGGTTGGCCAGTAAAGGGATTTGTTAAATCTTGCAATTCAGTCGACTGTTGGAATAATTGTTTTCCAAGTTATTTGAGCCGACTTGATAATCTGAAATATATATATATATATATATATATATATATATATATATATATATATATATATATATATATATATATATATATATATATATATATATATATATATATATATATATATATATATATATATAGAGTTATTCAAGTTGTAAAAGTGTGAAAAAAAAAAGGTGTAAAAACAAGTGAAGAACAAGAGAAGCAAGGATGCAAAAGAAAATACTTGGATAAGAGGAGACTGAGCGAATCTTGATGAAGGATTAAAGGAGCTGTAAAGTTGTATTTGATCAGTAAGGATCCAATCAAGCCGAACAGAGATCTGTAATTAGAAAAAGATAAGTTGCATATTATTCAGGTCACTTCATTGTTGCTTTATAACCTTTGCAGCAGTGAATCCAAATCTCTTAACAGAGTTGGTTTAACAGCCATTTTGTAAATCCTCTAAGAAGGTGACAATTCAGTTGAATTGTTCTAAAGACCTCTAGCAAGGCCACTTCTAACATAGTGTTTAAATCCTCTAACAAGGTCACACCTAACAGTGTGTTTTTGTAACCTTTAACAGGGTTGGCTCCTAATAGGGCTCACTTCAGAAGAGTGAAAAATAGTAACTAGTTACATTGGTGGTTTTTCCCATATTGGGTTTCCACGTTAAAACTGGTGTCTCTAGTGTTTGAGTTTGCTGAATTGTTTTGATATCAGTTCTTAATGATTGTTATTATTTGCTGCAATATCAAGTTTCAGTAATCTGTAAAATAGATCAAACTTTTAGACATCTAAGGGACTGTGAAATGTTTTTGTAGTAACTGATTCACCCCCTCCCCCTCTCAATTACTTCATTCTCATTTCCAACAATTGGTATCAGAGCTTTTGGTACTTGCAGGAGAAGATTTCAAGGATCTAAGCAAAAGATCAGGATGTCTTACAAAAGAGAAATTCCAAAACTTAATAGAGATAACTTATCATCATGGCAAGGACTGATGAAACTTCATTTGGCTACTGTTGGTGATACTGGACTGAAATACCTTGAAGAAAAATATGAAGAACCTTCTGGCACACTGTCAGTCAATGATATTGCTGAAAAGAAAACTCACAACAACATGATGATAGACATAGCATCTGCTCTCAGCTATGAAGAATTTGATGACATTAAGGACTGCAAAACCGCCTTTGACATGTGGAACAAGCTAAAAGAAATCTATGGAGGGGATGACAATGTGAGAAGAGCAAAAGCAGAAATTCTAAGAGGACAATTTGATCAAATGAGGATGAGAGAGGATGAAAACATTGCAAAGTATGTTGAAAGAGTTAAAGCATGTGTAAGTGCAATTAGGGCAGCTGGTGGTGACATCAAAGGAGAAACAGTTGTAAGCAAAGTTCTCAGAACCTTGCTTCCCGTTTATGCAATCAGAGTGTCTGCAATTCAGGAAAGAAGATGTGAAGCAAATCATCAAATAAATCTTGAGGCCATAGTTGGGAGATTAACTGCATTTGAACTAGATAACTTTGACAACTATGTTCCAGCTTTCAAGAACATGGAATCAGCATTTGAGGCCAAACTTTCACTCAAGGAGAAAAGCAAAAAGAAACTTCAGTCAGAAAGTGAAGATGAATCAGATCTAAGCTCAGACAATGATCTTGAAGTAATTGAAGCTCTTCTAGCAAGAAAATACTCCAGAGGCAGAGGAAAATATAAAGGTAAAGTTCCTCAAATATATTTTTCATGTGAAGAAATTGGTCATATTGCAGTTAGGTGCCCAAACAAGCAGAACAATGATGAAAAGAAGGATCATAAATGGAATGGCAAGAAAGATTTCAAATCATTCAAGAACAAAGGTAAGAAATCATGTTTCATGGCTGAAAATTCTAAAGACTTTGATAAAAGTGAGGATGAAATTTTTTATATTGCTGTTAAAGATGATTCTAACAATGATGAGGAAGATAAAATTGATCTTATCTCTCATATAAGTAAGAATGATACATGGATTATAGACAGTGGTTGCTCACATCATATGACTGGTGATAAAACTAAGTTTGATCAGTTTGAAGATTATGATGGTGGCAGTGTAAGGTTTGGTAATAATGAACCTCGTTTCATAAAAGGAAGAGGAAGAATCTGTCTAACCAAAGAACTTGTTTGTAATAATGCCTATTGGGTTGAAGGTCTCAAACATAATTTGCTAAGTGTGGCACAGTTACTCAATACTGGATTCAAGGTGGAATTCATGCATGGAAAGGCACGACTGTTGAATGAGCAAGGAAAGCTGATAGGATCTGGCACCCAAACTAAAGGTAACTTATTCTATCTAGAACTTGGTGAATACTCATGTTTTATTGCTCAAATTGAAGAGAGTTGGTTATGGCATAAAATGTTGTGTCATGTCAATTTTGATAATTTGATAAAAATAAGCAAATTCAAGAAAGTAAGAGGCATTCCTAACATTAAGAAACCTGAGGTTGGTCTATGCAAGAACTGTCAGATTGGTAAAATGGGAAGGACTAGTTTTAAAGGTAAAAACTATCAATCTGAAGATATATTAGAAATTGTGCATACTGATTTATGTGGACCTATTGGAATAGAAAGCTATACTATAGAGAAATTTTTCATTCTCTTTGTTGATGATTACTCAAGAATGATGACTGTCATGTATCTAAGAAATAAATTAGAAGCATTTGAGAAATTCAAATGGTATTTGGCAAGAGTAGAAAAAGAAACAGGGAAAATACTGAAATGTTTAAGGTCCGACAGAGGTGGTGAATTCATTTCACATGAATTCAATAACTTCTGCATTGAAAGAGGTATTAAAAGATAGGTTTCAGCACCAGGAACTCCAGAACAAAATGGAATAGCTGAAAGAAGAAACAAATCCATTATGGATTGTGCAAGAACCCTGATGATAGAAAAGAACATTGCTATCAAATACTGGAAGGAAGCCATCAGCACTGCAATTCATACATTAAACCGAGTACAGCTGAAAAAGGACTCATTCAAGACTCCCTATGAATTATGGTATGGCCACAAACCCAATTTAAGTTATCTGAAAGTATTTGGAAGCAAATGTTATATTTTGAAAGAATCTAGAAAAGGAAAATTTGATGTAAAAGGTGATGAAGGAATATTTTTGGGATATTCTTCCAAAAGAAAAGCATATAGATGTTTAAATCTATCCACTCAAAAGGTCATAGAAAGTGCACATGTGAAAATTGATGAGTTTGCAGACAAATCAAAAGAAGAAAGCAAAAAGGTACCTAAAGACTACAAGAGATTTGTTTACATTGAACCAGATACTATACCAAGTATACTGTTCACTCAAGAATCCTCAACTCCTGAGTCTTCAGTAACCGAGTTGCAAATAGTTCAAACCGAGCCTCAGCAACTTTCAGACACTACCGAGCAAGTGTCTACCGAGTCTGAATCAACCGAGCCAATATCTACTAAGCCAGAACAACAAGAATTTGAAGTACAAAAGGATAACAATGAAATTCATTCAAGAGGCAAGGAACCTGTATTAGCAAAATATGTCAGAAGACATCATGCACCAGGTCAGATCATTGGAGACAAATCTGAAGGAACCCTGACAAGAAGTAAGTTGAAAAATACTTGTTTACTTGCTGATTTTGAACCTAGAAGTATTAAGGATGCACTGGCAAATGATAGTTGGATTGAGGCAATGAATGAGGAAATAGAACAGATAGAGAAAAACAAGACATGAACTCTTGTACCCAGGCCTAAAGACAAGAATATAATTGGAACCAAGTGGGTATTCAGAAACAAGTTGACTGAAGATGGTAAGGTATCCAGAAAAAAAGCTAGATTGGTATGCAAAGGATACTCACAAGAAGAAGGTATAGATTATGGAGAAACTTTTTTTCCTATTGCAAGATTGGAAGGAGTCAGAACCTTACTTGCATATGCTGCTCACAAAGGATTCAAAGTTTATCAGATGGATGTCAAGCCAGCATTCCTCAATAGAATACTAGATGAAGAAGTTTACATTGAACAACCTAAAGGTTTTGTTGATCCAGATAAAAGGAACATTGTCTGCAAATTACACAAGGCACTGTATGGTCTGAAACAAGCTCCTAGATCATGGTATGAAAGATTTCATAATTATCTTATTTAGATTGGTTTTCAAAGAGCTAATGATAATAGTAGCTTGTATATAAAGGAAGGTCCAGATAATAAGATTGTCTTGGCAGAAATATTTGTAGATGATACTGTTTTCACAGGGCATGATGATCTTTGCAAAGAATTTTCAGAACAAATGAACAAGGAGTTTGAAATGTCTATGTTTGGTGAGATAAAATTCTTTGCTGGTCTTCAAATCCAACAAAATAAGAATGGCATCTTCATCACTCAGTCAAAATACATCAAGGAGATATTGAAAAAGTTTGGTATGGAGGACTATAAACCTGTTGGAACTCCTATGTGTACTGGATTGAAACTTACAAAAGATGATGAATCCAAAGAGGTAGATCAAACATTGTATAGATCTATGATTGGAAAATTGCAGTATGTAGTTCATACCAGGCTAGATATTGCTCTCGCAGTTGGTATTGTTGCAAGATTTTCAGCAAAACCAAGAGAAACTCACCTGATGGCAATCAAGAGAATAATGAGATATTTGAAAGGAACTGAAGATTATGGGCTATGGTACAAATTTGGAGGTAATTTGGATTTGAAAGTTTTTACTGATGCTGATTGGGCAGGGAACCTTGATGATAGAAAAAGCACAAGTGGAGGAGCATTCTTTCTTGGAAAGAGATTGGTTTCTTGGACAAGCAAAAAGCAAAATTGTACATCCCAATCTACAGCAGAGGCAGAGTATGTTGCTGCAGCAGTAAATTGTTCTAATATTGTTTGGTTTAAGCAACTATTGCAAGGAATAAAGATGGAAATCAAAGAACCAGTTGTTATGTTCTTTGATAATACAAGTGCAATCAATATATCCAAGAATCCAGTGATGCATTCCAAGACCAAGCATATTGCAATCAAATATCATTTTGTCAGAGAATTGGTGCAAGACAAGGAGATTAGATTGGAATATGTCCACACAAAGGAACAAATTGCTGATATATTCACAAAGCCCTTGTCTAAGGATGCATTTTTATATCTTAGAGGTAAGTTAGGGGTCATTCCCCTATCTGAAGTTCACTAAAGGAAGCTTTAGTGATGCATCAATGCATACCAGATTGAAGATCTATCTGTTGATGCAGTTTAATCAGAAATCATTGCATATGAATCAGTACTATAGGTACATTGCAATTCACTTTACTTCTGTTGTCTTTGGCATGTGTTGTCAAAGAGGGAGAGATTTACTGTCATATCCTTTTGAAATTTATGAGACTTAAAAAAATCTGCTATGAAGCTCCTTAAAAGAAGGAGACTAGTGAAAGAGGGAGAAGTCTATTATCTTGTTTTCAAAATTTCATTCTGTTATGACATGTTGTGTTGCCATCAATGCCAAAGAGGGAGATTGTTGGATAGTGTTGTCCTTGATGTCATACAAAATGTCATATCAGTCTTTAATCTCAGTTAACTGAGTTCAGACAATGATAATCGAGCTCACTCGATCATCGAAGGAAAGATGGAGAAGTCAGTTTTCACTGAGCTCACTCGGTCATCGAAGTAAAGATGGAGAAGTCAGTTTTCACCAAGCTCACTCGGTCATCGAAGGAAAGATGGAGAAGTCAGTTTTCACCGAGCTCATTTAGTCATCGAAGAAAAGATGGAGAAGTCAGTTTTCACCGAGCTCACTCGGTCATCACAGGGAACTCAGTGCTAACCGAGTTCACTCGGCGACTGAAGGATTTCACAAAATTCTCTGTATTAACTGGGCTTAGTCGGTTAACAAAGGAATTATTTTTGAATAGAGTTTACCGTGCTGGGTTGGCCAGTAAAGGGATTTGTTAAATCTTGCAATTCAGCCGACTGTTGGAATAATTGTTTTCCAAGTTATTTGAGCCAACTTGATAATCTGAAATATATATATATATATATATATATATATATATATATATATATATATATATATATATATATATATATATATATATATATATATATATATATATATATATATATATATATATATATATATATATATATATATATATATATATATATATATATATATATATATATATATATATATATATATATATATATATATATATATATATATATATAGTTATTCAAGTTGTAAAAGTGTGAAAAAAAAAAGGTGTAAAAACAAGTGAAGAACAAGAGAAGCAAGGATGCAAAAGCAAATACTTGGATAAGAGGAGACTGAGCGAATCCTGATGAAGGATTAAAGGAGCTGTAAATTTGTATTTGATCAATAAGGATCCAATCAAGCCGAACAGAGATCTGTAATCAGCAAAAGATAAGTTGCATATTATTCAGGTCACTTCATTATTGCTTCATAACCTTTGCAGCAGTGAATCCAAATCTCTTAACATAGTTGGTTTAACAGCCATTTTGTAAATCATCTAAGAAGGTGACAATTCAGTTGAATTGTTCTAAAGACCTCTAGCAAGGCCACTTCTAACAGTGTTTAAATCCTCTAACAGGGTCACACCTAACAGTGTGTTTTTGTAACCTTTAACAGGGTTGGCTCCTAACAGGGCTCACTTCAGAAGAGTGAAAAATAGTAACTAGTTACATTGGTGGTTTTTCCCATATTGGGTTTCCACGTTAAAACTGGTGTCTCTAGTGTTTGAGTTTGCTGAATTGTTTTGATATCAGTTCTTAATGATTGTTATTATTTGCTGCAATATCAAGTTTCAGTAATCTGTAAAATAGATCAAACTTTTAGACATCTAAGGGGCTGTGAAATGTTTTTGTAGTAACTGATTCACCCCCTCCCCCTCTCAGTTACTTCATTCTCATTTCCAACATAAAGAAAGGGGAAGACAATAATAGAGAAATAAAGAAAGGGAGTATGAATAAAGGGGGAGTAGCTAAATGAAGGAAAGGAAGACAATAAATTAAAGTTATATCATTGAGGTGATATACATTTTTGAGATATTTTGAGATTCATTTTTGAGGAAAATAGTAAACAAATACAACTATTAGCTATGACAAAGCATATAAAAAACAATGCATTGAAGTTAGAGAGGAACATAGATTTTAGATACAAAATAAACACATTAACTTAGAGGGGAGTTATCAATTTTGAGGTATATAGGTTATTGCATGATTTTGATTTTTTTTTTTGAAGTTTTGTATATAAGATAAGTCATGGATATGTTATGGTTGAGAAGTTAAGAAAAATATTGTATATTTAAGTGTTTTTGACACTCATGTCAAAGGGGGAGATTGTTGATCTCAGACTAATTTTGACAAGTGAGTGTCAACACACTTAAATCATTTACTTAGTTCATGCTAAATTAGTAATACATGCTGAGCACAATATGTAAATGTTAGACCATGTTGAGTTTCAATGAGTGCCAAGTCACTCATGCTAAGTCACTCAAGTGTCGAGTAGATAGATCATGCCAAGTGAATTCAAGTGTTGAGTAAATAGTGGATGCTGATTAGTTTAGTCAAAAGTAGAAATACAATGTATGCCGAGCATCAGAGACTTCATATGTCAAGTGATAGTTTGGACATATTTGTTTGTAATGACACAAACAACTATGTAAATCATTTTCAAGCTAACTTAAGGATAGATTTTGATCTTTTCGAGATAAGGACGAATCTATATGCAGAGTCCCTATGAAATTGCATGCAACCAATCATAAAATGGGAAGGTTTAATTGGAAAAATGGATGAATCTCAGTTGTAGATTCCTACCTAACCCTAAGCCACTAGAGTCTTCTTAAGGAGGGTAAAGTCCTAAACTCTTAACGATGATGAGAATAGTGTACAAGGGGTGAATGATCAAATTGGAAGAGTGAACAAGATAGTTTGCAGAGCATTCAAGGTGACTTAGTAGTAAGAGTGAGTTGTAGAATCAATTAAGTGAAGAACATAGGATAGTGAAGGATACAACATTGATACATCAAATCATGAAGGATCAATCAAAGATTGTGTAGAGGTGATCTGTTATCAGGCAAGCTAGTGCCAACTGTAGGATCTATGTTGAGATATTTTAATAGGTGATTTCTATTAAATCTCTTAATAGAGTGCTCCTAATAGGCTATATGAAATCTTTTAATAGGGTGCTTACTTAATTGTAAGTTGAAGTCCTCTAACCAGACATACTTCTAATAGGGTGTTGAAATCCTCTAACAAGGTGGGACTTAATAGTCTTTGTAAGCCTTTAACAGGGCAAGCCTTTCATAGGGTAGATCATGATTCATGGTCAAACCATTGCAACCTTAATTAAAAATGTTTTATTGCTGTAGTAGTGAAGATTTGTGGGTGTCATCCCCACCCTAGTTTTACCTTCTCACTTAGAGGGTTTCTAGGTAATCATATCTGGTGTTATGTGTGTATTTGATTACAATTACATGTTTACATGATTGATGCATATGTTTGATTACATGTTATTTCAGTAAATTAATGCATGTGATGTATGAATGGTGAAATTTTTATGGGTCCAAGTTTAAACTCCTGATTTACCCCCACCCCCCCTCTCTGATGTTTACTTTCTTCCCACTTGTAATTCCAACACTTAGTACTATCCTTGTTAGAATAATACCAATAAACAACCATCCATAGCAACTTATTTGCAAAATATAGTCTCTCTATCAACTCACCAAGCCTTAATTGCACCAACAACTTCTCTAATAAAATAATATTCAATATTAGGTTCACTAGATCTCACTTACAAGTTTGCATACTCACATTACACAAATAGCTGCTCACAACCACAAGCACAACCTACCACAAGGAAATAATCTTTCCTTTATACCAAGTCCTAAAACTAATTATTGAGTCAGGCTTGAGGATTTCTCAATTTACAATAATAATATAGGACCATCTTAATATATTAGAATACATCTTATATTACAATTTTTGACAATTACAACCAAACTGTTGGCTCATAGGTTTGATAACTCTTCGCACATGTCACTTCAAATTTTGCTCACTTAATTTGATCATATTCATCATGTCTTCGTCCTTTATACAACATCACTTAACTAGATTCTATCTCTATTAGGAGGTATAATCAAAACATTAGTAACTTCTTCTCAAGAACTTTGTCTAAAGGTTGTCTTTGATAAATCTTGAATAAATGTCCACTATCTTCATATTTCTATTTGTACTCTTAACCACATCATCAAGAAAATTTTTAGAAGACATCCTCAACTATGCATAGTCGCATCTTCAATACTCAAATTACACAACCATAATCTTTGTCTATTGCTCTGTCAATCTCTACAGAATAACATGTATGTTGACATCAATGACAAACACTCCCATGCAATATATGATCAATATACCAACTCTCCAAAAATGTTAAGATACTCCCTCATAAGAATATCATCAGTATTCATGCTAAAAATCTCCCCCTTTGGTATTGATGGCAACATACATGAAAAACATCTAAGTTCCATAATACCAAATACTCTGTTATAACTATTTCATTGTACTATAACCAACATGTTTATGGAAGGTGTTAATCTCCCCCTTACATCAATTTTTTTTCAGATCCTCTTCATCAATCAAATCTCTTTCTTAGGAATGTCTCTCCCCTATTGATATTCTTTCCCTAAGTGCCTCTCCCAAATTGCTACATGCATATCAAAGGATGGTTTTCTTGTACACTTATCCCCCATTGACATCAATGAAAAAGGCATCATTATTTCCATTCTTTTACAAAGGATCATCAATAAGCTCAAGTGGTCAAAGACATTGTTAAATACCAATTACCAAGAGTCCTTCATGAATTAGCTCAAACATAGATACTCTCTCATTCAGGAAGCATCAAGCATCTAGTCCAAATAAAGAATAGTTCTTAGTTACCACTAGACTGATGTAATCTCTCCATAAACTACTCAAAAGTAGGAAGGGGCATAACCCCAAGAATACCTCTCAAGTACTCAAATGTATCCTTTGGCAAAGACTTTGTAAATATATCCGCTATTTTCTCCTTTGTACTAATATACTCTACTTTTATTTCCTTCTCTACAACTTTCTCTCTAAAATGTGATACTTAATAGATATGTATTTTCTCTTTGAATGTAAAACAAGATTCTTTGACATACTCACTATACATGTGTTATCACAATGTATGATAATAAGCTTTCTAAATTCTATCCCAATGTCTTTCAACATTTGTTTCATCCAAATGATCTAATTGCAATTATTTTGTTGTTGTTGTTGTTGTTGTTGTACTTTGTGAAATATAGTGTTGTTTCTTTCTTAGCCAAGAAACTAATCTTCCTCCCAAGAAAAATTCTTGACCACTTGTACTATTTTTTCATCCACATTGCTTGCCCAATCAGCTTCAGTGTATTCACATAAGGTAAAGTCATTTTATTTATCATACCATAATCCAAAATTAGGTGTTCCCTTAAAATATCTAAAACCCCTTTTTACTTTTGCATAATGTGATTCTTTAGGCTCGACTTGAAATCTCGCCAAAATGCCAACTACATTAGCTATATTAGGTCTTATGTGTGTTAAATATTACAAACCTCCAATCATGGACCTATACTTTTTCTATTCAATAATAAGTGTCTCATCTTTGCTAGACTTCTTGTGACCAATTACCATAGGCATACCAATAGGTTTATAAACCAAATCATTTCAACAAGTCTTTCAAATACTTAGTCAATGATAAGAAAATAGCATAATTATTCTGTACAATCTATAATCCCAAGAAATACTTCATCTCACCAATCATGATTATTCCAAATTCCTTCTTCATTTCACCAGTGAATGTTTCACTTGCTTCATCATCACCTTCAAAGATTGTATCATCCATGAACAATTCAACAATTAGTAAACCATTTCCAATCTCCTTCAAATAAAAATTACTATCTGTACCACCTTTAGCAAATCTCAATTTTTCCAAATACTTATCTAATCTTGCATACCATGCTCTAGGTGCTTATTTTAATCCATACAATACTTTCTTCAACTTACAAACCATATCTCCTTTTTTTGTCAAAGAAAAACCTTTAGGCTTTTCAATGTAAACTTCTTCAAGCTCTCCATTCAGAAATGCTGATTTGGTAGTCATCTGGTACACTTTATTTCTTGTTAGCCACATATGCCAAAAATATTCCTACTGCCTCTATTCTTGCAATAGGTGCAAATGTTTCCTCATAATCAATACCTTTTTGTTGTGAATAACCTTTACCTACTATTATTTCTTTGTTTCTCACAACCTCTCCTTGTTAATTCATCTTATTTCTAAAAACCTAATTAGTTCTAATAAAATTTTTGTCCTTAGTCTAGGAACCAATTCCCTTTTATCATTATTTTCAATTTGATCTAATTCTTCTCTTATAACTTTAATCTAGAAATCATCTTTACTATATTCATAAATATTTTTAGGTTCTAATTATGAAATCAAACATAATTCTTCTCTTTGCAACTTATTCCTTGTCATCACCCCTTTGTCCTTGCTTCCAATAATCTGATCAATAGGGTGATTCTTTATCAGATCTCTATTAGGTGTCACTATCTTTGTTGGAAATAATTCTTCAATTGTAGTTTGTCATTGATGTTTACACAAATGTTAGTATTAATAGAGCAATATAGAGTTTGTAGTATTAACCTTGTGATACTCAGTATTAACCGAGCAGTCAGGTAAAGAAGACTTTTTAGTATTAATCGAGCAGTTAGGTAAAGAAGAATTTTTAGTATTAATCGAGTAGTTGATTAATGAAAGGATTCCTTGTTGTAGTATTGATTGAGTGGTTGGGCATCAAAGGCATATAATATTGACCAAGTGGTTAGACATTGAAGAAGTCATAGTATCAACCAAGTCTTCAGTCCTAGTGTTGACCGAGTGACATTAGAATGTAATTGTCAAATATTTTATTAATGGAGGCTGACTATTTGGATGTTTATTAATATTTTGAAAGGTTATTCAAGCTGAAATTTCCTAGCTTATGATATATAAGAAAGGTCAAAGTTGTGAGGACAAGATGTAACAAGAAGAATATGAAAATGATGGATATGTGAGCAAAGGAAAGGCATAGTAGGATAGTGTGAGAGATAACTTGCAAAGAAACATCTGATAAAGAATGATCTAGAGGTCAAGCCATAATAGAGAGCTAAATCTACAAAGAAAGTTTCTTCATAAATCAAGTCAAATCGCTGTTGCTTTCTAACCATTCTAGTAGTAAATAAATCTCTTAACAAAGTTCACTTAACAATCATTTTGTAAATCCTCTAACAAGGTAACATTTCAAGATGTAAGTATTTAAAGACCTCTATGTTGAAAAAAATTGTACAATTGTATGTTGTCTTTGATGTTACACAAAATGTCAAGCCTTACCAATCAATTCAGTGATTTCCAAGCTCACTCAGACATTGAAGAATATTTCTAGTGTATGCCAAGCATTCTAGTTATAACCAAGTTCAAAGTTAGTTCTTGCTGAGCTCACTCGGGCATTGAAGATAGATCTTGTGTTAACTGAGTTTACTTAGTTACCAAAGGAAAGTTAGTATGATCTTGTGTTGATCGAGTTCACTTGGTTACCAAAGGAAAGTTAGTTTAGAAATAGTATTGAATGATTTGGTTTGGTTAATAAAGAGTTTCTTTGAGTTGATTGAGTACTTAATTCTATATTAGTTGACTGATAACATATTGAGTTTGATAGATTTATTGGTTAATTTAAGCCAACTTAAGGGATGAAAATTGTTTGATTAATAGTATATTCAAGTCAAATTTACAAGATTATTCATATAAGGTCTACTTGAGGATTGAAAAATGTAAGCATGGGATTGAAGAACATGAACTAAGGAAGCAAATTGGAAGGATATCTACAAGAGGATAGAGTATCTGAGTTGACTAAGTTGCAAAGAACATTTTGATCAAAGATGTTCAAGTAATCAAGCCAAAACAAAGATACAAATTCAAAAAAGATAGTTGCATCAACAATTAGGTCAAGTCATTATTACTCTCTAATAATTGTAGAGTGAATCAAATCTCCTAAAAGAGTTAGTCGAACAACTATTTGGTAAATCCTCTAACAAGGTGGCATTTCTAGATTGAAGTGTCTAAAGACCTCCAACAAGGCCACTAGTGTAGGAGCACCTAACCCTCCACTCACCATGGAATCTTTAGTTTTCACTCTTTATGAGCTCTACTCAAAGGCATTTAGGCCTAAGAGACATGTAATAAGGTAGTCATAGTTATTCAATAATTTGAGCCTAATTGTAAGACCTAGTCCCCATTTGGTACTTTATAAACCATGGGTTTTGACTATGGTCAAAAGGAATTTCTTGGATCTAGAATAGGATAGGAATGTATTTAGGTTTCTAAACATGATATAGGACCCTAGAGCACAAGGAAAAGGTCCTACAAGGGTTAGATGGCGCAATTTGTTAAAATTGCAAAAAGTTACTAAATGCAACAAAAAGTTGCTGGACAACTTTTGTTAAAACATCCCCCAATGTTCACAACCTTTGAATTTTGGTTGGGATGGTTGGGGAAGGACTTAAAGTATCCATTTAAAGTGGGTGGAAGTTAGAGAATTTTATTTTGCCTTTCAAATCAAATAAAGATCCCATTTTTCCTTACAAAACATAGTAATTTTTGAGTTTACGGACTTGTACAGATTGACACATGTGAATAATATATTTTTCTAGAATATTGGACACCATATCTAATCAATGAAATTAATTTGAGAGTTTGAAGTATTTTACAACTCAAGTTATTGATAGATCTTTCTTGAGTGCACCAAAACCCTACTTTTGGTGGCCAATTTCAATAATGAAGCCCTAACTTGCATTGCCACCGTGGGATTTCCAATCCACTTGGTAAAATGAAAGTTAAGAAGTTGTATTATAATGTTACTAAAGTATGGGAGATGGATTTCAAGGCTTCTACATTTTCTAGCAAGCCCTAGCCCAAACATCTCTATGTGTTTGGTGCATAACAACAAATATTGAGTGTTGCAGGCACTTGGGGAGTGGATGAATCCAACCTAATGGTAGATATTGAATCTTGAGGGTTCCCCACATGTTTATTCATTGGTATTTTTTTCCTAGAAAAACATCTCATTAGAATTTCCTTCACAAACTTGAGCAAGTAGGCTTAAACAAGAAATTTGTTGTAGTTTTCCTTAGGGCATCATCCGACTAGTCTAGAGTCTGCAAGTCTGGAAACTTGTATTTCTTCCAAAAGGGTATCCATATATTTAGTTTTTTTTAAGGGTCCTTTGGAGGATTTTCAAACCAAGTCCTAATTACCTTATTGATAGGGCTAATAGGGGCTCCTTGGCCTAATAGGCAATATGATTGTTTGAGACCTTTGGGAACAAAATGGGCTTACCAAACTCACAAGTTTGGAAGTGGTGATCATCAAGGAAAATTTCCACTTCCCCTTAAACTCATAGTTTCTATATCTAAGAAAAAACCTAGTTTTAGTAGATTTTGTGCTTGAAGCCTAGTTGTGCCACTTTGGCACCTAGGCTATATTTTGAAGTACACTAGTTCCAAAGGTGTTGAGTTCTCTCTTGACTCTATCTTGGAGTGCTTAGAAGCATCCTAAGGCTACACAACAAGTATTTTTTTTAAGGGAGAGCTCTGCATCAACGAATCCTAATAGGATGAATTACATCCTTTAATAGGGTTACACCTAATAATGTCTTGTAACCTTTAATAGGGCTGGCTCCTAACAGGGCTTACTTTAGAAGAGTGAAAAATAGTAACTAGTTTCAATTGGTGGTTTTCCCAAATTAGGTTTCTGAATTAAGTCTTGGTGTCTCATGTGTCTCATGTTATTTGATTTATGTTTTTGCAACTAAGTTAGTTAAGGTTAATCACATTTAAATATCTTAAGATCTGCATGTTCAGTGGTAACTAAGTGATAGTATTATATTTAGTGTTAACCGAGTTACATCAAAATATTTAGTGCTAACTAAGTTACGTAAAGTTATTGGTTTTATATTGTATTGACATCTTCAAGGGACTTTTGGATTTGTTTTTATAGTAACTGATTTAGCCCTCCTCTCTCAGCTACTTCTTTTCATTTCCAACAATTGGTATCAAAGAATTTGGTGCTTGTAGATAAGGTTTCAAGGACCTAAGCTAAAGATCAAGATGTCTTACAAAAGGGAGATTCCTAAACTAAATAGAGATAACTTCCAAGCATGACATGAACTCATGAAGTTACATTTGGAAACCATTGGAGACACATGCTTGAAATATCTAGATAACAAATATGTGGCACCTGTTGGACCTTTGTCTATGGATCAAATTGTGGAAAATAAAAATCACAACATAATGATGATTGGCATTGCCTCTACTCTCAATTATGTTGAATTTGACGAAGTCAAAGATTGTCCTACTACTCATGAAATGTGGAACAAGCTGAAAGATATCTATGGAGGAGATGAAAATGTGAGGAGAGCTAAGGTAGAAAATTTCAGAGGTCAATTTGATTAGATGAAGATGAGAGAAGATGCAAACATTGCACAATATAGTGAAAGAATCAAAGCAAGTGTAAGTGAAATTAGAGCCTCAGGAGGGAAAATAGATGATGTGATTGTAGTTAGCAAGGTACTCAGAACTCTTCTTCCTGTTTATGCAATTAGAGTGTTAGCTATTGAAGAGATGAGATGTGATCCTAAAAATTATATAACTTTGAATGCACTAGTGGGAAGGTTGACAACCTTTGAGTCAGACATCTTTGATAACTATGTTCCTAACTCTAGCAGCATTGAGTCTTCATTTCAAGCTAAACTATCACTTAAGAAGAAAGGTGGAAGATCTAAAAGTAAAAGGTCTGACAGTGAAGATGAAGATAATTTTGATGATGACCTTGAAGTCATAAAGCCCTACTTGCAAGAAGATCCCCTAAAGGCAATAGAAATTATAAAGGTAAAATACCTCTAATATGTTTTTCTTGTGAAGAAGTTGGTCACATTGTTGTAAGGTGTCCAAATAAAGAAGGAAAAGAAGAAAAGAAGCATGATAAGTTCAAAGGCAAGAATTATTTCAAAATCCACAAAGAATACAAGGATAAATGTAAGAAATCTTGTTACATGGCTAAAGATTTTGACAGTAGCGATGAAGATGAAATGGTTTACATTGCTGTAAAAGATGAATCAGATGATGAGAATGATAAGATGACCCTCATTTGTCATATTATAAAAAATGAAACATGGATTATTGATGGTGGTTGTTCTCACCACATGACTAGTGATAAATCTAAATTTCAGTACTTGGAATACTATGATGGTGGGAGTGTCAAATTGGGAAGTGATGAACCTTGTTATTTAAAAGGAAAATGTTGCATTACATTAACTGATGAACTCAGGTGTGACAATGCTTATTTGGTTGAATGATTGAAACATAATCTACTTAGTGGCACAATTGAACAACACTAGATTCAAGGTAGAATTCATAAATGACAAGGCCAAGGTGCTAGATGGGAAAGGAAATCTAGTTGGGACTGGAAATCAAACAAAAGGTAATCTATTTTATCTAGTTTTTACTGAAAGCTCATGTTTCTTAGCTCAAGTGGAGGATAGTTTGTTATGACATAAAAGGTTGTGTCATGTGAATTTTGATAGCCTAGTCAACATAAGAAAGAACAAAAGAGTGAGATACATTCCTAGTCTACAGAAACTTGATATGGGAACGTGCAAAAATTGTCAAATTGGGAAGATGGAAAAGATGAGCTTCAAAAGAAAGAACCATCATTCTAAAGAAATTCTGGAGCTAGTTCATACAAATATTTGTGGACCTATTGACATAGAAATCTACTCTCAAGATAAGTACTTTATTTTATATATTGATGATTATTCCAGGATTATGACAATTATGTACCTAAAAGATAAATCTAAAGCCTTTCAAAAATTCAAGTGGCATATGGCTGGAGTGGAGAAAGAAATAGGAAAGAAACTAAAGTGTGTAAGATCAGATAGAGGAAGAAAATTCATCTCAAATTAATTCAATGAATTCTATAATGAAAGATGAATCAAAAGATAGGTATCTGCACCTGGTACACCTTAGCAAAATGACATAGTAGAAAGAAGAAATAGATCCATTATGGATTGTTCAAGAACACTAATGATAGAGAAAAATATTGCAATTAAATACTGGAATAAAGCAACCAACACAATAATCCATACCTTAAACTGACTTCAACAAAAGGACTTAGATCAAATACCTTATGAATTACGGTATGGCTATAAACCTAATGTATGTTATTCCAAAGTATTTAGAAGCAAATGTTATATCTTGAAAGAATCTAGGAAAGGGAAATTTGATGTAAAAAGTGATGAAGGAATATTCTTGGGATAGTCCAACAAAAGAAAAGCATATAAATGCTTGAATCTTTCTACCCTCAAAGTCATAGAAAGTGCACATGTGAAAATTGATGAGTTTGAAAAAAAGAGTGAAGGACAAGGCATAAAAGAACCTGAAAATTATAATTTTTTTCTACTATAAACTTGATACTATACCTAAGATTCAAGAAAATGTAATTGAAAATTAGCAGTCTTCACTATTTGAGTCTCCTAAATCTCTTGTTAAACATGAGTTGCAACTAGTGCAACCTCAGCCATAGTCTAAAGGACCCAAGTCATAGTCAAAAGGATCAAGTTTGAACAAGTGCAAATCAAGTCATAGTCTAACAGATCCGAGTTACAGATAATGGGACCCATGCATGATTCTAAGCATGATGAATAAAATGAAACAAGTTCTAAATCCAATGAGAAGGTACCTATACTAGCTAGATATGTCAGAAGGCATCATGCACTTGATAAAATCATTGGAGATTAGTCCAAAGACACAATGACAAGGAATAAAGTAAAAGGTACATGTTTTCTTATTAAGTTTGAACCTAATATTGTTAAAGATGCATTATATAAAGAAAGTTGGATTGAGGAAATGAATGAAGAGATTGATCATATTGAAAGGAACAAAACTTGTACTCTTGCTCTTACACCCAACGAAAAAAATGTAAGTGGCACAAAATGGGTATTTAGAAATAAGTTAAATGAAAATGGAGAAGTTTCAAGAAATGAGACAAGATTAGTATGCAAAGGTTATGCTCAAGAAGATGGTATTGATTATAGAGAGACTTTTTCTCTTGTTGCAAGACTAGAAGGTGTTAGAACACTACTTGCTTATACTTCTTATAAAGGATTCAAAGTATATCAGATGAATGTAAATTTAGCTTTCTTGAATGGAATCCTAAAAGAAGTCTACATTGAGAAACCTAAAGGTTTCATAGATCCTAACAAAATGGATATGGTTTTTAGACTACACAAAAATTTACATTGTCTCAAACAAGCCCCTAGAGCTTGGTATGAAAGATTGCACAATCATTTGGTAAAGATTGGTTTTCAAAGAACAAATGACAAAAACAACCTATATATTAAGGAAAGACCAGATAAGAAGATAATGTTGGCATAAATATTTGTAGATGATACATTATTCACTGGACATGGTGATTTATGCAAATCTTTTTATGAGGAAATGAGTAAAGAATTTGAAATCTCATGTTTGGAGAGATTAAATTCTTTGTTGGCTTGCAAATTCAATAGAAGAAATATGGTATCTACATTACTCAATCAAATTAAATCAAGGAGATATTGAAGAAATTTGGAATGGAAGATTCCAAACCACTTGGAGAACCTATATCTACTAGAAATAAGCTTTCCAAAAATGATGATTTCAAAGAGGTAGATTAGACTACATACAAATCAATGATTGAAAAATTATAGTATGTGGTACACATAAGACTTGATATTGCATTAGTAGTTGCTATAGTGGAAAGATTCTTTGCTAATCCAAAGGAAAATCATATGATGGCAATAAAAAGAAGTATGAGGTATCTAAAAGGTACTGAAGATTATGGTTTGTGGTATAAGAAAGGAGGAAACTATGAATTGAAAGCCTTCACTAATGATAATTGGGTAAGAAGTATTGATGATAGAAAAAGCACTAGTGGTGGAGTATTCTTTCTTGGAAAAAGGCTAGTGTCTTGGACAAGCAAGAATCAAAATTGCATCTCTCAATCTACAACAAAAGCAGAATATGTTGCAGCAATAGTTAATTGTTCCAATATCATTTGGTTCAAACAACTATTGTTAGGTAAGAAGGAAGAAATCAAGGATCCAATAGTTATCTTCTATGATAACACCAATGTAATTAAAATATCCAAGAATTGAGTGATGCATACCAAGACTAAACACATTGCAATTAAATATAATTTTTTGAGAGAATTGGTGCAAGAAAAAGAGGTGAGATTGGAATATGTGAATACAAAGGAAAAAATTGTAGACATATTCACCAAGCCATTACCTAAGGATGTATTCTTGTATCTAAGAGGTAAGCTAGGGGTGGTTCCCCTATTTGAAGCTAACTAAACAAAGTTTAGTGATGCATCAACTGGGTATTTCAAGATCAATCATGTTAATGTAGTATTGTCAGAGAAGATTGCAACTAAATCACTACATCAAGTGCATGGCATATCCATTGATTATTGTCTTTCGCATGAGATTTCAAAGAGGGAGAGATTTATGTCATAGTAGATAAATTTTGTATTAGTAAAGAATGAGAGATTGATGTCAGAGAGAATTCTCACTAATAGAGGGAGTTCTCGTGGATGAGAATCAGAATGAAACTAAAGATATTATCCTTACTTCTATTTTTCTCTAAATTTTTATTTGTACTATGACATGTTGTGTTTCCATCAATGCCAAAGAGGGAGATTGTTGAAAAAAATCATGCAATTGTATGTTATTTTTATGTTACACAAAATGTCAAGCCTTACCAAGCAAGTAAGTGATTGTCAAGCTCACTCAGGCATTGAAGATAGTTTCTAGTGTATGTCAAGCATTCCAGTAATAACCAAGTTTAGAGTAAGTTCTTGCCAAGCTCACTTGGGCATTCAAGGAAAATCTCATGTTAACCAAGTTTACTTGGTTACCAAAGGAAAGTTAGCATGATCCAGTGTTGACTGAGTTCAATAAGTTACCAAAGGAAAGTCAGTTCAAAATTAGTATTGATTGAGTTGGGTCAGTTAACAAAGAGTTTCTCTGAGTTGACCAAGTACTCAATTCTATATTAGCCGACTAACAACATATTGAGTCTAATATATTAATTAATTAATTCAAGTTAACTTAAAGGATTAAAATTGTTTGATTAAAAGTATATTCAAGCCAACTTGACAAGATTCATATAAGTATAAGGTCATGTTGAGGATTGAACAATGTAGGCATGAGATTGAAGAAGATGAATTAAGGAAGAAAATTGGAAGGATACCTATAAGAGGACAAAGTATCCAAGTTGACCGAATTGCAAAGAAAATTTTGATCAAAGGGGATCAAACAATCAAGCTAAAATAGAGATCTAAATTCAACAAAGATAGTTGCATCAACAATTAGGTCAAGTCATTGTCACTCTCTAATAATTGTTGTAGTGAATCAAATATCCTAATAGAGTTAGCCTAACAACTATTTGGTAAATCCTCTAACAAGGTAGCATTTCTAGATTAAAGTGTCTGAAGACCTCTAACAAGGCCACTACTCATAGGGTGAATTAAATCCTTTAATAGGATCACACATAACAATATTTTTTGTAACCTTTAATAGGGTTGGCTCCTAACATGGCTCACTTTAGAAGAGTAAAAAATAATAACTAATTGTAATTGGTGGTTTCCACTTTAAATCTTGGTGTCTCATGTGTTCATGTTATTTGCTTTATGTTTTTGTAACTAAGTTAATTAAGGTTAATCACATTTAAATATCTTGAGATCTGCATGTTCAGTGGTAACCAAGTGACAATATTATATTTAGTGTTAATTGAGTTACAAAAAAATATTTAGTGTTAACCAAGTTACAACAAGTTATTGGTTTTATATTGTGTTGACATCTTAAAAAGACTTTTGGATTTGTTTTTTTATAGTAATTGATTCACCCCTCCCCTCTCAGTTACTCATTTCCATATCAAACACTCTAACCAGGCCACTCATAATAGGGTGATCTAAATCCTCTAATAGGGTCATACTTAATAATATGTTTTGTAACCTTTAACAGGGTTGGCTCCTAACAAGGCTTACTTGAAAAGAGTGAAAATTATTGTGACTAGTTGCAAGGTGGTTTTTCCCAAATTGGGTTTCCACATTAAATCTTGGTGTCATCTATGTTGATGTTATTTTCTTATGCTTTATGTTTCTTCAACTAAGTTACCAGAGGATAAAATAGTTTAATAATCTTAAGAGTGCTTTGTTAATGAAACATCAGTAAAACTCTAATGTTAACTAAGCTATCCAATATTGCATGACAAGAGGAAGTTTGTATTGACATCTAAGGGATAGGGATATGTTTTTGTAGTAACTGATTCACCCCTCCCCTCTTAGTTACTCCTCTTACATTTCCAATAGTCTCAATTTTGACTTCAACTCTAGGTTCACTCCTTGGTTCTTCTTTGTGTTCCACAATTTGTATGTCATTTGCAAGTCTATGTCAATATCATAAGATAACTCAACATTATCTTGTTTATTCCTTGGTTTAGTTTCTTCATCAAAATCATAGTCAAGCATTCTTTCTTGAGCTCTAAACTTCTCATCCACTTTAACATTTGCGCTCTCAATAATGGTCTTAGTTCTCTGATTAAAACATCTATATACTTTTATTTTTAATAAATAACCAAGAAAAATACCTTCATCACTCCTTGAATCAAACTTACCATTATCATCTTCTCTCTTAATGTAAAACTTACTTCCAAAGAATCTAAAATACTTAACTAGGGGTGCATGTCCAAACCAAAGCTCATAGTCAGTCTTATTAATACTTTGTTTGATATGTACTTTGTTCATGGTGTATATTGTTGTATTTACTACTTCTCTCTATAATATCTTCACCATATTATTCTCAAACATCATAGCTCTTGTTGCCTCTATTATTGATTTTTTTATCCTCTTTGCTATACCATTCTACTTAGGTTTCTTAGGGGCTAAAAGTTGTCTTTTAATACCATTCACTTCACAAAAAATGTTAAACTCATTCGAAGTAAAATCTCCACCTCTGTTAGATCTCAAACATTTAATCTTCAATCTAGATTCATTTTCAACTCTATTCTTAAACACTTTAAACTTCTCAAATTCTTCTGATTTATCACTAAGAAATGTTACCCACATCATCCTAGTAAAATCATCAACAAGAATCATGAAAAATCTTTCACCATAGAATGCTCTTATTTTTGTAGGACCACTCAAATATGTGTGTATTATCTACAACTTCAGTGATGTAGTAAAATTTTTCATTAGAAAAGAACTTTTCTTCTACTTCACCATAATACATTCCTTGCATACAATGTTAGTAGGATTTATAATTTTAGTCTATAAATAACTCTCATCAATTTTATCAAAGTCTATGTGATAAAAACTTTAGTGCCATAACTAACTGTCATCAATTTTAGCAACTAAGCATGTCATCTCAGCAAGATTCAACTGAAAAATATTACATCTTGTCCCTGTACTGGTACCAATTATCTTACCATCTTTATCCTTGATAATACATGTCTTCTCTATGAACTGCAATGGATATCCCTTATCAACTAGTTGTCCAATTTTTAGAAGATTATGTTTCAGACCATCAAAAAAAAATGTTATCAGTGTTAGTCTTTCCATCAAGAGTAATAGACCCCTTTCCCTTAATGTAACAGTCTGTATTGCTCCCAAATCTAACTATTCCACCATCATAGCTAATAAATTCAATGAACTTGTTCATATCTCTAGTCACATGATGAGAACAACCAATATCTATAATCTAATCAGATTTCTTCCTTTCAACTTGTGATACTAAAGCTCTTTCTTCTCTGACTTCTTCTTTTTCAGGACTTTCTTCCTTAATATAATCAAATCCTATTTCATCATTCTCATCATTACTTTCACTCAAAATATTTCCACACTAGCTTTGAAATTTACATCATTAGAAAATAGACATTTCCTTGGCTTATAGGGCTTCTCATACATTCTCTCTCTTAGGACATTTAGAAGACTAATGACCATACTCATTACATGTCCAACATTTAAAGATTTTTCATACCTTTGGGTTCTCTTTGAATAAATAGGGAAAGACCTTCCTTAATCTTCTTGTCTTCTTCTAATTTTCCTCTATTGCTGTTAGCATAATCTCCACTAGTACTTGCACTTCTTGTCAATGTAGGTTGAACACTTAATGCGCTATAAGTAGTTTCAATTCTAGGAAAATTTCCACTTTATCTCAAACTAATCTCATCTAATTCCATTATCCCAAGAAGAGTCTCTCTTGTGAAATTCTTCATGCAAGGTATAACTTGTTCAATCATCTACACTATCTACTCATATGTAGGTATTAAAGTTTTCAAGATATTCCATACAATTTCATCTTCATTCTTCTTTCCATCAAAAGCCTTAATTCCTGTAACAATCTCTAATATTCTACCAAAATAACTTCTTATTGATTCATCTTCCATCATTTTAGATTCTTGAAATAAACACATCTTATTTTGCAATCTAACCTTTCTATGATTCTTATCACCTTCAAAAGTATATTCAAAATCTTTCCAAAATTTATGCACTAAATTTAGGGATTTTACCTAGTTGTACTCATTTTCGACAAGAGTTGTCAAAAGTGCTTCTCTAGCAAGCATATTACACATAAAAATTCTCTCTAAGGTTCATAATTTATGCATGGAGCAAGGGAAAATTCAAGGACATGTGGAATAAACTCAACTTAAGCCTACCAACACTTCCCTACCTAGAATTACACATGAAAGATATACACACAATTTAGATAACCAAAAAGAACATAGGGATAGATGCAACATATTTCATAGTTGTAATTATTTCACTTCACATGTAAAGAAACCACAACATGCCTAACTATGAGGCCTTCTAGGTTGAATCCAATTACAAATGAAATTATGAAAATAGAGTCCTAGCTCACATCTTCTATCTCTTCCTCTAAGACTACTACCTTCCTACATCTAACCAAGTTTCTTTTATATCTAACTAAATCACAAGTTGGCCAATTAAGCATTTAATTATAATTTAGGTCCAAACTTGGAAGAGTAAACCAAAACCCTAAAAAATGACAACATAAAACATGCAAATTTAATGGTAGGTCCACACATATGTTAGGAGTGAGCTCCCAACTGTGCAAGATGCCACATAAGCATGGGAAACCACACCAAATAGAACAAAACACTACACTAGATAAAAATAACAAGAAAACAGGGACCACAAATAATGACACAAAACTCATAGGAGATGACTTATATTAGAATTTGTGCACTTAGGACAAGGATCTAGAACATTTCCTCGACATGATTTAAACTACATAAAACATGAAATGAAGAATAACAATGACTACTTTGTGAACAATAGATTGGTACATAAAATAAGAAATATTTTTGATTGAAGCAAGATTGCTTAAAGATCCAAGATGCTGCTATATTAGAAGCCTAGGGTTAATAAAGAACTAATGTCCACATTAGACATTACTAATATTCTGACTTGAATCATAAAGGTCCAACTTAGCTTGTGTGATCCATGAACTGTCTTCAACTAGTTTGACTGTCCACTAAACTAGGTATTCCATGTAGTTTTTTCCTTCGGCACTCTTTCTTATTCTGCTCTTAAAAATCCTTTTATTGATGTCTACCTTCTTCTTAGGATAATCCAGTTTATTTTTTATCTTTTTACATGATTTAAAATACTTGAGGATATTTGTAATATTGAATATAGGTGAAATATCCATGTCTTTTGGTAATTCAACTTCAAAAGCATTTCCACTGTCAAACTTCCTCAGAATCTTACAAGGACCAAATTTATTCATCTTCAACTTGCTCTAGGTACCAACTAGAAATATTTCTCTCTTCAAATGAATCATAATCTCATCACCAACTTCAAAAGATTTATGTCTCTTCTTTTTATCAGACCTCTATTTGTATCCCAAATTACTATATTCCAAGTTTATTTTTACTTCCTTATGTAAAGTCTTCATGAAATTTGTAAATTCCTTAGCTTCAACTCTTCTTTTTGTCTCAAGGTTCAAATCCCTTAATTCAGTAGTTCCCTTAGGATTAATCTCAAAATGTGTCTTCTTAGTGCTTCTATTCACATTATTATTGTATGTGAACTCTTCTTGTGCCAAAATAAAATCCTACTTAGTAGGCTTATCTCCAACCAAACATCTCAACAAGTTACCCAAAATTCTATCCACAACTTCAATTTGTCCATATGTATGTGGATGAAATGTAGAACTAAACTTTAACTTTGTATTCAACTTCTTCCAAAGTGTCCTCTAGAAATAACCAATGAATTTAATATCCCTATATGAAACAAGAGCCTTAGGAAAACCATGCAATCTTATTACTTAAAGAATAATTCAATCACATGTACTACAGTAAATATCTTCTTACAAGGTATGAAATGGGCCATCTTTGAAAATCTGTTAACTACTACCAAAATAGAATCATTACCTCTATGAGTTCTAGGCAATCCAAGAACAAAATACATATTGATATCTTCCCAAGGCTTATTAGATATAGAAAATGGTGAATACAATCCCACATTTTGACTAGTTCCTTTTATTTTTAACAAATTTTGCAACTTCTAACCATCTTGTGCACATCCTTGTAAAACTACAACCAAAAGTATTTGTTTGAAATCAATTTCACCATCTTATCAATCCCAAAATGTCCAACAAGTCTATCACTATGATTCTCCATCATGATGTTCTCTCTCATAGATCTTCTACATATGTACATTTGAATTCCTTTAAAAAAAATATCCTCTTGAATGATATAATTAGTCCACTTATCTCTTACCATCTAATCTTTACAAGCTTTCCAAGTTTCTACAAAATCAAGACTAGTTTCATATAAATACTTCAAATAAATAAAAACAAGTACCTCAACTCTCATTTCTATTAGAAAATTCCTTCTTCTACTCAAAGCATCAAAAACCTTGTTGAATTGTACACTCTTATGTTTTAATGAAAAGGAAAAGTTTTGGAAAAACTCAACACACTTCATATGTCTCTGATTCAACTTATTATGATTTCCCAAATATTGTAAATCTTTATGGTTAGTATACAACACAAATTTTTTAGGCGTCAAATAATTTCTCCATTTCTTCAAGGCTTGAACAATAACATAGAATTTTTGATCATAAACTACATATTTTCTCTTAGCATCATTCAATTTACCACTAAAGAAAGATACATATATTCCTTCTTGATTCAAAACAACTCCTCTAGGACTTCCATTGGCATCACATTCAACTTGAAAATTTTTACTGAAATTAGGAAAATCAAGTGTAGGAAATTATGCAATCTTTTGTTTCAGTGTTTCAAAATTGTTTTGTACTCCATGTATTCAATTGAAATCCTTTTTATCTCCTCTCATAGTCTCAGTCATAGCATTACAAATAGAGATGGAATTACTAATGAACTTCTTATAAAAAACTTTCCAATCCATAAAATGATCTTACCTCTCCAACATTCTCAGGTGTAGGCCAATAAAGAATATCTTTCACCTTTTTAGGATCCATCTTCAAACTATTAGCTGAAATGAAAAAAACCAAGATACATAATTTATTCCTTCATGAATGAACATTTCTTTAGGTTAATCAACAATTTCTCCTCCTTCAATTTCTGTAATACTTGTCTTATATGTTCAAGATGTTCTTCTTTAGTTTTATTGAGTATCAAAATATCATCAAGATATATAATTATACATTTACCCAAGAATCTCTTCAAAACCTCATTCATCAACCTCATAAAAGTACTAGGTGCATTAGTTAGACCAAAAGTCATAACCAACCACTCATGCAAATCTTCATTAGTCTTAAATGAAATTTTCTATTCATCTCCTTCTCTAATTTTGATATGATGATTCCCACTTTTCAAATCAATTTTTGTAAAATACTTCACTCCACTAAAACTATCCATTATGTCATCCATCCCAGGCAAAGGGAATCTATATTTCACCATGATCTTGTTTATAGTTCTAGATTTATTGGACATTCTCCATTCTCCATTCTTCTTAGGTGCCAACACAATAGATACCTCACAAGGACTCAAAATTTCTCTAATCAGACCCTTCTCAAGAAATTCTTGCACTTTTCTTTTTAACTCAACCTTTTCATTAGGTGTGTTAATCTATGTGATTCTTTATTAGGAAAACTAGCTCTAGGTATCAAATCCATACAATGACTTATGCTTCTTACATGAAGCAAACCATTAGGTACATTATCAAAAATAATTTCTTGAAACTTTGCTAATAAGGATTTAATCTTAGGTGCATGCTCTAACTCATCTTGTTTCTCAAAATTTCTAAGAATCAAAGAAAAATAAACATTATGTTTGTTCATATCTCTAGCAAATTGATTAGCTTCAACCAAACATACTCTGACAACGGTACAATGATTCTACTCAATTTTTTCTACAAAAGGAAACAATATTTATTTCTTTCCATCTACCCAAATAGTATACTAATTCAATCTACCATCATGTGAAGCTTGTCTATCATACTTCCAAGGTCTACCAAATAGAATATGACAACAATCCATTAGCATAATATCACACAAGACTTTGTCATGATAATCTGCAATTTTGAATTTAACAAGGCATTCATCACTTACAAGTAATTTATGCTCCTCTTGGATCCAAGCAACATGATAATTCTTAATATGTCTCAATCTCTGCAACTGCAATTTGTTAACTAGCTCCTTAGATGCCAAATTATGAGAACTTCTCTAGCAATGATAACCTTGTAACATTTTCCAGTGACCTCACATATGGTTTTGAAAAAACTTCATCTTAAAACATGCTTTCCATCAACTTCATTCCACGAGATCTTTCTTAACATTAGGTTCTCACCATTTCTAGGTTCATTAGGTGTTTCAACAACTTTTCCACAAGCCAAAGTGTTCCTACTATTTCCTCCAATCTTCTTTCTAGAGTTAGTACATTCAAAGGCTCGATGTCCTTCTTCACCACACTTATAACAATTAAATTTAAACAAAGCTCTTTCTTCTCTCTTTCCACCATTATTGTAACTAGTGTAGATAGCTCTAGTGCAATTACCTCTTTTACCAACAACTTCTTCCTTGAATTTTGACTTCCCTTCATCCTGCATTCCACTTTTAGGTCTGCTACTTTCTCCATATGTTTTACCTCTACTTCTTTTAAATCTACCACCTCTTCCTCTCTATATTTTATCATGCCTCTTTGAAAATCTTTTTTCAACCTTCAAAGCATACTAATATATTTCTTCTATACTATCCATCTTTACATAGTTGATCTCATCTTGAATTGATGTCCTTAAACCATTTAGGTATCTAGCCACTCTCTCAACTTCATCATCCATACATCTAGATCTAATATTCAACTTGTAGAATTACATAGTTTATTCCTTCATGCTCATGTCTTTTTCTCTTAAATTCTACATTTTCCTCAAAAAGTCCACTTGGTGTCTTTATCTTTTCTTTTCCCTTTTTTTGTCTTTTAGTTTGCAAATGATCCCAACAAAGTGAATCATGATACTTTAGCTTTGTGACTTCTACCTTATCATTCTTATTATTAGGAGTACCTTCATACTCAAAGTGTTAATCCTTCTCAGTGATCTAATCCAATACAACATTTATCTTAAGTCTTCCATCATAGAAAGAAACTTCAACAACATGTCTAGCATTTTCCCTAGACAAAAATCTCAAAATTATTTCCTCATCTTGTTCAATCTCAGGTTCAAGATTAGGATTCAATGTTGCCTCTTTATCATTGCTAACATCCTCAAGATGTACACCTCTTCTATGCACAATATCAATAGCTTCAAGTCTCCCTACAATCTACCTCAACATGCCCATAATAACATTATCAGATTTCCTTAGCCACAAACCATCTTGACAATAGTTCTTAACAGACCATAACCTTCTACAAGTTATAGGTAAAATTTCAAATTTTCCACTGGAGACACTAAAAAATGGTCCGCATCTAGTCCCATTTTGAGCATCTACATTTTGCTTCTTCTAATTTTTCATAGATTCTTGGCTTTAAGTGGGTTGAGGAATCTTATGACGCGTCATAGATTCTCTTCCAAATTTCACTCTTGTGTGTCATAGAATCTTACTTTTGGCATATTCAATCATATGCATCATAGGAATTATTATTACCTCTTACACATGTCTCTATTTGGCTTCTTTGTCATAGATTCTTGGCTTTAAGTAGGTTGAGGTGTCTTATGACGCGTCATAGATTCTCTTCCACATTTAGTCAAGTTTGACTTGCATGCGTCATAGAATCTCACAATTGGCATATTCTGTCATATGCGTCATAGGAATCTCTTGCCACATCACATGTTTGTGGGTGAAAAATCCAATGCCCTCACTTTGAGTGTTGATTATAAAATGGACACCCTTCCTCTCATTTCGGAACCCAAAATGCTTAAGTCTTGAATCCTTGAATCTTTGAGTTTTTAAGTCTTTACTAATTTGCATTTTGCATTCTCTCTCTCACATAAAATCAAACTTCAAGTATTCTCATGGCATTATCACTATCATAGGCTTTTGCTTCAATTTTGTGTGCACTATAGGCAACTTTGGAGCTACAATAATTTAGAGAAGAAAGAAGGACATGGGAGCTACAAATGGAAAAGGGAGTTTTTGATTATGTTTGCTTTCTTTTTTTTAGTTTGGCTTTCATGGTAGACTAGTGGGTGCTAACGTATGATTATTGAGTTTGTGATTTGCTCATAGTATGTTATGCTTTTAGCCCATTTTTCAAAATGTAGATGCTCAAAAATGGTTCGCATCTACAACCTCATCACTTCTTCATACTAATTTGTCCAATTTTCTCATTCTACTAACTTTTATCTTTTGGCCAGATTGACCATATTTTGTCATTTGTATCCCCTTTCGTATCAATTTCATATCAACTCAGAATCATATCAAATCAACTCAGAATCATATCAAATCAACTCAAAATCACCCCAAATCAACTCGGAATCACTTGAAATCAGTCCTAATCAACCCAAAAAAATCAAAAATCCCAAATCAATCATCATTTATCTGCTCCTAGGCATTGTTGTGGCTTTCAGTCCCTTGGAAACCTATCAACTTATCAATCTTATCAATCTGACCTTAGTACTGTCATGGCTCTCAGTGCTAGGTCAAAATATCATTCATGTCATTCAATCTTTGAAGTTGTTGAGGCTTTCAATGTTAGATCATGGCATCATCAACCATTTTAATAATATTGACAATGTTTGTCAGTGTTATTATGATCGAACCTTATCAATCAATTTCAATCCTGTAGCATTTACAATGTCAGTTAAATGTTACATATCAACCAATTCATGTCATGTGTCCTTGGCATGTTATCAACTTCAATCAATCAATCTAATCATGGCTTTGATCTACTTTTCATCATCTTATTTGATATCCATCATTGTCACATTTTCATCAAAGGATACGGTCGCATTCATTCAATCAATTTGGCCAATCATCTACTAATTTTCTCTATAGGATTAAATAACCCATAATTTAATTCTATTATTCTCACTAATTATTCTTCCTGATTATCATCCTCAATTAATTAATTTTATTAATTAATTGATTCGTTATCTGCAAACCATGGAAATTTACAATTTCCTAAGTTCTATTTTCCATCATTAATTCCATTTTCTACTAATTCTTATTTTGTGGAATAAAAGGATTTTTAATTCAAATATTCCATAAAATATTGCGTCATCATGACACTTGGATGTGACACCTTGTGGATCCTCCTTTGACACTTGGCTGAGACTTGTCATAATCAAATATTGGTTGAGGAATCTTATGACGCGTCATAGATTCTCTTCCAAATTTGACTCTCATGTGTCATAGAATCTTACATTTGGCATATTCTGTTATATGCATCATAGGAATCTCTTGCCACATCGCATGTCTGTGGGTGACAAATCCAATGCTCTCACCCTACATGAAAATTATAAAATGGATACACTTCCTCTCATTTCGGATCTGAATGCTTAAGTTTTGAAAATCCAAATCTTTGAATCCTTGAGTCTCTACTTCTTTGCATGTTGCATTCTCTCTTTCAAGCTTAAAATCACACTTCTAGTATTCTTATGGCATTATCCATATCATAGGCTTTGGCTTCAATCTTGTGTGCACTATAGGAAACTTTGGAGCTACAATCATTTGGAGAAGAAAGAAGAACATGGGAGCTACAAACAAAAAAGGGGGTTTCTATTGCTTTCTTAATTAGTTCGGCTTTCATGGTAGACTAGTGGGTGCTAACATATGATTATTGAGTTTTGTGATTTTCTCATAGTATGTTATGCATTTTAACTCATTTTTTTGGTCCTACATTTGGTGAACCCGACGTGAACATGCATATCTAACTTGGGTTTTCTTGTTTGTGCTTGTAGGTGCAAGGAAGGAGCTCACTTGGAAGGGTATAATGACTATCTGCTCTTCCTTTTCACACATAGATTAATCAAGGGGTCCAATAAAATGCTTATATGATTTTGTTTCATACATTCTATTAGCTTTCTATCCTAGGGTGCACTTTGCTCTGTTAGGGCGCACTTGGGACCCCTAGGAGCAGTTTTAGGAGCCCAGAAGACACCAAAACCTCTTTCCGTTGTTTCCAACTTACCAACTATGCCCATCTGGGCCCCAACTATGTCATTGATGCACTCTACACTATTTGGGTGCACTTGGGACTGTAGCTCTAAAATTTTTAGTTTTTGGGTCTTGATTAGTCACCCATTTCCCCACACCCTGCACCTGACTTCCCAACTACACCCTAAAACTACCAACTGCTCCCAACTGGGCCCCAACTATGTCATTGTCATAGTCTATACTATTTGGGCACACTTGGGGATGTACAGAGCCATTTTGGCCTTCTAGGGGGTAATTTGCACTATCAGAGCACACCTGGGTTCATAGTAAGCACATGTACCAATCAAAATTTTCATTTCAAGTTCCTATCACTCTCTAGCATATAGATTAGGTGATTTTGTGTTACTGATGATCTATTTGCAACAATGTGGTGATTGTGGGATGAAGACATGATCATAAACTACTAATGCTTTGTTTGCAGGACATTGTTGAAGACTTTGTGTGTCTTTCAAAACTATGTGCATGGATTTCCTAGATTAGATAACATTTCATTTGGTCTTAAAAAGAACCTTTTTCTTTTCTGCTTGGTGTGTCTATGGTGTTAGATCCCTAGGAGTTGCATTGGACATATCCTCTCGCCTCGCCATTCATGGATCTTAGGTGTAAGAGAAATCTGTGTAACTTCTATAGTAGGCCTGCCTTGGACCAAGATACTCGATATTGGGTATCCCAAGGGATGACCTCAGAGTGATAATGGGCCAAAGCTAGGTCAATGTTCCAGCCACTATATAAAACTCAATTACAGTGAAAACTGTGTTGGTGTTATTGCTGCATGATAGCTCTCCTCTAGTACCATTGTGGTGTGTCAAACCCCGATTCTTGGGGCTGGGAGACCTTCTACAGAAGTTTATCATTAACTTGTCGAACGGAATGCCCTTACTAAAACCATTTTAGTGGCCAAAATCCTTTCTATCCACTGGCTCAAGGGGTCACCCATGCCCGTGAAGACATCATTCTCGTGGTCCTTAGTAGAGGCAACAATCCCTTGGGAAGTCATGCCCCTTGGGAAGTGGATCTTGGTAGCCTCGAGAAGTGAGTGCGCTGTAAGGGGGAACCTGTGGTGCCAAGATCCTAGGTTGGCTGCTCTGGATAAGCACACCTCAACTTTGGTCCAAGTAGGAATTCAGTGTATACAGTCTTAAAAGCCTAGGTTGTGGTGTGTTTGTTAACTTTTACAACAACTATTCTTGTCTTAATGTGTCTTGCATGTGTGTAAAACATAATCAAGATAAAAGCCAAACTTTTAAATTTACACCTTGGATATCATTTGAACTTGTCAAAACATCACACATTGCCAAAAAATTTCAACCTTATCAAACTTTGCAAACATTGATTCAACACACTCGAACCTTGGAAAACATGGCGACTTGTGCTCTTAAATGTGCTTGGCAAAACGTAGATCTCACACTTGCATAGATTTCACTTGCATTCACCCTAGTCTAGGCTTCATTCTTACATCATATAGACTTCATATTGCACCTTTTAGTTCTCATTTAGTATCTATTACCTTTCTTATTGCATCCATTTAGGTTCAGTTTACTTTCCTTAGTTTTTGCATTCCCATCTCATAATCAACACTTTGCATTCACCACCTTGCATCTTTGCATACCTATTCATCATATTGACCAATTTATCCATAATTTTGAGTGACTTATCATCAATTTGAGCATCCAAACTAGCCCTAACATTGTCCTCTACCATTTACCTCTGTGTGACATCAATCCTGAAACCATAGCTTCTAGAATTGCCTCAGTTTCAGCCCAGCTTACCAACTGCGGCTAGAAACTACCAATTGCACCCAACTAGGCCCCAACTGCATAATTGACATAGTCTACACTATCTGGGTGCATTTGGTGGTCCTAAGATCTAGTTTTGGGTTCCAGATAACATTTTGGGGCTTCAACAGTGTCCTTAGGTACCTAGTTAGCTCCCCTTGCACTAGCTTGCCCAGATCTGCATTCTACAACACCTAATCGTCATCACCTTCACTTAAGACACCATTATATACATAATTTTTCATCTCCCATCCCATCCTAACATCAACCCCAACATCCTGGCTTCCTGGCATGTCAGTTTGGTAACCATACTCCTCAAAATTAGCAAACATTCTTCCTAGCTTACCAAATGCGCCTAGAAACTACCAACTGCGCCCAAACTAGCTCCAAGTGCATCAATGAAATAGTTGGTACTATTAGGGTGCACTTGGAATTTTTAGGGCACACTTGGGTACCTGTATGACCATTTTGGGCCTCCGAACTACACTTTAGGACCCCAAAACTACATCTAGGAGCCTCTAGACCTCCCTGTTCTGCACTTGACCCAAAACCGCATCTTGCACCCAAAATCCCCTTTTGCATCATAGGAATTGTCTGTATCACATATCCACTCAGCATCACCATCATTTTGAGTCCTCAAAACATCATTTTGAACCCCCAAAACCTTTGAATTTAGTCAAAATCCTAGAAAAAGTATAAGTCTTAGAGTATCTCCTAGTGTTGATGGATAATGGATCTTGACTAGTCCTTTTATCTTTGCTTATCATTTTCTTTGGTCAAAATTTATCTATGTCTTGATATATTTGACCTTTTCATCTTTTATCAATTTGATTTTTTTGTCTTTTATCAGTTTTTGGTCAAGATCCAAAGTCCTTTATCACAAGGTTAAACTCTTAGGCAAAATACTTTCAAAAGGTTTTATCTAAGTTCAAAACTTTCCATATATCATTTTCATAGCATCCCCAAATGTCATTTTGACCTACCCTAGTAGTATATCACCTTCATATTGCATGGATCAAAATCCTTAACATCATTTTTACTACCAATCCCTATCAAATTGTCCATCAACCAAATTACCTTCTTGAGCATTTACCCTCATTTTGCATGTCCCAAATGTCATTACGAACCCTAGAACATCATCCTATGCATAAATCAACCTTTAGCATCCTTAAAAAGTCTAAAACATAACCCTAATTGTCATTTTGCATACCTTAGAGTCATTTTCATCCCCTCTAGTCAAACTTCAAAACATCACCTTGCATTTGCATTTGCATAACATCCCTAGGACATTTGCACTTTGCACATAAAAACCATAATTCATCTAGCATTTCCTCACACTTCATAACTTTCCTAAACACTTAAAAATCCCAAAAACACTCATATCTTGCATACCCACCACTCTTTGCACTCTTAGGTATCATGCCAGCACTTACTAGGAGACAAGTAGCTTAGAGACCAGAGGAACTCTATCAACCTTTATTTTTTGAGGCACAAACACAACCAAAACCTCATCCAAGACAAAGAAAGAGCAAGAAAATCCAACAAACCTTTGATGAAGACCAAATTGAGACATTGCAACCATTACTATCAGACCCTTTGAATATGTATCCGCAAGATCCTCATAATCAAGCTATGGCACAACAAACCTTGAACAATGCACCTATCATGAGATTTCCTCCAAACACTTTCCTCACACATGGGATGGTTCAATGGAGTCTTGACTTTGAACCTATATTCGTGCCAATGCCACCAGGAGAAGGAAGTGTAACAACCTCACCTGAAGATGGACAATCACATTCATTTGAATTTAGCCAACCTAACACATCAAACATACAACAAGGTATTGTACACCTAAGTGATGACTCTGACATTGATTATGGCATCATTGATGAAGAAATGGCTAGGGCATGTCAAGACAAAAGTTTTTGTAAGAACTTCAAACATGTGGCAGGTCAAGAAATTGTCAAATTTAACCCAAACTTGGAAGGTCCTAAGTCCAAAAATCAAACCAACACAACAATTGAAAACATCCAACCCATGATAAATTTGGACTTAGAAAAGGGAAAACAACCTTTAGAGTTTTCAAATGCAATAATGGCACCTATAAGATCCCATCAAGAACCAACAATTGAAATCCTCCAAAGTACATTTGAACACATCAATGTCAACCCCTTGTTTGATGAAATACCACCAATCCCTAAACACCCCAAAAGGACATCAAGAATTGATTTTAGTCACATGATGAAACAACAAGATGCACCTAAAGGGACCCGTGCTCTAGGGATGCCAGACATACCTTCTTTGGAGGCAAATCAACAAAGTACACCTTTGCTCCTAACTTTACCCAGTGCTACGACATCAAACACTATGGAGCCTCTCATAAATACAACATGTGAAACATCAAGCACAACCATCCCTATGGACACACAAAGGAAAAGTCTTATTGACATTACACCTGTTCCCAATAGAAATGCATCTCATAGTCAAGTCAATATGATGTCACAAGCAGGAAAATCTAACACACAAAGGTACCAAAACCATAATCCAAACATGACGTTCAATTCTCAAGGACTTAGTCAACCCCCATGACAACAACAACCTACAATGGTACAAGGACTCAACACTTCCAAGGCACAACCAAGTCTACATCCGCTTGATACACATCCCACATATCAACAACAACATCAAACACAACAACAACAACCACAAGTGGGGCAAACATCCAACATTCCTAACACACAATCCCATGTGGACCCACTTGAATTACACACAATTTATCAAAAACAATTCCAACAACAACAAATGATGTTTGCTAAACAACAAGAGCAACTCAAGCAACAATTGGAATACCAAAGATGCCTTGAGCAACAAATCGCATACCAGCAACATTTGTTACAACAACAACACGTGCCACAAGAACCTCAACAAATACCTCTAGAACAACAAGCATGCACATGGTCTCACATACAACCAACAGAGGTATCCCAACAACAACCACAACATATGACACAACAACAACACATGGTACAACAATCATAGTCAATCCCACAACAAATGCCACATCAAATACCACAACGAGTTCCCCAACAACAAGGACCTTTCTGTCTTTGAGGTGCCAACATACCTCCACCACCTAGGGACACTTCATCAGACTCATTAGACACAGAAATGTCAGAACCAAGTAGACATAGTTCTCGCCATAGCAAACGATCTACTCATAGACACAAAAGACTTGAAGGAAAGACCATCATGCAAAACCCCAATGAAGAACTATTACAAAAATTCAAACAACTTTCCAAACAAGTTGAGGCATTGGGAGTCCAAAAGAAACAAGCTCTATATACAGAAAGGGACCTACGTCCTAACCCATTCGATAAAAGTCTGTATATGCCTCCATTCCAAAAACACTTTGAAGCTCCAAGGTTTGAAAAATATCGAGGAAAAGGAAACCCTATTGATCACATTTGAGAATTTTGTGCTTCATGCACCGAACTCAGTGATGAGCCCACATACCTTATGAGATTGTTCCCTCGTTCTCTAGGTGGGCTTGCACTTGAATGGTACTCCAAACTTCCTGGTAATATCAAATCTTGGTCAGAACTAGCAGACAAGTTTATCTCCCACTTTGCCTTTAACATCACAAATGAGGTGACACTTTCTAATTTGTGCTTGACTAAACAGAAGGCAAGAGAATCATTCATCACATTCTTATTGCGTTGGAGAAATCTAGTTAGTCAATGCTCACTAGATATTCCTGAAGAACAAAAAGTAAACCTGTGCATTGAAAAATTAGTCCCGGACTTAATGTATGAACTCAAAATCAAGAGTCCAAGCACCATTTCTAAACTAATGAAAAAGGGGGCTAGTATTGAAGATGCTCTTATCTGTAAGGGAGTCCTCAAGATAAACAAAGAAAACACAAACACCAACTCGTCTAATGACAAGGCAAAATTTTTCTCCAAAAACAAGTATGTGACTAATGATGGTATTGTGGATGCTCACACAATTAGTACAGCACAACCTCAATTGACTTTGAAAGGTGTAAACCCTAAAAATTCACAAACCTCTAATCAAACATCAGCTCCACAATAGAAAACTAAGACTCCCATGCAAGATAAACCTCAAAGACATCCTAGAACCAGAGACAAGAAATTCACACCATTGGGAATACCACTTGAGACTGCATTACAATAGTTACTGAGTAATAACTTCCTGCAGCTACCCCCAATCAAAGATGAACCATTAACTAAAGCAGTTTGGTGGGATGACAAAAAGTATTGTGATTACTATCGCACCAAAGGACACAAGACTTCATCATGCTTCCAATTGAAATGTGCAATACAAGACCTTATTGCTAATGTTGTCATCATAGTTGATCCATCACTATTAGCATCCAACTCTGATCACACTATTTTCAAAGATCCTTTGGGTAATCATGACAAAGAGAAACCCTCAAGTTCAAACTCAAACTCACAAGGTAATGTGAATTACACATGCACCGGCTATGACTACACCATCAATTGCTTTAATGAGTCTGAATTTCACATATCCACATTCACATTGAAGGTTGAAGACCCTCGTTGTGCTGTCACTACAAGCTATAGCAAAATCACCCTACCTGGAGCCCCATATAGACCTACTACTTCTACTAGACCTGCACCTCCAAGTAGACCTACTGTTCCTACTTCATCTGATTATAGCCTTGTTGAACAACTCAGAAAAACCCCTGCACAAATATCCATTTTGGACCTACTGCATGCATCTCCCCAACATCAGAAGATCTTGGATCAAGCCCTTAAAGAGTCAGTAGTCCCAGATAACATTGATGTTGCCCAGTTCCAAGCCATGGTTGGGAACCTATCTGCATCACAACATATCACTTTTTCACCCCGAGATATTCCTAAGGACAAACCTAACCATAATGATCCCCTTTATCTCAAAGTCTTCATCCATAATGCCAAAGTCAGACGTATCTTAATAGATGGAGGAGTAGGACTGAACATCTGTACTCTTAAGGTTGTCAATAATTTGGGTTATTCTAAAGATGATGTGGATCCATCTCGAAGAATCACAATAAAAGCCTATGATGACAGTGAACACTATTCCAAGGGCATCATCACATTACTTATCAGAGTTGGTCTAGCTACTGAAGACACATTGTTCCATGTCCTAGACATCGAAATGAATTGTAACATGATACTAGGACGCCCTTGGTTTCATGCTATGAAAGCAGTCCCTTCTACATATCATCAATGTCTGAAGTTTTCCTATCACAATGTAGAGGTTACCATCCCCAGTGATCCAAATCCTTTCCAGTTTTGTGCTAATCTAAGAGATGCTACTGCATTCCAAATCCCAACAAACAATGAAGCACAACCCATAGATCCCTCTAAGTATGTGGATGCCAATATACTACTTAGTAAAGCCAAGGAAAAGATGAAGATTGAAGACAATGGGTGTGGAGAGTACTTTATGCCTCAAGTCTCTCACATTAGGGAGTCACCACTTTCTCCCATCAGTACAAAGAATTATTCTTCTATCAATGAGAATACATCCGTATGTATTGAGAAAGAAAAAGTAGAATGAGAACCCACTTTGATATCTCCTAGCAAGTATGGACTTGGGTTTACCATCATGCAGAAACAAGGCTATGATGGCTATAGTGGTCTTGGATCTCAGAAACAAGGAATCATTGAACCTATCACTATAGAAGGACAACCTCCTAGTTTGGGGCTTTGATTTAAACCATTATGAATAGGTCCTCCTAGTACTACAGTACCTACATGTAAGACTATGGATGTTTCGAATGATGAAAAGGCATCTGAGGATATCCCACTTGAAACCAACAATCCCCTAGCCTCTGAGCATAACACCAATGACCCAGTTGAATGAGTTACCCATATATCTACCTTCAACCAAAGCCCATTCAACACTGATGATGACATCTCCTCAAGTTATCTTGAACCTTTGGATTGGCGCCAATGTGGACCACCAATTTTTGATCAATTCGATGATGATGACACTCTCATAATAGACTTTGAAGGCATTATGATTGAAGATCATAAAGAAGAAATTTCTCCTAAAGAGAACACATTGACATACTTTGGGGAGCCTACTCCACCTTCTAGTTACAAAGAAAAAAGAGAAAGAAATAACAAGCATAGGTCTCTTGGTGAAAACCGAAAGGCACCATTAGACCATAAAAAATGAAAATCTAAGCAGCTCCCAATGATACAAAATGAAAAATATGATGCCACGAATATCAGTGTTCCAGTGTTCAACATGCCAAAAGTCTTTTGGAGCTCTCTCAATCAGCGTTCATGTGGAAGGTCATTGGTCTCAACCCTCCCAACCCTCCCTTATATCCCTTTGTTTATCCTCAAATCCAACTACCTACTTTGTCCAATAACCAAAACCATTCCTTTATCCAAAAAGCCTTTGCATATGTCATCATCAGTGACATCCCACATGACATTTCTATTGACCCAATTATCCTTAGGTGCCTTGATTTGCAAGAGATAGACATTGTCTTACATACGGTATACGATGGTATATCTCGAGGCCTTTCTAGCGGTTTGATTTTAGCTACAGACTTGGAAAAAATCCTACGTAGTTATGGTTAGTCATGGATCCATAGCTCATTAGCTAGCAGCACCAACAACAGATATCTTCTCAGCATTTTTCAGTGACATTCTTGATTCCATCTAAAAGTCCTAAAAAAAATACCAAAAAAAAAGGAAAAATTCATGAAAAAAAAAAAAGAAAAAAGAAAGAAAAAAAGAAAGAAAGAAGAGGATGCCTTGATGAAAACCTGGCATACAGGTGTCTTGGCACAAAAATTTGAGTCAAGAGAAAAATTCCATCCAAAAGTGAAAACCTAGAAAATAGGCACTTTGGGCAAGTACCATGGTGAAAACCTGGCAAACAAGCACGATGTGTAATCAATTATTGCTCCTCCATCTATCAGGATTCCATCTGGTCTTTTCCCCCTCTATCATTCTTTGATCATATCCTTCATATTGCAAGACATCCTTGGTTCCTTATCATGGCTCACGAACTAGTTAATGTCCTTTGTTATCTTACCAAGCATTACCAGTTTGTACACACTCTGTCATTGGCCTTTGTACATAGTCTACGTCTTGTCTGGGGGCATATTACCTACATAGTACGTAAGTTTGAATTTGAACTAGGGGCATACCCCTAAGTGCTTTTTATCCATTAAATCTATCACATAATAGATTGGAGCTAACACTTCTTTATGCTTATACGATCCTGAAAAAATCCCTAAAAATCATAAAATGTCCTGAGAAAATCACTAAAAATCACATAATGTCCTAAAAAAAAATCCTTAAAAATTCTAGTACGATCCTGAAAAAATCCCTAAAAATCATAAAATGTCCTAAAAAAAACCCTAAAAATCGTAAAATGTCCTAAAGAAACTAGTCACGCAAAAAAATCAGATATCCAAAAAACCCTAAAAATCACAAAACTCGTCAAAAATTTGCAATAAACTTTGTACATTTTCACTATGGATAACCACCCCTTTTGAGCAAACACTTACACTTTAAATTGATATAAAGTGTAAATTGAGCTACTCGATGATATAAATTGATCTATGAGGGTGGCCGGGATGGTTCATGGTCATCTTTTTCTATTTTTGTCTGTTACAATGTACCTTTGAGAGTCTGGGGCATGTACATATGCCTTAGGAAGGATAAGGTCATTCTCTATTTGCATCATGCTTGTTTATGCAAAAGGCTTGCATTTGCGCTCTGGCCCTTTATGCCATGATGCGTTGCATTCTATTTGCCATATCAAAATAAAGCTCCATTTGACATATAGTGCACTTTTTAGAAGCAAAAGTCTTTCCATCATACTAACATCTCCTCATCTCCTCATCTCGTCTTTCTTCATCATCTCATTCTCCATCACCATGATCATGTCTTCTGATTCACCAAATCATCTTCATCTTGCATTCATGCATTCTTGCATCATCCTACGCTGTCAATCAACTTTCTATGGCTTTCCACCTAGTTCAACCTCAGTCTAACATTTGTCTCATCATATTTGACCAAATATGACCATTTTTGATGATTTCCCTCATGTTATGATATCTTTCCATCATTTTGGGCATGCACGCACAATTTTGGGTCCACACTCTAGGCCTCATAACTTTCACATTTTAGGTCTGATTTTCATTCCATCAGTTGCTATGGTTTTGTCTTCTTGTTGTTGATAAATTGACTTATCATATGCTTATCTTAGTCAATTTATCAAGGGGGCACCCATATATATCATCCCTACTGGGGCATGTTGTGGCTTTCTCATTAGTTATTCTTTGATACAACACTCTAAATCACATTGTATCAAAGAGGGGCAAATTGTAGACGCTCAAAAATGGTTCGCATCTACGACCTCATCACTTCTTCATACTAATTTGTCCCATTTTCTCATTCTACTAACTTTGATCTTTTGGCCAGATTGACCATATTTTGTCATTTGTATCCCCTTTCACATCAATTTCATATCAACTCAGAATCATATCAAATCAACTCGAAATCATATCAAATCAACTTGGAATCACCCCAAATCAACTCAGAATCACTTGAAATCAGTCCTAATCAACCCAAAACATATCAAACATCCAAAATCAATCATCATTTATCCGCTCCTAGGCATTGTTGTGGCTTTCAGTGTCTTGGAAACCTATGAACTTATCAATCTTATCAATCTGACCTTAGTATTGTCATGGCTCTCAGTACTAGGTCAAAATATCATTCATGTCATTCAATATTTGATTTATTTGAGGATTTCAATGTTAGATCATGGAATCATCAACCATTTTAATAATATTGACAGTGTCCATCAGTGTTATTATGATCAAACCTTATCAATCAATTTCAATCCTGTTGCATTTACAATGTCGATTAAATGTTACATATCAATTAAGTCATGTCATGTGTCCTTGGAATGTTATCAATTTCAATCTATCAATTAATTTGACCATGGCTTTGGTCTACCTTTTCATCATCTTATTCGATATCCATCATCGTCACATTTTCATCAAAAGATATGGTCGCATTCATTTAATCAATTTGGCCAATCATCTACTAATTTTCTTTATAGGATTAAATAACCCATAATTTAATTCTATTATTCTCACTAATTATTCTTCCTGATTATCATACTCAATTAATTAATTTTATTAATTAATTGATTCATTATCTGCAAACCATGGAAATTTACAATTTCCTAAGTTCTATTTTCCATCATTAATTTCATTTTCTACTAATTCTTATTTTGTGGAATAAAAGGATTTTTAATTCAAATATTCCATAAAATATTTCATCATCATGACACTTGGATGTGATACCTCATGGATTCTCCTTTGACACTTGGTTAAGATTTGTCATAATCAAATATTCTTATCTCTTACGCATGTCCCTATTTGGCTTATTCGTCATAGATTCTTGGCTTTAAGTGGGTTAAAGAATCTTATGACGCGTCATAGATTCTCTTCCAAATTTGACTCTCGTGTGTCATAGAATCTTACTTTTGGCATATTCTGTCATATGCATCATAGGAATTATTATTACCTCTTATGCATGTCCCTATTTGGCTTATTCATCATAGATTCTTGGCTTTAAGTGGGTTGAGGAATCTTATGACACGTCATAGATTCTCTTCCAAATTTGACTCTCATGTGTCATAGAATCTTACCTTTGGCATATTTTGTCATATGCGTCATAGGAATCTCTTGCCACATCGCATGTTTGTGGGTGACAAATCCAATGCTCTTACCCTACATGAAAATTATAAAATGGACACTTTTTCTCTCATTTTGGGTCTCTTGGATCTAGAATGCTTAAGTCTTGAATCCTTGAATCTTTGAGTTTTTGAGTCTTAAATAATTTGCATTTTGCATTCTCTCTCTCACATAAAATCACGCTTCAAGTATTCTCATGGCATTATCACTATCATAGGCTTTTGCTTCAATTTTGTGTGCACTATAGGCAACTTTGGAGCTACAATCATTTGGAGAAGAAAGAAGGACATTGGAGCTACAAATGGAAAAGGGAGTTTGTGATTATGTTTGCTTTCTTTTGTTTAGTTTGGCTTTTATGGTAGACTAGTGGGTGCTAATGTATGATTATTGAGTTTGTGATTTTCTCATAGTATGTTATGCTTTTAGCCCATTTTCTGGTCCTATAGCCACCCTATAACCAAATTCAACAAGGTTCTCCACAATTCAAGCCTCACAAAAGAACTCAATCTGATACCACTTGATGCAAGGAGCAAGGGAAAACTTATAGACATGTGGAATAAAATCAACTTAATCCTACCAACACTTCCCTACCCATAGTTACACACAAAAGCTACATACACAAATCAGATAACCAAAAAGAACACAAGGCTAGATGCAACATATTTCATAGGTATAATTATTTCACTTTACATATAAAGAAACCACAACATGCCTAACTTTGAGGCCTTCCTGGTTGGGGCCATTTAAAAATAAAATTATAAAATCAGAGGCCTAGTTCGCATCTTCTATCTATTCTTATAAGAATGTTTCCTTCCTACATCTAACCAAGTTTCTTTTATAGCTAGCTAAGCCACAAGTCAAACAATCAAGCATTTAGTTACAATTTAGGTCCAATCTTGGAAGAGTAAACCAAAAAATAAGAAAATGATAACATAAAATCATGTGAAGTTAATGGTAGGTCCACATATGTGTTAGGAGTCAGCTTCCAACTAAACAAGTTTCCACATAACCATAGGAAACTATGCCAAATTAAACAACACACTATGCAGGATGAAAGTAATAGGAAAATAGGGACTGCAAATAATGACACATAAATTGAAGTAGATGAAACATTAGAATTTGTGCACATAGGAAAAGGATTTAGAATAGGTCCTTAACATGATTTCAATTACAAAACATGAAACCAAAAGTAACAATTACTATTTCATAAACATCATATTGGTACAAAAAAGATAAATAAATTGGTTGATGCAAGATTGCTGAAAGACCCAAGATGCTCTTGCATCAAGTAAACTTCTCAAGTTTATCTTCATCAATCACTTCCTTCTATTTCTTAATGATCAACCAATATCTCATATCCATGCATATTAAATGTGTCTTCATCTTCTCCTTCTAACTATCATAGTTGTCTCCATCAAACTTTGGGCTTTTTTTTTTTTTTCTGAAATGACTTGCCATAGATGTCCTTAAACTATTAAACTTCTCCTTCAAGGACCTAATGATCTGATACTAATTATTAGAAAGTGAAGTCCACCAAGATAATTGAGGGGGGGAGGGGGTTGAACCCATTATTTGATTAAAATAACTCTTATTAACCTTATTAAATTTGAAACATGTAATTGTTATCCCTAAAAGTTGCGTCTAGACTAGATTCTAACTCAGTCAACTTTGAGTAACATGGAAACACTCCTAGATAGTGGGAAGTACCTAAGTTAGGAGTGAATATCTAAGTTATAGGCTAACTCCTCTTGATGTCTCACTAATTTACTTCTTCAAACAAGAAAATAAACTTGAAGGGGAAAGGTATAGAAGGATTGCTTGGCAATAAATACTGGAAAAGTAAAAGGAGGTGATACACTGGATGGTAGGATGAAGATGTTGTTGGCTTGACTTGATGGAACACTTCCAGAAAACTAACAAGAACTCAATATTAAAAAGAATCATCCATGTATAAATATTTTTCAAAAAGGATACAATTCAGACAAGAAGTTAAAATGAATGCTAACATTCACAATGTCACAACTTGAAGAAAGGTCGAGTATCTCGACTTGCAACTATATGAATAATAAAATATCACTTAAAGTTAAAACTGAGACAAAATCTAGGGATTCAAAAAGTAAATCACAATAAATTCTATCAAATCAAAACCTTAAGCAACAAGCAAACACAATAAGGGTTTTAAGACTGTTCCTTCATTCAAATTTGAAAGGGTCATTGAACAACATTCATCTAGATTGATTGTAGAAAATAAAGTGATTTGCCAAGAAAGACATGGATGACTTCTAAGAGATCTCAATAATGTTATCTTGCATAAGACTTAGAAATGCCAACCCTTTTTTCACATCTTGGGAATCCTTAAATAGACCAAGATTGCAACAAGCTTTAGATGGGAGGGGCACTTGTCAAAAAAAAGAAGAAAGAGTACATATATCTTAGAGAATTACATTCACCATTAACTTTTACATCTCCCATCATGGGTAAGACCAAGACAATAATTATGGAAAATCTAGGTGCTACATGCTGTAGGAGTACCTTAACTACCCTTTTCTTCTTGTGGCACTCAAAGATCAAAACCACAACCGCCCCGCCAGCATAACATTAACCCTCATAACTATATTTGAGGAAAGATTCTATATTTCTTCACGATCATCTCATGGAATGATTAGATCTAATCTCCACCATACCTATACTCAATCATAGATCTAATATTCATTAAAACTGCCCTGCCTAAATCACCAACTCACCTCCTTGATTGATGCCAACTTGTACCACTTCATTTTTGTATTGATATTGTGCCACCCTAGGGTAAAATTTAATTGATTTCCAAGACATATTCATGTAGTACAACATGATAATCTAGGCACACAACTCTTTGGTTGATTTCATAAATGACTTTCCAATAGGGTCATATACATAATAGTTGAAAAGTCAACTTTAAACTTTGATTCTTGATCTCTCAGCACTATGACCTTACGACATATTAGAGAGGAAAACCCTTCGTAATATCTTACTATGAGGGCCCTAGCTTCACAATCCTATGATTTTTATAAATCCTCTTTATATCACAGTGTCACGAGCCCATAAAAAAAACTCTACGACCATATGAAAAACTATGTATTATAGCATTGGAACATGCTTTTAGCCTCCTAGGACCTTAAAATCACCCTTTTCCTTCATTGGTGTTGCATCAATAGTTTGATATTTATCCTTCATGATCTGATGAAAAACAACAATTGTAAGATCATAACTTGCATTAATGGCCCCTGATATCTCTTGAAATACTGTCATATTTGATTTCTAGGCATGATTGTGTGAGTTTTTTCGTTCTCCTTGATACACTTGCATCTTGATGATGGATCATGTAGTATGATCCAAAATGTTGATGACAAAAAAGCTCACACAATCATGCCTAGAAATCAAATATGACAGTATTTATGGATTGTGGAAATCTGATAGCTCTGATCTCTTGACATACTGCTTATCATAGCATTGGAGCCTAAAATCTTTATCGATCAATACTCTTCTGAAAGTTGAGACTCACAATGCTATGACAATAGGAACTCATAAGACTGGGTCCACTTGGACATGGGTCACCTCCTCACTTTGTCACTATTGATAAAGACCTTTTAGTTTCCATTAGTGGCAAAGCAATAACTATAAATCTACCATAGATCTACCATGAAAAATATCCTTGAATCTTCTCTATGCCCCTCAAAATATTTGGCCAATGGGAATGCATCTGTATGCCAACCTATCTTGACATTGCCTTTGTCATATTGTGGCCCACCATATGAAGTTGACCCTACATATTCATGTGGCAAGTGCTTGCTATGTTACTTTGGATAAAGACCTTGCAACTCCCCATAGTGACAAAGCGACAATCCTTGATCTGCTAAAGATCAAGGGCCCTCATGATTTTTCTAATTTTGTGATAAAATGGGACCCATAGAACATGAATATTATAACAAATAAAGTTTTCATAACCATAAGACATGCAAATTTACAAGATTAAAACCTAGGGATATAATGATAAAACACAGTCAATATTTTATGTATCCCCTAATGGCATGGGCATTTAATGAGATAAAATATTTCATTCTCAACACCATAAGAAATATAGCTAGTAAATCTATCCATTTTGTGCATGGTGATAAAAATGGGCAACATTTTTGGTGACTTCTACTAAATGGTTGTCTACTAGATATCAAACCAGTAGCCTTAGGTAATCTGCTGGGCATAGAGTCACCCAAGAATGATAATGGACTTTAAGATGATGGTCGCACATGCACATATATATGCACTTGGATCAAGAATTTCCAGGGAAGGATACTAAGAAAAGAGGCATTCTATATTGGTAGATGTGCAACAACTTGCTTGCTTAGACTTCTAGAACCTTAGGAATTAATTGAAATGACAGAAGACTATAACTAAACACATGTGTATAGGGCCACACTTAGGGAAAAAGGAAATAAGGAATATATATATAGAACAAAAATGATACATATGTTGGGAACAATTGATTAATTGCGTATTGTCTTTGATGTTACACAAAATGTCATATCATTGCTAGTTAGTGTATGCCAAGCTCACTTGAGTAGTGAAGTTAGTTTCCAGTGTCCACCGAGCATTTCAAAGTTTTCTTAGTTTAGAAGACAATGTCTACTGAGTTCACTCAGGTGACAATAGAAAGTGTACAAAATTTGAGTGTTAACCAAGCTCACTCAATTACCAAAAGAACTTTGTGTATATGCAGTATTAATCGAGTTCACTTGGTTAACACAAGAAAATTGCTTTGAGTTAGTATCTACCAAGTAGGGTTGGCTAACGAAGGATTTTCTTGTTTCAGCATATTGAGTTCAATTGAATTGTTTGTTGTTTCGAACTAACTGAGAAGATGAATATTAATTATTCTAAGTTGTATTCAAGCCAAATTGAAAATTTGTAAGATATAAATATAAGGTCAAGTTGAGGATTGAATGTGGTGGAACATAATAAAATATTTGATGATGCTTAGAGGAAGCAAATTAGAAGGATAAGCAGAATATCCTTGTTGAGATGCAAAGATACATTCGATCAGGAAGGATCAAGTATACAAGCCAAAATTGAGAACTCTAATCAACAATTTAGTTGCATCAGAAATTAGGTCATCTCATTGTTACTCTCTAACCATTGTAGTAGTGATCTAAATCTCTTTATAGATTTGGCTTAATAGCCATTTTGTAAATCATCTAACAAGGTGGCATTTCTATTGAATTGTCTAAAGACCTCCAACAAGGCCCCTCCTAACAGGGTGATTAAATCCTCTAATAGGGACACACTTAACAATGTGTTTTGTGACCTTTAATAGGATTGGCTCCTAAAAATCCTCACTTTTAAAGAGTGAAAATGATTAACTAGTTCCAATTGGCAATTTTTCCCAAATTGGGTTTTTACGTAAATATTGGTGTCACTTGTGTTCATGCTATTTCTTTTATATGTCCACAAATAAGTCAAAGTAAGATCAATCATAGATAATATCTTAAGATTTTCATGGTAAGATTTTGCCAAGTTAGTTCAATGTTTATCAAGTTGTAACATTTTTCCTATGTGTTTACTGAGTTATAACAGAGATCAATTTTGAGTTGTATTGACATCTAAGGTATCTAGGATTTATTTTTGTGGTAATTGATTCACCCCTCCCCTCTTAGTTAATCCTCTTATATTTACAACAACATAGGTAGATCATGCCTTGAAATAGAGCTTGAGATGTATCCCATTTATAGGGATAGGTAGAATTTCTCCCTCCATAGTTGAGAGCTGGTAGGCATTGTGTTCTTTGCATTATGAGATCATGAATGGGATAATACACACATTTTCAAACTTATTATGATGACCCAGTCTAATTTTAAGAACATCCCACCACAAAACTAGATCTCATTCCTTAAATACCTTGAGCCTAGACCTCTTGTCAAACACCCTCTTGGTTTGTATCTACTGATGTTCCATTGTTCACAATGATTTACTCCTTTCTTCTTCAAGCTCCAATAACTTCACACACCTCAACTTCAAAGGATCATCCTCTTCAAAAAGCATCAGACTGTTAGTAAGCTCTAATGATGGAAACTCTATAGAAATATATAGTTTGGCTTGTTTCCCATACATAAGAACATAGGGTAAGTTGCCTAGAATCTACTTGGGGGCAATTCTATCAAGCCATAAGGCTTATCTCAATTTGGAATGTCATTCTCATTTGTTATTTGCTAAAGTCCTCTTCAATATCCTCAGACAATTTTTGTTTGTACTCTTAGGCAGTCCATTACCCTAAGGATAATAATTCGATGAAGTGTTGAGATACACTCCATTCTTCAATGCCCATTCAATTATTCTTGTTCCCACAAACACAAAGGTATTGTCAGATATAATGGATTTAGGAACTCCAAATCTATAGATTAGATCATAATAGAAGTTTAGAATAGAAGTCTCAATGGCCTCTTTTAGGGCTACTGCCTCCATCCAATGTGTGAAATAATCTATGGCAGTTAGAATCTATTTGTGATTAGCACTAGCATTTGGATTTATGGGGTTGTTGGAAATATAAGAGGAGTAATTTAGAGTGGAGGGGTGAATAAATTACCAATAAAATAAATCCCAAATCCCTTTAGATGTCAATACAAAGTAAACTCTAAAAATTGAATACTGTTGATGCTCGACAAATACACATAAAATACTATAACTCGGTAAATAGTAAATATGCTCAGTAAGTACTTAACATGAAAATATTAGATGTTATCTATGATTACCATTATTTTAACTTAGATTCAAACACATAAAATAATATACCATGAACACAATTGACACCAAGATTTAACATGGAAACCCAATTTGGGAAAACCACCAATTGCAACTAGTTACTGTTTTCACTATTCTGAAGTGAATCCTATTAGGAGCCAATGCTGTTAAAGGTTAAAAAACACACTGTTAGGTGTGACCCTATTAAAGGATTTAATCACCTTGTTAGGAGTGTCCTTTTTATAGGTCTATATACAATTCAATAGAACTACCACCTTGTTAGAGGTTGAATAAATAACTGTTAAGACAAATTTGTTAAGAGATTTAGATCACTGCTACAATGATTAGAGAATAACAATAAGATACTTTATTTTTGATGCAACTGAATTACTGATTATAGATCTATATTATAGCTTGTACTTGATCCTTCTTGATCTAATATATTTCTTTTTAGCTTCACAAGGATATTTTTCTTATCCTTTTGATTCACTTCCTTGTTGCACCATTAGAACTTCAAAATATTCCATGTATTCACATTCTTACACACTTTCAAATTATCAACTTGACAATATACTTATATCATTCATATTGTCAAGTTGGCTCATATATAAATTAGAATAACTAATATTCATCACCTCAATTGGCTAGAACCAATAGATAAATTAATTAAACTCAATATGCCAAAATAAGAAAATCCTTTGTTAGCCAACCTAGCTCAGTAGACACTAACTCAAAAATGATTTTCTTGTGTTAACTAAGTGAACTTGGTTAACATTGCATATTCATGAAGATCCTTTGCTAACTGAGTGAGCTCTATTAACACTGGTTCCATCCAACATTTCCTTCATTAATTGAGTGAGCTTGGTTAACACTCATCTTCTATAAACTTTCCTTTGACACTCGAGTTGACTCAGTAGACATTGCCTTCTAAACTAAGCAAGCAAATGAATGCTTGGTAGACACATAAAACTATCTTCACTATCCGAGTGAGCTTGGCATGCAATGACTAACAATGATATGACATTTGTGTAACATCAAAGACAATACACAATTAGTCAATTGTATCCAACAATCTCCCTCTTTGGAATTGATGGCAACATAACATGTTATAACACAATGAAAATTTATCTATGAGAACTTTCTTTGTTAGTATGAACTCTTTTTGTCTTTAGTTTCTCCCTGTGTTAGAAAACTTTTGTCAACAACTATTACCAAGTTCATTCTCCCTCATAAACATCTTTATGATAGCATACTTCTCCCTCTTATAGAAAACTTCTCCTTCTATTTAAAATTTCTTATGAGATATGACAGTGAACTTCTCCCTCTTTGACAACACATGCAAAAGACAAAAACTTTATTGATATCAATGTACCTTAAGTATTGATTCATTTGCAAAATGCCCTTGTCAATACTACACCAACTGATTGATCTTCAACAGGTTTTGGTTGATGCATCACTAAACTTCATTTAGTGAGCTTCAGATAGGAGAATGACCCCTAGCTCACCTCTTAGATACACAAATGGTATTGGAAATATAAGAGGAGTAACTAAGAGGGGAGGGGTGAATTAGTTACTACTAAAATAAATCCCAAATCCCTTAGATGTCAGTACAAAATATAATCTAAAAACCAAATACTGCTGATGCTCCATAAACATACATAAAATGCTGTAACTCAATAATTATTGAATGTGCTCGGTAAATGTTTAACATGCAAAATTTAGATGTTAATTATGATTACCCTTAATTTAACTTAGTTGTAAACACAAAGAAAAACAACATGAACACATTTGACACTAGGATTTAATGTGGAAATCCAATTTGAGAAAAGCCACCAATTGTAACTAGTTACTATTTTCACTCTTTAGAAGTGAGCCCTATTAGGAGCCAACCCTGTTAAAGGTTACAAAACACACTATTAGGTGTGATCCTATTAAAGGATTTAATCACCCTGTTAGGAGTGGCCTTGTTAGAGGTCTTGAGACAATTCAATAGAACTTCCACCTTGTTAGAGGATTTACAAATAGCTGTTAAGATAACTCTGTTAGGAGATTTAGATCACTGCTACAATAGTTAGAGAGTAACAATGAGATGACCCAATTGGAATGCAACTGAATTGCTGATTACAAATCTTTGTTCTAACTTGTACTTGATCCTTCTTGATTGAATATAAATTTTCTACTCCATAAGGATATTCTACTTATCCTTCAAATTCGCTTCCTCTCTTCATCATAAAATCTTCAATTCATTCATCACATCTTCACACTCTTGCACACTTTGAATCCACAACTTGACCTTATACATATATCTTTCATATTGTCAAGTTAGCTCATATACAACTTAGAATAATTAATATTCATCACCTTAGCCAGCTAGAACCAATAGATAAATCAATTGAGCTTAATATTCCAAAGAAAATCCTTCGTTAGCTAACCCAACTTGGTAGATAGTAACTCAAAAGAGATTTCCTATGTTAACCAATAGAAGCTCAGTTAACACTAAAAACTTGTGAAGAACCTTTGGCAATCGAGTTAGCTCGATTAGCACTAGTTCCATCCAACTTGTCTTCATTAAATAAGTGAGCTCGGTTAAAACTCATATTTTGTAGACATTCCTTTGACGCCCAAGTGAGCTCAGTAGACACTGCCTTCTAAACTAGGCAACTACAAGAATGCTCTAAAGACATAGAAAACTATCTTCACTGTGTTGGAATGTTCAAAATGGGAAGAGTACTTCTAAGAGGGGGGGGGGGGTGAATCAGACATACCACACTTTTAACCTTTCCAAATCTGTTAAATCAAATAACTGAAAAGTAAATTGCATGCATGTAAACATATAAATGAACATAAAGTAAACACATGACACCGGATTTGGTAACCCAAAAACCCTCTAAGAATAAGAAAGTAAAACTGAGGTGGGGATGATACCCACAAAAATCATTGCAGCAATAAACGTTTGACCACTTCTGATGGTCTGCCCTGTGAAAGGTCTGCCCTATTAAAGGCTTTACACTACGTTAATAGTGACCTAATTAGAGGATTTACAAACACTTTACACGAAGTGTCACCCTGTTAAAGGATATACAATAGGATATTAAACCCACCTAATACAATAGGATTTTCAATCACCTTCTCCAAAGGTTCTCCTACCTAGCTGTTAAGCTAACATATCAATATAGGATTTCCAACTTCTGATACAATGGCAAGAAAGTATTAGAACAATGAATCTGACAGTATGCAATCTTTAATTCCTAGATTCAAGCACTTTTTCTACTCTCTCTGATGTAACCCTTGCTTAATCTGATCTCTACTCTTATCCCTTGTGCTATTTTGATCAACTGGATGTATAATTGCTGTTTTGTTCCTCTAAGTCTTACTCACTTCAAACTGAATTTTTTATAATGTCCCCATACACTGTTCTCATCCACATACACAATGGGGTTTTCATCTTCCTTTCAAAGATTTTGAAGACTTAGGGTTAGATATGGATCTACAATCCATATTGAATCTTAAGTTCCCACTCATTCCTTGAATTTTTCTCATTGGTTGCATGCCTTCTCCATTTTCTGATTGGCTTCATGCTGATTGCATAGGAAATGTAAAAGATTCATTCTTATCCTTTTTCTCCTTCAAATTCCTTCTATGTCAGCTCCAAAAATAGTTTACATTTGAATTTGTGAAGGCATAAACTCATATGCTGATTCTGTATTACTTAGCACATACTAGACTACTGGTGCTTGGCACATATACTATCTTGGATTGCTCGACACTTATTACACTCTATCTTGCTTGGCACATGTAAGATCCTAGATTGCTTAGCATTAACTATGACTTGGAAACTATATATCACTCGACACTTATATACTGCTTGGCACCTATTGGAAATCTAACTCGGCATAAATAGTGTACTCGACTTCAAGGTAGAAAGTGGTTACGTGTATTGACACTCAAATGTCAAAACCGTCTAAGGAACAACAATCTACCCCTTTGACATGAGTGTCAAAAACCACTTAACTAATCATTTCTAATTTGTCCTTATGAGTACCTTATCCACAAAATTGAAAAATTTGTTCAAAATACCTTATAACTCCCCCTAAGATGATTGTGCCTTATCCGTTCTTGAAACCAGAATTCTTTGCTGAATGTGCTTGATACTTTTTGTCTTTTGCCTTATTCCTATATTCTATACTTGTGTGCTAATTTATTCATGTCTCCCCCAATGAAAGAATGTAATCAAAATTTATAGTTTTCTCCCCCTTAGTTATATCTTCATCAAAATACTATATCTTCCTTATATCTCCCCTAAAACATATATCTCTGCCCTTTTGACACTAATGTCAAAGGGTTCTAAGGAGTAATACCATACTTAGCCAAAAAATTACTATTTATCTCCATTATTGTTTTTAGAGCTGCATCCTAATTCTCCAAAGCAATGTCAAGTGACTTGTACTGGATGGCAGCCTGTACAGAAAGGTGTACAAGTCCATCAAGTGTAGAAAGATTTGGATCTTTCTTTAAAATTGTTTCATCATACACTCGCTCCTTGTGGAGGACTTCTAAATGTGGGGTTATGGAGGATTGGATTTGCATCAATTTAGCGTTAATATTGGCTTCCTCTACTATAAGTACAGCTAACTTCCTTTGAGTGTGAAACAATTGTGCAAAATGCTTCTCACTTTGAGCTGGATCTTTTGGTAGTTGTATGCTAGAAATTTTCAAATTTCTTTCCAAGCTCATTATTCTTTGGTTCAGTTCTTGTGTGAAATTGGAAAAATCACACAGCTTCCTATACAATGAAAAAATGTTTTCAAGGATAACTTTGACCTTATCTATTTTCTTGGCCAACTCTACCTATTCAAGTACTATTCCACTTGATATCTTTTCATTCACTTTTCCTTGAAATTTTCTTTTTGACCATTCCATTAGTTTAACATTAGTATCCTGGTCTTCATTGATCACCTGGTCAACTATATCTGATAGTTGCTCTATTATTGGCTTTGCTTCATTTGGTTACTGCAAGATGAAGGCATCTATAAAGATGTCCTTGATCTCATGAAGTGCTTGCTTATGTTTGAACTCTTTCCTAAGTATTTCCTACCTCATCTTTCTATCTAGTGCAGTTTGCATTTTAGTCATTTGTGCCATTGTAATGGTCTTGGAATCATAGGAGGGTATAACAATATCTTCATCTAATTCAGGGTTTCCATAGTGAAGTACCCTTTCCAATCTAGTTGAACTCAAGCTTGGAGTTGAGAATTGTAAAGGAATGGCTTCAGTGCTCAACTTCTGAATGGTCTTTGTAGGAGTGCCAATCTTTGGTAGTTCTACCAATGTTTGTATGGTGGCCTATTCCTTTTCTTTTGAGGTATCCTCTTTTTCATCTAACTTCCTTTTCTTTGCAATCGACATCTAAATAGTCTCATTTGTTGCTCTTGGTGGAGTTGGTGGTGGAAGCATCAAAATCTTAGTGCAAGTAGTTATATATGTGAAAGGTGGTTCCTTTGGTTTCACCTTTTCTTTTTGTGGTGCTACTACTACCTTTTGTAACTCATCAACACTCACCAATATAGGACTTCTGCATAATTGTGCCTGTAAAGTAGATTGGTGAAGGATCTTGGAGAGATCCTCTATAGTAAGGGGATTGATGTTTTGAGCTGATTTTTCAGGAATATCCTTAATTATTATTGTCTCTGTAGGTGTAGTAGTTACATGAGGTGGCATTTGTGTGTCTTGTGTCTTGCACACTTTGTTCTTCTTCTTGCTGCTAATTAGCTATTTCCATAGTTTCTTCCTCCTCACCTTTTTCTTTATCCTCCTCAACTTTCTTATCTTCCTCTTCTTTAGCTCTTGTTGTTGCTTCCTTCTCCTCCTCTTGCTTCTCTTCCTCTCCTTTCTTCTCCTTTTTTTTCCTTTTCCTCTATCTTTTCTTTGGCACTAGTTTCTGCCTTATTTGCTTCCTCTACCTTGTCATCAGTTATCTTATAAATTGTTTACCACAATTGTGTGGATTTATTCACCACATCCTCAATCTTGTTTTGAAGGATGCTGAAGGCTCTATACTTAGGTGCAAACTTGCCACCATGTTTCTTGTTTACCTTTGTTATTTGAGCCTTTGTCATGTTAGGCTTTACTTGAGCCAAGGTGGATTCTTTGATCTTCCTATCCATTTTTAGACAATAATGCCATTTATTCTCAATTATTTCATATAGTTCCCTAGGCATGGTATTGTCAAGTTCTAGAGGTGTGTTTTAAAATTTTGCCATCATGGCATACATAGATTCCTCTAATTTATTCTGATCTTCCCTACTAAGCTTATTGAAATTAAGAGACTTTAAATCATTCAAATCTACATTTTTAATCTTATCACAAATTTATTAATTGCAGTCTTAGGAGGATGGCTTACCACTTTAAATTGGCTGATGTCCTCTGATTTTGTTCTTTCTTCATCATCTGTATCTGGCTATGTCACATACCTTCTTCTCTTCTTGGGCTCTTTAGTAGGCTATTCAGTGGCTTTCTTCTTCTCTTTTGATGCCTCTTTGGCCTTTTGACTGGATGCTCTTGTAGTAGCCCTTGTTGCTGGAGCTGGCTTAGTTACTCTTTTACGCTTGGGCTGAGTTGTAGGTTGAGTTTTTGCCTTTCTCTTCTTCTGCTTGGTAGGTGCAGGTTCTTCTTTAACTTCTTCTCCCTTGACACCTTCCTCGTTTTCTTCTCCTAAACCTTGTGTTAGCTCTACTAAGCCTTGCCCTTGCTCTTCTTCTTCTTTACTATCTCCTTCTACTTCTTCTACTTCTTCTTCACCTACTTCTCCTTCAATGTTTGCTCCAAATTACTTCTTTATCTTCTTCAATAACTTGTCTTTCTTCTTGATAATAGTGGTTGTCTTTAATTTAGTCTCAACTTTGGACTTGACAACATCATATGTTCAAAAGTGAGGAGCCTTCTTATCTATCTCTTCTACTAGCAATGCTATGATTGCTGCTGAGGCTTCATCTACATCAAGCTCATATCCTAATGGCCTTAGCCATCTTACTCTTGATATTGCTCCTTGGATGTAGATGTAGTCAATGTCAACCAAGAAGCATATGTAATTGACATGTTTCTTAACCAATGAAACTGGTATTCTTATTCTCTGCTTCGTGGACTTCTTAAAGTCTTCAAAATAACTAGTTGTTTGAGCCTCAAAATTATCTCCCATCTAATCAATGAATTCATTAATTTGTGTGATTGTAGACTTGTTGGAATTCCAATTTACCTTCCCAATTGAGGGAATTCTTCCATCACATAAAAGATTATGCAAACTAATACAAATCCAAATATTCATTGTGCTCCTTTGGATCTTCTTATAGCTCCCAAATTTTCATTTATTTGTTGAAGCATTAGTTTTGCCAGATCATAGGTATGATCTTTCTTTACCAACTTGTAAGCTACATCAACAAATATGTAGGGTACATTGTTTAGTCTATTTGATTGGTAGAATTTGTGTGAAATTATTCTCATAGAAAAGTCAAGTATGGGTTTAGTTATAGTGTCTATGGTCATTCCCCTATTGTTCCATTTGGCTCCTATATTCTTCTTTATGACCTCCTTTCTATTGCTTCTCAAGGTCTTTGGCCGATCTAGGGTTGGGAGTCCTGTAATCCTATGCACTATTCCCTTTGTAATCTTTATAGGTCCTATCTCTAGCCATAGAAAACCATCATGAATTTGACTCAAAATAATGCGAATACATTCAATCTTAAATACCGTAGGGAAAACTAGGTTTTAGTCAAACCCTTCTTCTCAACAATCTGGAATTCATCTTTCAATATCTCATTGTCACATAACTTGTCATAGGCATGGAAGATTTCAAGATCACCTATGGCACCAATTTTTTAGTTATAACATTTTCTTACATCTTGAACCATGACAGCTTTAGGTGGAGTGATGGATAATGCACTAGCTGGGTTGTTTCTGTAGGCAACTTCAGGGATTGGCCTAAATTTTGAATGTTTGACCTCATTTCTAACTAACTGAATCTCATTACCTTCCTTTTTTTTGGGGTTTCTTGAACTAGAGGCCATTTTACCAAACTAGGGTTTTAAATGTATTAAAACTTTAACTTCTACGTAGCTTGAAACTTGATAAATACCTTTGAATCAATGAATTTGTGCCGAACTACTGTTGAAATCCATGCAAATGGTTGTTAGGTTGCTGCTTGATCATATCTTCACTCTTCTTGTCTTTGCTTTGTGTTTGAATGACATGAAAATGAACGAAATTCAACCTTATACCTATTAAAGACCTAGCAATAAATGCTTCATGCATACATCTATAAACTTGGAACTTGAAGGCTTCAGCATGACTCGACTCCCATTGTATTTCATTTACTTGGCCTCCACTAGACTTCTACTTCACTCGACTTCAACTATCAGCTCGGTTGCTACTAGAAACTTGGCATCCATTGGAGCTTTCCTCGGCATCTGAGGACAGTTCGGTAGTATTTGCAAAAACTTTATATTTTGACCTGACATCTTTGCTTATGTAAATTTCGTCCTTGCAATACTTCTTTGTTCTTTGGAACTAATGTATGATTTAACTTTCAATATCAGTCCCATACACCTTTCTTTTGCTTAGTTGGATGAAGTGTGATCACTTGACATCTTGGGTGAAGTGATCTCTCCATTTGATGTGTTGCACTCATCTTTCTTCTTTCAAGTCTTGTTCATTTGCCCTCTTATTTGTTCAACATCAACCTTCTCTTTTCCTTTGTTGACTTCTATCTTGGGTGCTTTTGACTTTGTTGGGCAATTCCTACTAATATGTCCAGTCTTCAAGCAACTAAAACATGTAGTTTGGCTTAGCCATCTATTGTAACTCCCTCTAAAATGTGTCCTTATGCAATTTTTAGGAATGTCTCCATACTTCTGACAATAGTGACAACTATACCTAGTATTGTAATCCCAATTATAGTGATGACCATAGTTGTTTCCTCTTGTAGGCTGATTACGTGTCCACATAGGCTTTGATCTACATTCAAATGCTCTATGTCCATATTTTTTGTAGTTGTAGCAGTGACCTTCAAATCTTGTTGTTCTCATGGTCTTTGTTCTACATTTATGTGCTTGATGTCCTTACTTTTTGCACTTGTGACAAAAGCTTGCATTGGTAGGCTTATCATGCTGATGACTATTATTGCTCCTACACACATTAGAGGCATGTCCCTTTTTACCACAAAAATGACAAGTAGGTTTAGTGTTCATACCTTTGTTACCCCTTTCTTCTGCAGTCTTGGATGATTCTCCTTGTTCAGTGCCGGTGTAACCAAGTCCTAAAGTATCATTATTAGACCTTGGTGATTTGAATAGTTTCTCAACGTACTTGATAGCCTCATTGGGTTTGTTGAAGATTTTTACTATCTCCTTTTCTTTCTTCAATTCATCCTACAATTGTTCATTCTGCATTTTTAGAGTGGAAATCTCAATGTCCTTCATGTTTAGCTCATGATGAGCATTCATCATCTGATTTAAGGTGTCTAACTACATGTTTGAGATCCTTTCAAACTCAATTATCTTCTCCTCCAGTCTATTGGTAAGATTTCTCTTGTCATCTTCTATCATGGCCTTGTCTTTAATAACTCTCTTCTTTTGTTTAGTCACTTCACAAAGCATTATGGCTTGTGATTCTTGTTCAAGCTTGAGTAATCTAATTTCTTTAGCTTGTGCTCTATTTTTCTCCATCAGTTTTTCTATTACTACATCAAATTGCTTGGAATCTCCATTGGAAAACACTTGTGTGGTATCAATATATATATATCACTTGGTGCTTATATATTGCTTGACACCTAAAGTCATTCGACACCTGCTGGAAATCTTACTCGGCATACATAGTGTAATCGGCTTCAATGTAGAAAGTGGTTAAGTGTATCAACACTCAAATGTCAAAACCATCTAAGGACGAACACACTACCCAAGTGAGCTTGGCATATATTGTTTGATAATGATATGAGATTTGTGTAATATCAAAGACAATACATAATTAATCAATTGTATCCAACAATTTCCCCTTTTGGTATTGATGGCAACACAACATGTCATAGCATAATGAAATTTTGGATTTATTCTTGAGAACCCCCTCTATTAGTATGAGATCTTGCTTTCACTAGATTCTTCCTCTTTTTGCAACAACTTCTACCAAGTTCAGTCATATAAATTTCTCCCTCTTACAACAAACTTCTCCTACTTTTGAATGAAAAAAATTTCTATAAGATATGACAATAAACTTCTCCCTCTTTGAAAATACATGCAAAAGATAACAACTCTATTAATATCAATGTACCTTAAGTACTGATTCATTTACAATATGCCCTTGATAATTTTGCACCAACTAATTGATCTTCAACTTAGCTCTTATTGATGCATCACCAGCTTTACTTAGTGAGCTTCAAATAGAAGAATGACCCCTAGCTTACCTCTTAGATACAAAAATGCATCCTTAGGTAATGGCTTGGTGAATAAGTTTGTAATCTATTCTTTTGTATTCACATATTCCAATATTACTTCTTTATCCTACACCAATTCTATTAAGAAGTGATATTTTATAGCAATGTGCTTTGTTTTGATATGCATCACTAGATTATTTGATATGTTAATTGCACTAGTGTTATCATAGTATATGACTATTAGATCCTTGATCTTTATCTTCATTTCTTCCAACAATTGTTTGAACCAAACAATCTTAGAACAATTAAATGTCGCTGCCACATATTTTGCCTCTACTGTGGATTGAGAGATGCAATTTTGTTTCTTTCTTGTCCAAGACACTAGTCTTTTACCAAGAAAGAATGCTCCACCACTAGTTCTTTTCTTGTCATCAAGACTTTCTGTCCAATCAACATTAGTAAACACATTCAAGTCCAAATTGCCTCCAAGTTTATACCATAAGCCATAGTCTTCAATACCTTTTAGATATCTCATGATTCTCTTGATTTCCATCATGTGATTTTCTATAGGATTTTCTAAGAATCTTTCCACCATTCCAACTGCTAGAACACTATCAAGCCTTGTATGTACTACATACTACAATTTTCCAATCATCGATGTGTATGTAGTCCGATCTACTTCTTTGGAATCATCATTCTTGGAAATCTTATGTCCAACAGACATATGGGTTCCACCTAGTCCTGAATCTTCCATTCCAAACTTCTTCAATATCTCCTTAATATACTTAGATTGCATGATGTAGATACCATTTTTGTTTTGCTATATCTGCAACCCAACAAAGAATTTTATCTCACTAAAGATGGACATCTCAAATTCTTTGCTCATTTCTTTTGAAAATTCTTTGCACAAGTCATCATTTCCTTTGAATAAAGTATCATCAACAAATATTTCTGCCAACACAATCTTCTTGTCTAGTCTTTCTTTGATATACAGACTACTGTTATCATTTGTTCCTTGAAAGCCAATTTGTACCAAGTAATTATGAAGTATTTCATACCAAGCTCTAAGAGCTTGGTTTAGACCATATAATGCTTTGTGTAACTTGTGTTGGTGTTTGAAAATGCTGGAAGGTTTTCAATTATCCCCATGAGAATATGACACGTCTAGGGGCAGCTAACTCCCATTATCAACATATCATTTCAGACACAGGGCCAACTATAAGGCTAAACCCTTCTTCTTCTTTAGGCTCTGCAAAACCTAGGTGGGTGAACCTCTTTAGATCTGACTATGTGACCAGTGCAATAACCATATTGAGGATCTATAAAAGCAGATGAAACCCCTAATTCTTCTATGCTTAACTAGGAGATCACAAGCATGAAATAGCTAAGGACGTGACTCATGAAACTAGAAAGCTAAGTGCAAGTTATACTTTGAATACCTTTCAACATAAAATGAAAATGATTTAATATATTGATGACAGTAAGACCCAGGTATGAGCAACAAAATTTAATGATCCTATCTATGATCAGTGCCTTATCTATTGGGAAATTGAATGAATTATAACCATACATCTCCTGGAAATCTCAGACATATCTCTACATCAAGATCCCTGATCTATCCTTCACTTTGTGAATTGACATCTACATCAAAATGAATCTTATACTCAGAATATCCCATCATGAAATCAGTAAACCCTGTGATAAACACCAAGCGGTTACATGGCTCTTGGTTCCATAAGCAAGGTATTTCAATCACATACATCACTAAATGAGATGCAACTTAATCTGTGGTCTTTGATCATAAACTAGAAAAGATTATAGATTCACAAACAGGAGACAAGATTCAGACTAAATTTGAAACCATTGCCGCTCTTTATTTTCTTTCCTTGAAATCAAATACATGAAAGATGTACATAATACTTCATAAATCACCTAACAGACATGAACTATTTTCATAAAACTCAAAATGCTGTTCAATACAAGAAGAAATGCTGAAGAATGGTTTCTCAGTGCAAAAACTAGAACCCTCACAATGACAGAAAGAAAGAAAGATATAGAAGAGAAAGAATTCCTGGATCTATTCTGAAGACGACAAGTGTCCACTTGAAATTCAATCCTATGCAACTGAGTAGCCTCTTTCTTCTTTCATCCCATCTGATCTTCTATTTCATCATTACATTGTAACTGATTTGCAAAATATCCCCAGCTGAATGATGAAATCCCTTATTTGCTAAATATCTGATTTGCATCAAAATGCTGATAAAACTTCATCTAATTGACTCAAAAATGCCCCCAATTGAATTCTCCTTGTCTTTTATGCATATTCAAGCTATTAACTTGCCAAAAATCACAAATAAACTTCTTGGTCTAAAAATGGTTGCAATTCAGGTATCTAAGACAAATCCTCCTGTAGCTCAAATAGACTGATACCTGTGCAAAAACTGACTTTGAAATCAAAAAGTTCGTCTTCTCCCGATTTCGGCGATATATAACATTGCCTATTTTGCATCTCATAAACCCACTGAAAGTCGTTTTAAAAACACTCCTCTGCTATAAAAATCAGGTCTACACATCTTTTAATTTTAAAATCCAATTTTTTAAAAAATAATATAATGGCTTAACATTAGAATTAAAGCCCTATTTGATTTTAAAAACTGACGTGCATACCCATTGAGAAAAAACTTTAAAATTCACTTTAAGCCCATTTTATTTTTTGCCTTTATGCCTCCATTCGGGTCAAACCTCTGTTGACCAAGTGACACATGTCGCTCATTGATTGGCTCAGGCTGGTATAGTCACTACCTCATCACTACACCCGGGCTTGTGCCACCACATGTCATCACCACCTACCTTGTTGCTACTTCGCTATGGTAACCTGTGAGCATCTTCTCCTTGGTGATGTAATGACGACCACATGATCAAGACATGTGGTGAAATCTCCTCCTTCAGAGCTAATCTGTCTTTGCCAGATTTTTGGGTTTTCTAGTGACCTCGCTATTTTGCTGGCCGAATTTTCCAAGATTTCCTGGCTAGCGAAGTAGCGAGGAGCTAGTTTCTTGACTTTTTGGATGACCTGTCCCTGCTGACATCATCCTCTTTGTGTACGCATTCTGTCAAAATTTGTGTCCTTATGGACAACTGACATCAAGTTGCTTTCAGTCAGATTTGGGAGGCCCATGGCATGTAGTTGCCTTTACAAAAGGCCTTTACTTGAATTCACATTGAATTATGTGTTGCATAGTATTTAAAAACTATATTTTCCCCTTCCATAGTAAATGTGGGATTAATGTTTATCATTTTTTTCCCCTCCATTCTCTGTGTGAATGATCATTTTTTTAAAGCTTTGACCTGCAGCTGTAAATGTGAGCTTCTATATCAATCGACTTCCTCTTATAATACCTGCAGGTTTCTTTTATTCTTTGTCTTCATGCTTTAATGGCGTCCTCAGCAAATCTAAATGCATGGGCCTCTTTCTAATGTTCAATTCTTTGTTTCATACTGCCTGCTGCATGAGCTCCTCTTCAGTTTGCGTTAACTTATTTTTAAAAAAAATAACATTGACTGTTCTTTTGTGGTACGTAGGAGGCTTATAAGCTAGCATTAATTGGCTTTCTTTTCATGTTGCAGGCTGTAGTTTTCATGCATGGAGTGTTCTATTCGCTTTGTTCTCCTTACACTGCCCTTGTTCTTTTTTCAAATTGCATGGACTCCTTCTTAATTTGCATTGGTGTTGGTTCTTTTTCATACTGTGAACTGTCTTCTGCTACCTTTTATTGCCATTGGAAGATTCCTTATCTGCAATTAGATTCACATGGGCTCTCCAAGCATGGGTGATTTTATCTTTGCCAAGTGTGAGTTTTCTTTACAAAACGTGGATTTGAATTTCCCTGGAAAATGCGGATTGCTGCTTGTTATGTGCAATGTGTTGAGGAACATGGACTCTCCTCCCTGCCACAACATGGAGCTGCCTGGACATGGATGGGATCTCCACCTGCTGAAACTGCGGCTCCCATATTTTTTCAAAACTTTTCCCCTCTAATCACTATAAAAGTGATTCTTCCCCCTTATGCAATGGCCTGCTCATTGGATACGGATAGCTCCTCTTAAGCCACAGCTACCATTTAGTTAACGTGGGGATTTCCCTCTGTCAAACATCATGAAGATGTTTCCTCTGCATGGGATTTGACCTCAATTTACTTGGACATGAAACTGAAGGCAAAGACTCAATTTTGAAGTGGACAACCTCATTCACATGTAGTGATATGCCCTGGCATTAATATACGATCCACAATGTTATAAAATATCAAAGCTGGCAACCAATCAAGGATTCCCCTACCTGATGCTGAGAAATATATAATATACTATCCCTCTTCATCCTTTTGAACAAGGTTGATAAATATATAATATGCATTCATTATTAAGACTTATCATTCTTCTTCAGAAACATCTTTAAATTTCCTCGAGCTCCATCAGTCCTGCTGGATTTAGTCGGGCCCAAAAGTGGGTGCGACTAAATTTTTTTTTTGTTTTCGAACAACTAACATCTTAGATTGATCTACCAACCTTCTTAGAATGATTAGAAGCAAGTTTGACCATTGATTAGTCAAATAAAAACTCACTTTGTCACTTTCTGTCAAACTATCAAATTTGTGTCAGGAGCTCGATTGATTGCCCTTAAAAACTACCCCGAACAACTAACCAGGCTCTGAAATCTAGTATACTGAATCTTTGTTCCACACACTTTCAGCCTGTCAAATCCTGTCTCATGAAAAATTTGGAGTCAAAATATATTGACCCTCAAAGTTTCCTTCTCAGATTTATCTGCAAACAAACATGTTAGAAAACAACAAATTGGCTTTGGAATCAGCTTGGAAAACTAGGCAAATGAGCACATGGGGAAACGAAAATTGGGACACTAATTCTATGTCATGAGGACATTATGGATCTATGATTTAGGCTTATGATGAATAACTAGGAAAAAATGGTGGGCGTTCCAAGTAGGCTACCTGGATTTGCAGGACATAGGACATCAGTAAAATATTATTATTTTTGAATGGAATGACCCTGGTAAAGTGTGAAGACAAATTCATCAAGTTCTAGAAACTGGCACACTTGTAGTATTTTCAATGGACAATACAGGGGAACAAACCGTTCAATCTTTCCAATCACATATTTCAAGTTATAACGTCACGAACAGGGGTACTGATAAATCTGCAAGTGCTGACACCAGTAAAAAGTAATAAATTGTGTTTGGAATTGCATTTGAAAACTGATCAAACAGATTCGTCAAGACTTAAAAATTGAAACATAGGAAGTCTCTGATGTCTACCATGCAACACAAAAGGAAATTTAGCATTTTAGTCAACTGGGTCAAAGCTATAGCACGCCAAATAGGGCTTCTCGAAATTAGGTGCAAAGTGCAAAAGCATGAAAACAGTAACTGACCAACTTGGAGGGATTCAAAAGCTAGTCAGATGAACTCGAAGTGACTCAAAATATGAAATGTAGCTTCTTTGGTATGGAAAATAGATAATTTGAAAGTGGCAAGTCATGACACATTTCTGGGTGCGAGATATTCAATGGAAAACACAGCCTCCTGTCGCTGTTTGACACTAGGGCAGAATTGCAAATTTGACAAATGCTTGAAACAAGACTTTGTCAAATGACTCAGAAACTCAATTTAACTTCACAAAACACTTAGGCATGCTGAATGAAAGGTGCTAGAAGCATTAAACACCTTAGGGGTCTCAAATGGACAGTTGGGTACAACCAGGCACATATGCATTTTAAAAGTGTTTAAGGGCTTGATTTTTTTAGTAGTGCTGAAAATTGACCACGCAATTTTTAGCGCCAACAACTTGCAAACCATGTAACTTTTGCTAGGATCTACAAAACCTTTTGATTTTTCAATGTAGACTTCCTCATCAAGAATTCCATTCAAGAATGCATATTTAACATCCATTTGATATACTTTAAATTCTCTTTGTGCTACATATGCTAGTAAAGTTCTAACACTTTCTAATCTTGCTACAAGAGAAAAAGTATCACCATAATAAATAGCTTCTTCTTGAGAATAACCTTTACATACTGGTCTTGCCTTATTTCTAGAATCTTTTCCATCTTCATTCAACTTATTTATGAATACCCACTTTGTGCCAATTATATTTTTATCTTTGGGTTTAGGAACAAGAGTCCAAGTTTTGTTCTTTTTTATCTATTCTATCTCTTAAATCATTACTTCAATCCAACTTTCATTATCCAAAGAATCTTTAACATTTCCAGGTTCAAATTTAGCAAGGTACCTTTAATTTTCTTCTTGTCATTATTCCATCTGATTTGTCTCCAATGATTTGATTAGGTGCATATGTCTTTTGACATATCTTGCTAACACAAGCTCTTTGGGCTTTGAATGAGTTTTACTCTCTTCATCATGAACTTTAATATCAAGCTTAGGTCCTTCTATCTATGACTCGGGTCCATTAGACTCAGTTTGAACTAGCTCAGTAGCATCTGACTATGACTTAGGTCCTTCAGACTATGACTCAGGTTGCACTATCTGCAACTTGGTAACTATTGGAGAGTTTGGGGACTCAGGAGATGAAGCCTCCTTTCTTTTAGATATTTTTTTTAGGGTATCAATTTCATAGTAAACAAATCTTTTGTAATTCTCTGGCTCCTTGTTGCTTTCTTCTTCGCTCTTTTTTGCAAACTCATCAATTCTAACATGTGCACTTTCTATATTTTATGAGTAGAAAAATTCAAATATTTGTATGCTTTACTTCTATAGGAGTATCTTAGAAATATGCCTTCATCACTTTTTACATCAAATTTGCCTTTTTTAGATTCTTTCAAGATATAATATTTGCTGCCAAATACTTTCAAGTAACTTACATTAGGTTTGTAGACATACCATAGGTGATAAGGAGTTTTGTTTGAATCTTTCTTCAACTATACTCTATTCAAGGTATGAACTGTAGTGCCAATAGCTTCCTTCTAGTATTTGAGAGCAATATTCTTTTCAATCATCAATGTTCTTGCACAATCCATGATGGATCTATTTCTTCTTTCAACTATACCATTCTGCTATGTTGTACTAGGGGTTAATACTTGTCTTTTAATTCCTCTTTCAATGCAAAAATTATTGAATTCATTGGAGATGAATTCACCACCGCTATCTAATCTTAAACATTTCAACCTCTTTCCAGTTTCTTTTTCTACTCTTGCTAGATACCACTTGAACTTTTGAAAGACTTATAATTTTTCTCTTAGATACATTGCAGTCATCATTCTAGAATAGTCATCAACAAAAAGAATGAAATTTTTTTCTCCACTATAACTCTCTATTCCAATAGGTCCACATAACTCTGTATGAACAATATCTAAGATTTCTTCTGATCAATAGTTTTTTCTTTTGAAACTAGTCTTTCCCATCTTACCAATTTGGAAATTCTTGTATAAACCCATATTAGGCTTCTTTAAAGTAGGAATACCTCATACTCTTCTATGTTTTCTTATTTTAACTAGATTATCAAAGTTTACATGACATAGCCTTTTGTGCCATAACCAAATTTCTTCTACTTGAGCAATAAATCATGAACAATCACTGAGATCAAGATTAAATAGATTACCTTTTGTTTGCTTGCTAGATCCAACTAGATTTTCTTTTCCATCTAGTTCTTTGGCCTATCCATTCATGAATTCTACCTTGAATCCAATGTTATTCAACTGTGCCACACTTAGTAGATTATGCTTTAGTCCTTCAACCCAATAAGTGTTTTCACATACAAGTTCTTTAGATAATGAAATACATCCTTTTCCTTTTATATTACAATGTTTGTTGTTTCCAAATTTCACACTACCTCCATTATAATATTCCATGTGCTCAAATTTTCTTTTGTCTCCAATCATATGATGTGAATATCCACTATTAATAATCCATATATCATTTTTGCTAACATGAGACATAAGTGCCATTTTATCTCCTTCATCATCAGATTCATCTTTTACAACAATGTATACCATTTCATCTTCACTATTATCAGAATCTTTAGCTATAAAACAATATTTCTTACCTTTGTCCTTGTAGCTCTTGTAGTTCTTGGAATCCTTCTTGCCTTTGTGCTTATTACTTTTCTTTTCATCTTTGATCTCTTTATTTGGACACCTTGTAGTAAAGTGACCAACTTCTTCACAAGAAAAGTAGATCAGAGGAACTTTACCTTTGTACTTTCCTCTACCTTTGGAATACTTTCTTGCAAGTAGGGCTTTAACAACTTTAATATCACTATCTAAAATTTCTTCTATTTCTTCTTCTTCACTTCTTGATTGACTAGACTTTGATTTCTTACCTTTTTCTTTGAGTGAGAGTTTAGTTTTAACAGTAAACTCAATAACCTTTGAACTAGGAACATAGTTATCAAAGTTATCTAACTCAAAAGCTATCAATCTTACAACTAGAGCATCCAAAGATATTTTATTATCTGGATCACATCTCATCTCTTGAATAGTAGATACTCTAATTGCATAAATAATAAGAAGAGTTTTAATTACCTTGCTTACAACTATTTTCTCTTCAATGTCTCCTCTAGTTGCTTTGATTGCACTTACATTTGCTTTGGTTCTTTCCACATATTTTGCAATGTTCCCATCTTCTCTCATTTTCATCTAATTAAAATGACCTCAAAGACTTTCGGACTTAGCTCTTCTTATATTTTCATCTCCTCCATATATGTCTTTTAGTTTGATCCATATCTCATGAGATGTCTTACAGTCTTTGACTTCATCAAATTCAACATAACTAAGAGCAGATGCAATATCAATCATCATGATGTTATGATTCTTCTTTCCAATAATATCTTCAATAGGTAATGTGTTAGTGGGATTCTTGTATTTAGTATCAAGATATTTGCTCCCTAAATCATTGATAGTAGCCAAATGTAGCCTCATAAGTCCTTGCCATTCTGCAAAATTATCTTTGTTCAGCTTGGGGATCTCTCTTTTGTAAGACATCCTAATCTTTACCTTAGGTCCTTGAAACCTTCTTTGCAAGCACCAAAAGCTCTAATATCGATTGTTGGAAATATAAGAGGAGTAATTGAGAGGGGAGGGGTGAATCAGTTACTACTAAAATTAATTTTAGATCACTTAGATGTCAGTAAAAAGTATAATATGAAAATTGAATACTGCTAATGCTCGATAAACATACATAGAATGTTGTAACTCGGTAATTACTAAATGTGTTCAGTAAATGCTTAACTTGAAAACTTTAGATGTTAACTATGATTACCCTTACTTTAACTTGGTTACAAACACATAAAGAAAAATAACATGAACACATTTTACACTAGGATTTAATGTGGAAACCCAATTTGGAAAAAACCACCAATTACAACTAGTTATTATTTTCACTCTTCTAAAGTGAGCCCTATTAAGAGCTAACCCTGTTAAAGGTTACAAAACACATTGTTAGGTGTAAACCTGTTAAAGGATTTAATCACCTTATTAGGAATGGCCTTATAGAGGTCTTAAGAAAATTCAATAGAACTACCACCTTGTTAGAGGATTTACAAATAGCTATTAAGCTAACTCTGTTAGGAGATTTAGATTATTGCTACAATGGTTAGAGAGTAACAATGAGATGACCTGATTTGAATGCAACTAAATTGCTGATTATAGATCTCTATTCTAGCTTTTACTTGATCCTTCTTGATCGAATATAGCTTTTTTGCTCCATAAGGATATTCTACTTATCCTTCAAATTCACTTCCTCTCTTCATCATAAAATATTTTTCATTCATCACATCTTCACAGTCTTGCACACTTTGAGCCCACAACACTTTGAATCCACAACTTGACCTTATACATATATCTTTCATATTGTCAAGTCAGCTCATATACAACATAGAATAATTAATATTCATCACTTCAATCATCTAGAACCAATAGATAAATCAATTAAGCTTAATATGCCAAAGAAAATCCTTTGTTAGCCAACTCAACTTTGTAGACACTAACTCAAAAGCAATTTCCTGTGTTAACCAATAGAAGCTCAATTAACACTGAAAACTTGTGAAGATCCTTTGGAAACCAAGTGATCTTGGTTAGCATAGGTTTGATCCAACTTTCCTTCATTAACCAAGTGAGCTTGGTTAAAACTCATCTTCTATAGACTTTCCTTCGACACCTAAGTGAGCTCAATAGAAACTGCTTTCCAAACTAGGCAACCACATGAACACTCAATAGATATAGAAAACTATCTTCACTACTTGAGTGGGCTCAATATATACTGACTGATAATGATATGACATTTGTGTAAAATCAAAGATAATACACAATTAATCAATTGTATCCAAAAAATGCATCCTTAGGTAATGGCCTGGTGAATATGTCTGCAATCTGTTCTTTTGTGTTCACATATTCCAATCTATCTTCCTTATAGTGATATTTTATTGCAATGTGCTTTTTTTTGGTATGCATCACTGGATTCTTTGATATATTTATTGTAATAGTGTTATCACAATATATGACTACTAGATCTTTGATCTCTATCTTAATTCCTTCTGTTGGTGTTTTATTTTGATGTTAACAATACTAAAACTACTAGGCGACAAAAGGCTTAGTACCTAGATATCAGTACATACACAACCTAAAGAATAGCCAATTCTCATTATCACTTGCATATGCAAAGTATTAGGGCCCAACTTCAACAAAACCTTAGACGGTTTTCTACTCTTTTGGGTCTGTAAAACCAGGGCGGGTGCACCCGGGGATGGTTCAAAGATGGAACAATTGTATGAGAATTATCCTTAGTTTCATTTTGATTCTCGTCTCTAAATCCTCAAACATATAGGTAAATAACTGATAAACACATCCCTTGAACAGATATGGCCAAGAAATCTTCTATAGCCCTGCAGATGTTTCCAACAACAATGGCTAAATGAAGCTAAAACAATCTAGGCAGGCAAGTGCTGGCCAACTTTGAAAATCTTACAGGAAAGATAAATGAAAATTGATTTTATGATTTATTTTGAAAAAAGCTAGTTATAATATACTTCTCTTTTGGCTGAAATACTTTCGATCAGTGCCTAATCCATTGGGAATTCAGAGTCAAGTAAATTCTTAGATCTAATTGGTTGCCTTGCAACGAATTTTCATCAGCAATTCTTACTAAAATTTATCATTCAAAAATCCTTATTAACACTCGAGCAACCTCATCACATTCATCAAAGCCTTTACTTAATCCATTGAATTAACAGCAATAACAAATGGATGTACAGTCTTACTAAATTGCAATCAATTGCATAAGCTTTTACTCAAACAACATCAAGGTAGCTCAGTATTAAAAAGGAGACAAAATTCAAAAAAGAACAGATATGGGGACAATTCATAATTTGTATTCATTTCCTTTGAAAATGGTATATCCTTTACAAAGGACCCAGAAAAACCTTCAGAGAAGAAGCACAGTTCTTTCTACATTCATCCATATCTCAGAAATTTTGACAGAAAAAGCATACTATAAATTTCTTTCCAAAAATGTTTGGACCAAAAAAGAACTAAGCACAACACTTAGTGAAAACCAAATTCGGACCCATCTTTAGCCTTGGGATCTCACTTAAATAACGTGAGATGCAACAAGCTTCAGGCTACAGTAGGTGACAGGTGTCCTTCTTTTGAAAAACAAAAAATAAGAATAACAGAAAGGTTGATTACAACAGCACTTCTTGGCGGGTCCCTTTCTGTTATGCTTCTTGGTTGTTATGATCTGCTCTCGCAATCATTCCTCATCTTCAGAGTACATACCCATAAGGTCTGCAAGTGATGTATCATCTTCTGTTACATGCAAAATCACTTTAACCTGGGGATTTTCTATGTCATCATTGCTGACTACAAGAGTAACTATTACTCTTACATCTTCCTCGTCATCTTCTCCTGACATCTGTTCACTAAACTGATCTTTCCATCTGTTGAAAGTATCATCATCTGGCCAATCAAAACTTAGGGTTTCTCTTTGTATCTTTATTAAAGAATTGGCATTTTCTTCTAAATCATCGAATTCTTTTCTTATATCAGCATAATACAATTGTATTTTTACCAGCTCTTCATTTGTCTTTGCCCAAAACCAATAGCCAGTCTCACTGATGATGTTTGTTATTCTGTTATCAAATAATTCATCCATTTCCCTTTTCCATTTGTCCTTTTCCTTTACTGTATCAACAGATTCTAAGGCACAAGGAAATAGGGTGAATTTTTTAGCAAGATATCTTGAAAAACAGAGTGCCAATTTCCTCTGTAAAGAACCTCTTTTATTTTCAAAATTATCTAATTGATTCAATAAATAAAAAATCCTCTCAACCTGATGATAAGGCATTTGAATTGTAGATATACAAATAATTGTAACATCATTATTCCTCTGTCTCCACTTCTGTGCAAGAGAATCTAGTCCATTCTTTTCTTTATTTAACTCATCTATGAGGGCTACAATCCTTGTCAACTGGTCATAAAAATTTGACCATTGTATTTTATCCCTCAAGTATGTCACACCCTGCCTCCATTTCTCTTCCTGCTGATTTCTAAATTCTATCTGCCACTCATGTAATTTGGTTTTTTCTGCTTCAAATTCCTCTGCAGTATAGAATTGGGGTCTTTCAAGGGTGTCAGGTATCTCAATAATAGGGGTTAATCCCACAGATGACTGTGGGGGATATGCAATTCTTAGTGTACTGGATTCTCCCACTTTTCTCTTTCCAAGTACCTTTTCCAATTGAGATACCCTATTTTCTAACTCAATTCTCCTCTTTACCTCTTGATTATAGGCTTCCACCACTAGTTCATATTTATTATGCATATCCATCATTTCCCTCTCTTCTCTTTCCGCAGTAGCCAGGGCAAATTTAGAATAATCCACATTCATGTGGGCAGCCTGTACATTGGAAGTGTCAGCAACTCTTCTTACAATGATACTCCCTGTCAATCGTGAATCATCAGGCTGTGATGAAGTAATTTTGGATCCTCTTCTCAGGGACCACATAACAAGGGCAGCTTGATCATTGCTAAATGTTGTACCCAAGAATTCCTCTTTATTTGGATCCTGGAGTCCTAAATTATTTGAAACAGAATTAAAAATTAATGCGTTAGCAATGTCCCAATTGGGCAATAATAAAACATTAGCATTTTTTACCATCTGTCTTCCCTCATCAGGGGTTATATTTTGGAACTCTTGAACCATTTGTTCCTTTATTAGATTTTGAATGGAAGTCTCATCCATTTCTGGATGTTCTGCTCTCATATTATTGCACCTTTGCTCAAAAATGTGCATGTTTACTCTCCACGCAAACTGATGGAAAGCCCTAGATCTTACAAAATTGTTATCAGACAAAAAATGCTGACTGGCTTGTTCCAAAATAGGGTCCAATTCCCTTCCTCTGAAATCTGCTGTAGTTAATTCAAAACTTGGTACAGGGGGTTCCTGAGGGTTCCCTTCATCAATCTATGCTTGTGTAACAAAAATTTCTCCTTGTGACCCCATTTGTTCGAATTGCTCATTGGTGAGCTGTTCTTCCTCAACTCTTATTGGGGTTTGAGAAAGTGAGCCACTTTCATCAGGGGATTCTTCCTCCCTTATTATTCTCCTTCTTTTGGGGGAAGGTTCAGGGGGTCTTTCTTCTAGGACAGTGCTGGAAGATCCAACAATCTGTTTTTCTTTATGCACAACGGGCACCTGCTGTCGAAAAATAGTATATCCTATTTTCTTCCGTACCACCAGTGGACCTATTCCAATGTTGGGAGTGAAACCCAATTTTCTCATAATTTCTCTGGCTTTATCTGGAAAAGAATTAATAAAATGCTGTTTCTTCTCATTCATTACCTCCATTATCTCAGAGAAATTACTCATGACCTTATGTATTTTATCTGCATTGTTTGCAGCATTACTAAGAGGACTGAAATTTTTATCAAAACAATTAATGAATTCCAAAACTTTTGAATAGACTCTCCATTTTTCTTTCTTTATTTCTTGCTCATGGAGAGAATATTCATTTCTTATTACATCTTCTGGAAAATAGAATTCATGCTGAACTGGACGCAGCTTGATTCTCAATCTAAGGGCAGAGTTAAAGAAACCTTCTGTATCACAAAAACGAGAATGAGACACTGCCATTTTGTATTGATCCAAAAATTTATGGAGAAAGACCCACCCTTCTTTAGTTATCACAAACTGGTGGGCTATAGTACAAGTAGGAAAAATTGATCCTGTCCCCCTTTTGTGCAAAAAGGCCTCCTCCACTCCTCCCAACTGCCACAAAAATTCAGCTATCCCTACCTTCAAGGGTACCTGATAGGGTAACACATGGGGTGTTCCTTTGAAACCATAGACCCTGATGACCGTTGAGACTGAATATGGGATAATATCTCCCCAATTATGTGAAACTTTTAGATTATGGGTTTTTTCCATAGGCCTGACAAGGTGCATTAATGCCTTAGGGATTCTGGGATTGTCACTCAATAAGAGGCACCTTAGTTTGGAGGCAAAGTGCCTATCAAATCTAACGAAGCTAGCATTTTCTGCTTCCCAGGTCATGTCTGCACTCCATAATTGGACTGGTAGTGCTTCCCCTTCTTGTTCTCTATTTAAAACCATTTCTTTACCAAAATAAGTGGCCCCTTTAAAAAGAAACATATGCATCAGTAAGGAATACTGACCCCAAACCTTTTCCACCTTGCCCTGTGCAATCCCCACCAAATATATGATGGATCTCATTTTCCAAGTAAGATGCAAAATCAAAAATTATTTCCACACCAAAAGAAGAGATTTGGGTGATCATATACATGAAGCTCACCGGAATAAAATCTTCTTCGCCTTCTCCGATGACTCTGCACAGGGTCCTATATATCTCCACTGCCCTGGCATTAAAACATGATTTCTTAAAGGGCTCTTTAGAAGATGATGTTATGGTTGGGAGGCCTCCAATCCGGCCTATGTGGGCTTTCAGTGCACCCTGTCTAACTACATCCCTCTTGGATATATATTCTTTTTCTAAATCTATCAGATTAATGGGCACATGATACATGGTGAGGGGTCCCAGACTGAAAACCTTCCTAATCTCCTCGGGACTGATGGTAACTAAAGCCTCACCATCTATTCTCCTCACTACCTTAGTGGCTTGGTCATAGTTTTTTGCTATGGCTTCAAGCAGGTCAAAATCCATAAACACGCTGGGAACAACAAGCTTCCCAAGATCAAAATTCCAAATGTTGGCATGAGGGGCATATAACTTTCTCTCTGCAAACCATTTTTTGAATAAACTCAAACCAGTCTGAGCAGTTTGAGCATCCCGGACCCAATTACCCTTATCATACAATCCATCAGCTACCCTAAGCCTAAGATTGAGTGAGGTTAACCTATTAACTTGCACCATTTCTACAGTGGACTCAGGAAGTAACTCAAGCAAATCATCATGCACATTTCTATCCAAGTAGTTTATTGCTCCTGTAAATCCCTTCTTAGGAGGCATCTTGGGCTATCCTCTTTAAAACTTAAAAGCTCACAAAGATGATGGCAGTTTTACTTACTTGAATTCTGTCTCAATTCTCCTTTGAATTCCTGCAAAATTTCAGCGAACAGATAACTTGACAATTCTTATCAACCTTGGCACGCTTTTCTTTCATTAATAGCTTCTGCACAAGAATGGGTTCAAATCTTTTCTCGCGTGAAATGAAACTGATGCAATCTCTCTGTATTATACTCTGTTTTTTCTCATGGACGAAGCTTTCTTGTCTAATTAATATAGAGAGTGGCACTACATTTTTTATTTAAAACTGCGTCGTTGATCTTCAAAGATCCTACGATCATGTGGTACAAAGAGAACAACTAGGAGTTATATTTGCCATGTCAGTTATTTTACCCAATGAGAGATTGCCACGTACATAATTCTTTCTTTTGATGGCGCTTACCTTTAGACCCACTGACGACGGAGAACACGTGTCAGCATGTCGCTACTTCGTTATGCATAAAGAACTAGCACCTTGCCATAACGAGGCGGCGACAACCGTTGATTGGATCAAGAAATGATCGAAAGATACGCTACAGGACTTCTTAAGAAAGAAGGCGGTGGGCCCATCTCGCTATGTCGCTGTAATTATCTTCCTTGCAACTCTTCATAACAAGATAGCGAGCTCCGTTGATTCACTTCAAGCTGATGTTCCAGATTTCTTGTACATTTAGTCAAGTAGGTATTAATGAGAATCGGATCTCTGCATAGCTGGCACATGTCAAAATTATCACAGTCATCTGTCATTACACATCATCATAGATCTTGCCGATCTTTTGCCATTTTACGGGGCCTCGCTAACTCGCTAACGGTGAAGCATCTCAATTTTCCGATAGCGAGGTAGCGAGCTTCGGCACTTTAAAGGATTCCGTGCCGGAAAAAGCAAGGGGGTACCCAATAATTACTTCTGTTAATTAAAACTGATTCTGACAACGGTATTTATGACTGGTCATGCCACCTGGTGTAATTATGATACAAGCAAGATGCAATGTCATCATTTTTAGATTTTCACGTGGCCTCGCTACTTCGCTAACGGTGAAGTGCCTGAATTTTTTGATAGCGAGGTGGCAGAACTTCTGGAAAAATCAACATTCTGGCTCTGATGTCAGATATTCTAGTGGGTCCTTCTCCCCCTTTTTATGGCGAATTGCAAAGTGTACCTGCACAATAAAGCAATTAATAAGCAAATCTTCGATCGCCGCACCTTCACTTCATGGTCCCACCACTTACAAACTCAACACTCGCTATCTCGCTATACTTAATGAGCATGCAACTTTCAATAGCAAGGTAATGCCAGCGGTAGATCTAATCGGATCTGACGGTTGGGACAAAGAGGAAAAAGGTAACCCGGGAGAGAGGAAAAGGAATACGAAAGCATATTCACTTCTTTTTAAAATTTGAAAATTTTGCGCCCGACCATTTATGAATAGGGATGAATATAGGGCTTATATGGCGAATATTTCTTACAGATGGTTTATCCAAAACCTTATACTTCATTTAGACATAGAACATCTGACTTTTCTATGGTTTAACTGAAAATTTTTTACTGCAGAAAAAGTCAGACCAACACCTTCCAATAATTATTTGAACCAAATAATGTTAGAATAATTAACTACTATTGCCACATATTTTGCCTTTGCTGTGGATTGAGATATGCAATTTTTTTCCTTGCTTGTCCACGACACTAGTCTTTTACCAAGAAAGAATGCTCCACCACTAGATTTCTTCTTGTCATCAATACTTCCTATCTAATCAGCATCAATGAACACATTTAAGTCCAAATTGCCTCCAATTTTGTACCATAAGCCATAGTCTTTAGTACCTTTTAGATATCTCATGATTCTCTTGATTTCCATCATGTGATTTTTTATGGGATTTGTTAAGAATCTTGCCACCATACCAACTACTAATGCAATGTTAGGCCTTGTATGCACTGCATATTACAATTTTCCAATCATTGATTTGTATGTGGTCTAATCTACTTCCTTTGAATCATCATTTTTAAAAAGCTTATCTCCAGTAGACATAGGGGTTCCAACTGGTCTTGAATCTTCCATTCTAATTTTTTTTAGTTTCTCCTTGATATATTTTGATTGAGTAATGTATATACCATTTTTGTTCTGCTAAATTTTCAATCCAACAAATAATTTGTCTCTCCAAACATCGACATCTCAAATTCTTTACTCATTTCTTCTAAAAATGCTATGCATAAGTCATCATTTCCTATGAATAAGGTATCATCAATAAATATTTCTACCAACACAATCTTCTTGCCTGGTCCTTCTTTGATATACAAGCTACTGTTATCATTTGTTCTTTGAATGCCAATTTGTATCAAGTGATTATGAAGTCTTGGGATTCTTTAGAATTCCTCTATAACTATTCCATATTCATAGGTATCTTACTCAAGTTTTAAAGCCTTTTTAGAGTAACTGTGCTTTGATTCAAATTGTTAGAAATAGGGAATACTAAGAGGGGGTGGGGGGTGCGTCAGTGTTCTACAAAATTTTGCCCAAAGCTACACATTGTTAATTACTTTATAACATGCATATGAAAGTAAACTAACAATACTAAATAATAATAATAACCATACACAAAGAGAACTCATAAAATCATATTTTGTTAACTAGGGAAAACCTATCCAAGGGAAAACCCTAGTGGGGATGGTGCCCACAAAATGATACACTAAATAATAGTATCATGTTAAGGATGTTGACCCTACTAGGAGTATATAAATTACATATAGTGTCTTGGTCCCTGTTAGAGGACTAGACCCTCTTAAAATCCTCAAAATTAGCATAATCTTTTATATACAATTACAAAATGTATGCAAGATGGACCCACTCCCCAAACATGCAATTATACAATACAATTCCTTTATACAAAAGAGATAGATACAAAACCCTCTTTACTGCTAATATCTTCAATATCTGACCTTTCCTTTGCTTCTCTTCATATACCTCTGATCATAAATCAAAATTCACATCATGTAGTTTACATATGATTTTTCATATCACATGTAACTTACACATTACTTTACATAATACAATATTTCCTTTATACCTTTACATTTTATCTAAACTACACAGTTGACCTTCAAGCTTTCACACACTTGGAAAAATACAAAACTAAGTCTTTCTCTCTTAGGGTTAACATCTAGGATGTCATCCCTAATTAGTTAAATAATTATTTTTTAAACAAAATAATTCTTTATCCTATAATTACCCAATTACTGATATGCTTTGTCCAACTCTATACATCACCTTTACTGGTGTTTATTCCATAACTCCTTCAATACTGTCTATATTGACTTGTGAAAGATTTAAGCAAATATGCAAGCCAAATCCACAAAGCCCTCAAATACCTACATGTAGAAAACCTATCACAAAGAAGAAAAAGATAAGAGGAGGCAAGGGTTTTCTCTGAATACATGAAAATTGCATTCTCAAATAAAGAAAAGATATAGAATTACAAAGAGATCAATCCTTATAAAAGGAGATTGAAACCCAAAAAGGGTAACCTAAAAAGTTATAAAGGGTAACTAAAAGGTAAAATATATTTAATAATTACTAATTAATTATTAAATATAGAATGCAAAAGGTTGCAAACAATGTAGAAAGAGCAAGGAAACTATAATGCAATGTCAAAAGAAAACTTGAGTCCCAACAAAAAGGCCTGATGAGGTATCCAATCACAACCAAATCTCTATGAAATGGATAAATAGAGAAAATCCACTGGTAAAAACTCTACTCCAAAAAGAGATATCTAAAAACCTAGTGAAGGACTACAAAAGCCTACAACTAGAGGAATGTTCTAGAAAATAAGAACAAAGAGTGATCATGAAGAAACATCAACGAAGCATGAAGAAGTCACAAACTCTACCAAAAGGAAACTACTAATTTATAGAACCTCCTTTGAAATAGAACCTGACCAGGTAGAGAAGACTATAATCTACATTGAATCAGAAGGCAAACAACTAAACTCAAAAAAATAGAGATGGCATGAAACACCAAAGCCTGAAGAGCTGATCAATTGAACCAAGGAAGCATAAGAAACAATAGAAGAACCCCCCTAATGTAGACAAGAGTGAGCTGATGAGAAACTGGGAAAGTGAGCCAATAACTCCTACAAAATAGAAAGAACCAAGAACATCAAGAGTGAGGAAGAGGTACAAACACCTATAAAGGAACATGTCATCAACACATCATGGGGATAATGTCATGGAAGGGACACTCACTTGACAAAGGAAGAGGGCACTAAAAGGAAAACATCTATCCCCCCATGACACTTTGTAATGTAGTGTGAGTACAATAAGTCACAATGATGAGAAAGATCCCAAAAATATAAGGAGTGACACTTTATCTCAGTGCATTTGCATAAACATGCTTACAAATGATATCAACAATTATCATAAAGGGAAAAGAGTTGTTACAACATATAGTACATCCCAAAAGAAGAGACCTCATGCCACGAAAACAATCCCTAGACTAAAACACCCAAGATATCCACCATAGTGCAATAAAGTGAAAAAAATCATAAAAAGAGCATGAAGAAAAAATTGGAAGAAAAACTAGCATTTTTGAAAAGATTACTAAACCAACTTTCCAAAAATATAGCATTTTCAAAAAATGGAGTTGGGATGCTTAATATGCCCTCTGGAGTAAAAAACTCAACACCTGGCTTTGACTACCCAAATAGGAAACCAAACTACATCAAAACCTAAAAACTCCTATGCCATTATCTCCATCTCAGAACTATATTTCTGGCATTTTTTTCGAATTAAAAGAAAAGTCCATATGCTCAAGTTAGGATGAAAAATCAATAAGGCCCTTGGAAATGCACCAAAAATAATATTATTTTTTAATTAAAAAAATAAAAAAAACTTTTTAAAAAATGCATGCCATCGGTGGAGCGGCCACCTAGCAACACTTTGGGTGATAGAGCTATGGTGGTGGTGGAGGGAGGGAGGTGCCACCTACGGTGGTGGCCCGCTAAGTGATGACAATCGTCGGGAGTCACTGTGGTTAGCGGGACCACTGATAGTTTACCGCTGGTGATTACCACTAACTGCTAGCAGTCTTGATGACTATTAGCAATTTTTTAAAACTGTAGTGACCAAAAACATCAAAATTTTGATTTAAAAAAATATTTTTGTACCAAAAAACTACCTTGGAGTGCATGTAGGAGGTCGTATAACCCTGCTAAGAATTTTTTTTTTGCCTCCTAGATCAATGTTGTCCAAAATGGATGAACTTGATATGGAAATATGGGTTTTGACACTGTTAAATCCATTCGTGAGGTCTGTTTGACTTCAAGCTACTCCAAAAGTTAGTGATCCCCCTATTTTCTTAAGAAATACTAAAAACACTCCAAATTTGATTCGTCATACCCTCGTTCTCCCTTTTTCTTCAAATATCGAACAAGCTGCAACAAATCTAGCTCTGATACCATGAAAGATTTGAGAAAATACACAAATCAAATCCATGAAGCCCTTAGATACCTGTACGTAGAAAACCTGTCATAGAAGAAAAAGAGGAGAGAAAGCAAGGGTTTTTCTTTGAAAATATGCAAATTGTATTCTCAAAAATGAAAAAGATGTAGAATTACAAAGAGATCAATCCTTATAGAAGGAGATCAAAACCCAAAAATAGTAACCTAAAAAGTTACAATGGGTAACCTAAAAGATAAAAGCTATTTCATAATTACTAATTAATAATTTAATTAGAGAATGCAAAAAGCGCATAAAGCAAAATCGTAAGAAGGGAGAAAAGGTAATTTAATTAGTGAAATTAAATTAACCTTTTTCTCTAACAACTTGCGCACTTACATACATCATCTTGACATATTGTAAGCTATGTATCATTAGCTATGCATGGGCCAATAATTACTCTGTCATCCATAAATATCAAAATTGCTCATGTTTTGTTGGATATCTGTTTGATACTTAGATAATTTTCTATGTCCTACTGTGGAAAATTCATCTGTAAATAGTGCCTTCTTCACATAAGATATATGTTTCCATAAATGACAACAACAATTCTATTCCAACTTACCCTAAAAATCCATATTACAAACAAATTCAACTCAGTATCCTAATTTGTTCAACTATGACACACTTAACAAATTATAGTTAAGTCCTTCAACCCAATAAACATTATCACATTTGATCTTTTCAGTCAAACATATCGATCCTTTACCTTTCACAAGACATGGTGCATCATTACTAAAATTAACACAACTACCTCTATATGGTTCCATAATTTCAAACTTACATTTATCACCTACCATGTGATGTGAACAACCACTATAAATTATCCATCTATCACCTTTACTTGTATATGAGATTAATGTAGTTTTTCATCTTTATCAGAATCTTCTTTCATAGAAACATACACAACTTATTCATCATTACTATCAGACTCATTATCAATTTCTTCTTCAAAAATGTAACAAGATTTCTTACCTTTGTCTTTGTAGTCCTTTTTTCTCCTATTGTCTTAGTTATCTTTTCTACCTTTCTACTTGCTTTCCCTTTTCTCATCCTTGTCTTCTTTGTAAAGACACCTTGCAAATATATGACTAACTTTGTTACATGGAAAAAAATATAGAAATTTTACCTTTGTATTTTCCTCTACCTCTTGAAAGTCTACTTGCCATCAGTGCTTCAGACCCATCAAGTTGATCATCAGAAGCATCACTGCCACTATTCACACACTTTCCTTTTCCTTTGTTACTAATAAGAAATTATGATTTAAAAGTAGATTCAACATAAGTAGGAGCGAAATTATCAAAATTTGACATTTCAAAAGTAGTAAGCCTACCAATTACACCTTCCAAAGTTAGGTTATTACTAGGGGTACATCTCAATTCTTGTATTGTAAAAAATCTCATAACATAGATAAGAAGTAGAGTTCTTGACACCTCGCTGATCACCATCTCATCATCAATCTTTCATTTTTCTAATCTCATATAATTTATCATCTCTTTGATTCTTCCACAATATTGAACAATATTCTTACCTTCCATCATTATCATTTCATCAAATTTACCTCTCAATATTTCTAATTTTTCTCTCAAAACATTTGTGTCTTCTTATAGATGGTTTGCAATATATACCACATTTTCTTAATAGTAGTGCAATACTTTATGTCACCAAACTCAACATACCTAAGTGCTAATGCAATCTCCAACAAAGCATGATTGTGCTCTCACTTCTCTTTCATCTGCTGGGCTATCAGAGGAACTATTATTATCACATATGCATGTTCTATATACTATATTGCACCATCTCTAATTCCTTCTAGATGCAACTTCATCAAACTCTTCCATGTAGGAAAGTTCTATTTGTTCAACTTTGACACCTCCCTTTTGTACATCTTAATCTTTAGCTCCGAGTACCTTCAAACATTTATTTTGCAAGCACCAATGCTCTAATACCAATTGCTAGAATGATTTAGAATAAATGAGCGGAGGGAGGGGGTGAATTAGTTATCCAAGGCCTAGATGTACACTTGAAATTATAATCACTTCAAATACTTCAGATCTAAACATTCAATAGCCCGGTCTCTATAGTAAACAATCAGTAAAACTTGTAGTCTACTATCCTAATAGTTATTAAATTTGAAGAATGTAAAACAATACCAATAAAACATCTCAAATGACATCCACACAAGTATTACACCAATATTTAATGTCGAAACCCAATTTGAGAAAAATTACCAATAACATGTCACAAATTTTTCACTCTTCTAAAGTGAGCTATGTTAGGATGCAACCTTATTAAAGGTTACATAAAAAACTATTAAATGTGAATCACCAATTTAGGAGTGGCCTTGTTAGAGGGCTTAAGAATATTCCATTAGAATGCCACATTGATTAAATGATTTACATATGACTATTAACTCAATCTTGATTCAAGGATTTCAATACTGATACAATGGTTAGAAAGTAACAACAGGTTAATATAACAAATACAACTCACTTTGTAAATTTCAATCATAGTTTGATTCATATGCTAATCCATTGACTAACCTTCATTTTCATCTCTTTTGTGAAATTTATTATTTTATGATATTGTTTATATTTTCATGTAATTATTATTTTTCTATCCATGGTGTATCCTAACATGACTCTGATATGCTTGGCAACCCTTCAAGAAATCACACTTAAAATCTTCACAACTCTTTTGAGCCTCCTCCTCAAGTTCTCCAATCAATAACATCAACAATGGCTCCAACCACTATTAGGTTAGGCCTCATACCTCCTTAAATAGATAATTCTAACCTTTTTCTACCTAAACATCACCATAGATCTTAGGGTTAGGTCAGATTCATCAAATCCTTCTGTCATTTTGTCTCCTCTATTCTCTTCTAGAAAATTCTCCAAAATTTTTCTTGAATTCTTGTATAGAAATGCTCAAACATAGCTTCCCTTGAATTAAATGATCTAGGTCATCTATCCTTGTTTTTAACATTCTTTACATATTCCAAGAAATCAACTATGTTGGTTAGAAATCATGATTTCCTCATAGTTTGTCAAATGTTTTACCCCAACCAAAACTGTGTTTTGACGCTTGTTCATCACTAGATTGCTTGATCACTACTAAATTTTCTGTTCAGCACATATATTGTCACTTAGTCAATATTGATGCTTGACCAACACTAAATTTTCTTGGCTTATACTAGCACTCAATCAAAACTAACATAACTCAGCGTAAACTTCAAGTTCCTTAATATTCAACTCTTTTTCTTAGTCAAGCCTATGCGTTTGATTATACTTTGATCACTTCTTCTAGGCTCTAGTACAACTGTCTTCTTCACTTAGGTTATGATTAAAAAATCACTTTATATTTTAAAAGTTTAACTAATCAAGTACCCATTGTAGTTCCTCATAACTCAACCTTTCCTCTAGGTCCTTTTGTTATGTCCAATTTCTCAAATCCTCTTCAATAATCATCTTGATATGGCCATCAAATCATATATCAACTATCTTACTAATAAGGTAAATGAAATCAATGAAAACATAACAATTGTCTCAAATGTAGTTCCTAGTAGGAAGCACTCCAATTTAATGAAGGTATAACACCTATTTAATGTGAGTTCATCATGTTCTCTCCCTCTTTAATTTACTTCTCCCTTCTTTGTCTGTTCTCCTAGATGGAATTAGGGTAAAACCTAATAGATATCCTCTAAAGATCCTATTTTCATGTTGATGAGGTTGAAGTAAGATATGTTTTCCCCTAGGTCCTTCCTTTCTATCCACCTTTCCACTTGGAATCTAATCTTGGCACTAAAGTAAGGTTTCCTCAGAATCTAGCCATGATTTATGGATTTCAAGACCTATTTTGGGATCCCAAGATTTTCCTTAGGGTTTGTGCACCTAGAAATTAGGGGTGTACTGCACCCTTGGTTGGGCCCTATTTTAGCTCATTTTTTTTCAAGTCTCATATTTTGATAATCAAGTACAAACTCCAATGTCAGTTGGCTTGTGAGAGTTAGTTGGTTCCAATATCTATTTAAATTTTTACATTTTCTAAATTTTTCATAAGGATATAATCATATCATGACATTTTTTTCTCTCAAGTGCTATTGCATTCAAGTAAAAGCCTTTAAGCATTCAATTAAAGATCAATGATTTAAGCATTCAAGAAATTGGAGGAGTTTATCTAGCAAGATCCTCTTCAAGCTCCTTTAGTACATCTTCCAAATCCATTCATCTTCATCTTCTTGGTCCAAATCCATAGGTGGAGACAAGCACATTGCATTCAATTTAGGAGATCCATCTTTTAAAGGTAAATTCATACATTTAATTTACATTCATCCTATTTTAAATATTTTAATTCAAGGTTAATTCCAAAACTAGGGTTTGACTAAGACAAACCCCCCATCAACAACAAAAACTATTTTTTATTGCAGGTTGTGGATCCCAAATTGACAAATAGGTTATAGATCAAAGTAACATTTCTGACCTTCCTCAAAATTATGAAAAATAGAATCAGCATCAAAGTCAACCAATTAGGGTTACACTAAAACCTTGATGCACTAGTTTCCCTTGATACCCCAGTTCGCCCCTGATAGATTGCCAAAATATTTTTTGGTTTTGTTTGTCTCATAGTTTTAGGCTTGGATCTGAAGGTTTCCTCTCATTTTGATCATTATAGAAAGCATAAAATGGATTTCAAAATGTAATTCCTTTTCCCTCCTTTTTCAATTCAATACCTCTTTATTTAGCATACACACATATTGCTGATCTTAAGAATTCTTGGTTACGTTTTCCCTATACTACTAGATCTAGTTTTGTATTGATGCTTCTTGTTTAATTGGTCAACATTAATCTCGCTAGACCTAGTCCTCAGGAATTGGGATTGAAAGGTCCCTATTTCCTTATCTCTCTTTCTATATCACACACTCACAATACAAAAACAAACAAAAAAAATGCATGGATAGGACTATGTGATGAACTTAGGTTTTATGTTCTTGATTCACATTTCCTCTAGAACATTTATTGGTCAACTCGACTGCATCAGTGTTTTCCTTTGTGATGTTAGATCATACTTTACTTTACTATTCATTTCATGACTCACATTATCTTAGTTTGGAGTTCATATAACAAAGGTATTTTTGTTTTTGTTTTGTGTATGACCTTTATTACTTTTAGTCCTAATTATAGCATTCTCATTAGGAGAAGTCATAGATTCATGACTCTTTTTGATCCAAACTTGTCTTCTCCTCTTCTTTAACACCTTAGTGATCCTCTAGTTTCCCATGAATCTAACCCTTCTATGTATCATGACTCTTCCCACTCATCTCATGATGAGAATGAGGCTTTAAGAGTTCCCCCTGAACAAGTTAATAAGCTTGCTAGTGATAATGATAAAATACATGATTGACTGTCACAAGAAAATCATAACAATGAAAATATTGTTGGTTTTGATTTTATTAAGAATGTGATTTGTAATTATAAATATGGTGTCAATATTTTGCATTTTCTTACTCATCTTATCCATAATCATGTTAATCCTTTGATTCAAGTTGCTTCTGAGGATAGATTACCTCCTCATTTTTCTACTATTGAGGCCACTTCACCTATCTCTATGCCTATCTCTAGCATTTCCACTTATGTTCCTCCTATCATGAATACTGTTGTTCAAGTATCTAATACTCTTAGTGGTATTCCTATCCATTCCTTGTGAAATTTCTACATATTTTATTGCCAACCTCACAACCTTCATATAACATTGTTCCTTTCACTTATCCTAATCCTTCTATGATAGTTCCTAGTGTCCCATGTATATTTTCTTTTATTTCATCCAATTCATACATATTTCCTAGCATTTAAAATGTGCCTACTCCATCTATCCCTTTTGATGATTCTACTATCCTTATCTTGGCTCAGACGGTGTCCTCTTTGCAACAACAACTTGCTCCTTTCAATCAATCAAAATTCAATGTTCCTACATGTGATATGGGTAGTCATTTGTATTTTGAAATTATCCATATTTTTTCTCCTTTACAAGATGAAATGCCTCACCTTGATACTTATAATGCTAAAGGTGATCATGTAATAGATCTTAAGACTTTCCAAGTTTTATGTAGTGACTATGCTCATGACCATAGGACTTTAGCTAAGTTGTTTTCCTGACCTTTCCATGACAAAGCTTTGTAATGGTATTCCTATTTGCCACCTTATTCTATTGATTCATTTTAGAAACTTTCTAATGCCTTGAAACAAGAATTTAAAAATAATATCAGTCCTTCAATTTATTTTACTAATTTGATGCATTGTAAACAAGGTCCTAAAGAGAAAATGACTTAATTTATTGGTATATTTAAGCATTTGCATCCTCAAATTTTTTTTATCATGTGCCTGATATTGATATACAACACATGTTCATTGAACATTTATAAAAATATATTAGAGATAAGATTTTTCTAATTGATTTTACCTCTTTTTCATCACTTTGTGCATTGCTTCATCCTTATTAGCTATAGGTGATTGAGTTTGACAACCAATCCAATGGCTCCTATACTCATTAATAAAAGTGATGCTGCACCTAATCCTAACAAATTTAACAAACCTAACAAGTATGTGAAGTTCAAAAAATTATGAATATAGTAGATGATCATGTTAGAATATATGGTCCACCGATATAACTAAGAGCAGGGAGTGAATTAGTTTTCCAACTAATGTCACAATTATCAACCTTATTAAACTTTAACCACATGAGAAATATAATCAAAAACCACAACAAGATACTCATGCACAATTAACACTAGATATGTTAATTAGGGAAACCATTGATAAGAGGGAAAACCACTATAGGGATGGTACCCACAAGATGATGTACTAATATAAATATTCCTTGTTAGAGGATGGACCCTATTAGGAGTCTACAACACCATTCAATACATATTAGTCCCTATTAGGAGACTTTGAATCCCTGTTAGGAGATTTCAATCATGTTAGGAGTTGTTCCAACCTTGTTAGGAGTTGTGCCAACCGTATTAGGAGTTGCAAAAGATAGATGGACCCACTATCCAAATAGCTTCAAGGGAAAAGACCAATGAACCCACTATCCAAATGATCTCTATATTATTCCTTGCAGAATAATATAAATGAATAGTACTAATCCTTCCTCTTTCTCTGTCCTATTGACCATACTTCTTCTCCTTCTAATCTTATAATTAGATCACAAATCTTGCATCTTATAATCCCTTGGATTTCTTACTCACTTTCAGTAAACACTCTACTCCTTTTCGCACTTCCTTAATTACTTTGCATACAACTTACATTACAAACAAGGAAAACATCTTTCCTTTATACTATATCTTCAAAATAATTCTTTGAGTCGTCCTTGAGGCTTTCCTAATTAATTATAATAAGATAATTAATTAATTTACAATTACAATAACACTGTCGGCTCAAATTACATAAAAATTCTCTTATGTGTGATAGTAGGGCTTGCTCATCCATTTGACATCATCATCAGGCTGTCATATGTCATTGGTGGCCTGCACACCAATGGATTATATCTCTAGTAGAATATATAATGAAAACATCATAAAATACTTCTCAGGTAGACTATCTCTGCACTGCTCTCTATAAATCAAGAATAAATTCTATACATCTTCAACTTGCTGCACATTTAAACATAAAATTAGGACACAATATAGAACATGTCCATGAATGCACATCACTAGATAGTCAAAACATTGTGCATACGACTAAGATCTTTGTTTGATACTCTATTAGTCTTCACAAATTTATTGCTATGTTGATATCAATGACAAACATAGTCATGAGTGCAACATGTCAATACTCTCCAATGCTTAGGATACTCCCCCAAAGGAATATTATAAAAATTCATGCTAATAGTCTTCTACTATGGCATTGATGGCAACATAGGTGAAAAATATCAAAGTTACAAGAATACCAACTTGTTCTTTGTTGCTACTAGTGCTCTCATCTTTTCAAATCCTCTTCATCAATCAAATCTGAAAACCTTTGGAACACTGCTATGTTCTACATCTTCTTAGGATCTACAATAATTGTTTAGACTAAACAATTTACCATATATATCTCCCCATAGATATATTCCTCCTTTGTTACAAAAATCTTTCTAACTCTCCCTAATAACTCTCTCTCCCTCATACATACTTGGAAGATGTTTTTCATGCATTATCTCCCCCATTGACATCAATGAAAAAGGCCTCATTATGTCAACTTATTGCTCCAATGTATAACTAGATCAAGTCTCAAAAGATACTATTCAATACCAAATACCAAGTATCGAATACCAAATACCAAGAGTCCTCAATGACAAAACTCATCATAGACACTCCCCCATACAAGAAGCATCATCATTCAGTCTAGTCTAACAATAATGCTTTGTTCCACTAGACTGATGCACTCTCTGCATCATGTACTCAGAAGTAGGGAGGGGCATAACCCCAAGCATACCTCCCAAGTACTCAAATGTATCTTTAGGTAAGGGCTTCATAAAGATATCTGCAATTTGATCTTTAGTACTAAAATACTCCAATCTAATCTCTTTTTCTACTACCTTCTCTCTCAAGACATACCTAATAGATTAATGCTTAGTCTTAGAATGCAATACATGATTCTTAGACATACTTGTTAGAAATAAATAATACTAAGAAGGGGGGGGGGGGGGGGGTGGGGTGAATTAGTATTCTACAAACTTTTGGCCACAATGAAATATTGTTAATTACTTTATAAATTGCATATGAAAGTAAATCAATAATGCTGAACAAAAAATATAACAATGTACATAGATAACTCATAACACCATTATTTTTTAACTAGGGAAACCCTAGCCAAGAAAAAATCTCGGTGGGGATGATGCCCACTAGATGATCCACTAAACAAAAGAATCTTCTTAAGGATATGGACCCTGTTAGGAGTTTATGAAGTACATATAGTGTCTCAAGTCCTTGTTAGAGGACTAGGACTTGTTCAAAGCCTCAACCTTATTAGGATTTGGTAGATTAAATACAATATATGCTAGAAGAGCCCACTACCCTAACATGCATTTATACAATGAAGTTCTTCACAAGAATAGATATACATACAATATTCTCTAGCTACTGCAATTCATACTTTCTCTAATCATACATCAGATATAGTTTGCATATCATCTCATCAACTTCATATCTATCACAGATATTGCATAGATCACACATATGTCACACACTTATCTTCACAAGATAAGATCTTTACTTATACATTGTACATTAGTAAATCTTTTCTCAATCAACCTTCATCTCTTCACATGCTTGACATAATATAAAATAACTTATGGATTAACATCCACAAAGTCAACTCATCATGGCTTAGTAATTATTTTGTCACCAAAATAATTCCTTAAGTCATAACACTCAATTCTCTACTATGCTCTATTATGCTCTGTCAAATACTTTTACTAGTATTTCAATCATAAATCATGCCATACTATCCATATACATATGCACATTGTTATATGTCATGATGACATTTTCATACAACTTTCCTCAATTGTGCATGAGCTAACTCTCAATGATTCATCTATACACATCTCATCTGTCTCTGTGTTGTTACAAACTGTCTAACACTTAACATTTTAGAAAATTTTGTAACTCTAAATGCATAAATGAAATGTTGAATACATGTTGCCATAAATGAAAAATCTCAAGATATCTATTTGACCATATTTCCAACAATACTTATTGTACTTGTATTATCACAATATATTATAACAGGTTCTGCAAATACCATCCCAATATCTTTCAGCATCTGCATCATCCACATAACTTGATTACAATTATTTACTGCTACTACATACTCTACCTCTATTGTACTCTACAAAATAAAATCTTGTTTCTTGCTTAGCCAAGAAAAAAATATACCTCCAATAAACAATTCTCCACCACTAGTGCTATTTCTATCATCCATACTACCTGTCCAATCCACATCAGTATAAGAACATAGAGTGAAGTCACTTGATCTATCATTACATATTCATTAGCCAGATGTTCCTTTCAACTATTTTAATATCCTCTTTATAGCTGCATAATGATACTCTTTAGGATCATCTTGAAATCTAGCTACAATCCCAAATGCATTTTCTATATTGGGTCTGGTGTGAGATAGATATTGCAAACCTTTAATCATCAATCTATACTTCTTTTTCTCAGCTATAGTGTCTCATCTTTGCTAGATAACTTGTGACCAGTTATCATAGGTGTACCAATAGGTTTACAACTTTTTCAATCCAAATCTCTTCAACAAATCTTTCTATTACTTCTCTTCTAAAATAAAAATACTATCACTGTTCTACACAACCTACAATCCTAGGAAAAACTTCATTTCTCCTATCATACTCATTTGAAACTCATTCATCATCTCTTTAGAAAACTTATCACTTGCTTCATCATTAGCTCCAAATATTATATCATCAAACAATATTACTATTATCAACAAACCATTTTCAATTTCTCTCAAATACAAGTTGTTAGAATATATATAGTCTGGTGATATAACTTGGGGGGGGGGGTGTGAATCAATTATCCAACTATTATCACTATTATCAACCTTAAGAAAAATTAACCATATGAGTAGTATAAATTGAAACCACACCAAGATACTCATACACAATAACACCAGATATGTTAACTAGGGAAATCCTTGATCAGAGGGAAAACCCTGGTGGGGATGGTACCCACAAGATGATGTATTCATATTCAAGTTTCTTGTTAGAGGATGGACCTTGTTAGGAGTCTATGAATACATTTAGTACATATGAACCCCTGTTAGGAGACTTTGAACCCCTATCAGGAGATTCCAACCCTATTAGGAGTTGTAGAAGACAATTGGACCCACTGCCCAAATAACTTCAAGGGCAAGACCAATGGACCCACTATCCAACACATAGGATAATCCCCTAATGTAGTATCACTAGAATTCATCATAACAACCTGCCCCTTTGGCATTAATGGAAATGTAGATGAAAAAACCATTTAAGTTCCAATAATACCAATCAATATTCTACTATTTTTGTTTGCCAACATTAGCTATCCACATGCTAAAAAGGAATCTCAAGAAAATAAGTGAACAACAGGTTCATACTCCTACTTAAATATCATTTTTTTACTTCACACGAAGAAATTCACAATACATCGAATGCATATTTCAGATTTTGTTCATAAATATTTCTAAATCTCTCTAGAGAGATATCTCCCCTTCATGCATATTCACTCCCCATACTTAAGAGTTGTGTTTTTTTCATGCATACTCTCCCCCATGCCTTAGGAGGTTTTGTTTCATGCATACTCTCCCCCATTGACATCAATTTCAAAGACCTCAATCTCAATTGTTATGACATACTAGTTGATAAATACCAATTGTTAATATGTTGCATTAAGTCTTCAACCAACTCAAGTGTCCAAAGACACTATTTAATACCAAATACAAAGAGTCCTTAGTGAATCAGCTCATCACAAATACTCCCTCATACCAAAAGCATCAACATTTAGTCTAGGCTAAAAAAAGTGATCTATACTACTAGAATGATGCACTCTCTGCATCATCTACTCAAAAGTAGGTAGGGCATAACCCTAAACATACCTCTCAAATGCTCAAACGTATCTTTAGGAAAAGGCTTTGTAATGATATCTACAATCTAATCTTTAGTACTCACATACTCCAATTCGATCTCCTTTTTCTAGTAGTTTCTCTCTTAGCACATAATACTTAATAGATATATGCTTAGTCTTAGAATGCAATACAATATTCTTAGACATACTCAATATACTTGTGTTCTCAAGGTAAATGAAAATAGGTTCTTCAAATTCAATTCTAATATCCTTCAACATCTGCTTCATCATCATAACTTGATTATAGTTATTTGCTACTGCAACATACCTACCTCAATAGTAATCTATGAAATAAAATATTTCTTCTTAATTAACCAAGAAACCAATCATCCTCCAAGAAAAAATTGATGCAGAAGAATCCTGGGTTGCACTGCTATCCTGCATGCTTTCAATTTTTATTTTGCTGCTGAAACTGGATTATTCTGAAACTGTGTTTTCCAGTTTCTAGGTGCTTGTTGCAAACTATATAAATAATTTTTCATAATAAATAAAGTGTAGTGCCTACCCTCGTTCACATCTTCTCTGGATATATTATTGCTATTATTATCAGACTTTGATGGACTAGTACTATGTAGATGGATTAGTGGTATTGTTTTGACACTATCAGACATTATGTTATGGATTCAGTTATTATATGATGAGATCATTTAGACTTTACATTTCATGTATGTATGATGATCATTATATTATTTTTAGTTATTGTTGATGATTAGTTAGATGGTTATTATTTCATGAGTTTTATTATGGATACTTACCCCATACTTGCATGTGTATGGTGTGCGTGTTTTCTTATTGTATGGAATTTTTGATGTGGTTAAGGAAGGGAGTCATAGTCACCTGCTTAGTCGGGATCTACACGATGCACCACTTCCTGCCATTGCCTGTTTAGCTTATCACTATATATATATATATATAGCATGTACATGCATGGCTTTTCTGTAGGTTGCAGGTACCGGGTATCGACTTCCCTGAATTGCCAGGATGAGCGTACCCTATTATACTATCTCAATGATAAGAGAGGGGAGGTAAATTCTCAAGTCCAAATCCCAAACCCTAAAACCATTTGTCCTAGTGAGTTGGGACAAGTATCAGAGTTGAGCACCCACTAAATGTGTCGGATGACATATTTCGTGATTTTTAATCTTTTAGACTGATTTTGTGTGAATTGTCCTATGATGGGTTTTCATATTTTGTTATGAAGGTCTATGGTGAATTTTCTATTAATTAAGTCTTAACAAATAGATTTAATTAATAAATTAATTATTTGAGAAGATTAAATATCATGATTTTGATATTTTGATTATAATTAATTCAAGGAGAATTAATTGGGAGAAAAGAATTAAATAAAAAAAAAAGAAAATTAGAAAATTAAAATAAATAATAATTATAAAATACTAATAAATTAATAAACAAATAATAATAATAAAAGATTAAAAAATTAAAGATAAAAGTTATAAAAATTAAAATGAGAGTTATAAATGGAAATTAGTTAAAAATAATTGGAATTATAAACTTGCTTGGAAATTAATGCAGTTCCCCATTTTTCATGTGTCAACAACACGGGGGTTAGTGCATCAATTGAGCACATGGTGTCTACAACCCTAGGGCTTATCAAAAAGTTTGGAAATAGGTCCATGCTTAGTTGGCGATATTTTCCAGCTGGTTCTAGAAGCATTCTAGGGTTATCCTGAAAGCTCTTTATATTCGGGCATTCCTTAGAAGCTTGGACATAGCGTTGAGAGCGTGGGTAGCGTGGATAGTGTGGAGAGCAATTGGAGCATTGGAATATTCGAGAATTCTGAAGAAGGGAGCTTGCTCTGCGGGTTTAGAGAAAATTAGCATCAAAATCCGAGTAGATTCTTGTGATTTTACTTATGCTATTTTCGCATCATGCATTCCCTGTCTTCTTCGTGTCTTCCTTATGTCTTCTGAGAAATTACATATTTCTATTGCATGCATTCTCAATATGGGAAAATAAGGTTATTTGAGAATTTTATATGCATAGATTTGATAACATAACGGGGCTAGGGTTTAAACTCATGACCAAAAATCCATTAGATTATTGGATAAATTTAGGAGTTAAAAGTTTATAAGAAAATTCTGAGAGTTAAAATATACTATGTATATATGATTTTGAAATCTGCATACATTATTTACACAAATACTGTGATAAAAATTTGTATATATATATATATATATACATATATACATATATACATATATGTATATATATATATACATATATATATATATATATATATGTATATATATATATACATATATGTATATATGTATATATATATGTATGTATGTATTTAATTGGTGAATCGATTATCGAATCGAAGTAGAGATTCATGTTAATATCGCATGAGGAGTTTATACAAAAAAATTATTTAAAATCGCATTGGGGAGGAACATGTATATGAATGCACAGTGGGGCGGACTGTACCCCATGTGCTTACTGGGCGCGGAGTGTCGCAAGTACTGTGACGTTAGCAGGTACTACGTACCCGCTACCGCCGCAGGCCTGCGATCGCAGAGTTATGCATGCCGCGGCCGGTGTCACTTCGGTGACAGCCGATGCCTACTGTAAAATCGGTTTTGTTTAAAGAAAATTGTTATTCAATTTTTATTGTTATATGATATGAATCGAAATTAATAATATTCGATTCTTTATAAAATGCGAAAATAAAGATTATATATTATATATGTATGTATGTATATATTTAAATATAAATATATATATATATATATATATATATATATATATATAGATATGTATATATGTAATATCTAAATATGTCATTAAAAGATTTAAAAATTGTTGATAAAAGATTTATGAATTCATCTTTTATAATGATGAATAGTTTTGTAATTTTATAACTTTAACTGTTAAGAATTAAATTAATAGTTAAGATTTTAAAATGTATAAAGTATGTGGAAATTGGTGGAAACGTTCTTTTTATGTTATAATCGGAGATTAAAGTTTAGAGAGAACTTTTTCTCCTTCCAAAAATAGCACATGAAGGAAAGAAAAAAAAAAAAACGTACAATATGTTCCTTTAAACTTGGAACCATGAACTGAGACTTGGCATTTGAATTTAAATTTGAAACTTAGCGAAACCAAAACATGTGTCTACATTGTTTATTCCTTATGTTAATGTTTTGGGATTTTGGGTTGACTAGTGTTGACCAGTATAGGACGTCTACCAGAGGCTTGGGGGTTATGCGATTTTGATGTCATGATGATGTTTTATTTCTCGATCTTTATAAACCCAACCATGATTATGTGATGGAATGCTCTATGTATTGGTTGTGAATACTGATTATTATAGTTGAAAATCTTATGTTTGAGATACTTGACTTAACCATTATTTTGGTCATCAATCAGTTATCCTTGGACATATTCTAGTCGCCATGATGGGACTAATATGTGGATTTATTCTTGATGATGTCATTTTGTGACATGTATGACTTAACCATTTTGGAGTCTTCAATCAGTATGACTTTGAGATATTCTTGGTTGCTTGTTGAGAACCAATGGAATTGGTGATTTATTTTGAGATATATTTTGGTTGTTGAAAACCAATGGATACTTTGATTATTAGTGATACTTCAGTTGCCAATAGAGAGCTGTTGTAGTCATGATTTTCTATGGATATTGCTCATGGAGATTTGATGCTTTTATGCATATTTGATGATTTAATCATGGATATTTGTTGATTCTTACTATGGATATTTGATGATTTTGTGGACTTTCTTTATGATTATGATACCATGAGCATTAGGGTAGGATATCTGCATGTAGTGTTAGGAAGTGGCTTGCAATGGGAGCCGGGGCCCTAAGAGGCTGCCAGGATAACTCATTGTAAGTTGGTTAATAAGTGATAACATTCTCACTTAATACTAACTGAATGAACCTAAAAAGATAAGAGTTTTGGTTCTCGCCCATTCCTTGAGTGCTTGTATAGGCTAGGATGGGAGTAGAGAGAATGCATGGTTACGACCTTGCATTCCATAGTATGCCTTGTCAGTATGAAAGGATACTAGTGGCCGCATGAGATCTGTATGGACCCATGGAGTTTAGCTAACTGTTAGGGTAACTTGTACGAGATAAATGCGATGACACTTTCTTGCTTGCATAGTAGGTTCCTACATGTCATTGTGTGCCTCTGGGAAGTAGATGTCTATTTTGTGATTGGAACCTTTGAGTTAGTATACCTTTAGGATTCCTGGACTTTAGATTCGTGTGCTATGTGGTTTTGATAGCCTATTTGGGACTTTAGATTATCTCCTCAGCATGGTGGGAGTGGACCACTTAGGTACCACGCGGTCAGGTGGTAGTGTATTTTCCACTCTTATCATTTGAGATTCATTGAGACATTATGGTTGATGCGTCCTTCGTGATGGTGGATATGTATCCTTTCATTGATGATTAGCATATGTTAGATGATGATATCTTATGCTTTACTTTTCATGTTAGTAGGATGTTTTAGGAGTGACATTCCTACTATGATAATACCGATGATCTCTTCGGTGCTTGGAATGTTATGCACGAAGGGATGGCTAGGATCCACGATGGTCTAATGATGCTATTAACGGTTGAGAGGAACCATGCACTTAGTTTATTTTGTAGATCTTTATGATGGATGTATATGACTTTTATGATGATTTATCATGAGTATCATGTGATTATCTTTACCTTGATGTATCATGGATTAGAATAGGATGATGTATCATATTCTACATATGTATATACTTTTAAGCCTTCATACCCTGTGACATGTACAGTGGATGAATGAGCAGTTGGATATGTAATAATTGAACATTGGACTTATGGTTGTTATTCCATGTGGATGTTGTAATCATGTATGTAATTCACGTTAAGGGAACTTAAAGAATGTGATCTCTTGTATATGTTAAGTTTACTCTTTAGATGGACATTGCTATTGCTTCCGTTATTATGAATAAGTTATATGTGGTATTTACTTTCATGGGAAAAAAAAAAAAAAAATGTTACCAAACTTAGTGAAAATTCTAAGTTAATTCTTTGATCCCTTGGCGGGGCATTACATAAAGGGCTAAAAACTTCAATAATTTACAAGGGACTAGAGTTCTATCTATGATTGAAGGTGCAAGTTCTAACCCCTTATACGTTGGGAGTTATGGCAATTCTCCTAGAACATCAATTTTTGGTAGTTCTACATGACAGTTTCCTATGCTTGACTTTCAAGGTGGATGCAAACTTTTCCTTGATGAATCGGACTTTTTTTCACTTAAGAGGTTGTAGAGGACCTAGATATCTACTCATAGTTTGAAGTGTAAATTCTAACTTAGTCAGAGCTAGGAGATATCATGATTTTTCTTGGACATCAATTTTAGGATAGTTAATTACTCACGTAGCCCGACTTGTGTATTTAATGTTAGATTTATTTTCATTTAATATTTTTTGAGAGCCAACTTGTGGCTTCTCCATGTTCTAGAATTATCTATAAGCCATTTTTGCTAGTATAAATATAGTGTTTAGGATTAGAGCTAGGTAGTTTTTAGGCAGTTTTGAAGAGGATTGCAAAGCAGAATTGGAAAGTGTGAATTTGCTATTGATCTTTGTGTATGAATGTATTTGTATCTACTCATAACGTAGAAGGCCTTATAGCTGGGCATGCATATGGAATATTTTAAGAATCAATAAAATTATTTTACTCTTCTTCCTCCTTTGGTTGCTGTTCTTTGTGGTTGCTTCCATTGTGTTAACTCTTGCAAGGTGGTTCAGAGAGCTTGGTGTGCCATTGGCCCTAGTTTTCCCTATCTTTCCTTGTGTTAGGTGATACTAGAGGTTGAGGTTCATCCTTGTGGAGATTGGATCATGTATAACCCTATTTGGATATTGGTTGTAGGGTTGCAGATCTATGGATTTGACTAATAACTTGTAGAGGGTTATGATCTTGTAGGAACCTGATTTGTAAAGATGGTTCATGGTAGAAGAAATGTTGATAATGCTATATTAGATCAATTGAGACAAATTGCAGCTAGATTAGATTCTATAGAGATAGCCTAGATGAGAGGAGTGCATCTTGATGATGTAAGTGATGATAAAGTAGTAATACCAAACTTGAATCCAGAACTTAAAGAAGATCAAGATGAAGAAAAATTGTTGTGAGTGTTGTCTAGGAAAATTCAAAGCCTACTATAGAAGTTGTTCCTTAGGATGGAAAATTGGATACCAATGTTGTGTTATATTGGATCTTAGATATGGAGAAATTCTTTGAGTAGGAAAAAACTCCTAATAATAAAAAGTTAAAGATTGTAGTTACTAGGCTGAAAGGTCATGCTTCGTTTATGTAGGAGCATTTAAAAACTAATAGACAAAGGAGAGGAAAGGAGAAGATCAGGACTTGGCCGAAGATGGTGAACAAGGTAAAGAACAAATTCCTTCCTACTGATTACCAAGTTAGCTTGTTGAGAAAGATGCACAATTTGAAACAAAAGGACATGACTATGAAAGAGTATACTGAGGAATTCTATAGATTGGACATTAGATTTGGACATGTGGATGATGATGTTGAAAGAATTGCAAGGTACAAAAATGGATTGAGACCTAGAATTCAAGATGAAATAAGTTTTGTGAAGTTGGAAATTGTGGAAAAAGCATATCAATATGCCTTGAAAGCTGAGGAGATCTTGAAAAAGAAGCATAAACAAAGACAAAGAGGTAGAGGTGGTAGATTCCAGAGAGGCAGAGGTAGATCTTATGGTGAAGGTGGTAGATTTGATATTTTTTTGCAAGATAAAGGCAAATCTAAGTGGAAGAATGATGAAAAAGGAAAGACTGAGTGGAAAGGTGGTAGCTCATACTGAGGAGGTACTGGATCTTACCAAGGAAGAGTTAATACTTATCCTAGAGGTGGTTTTCATGGTAATTATTCTAGATGTTGCAAAGAAGGACATAGATCTTTTGAAAGTGGGCTAAATAATAGAAATGTTGTGATTCAAGGAGACACTAAAAGTTCACCAAGTGGACTTGAAGCTGGAGAAAATATGATGATGAGAAGAACCTTATGTAATAAAGGAAGTGATAAGGAACTTGTCCTAAGCAGAAGTCTTTTCAAGACCAGATGTAAGATGGCTAGAAAATGCTGCAAGGTGATCATTGATAGGGGAAGTTCTACAAATTTAGCATCAGAAGAGCTAGTTACAAAGTTGGAGTTGTAGAGGTTGAAACATCCCAAACCCTATCATGTTTATTGGATCAAAGATGAGCATAAGATATTGGTAAGTGAAAAATGTATGTTCAAGATTAGACATTACTTTGATGAAGGTTTGATCAGAGAAAGTTTGATTCCATGTGCTGTACCTACTATATTAGCAAGTAAAAAGAATGGAGAATGGAGAATGTGTACTAATTCCAGAGCTATTAACAAAATCACAATGAAATATAGGTTTCCTATGCTAAGGACAGATGACATGATGGATTGTTTGAGTGGAGCAAAGTATTTTACCAAAATTGATTTGAAAAGTGGCTATCATCAGATCAGAATCAAAGAAGGTGATGAATGTAAGACTGGTTTCAAGAAAAAAAATGGTTTATTTGAATGGTTGGTTATGCCTTTTGGTTTGACTAATGCACCTAGTAATTTCATGAGGTTGATGAATGAAGTTTTGAAAAGATTCTTGGGTAAATTTGGGATTGTTTATTTGGATGACATTCTAATATTTAGTAAGACTAAGGAAGAACATCTTTAGCATATTAGACAAATATTGTAGAGGTTGAAAGAGGATTTTATGCAAGAGGAGATTGTGTATTTGGGATTTTTGATTTCAGCTGATGCTTTGAAGATGGATCCTAAGAAGGTTAAAGCAATTTCAGAATGGTCTACACTTAAGAATGTGGGTGAGGTAAGATCATTTCATTTTTTGGCTAGTTTCTACAAAAAATTTATAAATAATTTTAGTGCTATTTTTAATGCTATGACTGAGACAATGAGAGGAGATAAAAAGGAATTCAAGTGGACACATGGAGCTGATAAGAGTTTTGAGACTTTGAAACAAAAGGTTGCTGAATTACCTATATTGGCTTTGCCTGATTTCAATAAAGTATTTTAAGTTGAATGTGATGTGAGTGGTAATGCAATAAGATTTGTATTAAGTCAAGAAGGTAAGCCCATTTCTTTCTTTAGTGAGAAGTTGAATGATGCTAAAAGGAAGTATTCTATGTATGATCAAGAATTTTATGCTAATTGTTCAAGCATTGAAGAAGTGGAGACATTATTTGATTTCTAAGGAGTTTGTGCTGTATACTGATCATAAAGATTTACAATACTTGGGAAGTCAACATAAATTGAATTAGAGACATATGAAGTGGATTGAGTATTTGAAGAATTTTACATTTGTGATAAGAACAAGAGTGAAGTTACTAATAGAGCTACTGATGCATTGACTAGAAGATGTTCTTTGTTGACTGAAATGAAGGTTGAAGTTCTTGGTTTTGATGAAATGAAAGAGTTGTATGATGCTGATCCTAATTTTTCTAAGGCATGGAGAGAGTGTAGAGAACCAAATCTAACAAATAACATAAGCAAGTATGATGACTATTTCATTCAAGAATGTATGTTGTTCAAATGTATTCTATTGTGTATTCCTAGAAGTTCTATGAGGTTGAATCTGATTAAGGAAAAGCATAGTGGTCGATTGGTTAGACATTTTGGAATTGATAAGACATTGAGTTTGTTAAAATAAAAGTATTATTGGCCACAAATGTATAAGGATGTTCAAAAATTTGTAAAGAGTTGTGGAGTATGTCAAGTTGCAAGAGGAACAAGTCAAAATATTGGTTTGTATACACCTATTACTATTCCTAAGAAACCTCTGAGTGACATTAGTATGGATTTTGTTCTTGGATTGCCTATGAAAATGAAGGGGTATGATTCTATATTTTATTGTTGTGGATAGATTTTCTAAGATGGCTCATTTCATACCATGTAAGAAGACATCAAATGCTGAGAATGTTATTGAACTTTTGTTTAAAGAGATTGTGAGATTGCATGGATTACCAAGAAGTATTATTTCTAACAGAGACAATAAGTTTGTTGGTCATTTTTGAAAACCTTGTGGAACAAGATGGGTACTAAGTTTAAGTTTTTCTCTACATTCCATCCATAGATAGATAGACAGATAGAGGTTGTCAATAGAAGCTTGGGTAATTTGTTGAGATGTTTAGTTGGGAATGAGCCAAGTAATTGGGAGATGGTATTGGCACAAGCTGAATTTGCATACAATAATTTTGTGAATAGGAGTACAGGGAAGACGCCTTTTCAGATTGTTACTAGAATGAAGCCTAGAGAAGCATTAGATTTGAGAGATATTTCTGGTGAAGAAAATAGAAGTGTTGTAGGAGAAGAGTTTTTTGATTATATGGAGTCTTTACATAAGGAAGTGAAGTTGAGGATAGAACAAAGTAATCATAAGTATAAGGAGAATGCTAATCAGTCTAGTAGACATCATGATTTTCAAGTTGGTGATGAGGTGATGGTTCATTTAAAGAAAGGAAGATTTCCAATTGGAACATATAGTAAGCTAAAGATGAAAAAGTTTGGACCTTGTAAGATCTTGAAGAAGTTTAACAATGGAAATGCTTATGAAATTGAGTTACCTAATGACATGGATATATCTCCTATACTCAATGTTATTGATTTATGCAAGTATCATGAGCCAGATGATGAAGTTATTGTATCAAAGGACTATCTTAAGAAGTAGATTGAAGAAGTTGAATATATATTAGATTAGTGAATTGGTAAGAGCACAAGGGGAAAATATTATTATGAATATCTAGTGAAGTGGAAGAATAGACCTATGGAAGATGCTTCATGGATTTCTCAATCTCATTTGGATTCAGATTAGGTTGTGACATATAAATTATTCAAAAGAATAATTTATTCCAATCATATTTGTCTTATGTAGGAGCATCTTAGGTTGCACTGCTATCTTGCATGTTTTCAGTTTTTATTTTGTTGCTGAAACTGGGTTATGCTGAAACTATGTTTTTTGGTTTTTGGGTGCCTATTGTAGATAGTATAACTAATTTTATAGAGTGAATGAAGGGATTGAAACTTGAGGGATTGAATAGTGCCTAGATTAATATCTATGGTCCAAGATACAAGTTCTAACTCCTTATAGGTTGGGAGTTATAACAATTCTCCTGTAACATCAATTTCTGGCAGTTTTATGCGACAGTTTCCTGTGCTTGACTTTTGAGGTGGATACACACTTTTTCTTGATGAATTAGACTTTATTCACTTGAGGGATTATAGAGGACCTAGATATCTACCCACAGTTCAAAGTGTAAGTTCTAATTTAATTAGATCTAGGAGATATTGTGATTTTTCTTGGACATCAATTTTAGGATAATTAATTACTGATGTAGGTTGACTTGTGTATTTAATGTTAGGTTTATTTTCATTTAATATTTTCTAAGAGACAACTTGTGGCTTCTCCATGTTCTAGAATGATATATAAGCCATTTTGGATGGTATAAATAGAGTGTTTAGGCTTAGAGCTAGGCAATTTTTAGGCAATTTTGAAGAGGATTGCGGAGGAGAACTGGAAAGTGCAAATTTTTTGCTGATCTTTGTATATGAATGTAATCTAACATATTTGTATCTTCAACATACATGTATATGAATTGTAATTCTAATGAATTTTAATCTATTTTGTATGCAAATTTGCTGCTAATCTTTGTATATGAATGTATTTGTATTTGTAGATGAATGCATGTATGTTGAATATTTGAAGAATGAATAAAAGTATTTTACTCTTCTTCCTCCTTTGGTTTCTATTCTTTGTGTTTGCTTCCATTGTGTTAACTCTTGCAGGGTGGTTCAGAGAGTTGGGTGTGCCATTGGCCCTAGTTTTCCTTGTCCTTCCTTGCGTCATGAATTCTCCACCACTGGTGGTCTTTTTGTCATTCATACTACCTGCCCAATTCATCATCCAACCTTTCATACCAAGTTCTAGGTGCTTTCTTTAGACCATATAGAGATTTCTTCAATTTGCATACCATATCTTTGTCTTTTTTTAGAGGGAAAGCTTCAGGCTACTCAATGTATACATATTCTTCAAGTTCTCCATTTGGGAAAGTTGATTTAATATCCATCTAATATACTTTGAACTTATTATTAACTGCATAATCCAATAACATTCTTATCACTTCCATTCTAGCTATAGGGGCATATGTCTCCTCATAATCTATTCCTTCTTACTATGACTATCCTTTGCATACAGGTCTAGCCTTGTTTTTCACAACTTCACCTTGTTTACTGATCTTGTTTCTAAATACCTATTTGGTTCCTATCACATTCTTGTGTTTAGGTCTAGGAACTAAATCCCATATTTTATTCTTCATAATATGATCCAATTTTCTTTCATTGCTTGAATCCAATGATCATCTTTACGTGCTTCATCTTCACTTTTAGGCTCAACTTGAGAAATTAGACATAAGTCCTCATTAACACCATTTCTTGTCATCACACCTTTGTCTTTACTTCCAATTATCTACTATGGAGGGTGATTCTTTGTCATGTTCTTGTTAGAGGTAAGAGTTTCCATCTCAACTCTTATATCATCTCTTGGTTCATACTTCTATTCTCCTCTTTGCTCAATAGTTTACACATAATTCTATAGACCATTGTAAGTCTCAAAGAAAACTTCCAAATTCTTTGTAAAAATTCCAAAATTATCTTCTTCATCAGAATTGTGATCTAACATCTTTTCCTTTGTTCCAAAATTTTCATCAATCTTTACATTTGCATGTTCAACTATTGTCTTGGTTCTATGATTAAAACATCTGTATGCCTTGCTTTTCAATGAATAGCCAAGAAACATACATCCATCACTTATTGGATCAAACTTGCCAATATCATCATCTCTCTTAATGTAACACTTGCTTCCAAACATTCTGAAATACTTAACTAAATGTGAATAACCAAACTATTATTCATTAGGGGTCTTACTCATACTGTTTCTAATGTGTACTCTATTCATAGTGTACACTGTTGTATAGACTACTTCCCTCCAAAGTGTCTTGGAAACATCATTATCAAACAACATCACTCTTGTTGCCTCTAAAATAGATCTATTTCTTTTTTTTGAAATCCCATTTTTCTCAAGAGTCTTGGGTGAAGATTGTAGTGGATGAAGCATTAACCTTCTATAACCTAAAAACCCAACTCACTCTTGCTCCACCAATAGTAAATACATAACCTATAGTACTCTATTGGGTATCAATTTCCCCTACCAAATCAGAGTTAACATATCCCTATAAATCAATATTAGAGCCCCCAAATTGTAAACACTTTCTGAGTGTTCCTCTCAAATATCTAAGAATCCATTTGACTGCGTGCCAATGCTCAATTCCTAAATGACTCATATACCTACTAACAACACCCACTATATGTGCAATATCTAGCCTAGTAACCATACCATAACATACATCAAGCTTTCTACAATTGAAGCATAAGGTATCTTGGACATCTTATCCTCCTCTTCTTGTGCCTTGGGACACATCTCCTTAGTCAACTTCAAATGACTATGTAATGGTGTGCTGACAACTATAGCATTCTCCATAGAGATATGTTGCAACACTTTCTCAATATAATCAACCTAAGATAATGTCAATTTCCTATTCTCCCTATCTTTGCAAATCTTCATACCAAGGATTTGTTTTTCTACACTCAAATCCTTCATAGAAAATACATGTGCTAACTGGTATTTTAGCCCCTTAATGTGATCCATGTTAGACCCAACTATAAGCATATCATCAACATATAAACATAAAATAATGTAGCTTTCATCATCCAACCTCTTAAAATAAATATAATGATCTGAATGACACCTATTGTATCCATGCTCATGCATAAACCTATCAAATTTTAGATACCATTGCCGAGGTGCTTGCTTTAAGCCATATAAACTTTTCTTCAATCTGCACACTAAGTTGTCCTTACCTTTGACCTGAAATACTTATGGAAGTGCCATATATATATATATATATATATATATATATATATATATATATATATATATATATATATATATATATATATATATATATATATATATATATATATATCTTCATCCAAATCACCATGAAGGAAGGTTGTTTTAACATCAAGTTGCTCCAAATGCAAATCTTCAATAGCCACAATACTTAAAACAATGTGAATATAAGTCATTTTAACAATAGGAGAAAATATCTCATTAAAATCAATGCCCTTTTTTGTGCAAATCCTTTTACAACTAACCTGGCTTTAAATTGTATCTTTCCTCCATCCTCTTATTTTAACTTGTAAACCTATTTATTCTATAAAGATTTTTTACCTGTAGGCATTTTTCAGCAAAGAGTCCATTTATTCTTTCATTGCAGACTCCCATTGAATCTTTGTATCCACCTTCATAGCTTCATCATAACATTTAGGTTCACTAACATCTATTAATAAAATAGAGTACAAAGAAGGAGAAAATCTTTTTGGAGGTCTACTTAGCCTTGTTGATTGTCTAACATTCACTGGGGTGTGTGGTATTTGTTGTTGTTGTTGTTGTTGCACATCATGAGAAATGTTTGGAAGATCATCTTTTGGAGTATCATCCAACACTACATAATCATCTTCTTTCTTCTCATATTACTGCAATAGATCTTTTTACACCACTTTCTCATTGAATATGACATCCCTATTTCTTACAATTTTATGATTTTCAAAATCTCAAAGCCTATAACCAAATTCATTAATGCTATATCCAAAAAATACACATTTCTTTGACTTATCATCTAGCTTGGTTCTATTTTTAGAATCTATATGAGCAAATGCTTCACAACCAAATGTTTTGAGAAAAGAATAACTCACCTTCTTACTAGTTCATGCTTCCTCTCGAATACCATAGCCCAAAGGAGTAGAAGGACCTCTATTAATCAAATATACAACAGTATTGATAGTCTCTAACCACATGTTTAAGGGAAACCCTACATGCAACCTCATACTTCTTGCACACTCCATTATAGTCCTGTTCATGCGTTCAACCACTCCATTTTCCTATAAAGTCCTTAGAACAATTTTCTATCTATGAATACCATTAGTGGAGCAATAATATTCAAATTCATGATTGCAATACTCACCACCATTATCAAATCTGAGACATTTTAATTTCTTTCCATTCTCATTTTCAACCAAGAATTTCCATTTCTTAAAAGTTTGAAAGAAATTAGATTTCTATCTAAGGAAATAAACCCATATTTTTCTAGTTGCATCATCAATAAATGTAACATAATAATGAAAGCCACCAAGGGAAGATATCTGAGCTAGTCCCGATAAATCTGTATGCACAATTTCTAATTTGTCACTTTTATTTTCCTTCCTAGTCTTCACAAAACTCACTTTCTTTTCTTTTCTATACAACTTTCACAGAAATCCATATTAACACATTTTAGACCTAGTAAATCTTTCTTTGAATGAAGTACTTTCATATCTTTCACACGCATGTGCCCAAGTCTATTGTGCCACAATGCTGTATCAAAATCTACAATAGCTATTTATTCTCCCTTCTCAACTAAAACAACTATTCCTGAACATTCAATTTTCTCTGAAACAATCAAAGTAGAAGGAATAATATGACTTGTACAAAGGTATAAGGTGCCTACTTTCACACTTTTTGCTACTAAAAGGGAACTTTTTAAAACCTTCCAATTTTTATCATTAAAAGTAACTACATAACCCTCATCATTGAGTTTCTCTACTGAACTTAAATTCCTACTTAGCCTTGGAACATGTCTTACCTCATGTAGTAGCCAATGATTCCCATTTTGTAGCTTAATCTTAACTTTTCCCTTTCTAAAAATTTGATAGGGTTCATTATCCCCTAAATAAACAAGCACAAAATCCCCTCGGACATAATCAATAAAATAACCTCTATGAGATGTAGCATGAAATGAAGCACCAAAATCTAAAACCCATGAATCATCAACACTTTTTAAAGATAGAAGCAAAGCATCATCTTTGGATTTTTTACTTACCACATTTGCCTCCTTGTTCCCTTCTAGTTTATCCCCGTCATTGTTCTTTCAAGTCTACCAATCTTTCTTCTTATGCCCTATCTTACCACAATACCAACAATCTCCTAGTCCTCTAGATTGAGACCTCTTGCCCTTTGAATTTCATCTTGATTTACCATGATTTCTAGAATTATTTCCTCTCTCAATCATTCTACTTCTACTTCGTGTGTTCAAAGCACTTCCTAATGTAGATCCACTTGAGGGTTTTCTCCGAGTTTCCTCACTCAAAATAAGACCGATCACATCATCATATTTTAGAGTGTTAGATCTACAAATAGAATTACTCACAACCATTACCAAGCCCTAATTTATTCATCAAAAATAATACCCGCAGAAGATAAATCAAGAGAGCCCTATTTTATTCATCAAAAATAATACCCACAGAAGACTTCCATAAATCCTTCTGATGAAGATAGTCCTCTATTTTCATTTTTCATAACTAAAAGTTCTTCCCATTAAACTTGTCAACCCTCATCTACCATTGCTCCCACTCAATTGTAAGACTCCCACTCAACCGTGAGACCTTCCTATAGAGGATCGTAAAATAAAATAAAATGACAATGGTCTAGCTAAAAAAGACAATCATCTGGCTCTAATACCACTTGTTAGGATTAACCTCAGACAAAAATAATAGTTACATGCAAATATAACCAATACCAAAAAATAGTAGATTGCATAAAAAAGAACACAAGACACCAAGATTTAATATGGTTCACGCAATCTCTTGACTACATCCACCAACAACAAGTCTAATATTATTATGATCCAATGATTACAACCTGGTTACAATTTGTAATCCCTTACAACTCAATACTGCCACAAGAATCAATTATTGCATCACACCTTATGAAAATCCCTAACCCTAAGCCTTTCTATACAAATTAGGGCTAGAATAATAAAAAAATAGTAGCTAAAACCTTTTACAAGATAATGACATTTTTTTGGCTTTGGGAGCACTATCCCCAAAAACCCTCGTAGGGGTGTTGCCCCTCAACCCCACCATGTACTGTGATAGGGAGTGCACCTAGGGTACTACTCCTGTTAGTCTAAGAATGGTTTTGACACTTAAGGGCCAACACACTTAACCACTTTCTACATTAAAGCCGAGTACACTATGTATGCTGAGCCACAACTTGTGCCGAGTCAGGAAAGCCATCAGGTGCCGAGTGATCTTCAGGTGCCGAGCAGGTTTCAGGTGCCGAGTGAAGATCAAATGCTGAGTGACTATAGGTGCCAAGTATGATACAAGTGCCGAGAAATATTTAGGTACTAAGTCATAAAAAATTTCGAGCAAGATAGGAACAATACAAGAGCCAAGTTATAGAAGGTTTCGAGCATCAGGAAGCAGTAAGTGTTGAGTAACTCAGAATCAACATAAGAGTTTGTAACTTCATAAACTCAAATGTAAACCATTTTCATGGCCGACATATGATGAATCCCAAAGGATTTAAGTGATAAGATCAAATCATTTATATTTCCTATGCAATCTACATGTAGTCAATAAAAAAAATGAAGGCATACAACCAATGATAGAAGTATAAGGAATGAGTAGAAACAAAGATTTGATATAGATCATAGATCCACATCTAACCCTAAGTCTTTGAATGTATTTATAAGGAAGACTAAGTCTCATTGTATGTATAGGGATGAAGATATAGAAGGAAAACTATTTTCAGAGTGAAGAATATTAGATCTCAGAGGATCAAGATCAGAAGAAAGCAGATCAAGTGCTTATATTCAGCAATCAAGGATTGTAAGCTATCAGGTTTATTGTACCTAATACTCTTTAGTAATTTTATTAGAAAGGAAATCCTATGATGATAGGTTAGCTCAATAGCTATTTTGTATATCCTTTAAATAGGTGATTAAATCCTTTGACAGGGTAACACTTCATGTAAAGCATTTGTAAATCCTTTAACTAGGTCACTATTGATACAGTGTAAAGCCTTTAACAGGGTAGATCATCAGAAGCGATCAAACATTATTACTACAATGATTTTGTGGGTATCATTCCCACCCCAGTTTTACCTTTTTATTCTTGGAGGGTTTTTGGGTTACCAAAATTTCAAGTGTTATGTGGTGATACATATTTATTTCTGATGATTGCTTAATTTTTATATGCATGCATGTTCATTTCAAAGATATGTTATTAAGGATTTAAAAATAGGTCAGAAGCTAGTACTTCTGATTCTTCGCCCACACTCTTAGAAGCATTCTTTCCAATAAGATATTACAACAATTGGTATCAGAGCTAAATTTCTCTCAAGAAGGAGCCTAACAGCTTGGAGGAAAAGATCTAAATATGGAAGTTTTCAAACTTGGAAAAATTATTGAGAACCAGGTGATAGATGTGCATCTTGCTCTACAAAAAGTAGAAGAAGCTAGAGTGGAATTAAGAAAATCTTTGAAAAGAAGAAAGGAGATAGCCATAGCTGAAAATGATATACACTACAAGGAGATTGATACCACACAAGTATTTTCCAATGGAGACACTAAAGAGTTTGATGCACCAATAGCAAAACTGATGGAGAAAAACAAAGTTCAAGTAGAAGAGATAAGATCTCTCAAGATGGAACATGAATCACAGGCCATAATGTTATGTGAAATCACTGAACAAAAGAAAAGAGCAGTTGAGGATAGAGTCATGATGGAAGATGAAAAAAAGAATCTTGCAAACAGACTTGAAGAAAAATGTACTGAATTAAAAAGGATGTCAAACATGCAGATGGATACACTTGCCCAAATGATGAACCTTCATCATGAACTCAATATGAAAGATATTGAGATCTCTACTCTGAATATGTAGAATGAACAAATGATGAATGAATTGAATAGAGAAAAAGAGGTAGCAAAGAATCTAAACAAGTCAAGTGAAGCCATAAAGTACTTTGAATAGTTGCTAAAATCTCCAAGATCTGCCCATGATACATCAGGACTTGGATACAATAGCACTAAAGTTGGTGAATCATCAAAGAGTGTTGAGCAAAGAAGTGACAAAGGTAAGGATTCTAAATCCATTTGTCATTACTATAATAAAAAGGGACATACTACTAATGTTTGTAGGAGTAGAAGGATCAATCAGCCAAACACATCCAAAAGCAAGAGTTACTGTCACAAATGCAACATACAAGGACATATGACACAAGATTGTAGGTCCAAAGTCCGAAGGATGCAAAGATTTAATGGACATTGTCATAATTGCAAGAAATATGGACATAGGGCATTTGAATGTAGATCAAAGCCTATGTGGACATCAAATCAACTAGCAAAAGAGAATGAAGCTCACTACCATTGGGATTATAACACCAGGTACAGTTGTCACTATTGTCAAGAGTATGGACATATAGCCCAAAATTGCATAAGAGTACATTTCAAAGGTAACTATAAAAGATGGTTGAACTAGACTACTTGCTTCAGTTGCTTAAAAAATGGACTTGTCAACAGAAATTGTCCAACAAAGGCCAAGGCACCCAAGACTGAAGTAAATAATGGAAAAGAAAAGATTGATGTGGAACACATAAGAACAACAATGAAGAAGACATGGAAGAAAAAGGATGGATCAAGTACATCCTATGAAAGGGTCACTTCACCCATGAGGTCAAGTGATCATTTCTCACTTAACTAATCACAAGATAAGCCTATAGGGCTGATACATAAGGAAGTATCATGCATCAACACTAAACCATGAAGAAGCACTGCAAAGTATAAATTTGTATGAGACAAGATGCTAAGACTAAACTTGAAAGATGATGCCGAGTTGTCTTTGGATGCCGAGTGAAACTGCCTTGGATGACGAGTTATTGACAAAATAAGTAAATGTCGAGTAAGTATAGCTGTCGAGTTGAAAAACATTTGGAAGCTGAGTGACAGGTGCAGGTACTAAAATGCATTAAATGTAAAGTTTTGTTTGTCGCTTAAAAGTAAAAATTGACTCATTCTTGAGACATTCAAATGAAGAGAAATTACCTTGAGCACAACTGAGCGATTTTCAAGCTTTCAACCAGCGATTCAACATCTACTCAAGCGACCTAAGCATTTATCCAAGTATTTCCCTCATATGCTGAGTTTTACAATTTGAGAAGTTTGCTTTAATTGTTAAACCCTAGTTTAGATATAAATGACATCTAGTTCTAAGATGACCCAAGGGATAGTAAGCCATGAAATTTAACTTGTCAGCAACGAGGTTAAGCAACCTGAGTTTAGACCTATACCAGAAGTTGCATACAAAAGCGATCCCACTGGTGCCGTATTTGCCATCCCTAAAAAAGTTGTTATGGTTTAGGATGCGTGGAAGTGCTATAATTGTAAAATAGGAGCCATAGGAGATTTGGAAATCTTTAATGCCTATGACAAACTCTGTGAAAATGGTATCTTTAAAGATAAGTTTTCTGTTATAGAAAAGAAGGGTTTAACCAAAGCCCTAGTTTTTCCAATCGTATTAAAAAATGAGTGGATAAGCATAATACTTGGCAAAATCCATGATGGATCATTCTGGTTAGAACAAGGACTAGTCAAAATTACTAAGAAAATGGTTCATAGGCTTACAAGTTTTCCAACCCTAGATCGGCCAAAGACATTAAGAAGTGAAAAGAAGGAAACAATAGAGAAGAACACAGGAACAAAGTGGAACAATAGAGGCATGACTATAGACACCATAACTGATCCCCTTCTAGACTTTGCTATAAGGATCATATCACATAAGTTTTATCAATCCAATAGGTTCAATAGTGTACCCTACATAGCAATGGATGTGGCACATAAGCTTGTAAAGAAAGACCAAACCTATGACCAAGTAGAGCTCTTCTTGCAATAGATCAATGAAAATCTTGGAGCTATTAGAAAGTCCAAGGGAACATAGTGTAAATTTGGTTCAGTGTTGGTTTGTATGTTCTTCTATGTAATGATGGAATTCCCTTCATTTGGAAAAATTAACTGGAGTTAGAATAGAACCATTGTTGATCAAATTAATGATTTCATTGTACAAATGGGAGATAGCTTTGATGATCAAATGTCTATCTATTTTGAGGATTTCAAAAATGCAATGAAGAAAAGAATGAGAATACTAGTTTCACTAGTAAAAAAGCATGTAAATGACATATGTTTTCTTGTTGATAATGATTATAATTACATTCAAGTAGTCCTTCCAAGAACAAGATGGCTTAGACCATTGGGATATGAGCTTGATGTTGACCAAGCTTCTGAATCCATCACAACATTGCTTGTAGAGGAAATGGACAAATCTGCCAAGGTGTTTGGAACATCTGACATTGTCAAATCAAGAGTTGTTACAGAACTCAAGATAGCCACATCAGTAAAGAAAAATGAAAAGCTGGTAAAGAAGTTAAAGAAGAAATTTGGTGTTGAAGAATCTAGTGTAGTAGGTGAAGTAGAAGAGATTAGTGAAGGAGAAGAAGAAGGTGAGCTAGAATAAGAGCCACTTGAAGAGAAAGATGAGAGTGCCAAGGAAGCAGAAACCAAGAAGGCACCCATCAAAGGTAGATTTATCAAAAGAAAGACAAGGACACCTCTTGCTTCTCAACCTTCAACAAAGAAAGCTGCCATGCAAATGCCTAAGAAGCCAACAACTAGAGCTACAACAAGGGCCTCCACCCAAAAGGCCAAAGAGGAAGCCACAAAGAAGAACATAGTAAAAAAGGCATAGGAAGAGCCAAAGAAAAGGAAAAGATATGTGGCCCAACTTGATACTAATGAAGAAGATCAGACTGAAAGGGTAAGTCATCCTCCTAAATCTTCAGTTGATATATTATGTGAGAAGATTAGGAATGGAGACTCAAGTGAAATGGAAAAGATTGATTTCAATAAGTTCAGTAGAGAGGAACAAAATAGCATAGAAGAATCAGTCTATGCATTAATGGCATAGTTCAAGTATACACCTCTAGAACTAGATGGATAATTGCCAAAGGAACTGTCTAAAACTATAGAAGATAGATGGTATTTCTGTCTAATGATGGAGAAAGAGATGAGGGAATCAACCCTTCCAAACCTACTACCCAATTTAAAAAAGGAATGGGTAACTCAAGTATTCAAAAGGCATAGTAAAAGGTTTACACCTAAATATAGGGCATTCTCCATCCTACAAAACAAAATTGAAGAAGTTGTATAGAGAACTACAAGAGTTTGGAAAAACTTGTACAAGACAACTGAAGATGACCTTGAAGAGGTATATAAAGAGGAAGTTGTTGCTAAACCTAAGAAAAGAAGGAAGAGGAGAGAAGAGAAGACATAAGAAGAGAAAAAGGTTGAAGAAGAGGAAAACAAGAAAGAAAGAGAGGAGGAAGGAACAAATGAAGACAAAGATACTAATGAATAGCAAAGTGTGCAAGACACACAACTTTCACTTCCTAGCCCACCTCAATCTACTACCATACCTGTAGAGATCATAAAGATTAAGGATGTTGTTGACACCACATGTCAAAACATCAATCCATTAACTGCAAAGGATCTTACTAAGACCCTTGACTAAACAACTCTACAAGCGCAATTGTGTATGAGTCCTATATTGGTTAGTGTGGATAATCTCCAAAAGTCAGTAGAAAAACTCAAAGAAGCCAAGGTGTCACCACAAGAACCACCTCAAATCATTCAAACTACTAGGCTTACATTTCTACCACCTCCATCACCACCAAAAATAGCCATTCAAGCTCCTCAGGAGTTGAGTGCAATAACAGAGGTAGTCACGTGGATAATAGTTCAAACAGTGAGTATACCTCCAATAAAAATGACACAAGAAGAAGCCAAGCAAGAAAAAGAGGACAAAGAAGAAACACAAGATAAAAATGAGTCTGCAATACAAACTTTGGTTGAATTACCAAAAATAGGAACTCCCACCAAACCCAATCATAAACTGAGTACTAAAAAAATGACCTTACATGTTAGTACACCAAGCTCAAGCTCTACTAGGGTAGCTAGGACCATTCATTATGGTATTCTTGAGCTTGATGAAGAAATTAAAATACCCTATTCTGATTCAAGCACTCTAAATGAAGAAAAGATGAATGAAATACAGAGTGCATTGGATAAGAGAAGGAGGCAAGGGGCAATGAGGAAAGACTACAAATACAAGTAGCCATTGAATGAGATAAAAGATATATTCATGGATGCTTTTAGTCTTCAACCTCCAGATGCAAACATGCAAATACTTGAGCAACTATCTGATATAGTTGACCAAGCAAATAATGAAGACCATGATACTAATGTTAAACTAATGGAATGGCCAGAAAAGAAGTTTGTAGGCAAAGTCAACCAGAAAATAGCTAATAACATAATTTTGGGATAGGTTGACCTAGCTAAGAAATTGGAAAATGTAAAGAGTGTATTAGGGAACATATTTTTCCTTTATAGCATATTTTCCTATATTTTCCATTTATTTTCCAGGTTTACTCAAGAAATAAATCTAAAAATTTTGAATCTTGAGATTAAATTAAAGCTCTCCAGCATGCAATTACCCTCAGATCCTGCACAGAGTGAAAAGCAATTTGCTTAAACACTTCACACTTAGAGGGAATTAGCTACATTATCAGTAGAAGAGGCCACTATCAAAGAAAAGCTGATGCAAATCCAAGCCTCCATCACTCCTCACTTGGAAGTATTACACAAGGAGCAAATGTGTGCAGAAATAGTTCTGAAGAAGGATCCAAACATTTCTACACATGAATGACTTGTTGATCTAGCAGTAGAGCTTGCAATCCAACAAAAGTCATTGGATATTGCCTTAAATAACTGGGATGCAACTCTCCAAATACTCCTTGAGGTAAATAAGACACTTTTGGCCAAGCACGACATTACTATTTAGGACCCTTTGACATCTGTATCAAAAAGGGGGAGATAATATTGTGAATATTATGAAGATATATTAAAGAGAATATTAGGCATAATGGTACCAGACATCAGAATTCATGACATGACAAGGCATGATCAACTCAGGGGGAGTTATAATAATTTTTGAGATTAGTGAATGTACTCATAAGATCAGATAAACAATTCTTAGTTAAGTGTTTTTGACACTCATGTCAAAGGGGGAGATTGTTAGTCTAAGAATGGTTTTGACAGTTGAGTGCCAACACACTTAATCAATTTCTACATTAAAGCTAAGTACACTATGTATGCCGAGCCACAACTTGTGCCAAGTCAGGAAAGCCATTAGGTGCCGAGTGATCTTCAGGTGCTAAGCAAGTTTTAGGTGCCGAGTGAAGATCAAACACCAAGTGACTATAGGTGCCAAGTATGATACAAGTGCTGAGAAATATTTAGGTACCAAGTCATAAACAATGCTGAGCAAGATAGGAATGATACAGGAGTCGAGTTACAAAAGTTGCTGAGCATCAAGAAGCAGTAAGTGCCGAGTAACTTAAAATCAACATATGAGTTTGTAACTTCACAAACTCAGATGTAAATCATTTTCATGGCTGACATATGACGAATCCCAAAGGATTTAAGTGATAAGATCAAATCATTTATATTTCCTATGCAATCTACGTGTAGCCAATAAGAAAAATGGAGAAGGCATGCAACCAATGATAGAAGTATAAGGAATGAGCAGGAAATAGAGATTCAATATGGATCGTAGATCCACATCTAACCCTAAGTCTTCAAATGTCTTTATAAGGAAGACTAAGTCTCATTGTATGTAGAGGGATGATGATATGGAAGGAAAACTATTTTTAGAGTGAAGAATATCAGATCTCAGAGGATCAAGATCAGAAGAAAGTAGATCAAGTGCCTGTATTAAGCAATCAAGGATTGTAAGCTAGCAGATTTATTGTACCTAATACTCTTTAGTAATTGTATTAGAAAGGAAATCCTATGATGATAGGTTAGCTTAAAAACTATTTTTAAGATCCTTTAAACAGGTGATTAAATCTTTTGACATGGTAATACTTCATGTAAAGTGTTTGTAAATCCTTTAACCAAGTCACTATTGATATAGTGTAAAGCCTTTAATAGGGCAGATCATCAGAAGTGGTCAAACATTATTACTGCAGTGATTTTGTGGGTATCATCCCCACCCCAGTTTTACCTTCTTATTCTTGGAGGGTTTCTAGGTTACCAAGATACTATAGGGTCATTGCCCCTTGACCTTGTCTTAGGGGTGCCACCCCCAAACCTTGTAGAAATAATAAGGAGAGAAAATTGCACCAAATAAACCTCTGAGTTTGGTTAGGCTCCACATCACAACAAATATAATTGTATTTTAATTCTATTCTCTTCACAAAAAATGTTAAATTATCTAAAGGTGAATTCTCCTCATCTTTATGATCTCAAACACTTTATCTTAACACTAGATTCATTCTCAACTCTATTCTTAAATATCTTAAACTTCTCAAAATATTTAGATTTCTCTTTAAGAAATGCCACCCACATCATTCTAGTGATATAATCAATAAAAAGCATGAAATACCTTTCACCATAGAATCCTCTTGTTCTAGTAAGACCACTCAAATCAGTGTGAACAATTTCTAGCTTCTCTATCATAGTGAACTTCTTGCTGGGAAAAGGTACCTTCTTCTGCTTAGCCAAATATATTCTTTGCAAATAACATTATTAGGTTTTATTATCTTAGGCAAGTCTCTAACTACAAACATGCTACTAACTTTCACAATAATATCAAAGTTTATATAAAAAAAATCCTATGCCATAATCAACTGTTATCCACTGTAGCAACCAAACATGTCATTTCAGTGGGATTCAACTAAAATACATTACTTCTAGATCTAGTTCCAGTTCCAATCATCTTACCATCTTTATGCTTGGTAGTGCAAGTCTTTTCTATGAATTGCAATAAATACCCTTTTTCCATCAATTGTCCAACACTCAAAAAATTATTCCTTAATCCATGAACAAAATAAACATCATCAATTTTAGTCTTTCCATCTAAAGTAATGGATCCAATTCCTGTTATATGATAGGCTAGATTTTTACCAACTCTAACAATACCTCCATCATAGTTTTTGAATTTTAAAAACTTATTCATATCACCAATCATGTGATGTGAAAATCCATAATCTATTATCCAATCATATTTCTTTTCAAGTTGAGAAACTAGAGCCTTTTCTTCCCTAATTTCTTTGTTAAGATCCTCTTCCTTAATAGCTACAAATCCTAGTTCATCATCAATTTCACTCTAAACTTTTTTATTAGATTCCTCTTCTTCATTAGCATACAAATAGTTCCTAGGTCTCCTATGATTAGACTTTCCCTTATATTTTTTCTCTCTTTTAGGACATTTAGATGCATAAAGACAAAAATCATTACAAGTATAGGCTTTAAAGATAATCTTACCATCTTTCTCTCTTCTCACAAGAATGGCTATACCTTCTTCAATCTTCTTATCTTCATCGGATCTAGTTCTACTATTATTAGCAAAATTTCTATGTGTGCTTCCACTTCTAGACATACTTGGTTGAACATTTAGGGCACTAAAAGTTGTCTCCACTCTTGCTAGATCTCTAGATTATCTTAGACCTACTTCTGCTTCTTCCAATCTTCCATTAAATGTCTCCATTGGAAAACTCCTCAGTACAAGGGATCGATAGTTCAATCATCTGAGCTACTTCCTTGGATGGTGGTGTTAAATTTTTCAAAATCTTCCACACCATTTCATCTTCTTCCTTGGTTCCACCATATGACTTGATTCCTACAACAATTTATAATATCCTACCAATATAGCTTCTTATAGATTCATCTCCATCATTTTGGCATCTTGAAATTCTCATATCCAATTCTGTAATATTACTCTTTTTGTATGTGTGTCACCTTCAGAAATGTATTCTAATGTTGTCCAAATATTATGAGATGTTTGAAGTGACTTTACCTAATTATATTCATTCTTTGGAAGAGCTCATAGTAAAGCTTCTCTAGCTCTCATGTTTTACATGAATAGATCTCTCTCTAATTCACTGCATTCTTCAAACTTCTCTTCTTTTACAATTTCCTTTTTTCTCTTTATCGAGAGCCAATAACTTGGACCCATACATAATAGATGAGCCTTTATCTTCTCCTTCCAACTATCATAGTTGGCCCCATAAAATATAGGATTATATTTTTTGAAAAGATTCATCATCAATCTCCCAAAGCTGTTAACCTTATCCTTTATGGACTTGATGCTTTGATACCAATTGTTAGAATATATAGTTCGCCAATATAACTAAGAGGGTGGGGGGGTGGAGGTAAATTAGTTATCCAACTAATATCACAATTATCAACCTTATTAAACTTTAACTATGTGAGCAATATAATCAAAAACCACAACAAGATACTCATACATTTTTGACACCATATATGTTAGCTAGGGAAACCCTTGATCAAAGGGAAAACCCTAGTGGGGATGGTGCCCACAAGATGATGCACCCATATAAATATTCCTTGTTAGAGGATGAACCCTATTAGGAGTCCATAACAACATTCAGTACATATCAGTCCCTCTTAGGAGACTTTAAATCCCTGTTAGGAGATTTCAACCCCGTTAGGAGTTGTGCCAACCCTGTTAGGAGTTGTAGAAGATAGATAGAGCCACTATCCAAACAACTTCAGGGGTAAGACCAATGAATACACTATCCAAATGATCTATGTATTATTCCTTGCAAAATAATAGAAATGAATAGTACTGATCATTCTTCTTTCTCTGTCCTATCAACCAAACTTATCCTTCTGATCTTGTAACCAAATTACAAATATTGCATCCAATATTCCCTTGGATCGCTTACTTGCATTCAGTAAACACTCTACTCCTTTTTGCACTTCCTTAATTACTTTGCATAAAACTTACATTACAAACAAGGAAACATCTTTCCTTTGTACAATATCTTCAAAATAGTTCCTCGAGTCAGCCTTGAGGCTTTCCCAATGAATTATAATAAGATGATTAATTAATTTACAATTACAATATCACTTTTGGCTCATAAAAAATACAACTTCTCATACATGTGAAACTAGGGCTTGCACATCTATTGACATCATCATTAAATTGTCATATGTTACTAGCTGACTGCACATCAATTGATTATATCTCTATTTGAAGATATAACACAAACATCAAAAACAAATTCTCAAGTACATTGTCTTTGTACTACTCTCCATAAATTAGGAATAACTTTCGTACATCTTCAACTTACTTGCTGCACATTGAAACCTAGAATCAAGACAAAAAATAGAACATGCCCATGAATGCACAGGATGAAGAGCTCTCCCTTATATACAAAAATAGGTTGTGATGTGGCCTTTGACTACTTTTAATACCAAAAAATGGAGTCAAGAGAGGGCTCTACACCTTTGTATATACTTTACTTACAAACATGAACTAGGTACTCAAAAGAGCACAACTAGGTCTCTAAGCACAAAACCATTAAATTGATGGGTTAGAACATTGAAAGGAATGGAATGGTACTTGAAAATTGAAAAAAATCAACTTGATGGGTTAGAAAAACCTAACTTATGCCTTATAGCCTCAAATAGAGAAAATTGGCTTTTACGCCTAAGAGTCCCAATCAACCCTACCAAAGAGGAAATGAGAACTTGGCTTGAAATTACTCCAAATGACCTAGAAAAAAAGTTGATATCAAGAAACCCTTTTGGAAGATGATTTTTATTCCAAGGCTTCAAACTCCCAACTGATCAAATGACCACCAAACTAAAAATGCACCAATTAGCCCTATTAGCCCTAATTGATTGGGTTTGTGAAGGAAGAACAAAAATGCCTATTGATTAGACTTATCTATAAAATAATAACTAAGAGGGATCTATCAAAGATCACACTCCACCATTAGAAATTTTTTATCCATCTCTTTAGTGGTTCTAGCACTTTACTACCTATTGTCCTAAACCAAACACATATAGATGTTTTTCCTAGGGCTGGGTTGAAAACTTAGATAAATTGTCAATGAAACAAGGGTTTTGGTGCAATAGAGGAAGAATGTTAAATATATTCTCATGCTAAATCACTTCAATTCTTCAAACCACTTACATTCTTCTCCTAAGACATTTAATATTTAGTTCAAACAATAATTTTCTTTTTCCAATCTGTACCAGTGCATACACTCACTTGTGAAAATAAATTATAAGGAAAGATGAGAGATTTTATTGATTTCAAATTGAAAAAGTACACCTTCTCTATCTTCCACCTCCCTGAAAGGGCTATTTGAAGACCTTTACCAACTAATGTAACCAATTTTCAAAGGTTGTGATAGTTTAGGAGTGATTGAGTAAAAGTTGTTAAATCTAATTAGAAACTATCAAGCCTTTACTGAGCAACCAGTGATAACCGAGCTCACTCGAGCATTGAAGATAATTTCCCATATGTGTCAAGAATTCAATGATAACCAAGTTTGGAGATATTATTGACTCAATTGGGTTGGTTAATGAAGGAACACTAGCATAAACTCTATACTAGCCAAGTTGGGTTAGTTAACAAAGGGATCATTTGTGTTAATTAAGTATACATGCTTAGAAGCCTAAGAACACACCTACCCTTTCTTAAGAAAAAAATGTGTCTAATGATCATAGTCCAAAAACCAATGGTTTATAAATCACCAATGGTGACTAGGCCTTACAAGTAGGCTTATTTGTAGTTAAAAAATACTTCTAAAACTTATCAAAGACTCTTAGGCATGAATGCCCTTGAGTGAAACTCATGAAGAGCTTGTTGTAGTGGATGCTCTAGAGAGTGGAGGAATAGGTTCTCCCACACCATACTCCATTGTTTTAAAAAATCAAGTTGCACTTGAGGATAGTTGCTGAATAGAAGTGCCATACTTGGTAATGCATTCTCCACTCATGCATGTAGCATCTATAATTCGAAGACCCTTCCATTTGACCAAGTAGTCTGTATAGGTCTTCGTTCTTGTCTTTGTGACCTCATTAGAATCCAAAATCTTCTCCAACTGTAGTGGTTGGCTAGGTGGGAAGTCTTTGATCCATTCTACCTATACATCATTAGTATCTTGCAAAAAATCATTAGATCTTGCATCACCTTTGAAAGGGGTGAGATCACAAACATTAAAGATAGGTTAAATAGAGATGGTTGGGGGAAATGAGATTTCATATACATTTTTCCCAAATTTATGCAATATTTTACAAGGTCCAATCTTTGCCATCTGCAACTTGGTGTGTCCCATGGATAGCCTTCATTTTTTTAGATATGCCCACACTTGATCTCCTTCCTTGAAAGAAACATGTCTTTTTTTCTTGTCTCCTTTTTTTTTGTAACTTGTAGTATTATAATTTAAAGTGTCTTTAACTTGATCCTAAATCTTCTTGATCCATGCTGAGAATTATTCACCTTGTGCACTAACTTTGAAGTCATTTGGTAAATCTCTTAGTTCTATGACTCCTCTAGGATAAAGTCCATAGTTTACTTGGAATGGTGTCTTCCTTGTTGACCTATTTAGTTAGTCATTGAAGGTAAATTCTAGTTGAGGGAAGATAGAATCCCATGTTTTTCCATTTTGTTTGTCTAGACACCTTAGAAGGCTACCTAAAGAGTTATTCACTACTTCAGTCTGCCCATCTATTTGTGGATGGTAGGCAGAAATGAAAGATAGATTTGTGCCCAAATTTTTCCATAGGGTCCTCCAAAAATAACCTTGGAATTTTACATCTCTTATAGAGATAATGGATGTTGGCAATCCATGAATTATAACCACTTCCTTGAAAATTAGGTTAGCAATATGTGAAGCATTATTAGAGCTTTTACAAGGAACAAAATGAGTCATTTTACTAAATCTATCCACAATAACAAAAATACTATCAAAACCTTGTCTTGTTCTTGGAAGACCCAAGACAAAGTCCATACTCACACTATCCCATGCCTTTGTTGGAATTGGTAAGGGATATTAAAGGCCTTGCTTTGTTCTAACTTTGTTGGATCTTTGGAAAATTATACAAGTTTCAACAAACTTTCTGACATCAGTAGGTAGTTTTGGCCAATGGTAGTTTCTCCTTAGAAATTGTAGAGTTTTGTCAATCCCAAAGTGTCCTCCTAATGTGCCACAATGCTTTTCTTTGATTAGATTTTCCCTCATGGAGCATCTTGGAATGCAAAAGTGTCCTTCTTTGAACAAGTGACCATTCTACAATAAATATTCAGAATATGTAGTGTTCTAGGCATCAGATAAGGTAGAGAAAACCTTATGAATGTCACTAAAATATCAATCATCTTTGTATAGGTGTTTAAGGGAATGAATCCCTATTCTTTGCACTTGTACTTCTTCCACCAAAGTGAATCTCCTACCAAGAGCATTTGCTACCTTATTTGTAGTGCCTTTCTTGTGATTGATTGATAATGTGAAGGATTGGAGTTGCTCAACCCACTTCATGTGTAAACAACTCAAGAGGTTTTGGCTATTTAGGAGGCTTAGTGCATGATTATCTGTATAGACAATGAACTCATTAGGAATAAAGTAGTGCCTCCTTTTATTAAGATCCTAAATCATAACATATAATTCTAGGTTGTAGGTACTATACTTCTTCTTGGCATCATTGAGTTTTTCAAAGAAGAAAGCTGTTGGTCTTCCCTCTTGACTAAGGACTACTCCTATGGCAAGTTATATATAATTAGTCTCCACTCTGAATAAATTTTTGAAGGTAGGTAGTACCAAGATTGGATATTGTGCTACTCTACCCTTCAAATACTCAAATGGTTTATCTACTTGGTTTGTACATTGGAACTTTGTCTTCTTACCTCCTTTGATGGTATCCAATTAAGGTGCATAGATATGAATGAAGTTCTTGAAAAAATTTCTATAAAATGTTGCCAATCCATGGAAACTCATGACTTGCCATACTATCTTAGGTGTTAGCCAATTAATGATAGCCTCTACCTTTTCAGGATCCATTTTCAAAGTGCTTTTTGAGATGATAAAGCCCAAGAATGTTAATTCTGACTGCATAAATGCACATTTTTCAAGGTTAATTACTAACTTATTTTCATGTAGCCTTTGAAGGACTTGTTCCAAATGCTTCATATGTTCTTCCTTCATTATGTTGAAGATTAATATATCATCTAGGTAAACCATTGCAAGTTTACCTATGAAGTCATGAAACATTTTATTCATGAACCTCATGAAGGTGTTAGGGGCATTGCTTAGACCAAATGGGATGACATGCCATTCATATAATCCTTTAGTGGTTTTAAATTTTGGTTTCCACTCATCTCCAAGCCTAATCCTTATATGACGATAGCCTTATTTAAGGTCTATTTTAGAAAAGTAGCATGTGTTAGAGTAAATAATTAATTATTAATTAATTATTCTATTTACTTAAGCTTACTTAGGTAAATGCATTTCATTAATTAGTTGTAGTCTAGGAGTTTGTTATAAGTTGTTGACAATATGAGACTTTGTTCTCTCCTAAGTCATACTTATCCTCTCACCTTGTTCGAGGACTTTCCACCTCATGTGGATGTATGCTTAGTTGTCACACTTATCTCCTAACATCTTCTAGCTTGTTCTAGGAGATTCCTTGAGGTCTTTATATTCAAGCTCCCTCATTGTATTTCATATATCATTCTTGCATATTGTAAATACATATTTTCTTGTGTTTCAATATCTTGTTCTCTCTCATGTCCACTTAGGGTTTTTCCCTTGCTCCACGCTCTTCCTTCATTGACTTCCCTTTGATAGGTTTTTGCATGCAGGTGATCTTGGGCATCTTCAGAGTTAGATTTCATCAACTCCAACATGGTATCAGAGCCTTCCTGTTGCTACTTAATTGAAGGATTTTTGAAGCCATGATTTGAAGTCACAAACCCTAGTTTTTTTGTGCAGTTTTTCTTCAAATCAAGGGGACAACAAATTTTGGGAGTACATTGGGCCCAAACGGAGACTGCCATTGGATCCAAAAGGCCATTTGGAATTAGGGTTCATATAAAACTTTTTAATTTTGGAGATAGGGCTCCAGGAGGAAAATTGTTTTAGTTCCACGAGGTTTCTGTACGATCGTACAGGCGATTTGTGCATTAAAAAATAAAAAAATATTATTTCAAGGCCAAGCCACCGTAGCATAGCCTAGTGGCCACCACAGGACCACCCATGCACCGTCTACATGCAAACATCCATTGGCTCACCTCTCTTTCAACATTGTGGCCTAGGATCTGCTAGTGCTTCGCTTGAGTGCCTCCTATTTCGACAGCACCTCCCCTGTTACCTCCACTCTGATTGTCAACACCACTAGACTTTAGCTCACAATTTGCTCTGGCCAAATCAAAATTCTTGCACTGTTGGACTAATAACAATAGTAGGAACATCAAATTTTTCTACCTCCTTAGCGCATCCAATGCGTGACATGTGGTAGGGTTTCCACATGGCATATTGGCATGTGGTCCTTGCCATGTCAGCCATACTACCACGTGGCATCCACATGGCACTGCCACATGGCAACCACATGTCCTCTTTTTGCTACGATGGGCCCTAGGTCATCAAATTTAAGCTAGTTGTCTGTTGATGTCATCATGACATCATCACTACATCATCCACTTCTTGCACCTCTCCTTCAAGGTCATTTTGGACTTACGTTCAATTTTTTGGCCATAACTTGAGCATACGGAGGTATTTTTTCGATCCAAAAGAAGCATCGAAAAGCTCATTCTGAGACAGAGACATTGGTGTAGGTATATTTAGTTTTTGATATAGTTTTAATACCCATTTTTTAGTTAAAGGCTAAAGTTTAGTTTTTGACTCTGACTTGCATATCTTTTGCCTCCCATGTCAGTTTTTTGAAAACATTATATTTTTGGAAAGCTTGTTTGGTCACCTTTTAAGAAATATAGTCCTTTTCCTTAGTTTTTGGCCCATGCTCTTTCTATCATATTTTTGGCATTTTTTCTCTATGGTGGATATCTTGGGTGTTTTAGGTCCGAAGATCATTTTCCTGGCATGGTTTCTTTTGTTTTAGGCTGTACTTTCTTTTTTGTCAGCTTTTTTGTTGTTCTGATCATTGTAGCTATCACTTGTAAGTAATTTTATGTATCAAACTAAGATAATGTGTCACTTTTTCATTTCGAGTTCATGAATGTTGTTTTTGAGTGACTTGTACATGCACTATTTTTATAAAGCACCATGATGGGGATAGTTGTTTGCTATTTTTATGCCTTCTCCCTTTGTCAAGTGAGTGTCCCTTCCATGACATTAGCCCCATGTAGCATCATTATGACTGTGTCTTTATAGGTTTTTTTACCTCTTCCTCTCTCTTCGTTCTTGGTTCGTCTGCAGGAGACTTTGGACCATCTTCTCAGTTGCCTATCATCTCACCCCATCTATATTAAGGGGGGGTTATGTTGTTCTTCTAATGCATCTATAGTTTGATGGTTTAATAGTGTGAACTATGTATTTAGTGGTTGATCCTATATACAAGGAAATTGCAATGGTTCGCTTACTATGCATTTCAATGAGATGGATCATCTACCATATAGACACACTCAATTCATGCCTTCTTCTTCCTTGGAGGTTCTTTAGATCAACAATTTTCTTCTTGATGGAAGAGTTTTTGTGGCTTCTTCATGCTTCAATGATGCTCTTCATGATCACTCCTTGTTCTTGTTTTAGGGGGCATTTCCCTAGTTGGAGGCTTCTACAATTCTTCACTAGGTTTTTACCTCCTTTTGGGGGAGAGTTTTTCCCATGTGGTTTTCTCTCTTTTCCCATTTTCAAAGGTTGCAACTTTTGAATTTGGACATGGGTACCTAACATGGCCTCATTGCTGGGACCTATTCTACATTTCTTAGTTTTCTGAGCTTAAGGCATTTCCCTAAGTTGCACTTAAGGGGGGGTGTTAGAGAAAATAATTAATTATTAATTATTTATTCTATTTACTTAAGCTTACTTAGGTAAATGCATTCATTAATTAGTTGTAGTCTAGGAGTTTGTTCTCTCCTAAGTCATACTTATCCTCTCACCTTGTTTGAGGACTTTTCACCTCATGTGGATGTATGCTCAGTTGTCACACTTATCTCCTAGTGTATTTTAACTTGTTCTAGGAGATTCCTTGAGCTCTTTATATTCGAGCTCTCTCATTGTATTTTATATCTCATTCTTGCATGTTGTAAATACATATTTTCTTGTGTTGCAATATCTTGTTCTCTCAATTTTTTCACTTGCTCCACACTCTTCCTTCCTTGGCTTCCCTTTGATAGGTTTTTGCATGTAGGTGATCTTGGGTGTCTTCAGAGTTGGATTTCATCAACTCCAACAACATGCTCCTCCAAGTTGGTCTACTAGATATTCAATCTTGAGTATAGGGAACCTATAGCTTATATTTATTTTATTTATTGACCTTGAGTTAGTGAAAAGTCTCCATTTGCCATCCTTTTTAGGGGCCAATACACTAGGGACTGCATAAGGGATGAGACTCTTTTGTATGAGTCCTTTTGCCAAAAAATCACTGATATGTTTGGATACCTCTGCATTTTGATCAGGGGTGAGTTTGTATGCATCTTTGTTGGGGAGAGAAGCACCTAGTATAAAGTCTATTTGATGTGAGATTTACCTCAATGGTGGGAGTTCATCTTGTGTGTCCCCTGCAAGTATTCCATTATAATTTTACAGTAGACTATCTACTTCCTTATGTACTTCTTTAGTTACTACTTTCATCTTAGATTTGAGAACTAGGGCATACCATATCTAAGAGTCTTGAATGTTGACATTATAGTTATGTTTGTTATTAGTGACATAAACTTATTTAGATTGTGAGTCCATACCAAGCATATTGTATAGTTAACAATGTTAACCAAGAATTTTAGTTACTACTGAGTCCTATAGTTGCTACTGAGTCCTATGGACAAACTCAGTTTATATCGAGCTCAAGGTGATAGTCTTTACTGAGCTATGTAGTATTAACCAAGTAATTTAGTTTACATGCTGAGTTCAAGACTACTTTGAAGTGATCAGTATGGATTGAGCTTCTACATCTACCGAGTGCATGATGATGCCTAGCATTGATAGTGGATGCTGAGTATTAGAACCTCACTGAGTTAGTCTTCAGAGCTCGAGTTTCTACACTTTGGCTAACTTTGTAATATTTTGTGTAAACTTGTATTGTGGCTAACTTTGTAATTGTGTAATTGGATTGATATATATGTAATGAATTTTATCACATCCAAAGTATGTATGTATCAAAAAGGGAAGTAATGTACTCATCGTAAAGGAGCAAAAGGTCAAATTACAAAGGCCACAATAGTATAAGGAGAAACAAAGATTCATCTATCACAACAAAGTGATCTGTACACTCAGAGGAATCTCATTCAACAAACCAGCATATAGATCAAAGATCAACCACTATTTCATCCTAATAGGTGGATCAGTCAAATCCTTTAACAAGGTCGAACTAATAGTCTTATGCAAATCTCTTTACCGAGTGCATACTTTATTGTATCTTTGTAAATCCTTTCACAAGGTGTATCTAGTATTTCTTATTGCTTCTAATAGGACAGATCATCAAAAGTGATCAATGTAAGCTTTAACATGCCAACTTTATACTATAGTACTAAAGCTTGTGGGTATCATCCCCACCCCAATTTTACTTTCTATTTGGAAGGTTTCTAGGTCATCAAATCTTGTGTCAAAGTGTTATGTATGCTTTTATGTTTTCTCAATTTCTCATGCATAAAGTTAGATCATAATGCATATAAAGGATTAATTTATAATTGGGATAAAAGTTTTAGAAGTTACTGATTCACCCCTCCCCTCTTAATAACTTAACTTGTCATAATGTTTCCAACAATTGGTATCAGGGCATTGTGGTTCTCAGTGAAAAGTTTAATAGCTTGAGCAAAGATCAAAGACAATGGAGGTATTGAGACTCGACAAGGCTATTGACAATGAGAAGCTAGATTTAGAATTTTCCATTGGCAAACCCAAGAAAGGAAAAGAGCAACTCTCCCAATCCTTGAAAAGAAGAAAAGATCTTGCGATCTAGATGAATGATTCACTCTAAATTGAAGAAAGAATTGAAGACATCATTCAAAGAAATTCATATGAAGTTGATGAAGTAATCAAAGAACTACTGGAAAAGAATAATACTCTTTAAGAAGAAGTAAGAAAACTAAGAAGAGAGCAAAACATTCAGTCAGTAAGATTGTGTGAAGTCATGGAAGAGAAAAATAAGATAAGAGAAGAAATAGAAGGAAAGAACAATGAAATTCAACACCTATCCCTTCAGCAAACAAATTTCATTGATCAGTTCACCAATGAAAATGAAGATATCATGAATCTGAGATCAGAGAATGAAAGATTATAGAATGATCTAAACATTAAAAGGCAAACCAATGAAAGAATGTTGAAATCACAAGCAGACATGAATTAGTTGAATGAACAAAGTCACTTTAGACAAAAAGGAAAAAAAAGAATTGGATATATAGGAGAAGGAGAATCATCCAAGCAAGGAGCTCAAAGGAACCAAAAACTTACTTGCAATCATTATGCTAAGATAGGTCATACTTTAAAAAAATGTTGGAGTAATAGGAAAGAAAAATTCAATGGAAAATGCTACAATTGTAATCAACATGGTCATAGATAAAATGAATACAAAGAGAAATCAAGATTTGAAGGCAAATGTCACAAATGTAAGAAGCATGGGCACAAATCATTAGAATGCAAAACCAAGACATTGAATCCAGTAGAACAAATTGTGAAAGCTATATTTGGTTGGGATTATAACACCTAGTGCAAATGCCATTACTGTGGAGAATTTGGACACATTGGTATGGATTATGTAAAACATCACATGAGAGAAAAAGATACTACCAAAAGATATTTCATCTATACAAAACTTGGTCACCTTGCCAAGAACTGTAAGAATACTAGAAGAATATAGGATGAAAAGAAGGAAAAAGTTGACAACATCAGAAAACAAATGAGACAATAATGTGTTCCAAAGTCTACCTAGAATGCAAGACCGAGCAATGATGATCAAGTCACTCAAGAATTGGGTGACTCCACTATTTCCACTTGATTTCTCAGAGGAAATTTGGAACTAGGCTACCAAAGAAGACATCTAAATAAGTTTTAGTTGTCAGGACAAAAGATCCATATCAACATTCAAGATGTGAAAGGGATCACCAAGTAAAAGGTACCAGTTACTACTGAGTTATCTTCCTTACCAAGTGAGGTTGGATCATAGACTCTACTAAATAAGGTCTAGAGTAACTAAGTTTTACATGTGGTTACTAAATGATGAAAGCCTTTACTAAGTAATCAATGCAAGCAAATTGGATGATAGTTTGTCAAATCCATCTAACTTTTGTACCAATAATTTATGGAAAAATTTGATAATAGGAATGAAATCGAAGTCATTTTCACTGTGAATTTTCAAGAGCGAATTGCACAAAGCAATTTTCAAAATCATTCAATTGATTTGGGTGAATTATTGTCAAAATTTTTGAATTCTCTCAAACCCTATTGAGTGAAGATGGTAGCTACCAATAGCAAGTAAAAGTGAGGATCAGACATATTAGTTTGTGGTATAGAATGGAAGGCACCAGACTTTAAGCTCACTCCTATAGTCACTAAAACCCTAGATTCGAGTGGAGCACAATCACAAATCCCTCCTAAGGTTCTATTAATCAATGAAATTCATTCTTATTTTAAATGTGTCATTCAAGATATTAGCACCCTAGAGATGGATGAATGTTTAGAAGAGTTATGTGTTGATGGTGTTTTGAAACTTGAGCACTAACATCTCAAAGCCAAAGGTTTAACCCATATTCCTTACATGTCCCATGATTTCCAAGTCAAATGGATTAGGTATATTCTCAACTATGTGCACAATGGATAGTTTTGGTTGGAGCAACCTATTTTGATTACAAAGAAGATGATTCATAGGATTGCTGGTCTCCCTATGCTGGCTAAAGCTAAAACAAAAAAACCCTAGGTAAGGTCAAATAGGAGAAGAAAACTGTAGCTGAGTGGGATGATAGGGGAATAAAAATTAGCAATATTATTGGCATGGAATTGAAGTTTGGAATTCATGTCATTGCACACAAGATCTATAGTTCGAGTAGGCTGAATAGTGTGTTGTGTGAAGCAGTTGACCTGGCATACAAAGTTATCAAGAATAGCCTTTCTCTTGACCTTGCTGAGCTACTATTGAGCCAATTCAACAAGAACATGGAGATCATTAGGACATCAAAAAATAATCCATGTAAGCTTGGCTCTCTATTAACATGTTTATTCTTTTATGTTCAAAATTTCTTTCCATCAAAAGGTACTGTCGTGTGGAGGAAAGATGTGCCACTACTCTATCAGATTAATTAATATATTGTTGAGATGGGAGAAAATTACACTAGTATTATGGATAATTATTTTGATGCTTTCAAGGAGAAAATGAATAATAGATACTAAATCCCTAAAAAACTAGTTGAAGATTATGAGGATGATGTATGTTTTATGGTGGATAGTGGTAAGGTATACATTCAGATAGTTAGGCCTAGAATTACATGGGTAAAACCTCTAGGATATGAGGTAAACATTGATGAAACAAAAGATATTATTGAGGCACTAATTAATAAACTAATTGACCCCAAGGCTTCATATTTTGGAACATTTGATGAGACTAAGGCTTGGATAGAACTAGAGATCAAGCTCACTTAGGCAGTTAGCAAAGGCAAGAAAAGGATTGCGAAGTTAAAAAAAAGTTCTACTCTTTTTTTAACTGAGGGCAAAGGTGAAGATAAAGAAGAAGAGGATGAAGAATTAGAGGAAGACAACCACAGAAGGAAAACAACAAGGTAATCATTACCAAGCTTGCCAAGACATCCGCTACAATATTCACTAGGAGATCCTCTAGGAAGAAGACAAACAAAGAAGGGGGAGACATAATTTTCAAGAGGTCTCCACCCACATTTGAAGAGAGGATGATGGAATTGGAATTAGGTTCTAGGATAAGAAATTTCAAAGCACTAAAATATGAGACCAAAATAGCTGATGAGAAAAAATAGATTGAATATATTCTAATATCTAAAATGGGCAAATGGAAATACTCTCCTGACTAGCTCACTTAGAAAATTCTAGATGCTTTAATGAATAAAATCAAGCCAAGATGGGAACATGCAATGCAAACTACAAAGGACAGTCATGAGCAAACCCTGAGGCAACTAATGCCAAATCTGATTGACAAAGAAATCAAGGAATCTTTAAAGACAAATGAAGAAAAATTGACTTTAAGATTCAATACTTGTCTAATTTTATTGAAATAAATAGAGCATGTTGTGAAGAATGGAACAAACACATGGAAAAATATCTATCTTCTTCACAAACCAAGTGATTTTCTAGTCCACATAAGTGATAAAGATGATGATGATGATCAAGAAAAGGATGAAGAAGTAACACATTTTGATAACAAGGATGATGAAGAGGAACAAGAGCAAGAGGCTACCGAGGAAGGAACTCAAGATGTTGAGGAAATTGACCTAGTCAAGATTTTTGGAGTAGTTATTGGATCACTTCCTTACTCTCCAAGAAAAATAGTGAAAACATCAAGCATGAAGACAACCTCTGTAGGATTGATTGTGTCTAGCATCCAATCAATCTTTTCACTAGTTTAGCTCAACACATTATTGATTGAAGTGTCAACTACTTCATCTATTGAGTTGTAGACTCTTCCCTCTTCAATAGTTTTGGGTACATCAATTTTGGCTTTAACAAGAACTTCTACAATAAGTGTAGTATCAATTTTTGTAGCAAGCCCCACTATTTATACTATTGTTTCCATTCCAAGTACACAAGCAATAAGTGCAAGGAAAGTTGAGACTAAGCCTCAACCAAGCACAAAATTTTTGGGTAAAGGTAAAGAAAAGGAGGAGGATGTAGATCTTGATGAGGAAATTGTGATTCCTAATTGGGTTATTTCAAATCTCAATCCTAATCAAATAAAAACCTTCAAAGAGTTACTTCAAAAGAAAGCCTTATAGTAGAGACTAAGAGAGGAAAGAGATAAAGAATTCAAAATCATTGAGGATGCTAAGAATATTTTGGCAGAGGCTATAGGTATAGAGATTGATTCTTCTCAGCCAATTTTGTATCAGTTGGTAGAAGCAATCCAGAAGTATAATGAAGATCTAGATGGACAAGACAAGTTATTATAGAAAGTAGAGAAGAAATTTGAGAATAAGGTTTTAGAACTTATTGCTTAAAATATTTCCATTTACCAAGTAGATTTATCTACTATTTTGGGTTCTCTTGAAACTTCTTGTACAAATGTAACTTTACTTTTTGGTAAATTATATGACATTCCAAGTTTTACAAAGGAAATAAAAGAAAAATTGTCTAATATTGATGAAGATCTTAAAGAAAGTGCTCAAAAAGTGGAGCTTGACTTGAGTTCAAGCTCTATCCATTTCAAAAGGATTAGATTTTTGATAGACATGCAGGAAAAATTGCTTAAAGAAGAGGCCAAAATCAGATTTACTTTGGTAGATATTCAAAATATGATACTCCCTAACATGGATGCATTGTAGAAGCATATTGCTTATTCAAAAATTGTCATCCATGATAATAATTTCTCTATTGCAGACCATATGATTGAACATTCAGTAGAAGTGCAGGTGGCATTGCACACATGTAGGGTCTTGCAAGAGAACTGGGACAAGACTTTGGTAATCATACTAAAGGTACATTCAAATTTCTTGTCTCATTTTGGCATTACTATGTAAATACATATAGTATAAATCTTTGGCATTAATGTCAAAAAAGGAGGAGAAGATATTGAAAAGATATGAGATGATACAAAGAGGAGAAAGATGTAAAAATATAGGGGGAGAAAATTGTTAAAAAAAGTGTGAAGAAATATATATTGTATGTATAGTATACTATATATTATCTTTGGAGGAAGCATTACCATGTACATAAATGTATCCTTTTCAAAAACAATTTTGAAAAATCTCAAAAATAGTATACTCTACCGAGTTGGAGATATAAGGTGATGGATAATTTAGTTTTGTCTGATAAGTGTTTTTGTCACTAATGCCAAAGGGGGAGATTGTTGACATTCTAGTCATTTTTTTAATTAGTAGAATACACTAATTTGGATTGTGATTACATAACAAGAATATTGTATAGTTAATAGTGTTAACCAAGAATTTTAGTTGCTACTGAGTCCTATAGTTGCTACCAAGTCCTATGGACAAACTTAGTTTATACTGAGCTTGAGGTTATAGTGTTTACCAAGCTATGTAGTGTTAATCAAGTGATTCAGTTTATATGCCGAGTTTCAAAATATTCACCGAGTCGCTAGAGCAGACCAAGTTTAAAACTACTTGGAAGTGATCAATATTGACCAAGCTTTTATGTCTATTGAGTGCATGATGATGCCAAGCATTGATAATGGATACTGAGTATTAGAACCTCACTGAGTCATTCTTCAGAGCCCGAGTTTCTACACTTGGCTGACTTTGTAATATTTTGTGTAAACTTGTATTGTGGTTAACTTTATAATTGTGTAATTGGATTGATATATATATGTAATGCATTGGATCACATCCAAAGTATGTATGTATCAAAAAGGGAAGTAATGTAGTCATCATAAAAGAGTAGAAGAGAAAATTGCAAAGACTACAACAGTATAAGGAGCAACAAAGATTCATCTATCACAACAAGGTGATTTGTATGCTTAGAGGAATCTCATTTAGTAAACCAAGTTGTAGATTAGAGACCAACCACTATTTCATCATAATAGGTGGATCAGTCAAATCCTTTAACAAGGTAGACCTAACAATCTTATGTAAATCTCTTTACTGAGTGCATACTTTATTATATGTTTGTAAATCCTTTTACAAGGTGGACCTAGTAGTCCTTATTGCTCCTAATAGGGTAGATCATCAGAAGTGATGAATGTAATCCTTAACAGGCCAACTTTATACTATAGTACTAAATTTTGTGGGTATCATCCCCATCCTAGTTTTACTTTCTATTTGGAAGGTTTCTAGGTCATCAAATCTTGTGTCAAAGTGTTATGTATGCTTTCATGTTTTCTCAGTTTCTCATGCATGAAGTTAGAGTAGAATTCATATAAGGGATTAATTGCTAATTGGGATAAATTTTTTAGAAGTTAGTGATTCACCCCCCAAAATGGAGTCAAGATAGGGCTCTACACCTTTGTATAAACTTTACTAACAAACATGAATCAGGTACTTGAAAGAGCACAACTAGGTCTCTAAGCACAAAACCTCTAAATACTAGGGATATGCTTGAAATGGGAACCTATCTGTTCAAAGGGAATGGAAAGGTTCTTGAACATTCAAAAAACTCAAATTGATGGGTTAGAACCACCTAACTTATGCCGAATAACCTAAAATAGAAAAATTGGATTTTAGGCCTAGTGGTCCCAATTAGCCTTACCAAAGAGGAAATGAGAACTTGGCTTGAAACTACTAGAAATGACCTAGGAAAAATAGTTGATTTCCATATACAACTTTGGAAGATTCTTCTACTTACAAGGCTTCAGACTCCCATTTGATTAGATGATCACCAAACCAAAAATAAAACAGTTAGCTCTATTTGGCATATTTGATTGGGTTTGTGAAGGAAGTACAAATTGGGCTATTGATTAGACTTAGCCATAAAATGAGAAAATAAGATGGATCTATTAGAGATCACACTCTACCATTATAAAGGTTTTATCCATCACCTAAGTGCTTTTGGAACTTTACTACTTTCTATCCTAAACCAAACACATAGAGATCTTTTGCCTAGGATTGGGTTGAAAAATTAGATAATTTGTTCCCCATATCCCATTGTTTTGGGGTCTTATAGAACACCCTCATAACTTTCATTTTCTTGAGTGGCATTAGATTTCCAATGTGGAGATGCAAGTTAGAGGATTTTTGCCAAAAATTGTCAATGAAACAAGGGTTTTGGTGCACCTGAGGAAGAATATTAAATATCTTCTAATGTTGAATCACTTCAATCCTTTAAACCACTTGCATTCTTCTCCCAAGAAATCCAAGATTCAATTCAAACAATTATTTGATTCTACTAATTTGTATTGGTTTGTATGCTCACATGTAACAACAAATTATAAGGAAAAGTGGGAGATTTTATTGATTTGAAGTTGAAAAAGTACATGTTCTTTGTCTTCCACCCCTAAAAGGGCTATTTGAAGACCTTTCCCAACTAATCCAATTGATTTTCAAAGGTTGTGACTGTTGGGGAGGGATTAAGTAAAAGCTATTAAATGTAATCCAAAACTATCAAGGCTTTACCAAGTAGTTAGTGATAATTGAGCTCACTCAAGCATCAAAGAGAGTTTCCTATATGTGTTGAGAAGTCATTGGTAATAGAGTTCGGAGATAGTATTGATTGAGTTGGGTTCGTTGATGAAGGAACAGGTTGCCAAATTTTTTGTTATTCCCTTGTCAAGTTCAAGTGACTGGTATTTAAATGAGTCTTTGTCCAAAGTTAATGTCTAAGTATCCTTTTGATTACTTACTTCACATCTTTCATGAGTATCTCACTTCTTATTTTTTTTGGGTCTTCCTTGCATTCCCTTTACCTAATTCTTTCATGCATGATTTTTGTTTTTCTAATGCATTCAGGGTTTAGGTGACTTAGGAGTGGTTGGGATGTGTTTGGGCATCAAGCTGATGAGAAGTAAATTTTCCATGTTTCAATATCTACAATCTTGTCCTAGTATTTCATTTCTCATGGATTCCAAGAAATCAAGCTAGTTTTCCCCTTTGGAGAACTTCATCAAGTGTGTTCCCAAAGAGTAAAGTCATGGCAATGATCAACAAGATATGTACATGATTATGTCATGATAGAAAGACCCACAAAGCTAGGAAGAATTCCATTCAAGTTGTAGAAGTAAAATCTACTTTCAAAAGGTGTTTTTTAATGCTTCTGAAGCTACGATGACTAATGTTAAATCTAAGACATTATGTAAAAATATCGTGAGCATGATTTTGAATAAACTATTTTTGGTTCACAATCAATAAGGCATGCTCAAGATCTAACCTTGTAGCCATCAGTTTTAGATTAAAGGGTAAAGTGTTGTTTTTTTAATTTCATTCTAGAAAATGTTTCTTAGAGAGGGGTTTTCCATCCCTAGGTAATGAAAAATGCCACTTTTCTAGATGCTTTGAAAATGGAAAGACAAGAGACTTTAAAGTGTGAATATTCTTTAGAAGTGCTTAAAAGATACTTCTAGAAAAGTCATTGGTGAAGATGTGACCTCGACATAATGGAAAGCAAGTATTAAATGGTTAGGATGGAAAGTGCAAGAATGAAATGCACAAGCTATTAAAGGGTCAGCCCTAGTTTTGCGATTCTGTATCTTAGGAAAGTGGGCTTACAGAAAAGTTGAGTTTCTATCTCTCTCCCCCACCTATGTTTAGCCATCAAATATATCTGTGATCCACATTCTAAAGTGAAACAAGGTACTTTCTATGGAACTAAAGTGATTGTTTTGGTAAGTGATTTTTAGTAATGTGACTTTACTTTAATTAAAGTGACAAGGTTTCTGGCATTATGATTTACCATGTGCAAGAAAATGCAAAATTTGAATAGTTGTTGATTATGGAATTAAATAAAAATCCTACCATTATAATCATTGGCCAAACTTAATTTCATTTGTGTGGTGCCAAAGTTTGGATTCCTATACCCATTTCATCAAAATTTCTTGAAATTTGTTTCCCCAAGTATTTTAAAACTACAATTTATCAAGAACTGCATCCTATGCAATCATAGAAAATGGCAACTAGAGCTACGGTTTATGATAAATTAATAGGCTTGGAGAGTGAATTGAAAGAGTTAATAAATATATCATTCAAATTTTATGATTTTGGTGATCTCCATAGAAGAATAAATTCTCAATCTATTCAATTGATCATTCAAAAGCTAAAAGAGAGTGGATTGGTAGAAGTGGCTACTTTTCCAATGGTAGTACTTGCACCAAAGCTTGTAAGGGAATGTATCGAGAGATAAAACCTAGAGACAAAATATATTTTTTCCCCAATCAATCCATCCTCATTTCAATCAAAAAATCTCTAATGTAGTTTATGTTTAGCATTCCCATAAATGAGGAGTAATATGATATTGACTTTGACTCTTTTGCATCTATGTTGAATGAAAAGATGACCCTAAGGGGGGAGGATATGTAGAGGACATGGTTTCAAATGCCTTGATCAAAGAAGAGAAAGATGTCTAAAACCATGTTTGACACAAATTTGAAGAGGGACATTGTAGATATCCTCATTTTTCTACTCAGACTAAAGTGAAAAGAGGAGATTCTTGAGTTTATCGAGCACCATTTCTTCTTGGTGCAATCTTGTTGATCTCAAATTGGTTTTGATAAGTGAGTGTCAATACAATTAAGTTATTTAATTAGGTTCATGCTGAAAAAGTAGTATATTCCAAGGAAAACATAGACCATGCCGAGTTCACAATGAGTGTCGAGCCACTCATGTGATGAGTCACTCAAGTGCCAAGTTGAGAGTGTATGTCGAGTGATTTAGGATCCAAGTGAATAGTGGATGCAAAGAGATATAGATGTTGAGTCATAGTAGAAAGATTAGTGCATGCTGAGCATTAGAGACTTTAGATGTCGAGTGAGATAGTTTTGACATATTTTTTTTGTAAAGGCACAGATAACTATCTAAACTATTTTTGAGAATACTTAAGGATGAATTATGATATTTTGGAGATGAGGATGAATCTCAAGTTGGATTCCCTATGCAATTACATGCAGCCAATTAGAAAATGGGAAGAATTAAGTGGAAAAATGGATGAATCTCAGCCATAGATTCATACCTAACCCTAAGTCACCAAAGTCTTCTTAAGGAGGAAAAACCCTAAATTGTTTGTGGATGAATGAATGTTGAAGGAGTGAAGAGAGAAGTTTGCATGCACAAATAGAGCATTCATGGTGGCTAAGGAGTTATGAAGTGAGACAATATTGCAAAATTAGTTAGAGTAGAATAGAGGAAAGGAAAAGGATACAAAAAAGAGACATTTGATTAAGAAGGATCAAGAAGACAAGTGCTTAGAGGTGATTTTTTATCAAGCAAACAAGTGCTGACCGCAGGATCAAAGCTGAGACATTTTAATAGGTGATTTCAGTCAAAATCTCTTAATAGAGTAATCCTAATAGGCTATATTGAAATCCTTTAATACGGTGCTTACTTAGTTGTGAGTTAAAGTCCTTTATCAAGGCACACTTCTAACAAGATGTTGAAATCCTCTAACAAGGTGAGACCTAACAATCTTTGTAAGCCTTTAAAAGGGAAGACATTTCATAGGGTAGATCATGTCTCATGATCAAAACATTATAACCTTAATTGGATACACTTTATTAATGTAATAGTGAAGATTTGTTGGTGTCATCCTCACCCTAGTTTTACCTTCTCACTTGGAGGGTTTCTGGGTAATCATATCTAGTGTTATGTGTGTGTGAATGTTTTATTTCTTATATAATTTATATGTACATTCTTTACATGTTATTTCAATTTACAAATTGAATCTATGAGATTGATCTATGGTGAACATTTTATGGTTCCAAGTTTAAACTGTTGATTCACCCCCTGCCCCCACCCCCCCCCAAAAGTTTAACTTTCCAATTGTAATTCCAACAAAGCTATCTATGCCAAAAGTATGCAAATTGATTGGGCAAAAATTATTTGTGATGAGCTCACCTCATGGATGAATTTGGCCAAAGGATTTAAACACTTTTACATGTCCTCCTATCTAATTTAAACCTTGGCTACTCACCACTTGTGGTTCGACCTTCCTAGCATCTAGAATTATGATGAGCATATGAAGGTATATGAGCTCTACCCCATCTGTAGTAGCAAAGAAGCTTCAAGGAGTATGTTGTAGTAAATGATGCCTTTACAATGAGGCTATGCTAGGAATTTTAAGGATGCCCTAACAGGAGATTTTCACAAGAGGAAATATTGACTATCAATTAGTTTGGATACTCATTCATCCAATTTACGAGCTTCTCTTATTTGCAAATTGGTGCCTTTGATGGTTTTGCCAAGAGATTTCATAGGTACTTGGAGGACAAGGTCGTTCTAGTTGAATTATGTCAACAAATTCTTGAAGTGAACACCTTGTGTTCAAATGTGAAGCAAATAGCTAGGATTTCCTTCCCCATAGTGGTTGGACCTTATTCCTATGATTCTAGATCTAGTGCTTGGAATATAATAAAGGGTTTCGAGAGAAAAATAAAATTGGTTGATTATGAGCTACTTATGCCTCAATATGATCCAATGAACTTCATAAGGGACCACTTAAATCTAGGATATTCCTACACACATGTTCTGAATATCAAAGATTACTAGGTTGGGTGTCTTAATGAATACCAGACTTAGGAGAAGTTTTGGTCTCAATTAACTATTGAGGAAATTAAGTTAATTAATGATTCTATTGATGTTTCTGACCTTACAAATGATGGAACCTACATGCATCCCTCAACTTATGAGAAGATCAAAGGCACTCCCATTGTGTCTACCCCACATGTAGGCCCTATCATAGACACTATGGAGGTCCTCATGCATATAATTATCAAGAGGATGAACAAGTGGGTAGAGTGGACTTGTGTAAGGAAGAAAAGGATGAGAAACACTGGTTCAACTAGTCAAGTATCTCATGGAGTTGCCTAATCAACTATTGCAACTACCACCATACTTCAACATCTATAGGCCCATCATATTATATTGGTCCAGGTGGTGACTAACCTCTAGAGAAGAATGTGCCAATTACTCCTACCTATGGAGGTGGCTCTCTTGTGGACAATAGAAGAGTTGGGGAGAAGGAAGGGGACAATGAGTAAGAGAAAGAGAAATCAACGGTGAAGCCAACCTCCCCTATTCAAGTCATCAATCTGGATGGTGAAATAATCTCCATGGATGGACAAGACACATCTCAAAAAGTAGATACCTTGGTCCTCTTAGTGACTAAGGTTGTTGCCTTCCCTATTTCTTTCTAGAGCAAGTAAACTCCTCTAGTACCTAGGATGCTATGCAATCCTACTACCTTGTAATCTACTATCAATATACTCTCTACCAAGTCATGAATCAAGGAAACCATTGATAGAAAGAAGAGAATATATGAAGAATTTTCTCCATAAAAATATTTGATTAGATAAGAAACTTTTTCTCAGCCACCTTCCAAGAAGACTAAGAAGAAGAAATCAATTGTAGCATTGGCCACTGATCTGTCTACTGGCCAAATGTTGGTAGCTTTGTGAGCTCTCAATTTGGAATTATAAGGGTATGGGTATGGATTTTGGCTCTCAAAAGGGCATGATAACTTTAGCTCAAGGATTGTGATTTAAATGGCTTGGGATGGGATTCAATTTATAGGCTAAGGGCTTGAGGGATGGAGGGCTAAGATGCAAGGAGAGATGAAGGCTTAAGGAGGGCTAGGATGCACTCAAAGGAGAGCACATGGATTGTGCTTGTTTAGCACCAATGGGAAGGTGACACTTGTCACAAGGAGGATGAGTGTGAGAGGGTAGGGTAAAGGGTTAGTTAAAGGCATGATGAGTGGGGTTGAGTATGTAAGAAAGGTGTAAGAGGAATGAGTGTGGAAGATGGATGTAAGAGTCATGAGTGGGCTTGTAAGAGTCTTTTATGGTTTGTAAGAGCACTCATGACTTGGTGGTTGGGATTTTTGAGGGGAGACTTTGATTTGGTTTAGGAAAGTCTTAAACTTGCTTAGGGAATGTGACAACATTAGGGGGTGGATTAGGCTTGGGTTTAGGATTAGATTAGGGATGTTAGAGATGTGCAAGTGGATGGCATTAATGAGGGTGGGTGAGTTAGTGGCTAAGCTAGGTTAGTATGGGTGGATGGGGTGGATTAGGCTAAATGGAGGATTAGGGATAAGGTAGGGGTTTTTTGGATTTGAGAATTTTATTTATCAAATAGATTTATTTAATAAATGGGGATTTTTGGAATTAGATAGACGAATAGGATTTAACTGATAAATAATAGGTTTATTTGATATATCAATTAGGACTATAGATGATTAATTAAATTAATCAACTAGGGATGGCAAATGATAAATTAAATAAGAATTTAATTAATGATGCCTTTAGAGATAACTAAATAGGATTACTAAAGCAGTGTAATCAGATTTAGGTGTCTACATTTTGCCCCTCTTTGACATAGTGTTGAGACAACACTATTTCAAAGAAGTTCGAATGAAGATGACACGAGGAAGATTTTTTAGCAACAATGTTGCCCCAGTCTCAGATAAGAAGAGGAGAGACTAGACTCAAATGATGCCCCCTCAAGAAGGCGACGAGGAGAGAAATGAGGCTTGACAACTTCTTGAAAAGTACAAGAAATTGAGATGAGCTAAGACATAGATTGGCAAAGAGAAGGGGCTGAATTAGCTCAAACTCTCACTATGGGAGAATGATAAAGGAGAATTAGATGCACAAGAGTAAACTAAGCTTCAAACTTTCCAGGATTGGGGGGGGGATGGAGGAGCGAAGCACTATAAAAGGAATATAGGATAAGGAGATGGATGATGGGATGATAAAGCTGATGCAACAAGATTTCAAAGAGTCAAATTTGGTGGAAGATGGGTTTCAGAGATCCCTACGACTAGGATTGTGGATCTAGAAAGATGAGGCTTGGTGGATTGATTTGATTGGTGGATCCTTAAGACTAGGATTATGGATCCCTAAAGCTAAGCATGAGGAGTGATTCAAAGAGATACTGATGCATAGGCTGGGGGAGGAGTGACAGATGTTGGAGATGGATGGGGGATAATGGAGATGAAGGGAATCCATTAAAGCTTTTGGAGTGGGGGGATACTTCAAAGAGAAGTACCACCATGTAGTTGAGAACTAGATTTGCTATAGGACTATTGGTTAATTTCCAAGGTTATCAAGAACATCAAGGCCTTTTCACCAACCATCTAGAGGACTGACGAACTAACTTGAAACAAACACGCAAGGATTGCCCCAGTATCACACATGAATCCTAGAGGAAGTAGCATGGAAATGACACTAGGTAACCCACAAGAAGAAAAAGAAAACAAGCGAAAGACATGATCAAGAACTTACACTCTGATTGCCCCATTCGCAGCATACCATGATATGGAAGATCGTGGCAACCTTGAGGAGGGAACAAGAAAGATTGCTTGGAAAAGATATTTCAAGACCCAAAAGGGAAGATCCCAAATCAAAAGAAAGCAAAAATCCAAAAAGAGAACCGTTTGCCAACGAGATGGGTAGGACGAAGTACTAATGGACCAAGATTAGATATGAGGAAAGCTATATCCTGCAAGGACCTATCGGAGAGCACCTAAGCTGGTGGATTTGAATGAGTGATGCATCTAGCAAGGTGAACTAAGAAGGATAACACTTTGGTGATAGGAAATCTAGCTAAAGGATGCATTGGAATAGCTAACCAAGATGTGCGATGTGTGCAAGATGCTGATCAAGGATGAACTGACATGAACGCTAGATAGATACAATGGTACTAAGCTAAAGAGGATGTACAAGCTGACGGACCAAGATATGTTACAAATGTACAAGTTTGTTCATGTTTTAGTTTTTGTGAGATGGAAATGTTTGTGAAGGATGGGATGTCTATAATAGTTGATAGGTGGATAGGTAGATGGTTTGCAAAAAGCTTAAGTGAAAATGGGGTTCTTTGTGTGCATGTGATAGGATACAAGTTAGGATACAAGATTATTTACAAGCTAGAATATGGTACAAGCTTTGGACAAGATTCAGATATACAAGGTATGGTACAAGATTTTCAAGGTATAATACAAGCTTTGGTACAAGATTTTACAAGTTGAGGTACAAAATTTACAAGCTGTATAGGAGGTATTTACAAGCTCCATCAGATTTTGGATATTTGGTTGGAACACCAAGGGAACAAGCAGGTTGTTTATGGGATGGTGAGTGGATGGATGAGGGATAGGATAGTGATAGATAATGGATTAGTCTTTAGTACACAAGGCACCTGAATTACCAGGTTTTCACCAAGGTACCTATCCAAGGCGCCTAAATTGCCAAGTTTTTGCCATTGGATGCTTATTTCTCTTTACTATTTTTTTTTGTATTTTTCAAAAGCTAGGTATACCAAGGATCTTCAAGCATAGAACTTCTTGAGATGAATGATGTTAGTAGGATCATTCAAGAGTTCTCCTTCTGGTGTAGATAGCTGATAGGCTCCAGAGCCAAAGGATGCAATAACAACATAAGGATCGAGCTATGTAGGTTCAAACTTGCCTTTCTTTTCTTGATCTGCTTAGACTTTCATGTTTTCTTTGAGGACCATGTCACTTGGCTGAAAGTGTCATGGGAGCATCTTCTTGTTGAAATTTCTTTTGAGATGAGTTTGGTAGACTATGAGATGGTCATAGGCTTGTTGTCTCTTCTTGTCTAAGAGATCTAGCTATGTGAGCTAAGCTACTCTGTATTCTTCATCTGATATTTGCCCTCACAAAGATATGCGCAATGAGGGAAGTTCAACCTCTATGGGTAGTACTACTTCGGCACCATAAACCAAGGAGTATGGAGTGGTGCCTATGGATGTATGGAAGGAGGTTCGATAGGCCCATAGAGCTAGATTTATTTGTAGGTGCCAATCACGGCCGGAATCATTGACAACTTTCTTTAGGATTTTGAGGAGGGTTTTGTTAGTTGCCTTTGCCTGGCCATTACCTTTTGGGAAATATGGGCTAGAAAAGTGGTGATGGATGCGGAGGGAAGTGCATAATTCTTCCATGTTGAGATTTTCAAAGTTACCTCCGTGGTCGATGAAGATGGTGGATGGGATGTCGAAGCGGCAAACAATGTGGTATAAGATGAACTTGGAGACCTGAACTCCTGTAGCTGAGACGAGGGGGACTACTTCTTTCCATTTAGTGAAATAGTTTGTAGCTGTTATTATCCATTTATGTCCATCAGATGAGAGAGGGGTGATAGTTCCAACTAGATCAAGGCCCCAACAAGCAAAAGGCCAAGATGGTGCAATAGGCTGCAGATCTTGTGCTGGAGCGTGCACAAGATTTGCATGCTGCTGACATGGGAGACACTTTCCGACAAAGTCACAAGAGACTTCTTCAATGGTAGGCCAATAGTAACCTACTCTAAGGATTTGTCGTGCTAGGAAAATACCACTCGTGTGGGCACGACAAAGTCCAGAGTGTACTTCTTTTAATGCCATTGCGGCCCTGTTTTCATCTAAACATCGAGAGAGAGTATTGTGATAACCCCGACGATATAGGGTATTGGCTATGATAACATAGTGGGATGATTTTTGGATGAGGTTCTGGCATTGGGTATGTGTGAGGTGAGGGGATATGATACCATCATTAAGGTAAGCATGAATTTCATGGTACCAAGGGGATTGGCATTTGCTACCTTGTTCTGCATTCGTGGCACTTGTGTAAACTAAAGCTTTGTAAAATGTTGGGTTAGCTGATCAACTAGCTCTTTGTAGGGTAATAGCTTTTCATCTTTGGTTTGATATTCATTTAGGACTTGCTTGATGATGAGCTGAGAATCACCAAAGATTTGTAACTCAGTGATATTCCATTCTGCAGCTATCTTTAATCCTGCTACAAGAGCTTCATATTCTGCTATATTGTTGGTACTAGGGAATTGTAGCTTGAAGGCTTTTGGAATATAATCTCCTTGAGGTGTGACCAGCAATAATCTTGCCCCTGATCCATGAGATGTGTATGAGCCATCAAAATAAAGTTTCCATGGGGGTTATTCTTCAATTAGATAGATATGCTCATCTAAAAATTCTGTGATCAAAGGATATGCATCTATTAGAGGTGCATCAACTAGGTCATCTGCTATAGCTTGCCCTTTGATTGCCTTTCTATCCACATACTAGATGTCAAACTCACTTAGTAGCTTAACCCATTTGGTTAGCTGACCTGTGAGTGTTGTTCTAGAGAGCATATACTTGAGAGGATCAATTTTGGATACTAGTTGGATGGTATGAATTAGCATGTAGTGGTGAAGCTTTTGAGTTGAGAAAACAACTGCCAAATAAGCTTTTTCCATAGGAGTGTAATTTAGTTCATAACCAACTAGGGTTCTACTGATATAGTAGATGGCTCTCTCTCTGCTATAATCATCATGTTGTGCTAGAAGTGCCCCTAGAGCAATAGGTGTTGCTGATATATACAAGATCAAGGGACGACTGGGAACTGGTGGAACCAAGATAGGGGGATCGGTGAGATACTACTTGAGTTGATCAAAGCTGCGTTGACATAAAGGATCCCATGTGAAGTTCTCATCCTTCTTTAGTAAATGTGAAAATGGTGTACACTTATCTGCAAGCTGGGAGATGAAGCACCGGATAGATTGAAGCTTTCCCTGAAGAGAGTGAAGCTGTCACAGTGTTTGGGGAGGAGGCATGTCTAAGATAGCCTTGACCTTCCTGGGGTCAATCTCTATACCTCGTTTAGAAACTATGAAGCCCAAAAGCTTGCCAGATGTGACCCCAAAGACACACTTCTTGGGATTTATCATGAGATGATATTGGGCTAACCTATCAAAGACTTTCTCTAGGTCAGCAAGATGATCCATGAAGGTGTGAGATTTGACTAGGATATTGTCCACATAATCCTCCAAAATGCAATGAATAAGATCATGGAAAATGGCTATCATAGCTCTTTGATAGGTAGCCCCAGCATTCTTTAGGCCAAAAGGCATCATGGTGTAGCAAAAGGCTCCCCAAGGGGTAGTGAATGCTGTCTTATGCTGATCCTCTTCTACAATATTGATCTAATTATACCCGAAAAATCCATCCATAAGGGACAAAATTTCATGTCCAGCTGTAAGGTCTACAATCATATCTATGTTGGGCAGTGGAAAATCATCCTTTGGGCAAGCTTTTTTTAGATCTCTAAAATCAATGTAGATTTTGATGTCACCAGAAGGCTTAGTAATAGGGACCATGTTGGAGATCCACTCTGAGTAGTCGATAGGTCGGATAACCTTAGCAGCTAACATTCTTTCTAATTCAGCTTTGACCAGTAATGCCACCTTGGGGTGCATTTTTCTAAGGTTTTGTCTAACGAGCTTGATCTTTGGATCGACTGCAAGATGATGAACTACAAGCTTTGGATCAAGTCCCGGCATGTCCTGACATGACCATGCAAATTAGCCAATGTTCTCTCTTAAGACCTTAAAGAGGAGATCAACTTGGTCTTCTAATAGGGATGCAACAATGTGAACAAGTTTGGGGATCTTTGAAGAACCAATGTTGACTTCTCTAGTATCCTCTATTAGAATAGATGACACCTCTGGTCGATTATCTTGAGGAGGCGATACTAAATCCTCATGTTCTGCTTGTGGCTCTGGATTTTCTTGCTGAGGGGTTCTTTTTGCTGCCTTAGCTAGTCTCGGATTCACCTTAGTTCCAATTTTGGGTGTATTAGAACTAGGTTGGGGATTTTCTCCAAAATACCCCTTGGGATCTAGCTTATAGATATAGGCAAAATATGGCTTTGTCTACTTGTGAGATATTTCAGCTCCCATGAATCTTAGAAGTGCTTCCTCTGATGCAAACTCATCAATGTGTATGACGCTTGGTTGGTCCCAATCTATGAGTTATGGATGAGCGAGTGGTAGGTCAATGAGATGGATGGATAGTTCTCGGAGAATAGAGTCTCCTAGAAAGATTTGGTTTGGGATATCATCGTAGGCTCTCTTTTCAACTTCCTCAGGAATATCTTTGATTTTGACAAGGTCGCGGTGGATGTTCAAAAAAGTGTGACCGTTGTCGTTGGTGCCCCAAGTTGTGGGTATGCCAAAGCCAAGACCTTACTTTGTTCCCCACTTATGTGCTTCGATGGGAAATTGCATGCCCCTTTCTTCTAGTCCTAGTCCACCTCCTTGATAGTTCCATTTTTTAGTGATGAGCTTATGTTCTTAGGGATACTTCTGGCTGAAGTGGTCAAGGCATTCTTGATTTCTTGGAGGTGCATCCTTATGTAACCAATTGTTGATATCTGGAGTGAGCTCTTCATGAAGAGGGATTTTTGAGGATACAAAGGTGGTTGGGCCAAACTGTTTGTATCGAGGAGGTGGAATCTCCTTAGCTTTGTGATATGCCGGCCGTCCATGGGTATGTGGATCAAGTGGAATTGCTCCGAAAACAAATACATTTGACAGACCAATTCTCCACAACCATTGTTATTGATCTTCACAGTAGATAGGGTGGAGGTGAGGATGGTTCTTGGGTCATTACAAGTGTGGGATGAGCTGGTGATGGTTGTGCCGATATCAATTCTAGGGCAATAATTTGTATAGGAGGCTTCAACTGCATTGCAGTAAGCAAAGGGTTTTGGATCAGCATGGATGGTTACCTCAGTGCCCTGATGTGGAAATTTGATGCACTGATGGTACGTGGATGGAACAAATTTCATGGCATGAATCCATGGGTAGCCGAGGAGGATGTTAAATGGTGGGTTTAGATCAATAACATGGAAAACTATCTCTTGGATGACTGGCCCAACCTTGATTGGCAGAAAAATAGTTCCTTCTGTGGTTGTTTCCAAGTTGTCATAGGCTTTGATGGTGATAACCTCACTGATCATATCTGCCTCAGTATACCCAGCTTGTTTTATGAATTTTAGGGTGCAAATATTCAAGGATGATCCATTATCTATCATTACTCTTTTCACGGTGAAATTGGATACCATGATGGCTATGCGAAGTGGAAGGGTGTGATCTTGCTTGACCATGGGTATGTCGGTGGGTTTGAAAGATAGGGCACATAAGGATGAAAGGTGTCCAACAAGATTACAAAAATTAGTAGCATTGATATCAGAAGGGACACAGGATTCTATGAGAGCACTGTCAAGGATGTCTTTGTACACAGGACTAGTGCGGAGAAGGTCTAAAATGGAGATTTGGGTTGGCATGTTCCCAAGGTTTTCCAAGATATTGTACCAACTTTTTGATGGAGCTGATGGTGCTGATGAAACTGGTGGGCCTGCAATGTTAAATCACACTCTTCGAGTGGTAACTGCACACTCATTGTCTGGTCCTCAGATATTGATAACATTGATAGAAGGCTCTTTCTTGGATATACAACCTATAAGGCTACCATAGTCTATATAGGATGAAGTGTGGTCATTGTTCTTCCCATGCTGTTGGTTTGCCTGGCCATTGTTGGTGTTGTTGTTGTTTTGGATAGGTGCTTTTCCAAGATTTTGGTTGTTGTGTGGAGGAAAAGCATTTTGATAAATCTGTAAGCCTGCATTGGAAGAGGTTTGGGCACCAATAGTGATTTCTTTCCGATCAATGAGGTCCTGCACATAATCTTTTAGTTTCATGCATCTGAGGGTGGTATGACCGTTTACCTTATGGAACTTGCAATACTCATTGTCCTTGTACCATGCAGCTTTGGATTGGCTTGGATCAATTTGCTGGGTAGGAGGAAATTTGATGAGGTTTTCCCTAGCCAATTTCTCAAAAATGACATCCAATGGCTCACCAAGGGGTGTATAGTTTCTAGATGCGGGTTGGAATCTAGTTTTTTGCCCTGTAGCTACATTGATGGCATTAGCTTGATTGTTAGACCCTTGAAAGTTGGGTCTTGTATTGTGGTTTTGATAGCATTGGTTATTCTACTGTTGGTAATTGATAGCTTGTTGGTTGTTTGGTTGATATGGTGGGTTAGACTGGTTTTGAGAAGGACCAACAATATTCACATGTCTGGTGTCAGTAACCCCATTTGTTGCAACATGCTTGTTTTTGTTCCAATACCTAGACTTGTCAGTGGAATGTGATTGATTTTGGTTGGCCTCTTTGTAAATCTTGACCACACCATCTTTAATGAGTCCTTGTTCAAGGATCATTCCTTTCTCTTTGATATCTTTATAGGTTTGCAAATAGTTTATGGTCATGCGGTGAGCCAAGCTGGGATGGGCATTATCAATAAACATTTTCACCACATGGCACTCTAGCAAGGTGCAGGATATGTAGGTGGTAAGGGTTTTCCATCTTTGTAGGTATTCAACAAGGCTTTCTCCACCTTTTTGCTTAGTGTGGACAAGGTCAACTATTGATAGCTTTGTTTCAACAAGATGGGCATATTGGGCTATGAATGCCTCAGATAATTTAGTAAAGTTTTTAATTGTTCCATAGGGGATTCTATAAAACCATTCAAGAGGTGGTCCAGCCAAGCTTTTTGGAAAAAGGCACAAGAGGAAGACATCATTGTATGCCATGTCCTGGCAGTGCATGTAAAATTTTTTGATATGTGTGACAGGGTCTCCTTTTCCTCTAAATTTGTCAAATTTGGGTACCTCAAAGTGTTTGGAAAATGGTGTCATGGTAATGGCTCTGTCAAATGGGTAAGGACACACATTCTCAAACTTGAATGTCTTTGGATCATTCCCTTCTTGGATGGATTTCAGAGCTGTCTTCATTTGCTCCCATTCTAAATTGATAGGTGATGGATGGGGTGCCCCCAATGTAGGAGTGCCTTGAGGTAGGTATGTGCTAGATGGGGCCACTGAATAGGGATGGCTATGAGTGATTTGTTGATAGGGATTGTACATTTTTTGGGCAGCTGCATGGTGGATGATGGGTTGCTGAGGGGGAGGTGGCACATATTGCTGCATGTGCTGTGAGGCTTGCTGTTGATATGGGATTTGAGGTTGGGATTCAGGAACATAGGTTGGCTATGGGATAAATGAATGGCTTTGTGGAGGTAAGGTATATGGTGGTTGTGAAGCTTAGAGAAAGGATTGGGGGGCTTGTGGGGTTTGACCAAGGTATGTGGGTTGCGCCCCCATTTGGGATGGTACCTGCAAATAATTGGTGGTTGGCTAGATTGGTGGATTACCTCCTAGAAGTGGCATTGAAAAGTAGTTGGTAATAGAAGGTAATGGATTAGTTGATGGTGGAGGTGGTGGGAATTGAAAGCTTGGGAATGGAACTGATGGGGTTTGATAGCTTTGTGGCTAGATTTGGAAGCTTGGTAGAGTGGTGGCAGGAGCTGGGGTCACTTGGGAGGTTGGCAAAAAATTGGTAGTATCTTGTGGGATTTGATAGCTTTGTGGAGTGAGGGTAATAGCTTGTGGATTTGTGGCTGATGGTATTGAGCTCCCAAGACCTAATGGAAATGATGAGATTATGCTTTGGGCTATGGTGAACAAGCTGGGGGTGATGAAAGGTTGATTACTTGGCCCCATGGGTGGCATCCCTGTTGTATATTGTTGAGGTTGGGCAAAGATGCTAGTACTAATTTGGGAGATGGGTGGATTTGGAAGGCTGGGTTGGGGAGCATCAGTAGCAATAGTGAAGGGAGTGAATGGTGAGGCATTTTGGGAAAAGGTAGTTTGGAATGGAGAGGTATGAACCAAGGATGGAGTGGTAGTGGCTGGATTGGCTTGCGGAATGGAGATTTCGACTTGGGTGGAGGATGGTATGTTTGGGTCTGTTGGATCAAATGGATTGGCTTGAGGCTCTTCTTTTGGCATATATTGAGGATAATTTGGATCATAAGAGCCGATGGGTGATGGAAGCTACCCAAACAATGGGTGAGATGGATTTGATAATGGAGGGGGTCTTCCAAAGTCAAAGGTTCCTACATTGTCCCTTCGAAAATTAGCCATGATTGTCTCTTTGTTCTTGTCTATAATGGTGTTTACCAATACTGCATTTGCTAGTTGGTTCACGAAAGCTTCAATGTTAGTAGGTGACGGCCTAGCTTTCTCTTGGCTGAAGGATGGTTGGGTGCTCAAGGGGGGTGAGGCTATTCAATCCAAATGATAGGGCTCCATTATTTCTTTCTTCTTGGCTAAGCGAGTGACGGGTGGCATGAAAAATGCTCCTAGGGATGAGATACAACAAATTCTGGTGGATGCAAAAGGGGGGAAGGCTTTTCTATGCAAATGATTTCCTAGGTTGAGGAAAAGCTATATGACAAAACTTAAGGAGGATTGGGTTGGGGATTCTAACTTCAAAGATATGTTGCCAAAGCACAAAAGGTCTACTTTCCTATGTGCAAGCTTGGTGGTGATTATGTCAACTTAAGGATAGACTGATGATCCTTTAGGAAGAACACGAGATTGACCACTTGTGGATCCCAACCTTTAGCTCAAGGTGATGAGGGATAACAAGTGAGAAAGCTAGATTATCCTAGACAAAGCTCTATCAAAGGGATAACCTTGGTGAGATTGGTGGATTTGGAAGATTTTAGGAATGGCAAACTTTTGGCAAGGTGACAACAAATTTGGAAGCTTAGATGTGATGTTTTTGGATTGCTGGCTAGATGGTTTGATTCCAAATGAGATGGATGAGCTAATAATGCTTAAGAGGATAACCTAAGATGGCTGGCTTTTCTACAAAGATGACTCTAAGGTGAAGCTTATCCAAAAAGATGTGGAGAAACAAGGGTTTCTAATCATAGAAATCATGCCTAGTTGGTAAGGCATAAGCAGGATTAACTCCTAGATGTTGGCTAAATTTGATGGTGCGCTCTAACTAGGCCTCTTGAAGTGCTTCGTCGGTAGCTTTGTCCTCTGCTTTGTGGAGTTTGGCAATTCACAGGCTTGGTGTTATTTCTTTTCTCTTGGTTGAAAGTTCTTGGTATGTTAGAGATGGCTTGAGTTTGACTTTGTGAAACTTTTGTTTGGGTTTGGGTTGTTCTGACATAAATTCCTGAATTTGCTTGGCTTTGAGAGATCTCAATTGTTTTGCTTCACCTCGTTCAACTTCTAAAATAGGCAGTGACTATGCTAAGTGTGCCCTAAGCTAAGATTGACCAAGTTTGGCAAACATTCATTCAACAAGTAAAATAAAATCAAGCAATAGATAGGAACACTTAGATAGAAGTTTGTGGTTCTCAGAATGTGATACTTGTGTTGAGGAGTGTGTATGATCTACAAATGTTTCGATTAGTCACTTCAAACACATTAACATCCTAGATGGTTGTCTGCAAGGCTGAAAGTTGGTTTAGCTAGGGAGTCCTCGGTATACACAAGGTACATGAGGTCCAAATCCGTAGATGAGACCAAAAAGATGTCAAACAACCGAGAGGAGCGGTAACCCACTTCTCCTCTTTCACTTCTCAAGGGTATAAAGTTCCTTGAGGCTTAGCCCGAGTGACAAAATCTTGATCCCAAGAGAGGTGTCTTTTGATTCACCTCCTGATTCTTATACTTCGTCGGAATGCTGGAGTTGAGGTCATCCAAGGGGTGATGAAATCCCCAAGCAAACCTCCTAAAAAGAAATAAGGTTTTGGATCCTAATCTTATGCACCCAAGATGGCCTCGAAAGACGAAAAGGGGAGAGAAGACTTGGATGACCTTGGGCTAAAAAACACACTTGTTCTTTTACCAACTGACTCTTATGTGTGCTAATCTAGACTTTGCAAGCACTCATGTTTAAGAGACAATGTTCAATTCCAACTTGAAGTGCCAACAAAAGTAAATCGATCAAAGAATGCAAACAAGAAGAAGAGTTAGGGTCAACAAAATCAAACTCGCGTGCTCGGAGGCCCTCCACGTCAAGTATTGATTAATTTTCTTTAAGACATTCAAGATTGAGTGTGAGTTTGTTTTAAGCCCAAAACAAAAGCGTGTGAGATTCGATTTCAAGTGTGCGCCCGGAGGCTCTCCAAGTCAATTGTTGTTCAATTTTAGTGCCCAAACTTGAAATGTGATCGATTTAATCTAGAGTTTTGGTCATTTAAGAATTTTGATAAAGTTAAAGCAAACGTTTAAAGACCAAGTGAGTTAGTTAGATTGTGGAACATTTAACACCGTTTTCAAGTAGACCCATCTCCATAAATGACACTGAGATTGCAACCAATGGTTGAATTGATGGGTGATTAGAAAAGAGGTGAGTCCAAAGAACTACTCAAATTGATTTTTGCAAATTTGTATTTAACTTAACAAAGTTTCTTAATTGTCCAAAAATCAAACTTTGCCTAAATTGCATGCAAAAGAGAGATTTGTTTGTTCTTTTTAATGCACCAAAAATTGAAGTGTGAGATATTGCATTGATTCATTGATCCTTTGCATTCAAGATTGAGTTTGTTTTTTTTAAGCATGCATTCCAAGAAAAATTGATTTTAATCCATGGCATTCAAGAGTGTGTTTTGAGCAACATTCATTCAATGGAAAATGTGTTTAACCATTCAAGTTCATTTTAGAAACATGCATTCAAAGACAAATGATTAAACATTCAAGTTCATTTTAGCAACATGCATTCAAAGATAAATGATTAAACATTCAAGTTCATTTTTTAGCAACATGAGAACCTGCAAGAAACATGGTTAGTGGTTTCATATGTGCTCCAACCTACAATGAGAAAAAAAAAAGCAATTTAGTTAGTCACCCAAAATTCTCAAAAATGAAAGCTTAACTATGGGAAAATATTTTTAACTTTTTTTGCTGTTTTTCCTATGTGTAAAAATGCTTAGAATGGTCTAAATCCTACGGAACCACTAAAAGTCAAATTTTGATTTATAATCTTTTTAAAAAAATAAAAATAAAAAGTCCAGGAACTGATATGCTAAAATGAAAATGCAATATAAACAAGCAGAGATGACAGTTTATTAGGTGGAGACGCCAAACTAAAGAGACGTTGAAACTCGCAGACACCGAAACTTGCAGACGACAGTTTGATGAAGAAGGCAGTTGGCGACGTCGGAGATGATAGTTGCTAGGCGGAGATGACAATTGATTGCTGGCGATGACGGAGATGACAGTTTGAGCTTTTGAAGGCGGCACAGACGACAGAAGCTAGGCGGAGACACTAAAACTTGCAGACGCTAATCTGTGAAGACGCCAAAATTTGCAGACGACAGTTTAGGTTTCAGCGCAGACTACCAAAAAATAGGCAGAGACGCCAAAACTCGCAGATGACATTTTGAGTGTGCGGAGACGACAGTTGAGCTTTCACAGATGACATTCTGCGCAGATGATAGGCGGAGACATTAGTTTGCAGAGACGACACTGCGCGTAATGAACCGATGAGCGCAAATTTTTTCAAGATTTTTTTGTTTTCTTGGTTATTTATGGATTTTAAAGAGTGTATCTTTCTCTCTAGTACATCTTTCAATCTACAAAAACAAACAAAAACAACTTGCACCCACTCAAACAACAACAAACTATTAGATTGCTAGTTTGTAAAAGCACAATGTAGATTGAAATGGATAAAAAAAATGACCCATAGCGGGGTCCCATCGGGTATGCCAAAATGTATACACTAATCTAATGTGCTAGAAATACTAATTCAATGAAAGCATTTACACATTAAATTAACATAACATATAAGAGAGACCAAGAGAAGACAAACTCAAATGAGAATGTGAGCCATGGACAACCTCTCTTAATGAGATTTGTTCTCTTGTTTTTGAGATGTGTCTATGTGTAGATTGGGGATGTATGCTCAAATGCTCAAATAGCTTCAATGGAGATGGGTAAATGGAAAATTGGTAGCTTTGTGAGCTCTCAATTTGGCATTATAAGGGTATGGGTATGGATTTTGGCTCTCAAAAGGGCATGATAACTTTAGCTCAAGGATTGTGATTGAAATAGCTTGGGATGGGATTCAATTTATAGGCTAAAGGCTTGAGGGATGGAGGGCTAAGATGGAAGGAGAGATGAAGGCTTAAGGAGGGCTAGGATGCACTCAAAGGAGAGCACATAGATTGTGCTTGTTTAGCACCAATGGGAAGGTGACACTTGTCACAAGGAGGATGAGTGTGAGAGGGTAGGGTAAAGGGTTGGTTAAAGGCATGATGAGTGGGGTTGAGTATGTAAGAGAGGTGTAAGAGGAATGAGTGTGGAAGAGGGAAGAGTGTGGAAGATGGATGTAAGAGTCATGAGTGGGCTTGTAAGAGTCTTTTATGGTTTGTAAGAGCACTCGTGACTTGGTGGTTGGGATTTTTGAGGGGAGACTTTGATTTGGTTTAAGAAAGTCTTAAACTTGCTTAGGGAATGTGACAACATTAGGGGGTGGATTAGGCTTGGGTTTAGGATTAGATTAGGGATGTTAGAGATGTGCAAGTGGATGGCATTAATGAGGGTGGGTGAGTTAGTGGCTAAGCTAGGTTAGTATGGGTGGATGGGGTGGATTAGGTTAAATGGAAGATTAGGGATAAGTTAGGGGTTTTTTTGGATTTAAGAATTTTATTTATCAAATAGATTTATTTAATAAATGGGGATTTTTGGAATTAGATAGAAGAATAGGATTTAATTGATAAATAATAGGTTTATTTGATTTATCAATTAGGACTATAGATGATTAATTAAATTAATCAGCTAGGGATGAAAAATAATAAATTAAATAAGAATATAATTAATGATGCCTTTAGAGATAACTAAATAGGATTTCTAAAGTGGTGTAATCAAATTTAGGTGTCTACACTATTCTTTTCTAGTTTTGGTGCATCGATTTGTTAGAAAATTGCATTTTTTGGGGACTATACCTATCCAATCTTGCATTTTTCAACTTCAAACGCTCCATACCGGCTCATCTGGCATTTTTAGGTTCCATATTTTTTTAAATGCTTAATTTTTTGTCTACTTTCCAAATTTGCAATCAGATTATAGGGTTGTTTGGACAAAATTATTACTTTCAAAATTAGGTGCTTTTTGGCATTGTATTGCTTTGATTACTCTTCAAAATTGTTGTACATTTGAGCTATAGTTCTTAGCAATAGATTTGAGCCTCAAAAGGTAGTTGTAAACAAAAAAATTAGAAGTCCACTTTTTACATTTTGATAAGTGGCCTATTGTACACACACTACATATAAAGTGCCAAAATAATCTTTTTTGGGAGGTCTTTTGATTGAGTGAATAGGAGGTGTCTCTTGTGTTTTTGTCTCTCTTTTGTGTTCTTTTAGTTTTCTGCATCATGGGTTCACCTAAAGCTCCACTTCTAACTTCATACAATTATGCTATATGGAAAAGATATTGTAAGGAGTAGATTAATAGAAAAAGGTTTAAATCTATATGTTGATGGCACTATTACAAAACCCACTGATGCTACAATGCTAGTTGATTAGCAAATTAAAGATAATAAAGCTTTAGGAATTATTAGGAGTTGTGTTCATAGAGATCTCTTCTTCCACATTTCCAGCTTTATGGAAGCCAAGCCTTCTTGGGACAAACTTGAAGGGTTGTATGGTAAGGTGGATGAGGAAAAGGGATTCCAAATTGAGGATGATCTACTTGTCTTGGATCCTAACAATTTTGACACAATTAAAGATTATATCAAGAAAGCCAATGAATTGAGAATACTACTTAAAGATTGTGGTATTCCCATGAAGGATGATCAATTGATTCATCACATTTTGAAGAGGCTAGCTTTAGAGTATGCATCTTTTGTGTCCAGTTACAACACTCATAGGTTGACCATGGGAAGTGCCTTCACTAAGCCTAGATTTGATGCATTTGTAGAAATGTTGATGTTGGAACAATCCTAGTTGATAGATATGGGACTTCTCAAGTCATCGAAGACCAAAGCATTGGTGGCTACTAACGAGAACCTGTCAAATCAACAAGGCAAAAGTTATACCAACCGCAAGAAGAAGCAATGGAAGAAAAAATCACAATTAGAGACACAAAAATCTACCTCCTCATAGCAAGGCAATTCTTCTTCCAACAAGAAGGGAAACAATGGTAAGAAGGGAAATGATAGCACCCACTATGACGAGCTCCTTGACTTGACTCTTCTGGTTCTCTTTGACAATGCCCATGAAACAAGTTTCAACTTCCTCAACAATGCAAAGAATAGCCTGATTGATAATTTCTGCTCCATTAAGTGGCTTTTTTAGGAAATTGAGACTCTGAAGGACAGGTCCAACTAGACCAACAACAAGGGGGAAGTCAAGGATCATGAGGCCAGAGGCAGCAAAGACCAGGTGGGCAGCCAGGAAAAAGATAGAAGCAAGGACCTCAGTGACAATCAGGAGGACAAAATCACCTGGCTCGAGCAGAAGGTCCAAAGGCTGGATTCTGTCCACCAGGTTGTGACTAAAAGGATTGTGGATACCCTCCATACCTTGAATGAAAACATTGTTAATCTGGGGGACTATCTGACCAATGCCAGTCTTATGGGGAACGTGGAGCAGAGTATAGAGAACGAAACCAGTCGGGAGGACCCTCAAAAAGAGACTGGAATCTAGGAAAGCCAAGGGGACTAGATGCATTTCCCCCCTATGACCCAGGAGGAGGAGGCCATCCAGAAGGAAAGCGATGCTGAAGAAATTCTGCAGGCAATGGAGATGAAAGGACACTAGTCTGCCCGCTAGGCTCTGTTCCTGGCTTTTGTTTCCCTGGCTTCGGGCCTTTTGAGGTTATTTTATTTTTCTATCTTTTATGCTTTAAGTTGTTTAATGCTGTAAAACTTTGGGTTTTAGGATCCCTGTAAAACCTATTTTCCAAATAAAAAACAATGGTAAGAAGGATAAACTATTTTGTGCATATTGCAAGAAACTAAATCATGGTGAGCATCATTGCAAGACTAAGAGAATTGATGAGTTGGAAAACTTATTTAGGAAGAACAAAATCAATGTGCCAAATGCTTCCAAGGATTCAACTCCACCCACTTCAAAGGGAAAAGGGCAATCACTTATGTCTAGTTCAATTTCTTCAGGGGAATGGATTCTTGACTTAGGTGCCTCATATCATATGGGTTCTTCAAAAGGCGACTTTTCTTCATTGATGCAGTCTAAGGTACCATACATATTTGTAGGAGATGATACAAAAATGGAAGTTGAAGGGAAAGGACAAGTTGAAATGGAAAATGGGGAGTTCAAAGAAGTTCTCTATGTTCCTAACCTTAGCTCTAATCTCCTTTCAATCTACCAAATCACTCACTATGGAGATTGCAATAAAGTTGAGTTCCTTCCTGATTCTATAATGGTGTGCAATCTTAAAGATGATTCATTGGTTGCAATGGGTAAAGTCAATCATCACAAAAGGCTTTATTCTTTCTCCCACTTTGTGCCTAAGTCTTCTTCACATGCCTCGTTGAATCAATCTCATTGACAACGTACATTATGGCATGAGTGGTATGGACATCTTGCCTTTTTCTATCTTTATCAACTTTTCTCAAACAACATGGTCAAAGGTCTACCTACAATATACTTTTCTAAAGGTGAATGTTCAACTTGTTTAATGGATATGCATCTAGAGGAGAAGTTTGATAAAGGGAAGTCTTCAAGAGCATCAATTGTTCGTTAGTTGGTTCACATGGTTCTAGCAGGTCCTTTTGCAGTAACATCAGTTAGCAAGGGTCACTACATCCTCACTTTTATTGATGACTTTTCATGCTACACATGGGTCTACTTTCTTGATCACAAGAATGAAGTGTTTGATAAATTTATAGCCTTCAAGAGTCATGTTCAGAAGCAATCAAGGAAAGCCATCAAGGTTCTTTGTATGGACAATGAAAGCAGATATGTGAAATCAAGACTTAGAGACTTTTTGTGAACTTAAGGGTATTGATCTTTAGAAACCAGTAGCATTTAGTCTACAAAATACAATTGTTTCAAAAATGAGGATTAGAACTCTTAAGCCTATGTCAAGTTGCATGATTGAAGCCAAGTCTCTTGATCCATCACTTGAAGTCGAAGCTAGAAGTAGTGCCAATCACATACTTAATAGGTCTCCTCATAATGCCTTAGATGGAAAGACTCCTTTTGAGGCATGGTGTGGCAGAAAACCCATTGTGAAATACTTTAGAGTCTTTGGTTGTCCAACATGGGCAAACATATCTTCTAGGAAATGCAAGGCACCATCAACAAGGCCTTGTAATTTCTTCAGATATGAAGACAATGTTAAGGCATATAGACTTATGGATCCTAAGACTCATGCGATTTTTATAGAGAGGAATCTTCACTTTGAGGAAAGTTTCCCTAGCTTATCCTCTAATTCTCTCCATACTTCATACATAGTGGAAATTGATAGTGACAACAGTGATAGTGATTCAACAGATTTAGATATGTGGGATACTATTGACAGATACAACACAATGTCACAACATTAGAACATTCCACATGGATACATTGCTACAATGATAGATCTATGCAATTTAGTATAGTTGGGTACACCTTGTCTTCTAGATCCAACATTTGGGGATGACTACATAGGAGATATTTCAAGTTTTTTTGTGGAGTCACACATATCAGATCTGGGAGACATCATTGATGATATACATCTTCTCTTTGATGAAGAAGATCCGTCTTTAGTTGTTGCGAGGGCTCACTCTAACCCTCCCATCCATTCTCTACATGAACAATATTTCCAAGTTGATATGATTGTGGATCTTATGTACAATAGTTGTAGGAGGTCTCTTTATTAATTGAGGAGACACATTATTCTTTGGAATATGTTCTACATCCATCCTTTTTAGATTCGACATTGTTCTTGTTAGCAATATTAGAAGGGATGATAGTTAGTATCAACACAAGGATAGTTGAGTAGGTTTTAGAGACACCATTCATCTTTAGGATTCTTTCTATACATTGGGGAAGCATCTCTTTTGTACCTATGTCACTATTTCTTCCAAAGGGGAGGAATGTTATTCAATAGTCTTGGATCAGCTTCTACATTGGAGCAACTATCACTGATCAACATTCTACATTTTGGGGGGAGGGAGACTACCTTGTCTCCTTTCTTCTTCTTCTTCTCTCTTGTGGGGGGGACCTTTTCCTTTTTTTGGGATTGTGTTCTTCTCATAATTCTCTTTTGTATATACTTGATGTATGTCGCAATGGTGGGCGGGGGGCGGGGGGGGGGGGGGTTAAGTCTTGATTACTTCATCCATCCATGCATCATGTTTTTTCATCTCTCTTTTGGGGGAGGGTTTTTCCCATGAGTTTTTCCCTCTTTCTCCACTTTATGAGAGATTTCATTTCTTTTGTACATGGGTAGCTAACATGGCCTAGTAGCCGGGATCCATTATGCATATTCATCCTAGCTTTCATAAGCTTAAGTGCATTTCCCTAAGTTACACTTAAGGGGGGATGTTGGTGTAAACAACTATTTACTTATTACACTTTACTTAAGTTTACTTTGGTCAATGCATTATTTTATTATTTCTTAGTTTGACACCTAGGAGTTTGTGTACTCTTATGAGTTATCACGTTGACAACATAGGAGTAAGCAACTCTAATTCAACACATGGTGTCTACAACACTAGAAGTTGCATAATTAACTAAGTTTTCATGTAGAAAACACAATTATTCACACTCTTATTTTAGCACATGGTGTCTACAACATAATTTTACATGCTACACCTTTGTAGGATTATCCTCTCATCATCACACTTACTCCTGTACTTAATGGAGGATAATCCACTTTTGGTGGACATGTGCTTAGTTGTAGGAATTCTCAGTGTGCCAACTCCTAGACATTCTAGAAGCATTCTAGAGGCCTTTATATATAGGCACTCCTAGTGTACATGTACATGAATTGAATATCATATTGTTATTCTGATCATACTCTGTTGGTCTATTTTGTGCTTGTGCTTGAGTTCCTTGATCTTGGGTGATTTTTCCTTAAGGAATTTTTTTACAAATGGAATATATCAAATCTAAACTCATGAGCACCTTAGTCAGCCAATTTGATCCAAATGTAGAGAGAACAAAAATTTTCTTCTAAAGCTACAACAAGAGAGACAATTTAGGCAAATTGGTCGAACAGGGGTAGATCAAATGAAGGCTCAAGGTCCCCCATTAATTGAAAACTTGGAAGGTCTTCTATTGGATGTTGGCGAATTGAGGAAAGCTACTTCAAGAAATCATATCACCATGCAAAAGGCATAAAATAGCTTAACATAATAGATGGCTCTGTTACATGAGGTCATTGACATGAAGATCAATGTTTCCATCTTGTAGGGCCCATTTGCCATTGCACCAAAAGCCATGACTGTTAGTGAACATTTAACACCACATAATTAACCACTTGTGGGCAGGGGAGTGCATCACATCATCCAAAAATCTTCCCCTCGACGTGCATACCAGGTGCTTACGTGGGTCAGGAAGGCACTGGGGAGATTTGAACCCATGACTAGGCCAAAACCAGGAACTAATCCTGCACTGTCACCCCATCACTGTCACAAGCTCCCACTAAATCATGTATCCAAGATATCAATGACATCATGATGAAAAACCATCTTCTAACCATGAGAATCAACCAAGGCATCAAACCATCAAAGAACTCAAAGTGCACATCATGAGCTCCTCAAAAGAAAACCAAATAACCATGATCCTCAACCAAGAAGATATACCACCATAACTAAATCAAAAATCTAAGCTAATGAACGTCAAAGATGTACCTGTATATCCAATCATGTCATGCCAAAATCCATGGCACCATGATCACATCCATGAACCGAGCATCTATCTCTCAAAGTGTCCAACCTATCAACATAAAATAGTCAACCACAATCCTCCACCATGATTGTCCCTGGTAACAACATCTCATCCCTTCTACATGAAGAAAATAGTAAATCATGTGACTTAGGGCATAGACAACCTAAATCCAAGCCACCAATTTGAATAGGCATCAATAATGAAAGATCAATGGGCAAAGACAACCCATAACCAAGCCATAAATGCAACCTGTAAGTATAGACCGCTTACAACACTGCACAACTTGTAGATCCAACAAGTCATCACACATATCCACTGATAACCATATCATCATGAGACCAATCTGAATATGAACTGAGTATACAATGACATCAAAACTTAAATCTCCAATGTCATAAACTCACAATGTTACCATAGTAAAAAATATACCATAAATAGTTTAGATAAATATATCAACAAATAAATCATGTCAAACCTACACCAAATCTGAACCAATGTGTAGAGCTCTCCAAGAGCTTTTTGTTGAATGCTCAAAGTCCAAAATCTGACTCCGTATGCCCAAGTTATGCCCCAATTTGTGCTCAAAATAAACAACATCTGAATTTAGGGCTCTTAAAACCTGACAAAATCTCAAAATCACAGAACCAAACCTACACCATCTTGTAGTGCTCTGAATTAGCTTTCCAACGCCTATAAGAACTCTGAAATTCGATATTCTAAGAGAAAGTTATGGTCATTTTACTAAGACAGTCTTTTTACCATTTTTAGTACGATTTTTCATTTTAAATTTTTTTCAGTGACAAAAATTCTGACGGAATTAAATTTGACGGCCATCACGGGCTGAAACTAAAAAACTCTTTCATTTCCTCTTAACATGGCCAAACTAGGGCATATTATATATCAAATTTTATGGAAATGTTGACCCGGATCCAATGGTGAGGTCTGTTTTTACCTAGGAGGTCATTTCTACATGCTACCCCCCAAAACCCTCATTTAAATGAAACATCCAAAAAAAAAACTTTTTGTCCAACAATTTCACATGACCAAATCTTTTAACATCCCATCATAACAGCAAATCCAAAAACCCTCAGATCTGCAATAAATCATTCATATATCTTGCCCTTTCTTTTATCCTCTCATGCATTCCCATGGATTCAATCTAGGGTTACAATAATAAAACCATAGCTCTGATACCAATTGTAGGGCCCATTTGCCATTGCACCAAAAGCCATGACTGTTAGTGAACATGGAACACCAAATAATTAACCACCTGTGGGTAGGGGAGCGCGTCGCATCACCCAACACATCTCTCATGGGATCCTCAAAATGGGAAAAGAGCCATTATTTCATTGGAAAGAATCTTTGGAATTCATAGTGGAAAACTCTATGAGGACCACATGTGAGTTAAAGGATGTACATGACCTAGTGTAGAAGGTTGTTGAAAATTTATTTGAATATATGAAGGTGTTGCATACAAAGTCCTATGTGTCTACCAATGGAAAACTAATAGATGTGGAGAGGATTAAGTTGAAGTTCCTAGCATTTATTGATGAAGTGGCTAATCCACTCAATTTCTAGATGTCAAGGATTCAAGAGCTCTCATTAGCATATTCAATCATAAGATGGTCATAAGAGAAGTTCCAGGAAAATGTTGCTAGAATATATGAGCTCATAGAAGTACATGACTATTGGATGATTTGAACTGACAATATCATCATCCCAAGTGTTGAGGAGTTGGAAAAAGTAACTAATGCAACAAAAGCTTATAGAGCTAAGGCAACTACTCCTAAGAAAGCATGATTCTTTGAAATTCTTCCAGATTCTCTCTCTCTCTCTCTCTCCCCCCCCCCCCCCCCTTTTTGTAGCCATTTATGGCATTCTATCAGTCTCTATAACAAATAATGATTCAATCATGTCCTATTTTTAGTTTATTCTATTTAGAGGTGCTCTACAATACAATCATCTATTGTTACTGGCCATTTTTAGAAGGCCTATATATCTAACTTTTTAAAAAGTTAATAAGATCAGAAAAAATTACTTTTGGGTGAATCCCTATACCTAGGATTATAGTATGTGACTCTAGGTCCATTTTTTATTTTTTTGTTCATTTAGTTTCAGTATAGTATGTGGAGTGAATGTGCTATTTTTGAAAATTGAATGAATTCAAATGAACTTGGTTTTATTTCCTTCATTCAGTACATTGTATGCCTTACTTTCTTTAGCATAAGTATCTTTTTGTTCTTTCTACTAAACACTATGGTTCATGTGTGTAGTGTAGTTCATTGCATGAGAGGGCTAGAAATTGACTAATGGAGTAGCTAAAAGATAGACAATCTAGGTATTTTCAAAATATTAGTTAACTTTGTAATCTAAGAATTACCTGTTCTATCATCCTTCCTTCTCTCTTGCTATCATACTTAGTCATGCATGTTTCCATATCTTGTATTTAAATCTAAAATATTGCATTTCATGAGTTAGTCCCCATTTTCACTTGCCTAGGTTGTTTAAAGTGTTGAGAAATCTAGTATTTTCCTCTTCTTCTCTTTGGTTAAGAGCATACCCCCAAAATCCTAAAAACAAAATCTATTGAAAATATTGTATTCAAAAGGGAGTCATACCTTTCAATTTAGGGGTCTTTGATAAATTACTACATTAACCCATTCTATTGTTAATTTCTTTGTCCTCCACAAGCCATTGGGCAGCTTAAGAGTCAAGGTGGGAGACAAATTGTTAACCAATAGTTTTTGGTGACTCTATTGGTGATTGAACTCATATAGCCTAACTTTTCTTAGTAAGTTTATGTATGGCTTTACTAAAAAAATTAGAGCTTATCTCTGTGGCACTCAATTTGTTGAGTCATGCATAAAAAATCATAAGGAGAAATGGTGTTGCCTCACAAGGGACAAATCCTAGTAGTGCAACATAACCTCGGCTTCCAGGATGAACAAGAGGGCATAATAAATTAGTTGAATACACTTGCCTAGAAAATTTGAAAATCCCTTGACAAATATAAAAGAGTAATCTTCACCCTTGAAAGAGAAGAGGCTAATATTGAATATTGGAAGGGAGTTTTATGGGAAAGAAGATTAAGAGAAGCATGCCCGTTATGAAATAAGAAAGTTCACCCTAGATCCTAAATATACTTGAAGTGTTTGTGGAAAAGGGAAAGTTGACCTAGTGTTTGAAGAATTATAGAAAGCTGAATTTCCAATATTGGAAGATCCTCTACAAAGAGGAAGAGCCTACTCATGGGATCCAGTGTTTCAGGGTATCCATGGAGCTCTTTTTCTGCCACTCCATCCTAGTTCTTGGATATGCAATCATTCATCTTCTCCTCCTATTTTTTGTACTCAACTCCCATCATTGTGTAACAACCTCACTCTTCATGGAGTAGTTTCCTCTACTACTATTTCTTTTTAGCCCATACTAGTAATCCTTCCTACCTTATGGTTGTTCCCTAGGGTAATGCTACTATCCCTCTTAAGCTTGTAGCTAGCAATGATTTACCTAAAGATTCCTAAAAGAATTTTGCCAAATTTAATGGTGATGGGAAGGTTTTTGCTGATGAGCACATCACAAGTTTCTTTTTTGCATACAATATTGTTTGTCCTAAGCATAAAGATGTACTAGTAAGGGTGTTTATAGAAACCTTAATTGAGAACACAACTAAATAGTTTCAACATCTCTAGTGGGATGTATCATGACCTAGGATGACATGCCTAATTGATTCAAAGCATGCTACAAAAGCACAAAAGATGAAAACACATTGTTGACTCAACTTTCCCAAATAAAGAAGGAGCCCAATCTTCCTATGAGAGGCTTTATTGAAAAATTCAACAAGTTGGTCAATTGGATCCCTACTACAACTAGACCAACAAAAAAGTATTAGAAAATGTTTTTCATTAGCTCCATGGCACCTGGTATCAATTTTAGATTAGATGAGCACATCTATCTAATCTCTAGGCTTCTTAGACCTTGGCAATAGATTTGGAAGATGATCTTATAGCAGTTGGGAAATGGAAAAGAGAGATTTGAAGTGGAGCCTCAACAAGCTCTACCACTAGTACAACTAATAATATTGAAGAAATACTTTAGAAGATATCAAATGAAATGATTTCCATGAAAAGGAAAATGGGGAAGACTATTACCTCATTCTAGAAACCATATCAAGACATTCCCAAAAGGAAACATGAAGCAAAATCATTGCAATTGTCATTTTCTCAAAAAAAATCTTGCTATTGAGACACCTCCCAAGAAGAAAAATATGTGCATATTTCACCTAAGAGTGGATCATGATGGTGATTCTTCCTATAAATGAATAGATACAAGTAGCTCATTACTAGTAATGAGCTAAAAATTGAGTACCCTAAAAGTGAAGATAATTTTGCTCCCCATGGTGACTCTGGTACTTTTTTCTTGGACTATGAATAAGATTAAAATGTTGGAGATGACTACTTTTCCACCTTGGATGGAATACAGATGACTGTGGCTATAAGAAGTTAGAGAGAGAAGAACTCGATGAACTCTATTCCTACCTAGAACACATCCACTGGCCTTTCACCATGTAGCTAGAGCATCTACTTCCTCATCTTGGAGGAAAGAGAAAACAAAGTTTGAGCCAAATGGTAAGACTCACTCTTCATTTGATATAAGACAATATTGTAAAGACACTCATATCTAGGTGTCTCCCCTTGATTATCTCAAAACCCACCCTATTGAGTTACAAAAGTTAGTAGACAGTTAGTGAATAGATTGTCTTCCAAAGATATACATACAAATTGACACTAAAACACCCACATAGGAAGACTCAATAAGCACTAACTGTTGGGTCACTTCACTATTGGAAAGTGTAAGCACCCTCTGAATTTATCTAAGTACAACTCCCTATGCATAATTTACAATGAATTCACAAAAATACAAATATAGACACTTTTAACTAGAAAGCACAAAAGGTTTACAAAAACCTATCCATAAACATAAAATAGATGTGGAAAACTCATATGAATGGAAGGAAATAAACAATACATGACACAAAGCTCATTCATCCAAATGTTGCATTACAAAGAGAATGAAAACTTGAGAAAGTGAAGAATCAAAGATTCAAAGACATCTTGAAATTAAACACATTTAGAAAATAGTGACACTAAAATACGTTTAGAGAAAACTAAGAGTTACACAAAGATAACAATCAGTGGAAAGGAAACTACCCAAACTTGAAGTTCTGGTGTGTAATTATCTCCCAAGTCTCCCTTCTCTAAATTGTACAAGATAATGTAGACCTCATTACATGTTAATGTTGCATCAGAATCACTATCTAAAGAAACAAAAATTCCCTCCTTTACATTACATTTAAAGATCAACATTTCACCCCCTTTTCCCAACACAAAGTTTAGAAAAATAAAAGCTCTACTCTTCTATAGCCCCAAAGTCTGCTCTCTCTTCCTTAGAAGGACTTGAGAAAAAAAACTCCAAAGAACTAGAACAACTAAAATATCCAACCTCCTCTTTGATGTTTCTAACATATTTATCCTTTTCCTTGTTAGTTTCAATTTAGTTTGGGCAACTAATCCTTGGAAATGTATACATTATCATCTTCTTTATGTCTTTATCTGCTAAAACATAATGTCCATCTTTTTTATGATAATCAAACATTTCAACTAATAACTTTATTAAAATTTCCAATTGATCATCAGGTTATGATGGATTTTATGTTATTCATTTTAATTCCATAGTAGACATAATATTTAGTGTATCTGTGATAGGCATTCTTTGATCCCTTCACAAAAAAGGTCTTCATTAACAATGGGAATATATCTTCACCATGTGTAACAGTCGGTAATGTCAACCTTTGATACACTTGTGCCTTCTACTAAGAATACCCAATTTTATTCTAAGGTACAATTCATAGGTAATGAGAAGGGAGTCAGATTCCCATGAAAATCAATATGGTATGATTTATTCTCCTCAATCATACTTGCATGTCATTAGATTGGATGCCACAACCATAAAAACTATGTAATTACCTATTGATCATCTATGGAAGAATTAGATGATACCATGAGTGTGCCAAGGCATAATTCCCTTATCAAACTATTATTAGGTTTGTAAGGAAGTTTTACATGAAATGAAGGATGTCCCTCTACAACTTGATTACCATCCTTGTTAACATTTTGTTAAGAAAAAAAATGAACTGCCATGAGTTCAAGTTTTCTTATGGCGATAAAATAAATGAGAACACCGAATTTCCTCTAGTTAGGTTTTAGATGACATCTTTTATCAAATAGAAACTTGAGACCTATGATCTTTCTCATGTCTCTTTATCCTAACTCGTGCCTGGGTAATTAGATGGAGACTTCCAATGTCACTCAGACTAGTACTATGGCTTTGAAAATGTTCTTGTTGTAATGTTTGACATCACATCAAACAATTGCAAGATGACCTCTTGACTTACATTGCTTTGCAATTTTGATTAAACCAATATTTGCATGATTATTATGTCTTTCAAAACCCACACACCATCCTTTGAAGGCTTTGGCCAATCATGAAAATTTGAAAGATGCAAAGGAGGGACATGAATATTTCTATCAGTTATTTTCCATGCACCATCCATACTCTTACAATTTATTTTTAACACTTGACAACTCCATCCAAGTTATTTAGGGTGCTTGGTTGAGTTTGGGCATTTTGACAAACAATTTACGTGTATCCCCTATTGACACATGACATTTCTTTAGGAATGTTTCACGTATGTTTAAATTGTTGAGCACAATCACTTTCAGTTATTTTACATATGTTTCCATAAAAACATGATTCAACCCTTTCCTTAGAGTCAAAATTGTTGGTTATGTTGAAACTTCCATGTGTTGGCTTATGGATTCAATGCATTTATCCTGAGTGTCCTTTATCATGGGTATCAAACAAGGCCACCATCCTGTATATGGTGTGTTGGAAATCCTCATAGCATCGATCAAGTTGAGCTGCCATAATTTGAAGTTATTAAATCAAATCATTTCTGCAACCTATGGCTCTTCATGGATGGAAACTATTGTATTTCCCACGGGTTCATATCCTGAATCTTGGGTTTGTGGATAGCATCATCCTTAGTGGAAAGAAGATCTCTAAGGAACCTATCAAGTTTTTTTATGACATCTGAGATGACACAAATGTAGTGATCTCCAAAACATTTCCTGCATGATCCTTCGATGTTGCTGAATGCCACACTTCCCTTAGTTTACTGTCATCATAGAAATGTGGCTTGATGCAAATATCTTAAATTCTAGACACCTCTTACCAAACTTGCCACCCATGGTAATTGAATTGCTCACAAATTGAGAGGCACCTTGATAGTTTGAGCTTGAGCCTCCAATTTGTTTAGGGTTGATATTTTAACAATATTTTGTATGCATCCGCCATCATGTTTGTGTTCCATCTTTTTGTGTTAGAACGAGGCATAGATTGAAGCCACCTAATCAAGATATGTACCCTCTATATGATGAGACCATCATCAAGATATTGACCTTCTTGCATGACCCAAGGGTAAAAGCACAAACTTGTGTCACCTTTTATAAAGGAAAAGTGATATCAGAATTTAAAGTCTTCAACTTTAATGACATAAAAGTGGCATTTGTGCTTAGAATTTGACGATGATGTAAACTAATGAAATGTGTAAAATTAGATGAAGTTTATGTCTGTAATTTTTTTTTAAAAAATTGAGTGAAAATTTTATCTATCTTTTAATTTTTAAAGTCTATTTTTTAATTATTTAAAAATGCTGAAAATATATATATTTTTTCCTATTAAACAAATGTATGCAAATGTTTATATTTTGGTCTAATTTTTGAATATGTTAGAGTTGAAATGTATATCTAGTGCATCAAAAAAATAAAAATTGAAATTCAACTAATATTTTTCAAGTTATAACTAGTCAAAGTCAAAGTCATCAGAAACTGACAATTTTTTTCTCCCATCAAATTTTTTCTATCAAATCTACATATTTTTTAAAGCAAATTACATATTCTTGAAGAAGACTCTCTCCTCTAGTGCAACATTAAAAAATAATAATTTTTGAACATGATTTACTATTTTTTTCTTATTTTTGAATAGACATCTTCCTAAATCTTAAAATACCTACTTGTAATATTTTCAAATTATAACATATTATCCATAATCAGAATAATAATAAAATTATATGATCATAATCTTGACTCCGAGACCTATAAAACTATATTTTTAGTTTTAAAAAAAACTTCAATTTAGTAGGTCAAATTGGTCTTCAATGTGAGAAGTTTGCAGAAGTTCTTATTTTTACTTGTGTGGCTGCCACTTAGGATGCCACATAGGCAGTTCCGGCTGAAACTATTCCAGCCAAAACTATTCTTGCCAGAACTATTTTGGCAAAAAGGGTTTCAGCTATAACACCTGTCGGCCCAACAAATCACAAGTGGTTAGTTTGGTGGTTTCATGTAACAAATAAGATTTGTGTTTTCTTTATTTTAATAAATATAGAAAACAACGAAAAGTAGAAGAGCATTTTTAGAAGACAACGACTTTTGAAGCCATTTTCAGAAACTATTTTACAGAAATCCTTAGAATCACAAAGGATCAAATATTTTTAAATTTTTTTTTCCTATCTACTTATTTTTATTTTTATGTATTCTAAATTGAAGCATTAGCTAGTATTTAGTGTTTGAAATCTTAATTTTTGTTTTTGTTTCTATAGATAAAAGTATTCAATGGGTAGTAAAAGGAAAAGATCAAGGAAATATGATAGGAAAAGAGATGACAAAATGAAAGGTCATACTAAATGTAACCAAAACCAACCTACTAAAATTCTTGAACAGGATGAGATTCATGAATATTAATATGTTTTTTGAACATTAATGTTTACTATGTTAATGTTTACTATGGGTATATGTATCTAAAATAACATACATATATCCATATAAAAGTATCTATAAAATAACACATGTATCTGAGATAACATACATCTCTAGATATAAAAGTATCTAAAATGACATGTACATATATATAAAATATCCTAGCTGTTGGTGTTTTTTTAAAAAAGTACTAAAACTACTAAGCGATAAAAGGCTTAATACCTGGATAACAGTATATACACAACCTAAAGACTAGCCAATTCTCATTAACAATTGCATATGCAAAGTACTAGGACCAAACTTCAACAAAACCATAGATGGTTTTCTGCTCTTTTGGCTCTGCAAAACTAGGGCGGGTGTACCCAGGGATGGTTCAAAACTGGAACAGCTATATGAGGATTATTCTTTGTTTCATTCTGATTCTCATTTTTAGATCCTCAAACATATACATAATTCTTACCAATTTGGTAAACACATCCCATGAATAGATATAGCCAAGAATTCTTCTATAGATCTGCAGATGTTTTCAACAACAATGGCTAACTGAAGCTAAAACATTCCATGCAGACAAGTGCTGGCCAACTTTGAAGATCTACAAGAAATATAAGTAAAATTTGATTTGATGATGCATTTGAAAAACTATTTATAATATACTTCTCCTTCGGCTGAAATAACTTGATCAGTGCCTAATCCATTGGGGTTCAGAGTCTTTAGCAAATTCTTAGATCTAATTTGTTGCCTTACAACAAATTCTATCAGCAATTCTTAACAGAACTTATCATTCAAAAATCCTTTTCAATAATTGAGGAATCTTATCACATTCATCAAAGCATTTATTTAATCCATTGAATTAACAGCAATGATAAATGGATGTCCAACCTAATTAGATTGCATTCAATTGCACAAGCTTTTACTCATACAACATCGAGATAGCTAAGTATTTAAAATGAGACAAAATTCAGAAAGAAATGATATGGGGACAGTTCATAATTTGTATTCATTTCCTTTGAAAATAGTATATCCTTTGCAGTAGACTCAGAATGGCCTTCAGAAAGAAACACAACTCATTCTATATTCATGTATTCTTAGAGAATTTGACATAAAAGCACATTACAAACTTGCTTTTCAAATTTGGGCCAAAAATCAGACTAAGCACAAAACTTAGAAGAAAATAGAATTCAGACCCCTTCTTTAGCCTTGGGATCTCACTTAAATAGTGTGAGATGCAACAAGCTTTAGGCTAAAAACAAATGACAGGTGTCCCTCTAAAAAAAAAGGGCACTCACCTACAATTCTATCAAAAGGACAAGAACGAAATAATAGAAAGGCTAATTACAACAAACATTCCTTGGTGGGTCCCTTTCTGTTATGCTTCTCAGTTGTTGAGACAAGAAAATATGATCTGATCTTACAATCATTCTTCATCTTTGGAGTACATAGCCATGAGGTCTAAAAGTGATGTATCATCTTCAGTTACCTGCAAACTCACTTTAATCTGGGGATCTTCCATGTCTTCATTACTAATTACAAGGGTAACTGTTACTTTCACATCTTCCTCCTCATTGTCTCCTGACATCTGTTCCATAAACTAATTTTTCCATTTATTAAAAACATCATCATCTGGCCAGTCAAAACTTGGAGCTTCTCTTTGTATTTTTATTAAAGAATTTGCACTTTCTTCTAAATCATCAAATTCTTTTCTCATAGCAGTATAAAACAACTGCATTTTTACTAGCTCTTCATTTGTCTTTACCTAGAACCAGTGGCGAGTCTCACTCATGATGTTTATTATTCTTTTATTAAATAACTCATCCATCTCCCTTTTCCATTTTTCCTTTTCCTTTACTATATCAACAGATTCTAAAGCACAAGAAAATAGGGTGAATTTTTCAGCAATATATTTGGAAAAAAAGAGTGTTAATCTTCTCTGTAAAGAATCTCTTTCATCGCCAAAATTCTCTAGCTTATTTAACAAATCAAAAATCTTCTCAACTTGATGATAAGGCATTTGGACTGTAGATATACATATGATTGTAATATCATTATTTCTCTCCCTCCATTTTTGCGCAAGAGAAGTCAGTCTATCCTTTTCTTTATTCAACTCATCCATAAGGGTTACAATTCTTGTCAACTGATCATAAAAAGTTGACCATTGTATTTTATCCCTCAAATATACCACACCCTGCTTCAATTTTTCTTCCTGTTGATTTTTAAATTCTATCTGCAACTCATGTGATTTGGTTTTTTCTGCTTCAAAGTCCTCTGCAGTATAGAATTGGGGCCTTTTAGGGGTGTCAAGTATTTCAATGATAGTGGTTGATCCAACAAATGACTATGAAGGGTACACAATTCTAAGTGTACTAGATTCTCCCACCTTTCTTATCCCAAGTATCTTCTCCAATTGAGATACCCTGTTTTCTAGCTCAATTCACTTTTTTACTTCTTGATTGTAGGCATCCACCACTATTTCATACTTACTTTGCAAATCAGTCATTTCCTTTTCTTCTCTTTCTGTAGTGGCCAAGGTAAATTTTGAATAGTCCACATTCATGTAGGCTACTTGTACATTTAAATAATCAGCGACCCTCCTCACAATGATATTCCCTGTTAGTCCTGAATTATCAGGCTGTAATGGAGTAGTCCTGGATCCTCTTCTTAGTGACCACATAACAAGGGTAGCTTGATCATTACCGAATGTTGTTCCCAAGAATTCCTTTTTATCTGGATCCTGTAATCCTAAATTATTTGACACAAAATTAAAAATTAAGGCATCAACAATATCCCAATTGGGCAATAATAAAATATTTGCATTTTTCACCATCTGTCTACCCTTGTTAGGGGTTATATTCTGGAATTCTTGTATCATTTGTTCCTTTATTTGATTTTGAATGGAGGCTTCATCCATTTTTGGATGCTCTGCTTTCATATTCCTACACCTTTGTTCAAAAATGTGCATGTTTGCCCTCCATGCAAACTGATGGAAAGCCCTAGATTTTACAAAATTGTTATCAGACAAAAATTGCTGACTGGCTTGTTCCAAAATAGGGTCTAATTCCCTTCCTTTGAAATATGCTACAGTTAATTCAAAACTTGGCACAGGATGCTCCTGGGGGTTCCCTTCATCAATTTATGCTTGAGTAACAAGAACTCCTCCTTGTGACCCCATTTGTTCAATTTGCTCATTGGTGAGCTACTCTTCCTCAATTCTCATTGGAGTTTGGGAAGGTGAGTAACCTTCATCATGGGATTCCTCTTCCCTTATTATTTTTCTTCTTTTGGGAGAAGGTTCAGGGGGTCTTTTTTCAAGGACAGTATTAGTAGATTCAATTACCTATTTTTCTTTGTTTACAATGGGCATTTGATCTCGAATAATAGTATATCTTGTCCTCTTTCGCACAACCAGTGGACCTACTCCTATGTTAGGGGTGAAACCCAATTTCCTCATAACTTCTCTGGCTTTATCTAGAAAAGAATCAATAAAATGTTGTTTCTTTTCATTCATTACCTCCATTATTTCTAATAATGTACTCATGAGCTTATTTATCCTATCTGCATTAGTTGTAGCATTACTAAGAGGACTGAATCTTTGTCAAAACACTTAATAAACTCCAAAACTTTTGAATAGACTCTCCATTTTTCTTTCTTTGTTTCTTGCTCCTAGAGAGAATATTCATTCCTTATTATATCTTCAGGGAAGTAGAATTCATGCTGACTTGGACGAAGCTTAATCCTATGTCTACGAGAAGAATTAAAGAAATCTTCTGTGTCACAAAAATGAGCATGAGATACTACCATCTTATACCGATCCAAAAATTTGTAGAGGAAGATCCACCCTTCTTTAGTTATTACAAACTGGTGAGCTATAGTGCAAGTAGGAAAAATTGATCCTGTTCCCCTTTTGTGAAAAAAGGTCTCCTCCACTCCTCCCAACTGCCATAAGAATTCATCTACCCCTACCTTTAAAGGTACCTGATAGGGTAGTACATGGGGTGTCCCTTTGAACCCATAGACCCTAATGACAGTTGAGACTGGATATGGGATGATATCTCCCCAATTATGTGAAACTTTTAAACTATGGGGTCTGTCCATAGGCCTAATAAGATGCATTAGTGCCTTAGGAATTCTGGGATTGTCACTCAATATGAGGCATCTTAGTTTAGAAGCAAAGTGCCTATCAAATCTAACAAAACTAGCATTTTCTGCTTCCCTAGTCATGTCTACACTCCATAATTGAACTGGTAGTGCCTCCCCTTCTTGTTCCCTATTTAAAACCATTTCTTTATCGAAATATATAACCCCTTTAAAAAGTAACATATGCATCAATAGGGAGTACTGACCCCAAACCTTTTCCACCTTGCCCTTTGCAATCCCCACCAATCCATTGTGAATCTCATTAGCCAGGTAAGATGCAAAATCAAAAATTATTTCTACACCGAAAGAAGAGATTTGGGTGATCATATACATGAAGCTCACCGGAATAAAGTCTTCTTCACCCTCTCCAAAGACTCTACACAGGGTCCTGTATATCTCTACCTCCCTGGCATTAAAGCATGATTTCTTGAAAGGTTCTTTAGAAGATGATGTTATTGCTGGTAGGTTTCCAATTTTGCCTATGTGGCCTTTCAATGCACCTTGTCTAACTACATCCCTTTTGGACATATATTCTTTTTCTAACTCTATCAAATTAATGGGCACATGATACATGGTGAGAGGTCCCAGACTGAAAAGCTTCCTAATTTCTTCTGGACTGATGGTAATTAAAACCTCAGCATCCATTCTTCTCACTACCTTAGTGGCTTGATCATAACTTTTCACTAGAGTTTCAAGCAGGTCATAATCCATAAACACACTGGGAACAACAAGCTTTCCAAGATCAAAATTCCATATATTGGCGTGAGGGGCATATAATTTCCTTTCTGCGAACCATTTTTTGAACAAACTCAAACCAGTTTGAGAAGTCTGAGCATCCTGAACCCAATTACCCTTATCATACAATCCATCAGCTATCCTTAGCCTAGGGTTCAATGAGGTTAACCTTTTAACTTGTACTATCTCTACAGTAGACTCAGGAAGCAACTCAAGCAAATCATCATGCACAGTCCTATCCAGATAATTTACTGCACTTGAAAATCCCTTCTTCAGAGGCATCTTGGACTTATTTTTTACAAACCTGAAAAGCCTACTAGGATTATGGTAGTACTACTTACTTGAATTTTGTCTTTGTTTTCCTCTATATTTCCACAAACTTTCTGCGAACAGAAAACTTCACAATTTCTACCAGGCTTCGGCACACTTTCCTTCAATAATTGCTTCTGCACAAGAATGGCTCCAAATCTTTGCTCACGTAAGATGAAACTTATGAAATCTCTTTGTATTATACTCTATTTTTTCTCATGGATGATGCTTTCATGTCTAATTAATATAGAGAGTGGCACTACATTCTGTGTTTAAAACTACGCCGTCGATTTTCAAAGATCCTATGATCATGTGATACGGAGAGAACAACTAGGAGTTGTATTTGACATGTCAGTCAATTTACCCAGTGATAACTTACCACGTATATAATTCTTTCCTTGATGGCACTTTTATCTGGACCCATTGACAACTGAGGACACGTTTCAGCATGTCGCTACTTCGTTATGCATAAAGAACGAGCACCTTGCCATAGGGAAGCAGTGACAATTGTCGATCTGATCTGAAATCGATCAAATGATATGTTACTGGGTTTGCTCAGAAAGAAGGCGGTGGGCCCTATTCGCTATGTCGCTATAATTATCTCCCTCGCAACTCTTCATAGCGAGAAGATTACAACCATTGATCATATACTCAATCAAGGGTGAGGAAACTACACGAGGTCTTCTGATTCATATTCGCTATGTCGCATGGCTTAAAAAGCATGCAATTTTTCAAAGCGAGGTAGCGAGGACTGTTGATTTCATTCCAATCTGACATTCAGGATCTCTTTATACATTCGATCAGAAGGGCATTAATGAAATATGGATTTCTACATAGTTGGCACCTATCAAAATTTTACTGTAGTTCTAATTATCATTCCATGTCACTAAAGGTCCTGTCGACGTTCAAATTTCACGGGGCCTCGCTACTTCGCTAACGGTGAAGTATCTAATTTTTCTGATAGCGAGGTAGCGAGCTCTAGCACTTTAATGAATTTTGTACCGACAAAATTCAACGTCACCACCTCTTGATTTCACGGGGCCTCGCTACTTCGCTAACGAAAAATTGTCTAATTTTTCCAATAGCGAAGTGGCGAAGCGTCGAAAAAATCATCATTCCAGCTCTGATTTCAGATATTCTACTGGGTCCCTTTCCTATTTTGATGGTAGTTGCAATGTGTACCTACACAAAAATCAATTAGAAAACAAAGCTCTGATCGCCGTATCTTCACTTTGCGGTCCCGCCTCATAAAATACTCAGTATTCGCTACCTCGCCATACTGAAAAAGCATGCAATTTTGCATAGCAAGGTAATGATAGCAGTAGATCTACTTGGATCTGATGGCTAGGAAAAATGAGAAGAAAGGTGTCTCAGGGGAACAGAAGATAAAAAGTGACAGAATATTTGTCTCATTTGAAAATTCGAAAATTTCGCGCCCGACAATTTTATGAATAGAGAGAACATAGGCTTTTCATGAGTTTTTTTCATAAGGGTTTTCATGAAGTTTTTCAATGGATGGATTATCTAGAAACCCTATGTTTCACTTAGAAATAAAAAATCTGACTTTCTACAATTGAACAAAAGACTTCTGTTACACAAAAAGTCAGACCAACACTAGCAACGTCAATGACATACACACATGTATAAACTAACATCAATCACATGCCCCTCCTAATCCTTGATCCCAAAAGGATCTACAATTTGGATTTGTGCCCTGTGTCAAATGAAAGAAATTTGTAAAATTATAAAATTATATATATTCATGTGTATACTTGCATGTATTAAATATCATATGTGTACAATATATATATATATATATATATATATATATATATATCCATCAAATATATAATAAAAAATACATAACATACCTATGACTCATGTTGTGGAGGATCTGTCAAGGTTTGAAGATCTCCAAAATGCAATAGACTATCACTAAGACCCTATAGAACACACATGTACATGTACACAAGTTAAATTGAATCACTCAAGAATATGTATGTGTAAATGATAGTAACAAATAAATATAAACATATATAAATTTACAATATTTACTGTAGCATCATAAAATGCTCTGCCAATCTAAATGATATCTGAGTCATGTAGTGATAGAGTGATCTATGAATCATGAAATGTAGGTGCTCTAAGGCTAGGCTATGTAGGAGTAGGTGCTACAGGATCCCAAGTAGGTGTGGGAACATATGTTGTGGGGATAGGAGCTCTATGGCCCTTTGTAGGAGTAGGTGTTGTAGAATGTGCAGGGATATCCTCCTGTCTTTGTGAGGGCTATGGTCCTACTGTATGTAACAAAATATGGATGATGTGTCCACCAATTTCACGAAGAGGAATCCCCATGACCATTAACAATGCTTAATATGCTCCAAGAAGATCAGATACTAAATAATATGTCATACGACGCAATGCATCCATATGTGTTATGGCCAAAACCTCTAGTGGTGATAGTAGATTTTCCATCTCATATAGATCATCAACTCCTATGCTACAGGATGCACCTGTCGAAATGGGACCATGAGATCGTAACATGTATCTATCACATCTATCTGAAGATATCTCTTGTAACTGTGTGACAATTTTGGCAATGCTAGAATATATTTGAGTCCTGACTGTATCATCAAGAACACTCAAACCTACAACAGTCATCTATGGACCTCTTGACATGACCAAAAGGTTTGGACCCACCATTGCCCATTTATTAATGGGTGCAGGGGTGTCTGCAGGTCTAAATCTCTTTGACAGTTGGCCTCGGCCCTATCCAACATGATCTAGAAAATTTGTATAGTCAACATCTTGATGTAAATGAAACTTTGCAAATAATTGTTTGCAAAAATAAATGGGAAACTCGTCCTTCTGTAGCCACCTGTGATGCATGGCTAACCACCGAGGATATATAAATGGAGTGACAAGCTAATCTGTACACTTTGTCACTAAATAAACTCTAACCCTATCCCTATTTGTATAAAAGTTAAACATGGTCTTCACCATAGTGGTGGAGACCTAACCATCAATTTGTCAATACTTCACAGTGCCAATGAAACTGTGAGAAAGGGAAGAGTAAAATGTCTCAATACTAATATCATCAAATGGGTTGTACCTAGAGATCATCTTGATCATTTGGCACAACTCATCTCTAATAGAAACAACCTTCTCCCTATTAGGGAGAGTGGTAGAAGGTAACAATGTAGAATCAAGATACTCGAGAGCACAAGATAATATAGCAATAGTATCTATAAATAAATGTTGTCTTTCCTTAGTAGATGATGTCAGTTTATGTGCTATGCTCGACTTAGTACTAGGACCCCCTCCATGAACACTAGCCTCCCCTAAGGATGTAGGTGCTCCACCAATACCAGATGCCATAATGATATATGCAAAGATCTAGATATCTATAAATGTAGAGTTAAGGTATACATACATAAGTACATATAAAATTGAAAGTTAAATTTAATTTAATACATGTATATATATAAATATGTACAAAGTTGAATGTAACTAAAAATATACACATGTTATTTAGTACATATAGCTCATGTATGTGAAAATCTAGCTCAAATATGCACATCTAGCTCATGTATGTGAATAAAAAATATGCACATATATGTTATTTAGTACATCTAGGTTTACTATGTTAATATTTTCTAAAATTTAACTAATAGGTTTATAAAATGTAATGTTATTTAGGATGTATAGGTTTACTATGTTAATGTTTTGTAAAATGTAACTAATAGGTTTGTTGAACAAATGTTTACTATGTTAATGTTTTTCTAAAATGTAACCAATAGGTTTGCTATTAATCTGTACTATGTTAATATTTTCTAAAATGTAACTAATAGTTTTGTTGAATATTAATGTTTACTATGTTAATGTTTTCTAAAATGTAACTAATAGGTTTGTTGAACATTAATGTTTATTATGTTAATGTTTTCTAAAATGTAACTAATAGGTTTGTTGAACATTAATGTTTACTATGTTAATATTTTGTAAAATGTAACTAATAGGTTTGTTGAACATTGATGTTTACTATGTTAATGTTTTATAAAATGTAACTAATAGGTTTGTTGTTAATGTTTACTATGTTAATGTTTTGTAAAATGTAACTAATGTTTTATTATCAACTACTAAACTCTATGCTAATGTTTTGTAGTTACATTTTAATGTTTACTATATTAATGTTTACTATGTTAATGTTTTGTAAAATGTAACTAATAGGTTTGTTGTTAATGTTTACTATGTTAATATTTTGTAAAATGTAACTAATAGGTTTGTTGTTAATTTTTACTATGTTAATATTTTGTAAAATGTAACTAATAGGCTTGTTGTTAATGTTTATGTAATGTTTTGTAAAATGTAACTAATTTTTTATTATCAACTACTAAACTCTATGCTAATGTTTTGTAAAATGTAACCAATAGGTTTGCTGTTAATCTGTACTATGTTAATATTTTCTAAAATGTAACTAATAGGTTTTTTGAACATTAATGTTTACTATGTTAATGTTTTCTAAAATGTAACTAATAGGTTTGTTGAACATTACTGTTTATTATGTTAATGTTTTCTAAAATGTAACTAATAAGTTTGCTGAACATTAATGTTTACTATGTTAATGTTTTGTAAAATGTAACTAATAGGTTTGTTGAACATTAATGTTTACTATGTTAATATTTTCTAAAATGTAACTCATAGGTTTGTGAAATGTAATGTTATTTAGGACATATAGGTTTACTATGTTAATGTTTTGCAAAATGTAACTAATAGGTTTGTTGAACTAATGTTTACTATGTTAATGTTTTGTAAAATGTAACTGTAAGGTTTGCCATTAATCTGTACTATGTTAATGTTTTCTAAAATGTAACTAATAGGTTTGTTGAACATTAATGTTTACTATGTTAATATTTTCTAAAATATAACTAATAGGTTTGTTGAACATTAATGTTTACTATGTTAATGTTTTCTAAAATGTAACTAATTGGTTTGTTGAACATTAATGTTTACTATGTTAATGTTGTAAAATGTAACTAATAGGTTTGTTGGAGATTAATATTTACTATGTTAATGTTTTATAAAATGTAACTAATAGGTTTGTTGAATATTAATGTTTACTATGTTAATGTTTTGTAAAATGTAACTAATGTTTTATTATCAACTACTAAAAAAAATTTAAAATATAATTAATTTAATTAGTAAAACACTTAAAAACAATTCATTTAATTAATATTATCATGTAATAACTAAAAAACATTAAAAAAACAAAAAACAAAAAAAAAAAATTCAACTACCTATTACAGTCGAAACACTTTGATTGCCTGGTGACCACTATAGTGAAATCAACAGTAAAAATGATCACTGAGAGAAATTTTTGGTTATTTATAAAACCATAAGGGTTATGACCGAAACCCTTCCGACCAAAAGGGTTTTGGCCAAAAATCTCATCGCCATGTCGATGCCAAAAAGTTCCATGTTTGTACGGCTGTAATTATTCTAGCCAAAACCATTCCGATCAAAACCATTTCGACTAGAACCATTCCAACCGAAACCATTTTGGCCAAAACCCCTCTGGATATCACCAAAGGTGACACAGGTTTGTGCTTCCACCCCCAATCAAGATTTGGAAAGACATGAACTTTCTTTATATTGTAAGGAGGCAGAGGCACATGACTTCCAAGACATTTTAAACCATCTATGTCCGAGAGTTTGAGCTATGTAGCTGCATCTTTGAATACTGAAAATTGAATTGATATCTCTGAAAAGAACTTGATAAATTTGATGAAACTTCCTATGAATTTTGAACCCAAAAATAATTATCTCTGCATCTCTAAACTGAATAACTAAAATCCTGAGTCTGTAAATCTACAAATTGAACCACTTTGAACCATTGAATCACTTCAAACTGCTTTGAACCTTAGTTCAAAGTGGTTCAAAACCATAAATTGAAAATTTGAAATACTAGGTCCCTATTGGGTACCGACATAGACTATTGTAAAGGTGATTCCGATGTTGAAACTCAACCTAATGTCAATTCTACCATTAGCAATGGCTAACCCCATTTGAATAGTGGCTCAATAGATGATGACGAACCTTTCTTTCCTTTTTCTCTTCATAGAGGAAGAAGCATCAATCTTGGCTAACTCCCTTGATCATAAACTTGATCAATTTTACTTATCTTTATTCATAAATGGTCATAAGATTAGTAACTGCATATTCAATTCCAAAGCTTCTAATAATGTCATGCCCTCTTCTATTTCCCATGTCCTAGGATTGGCCTTGACCAAGACATTTGTACATTACTATTCCATGGATGCAAAATAGGTCCCCCTCTTAGGATAAGTGAAATATGCACAAGTAGCATTAGCCACACACCCTACAAAGAGAAAGAAGTTGACTATAGTGGTAGCTGATATTCTGGCTAGCTACAATATTCTTTTAAGTAGAAGCTTTTCTAGGGAAATGGGAGGGGAAATCAAGATGGATTAGTCTTATGCCATAATCCTTGTGGGTGATAAGAAGATCAAGTTAGAACTCGAGGAAAAGGCCAAATTCATTTTCTTGAAGTCTGATGATCTTAAGACAAAAATCCTATTCCAAGAGATGGAATTTTGAAATTATATGTTGTTCTTTGATTCTTGTGATATAGATAAAAAATCAAATCCTTCTAGTGACCAGGAGATTTGGACCCTAGACTTTGATGGTAGTTGTGCTACTACTAGATCTAGAGCTAACATAATGTTTGTTTCCTTGGATGGAGATGTAACACAACTTGCATATAAGCTACAATTAAAGAACACCAACAATACAATAGAGTGTGAAGCATTTATATTGGGTATCATTGCTACAAATAAGAGAGGGGTAAAAATCCTAAGAGCCCAAGGAGATGTAGAGCTCATAGTGAAGTAAATTTGTGGTCAATATACTATGAAAGATGCAAGACATTAGAATTATAGAAATAGATTCTGGGATGATATTGAGGACCTGGATGCCTTCTCAATACAAGATGTTCCAAGAGAACAAAATGCAAGGGAAATTTTGTTAGTTTCCTCATCCTCACTTCTCCTTTTACATCCAAAATTCTTAGATAATTAGTATAAAGTTGAAGTCTTATTCAGGCCCAATGTTCTTGACAACACTGAAACATGGAAAGTCTTCAACAATGATAAGAAGATGAAATCTTTCCTGAAAGGGTCCAAACCTTTCAGTGATCAGTACCTTAAAGGAAGAAAAAATTCCTACAAATATTTCTTCCCTAACAATAAGAAAGAGTTGGAGCTTGGAGTTGAGAAACTCAAAGGTAATAAGATTCCTAGTCATCTCATTTCCCTTGAAAAAATGTTTGATAGGAACGATGCATTTATTAGAATAGAAAGGGGTAGGAAAGGTGACACTTCAAGATAATTTGAAGGAATGAACATTGGCACTAAATATAAACCTAAAATGGTTAGTATTGGTAGTGTCTACTCAAATGAAGAAAGAGCTAAGGATAAGGGACTGCTGTCAAAATACCAAGATGTATTTTCTTGGGGATATGAGAACCTAAAGACCTTTAGAAATGGTGAATTCAAGCACAAAATCCCCCTCAAATCTGAAGTCACTCCCTTTAGATATAAGCAACATAATTACAACCCTATGGTCTTAGATGCCATCTTTAGAGAAATTCACAAGATTCTAGAAGCAAGAATCATCTACCTCATACACCATTTGACATGGATAGCCAATATTGTCCCTATCTAGAAAAAGAATGGGGAGATTAGAATTTGTGTGGATTTTAGAAATTTGAATCAGGCATCTTTGAAGGACAATTATGCCTTTTCCAACATGGATCATTTATTGTAAACAATGGCTAGCTTTGAAATGATGTCAATGTTAGATTGTTTTTTGGGTTTCAACCAAATTGAGGGAGAACTAGAAGACCAGTTCAAGACAATGTTCACCACCCCCTAGGAAACATTTTTATATAATAGGATGCCATTTGGGCTCATTAATGTTGGAGCCACCTTTCAAAGGGCCATGAAATCCTCCTTTATTGATCTCAAGGATAAGATCATTGTCATATACCTTGACGATTTGATAGTCTTCTCCAAGAAAAGAGAAAATTTTCTAATGGACCCAGAGAAAGTGCTAAGAAGATGTAGGGAGCATGGGATCTTTCTCAATCCCAAGAAGTCAATTTTTTGTGGTACTGAAGGCAAATTTCTAGGTCATATAGTCTCCCAAGAAGGCATTAGGATTGACCTAGAACATGTTAGAGCCATCCAAAAATTGTATTTTCTAGGAAGAAAATCTAGACTCAAGTTATTCTTTGGACAGGTGAACTTTCCAAGACACTTCATCCTTGATTTTTCCAAAACTACCAAATGCATGGTTGATATGATGAAGGGAAGCCAAAGAATCAAATGAAATAACTCTAAGAGAAAGGCTTTCAATCAAATCAAAGATTCCATAGCCAAAGCACCTATTCTTGTCCACCTAGATTACACCAAGGAGTTCATACTATATTATTATGCTTTAGCCTACACACTCTCTACAATACTCATGCAAGAAAATAAGGCATCCAAGTGACCATCACTTTCATGAGTACTCCTCTTAAGGAACATGAGTTGAGATACTCTTAGATGGAAAAGCATACTTATGCAGTGGTAAGAGTGCTAAAGAACTTTAGGTTCTATGTCTTACACTCACATTCTATTGTATACTTGCCTGATTCAACTATCAAGGGTATATTAACCTAGCAAGAAATATGATGTAACACTAGAGGTGCATGGATAACAAAAATGCAAGAGTATGATATCAAGGTGAAGCCAACAAAATTAGTGTAAGGAAATAGCCTTTGCAAAGTAATTGCAGAAAATTAGAATCCAAGGCAAGAAGATGAATCCTTAAGAGCATTAATGGTTAGTCTCCAAGACCCTTGGTTCTTGAATATTTCCTATTTTCTCACTTACAAAGATTTCCCTAATGGACTGAAATACAAGAAAAAAGAGACCTCATTATTAAGTCAACTAAGTATGTCATAAATGATGGCCAACTATACAAGAGGGAAATAGATGGAACCTTCTTTAGATGTGTTTACACTGTCAAAAATGTCACTTCCTTGCCCTCTTCATTGTCTCTTTAAAGTTTCAATGCAACTTCCTTTTCTCCTCAATTCCAAGGAAAGCAACCTGCCAACCAATAAACCACCCATGAGGTACACAACCAACTTACCAATGTAGAATCCATGGAGATGCTAGCTATTATTTAACAAGAAAGATTTCTACATACTTTCCACAATTTGGCCTGTGGTGGGAATTTCTCATCATCAATTACAAAATACAAGATTTTGAGGAAATGCTACTACTAGCCTGGCATTTTTATGGATGCTTATAAGTGGGTTCCCAAGTGTAACAAATGTAGGATGTTTTCTAGCAATCCTAAATTAGCTACCCTACCCCTCTAGCTAATTGTAATAGAAGGCTCCTTTGAATAGTGGGGAATTGACTTTATTGGACCAATCAATCCTCCTTCTTCTACTAGTCACTTGTACATCATCACCACTACTACCATATACTTAACCAAATGGGTGGAAGAAAAGCCTACCAAGAGAACCACCTTAGGAGTTATTTATGAGTTCATCAAAGAGAACATCTTAGTAAGATTTGGGGTGCCATTAAAGCTTGTCATGGAAAATGCTACTTACTTTTCTTCTACAAAGATTATAGAGTTCTATTATGAAAAGATCATACACCTCAATCATTCATTAGATTACTTCCCTTAAGGGAATGGTCAAGAAGAACCAAGTAATAAGAACTTGATCAATATCATGAAGAAATCAGTGTTTGAGAATCAGAAGGGCTAGCACAAAAGACTGTATGAAGCACTTTGGGTAGATAGAGTGACACTAAATAATGCTATCAAAATTTCTCCATTTGAGCTGGTATATGGAGTTGAGGCTAGTCTTCCACTCAATTAGAGATATCGATCTATAAACTACAACAAGTGATCAAGGATCTAGTATTCCAAAATGGTTTGGAAAAGTACATCATGTACCTAACTAAGCTAGAAGAACACAAGAGGCTGGTTGATCATATTAGAAAGCATCAGAAGCGTGTGAAGACATTATTCGACAAGAAGGCTAGACCAATGAAATTCATGGAGGCTAATTTGGTCTTATTATGGGATAAAAAACGTAAACCGAAAGGTATGCATCATAAGTTTGACTCCCTTTGGAAAGGCCCTTTCAAGGTTGTGTAAGTAAACTAGAATAATTCTTTCATTCTGACATAGCCCTCTAAAGATATTCTACCATTTTCCTATAATTGCCAAGATCTAAAGCTATATCAAGTTAATAATTGAAAGCAAGTAACACCTACAATTAGTGTTAGTTGCATCTATCCTTGCTTTGTTTTCCTACTTTCCTAGGTTAGTGTTACTTTTTATTGCATGTGTAGCTTAGATTTCTCACTATAATTTTCCATTCTGGCTGTGCAAAACTAGAGATTTTTGGGCCCCTTCTCAAGAATTTTCTCAAGCATTTACAATTCCTAGTCCCTAGTTAAAGCCATATGTTGCCAAATTTTAGTTATTCCCTTGTCAAGTTTAAGTGACTAGTATTTAAACATATCTCTATCCAAATTTGATGTCTAAGTATCCTTTTGGTTCCTTAATTCTCATCTTTCCCAAGTATCTCACTTCTTATATTTTCTAGGTCTTCCTTGCATTACCTTTACCTAATTCTTCCATACAAGTTTTATGTTTTTCTAATGTGTTCAAGGTCTAGGTGGCTTAGGTGTGGTTTGGATGTGTTTGGATGTCTTCTTGATGAGAAGTAAGTTTTCCATGTTTTAGTATTTGTAATCTTGTCCCAACATTCCATTTCTACTTTCATTCAAGTTGCAAAAGTAAAATAGACTTTCATGCGGAAGAATGGGTCTATGGGTTTTTCTCTACACACTAATGGAAGAGAAGGTGTTTTTCCCTTCTTCGAAAGCTACAATGACTTATGTCAAATATAATTCATTATGCACAAATAGTGTGAGCATAATATGTTAAATGAACTATTTTGGGTTCACAATTAGTAAGGCATGCTCAAGATCTAAACTTGTAACAATCAGTTTGAGATTAAAGGGTAAAGTGTTGTTGGTTTTACTTCAACCCAAAAAAAATTTCTCAGAGAGGGGTTTTCCATCCCCAAGTAATGAAAAATGCCATTTTTTTGGAGGCTTTGAAAATGGAAAGACAAGTGACTTTAAAGTGCGAATATTCTCTAGAAATACTTAAAAGATGCTTCCAGAAAAGTCACTGGTGAATATGTGAGTCTGACATAATAGAAAGCAAGTGTTAAATGGTTAGGGTGGAAAGTACAAGAATTAAATGTGCAAGATATTAAAGGATTAGCCCCTGCACTATGATTTTGAATCTAAGAAAAGTGGGCTTATGGAAAAGTTGAGTTTCTCTCTCTCTCTCCCCCACATATATTAAGTCATCAAATATATTTGTGACTCAGATTTTGAAGTGAAACAAGGCACTTTTTGTGGAACTAAACCTCTTGTTTTGGTATGTGAGTTTTAGTAACCTGACTTTACTTTAAGTAAATTAACAAGGTTTTTGGGGATATGAGTTTCTATGTGCAAGAAAATAGAAACTTTAAATAGTCCTTGATTATGGAATTAAATGCAAATCATACCATTATAATCATTGGGAAAACTTAATTTCATTTGTGTGGCACAAATGTTCAGATTCCTATACCTATTTCATCAAAATTTCTTGAATTTTTTTTCCCTGTATATTTTAAAATAGCTATTTATCAAGAATTGCATCATGTGTAATCATAACAAATGGAAATCAGAGCTATGGGTTATGATAAATTAATAGGCTTGGAGAGTGAATTAAAAGAGTTAATAGATACATCATTCAAATTTTATTGGGTGATCTCCATAGAATAATGAATTCTCATCCTATTCACCCTATCACTAGAAAGATAAAAGAGAGCAGATTGGTAGAAGCAACTAGTTTTCCAATGGTAGTACTTGCACTAGAGCTTGTAAGGGAATGTATCAAGAAAAATAACCTATAGGAAAAATATAATTTGTTCCCTAGTCAATCCATCATCTTTTCAATCAATAAAGCTCTAATGTAGTTTATGTTTGGCATCCCCGTAAAAGAGGAGTATTGTGATATTAACTTTAGATCTTTTGCTCTATGTTCAATGAAAAGAAGACCCTAAGGAGGGAGGTTATGCAGAGGAAATGGTTTTAGATGCCTCAATCGAAGAAGATCAAGATGCCTAAAATCCTATTTGACACTAATTTGAAGAGGGAGATCATAGATATCCTTGCTCTGCTAGTCAGAATAAAGGGAAAAGAGGAGATTCTTGAGTTCATCAAGCACCATTTCTTCCTGGTGCATCCTATCTATGTTGAAGTTATGAAAATTGATTGGGCACAAATTATTTGTGATGAGCTTTCCTCATGGATGAATTTGGCCAAAGTATTTAAATACTTTTACATGTCCTCCTATATAATTTATGCCTTGGTTATTCACCATTTGTGGCTTGACCTTCCTAGCATCTAGAATTATGATGAGTGTACCAAGGTGTATGAGTTCTACTCCTATTTGAAGCCACAAAGAAGCTTCAAGGAGTATGTGGCAGTAAATGATTCCTTTACAATGGGGTTATACTAAAATTTTCAAGGATTCCTTGAGAGGAGATTTTCACTAGAAGTAATTTTGGCTATTAGTCAGTTTGTATGCTCACTCATCCAATTTCTAAGCTTCTCTTACTTGTGAATTGGTACCTTTGATGGTTTTCCCAAGAGAGTGCCCAGGTACCTAGAGGATGAGGTGGTTCTAGTCAACTTATGTTGACAAATTATTGAAGTGAACAGTTTGTGTTCAAATGTGACAAAAATAGCTAAATTTCCTTCCCCATAGTGGTTGGACCCTATTCCCATGCTTCTAGATTTGATGCTCAAAATCTAGTGAAGAGTTTTGAGAGAAAAATCAAATTGGTTGATTATGAGGTACTCATGCCTCAATATGATCTGGTGAAATTTGTAAGAGACCACTTAAAGTTGGGATATGCCAATAGACATGTTCCAAATATTGAAGATTACTGGGCCCTGTGTCTTACTAAATACTAGACTCAGGAGAAGTTTTGGTCCCAATTAACTATTGAGGAAATTAAGCTATTTAATGATACTATTGATGTTTCTAACCTTACAGATCAAAGGCACTCCCATTATTTCTACCCCACCTACAGGCACTGCCATAGACACAATGGAGGTCCTCATGCATGGAATTATGAAGAGGATAGAGAAGTGGGTATAGAGGTCCTGTGCAAGGAATAAAAGGATGAGAAGTACTTGTTCAACTGGTGAAGTATCTTTTGGAGCTTCCCAATCAACTAATATAGCTACCACCATGGTTGCTACTTCAATATTTTCAGACCCATGATAGTCTATTAAGACCAACCTTTAGAGATGAATGTGTCAATCACTCCTACCTATAGAAGTGGCTCTCTCCTAGACATCAAAAAAGTTGGGGACAAGGAGAAAGAGCAAGAGAAATAAGTGGTGAAGTTGAGCTCCCCTGTTCAAGTCATCACTCTGGATGGTGACATGAACCCCATGGAATCCTCAAAATAGGGAAAGAGTCATTGTTTCATTGGAAACAATCTTTTGAATTCATAGTGGAAAGCTCTATGAGGTCCATGAGTGAGTAAAAGGACATACATGACCCTATGGAGAAGGTTGTTGAAAATTTATTTGAATCTCTGAAGGTGCTGCATATAGAGTTCTATGTGTCTACCAGTGGAAACCTAGTAGATGTGGAGAGGATGAAGTCAACTTTCCTAGCATTTTTTGATGAAGTGTCTAATCCACTCAATTTCAAGATGTCAAAGATTCAAGAGCTCTCATTAGTAGATTTGATCATAGGAAGGGCATCAGATAAGTTCTAGTCAAAGGTTGCTAGAATAGATGAGGTCATAGAAATGCATGACTACTAGATGATTTGAGGTGACAATATCATCATCTCAGGTGTCAAGGAGTTGGACAAAGTAACTGATACAATGAAAGCTTATAGAGCTGAGGTAGTTACTCCTAAGAAAGCATAATGCTCTGACAGTCTTCCAGATATCTGCCATTCTCTCTCTCTCTCCTTTTTGTATCCATTTATGGAATTCTATCAGTCTCTATAATAGATAATGATTCAATCATCTCCTATTTTTGGCATATTCTATTAAGAGATGCTCTACAATACAATCATATATTGTAACTGAACATTTTGAGAAGGCCTCTATATGTAACTTTGTGAAAAGTGAATAGGATCTGCAAAAATTACTTTTGGATGAACTCCTGTAGCTAAGACTACTATGTGTGGCTCTAAGTCCATATTTAATTCTATTGTTCATTTAGTTTCATTATAGTATGTGGAATAAATGTCCTATGATTGAAAATTGAATGAGTGCAAATGAACTTGGTTTTATTTCCTTTGTTTAGTAGATTGCATGCATTAAGCATAAGTATCTTTATTTTTCTTTCTACTATATGTCATAGTTTATGTGTGTAGAGTAGTTCATTGCATGAGAGGGTCGGAGATTGAATAATGGAGTAGTTGAAAGATAGATAATCTAAGCATTGTCAAAATATCAGTTAACTTTTTAATCTGAGAATTACCCATTCTTCCATCCTTCCTACTCTCTTTCTTTGATAGTTAATCATGCATGTTTTCATATCTTGCATTTAAATATGAATAGATTTCATTTCATGACTTGGTCCCCATTTTCACTTTCCTATGTTGTTTAAAGTGTTGAGAAATTTAGCATTTTCCTCTTCTTCTCTCTGGTTAAGAGCATACCCCCAAAATCTAAAAATTAAAATTTATTGCAAATCTTGTATTCAAAAGGGAGTTTTTGTTAGAAACAATAGTCCACCAAGATAATTGGGGGGGGGGGGGAGTGAATCATTTATCCAATTAAATATTATCAACCTTAATTAATCTTAACCATGTAATCAAATTAAACAACAACCATAACAAGATGTACATACAAAATTACACCAGATTTGTTAACTAGGGAAGCCCTTGATCAAAGGGAAAACCCTAGTGGGAATGATGCCCACAAAAATATACTGATATATATATTTCTTGCTAGAGGATTGACCCTATCAAGAGTCTATAAACATATTTAATACATAAGAGTCCCTATTAAGAGATTTTGAATCCCTATTATGAGATTCCAACCCTGTTAGGAGTTGTGCCAACCCTATTAGGAGTTGTAGAAGGTAGAAGGACCCACTGTCCAAATAGCTTATGGGGAAAGACCATTGAACTTCACTGTCCAACTGATCTATCAACTATTCCTTGCAAAAAAATTGTTCATACTATGCTTTATCCTCTTTCCTCTACCCTAAAAATTGGATCAATCATTGTCAGGCCTTGTAGACTAGGTCATGAACCTTAGATCCAAATATCAAACCTTGGATCTCAGAATAAAAACTAGGCAATGAAGTTTTCTCTAACTTCTCTTTACTCTGCTTATCTTCATATATCAACTTGTCTCTCTTCTATTTCACTCTTCATGCTTCATGCAATCATTCTTTCATGACAAAGGAAAATGTCCTTCCTTTATACCAAATCCATAAAACAATTCCCTGAGTTAGCTATTATACCTTCTCAATTAATTATTATAGGACCTCATTAAGAACATGTTATACTTAGTGATAATATTAATTAGTCACCTTGTAACTTGAATAAATTTTCGTACATGTAATATTATGATAAATGAGCTTAGCCATATCATTACCAACATGCCTTCTACATTCCTTTAACCTTGCTTCTCAAGATAACAACTTTGCTAAAAGATATATAATAGGTTTACCAAAACATGCTTTAGTAAACTCTATCTCAAAATAGTCTTCACCAAAACTTGCATAATTTCTTCCAAACTTAGTATCTTTAGCTCCTAAGGTTAGCTACATATATTAGATACTTAGTAGTATCTCTCATTAATCTCACCAATGAAAATACTCCACAATCTATCCATACCATCTCGATCTTTACCATTTTTCTTCTTTTAGATACCATAGAAAATTGCTATGTTGACATCAATGACAAACACAGTCATGAATGTAACATATCATCATGATAGTGATCTAATCATGTTTCTACAATACTCCCCCATAGGAATATCATTAACATTCATGCTTTCAATAGTTGTACCTTTCAATTTAGGGCTCTTTGATAGATTACTACATGGACCCATTCTTTTGTTAAATTCTTTATCCTCCACAAGCCATTGAGTAGCTTAAAAGTCAAGGTATAAACCAAAAAGATAACGGAGAGAAACTGTTAACCAAAAAAATGCCAACATGAACTCTATGCTAACCGAGTTGGGTCAATCAAAAAAGATATCCTCTATGTTAACTGAGTTCATATGTTTAGAAGCCTAAGAACACACCTACCCTATCCTAGGACTAAGATGTGCCTAATGACCATAGTCCAAAAACCTATAGTTTATAAAACACCAATGGTGACTAGGCCTTACAAGTAGGCTTATTTGGAATGAAAAAATACTTCTAAAACCTATTGAAGACTCTTTGGCATGAATGCTCTTTAGTGAAACTCATGAAGAACTTGTTGTATTGGATGCTCTAGAGAGTGGAGGAATAGGTGCTCTTGCACAAACACATCACTAGACAATCAACATTGTATGTACAACTAAGATCTTTGTCTGCTACTCTATCAATTTTTGCATATTTATTGCTATGTTGAAAGAAAATAGTCATGAATGCAACATGTCAATACTCTCCAATGCTTAGGATACTCCCCCAAAGGAATATCATCAACATTAATGCTAACATATCAAGTAGCTGCTACTTCTTGGAGTGTCACTATTTCTTCCTCTCTTTTTTGGCTAAACCATAAGTTTACTCCTCTCTCTAAGTCTTTCCATTCAATTATGACTAGGTTGTTTAGTGCTAATATGATTACACTTACACATATCAAACCACTTTTTCCTTCTACTACATCAAGTCCATACTTTAATTCTCAAGCTTTTTGTCAATACCATCGCTAGCCTGGACATGATACTAAAGCCTGTTACTCTTTGAAACATAAGATTTAGGATTAGATTAATGCCAATTATTTATATTTTGAGGGTCAAAATAATGGAAATAAACTTGTGGCACCTCCTAATCAAAATCTTCAAATTTATTCTAATCCTTTAACTCAATATACTACAAACACTATTGTTCAACATCCTCTTCTTCTATTCCTTCTGAAGTGCATGTTGCTTATAATACTTTGTGATAAGAGAATGATAATACTATTAATATTGTGAAACATGTAGTTCAACCTCCACTTCTACCTAAGGAATACATTCCATCTACATCTAATGATCAACCAAAACCAAAATGTAAGCATACTAGAGCCCTTACTATCTCATTTAATGATGTTGTTAAGTTTAAGGCTCTAGATTGTCCTCTCTATATTGCTACTAAAATTTTTAAATATACCTATTATGGATGTCTTGTTGATCCTACTTCTATGGTTAAAATCATCACTGAGGAACATCTTTATAATAAAGGGAAACATCATGATTTTTATGACTCAACTAATACTTGGATTTAAACTTGTAATGGTTTCTTGCATCCTCCATAAGGTTCCCTTTCTTTTCATGTTGAGCTTTGTGGTAAAGTGGTGAATACTATCTTTTTGACTATTACTACTTATGATTAGTTTTAAGTGAAGCTTGGCTTACCTTGTGTTGGTGTTTTAAAACTACATGTTTCAAAAACCCAATGATGAGAACAAAATACATCTATGGGCAGCTAATTCCCATATTCAACACACCTATTTACACATTGGGGCCAACTATAAGGCTATAGTCCTTCTTCTGCTTTAGGCTTTACAAGGCCTAGGTGGGTGAATCTTTAGATTCTATTATGTGACCAATTCGCAAAACTATAAATTTGAATCTATATTTAGAAAATGAAAACCCTTGGATCTTCTACGCTTGTGAAAACAACATAGACATGAAATAGCCAAAGTCATGACCTATGAACTTGATAAACTAAGTGAAGGAAAATCCTTTTAGCTCTTCACATAAAAGGGAAAAGGTATCGATTATAAGATTGATTTCAGCATAACCAAGACATGAACAACAAACCATATAGATCATGTTGCTAATCAATGCCTTATCTATTGGGCAATTCCACAAATTACTAACAAACATCCTTGGATATTAGTGATACATCTCATGTATCAAGATTCTAGATCTATCCTATCACTTTATGAATTAGACATCTACTTCAAGACTAAATCTCATACTCGACCTATCCCTCCATGAAATCTGTAACCCCATTAAGGTAAATCAAGTATTTTCATGACCCCTTGAATCACAAGAAAAATATACCAAAACATACAACCTAAAATAGATTTCAATTGGATTTGTGCTCTTTTTTCACAAACCACAAAAGATTACAAACAACATGAACATGAGACAATAATTAGACTAAAGATAAACTTGTTGTTGCATTTTATTCATTTCCTTGAAATGAATACATAAAGGATGCATGCAAATGACTCATAAAATAGTTGAATAGACTAGAACTATCTCTATAATTTCATTAACTATTATTCATACAAGAGAGAAATATTGGGCATGAATGGTAGGATCATAGCTAGAGCTCTGCTCAATAGTCTGGAAATAGTCAACCATCAACAACCCTAGAGAAAGAGAAGAGAAGAGAGTAAATAGAATGGAAGAAATCCCAGATTTTCTATGATGTTGCCATTTTTCCACTTGAAGAACTTCCACCCACTAATAAAAAAATTCTCTCTACTCTCTTCTTGTAACTAAAAATCAGATCTTCATCATTCTACTTGAAGAATGCTTGAAATATATTCAAAATGATGGAAATAGAACTAATTGCAAAAGATGCCAAATCTAATGCTAAACACATGCCAAATAGTTTAGAAGGAAAAATGACATTTATAAGATCATTTGCCACAAATTTGGAGCCAAAAAACTTCCCTAGTTGCTTTCCAATTGATTCTAAAACTCCATCATGAAAAATATTGGTTCTATTGAGAATGCCTCTAATTTTACAAATCTGCTTGTAACTTTCACTGTTGAAGACATGCACATATACTGACTATAGATTCAAAAAGTTCATCTTCTCCCCTTTCTGAAAGTACATTGCTTTTCACATTTTGAATTAAAATGACCCCCTTGGTGCTTGTTTGAAAATTTAGGCCCTTAGCCATGAAGAGGGCTTTTTAAATAGTTGGAAAATTAAAAAAATTATATAGTCAGGACTACAATATATTAGTTTTATTTAAAATTTTCAACTTTGAATGTGATCATATAGATTGGAGAGACATTTGATTTTGATTTTGATTTTACTCTTACGTTATCCCTTGAATTCCACTTGGGCACCATGTGGCGCATTCTCATTCACCATCTTTACACTCGAGTGGGACCCACATCTCATGAAGCATATGTTCGAAACCTTAGAATTTTGGCCTCCAAAACTTGTGATTTTTGCGATCATAAGAAATCACAAACTAGAATCCTAGCCTCAAATTTAAACACTCCTGATCATATAAATTTCACAGATTTCATGGCTTCACAATATTATAGTTTAGAGACCTTTAGACTTATGCTTCTTTTAACCATACAAGTGAGCGTATCATTGTATATGTCAAACCTCAACTTCTTGATCTCATGAACTACTTGTATCATCATAATTATTTAATTTTCTCCTCCCAAAGGCATGCTCAACTCTAGACATGCCATGTGTCACCTTTGATCTATCCACAAGTGGGTCCAAAAATACTTGTTTGGTCATCTCCAACTGGCCGTAGGTGGGCTCCTTCCATTAAAGCATTCATGTATTTAAAAGATAAGTGTCTTTTAAGACTAAATGCTATTGTTCCTTGGGGCATTTAAACATCTCATTGAGCCATTTCATAGCTAATGTGGGATAACATTTTACATTGGTTTTTTTTTAATAAATCTTTTAGGTTACCCCTTAAACCTTATTTGTTTCCATATTTGTCATAAATGGAGAAGAACACACAACATGCTCCCACCAAAGCTTGAGGATCTGCTCCAAACCATACTACCTACTACAATTGGGGAGAAACAAGATCTCTGCCTAGAAAATGAGCAATGGATGACTCAAATCTCAAGGTGGAAAGCCCAATGCATCAAATGCCTCACCTCCATTTTCACAGATTGAGCACTATATCAAAAGGACTTCCTCTATGAGTTACTACTCAAGGCTAGCTATAGCCTTACTCTTCTTTGAATTTTAAAAATAAATTATTATGATGCAAATTTGAGGAACTGGCGAGTCTAACAGGATGTGTTTCCACTCACCCCTAATAAATTTAAACGTGTTTCATAATTTAAAACATGCCTCTTCCATATATTGGACTATAAAATCTCCCATAAATATGCACCACACCCATCTAAAGTAAATTCATTTGTCTTGGCTTGTGTTTTTTGTGTGAGTGGATGGATTGGGGAGGAATGGAAAAGATGCCCCACATGTTTGATATTCTACTCTCATATTTTATAGAAAATTTATATTGAAAATGATGATAGATCACTTGATGAATTGATGCAAATCCTACATCAACTGCTAAATTCCTTTAGAATGTATTTTATTCATCTTCAATCATAAAGTATCCCTTCAAAATTCATGAAGCATTCATAGGTAGATAGGGAATTAGAAGAATGAAAATAGCTAGGGTCATTAGTCGAAAGAGCTTGATTACCTTGGGTAAGGTAGGAGCCGAACAGTGAGATATGGGCATGGGAGTTCCTTTGATAACTCAAAATCCCTAGTGCATAGGGTGTGGTTTTGAATAAGAGATAAGAAGAGTAGCAATGTTATTAATGTCCCTTCAAAAAAATTTACTGTCTCTTGTAACAAAACATAGTCTTCCTATTATGTTTGATGTGAAGCTCCAACCAAAACTTTTGTTGAGTAGATAACAATGAAAGTGAGACAATCTATTCAAGATTGAGGAATAGATGAAAATTCTTCCATTAAATATACTTCCCAGGAGTAAAATCTCCTATACTGATGATGAATTCAATTCAATTCAAATTATCCTTTGGTCTACACCTTCTTTTGGTTACATGAAGATTACCCCTTAAATGTGTGGATATAAAATCATGCCAAGTTTACAAAGAAACCCCCCTTACTCTAGCCAATGACTCACTTATTTGGAAAATTCCTTCTAAAATTTTCCCAAACTTGTTGTCCATGCTTGTAATGTGGAGGTTGGTCAAGACCATTTAATTATACTCCCATGATAACCTCTTTACAAATCAAAAACATTTTAAACCTCAAGGCACCTTTAGGATTCCACGACACTATCAATCTGAAGCAATTAGTCAAACCCCAATGTAGGTCTTACTATTAAAAATTTCAAAATAAAACACCTGACCCTTGAAACTGATCAAATGAGCAATTGGAATTGATCAAAATCAAATATGAACACTGATTGATCATTTAAAATTGAGTTTACCCTATTTTTGCAAACTATGATTTTCTAAAATGAAAGCCTATGAGTTGGCTCTAAAAACTTAACAAAACCAACAACCAAGCCCTAAGATCTGATGTATCTATTCTCTATTCCACATTCTTGTACCCTATTAGATTTTCTATCATAATGACATCTGGGTCAAAAGATATTGACCATTAAAATTTCTGTCTTTGAATTGCCTACAAACAAACATGTTAGAAAACAACAAAATATGTTTGGTTTTGGCTCTAAAAATAGGTCAAATAGACACTTGGAAGCATGAAAAATGGGGCATTATTTTACCATCATTAGGACAATATGAATTTGTGGTTTGAGATCATGATGAATAGCTAGGTGAATTTTGCAAATAATTGAAGTCAGGTACTCAATATTCTAGAACTAGGAACACTAGTAGGATATTGATTTTCACAAATGAAATGGACCTAGGAAAGTGCATAAATGGTGTATTTCACAAAAATGTAAGAAATATAATAAATAATAAGAAACTAATATCTATTCCTACATAATTATGCAAACCTCAAAATATGGTAGAGAATATGTAACTAAGCATGACATGAAATAACAAAGAGCATTAAACCATTGAAAATAACACCAATGCAAAACTCATGAAATCACCAAGTGTAGATGATTTCAATGTTGTGAGATGTGGTTGCTCACAATTACTACAACATAACAATGAGGTAAATGGTAGATTGTGGAAATGAGGAGAGGGCTTTCCATTTATAGGAAAATGGATGCAATAGACGACTGAGATTCAATGCAAGATGAAGGGCTAGGATTCCTCAGGATTGATAAGGTGTCTATGAGGTGGAGGCCAAGTAGAATCCATATGGATTAGGGTTTTTGACCATTCAAAAGGGGAAAATGCTCACACATGTGTGAGAAACCTTGATGGTGACATGATCAATGAGGTGTGAGAAGCATGGCTTCTCACATGGGTGTGAGACACCTTGACTCTCATGCAAGAGGACAAGTGTGCAAGAGGCATGGAAGACATGAGGGATGAGGAAAGTGTAAACATATCTCACACATGTGTGAGGATTCCTCACACATGTGTGAGCACACACTTAAGATTAAAAGGTAATAAGCAATGATGATTAGGAGAAGTAAGCACGATTAAGGAAGTGGGTAGGTTTAGCAAGATGGGTTAGTTAGGATAGTGAGGTTAGGTGAGGGTTAAAGGTAGAAGCCATGTGCTCAAATAGGATTAAATGTAATATTTAATTCCAAGTGGGATTATGCAAGGATTAATTAAGTAAATGAAGTACTTAATTAAAGTGAATGGGTTAGGATGTAAGGGGAATAGGTTAGGATTTAAATAAACCTTGGTTTATTTAAATCAAGAAAAGGTGAACATAATTAAATAAATGTAAAATTTATTTAATTAAAGGTAGGGTAATTAAATTAATAATAAATATTTATTTAATTGGCTAGGAAATGGGGTTTGGACAATTTTAGGTGTCTACAGATGGATTCATCAAGACTTGAAAACTGACACATGTTGACACAAAAGTCTACACCCTTTTTTGAGGAATTACTTCTCAGGAAACCTTGTGTAACATGGAAACAAGCTCCAAGTGTGGGAGTTACTCTCTGAGGTTGAATCTTTGGAGAAGGTCAACTTCCTTAATATAAGGATGCACCTACACTACCACTTTGAAGGAAAAGGGAGAAGGAATGCATAAAATTAAATTTTTGAAGGGAAAGGGGGGTGATGCACCAGATAGAAATAATGATTGCAACTCTATCTATAACTACATAAAACATGAATAAATCACCTATATACATAGATCTTGGCTCAAATCTACTCTTTCAAAATTCACATGAAGGTAAAACTAATGAAATGTTGCGAGGAAAAAAATTCACATGACAACATTTAGTAACAGGCTACACATGATATGCAAACATGAAAGAATAAAAAAGAAATAATCCATACAAGGCATAAGATTCACAATATATCAGACTAGCAAGATGAGGTAGAAGCTAAGTTTTCTAGTCATGAAAGGAAAAAGTTGCAGAGCATAGTGTTGCTACAAAATACAAATAAAGAAGAACCTGAAAAACATATTTACAACTTGCCCTTATAGATCAGGCATAACTTAGATCTAAAATATGGAGTTCAAACCCCACAAGATGGAGTCAAGTTGTGGAGAGCAATAAATGAATATAAGAGTAAAATCTAATCTTGAATTCAACTTGTTGTAGTGAAGTGATAGGAAGGGCAAAACAAATGCACCCAACCGCAAGAAATCAAATTCCATGAGACTTAATCATTAAAATTAATAAAGAGGAACAAAGATGTAAAGATTTCATGCAAATAAGGATGAAGAATGTCATTCAGTATTAAAGAACAATCCCTTTCACCTATCATGACTGCAAAAAATAAATTTGCACCTTTGTCAAAAAATGTGGGATGGGATAACATGCAATGTTAACTTACCATGAAAACCACAGAGTTAACCCATGTGGAATAAATCTAATTTTCCCCCAATAAGATGAACTATCGATGTAGATCTTCATTTTTAAATAAATGACCTAGATGCTATGAAAATATCCTCAATAGATGAATAAAACACAACCATAGATCAAGATCTCAATATAACCATGAATAGCTGAGATGCACTTGAAATACCCACAAGATGATTCCAGATCCAACAACCATTGTATCTTCTCAAGAGAAAAGGGAAGTAATGTTTAAATATGGGAACCATCTACTTAAAAGAAACCCAACACAAGAAGGATTCACCACATAGCATGAAACTATTAGCTGACACATTTCTTGAATGTTTGGTTGAAGAGGCAATAATAATTTCAGAAAGAGAAACAAAATCATTCACCAAAATGGAAAAAATAGTTAATGCAAAATGTTTACCCTACCATAAAACATGTGTTAATGCACAAATTGGTACATGAAGGAAAACATTCCAAATCAATCAATGAACAAATTGAACTATCTTAGCACATGAAGGAACTTAGCGAACTTGAGATGTTAACCCAACCAAAAAGAATCTAGCCCATTGAAGATCTCTTAGATTAGTTATCAATGATAGGCTAAATGGGGGGCAAAAATGGCCAACATTCTTGGTGACTTAGAGGGGATGCTTTCCTACTAAGAATAAACTAGTGGTCCTAAGCAATCCATTGGGCATAGAGTCACCAAAAGAAATGAAATGTTATCCCACCCGTAACTCCACAAAATTCTACAACTAGAAAAAAACAAAAACTACTCCAAAGAGATCTAGAAAAGGGAGAAAATGTGCTTGTGCACTTCTTAGAAAACATTAAAAATGCCTACTTTAATAGGTACAAGAATTTACAATTACAAAAGTCAAACAAAATCATTAACTGGCTTGTTGAAATATTTTCTTTTCCTTACAAGTTGATTTTTTGTTCAATGCATAAGGGTAGCTAAAAATGGAAGAAAGCATAAAAATTATGTTGTTGCATCAAACACCTCCTTTCCAGTAATAAAAATTATGAAGATTCTCTCCAACATTTGAATGCCTCAATACTGAGAAAAACATGCTTTCTCTTCCTTGTGGTTTTCTCCCTCAGACTCTAGAATGAGCATGACCAAGGGCAACTTGCATTGTTGTAGAGCTAGATGCCTAATGGGGTATCCTCTTGATGGTTCTTGGTCTAAGGAATCACTCTTTACCATGTTGTTGTGATCCACAACACTTGTATCCTCTTGGCCAGTAAGGGCTAGCTCTGATGGTATGTATGGTAGTATGTGTGTTTCTTCATGTTGCAACTACAACATGTATTCCTCCTCAAGCCCATCTAAATCCTTACAAACAAGGGGATGCACCTCTTGTACTTGTATAATCTCTTGTGATGTGGGAGGGAGGGGTGGTTGTATTTCTTCTACCTCTAATGTAGCACTCATCATGCTCATCAGCCTCTCTTGTAGCTCCTTCTCACACCATTCCTTTTGTGCAGCCAACTCCCTTGCAAGAACTACTTCATGCTCTTATTTTTGGGCTTCTAGCCTCTTTGAAAATTCCTCTTCAAGCCTCCTTGAAAGCTTTGCTTCAAGTTGTTGCAACATCATCTCTCCCTCTAGAGTGTGTAATGGTTCTTGAGTAGCAACTTATACCTTCTAAACTTGGGGCAACAAAGGCAAGACTTCCTCCAACATATCATGGGAGACCTTAAGCTACAACACATGGTCTAGACTTTCTTCCTTTTGCAACATTCCCTTAGGTTCCACCCTAGGCTCAAAAGCCAAATTCTGTTCCTTAAGAGTAAGAAAAACCTCATCATTCTTTTCCTCCTTGACCCCTTGTTGCAACACATGTTCTTCAATTGGCAGATGCTCCTTTGGTGTCTTTGATGTGGAAAAAGATATATCCACTTCTTCATGATAAAAAAAGAAGGGAAAATAATCATTTTGGGGATCACCATCATTGACATGTGGAGGTTTCTGAACTATAGGCTAAGGCTTAGGGTAGCTTGAAGTGGAAATCTGAGGAGGGCTACCTTGTTTGAAGCTAGAAAATTTCCTCCTTGGAGGCTCTTGCACTTCAACCTTTTATACTTGGGCAAGCTTAAGCTTTACCTCCTCCAACTCCCTAATTTTTCTTTCTCTTTTGTTGTTGATCCTTATCTGCCTCTTTTCCTCCTCCCATTAAAATTGGGAGAGAGCTTCCAAAGCTATTCTCAAAACTATTGTAATCTCACTTACCACCTCATAAGCATCAGGACCATGAAACCATGTCTCCCTATCTCTATGCATTGCATCAACCCAAGATTTCATGAGGAGCATGAATTAGGCAAGGTTCCCATCATATGAAGGTTCATAAGGGCTATGGACCTTTTCAAAAGTTCTTCCTGGGTTGGAATAGTCAAAGGATAGAATGTCTATGCAGCTATAGAGCTCCTCCATCATGGCCTCAGGAATGTTATAAGGTTTGGTGGACAACTGAGTGGGCTAGTCATTTGGTACTACAAGGAGGACTAAAAATAAGGAGGAATCTACAAATGAGCTTGATTTCTCCTCCCTTTGGTGATCTGGATAATCCTATTGTTCATAACCAGGTTGTGACTAACATAGGGGACAAGAAGGGTGAGGAATAACCTCTCAATAATATGGGGGAAAGTAGGTATCATTTCTATGAAAGGGATTCATGATAAGACATTTAGGAAAAAAAGTTCATAGAAATATTGAAGAAACATAAAAATTGAAGATCATACTAGCACTTGGTCTATATGAAACCATATAGATGCATAGAGTCACCATGGTGTTAGATTGAATGCCTCTAAAAGCTGATTTCACTAAGAATAACACCCAAATTTTTAGTGCTTAAGATTGGATTGGCTTCTGGCAGACTTGTGTAGTTGAAAATGATTGTCCCACTGAGTGTGCCAAAAATTGTTGACACAAATGTCTGCACCCTTGCCTGAGGATCTACTTCTCAAGCAACCTTGTGTAACATGGAAACAACCTCCAAATGTGGGACTTGTGCTTTGAAGCTGAATCTCCAAAGAAGGTTGACTTCCTTACTATCAGGATGCACCTACACTACCACTTTGAAGGAAAAGGGAGAAGAAATGAATAAAATTAAATTGTTGAAGGGAAAGGGAGGTGATGCACTAGATAGAAATAATGGTTATAACTCTATCTATAACTGCACAAAACATGAATAAATCACCTATATACAAAGATCTTGGCTCAAATCTACTCTTTCAAAATTTACATGAAGGTAAAACTAATGAAATGTTGCAAGGAAACAAATTCACATGACAACATTCAGTAGCAAGCTACACATGATATGCAAACATGAAAGAATAAAAAATAAATAATCCATACAAGGTATAAAATGCACAATATATCAGACTTGCAAGATGAGGTAGAAGCTAAGTTTTCTATCCATGAAAGGAAAAAATTGTAGAGCATAATGCTGCTACAAAATATAAATGGAGAAGAACTTGGAAAACCTACTTACAACTTGCCTTTATAGATCAAGCATAACTCAGATCTAAGCTATGGAGTTCAAACCCCACAATATGGAGTCAAGTTGTAGAGATCAATAAAAGAATATCAGAGTAAAATTTGATCTTTTAATCCACTTGTTGTATTAAAGTGACAGGAAGGGCAAAACAAAGGCACCCAACTATAAGAAATCAAATCCCATGAGATTTGATCATTACAATTAATAAAGAGGCATGAAGATGCAAAGATTTTGTGTAAACAAGGCCAAAGAATATCGTTCATCATTAAAGAACAATCCTTGTCACATGTTATGGTCGTAACAAATAAATTTACACTGTTATCAAAAAATATGGGATGGGATAACACACACTGTTAACCCGCCACAAAAATCATAGAGTTGACCCGCATGGATTAAATCTAATTTTTTGCCAATAATTTGAACCATCCATGTAGATCTTCATTTTGAAATAAATAGCCTAGATGCTTAAAAAATCTCCTCAATAGATGAATGTAAAATAACCATAGATCAAGATCTCCACATAACCACGAACAACTAAGATGCACTCAAAATACCCACAAGATGCTTCTAGATCCAATGATCATCATATCTTCACAAGAGAAAAGGGAAGAAATGAAAAAATATGAGAACCATCTAATTAAAAGAAACCTAGCACAAGAAGGATTTGTGACAAGGCATGGAACTTTTGGTCAGCACACTTCTTGAATGTTTGATTGAAGAGGCAACGATGATTTCGTGATTTCAGAAAGAGCAACAAAGTCATTCTCTGAAATGGAAAAAATGGTTAATGCAAAATGTTAACCCTAGCAAAAAACATGTGTTAACCCACAACTCAACACATGAAGGAACTGAGCCAATTGGAAATGTTAATCCAACCAAAAACAATCCAACCCATTGAAGATCTCTCAGGTCGGTTATCAATGATGGGCTGAATGGGGGGGTATAAATGGCCAACAGCACACTTAAAGAATTTTCAAAGTAGAACATAGTGATACAATCTATTTGGTCTCATTTATCATGGATTTAGAGTTATGACATCCCGAACAGGGCTATCGATCAATCTACACTTTTAAACACCAGTAAAATTTCACAAATTGCATTTGGAATCACATTTGAAAACTACTCAAATAGATTCATCATAGGATTGAAACTAGAACATAATAAGTGTTTGACTCATAGAATACAATACAAAAGGAATATTTTCATTTTGGTCAACTGGATAAAAGTTATAATAGGTCAAAAGGGCTTCCCAAAATTCTAAGCAACATGCATCTACATGACAACAATACACAACTAACTTTGAGGGATATAAAACCTAGTGAAAACAAATTGAAATGATGCTTCACTAATATGTATTTTCATTAATATAATTAATATAATGATAATGTAAATTATATATATATATATATATATATATATATATATATACATATATATATATATATATATATATATATATATATATATGAATCATTATTATATTAATTAATCTCACAAGTTTATCCTACGAAAGCTACCAAACATCAACATCCTTGTATAGTCTACTTGGATTCGCAACATGGTAGAACCAATTCTTTTTGGTCTCCATGAGGGTGATCCAAAAGGACTCTTCTTCATAATCCTTATGTGTATTTATTCCATTCTGTTGTAATTCTACTTCTTATGGAGATGCTAGCAATGAATGTTGATGATATTCTTTGGGGAGTATCTAAGGTAGTTGGAGAAATTATATTGCATTCATGACTAAGTTATTCATTAATGTAAACATAGTATTGACTCTATGAAGAGTGATAGTAAGACATAATGAGTTTAAGCTAGCATAGATAATTGGTATTAATTGGAGAATTGTGCAATTCCGGGAACGTTCTACTATGAGTCTTGAATACATAGTTAAGTGCACAAGAATAGATATGAAGACATTCTTAAGTTATGTGATGTTTGGTGAAGATTGTTTCATAATAGAGCATGTAAGAAGCAATTTTTAATTATCATGTTATATCTTTTAACAGGGGTGTAATCATGATATGTGTAGTTAGGTACAAGAAGAAGACAACTTCCTGGTAACATAGTTAACTATGCAATATCTAGATTGCATGTGTAAAAGAATTGTTGGTTACTGGGAGATGACTAAGTTAATTAAGTGTTTATCTTATTTAGGTCCTTTTTAGTTAATTGGAAAAGTTACATAGATGACTCAAGTCATTATTTTAAGGACATGGTATAAAGGAATAATGTTTTCCTTATTTATCATATTGAAGAAAATAAGATCAAGTGAACAAGTGAAATGTATTTGATAAATGCGAGTAAGAGATCCAAGAGATTATTGGATGTGGAGTTGGTGATCTAGCATTGAAGATCAAAATAGAGGTTTGGTCCAGTTGACAGGACATAGGAAGAGGAGAGTATAAGTATAGTTCATTCTATTATTCTGCAAATAATAATATAGAGATTAGTTAGATAGTAAGTTCAATGATCTTTCCCTTGAGGCTATTTGGATAGTGGGTCCTTGTACCTTTTACAACTCCTTAAAAGGGTTGGCACAACTCCTAATAGGGTTGGAATATCCTAATAGAGATTCAAAGTCTCTTAACATAGATTGATATGCACTGAATGTTTTTATAGACTCCTAATAGGGTCCATCCTCTAACAAGGAATATTTATATTAGTACAACATCTTGTGGGTACCATCCTCACCAGGGTTTTCCCTCTAATCAAGGGTTTTCTAGTTAACATATCTAGTGTTATAGTGCATAAAGTCCTTGAAGAAAAATCTTAATAACTGAAGGAGATCTATGGTGAACTATAGAAAGGAAAGTCAATATTTGATGGGATTAACTATAACAACTAGAAACAAAAGATGAAGACAAATCTGTTGTGTATGGATCAAGGATATTGGCTAATCATAAAGACAACAAAGATAATAGTTGAAGAAAAGTATTTTGAGAAATGCACCGAAGAAGAAAGAGAAGTGTTCATGTGCACCTTGAGAGAAAAAGAGGCAATTTTGATAGCTCTTCCAGAAAATGACTACAATCAGGTAAAATCTTTGATCACAACCAATAAAGTTTTGAAAGCTTTAGAATCTATTTATGAAGGTGATAAGCATGCAAAAAGGATTAGATTACATAATTAGATATATTTATTTCAAGAAGCTAGAATGATGGAAGATGAATCCATTAGAACATACATTGGTAGAGTATCATAAATTGTTGTAGGAATTAAAGCTTGTGGAGGTACAAAAGATGAAGATGATATCATGTAGAAGATCTTAAAGACTTTGACACTATAATTCAAGCAAGTAGCAATGAAGATTGAACAAGTGATACCTTTTAGTGATATTTTTCTAAAGAGACATTACTTGGAAGATTGGAATCATCAAAAGTAAGTTTGAAACAAGTGGAGATCTACCTAAAATTGAGACATTATTCAACACATTAAGCATGAGGATGAATCTTTCCTAAAGTGTACGTACCGATGGAAAATTTGCATGTAGTAGCAGAAGAAAATTAGAGGAAGAAGAAAAGATTGAGGAAGGTATTGCACTACTTGTGAAAAGATAACATGATGGTGAGAGAATCTTTAAATGTTGGATTTGTAAAGAATATGGCTAGTCTTCATGTAAATGTCAGGTAAGAGAGTTAAGAATTTTCAAAGAAATTTTTAGTCTAGGATTCCTAGAAAATATTTGTATGCAAATGATGAAGGAGATGAATCTGAAAAAAAAAGAGTGAAGTGATGAAGAACTAGGATTTGTTGCTATCAAGGAAGAAAGTTTTGAAAAAGAAGTTATGGCTTTAGTATCATGAGTTGAAAAGAAAGGAGATTGGATTATAGCTTATGGTTGTTTGCATCATATGACAGGTGATATGAAGAACTTTGTTAAATTTAACAACTATGATGGAGGAATAGTAAGAACTAGAGATGCAACTTGGCATTTTAAGGGAATGAGATCTATTACTCTTTATGGTAAAACTAACACTGTTGATGTTTACTTTGTTGATGGTTTGAAATAAAATCTTTTGAATGTTGGACAACTTGTGGACAAAGGATATCAGTTACAATTTACTGAGAAGACATGCACTAACAAAGAAAAAGATGGTAAGATGATTGGTACTGGTACATGATCCAACTGTAATGAATTTAGCTAAACCTTACTAAAATGATCTATCTAGTTACACAAGTTGATAATAGTTGGCTTTGGCATCAGTCATTATATCATATAAACATTGACAATATTGTGAAAGTAAGTACTACATTTGCAAGAGATTTGCCTGAAATTATGAAACACACTAACATGGTTTTAAGGAATGTGTGATGGCTAAGAGGAAAAATATTTATTTTCCAAGAAAGAAGTTCTATACAATAGAAAAGTTGGAGATTGTTCATATAGATCTGAGTGGTCCTACGAAGACAAGAGGGTTCTATGGTGAAAGGTATTTTATAATTCTTGTCGATGACTTTACTAGGATGATGTGGGTAGGATTCCTTAGAGAAAAGTTTGAGGCATATGAGAAGTTTAAAATATTCAAGAATAGAGTTGAGAATGAATCTAGTTTAAAGATGACAGTTGGCTTTGGCATAAGAGATTTTGTCATATAAATTTTGGCAATATTGTGAAAGAAAGTAGTACATTTGCAGTAAGAGATTTTCCTAAAATTGTGAAACCTACTAACATGGTTTGTAAGGAATGTGTGATGGTTAAGTAGAAAAAGATTTCTTTTCCAAGAAAGAAGTTCTCTACTACAAAAAAGTTGGAGATTGTTCATACAGATCTGAGTCATCCTACAAAGACAAGAGGATTCTATGGTGAAAGGTATTTTGTGATTCTTCTTGATGACTTTACTAGGATAATGTGGGCAACATTCCTTAGAGAAAAGTTTGAGGCATTTGATAAGTTTAAAATACTCAAGAATAGAGTTGAGAATGAGTCTAGTTTAAAGATAAAATGTTTAAGATTTGATAGAGGTGGAGAGTTTACATTAAATGAGTTTAAAAGATTTTTTATAGATCATGGTATTAAAAGACAACTTACAACACCTAAGACACTTGAAAAAAATGGTGTATCAGAGATAAGAAAATAATCAGTAGCTAAAGCAACAAGAGAAATGTATCAAAGAAATTTTGGAGACAAGCAATGAATATAGTAGTATACACCATAAATAGAGTGCAGATCAGAAAAAGGTACATATAAGACACCTTATGAGTTATGGTTTGGACATGCACCATCTGTTAAGTATTTTAGAATTTTTGGAAGTAAACATTACATAAAGAGAGATGATGATATTAGTAAGTTTGATGCAAGAAGTAATGAAGGTATGTTCCTTGGTTATTCACTAAAAAGAAAAGCTTGTAGATATTATAATCATAGAACTAAGACTATTGTTGAGAGAGAAAATGTTGGAGTGAATGAAAAGTTTGGAATTCAAGAAAGGATACTTGTTTATGATTCTAATTATGAAAAAAATCATATAACTAATCATGAAATTGATGAAGTTATCATTAATATTAACAATAACTTGCAGAATGAAATCTGGTTGAAGAACATAGATTTGAGCATAGAGTAGAAGAAAGAGTTGAGTTGTCAACTCCTAACATAAGTATATCAAATAATCACCCTCTTGAACATATCATTAGGAGCAAAAATAGAGGATATTAGACAAGAAATCAGGTAAATGAGGAAGTATGTGAATTATATCTATTTTCTCAAGTTGAACCAAACAATACAAAAGAGGCATGCAAAGTGTTATGGGAGCATCCTGGGTGCAAGGGCAATCTTGCATCACCCAAAAATATTTTATTTTCAGTCTTTTCTATTTTAATAAGGACTAGTAGATAGGGTGGTTACTATTTATGGGAACTTACTATTTTTAGTAAGTTTGTCATATGAGCTCAGAATGTTCTCATTTTCTATAAGAATGTTCATTTTAGAGTTGTAAGCCTACCATAAAAATTTCATTACTCAAGCATTAGTATCAGAGAACTTATTACAGATTTTTGGTGGAAAAATTTGTAGAAAAATCTTTAGGCTCACCGTTGGAGGCCTTAGAGTGCCCGGATGAGGTCCAAAAACTCAACAAAAGGGTACTAGCACAATTTTGAGCCTATAGATCAGAAGCTAGCATTTTTAAAAAGTGGTTATAATAGCCAATCAGAGCAACGGTTTGTGAGTTATGGCCGTCAAAAGTTGGGCAACTGAAATTTCTAAATTAATTTGTCAAAGATGTATTTGGCTGACTTTATGTGTATTGTTAGGTTCTATTAGCCCTAGGTATTAAGTTTGAGCAACTAGAACCTTCCTGGGTGGCATAAAATTGCCTATTTAAGAAAGGTCGAAACATTGTCTAGGATAGCTCTAAGTGATAGTTCGTAGCTTGTCTTGCAAATTATTGTACTAAAGGCACCCATGTGGGTTAGCATATTGTACTTATGAATTTTTTAATTCTACATTTTTAGTGCAAATAAGAAGTCCATATTTTGTTCTTGCATTCTCTATTGTTTCTATGTTTCTGTTATGAGTTATGGTGTTAAGGGGAGCTCCATGCATCAAGTGGTATCAGAGCTAGAGTTCTTGAGTGTATGGATAGATCACAAAATATGAGGTAGTTCGCACCAAGACTATGATTTGGGCTGAGCATATAGATAGATTGCTGATTGTGAGGTATTTTACACTAGGATTTCAGTGGAAGCACAAAAATGCCTCCACAAAGAGAGCATGGCAGAAGAGTTGTAGGTGTTACACTTGATGGTTTTCAAGCCCTCCAAAGACAAATGCAAGCATTAGAAGAAAAATGTGTAGAGGAATGAATCTTCCCATAAGAGATGAAAGTAAGGATGAGGATGAAGTAGAAGAAAATGCCAAAGTAGAGGTAGTTCTAAATCTAGAGGAAGAGAGGCTTTTTAGGGCCATCTCCAAGATTGGAAAAAGACCTAAGTTTGAGGTTCCCACATTTTTGAGAAATCTTAATCCATTGGAGCTGATTGATTAGATCAATGAACTAGAGGAGTACTTTGAGTATGAAGATATTGATGATCCTGATAGGTTCAAGTTTGCGAAGGGAAAACTAAAGGGACATGCGAAGATCTGGTGGCAGTAGGTTTAGTTGGAGCGAAATAGAAAGGGAAAGGACAAAATCATCAGATGGGATCGAATGAAAGAGAAGCTAAAGTGATAATCCATTCCCATGGATTATGAGCTTGATCTATTCAAGAAAATGCAAGGGTTGAAGCAAGCGGGAAAATGTTTTCAAGAGTATACCAAAGAGTTCTACTAAGTTCTCATTAGAACTAGCCATGCAAAAGATGATAAGGAGAAAGTCACTCATTATCTTAATGGGTTAAGGCCAAGCATTTAGGATGAGCTAAGTTTGGTTTGAATGAGTAGCATTGAGGAGGCATACCAGTTTGCCCTAAGAGTTGAGGAGAAACTAAGCAAGAAGTCTGACAATAAGAATAGTGGAAGAGGTTGTTGGGACTAAAAATTGCATGCTCATTTTTTAGTACCATTGAGAATTTTAAGGCCAATAAATTCTTTTTTGATGCCTATGTACCCAGATGTACCTTTGAGGCCTAAGAGGTGTTCAATGCTTCTAGCACCTTCCATTCAATCTGTCTAAGCATTCCATGAAGTTAAATTACCATTCTGAATCATTTTGTGAAGTCTTGTTTTGAGCAAGTTTCAAATCTGCATTTACCCAAGTGTCAAATAGTGACAAGAGGGCTTGTTTGCATCTAAATATCTTTTACCCAGAAATGTTTCATGATTCACTGCTGTGGGAGTGTCTAGTGTCCATATCCAAGAACCTATGTTTCAGATTTTGAGTTGTTTTGAATTTGTTTGGCTAGGTTTCAAATCCCTCAAAGTTGGTAATTTACTATTTTCATGCTGATGCAGTTAATTCTGAATTTTGGGAGGCCCTGTTTAACGAGTTATAACTTTGACCCAGCTGACCAAAATGATAAAATTCCTTTTGTGTTGCATTGAAGATGTCAGAGACTTGTTATGTTTCAAGTTTCAGCTAATGGTGAATTTTTTTGATTAGTTTTCAAACGTGATTCCAAATGTAATTTCTATCTTTTTACTGGTGTCATTAAGTGCAGATTAGTTGGAAGCCCTGTTTGTGACGTTATAACTTGACATCCATGATTGCCTAGACCAAATGGATTGTACCATTGTGTTGTCCACTAAAAATACTCCAAGTGTGTCAATTTGTAAGTCATGAAGAATTTGTATGCACACTTTTCCAAGTCCATTCCATTTGCAAAAAATCACTTTTTTGCCATTGTTTCAATCTGCAAAATTGGAGTAGCCCGCTTTGACCGCTCGCCATTTGTATCCTGTTATTTTTCATAAGCCCAAATCACAGATCCATAATGTGCTCATGATAGTGAACTGACACCCCAATTTTTGTCATCCCATGTGTCAGTTTACCCAGTTTTCAAAGCTGAATCTGAACCCAGTTTATTGCTTTCTGACATATTTTCTTGCAGGCAATTCTAAGAGGTCAACTTTGACAGCGAATATATTTTGATCCTAAATTCGTCATGAGACAATATTTGATAGGGTGCAAGAATGCAAAGCAAAGAATTAGTGTGTTAGTTTTTAGAGCCTGATCAGGTGTTCTAGTAAGTTTTTAAGGCCAGTCAAAGGACCTCCTGGCACAAAGTCAACAAGTTGTAGAAAAGGGTGAAAATGAGTTTTAAAAGTCAAACCAATGATATAGATTATTTCTAGTCGAAGTCAAGTGTTAAATGGATTAGTTTAAGAAGTCAATTGTTTGAAATGCAAAATTTTTTTAGCCGGACCCATTTTGGGCCCAACTAAGCTTCATCATATTTATAGGGCATCGTGGGATTTTCAAGGAAATGAAAAGGATTGGGATGAATATTTTTTATTAAAACATCATGATAAAATAACAATATAAGTGATGGTGGTATGATTGGGACATAAGGATAAACTAGTTTGATTAAGCCATGAAGACTTTTTGTTTCAAGAACTTACAAAGAGAAACTTCTCAAGGAAGTCATACCATGAAAAAAGACATGATTGACAAGATGGGATATGAGGTGAAGCTTGTTCAAGTAACATAGAGAGTGAATGAGGCCTACTTCACACAATTATACTTAAATAAGATATGAAGTATTGGCTAAAAAAGTTTCAAAGCTAAATGAGGAGTTTTTTCATCTCCAAAGCAAAGTGAGTGTGTTTCAAATAGATTATCACCAAGTTCAAAATGAGAATGAGCAACTTGTCAAGTAGTTATTTGATCGGACATTTGATGTTTTTCTAGATAAAGAAGGTTTGGATGCATTAATGGAACCAAAATCAGGTCCTAAATTAGGGATTCAATTTCATTCTAAGGTTCAAGGTTTGTTTGAGACTATTGCTAAAGAGAACAAATTGTGGGAACAAAATGCCCTTGGTGAAGACCTATTGAATGGTTTAAAAGATCTAGAATTTAGAGCCAAAGATGGTATGGAACATCTTTTGCCTAGCCATAGGGTGCAGATTATGCTAGGCAAGTGTGGCATATCACTTTTCAACTACAGGGTTGTAATTATGGATTCTTATGAAGGATTTGGACCTTTTTCCTATAGTTGTGGAGTTTTTCTAGTACCAAAGAGGAAGGACAATGGAAAATTGTAAAAAATAGAGGAAAATTACACCTTTCTCCATAGAAGGAGCAACCCATAGTTAAAATGCAAAGTGGCAGGGGCAATGTTCACGGCTAGAGGAGTCCACGCTAGAAGCAGGGGGCATCAAGCATGTAGAGGTAGAATGGAAGCCATCCACGCATCAGAGGTAGAGACCACTCACAAATAAAAGAGGAAAAAGTGCCAAAGATTTAGAAGCCATCAGTTTGGAAGAAGACTATAAGAAAGAAGCTACATGCTTGAAGGCAGGAAGGCAGCGTTAAGGGAGAAAACACAAGAAATAAAAGAGGCATAGTCTAAGCATAGGAAGCCTCTGCAAAAGGTTTAAGTAGATAATTGAAAGATTCTAGAGGATTAAGCCACAACTGCAAGGAAGCCAAACATGCCCACTACAGAAAGAAATCAGCTAAGAGGGGAGGTAGTTTTAAGACAAGCCATTGGGGGAAAGCAATTAATTCCCATACTGAAGCCAAAATGCATAAGTAGTAGGAAGGCAACATGAGATATTGGCCACCAAACTAAGAGCAAAATAGAGAGTTTGAAAGAAAACTAGAACCTTTTGTCCCACCTTCTTTATGTGGAAGAGCTTTTAAATGTTTAAATATGTTTCAAAACTAGGCATAAGTGTTTGAAAAGATGTGCCTTTTTAAAGGAAAAGCCACTTGCATGTGGGACCAGTTGGCTAGCTGGGGGCCACTTTGGTTAGATTTTTGACCAAGTGATGATGACTGATGATGTGGATCCAGAGGCACAGGATTGCGGAACGTGGCACATCCTATGGTAGACACATTCCTAAAATATGGAGCTATGTGGACGTTAAGTAATGAGGACATGCCCCCAGGTGCATGGTGAGGTGGCACATTGGGTCAGCATGAGATATGATGAGGAGGGATTATGTGGCAATTCGAGTAGTGAATGAAAGGCCACCACATGGAAAAAGGGGTCAAAGCATTGTTGACCGGGTTGGTACATTGGAGATGAAAATAAAGTATTTTAAATTGTTATTTTAAAATATTTTATTTTTAAAAATGGGTGCATGTTTAGAGTTTAAATTCTAAAAGATCTCCTTTTTCTAAAGTTCTAACTTTAGGACATTTAAATTTTTTGAAAATTTAAAATTTAAAGATTGTAGACAAAGAAGCCATAGTAGGGGGTATTTTTCAAACTGATATTCTGGGGGTTTTTGAGAGGCAAAATATGCAATGTTATATATTGCAAAAATCAAGAAGGGACAAACTATCTGAATATGAAGTTGGTTTTTGCACAGAATGTCACCAGTTCATGCTACAAAAGGTTTTCTCTCAGAGATTGATTTGTGTGTTCTGAGGGGTGTTTTGATTATCCAGTTGCAAAATTCAGTGAAAAAACATTTAAAACATGCTCAAAAGGTCTTATATGCAGTATGTTTCGATTCTATGATGTTTTTGCTTCAATTTGATTAAAATTTGCATCAAAATTAGTTATGGTGTTGAATTAGATATCTCAGATATTTCTTGCTTTTGGAAACAAAATGATGAGGATTTGATTCTGGCAGTTGAGGAGAGAAGGTAGAGAGATTCTTTTCATCTTCTTGAGGGAGAATTCTGAAGGGATACATGTCAACTGCAAATTCAATTTGAGAGTTTCCCTCTTCATACATATTCTTTCTTCTTCTCTAAAAAAAGGTTGTTGGTTGGTTTTCAATTCTCAGTTCTAGGAGCTCTGCTTAGGCTATGAAAACTAAACACCCAATATTTCTCTTGTATTGAACAACAATTTATGTTTTGTGCAGATAGTTCTTGTCTGTTAGGTGATTTGCGAGTCATTTCTGTACATCTTTCATGTATTTGGTTTCAAGGAAAACAAATAAAGAGTAGCAAAGGGATTTAAATTTAGTTTGAATCATGTCTCCTATTTGTGGATTTGTAATCTTTTCTAGTTTGTGATCAAAGAGCATAAATTGGGTTACATTTCATTTAGAAATGTATGTGATTGAAATATCTTGCTAGTGGAACAAAGAGCCATGTAATTGCTTGATGTTTGTCACAGGGTTTGTAGATTTCATGAAAGGATTGTCTAAGTATGAGATTCATTCTGTAGCAGATGTCTGTTCACAAGATGAAAGATAGATCAGGAATCTTGATGTAGGAATTATGTCAAAGATTTCCAAAAGGTGTATGGTTGTAATTCATTTAATTTCCCAATAGATAAGGCATTGATCAGATATAGTATCATTAGGTTTTGTTTCTCATACTTGGGTTTTGCTGTTATCAACATATTAAATCAATTTTCCCTTTTATGTTGAAAGCTATTCAAATTTTAACCCGCACTTAGCTTGCCATTTTCATGAGTTATGTTCTTAGCTATTTCATGCTTGTGATTTCTTGGTTAAGTATAGGAGAAATAATGGTTTTATCTGCTTTATATTAGATTCAGTATATGCTTTGATAACCGGTACCACATAAAGAATCTATAGGTCCACCCGCCTAGGTTTTGTAGAGCTTGAAGAAGAAGAAGGGTCAAGCCTTATAGTTGGCCTGGTGTCTGAAAGGGCATGTTGAAAATGGGAATTAGCTGCCCATAGATGTGTCTTGTTCTCATCAGGGTAATTGGAAACCTACAACGTTTTCAAACACCAACAGAGTTCACAGTGGAAGATCTAGTGGTGGTCATAATGATGATCAAAAGAATAAGGATAAGGCTGGAAGTAGCAGTTAGAAATAGAGGGAAAAAATTTCAATCATTTCCATGACCAAAATAATAGAGATCAGAGAAGAAGAGGTAGAGGACAAGGGTCTAGAAGAGGAGGCTTTTGTGGAAAATATTTTCACTACAGAGAAGAAGGGCATAGAGCATTTGAATGTACCTAGTGCCAAGGAAGGATAGATCAAAGAGAAAAAGGTTAGTCAAGAGTTGCACATGTTGATGAAGATGCCAGATCCTCACATTTTGAAGATACTAAAAGAGGAGAAGTCCTAGTTAAAAGAAGAGTCTTGTTGAGTAGCAAGAATGAACCTGAACAAAGAAGGAGCTTGTTTCGCACAAGGTGCAAATGTGAAGATAAGTGTTGTGATGTGATCATTGATGGTGGAAGTACTAAAAATTTAGTGTGAGAAATAATGGTCACCAAGTTGAAGCTGAAAAGGAAGAAACGCCCACATCCATCTATATTTATTGGGTGCAAGATGACCATAAGGTCATGATCAATGAGTAGTGCTCAGTGAAGTTCAAGATTGGAAGCTTCCAGGATGAGGTACTATGTGATATCATACCTATGGACATATGTCATATGTTTTTGGGTAGGCCTTGGTAGTTTGAAAGTCATGTTGTACATGATGGGTGAACAAATACCTACACTTTAACTAAGGATGGAGTGAAGCATAAGTTGAAGCCGTTGAAGGATAAAGAGTTTCTTAAAGGTGTGAAGCATGAGCATATGTTTTGTTGATGGAAAAGAGTTTCTTAAAGGTATGAAGCATGAGCATATGTGTTTTGCTATAATTCCTAAAGATAGTAAAGAAGAAGTAGAGGACGTACCTATAGAAGTTGTAGATATGTTGAGAGATTTTTCTGATATAGTATCAAATATTGTACTTGAAGGATTGATCAGTCACCAGATGGATTTGGTTCTAGGAGCCAGTTTTCCAAATAAGGCAGCGCATAGAATGACACCAACAGAAAGTGAAGAGTTGAATAGGAAAGTTCATGAGTTGTTGTAGAAGGGGTTTATTCGAGAGATTCTGAGTCCATGTGTTGTAACAACAGTATTAGAACCAAAGAAGAATAGAGAATGGAGGATGCGCATAGATTCTAATGCTATCAACAAGATCACAATAAAATATAGATTTCCATTGCCAAGGATGGATGATATTATGGACTATTTGAGTGGAGTGAAGTATTTCACAAAGATAGATCTAAAGAGTAGATACCATTAGATTTGTATTAGAGAAGGTGATGAGTGAAAGACTTCTTTAAAGACAAGGGAAGCACTATATGAGTGGTTAGTCATGCCTTTTGGGCTAACCAATGCACCGAGCACTTTCATGAGGCTCATGAATGAGGTACTGAAGGAGTTTCTAGGTAAGTTTGTCATTTTTTACCTAGATTATATATTGATCTTTAGTGAGACATTAGAGGAGCATTTGATTCATATTGGCAAGGTGTTTGATAAGTTGAGGGAAGAAAAGTTGTTGATAAACCTAAAGAAGTGTAGTTTTGTAAAGAAAGAGTTAGTGTACAAAGGATTTGTAGTGTTAGGAGAAGGTCTAAAAATGGACCTTGAGAAAGTGAAGGCTATCCTTGAATGACCTACTCAGAGGAGTGTGATAGAGGAAAGATCTTTTCATGGACTAGCTACATTTTATAGAAAGTTCATAAGAAGTTTTCATAGTATTTGTGGATCCTTGAATGAAACAATGAGAGGGGATAGGAAAGAGTTTAAGTGGACTATAGGAGTAGATAAGAGTTATAATCTATTGAAATAGAAAGTTACTAAGAAACCTATTTTAGAACTTCCTGATTTTAAAAAGGTGTTTCAAGTAGATTGTGATGCTTGTGGTACTGTAATAGGAGCTATTTTGAGCTAGGAACATAGCCTTGTTGCTTATTTTAGTGAGAAGTTGAATGATGCAAAAAGAAAATATTCTATTTATGATCAAGAATTTTATGCTATAGTTCAAGCATTAAAGAAGTGGGGACACTATCTTCTTCCTAAGGATTTTTTTTTGTATACTGATCATCAAGCTTTGCAATATTTGAGTAGTTAAGGAGAATTGAACCAAAGGCATTCAAAGTGGGTTGAGTTTTTGTAGAGTTATACATTTGTTTCAAAACACAAGAGTAGGAAGTCTAACAAAGTTGCAAATTCTCTTAGTAGAACATAACTTTTGATGACAAAAATGCAGATAGAGGTGGTTGGGTTTAAGGAACTCTGTACATTGTATCTAGATGATCCTAATTTTGGTGAAGCGTGGAAGCCTTGTACAGAATGTGTTACACTTGATAGGAAAAAGTGGTTGGGTTTCATGATCCAGGATAATATGTTGTTCAAAGGAAGCCAGTTGTGCATTCCTAGAAGTTCAATGAGAGAGAATCTCATCAAGGAGAAGCATAGTGGAGGATTGGCTAGACATTATGGTAGAGATAAAACCACAGCTTTGGTTGCTAAAAATTATTACTGGCCATAGTTGCAGCAAGATGTGGTGAAATCTATACAAAGTTACAAAGTATGTTAGATAGTGAAAGGAGTGAAGCAGAATATAGGGTTGTATCAACCATTACGTATACCAGAGAAGCCATGGGAGGATATCAACATGGATTTTGTTCTTAGATTACTAAGGACACAACACAAGCATGATTCTATTTTTGTGGTGGTTGACAGGGTTTCAAAGATGGCACATTTTATTCCTTGCAAGAAGACTAGTGATGATGTTCATGTAGCAGAGTTGTTTTTCAGAGAAGTGGGGAGATTACATGGTCTACCAAAGAGTATAGTTTTAGATCAAGATACAAAATTTTTTGGATATTTTTGGCATACACTATGGAAGAAGTTGAAGATATATTCGAAGTTTAGTTCATCACATTATCCACAGATTGATGGACAAACATAATCTATGCATCACAATTTGGAAAACTTGCTGAGATGCTTGGTTGGAGATAAACCAAAAGGATGGGATATGATTTTACCATAGACAAAATTTACATATATTAATTCTATCAATAGGAGTACTAGTAAATCACCATTCCAGATTGTATATGGCAGTAGTCCTAGAAGTGCTTCTAATTGAGGAAGTTGGATCAAGGAGAGATAAGTAGTGCTGAAGTAGAAGATTTTGCTAAACATTTGAGGAACATCCATGAGGAGGCGAGGAAGCACATCATAAAGATGAATACACAGTATAAGGCTAAGGTAGATGTGAAAAGGAGATATAAGGAATTTTAGATTGGAGATGAAGTCATGGTTCATTTGAGAAAGGAGCATTTTCCAGTGGGTACATATAATAAGTTGAAGATGAAGAAGTTTGGACCATGCAAGATAGTGAAGAGGCATGATTCTAGAAATGTGTATGAAGTGGAGTTGCTTGCTGAATTGAATATTTCACCAGTATTTAATATTTCAAATTTGACAAAGTATTATGAAGGAGGTGATGGAGATGAAGAAGAAAAAGTGTAGCAGAGCATTCTAGTAGGTAGTTTGGCTACAAAGGAGATTGAGGAGATACTAGACAATCGTGTTGGAAAAAGTACCAGAAACAAAACTTATGAGGAATATTTGGTCAAATGGAAAGGGATACCCATTTAGGATTCATCATGGCTAGTAAAGGAGTAGGTTAACCATCTTGGTTTTCCTCTAAACACCTGAGACATGACAGGGTCACTTCTCAAATTACCCTAGGTGTCTGATGCTAGAGCATCTTGGGTGCAAGGGCAATCTTGCATTAGCCAAAAAAATTTTTTTTAGTCTTTTCTATTTTAATAAGAACTAGTAGATAGGGTGGTTACTATTTATGGGATCTTACGATTTTTAGTAAGTTTTTCATACGAGCTCAGAATGTTCTCATTTTTCATAGGAAGATTCATTTTAGAGTTGTAAGCCTACCATAAAAATCTCATTGCTCAAGCATTAGTATTAGAGAAGTTATTGCAGATTTTTGGTGGCAAAATTTGTAGAAAAATCTTTAGGCTCACCATTGGAGGCCTTAGAGTGCCCGTATGAGGTCCAAAAACTCGATGGAAGGGCACTAGCATGGTTTTGAGCCTGTAGATTAGAGCTAGCATTTCCAAAAAGTGGTTATAATAGCCAATCAGAGAAATGGTTCGTGAGTTATGGCCTTTAGAAGTTGGGATATCAAAATTTCTAAAATAATTTTACAAAGATGTATTTGGCCAACTCTATGTGTATTGTTAGGGTTTTTCAGTCCTAGGTATTAAGTTTGAGCATCTAGAACCTTCTCAGGCGGCATAAAATTGCCTATTTAAGAAAGGTTGGAACATTTTCTAGGACAAATTTGGGTGATATTTCATAACTTATGTTGCAAATTATTGTACTGAAAGTGCCCATGTGTGTTAGCATATTGTACTTGTGAATTTTGTAATTTTGCATTTGTGGTCCAAATAAGAAATCCATATTTTGTTCTCATATTTTCTATTGTTTCTATGTTTCTATTATGAGTTATGATATTAAGGAGAGCTCCCCAGATCACAAAGATGAGCACTGGATTCAAGCAATGAAAGAAGAATTGGATCAGATTATCAATAATGAAACATGGGAATTGGTTCCAAGACCTAAAGAGAAAAATGTGATTGGAAGTAAGTGGGTATTTTGGAATAAGATGAATGAGAAAGGAGAAATAGTAAGAATCAAAGAAAGTCTTGTATGCAAAGGATATTCACAACAAGAAGAAACAAACTATGAAGAAACATTTACCCTTGTTTCCAGAATTGAAGTAGGAAGACTGTTTCTGGCTTATGCAACAAACAAGAAATTCAAAGTGTATCAGATGGATGTGAAATCAACATTTCTAAATGGAGAATTAGAAGAGGAAGTGTACATTGAATATCTTGAAGGTTTACCTTTGATAGAAGAAAATGATATGGTATGAAAATTGAAGAAGGAATTGTATGAATTGAAGCAAGTACCTAGAACCTAGTATGTGAGATTGGAGAAGTATTTAACACAATTGGGATTTATCAAAGGTACTACAAATAGTAATATTTATCTAAATGAAATAAGAGAAGGATTATTGATCATTGTAATATATTTTGATGATATAATATTTGGAGGTGAACATGAAGCAAGTGATAAGTTTGCTGATGATATGAAGAATGAATTTGAGATGAGCATGATTGGTGAGATGAAATTTTTCTTGGGTTTTCAGATTGTGACAAACAATGAAGGTATATTCATTTCTCAAAAAAAGTATTTGAAAGACTCGTTGAAAATATTTGGATTGGAGAGTTGTAAACCTATTGGTACACCTATGATAATTAGTCACAAATTATCTAGCAAAGATGAAACACCTACATTGGTGGATTACAATATCTGAGTCACGTAAGGCCAAATATAAAAAATGTAGTTGGAATAGTTGCAAGAATCCAAGCTAATCCTAGAGAGGCACATTATGTAGTAGTAAAAAGAATTTTTAGATATTTGAAGGAACACCTGATTTTTCCCATGGTACAATAGATCAAATGACTTTACTCTATGTGCATATACTGATGCAGACTAGGTAGGCAGTATGGATGACATAAAAATTACTAGTGATGGAGCATTTTTACTTGGAGGAAGATTGGTTTCTTGGTTATCCTAGAGAGGCACATTATGTAGTAGTAAAAAGAATTTTTAGATATTTGAAGGGAACACTTGATTTTGGCCCATGGTACAATAGATCAAATGACTTTATCCTATGTGCATATACTGATGTAGACTATGTAGGCAGTATGGATGACAAAAAAATTACTAGTGGTGGAGCATTTTTACTTGGAGAAAGAAACATAATTGTATCTCACAAAATATAAAAGAAGCAAAGGATGTTACAACAACAAATAACTATAATTACATTATTTGTATGAAACAAATGTTGAAGGATATCAAGATTGATTCTTTAGAAGCTGTTGTTATATATTGTGACAATACAAGCATAGTAAATATGTCTAAGAATCTAGTATTGCATTCTAAGACTAAGAACATATCTATTAAATATCATGTACTGAGAGAAAATGTTCTAGAAAAAGAAATCATATTGGAGTATGTCAGCACAAAGGAAAAAATTGTAGATATTTTTACTAAGTATTTACCTAAGGAAACATTTACGTATTTGCATGATATTCTTGGGGTTATGCCTTGCCTACCTTTGAGTAGATGATGCAAAGAGTGCATCATTCCAATGGTATAGATCACTATTGGACTAAATTTTGATGATTCCTATATGGGGGGAGTATCTGTCATGGGAAAAGTTGTTAAGGACTCTTGGTAATTGGTCTTGAATAGTATCTTTGGATACTTGAGCTAGTTGAAGACTTGGAGTAGACAATTTTCATAATGAGTCCCATGTCATTGATGTCAATGGGGGAGATATGCACATGAAAAAAATCCTCTAGGTGAATGGGGGAGAAAGAGTTGAATGGGGAGAGATGAGTACATCCTTATTCTTTATTAAGGAGATTTAGAAGGATTCATGTAAGAAAGGGAAAGGAATATCTCTATAGGGGAGATACACAACATGAAGAAATATTAATGCCAAAGGGTAAGATAAGTACAAATGGATAGCTTTTCTGGTGATTTTTAGATTTAATTGATGAAGAGCATTTGAAAAAGAAGAAAGACTACAACATCAGTGACTAGTTTGGTATTTATGGACTTAGATGTTTTTCATCTATGTTGTCATTAATTATGAAGGGGGAGCTTGTAATAAATTAATGATACTAATATTCTTTGGGGAGTATCTAAGGTAGCTGGAGAAATTGTTGCTTCATTCATGATTGTGTTTTTCATTGATGTCAACATAGTATTGACTCTATGAAGACTGGTAGTAAGACAGATTGAGTTTGAGCTAGCATAGATATTTGGTACCAATTAGAGAATTGTGCGATTATAGGAATGTTCTACTATGAGTCTTGATTAAGCAGTTAAGTGTGCAAGAACAAATATGAAGACATGCTTAAGTTATGTGATGTTTGGTGAAGATTGTTCCAGAATAGAGCATGTAAAAAGTAGTTCGCAATTATCACATTATATCTTTTAACATAGATAGAATCATGATATGTACAGTTAGTTATAGGAAGAAGACAAATTCTTGGTAACATGGTTAAGTGTGTGAGATCCAAATTGTACATGTGAAATAATTGTTGGTTATTGGGAGCCAATTGAGTTAATTAAGTGTTTATCTTTTTTAGGTCCTATTTAAATAATTGGGAAAGGTACATATCTAACTCAAGTAATTATTTTAAGGAAAAGGTATAAAGGAAGAATATTTTCCTTATTTGTCATATTGAAGAAAAGAAGATCAAGTGAACAAGAGCAGAGAATTTGATAAATGCGAGTAAGTGATCCAAGGGATTATTGGATGCAAAGTTGGTGATTTAGCATTGAAAATTAGAACATAAGTTTGGTTTGGTTAATAGTATAGAGAAAGATGAGAGTACAAGTAAAGTTCATTCTATTATTTTGTAAAGAATAATACAAAGATTAGCTGGACATTGAGTTTAGTTATCTTTCCCTTGAAGTTGTTTGGATAGTGAGTCCTTCTACCTTCTACAACTCCTAATAGGGTTGGCACAACTCCTAATAGGGACTCAAAGTGTCCTAACAAGGACTAATATGTACTAAATATTGTTATAGACTCCTAACAACATCCATCCTCTAACAAGGAATATTTATATTAGTACATCATCTTGTGGGTACCATCCCCACTGGGGTTTTCCCTCTGATCAAGGTTTTTCCTAGTTAACATATCTGGTGTTTTAGATTATGGTAAAAGTAGGTTTTGAAGGGGCCCTAAAACCCTTTTAACAAAAACAAGAAAGATAGGAAATTAAGACCACCAGGAATAGTCCTGAAACCTACTAAAAAGTAGAATAAAAATTAGGTTTTACAGGGACCTGAAACCACTAGCAAAGTTCAATAAAAGTATCCAAGTTTTACAAGGACCTGGAACTTGAAATAAAGTTTTACCAAAAAATAGAACCAGAACCAGAAATCAGAACCAAAAACATAGACCAAAAAAAGGACCTATACATAAATAGAAACAACACAGAAGACCCAAAGCTTCTATTGCAAATCCATAATCATCTTGATAGCCTCCTTCCCGATCGTAATAGTGTTCTCAATGGAGTTGGCAACCAAAGTCGCAGCAGCTTGCAAGGCTTTCTTCCTCAAAATTTTCCTTGTCCTCTTACTTAGGCCCTTCAAAGAAATAGTATCTTCATTTACTCTTTTTCCAAGGCTAGCTACAGAGGCACAAATGCTTGATGTTATCTACTCCATTTTTGTACCACTTTCCTTGATGAGCATTCTAAGATTTAACTCATAATCTTTAAGCTTTTTAGGGATATCTCCCATTTGCACCTCCAAGTGATTAATTATGGCCCGATCAACATCCTGGTTGTGTTGCATTATTTACACTTTCTTTTGTAGCCCCATAATTTCATTATAGATCCAAGAATCAACTTGGAGAATAGAGTCTGCTTTGAGCTTTGCAGAATGTAAGAAGGAAAGCTTGTTGTCCCTTTGCGGTGAGTCACAAATGTCATTAGTACTCTCAGTAGAGGAGAGCTAACCTTATCCATTTGTTCCTCCCTATCCATATGGACCTCCTCTCTATTCTCAATAGGGGCTTCTTGCTGGACTAGATCCTACTTTTGTTGTTCCCTAGTCTCCGTAGCATGAGTAGAAGCCAGAACCATATGATCCACATCCTTCATAGTAATTGGGTCATTAGTTAAGTTATATTTTTCTTTAACACCCCCCCCCCCCCCCCACACACACACACACAATCTGATTACCTTCATTGTCAGAGATGCTCTGTTCTGAGTTACCCTTTGATGTATCCTCCTCTTTTTCTTTGTCAAAATTTCCTTTTGTTTCTGGATATCCCTCCAAATTTGAGCTGAATTCCCCAACATTTGTCCCTTCCTCTTCATCTAGGATATCCTTCTCAAAACCCTCAGAACTCTCTGACTCAGACTTAGTTTCAACAATATGTTTATGAGAACTAGAGGGTTTAGGTTTTACCTTTTCTTTCCCTTTAATATTCTCATCCTTCTTACACTTCTTGGACTGAGAACCTTTCTAATTATTAGAAGAAGGATTCGAAGCAATGGACTTATTTTTACAAAAGCCCTCAATAAGAAGTATTAGACCTTCATGTAAAATAGGTCGAGACTCCTTTTTCCTATGGGAAAATAAACTTTGAAGCAACGAAAAATGCAGATAGAAAGGGAAAGAAATTCTATCCTTGTATCTAAAGTGGTTGAGGAAAACATAATGAAATTTGTGAACTCTTTTGTTCCTACCATCCAGGATAAAGTACTCACGAATTCAGCAAAGCACATCACGACATATACCTTTAATTTGCTCCTCATCAAAGAAGTCTCCACTCTTTTCCAGTTGCTTCTCCTTAGCATTCGTCTTCAAAAATTTTTTATAGGCCGCATTGGACATATTGGTCTATTTTGAGAACTTTATGCCACCCGTGGGGAGCCCTATGACCTAGGCAATGAAGTCCTCAGTAAGCTTCACAGTGACTCCATGGAGAGTGACTCTGTCATTAGCCCAATTTAAAAAGAAAGTGGTAGTGATATGGGGTTTGAGGCCATGGAAATGCTCTAGATAACTAACCACCTTCCCTTTCTAAAGAATCTTCCAAACATCCTGACGAGCCTTCCAGTCATCACATTTTTTGGGTTCTTGTTTTTACGACTCACCCCCCAATAACATATCTGGTGTTATTGTGTATATGTATTTTCTTATGGTTGTTGATTACATTTCTCACATGGTTAAGGATTATTAAGGTTGATAAATGTTATAATAATTGGATAACTAATTCACCCTCCCTCTCAGTTATCTTGGTGGACCTATATTTTTAACAAGAGAATCATGACATGTCATACTTGATAATACTTATATATTATCATATGATAGTATTGACCCTAGAGTTAGTAGATCCCTTCTGTGCTCTTGCATGTCATATTTTTATTTTCCTTTATTTGTGCACTACTAGGGGCATCTCATAGTGGAAACATATTTTGATCATTATACATAGACTCCTTAAATACATTATGCTATTAAAGTGTCAACAATGACTTAACATGGGGGCATATGTTCTGGTCATTATCACATTCCAATCATGGGGTAGTAAACATGGATTCTACGTCTATCTTGGGGTACTTTATCCTTAGTTGTTTAATATGATTCCTAATTTAGCATCAAATCTATACATTACTGCTTCATCCTTTCCTTTCAATTCACACATTTCATGAATCTCTTTATGGATTATGCACAATCCTAAAATATATATTTTCTATTCACATATTTAATCTAGGAGGTGAGAATCCTTGACACAGGGTCTCTCTTTCCTTCATATGTACACACTCTAAATCTCATCTATGGGCTATACATAAGTTTTTTCTAAAGTCCCATGTATGGGTAATGCACCCTTTCTAAACCTTGTCATGGTGACATGTATAATGTTGATCTATGGGTGGGTGTTTTGATGGGTTAACTAGTGGGTTACCACCCCATTAGACTATTTCAATGACATATTTTGTACTAGCTTCTTTGGTGATTCACAATAGGGTGAAAATTGTACTAGGTGAGATAATCACCTTATTATTTTCAGTTAGTGATCTCTCTCATTATTATTTGGGAGTTAGTAAAGTATCAAACCATTGGGGACTTGATTCTTTCTCTCCTAGATCTTAATAAGAGTATCATATGCCTTTTGCTCTACTTTACCAAGAGTTTATACTGAATCCATTCTTTCACTAAAGTGGGGGATAAGTGTACCATCTTAAATTGGAAGCACTCTAATTTAATCAAAGTTTAGCAGCTATTTGATGCAAGTTTATCATTTTCTCCTCCTCTTTCATTTCTTTCTCCCTTTTCCATCTTTTCTCCTAGGTGGAATTGGGGTAAAACCTAATAGATCTCCTTTAAAGATCCTATTTTCATGGTGATGAGCTGAAGATAGGATCTATTTTACCATAGGTCCTTCCTTTTTTTCCACCTCTCCAGTTGGAATCCAATCTTGGCATTAAAATAAGGTTACCTCTAAATCTGGACATGACTTCTAGATTCTGACACTTTTTTTGGGGTCCCTAGATTTCCCTAGGATTTTTCAGTTAGCATGTGGGAGTTAGTTAATTTTTATCTCTATTTAAAGCCTTCCATCTAATCCATTTTTCATAAGAACCCAATCATATCTTGACATTTTTCTCTCAAGTTCTCTTGCATTCAAATCCAAGCCTTCAAGCATCTATTCAAGAATTCTATTTAAGATCAATGATTCAAGCATTCAAGCAATTGAAGGAGTTTATCTAGCAAGATATTCTTTAAGGTCCTTCAGTACATCTCACACATTCATTCATCTTCATCTTCTTGGTCCAAATCCATTAGTGGAGACAAGCAAGTTGCATGACTCAAGAGATCCAATTTTGTAAGGTGAATTCATACATTTATTTTACATTCATGTTATTTTAGTTATTTTAGTTCAAGGTTAATTCCTAAATTCCCCATGAAAAATGAAAGCCCTTTTTATTGTAGGTTGTGAATCCCAAATTGATAAACATGTTAGAGATCAAAGTACCCTTTTTGGCCTTCTACAAAACTACAAAAAACATAATCAACATTAGAGATAATCAATTAGAGTTACACTACACCTCTGATGTACCAATTCATCCCTAATGCCCCAGTTCACCCCTCTGATAGATCATTGAAATATTTCTAGGTTTTGTCTAGCACATAGTTTCAGGCTTCAATCTGAATGTTTCTTCTCATTTTGATCATTATAGAAAACATAAAATAGATTTCAAAAGGTAATTTATTTTTTGTTCTTTTTCAATTCAATACCTCTTTATTTAGCATACACACATATTGTGGATCTTAAGAATTCTTGGTTGTCTTTCCCCTATTCTCCTACATCAAGTTTTATATTGATTCTCTTTGTTTAATTAGTCGATATTAATATTGCTAGACCTAGTCCTCAGGAATTGGGATTGAAAGGTCCCTATTTCCTTATCTCCCTTTCTATATAACACTCACAATAATAAAACAAAATGTATATGTAGGGCTATGTGATGAACTTAGGTTTTATGTCCTTGATTTACACTTCCTCTAGACCATAATTTAATAGAAAAAAATGAGAAATTAAAATAAATAAACACATCCACAAGATAATCCAATATTGAGACAAAGATATAGTCTTGTGGAAACCCAATTTGGGTGAAAACCATGATAATATTAGTACCCACTAAATGTTAACTCTTTTTAAGTACTCCTTGTTAGGAGCTTAACCCTATGAGCATTTTACAAAGTTATAATTAGGTGCCACTCCGTTAAGGGATTTACCTCTAGCCATGTTAGAATATTTACCCTATTAATAGTATCCTTGTTAGAGGACTTAGAACACTAGTTAAAATACCATCCTACTAAAGGATTTACAATAAAGGACTTGCTAGGATCTACCCAATTAAGGAATTTTACTACTATAATGATTAAGGATTAACATCTAGAATGATATGCTAAAACAACAACTCCTTTGACTTATTAGATCCATTATAATCCACACATTCACTTCAATTCATTCTCATCTACCTACTACCTTTATTATACTTTAAGAGTTATGGCTTCTACACAATGAACACACAATTATTTCACATTCATCAAATATATAATGTTAATCAAAACCCTAAATCCTCCCACCATCTTAGACTTTCCCTAACACATTTTAGTTTAAATTTCAAACATAGAATTCATATAACACATGCCCAAATACAAATATTGATGTTAAAAGCAATTTTTCTATATTGTGTCATCCCATAATTAATTTAATATTCAAATTCATTAAGAACAATCAAACACATTTTGACCAAATAAACCCTTCTTCTAGAATCTTCATGAAATTCTTGCATCAATCACTACAATTCAAGAGCATCATCACTGATCATTAAGAAATATCACCACATTGTGACTAATTCTTCTATACTCACTGTATAATCTATACCGGTTACTAATCCAAGATCTACCATTGGTAACTCAATAATACAAACAATTTTTCAATTCTTTTTTAAAGAATACATTACTTGCTCAATGGTCATCCAAATTAGTTGTGTTTGCAACCAAGAATATAAGGATCATTAAATACCTTGTTTTATAACTAATCTACTTAACTAATCATAAATGTCCATTCTAATCAAATCATATATAGCTTATCATTAATTATTCTAGAAGTTATATTGTCAACTTTCATTGAACCATAACTTGCACAAACTATTATATCAAGACTAGACATTACACATTTGACCTTTTAAGACATCTGCAAGTCTCTCATAAGGATCAATACCATTAAAAATGACTGAATTAACTTTTTCATCACAATTATAATAAGAAATATACTAGTAACACTAGGTCAATACTTTTCATCAATGACAACACATTGATTGATTTGTTGACGTTATGGTCAGTTTGTCTTTTAGTGACTCACACTTAGTCAATATATAGTTGCTATTGAGTTTCTTAATTTCTACTGATCTTTAGAACCTGTGTACATTTTATGCCGAGTGTAGCAGTGTCTACCAAGTTGTTTAGTACAAGTAATGGAAACTCTAGTGTTAACCGAGTTCCACAACATTAACCATGATCTCCAGTGTCTATCGAGCCAAAAGTGTTAGCAATGTGAATCTATTTTTGACCAAGCCATGGAGTGTCAACTGAGTGATTTAGTATATGTCAAGTTTTGCAGTGTTCACCAAATCACACAATGTTGATCGAGTTCAAGCTACTTAGAAGTGATCAATATGAACCAAGCCTCTTCATCAACTGAGTGCTAGATGATGTCGAGTGTTGAAATTGGTTACTAAGTATTAGAACATCATCAAGTTTATCTTCAAAACCTGAGTTACAGTAGTTAGGCCAACTTTGTGTATTTTGGTGAAACTTTTATTGTGGTGGACTCTAGCAAGTTATGATTTGGATTGGTATATATTTAATACATTGTATCATATCCAAATATGGAATACAAGCATATGATAAGCAGAAGTGTGAATTAAAGAAGGCTACATGAAGTATAAGGGACAATAAAGTATTATCTATCACAACAAGGTGATCATTACAATTCAAGGAATCTCAACCAACAAATTAGAGTTACAGATTAGAGATGAACCACTAGTTCATCCTAATACATGCATCAGTCAAATCCTTTAATGTGGTAGACTTAAAAATCTTTGATAAATCTCTTTATTGAGTGCATACTTCATTGTATGTTTTGTATATCCTTTCACAAGGTGGACCTCATAGTCCTTATTGCTCCTAACAGGGAAGATCATTAGAAGTGATCAATTGTAAGCCTTAACAAGCCAATTTTATACTGCAATACTAGATCTTATGGGTATCATCCCCACCCCAGTTTTACTTTCTATTTGGAAGGTTTTTGGGTTACCATATCTTGTGTCAAATTGCTATGAATGTTTATTTGCTTGCATTCTTTCATACATGCAATTAAATTAGAATATTATGTGAAGGATTAATTGGTGAAATAAGGTTAAGTTTTATTGGTTCTTGATTCACCCCTCCCCTCTTAGTAACCTTGCCTACCTCATATTTCCAACATTATTATCATGCAAGCAAATGTATATCATGAAAGATTCAAAAATCACTTCCCATCACTACATTAGTTATGCCAATAGATTACCCTAATTTTGAGCTAAGAACCAAAATAATTGAGTGATGACAAGAATACACAACATGAAAAAGAAAGATTGATTTTGACAATAAAACTAGGTTATGCTTGAGATATGTCTGATAGAATATTTTTTGTTTGATGATTGTAATAAATTGGACTAATAGTAGGACCAACAGGGTATATAAATATGTAAAGTTTTAGATTGTGATAAATGAGAAAGTACTCACAATCTAGGATTTGACTCACCAAATATAACTATTTATGTTGAATGTGACTCCCAAAGGTGACTCAAGATATGCTAAAGGTGAATCAAGAACTAGAATTGACTTAGGATCTACCAAAAATGGATCTCTAATTATTGGAAGAGAATTAAGATACCAAAGGTGACTATTTACACTAAAAATAACTTTTTGATGGACCTTCAAATTTTTTTTCTAAGTAGTCAACATGATAGGTCTAATGGTATACGATGAAGGTTACTACAATTTTTTTGTTGATGTCAAAGAGACAAGGAACCTATAAGACAAATCACTATTGATATGTACAAGATAATATCAGGTAGAAAGAAGGGTTATCAGAATGAAGTCATAGCTATCAATATAATGTGGAGTTATCAGAAAGAAGATAGTATTATTAGAGTATAGGAAGTCAAATATTAGATAAAGGAATTTTTGAATATTAATAACAACCAAAAACATGGAAAAATAACTTATGGAGAAAGAAAGAAGGATGAACCCTAGACTAAAAGTTTGATATTGCACCAAGGGATCAACAAAATTTAGCAAGAATATTAGATATAAGGGTTAAATAAAATTGCATAAGAGAGGGAAATGAAAAGAGAGATCAAGTGAAAATAAAGTTGAGAAGTGGAGTGATTGAAAGGATTTGTTAAGATTTCAAGGAAGCATAATCAACTCAATTAGCTTGTAAGGAATCCTAACCAGTTTTCTACAAGGTGTTTTAAATCCTTTAATAAGGTAGTCTATGATAGGTTTGTTAAGTTTGTATATGAATTTTTTGTAAATCCTTTAACAGGATGAATGCCACATAGGTATGATAAATTCTCCTTACAAAATAGTCTTAATAGGATGATAATACAACTCACATTGTATTAGTCACTTCTTACTAGGTGAGTCACTCAAAAGGTGACAATATTGTAAGCCTTAGCAAGTAATATTTTTGTACTATAATGAAGAATTTGTGGGTATCATCCCCACCATAGCTTTTTCCTCTGACCAAGGGTTTCTAGGTGACCAAAAATCCATGTGTTATTGTTGTGCAAGTCTTTTTGTATTCCTTTTATTCAATTTTTTCTTTTATTTTTTAGCATATTGGTAATACTAAAAATTCTATTGATGAACAATACAGTAAATGTGATAACATTTTTCAAAAAAAAAAGATTTATTAAAATTGATAAGTATTGACTCACCCCCTTCCCCATAGTACTTGCATATTCTCCCTACAAAGGATTTAAGGTATGTCAAATGGATGTCAAATCTGCATTTTTGAATGAGATAATTGAAGAAGAAGTGTACATGGAGTATCCTAAAGGATTCGTTGATACTAGCAAGAAGAATATAGCATGTAAGATTCACAAGGCTCTATATGGTTTGAGAAAGCTCATAGAGCATGGTATGAAAGATTGCACAATTATTTGGTGAAGATTAGATTTGGAAGAACTAATGATAACAACAATCTGTAATGGAATACTGGCAAGAACAATGAGATATTATTCTTTGAAATTTTTGTAGATGATATCATATTTGGTGGCAAGGAAGCATTATGCAAATCATTTGTTGATGAGATGAAGAAGGAATTTGAAATTTCTATGTTTGGTGAAATCAAATTCTTTGTTGGTTTACAAGTATATCAAATGAAGCAAGGCATATTCATTAATCTATCCAAATATATCAAGGTGATATTGAAATTTTTTGGAATGGAGGACTCAAGAGAAGTTAGTACTCCTATGTCCACTGGACATAAGTTATCTAAGAATGATGATTCTACTAATATGAACTAGACATTGTAAAGATCCATGATTGGAAAACTATAATATGTTGTTCATAGTAGACCTCATATTGCACTAGTAGTCGGGATAGTTGCAAGATTTTTTGTGAGTCCTAAAGAGAATCACATGATGGAAATAAAAGGGATACTAAGATTTTGAAAGGAACATAAGACTATGGATTGTATTACAAGAAGAATGAAGAGTTTGAATTGAATATGTTTATTGATTCTGATTGGGTCAAAAATATTGATGATAGAAAGAGCACAAGTGGAGGAGTATTCTTTCTAGGAAAGAGACTAGTTTCATGGACAACCAAGAAGCAAAACAACATTTCTCAATCAACAACTGAAGATGAATATGTGGAAACAACAGTAAATTGTTCAAATATCATATGGATCAAGCAATTTTTGTAAAGTATGAAAGAAGATATTATTGATCCAGTTGTTATCTATTGTGATAACACTAGTTATATTAACATATCAAAGAATCCTATAATGCACACAAAGATTAAGCATATTTCTATCAAGTATCATTACTTGAGAGAGCTATTTCAAGAAAAAGAAGTCAAGTTAGAGTATATGAACACTAAGGAGAAAATAGCTGATATATTGACTAAATATTTACCTAAAGATACTCATGAATATCTAAGAGGTAAACTAGGGGTGATTCCCCTAGACAAAGCTACTTAAGCTAAAATGGTGTTCTACATAAAATGTGTTGATCAGACTATTTTACAAGTTGGAGTAGACAACCCTACTTTAGGATTTTCCTAAGGTAGTAACAAGGAAGAAGGAAAGAATTATGTTGTATTAGTCATACATAAATGACTAAAGAACTTATTACTAGCATGAAGATACCTACATGGAAAAGATGCTTAAGTTAGAATATCTTTGGCATTATTTTCAAAGAGGGAGATGTTGTGAAGCAATTACTATAAGTAAGAGGGAGAGATTACCAAGAGGGAGAAATTTATAAGAGGGAGAAATTAAATAAGAATGAAAGGTGTTGTTAACAATATAGAAGAATTTGAATGATTTCATGATCTGATATGATAAAAGGAGCATATGTGTTGTATATCAGAGCTACATGGATGAGAATTAGAATGAAACTAAAGAAAAATATTGTTGGACATAGAGATGTGAGTTAGAATGAAACTAAGAATATTAATAAAGATATGATACTTTACAAAGAGGGAGTTTTCTTGATTCAGTACATGTTTTTGAGTGCATGGTAACTAGATGTGAGTTAGAATGAAACTAAGGATATTAATAAAGATATGATACTTTACAAAGAGGGAGTTTTCTTGATTCAGAACATGTTTTTGAGTGCATGGTAACTAGAGGTGTTGCCATCAATGCCAAAGAGGGAGATTATTGGAAACTACAACTGGAATAATTATTAAGTTATCATTGATGTCAAACCTTATTGGCAAGACAATTTTCTATCTAATCTAAGTTTCATATCTATATGATTGATGAAGAGGATTTGAGAAGTTCATGAAAAAAACACCTAGAGGAAAGGTTGAGTTATGAAGAGGAAACTACAAATGAACACTTGATTAGTTAAACTTTGATAAGATAAAGTGATTATTTAAATCATGTTACAAGTGGAGAAAGATAGTTTTACTAAAGGCTTGAAGAAGTGATCCAATATAGATCAAATGCATAGGCTTGACTGACCAACATAGCAAAAGATTAAGAAACTTGGAAGTATATGCCAAGTGATGCTAGGGTCGACTAAGCCACAGTAAGTGCCGACCAAAAATAATGTTGGCTGAGTATCAACATTGACTGAGTAATAGTATATGTATCAAGAAATAAATCTAGTAGCTATTGATTAATCAAGTGATGACCGAGTGTCAGAACATAGTGTTGGTCAAGGGAAAATATTTTGATAGTTTATAAGAAGTCACAATTTCCAGTTGACATAGTTGATTTCTTGGAATATGGAAAGTGTGTTGAAGATAAGGATGGATGAATTGGAACATTTAAATCAAGGGAAATTATTTTTGTGCATTTCTATGTAAGGATTCATGAAGAAGTTTCTAGAAAAAAAGATGATGAACAAAAAGGTGGATAGATGCATTGTATATGTTGAATCTGATTGCAACACTAAGATCTACGGTGGTTTTTAAGTGGGAAAATATTAGAATTGCCTATTTAAAGAGGTACATGGGATAACCTTAGAGAGTTGTTGAAGGTTGTAGTAGTAGTGGGTTTTATTGATTGGCAAACTTAAGCATGTGGCTAAGAAGAGTTGAGAAGAGTAGTGTGATTTCTTGAAGGGTTCCCAAGTGAATTAGAGACTGAGATGACACTAAAGGCATGTCAATGGACCATCTTGTGAGCCAAACTAAGATCTTTATTTGCAGTGTGAGTTGTATTTGTTATATCAAAACCTTTTGTTACTTTCTAACCATTGTATTAGTATTGTTTAATCCTTTTATAAAGGTTGACCTAACAATCACACGTAAATACTTTAATCAAGGTGACATTCTAGTGGAATATTCTAAAGTCCTCTAACAAGGCCACTCCTAATAGGGTGATTAAATCCTTTAGGGTAAAAGCATAGATTTGTGTCACCTTTTAGGAGATATAAACCTATTTTGGTCAAATCTCATTTCTTTATCAAAACTCAACCTTTTTTCAAAAACTAAAAATATCATTTTATAGATCTCAATGTCAATATTGTCATTATATAAATTTCATAGTGTTTTGATTAGTTATAATATGTTATAATTTCAAAATATTATAAGTAGGTATTTTCACAATTGAGAAGATGCTCCCTTAAAAAATGAAAAAGAAATAGTAAATCATATCAAAAAATTAAATTTATTTATTTATCTCTAGTGGGGAGAGTCATCTTCAAGAATATGTGATTTGTTTTCACAAAGGTGTAGATTTGATATGGAAGTTTTGATAGGAGGTAAAAATTGGTGGTTTCTGATAAGGTAGAACTCAAGTACTTATAACAAAAAAAATATACATTAAAAACTAATATATTTTTTGTTTTCCCTAGCTATACATGTCATCTATAACATATTTTCAAATAAGAGCAAAAAATAATGATTTACATATACTTGTTTGATGGGAACTACATCCTATATTTTTTGCAGTTAAAAATAACTTCAAATTTTTTATAAAAATGAATAAATTTATACTCAATTAAAAAAAAGTTATAGGAATAAAATTCACCCAATTTCACACATTTCATTAGTTTACATCATCAAATTCTAAGTACAAATACTATTTTTTTGGTCAAAAAGTTGAATGGTTTGCATCCTGGGATCTATTTTATTTATAAAAGGTGAAACAGGTTTGTGCTTTTACCCTTTAACAAGGTCACATTTAACAGTGTGTTTTTAATGCAAGAGCATCCTAGGTTACATTTCTATCATGCATGTTTGTCTTCTTTCTTTGTTGTTGCCGAGCTCCTAGTTGTTGTCGAGCTCTTAGTCTATGTCAAGTTTGTAGTTGATGCTGAGTTCTCTATGGTTTATGAGTTCATGTTGATTCTGAGTACTTGTTGGTCCTAAGTTTGTGTATATACAAAGCATTGTCGAGTGTCAATTTTGTTCTTGTCCTTCTTTGGCTAAGTTGTCTGTGTCTGGTTCTGCCTTGGGCCAACCTTATACATTTAATTTCATAATTTTTATTTGTTGAGAGTTGTCTTGTGGCTTGGTTTGCATTTAATGTAAGGGTTTATTTAGTTGGTAATTTATAATAGGCTAACTTGTGGCTGTGCAAGTATCTAAAGGGATTTTGGGTAGAGTCTTAGGCATGAGGATATAGATGAGGAAGAGTAGAAGTAAAGTGATAATACAAAGATCATCCTTGAAGATCAAGTTTGAATTGTAATGTTGGTCGTAACCTAGAAGGCCTTACACTGGGCATGTATTTGGATAATTTGATGGATCAATGAAGTCTTTTGCTCTTCTATCTCCTTTGGTCATTTTTCTCTCTATTGTGTTTCCCTTGTGTTTACTCTTGCAGGTGACTTTGGTAGTTGGGAATGCCTTTGGCCCTACTTATCCATCATCCTCCCTATGTCATTTTTGTGACCTATAATAGGGTTGGCTCATAACATGCCTCACTTTAGAAGAGTGAAAAGATTGGTGACATATTACTAGTGAATTTTCCCAAATTGGCTTTTCACATTAAATTGTAGTGTAAAACTTGTGTGTGTGTGTGTGTGTTATATGTGGTGATTTATTGTTAATGTTTACATTCTACAAGTCTATTATATTTAGGACAATGGAATTCTAGTTGATGTTACTACAATCATACTATAAAGACCAAGCTAATGAATGGTAATATTTGAAGTTGTTTAAGTGTTTGTTTGTTCAATTGGTACATCTGCACCTTGGATAACTGATTCAAGACCCCCCCCCCATTATATTTATGGTCATAAACACAAAAATTTAGGTACCAACAAGTCAATATTGATGGCTATAAAGGAAAAGAAAAAGTGAATTGAGAATCAACTAGAAACAAGATGAAGTAGATTTAGGTTAAAAAGGAAGACAAGAAAACGTCCATCAACAATTCTTCAAACTCAAGTCAAGAAGATATGTCATCAAACTAAGAAAGTATGTATTTCTTAGGGACCTATAAGAATGGTTAAACTTATTTTATCCCTTATGAGAAGAATAATACTAATACCATATTAAGCATTAGTTAATATATTGAATACAAAAAGTGAAAGATAGTCAATGTTGAACATTATTATTTTGCTAAGATCAAAAGTATTGGTATAAAAGATTATTATTAGAAGATAAGGATAACTATTGGTAAAGTAAGTTATTGTTAGGTAGAAAGAATGTCTATTTGTTAAAAAGGATAGGGTTGTTGTTGCACCAAAAGTTGACTTGTTAATGCCTAATACAACCAATAGTCTTATAGAATCACATGAGGTAGTTAAGCAAGGTCACAAAGCCCACGAGGAATGCTAGCCCACTACCAAAAATTCTTTTGCTAATATCAGTCACTGTAACCTATGAGATTCAAATGTGTGTTCAAATTCTAATACTAGTTGTTAGAAAGGACAGGGTCATATTTCACTAAAATATTGACCTACCAATGTCAGATACAACCAATATTCTTATAGAACCACAAGAAGTAGTTAAGATATGTCACAAACACCACACGGGATGTTGGACAACAACCAACAGACTTAGATTGACCTAGTCTAAAATAGGTCAACTTAATTTGACCTTTTCCTCCCAAGTTGACCCAATCCTTCAAGTCGACATGTTCCCAAGCCATCTCAACAAAGAGAGCTCCAAAGAGTCTTTAAAAACCATGGCGACAGAACTAGAAAAGAGAAAATTGAGTGGGAGAAAAGAGTTGATTGAGCATATGTTCATCCATGGTTGACAAGGTCACTTAAGTATGGGTGCTAAAAGGTCTTAAACAATGTGTGCTTCCATTTTAAGACTTTACAGCTAGTTGAGCTCAAAACAACCTTATTTGTTATGTTGTCTCTTTTTACATAAATTATCGATTAAGAATCCTTTATGTAGATACAACTATTTGTTCATATTGTAGATTTCTAGACACTATCAACCATATTTTCTTTAATTTTCTTTTTTCTAGAGAAGTTTGGTGCATATTTGGTTTAATTCTAAATCACAATTTCATCCTTTTTCATATCATTAATGGTACTTTCTTGGGTCTTAAAAATTATTGCCATGTTTTATGGTCACACCATCTATATAAATTATATAGGTCATTTGGAAATTAAGAAATAAAGACATCTTTAAAGTTAGAGGTGGATTCCTTACCCAATCTCTTTGGAGGATCATTTAGCATAATGTTGTCATGCAAGTTATAATGATTTTGAATATACATGAGCATAAGTTTTTTAATTTTTCTGAAGGATGGAATTGCTCAAATACTAAAGGAGGAGGTTTCTTATTGTTACAACACATATTAGAAGAGTTCAAAGAGTTCCTCCTTTGATCATGCCCTAAAATAAATCAAAATATAGTTAAGAGAGATGGATGAAAAAACAAAAAATGAGTTTGAGCCATTCTTGTAGAATCCATACCTCTACGTGGTAGACCTAAGTGCCTCATAGTCCTAGTTCCAACTCGCCCTTGCAACATATGTATTCAAAATGATAAGATTCTCAAATGGATGGAAGGGCACAATGGCTAGCCTTCTTGGATTGATACCAGGAATAACAAAGTTCAAGATGGCTTATTGATGCTTTTATCTATGATATTATAATATGTATATTTTTCTCATACTTGTATTAATGATATCTGCAAATTTCCCTCGTTATCATAAGCTATGTTTTGTGATTATGCTCAAGTATGAACATGGTATATGATGTAAATATTGTTATCTCATTATACTCAATAGAAAAATTGCTAAACTTAATGAATTACATATTTTTATTTAATTTATGTCTAAAATTTTAAATTTAATTACACAATTTATCATGACCATAAACTTTGAGAGGAACTAGATCATATTTGTCATTTCAATTCTAAATTATAATGAAACAATATTATTTTTTTAAGCTAAAAAATTAATTAAATGTCGTTTCAATTTTTAATTTTTTTTCTAAATTTTATTATATAATTATCACAGCTCCAAAAAAATTTAAAAACTTATTTTATATTCCATTATTTGACTTCAAAAGCATTTAAATAGTACAATTCTAATGATCAAAATAATAAAATCCACTTTTTAACATGATCAAAGAATGCTAACATGACACATCATCTCATACCACTTGAAATGTTTTTTCAATATATAGAGCTATGAATCAGTGAGGTCACATACAAAATACCTTATTTTCAACTATTGATCCTAAAGCTCAAACTTCTTGGCTCATTAGATCAATAAAGACACAAGTCTACACTTGCAATGGCCCAACAATTTAAACTTCAGCAAACATAACAACCACACCATCACTTTACCAACATACTATAAAATAGACCCAAAAAATAAAAAGTATTTAACAACCATCGAATCAACTAATATATTTACTTCAACTCATTTCTAAATTTTTAAATTTTATGACACATTATCATCACTCCAAACTGAATTAATTAATTACCACTCCTTGTATCTAATATCTCTTGAACCTAATTCTCTTGGAAAATTCATTATATATTCCTATAAAAAGCATCGATTTCTCCCCAACTTCATTGACATTCAAAAGTTCGATAGATGTCTCTCCAATACTATCACAACTACTCTCATTGGAAAACAACTATGCAGCGAACCAAATCAACCTTTTCTCATAATTAGTAATTCAATCAAACATTACACGAGAACTAATTTTTATTTTTGGATTGAATTAATAGTTATGATAAAAGATCAATTTGGTTGGTTGCATAACTAGCTCCATCTCATTGTGACATCGTAGCTAAGGCAAGTAGAGCCACTTTGCATCCTACACTAATGTTGAGAGCCCGTGCTAAAAAAAATGACCTACCAAAAATTCCATCTATACATTTTCTTGTGAAGTTCCCTCACTATGGGCTCCTCAGATGAAGCCATAAAGAGCATTTGCATGTCTATCTTCCCTTGTCCAATCCCATTGTATTTGACTCCAAATGCATTCTTTTTTGTCTCACTTTCCTAATTCCAACACCCATCTCTATCCCTACAAATATCCTTGTCAAAGGAATTTCCTAATACTTTAAAACTATATATATTCATTACCAAACTTTCAATCTTTTAACTTGACCCCACAAATAAGCATTCAACTAAAATAGAATGGTCAAAAGACTCAAATCTAGGAACAAGCGTGCAAGAAAGCATAATAATAAGGGAACCACAATTGAATATGGCTCATCATTTTGGACATTATCTCTAGGACCATCAACATCTTTAGGGTTTCCAACCACACCATTACACATCAACCTCCTTAAAATCATAACATGATAAGAATATTAAATATTGTAAGCAAGCAAACCCATGTCTTCTTTTGGCCGGATTTCACATGGGAAAATCCTAAATTAATATAATGAATGTATCAATCTTTAAAGTGAAGACAAACAACATTGCCGTATTGACTCCTCATATCTAATAGAATTATGCATGTGTGTGCTTATGCTTTAATACCGACAAAACGTTGGGTTGGGTCTTTAAAAAGTATTTATTAAAAAAGGAACGGCTCTCCTCCCGTGCAACCACTATATTAAAAACTTTTGAGTTCAACCCATTTTTTGAAAGTTTCAAATTGTTTTATTCAACTCTTCTACGTATAAATATGAGAATATCTAGCGTATATTTGACCTATCCTTTTCGCTTCACTTTTTCAATCAAGAGTGACCATGACTTTTCTAGGCCGGTTGAACAACTATTACACGATAAACAAGATTTTCAAGGATAATTTAGGATTTATTTAATTGGAAAAAACATACAACTCAAACCCAACTCTATATGCCTTTTGGGATTAATATTTATTTTGATTGAGCTGACTTTTAGACTAGCAAACTCATTTTATAAATTAACTTTATGTAGATTTTTTTTCCGGTTTGTAGACAAGTATGGTGATTATTACTAAATCAATAAAAAATAAATAATATAGAAGATGATGAGAGATATCAAATTAGAATTAATTTTATTTAAAAAATATTGTAGTTTATAGTGGAAGAGAAGTTGCCATTTTTTATTGGGTAGAGAAGAAAATAATAATATTATCATTTTTATTTTTATAACATGAATAAGAATAGTGGTGTCATTCTATAGTTATTCCTCTTAGCATAATCAATGTTTAAATATATATAAATTGTATATCTTAAATTTTTCATCAATTGTCTCTAAATATTCATATTTATTTTCTAAATCTAGTGGTCTTCACCTTAGATTAATTTTGTAGGTGGAGAATTGATTTAATTTACATTCATAGTAATGAATAATCTTTCATCTTTTTAATTCAAATTCATAATTATCACATTGATAATCACTTCACTAACTATTGTTAGCAACATGACACACATTATGTTGATGTATGTGCTTGGTTTGTGTGTGTATTATAGCAATAGAACATTTAGTAGTATTTAGTAGAGCATGTAATCTTGAGTTTGATGCACATTTGTTTGAATATTTTGATCAAGCTTTCGCTAAAATTATTGTTCAAGCTAAGTTTTTGATATAAAGGCAGCCAAAGCAAGGGGGCTGGCCCTTTACAACAGTTGTAATACTAGCAACAAAAAAATAGCAGACAACCAAATCAGCCCCTTAACGATTTACATAAAAAATAGAAGTAGCATCATAATAGTTAATAAAAGTACTAAGGTTCATGCACTTAACACTAACATAGTTTAACAAATTAACAAAAGGCATATGGGTGGTTAGCGCATCGTACCACCCACAACCCATATCTAAGTTCAATAGAAAAAGAAAAACCATCACAAACTGGACAGAAAGAAACAACCAGTAGAGAACCCATAAAAAACCCCTAGGCATAGGAACAAAGGCCCACTAACTGGCAACCTTCTTCTTGCTTTTACTGGCCAAAAGAACTTTGGCCCAATCCTCTGCAAGGAAGTTGAATAGCAACTTTGAATCTTCATTGCTAAGGCCATCTTCCTTCTTCTCTTGAGTTAGAAGTTGTAGGGTGGTTGCAGCTACATGGGTCACCTTCAGAGTGAACTTAGAGAATAAGGTGAAGCCTTGCTCTAGCACATTACATTGATCCTTGAGTTCCTAAAGGTCTTTATGAGTAACAATCACGTCCTCTACATTACTTAAATTTATTACCTTGCTACAATTCACCAATGACTTCCTCTTATCCTGCACATTCAGAGTGTTAGTGGGATCCCTTAAGATTTTCATACCACCAGTCCTTATGGGGGAAGAAATGGTGTTGGGAGAAGCTTCATCAAATTTAGGGTCTTCCTAGTTACTAGTGGATAATAGGGTGAAAGTGGAAAAAATGTGAGTGGTGTCTTAGGATAGGTCCTTGGTAGGGTTCTCCACTTCAAAATCCCAAGTGTCATCAATAGTGTCATCCCACTTCTCCTCATCTTTATTGTCAGTATCATCCTTCAATTCCTCCTTACCATCCCCTAAAATATTAGCACTATCCTGTGAATTAGTATCTTCCTCCTCAATCTCCTATGAGCATCTAGCCATTTTTTTGAATCTACCCTTGGTCTTGGCCAACCTACCCGATCTTCTTCTGTTCCCATGGATCTCTTCATCCAAGTCCCCAATCTCCACCTCCACCCTCTTTTTAGTTTTGGTTTTTTTATTGGCAACTAGCTTTGGAACCTAGGGTTTGTTCTTCTTGCTCTTGATCAGGGTTTGGCTGGGTGAGGGTTGTGGAGTAGCGGCATAACTACCACCTACAAACTCTAGACATAGAGGGTTAAGGGGGTTAACAATGGGGAGGAAATTATCAATGGAAATCACTCTAGGTGGGCATAGGACCAGGTGGAACTGGAATAAATGAAACATGAGCCCTTGGTATATAATAGTAAAATTAGCCCCCCTTTTTTCCCCTAACATCCATAACTATCTCTTCTAGGGCATGCATCAGAAAAAAGGGAATGCAGACTAACTCCTTATTAGGGAAGTGATTAAGCAAAGGAAAATGGTAGAAATAACACACACCATATCTACCTTCCAGGGTGAGGTACTTCATTATGACCAAACACACATCATCCCAAGGCTTTGATAACTTATCCCTCCGAAATCTATCACGATACTGGTTTGGAGCTTCGTTCCCTTCGAAAAAGCTAGGCAAACTAGTTTTGTCCATCACCTTTCAGATTTTCTGTAACTTCCTGCTAGTTATTTCAAGGCCTTTCGCCATAGCTATGGACTCCTCATTCACCTGGAAAGTGATACCATTGATGGTGACCCTCATGTCTTTCCAACTACTAATGAATTATTGAGAACAATTCTCATCGTAACTAGCTATGGCCTACATGTAAGGGACAAACCCACCTTCCTTCAACATTATCCAGGTTGTCTACCTTTTGGAGAAATCCTCCAGGTAAAAGCACAGATCTATGTCACCATTTAGGATACCAAAACCTGTTTTGGTCAAATCTCATTTCTTTATCAAAACTCAATTTTTTTCAAAAACTAAAATTACCCTTTTATAGATCTTAGATTCAATATCATCATTATATAAATTTTTGAGTGTTTTGATTAGTTATAATATGTTATAATCTCAAAATATTATAAGTCGATATTTCAACATTTCAGAAGATGCTCCCTCAAAAAAGGAAAAAAAATAGTAAATCATATCAAAAAAATTAAAAGGTCATATTTATCTCTAGAGGAGAGAATCCTCTTCACGAATATGTAATTTTTTTTCAAGAAGGTATAGATTTGATAGGGAAGTTTTGACGGGAGGAAAAATTGTTGGATTCTGATAAAGTTGAAGTTGAGTACTTATAACAAAGAAAATATACATAAAAAATAATTATTTCTTTTTTTTTTTCCCTAGCTATACATGTCATCTTTAAGACATTTTCAAATCAAAACAAAAAAGATGATTTGCATATACTTGTTTGATAGGAACTACACCCTATATTTTTTATAGTGAAAAAAGGGACTTCAAAATAAAATAAAATGAATAAATTCTTACTCAAAAAAATTATAAAAATTATAGGCATAAAATTCATCCAATTCTACACATTTCATCAGTTTACATCATCTTCATATTCTAAACATAAATACCCTTTTTTGTCATTAATGTTGAACTGTCACATTCTAATATCCCGTTTCTTTATAAAAGGTGACACAGGTTTGTGCTTTTACCCCTCCATCTTCATTGGCTCCATCCTTTTAAGGTCATCACCCATAGAATCCTACTCCTCAGTGATATCACTTTTAATAAGCTCGGTAATTTTCCTTTGGAAGAGGAACACCACCCATATTTTCACAGACCTAGGGCTAAAAAATAATGTGTGACTTCTTCCTTACATTTCATAGGGAGGTGATATCCAGAGTGTTTAGGCAATCTTAAAACATCATTATGGGGAGTGAAAAGGATTCGAATGAAATCCCTTAATGATGTGACAATAATATTAATGATAATCTTTTCTGTAATTAGCCAATACCACAAAAATATGATGGCTTTAAAAAAAAAAAGTTAGGGTTATCAATGCCTTTCCTTTTTTCATGCCCTTGCGTGATGAAATCCACATAATTGAACCTCACAAAATGTCTTGTCAAATTTAAGGCAATCCTAATCATCATTGTAATAAAATTAGAAAGGCTCCCGAAATTGCTAGTTCTCCAAATTTGGATATTCATCAATCATAGTTTGGAGGGGTCTTTTCCCTACTAATGAGGGAATTAATATAGTTCAGTAGCATTTCAATGCTTGTCCATCTTTCTAGGCTACCCAAATTGAATCCCAAGCCTATCATAGCATCTACCATCGCATTGCCTTCCCTACAAGTGTGTTGTAACTCATAGTGATCAAGGACCATTAGGAATTTCCAAATGTCCCCCAAGATGCCATGTATATCCCAACCTAGTTGGGTCCACACCTTAGATAGAGTCAATGATGAGTTTAGAATCACCTTCTATGCTTAAACTCTTAAACCCCATCTCCATAACTAATTTTAGGCCCCAAAGTAAGGCAGTGGCCTCTGCCATGTTATTGGTTCCCCGTTCCAAATTCCCAAAGTAGGTTAACAACACTTCTCCCCTAGTATTTCATAGCACACCACCAGTTGGAACCAAACCATCTCTCGCCGCACCATCAAAGTTGAGTTTGATAGTAGACATAGTGGGAGGGATCCAACAAGTTTTCTTTCTTGCTAAAATTTTCAAGTTGTCAACATGCTAGAAATTGGGGAGAATGTTTCAATTTCTAGAAATCTCCCCATCCTTCATGCTTAGGGGTTCTTGTGGTACTCTAAATTTAGCCACCATAACATTCTTCATAACAAGCTTCCTCAATATCTCCCCCACCACCTCTGCCCTCCTTTCTTCCTCCCTGAAGATCCTATTATTCCTCTCCTTCCAATACCCTAGCAAATATGGGGGGGGAAGATATTCCAAAGAATCTTGAGTCAAGGGTGGTAGAAAGGGAAATTCCAATTCTCCACAAATTGTTCCATTCCTTTGTTCATGACCTAAACCAACCATAATTTGTTCCAAATGTAGGAACATACCTGTAAAGTATAGGGGTATTCAAGAAAGATGTGCATAATGCTTTCCTCTTCCTCCTTGTAGAGATAACATTTGTTACTAATTAGTATGCCTCTACTCCTTAGGTTGTCAATAGTTAAGATCTTTCTGTGCATGACCATCCACTAGAAAAAATTAACTTTTGGTAGCAATTGACTATTCTAGATCTTTCTCTAGCTAATAGGCATTTGATCCTTATCAAATATAAGGAGGTAGGAAAATTTAACTGAGAACTAACCATTAGTCCTCTTATCCCAAACCACTTCATCAGGCTAATCATGCAAGGGAAGTTTGTGATAGCTGATCATTTCCTCCAACTCTTTAACCAAAGGGTCCTCCCTATTAGGAATACCAACTAATGATAAGCACTTTCATTTCCTTTGTGCATCAATATAGTCTACCACCTTCTCCCCCACCATTCTTTTTAAAGGTTCTTGAAGACCGCTAAACTTGCTGTAGATTAGTAGTTTCCCTCCTAGCCAGCTGTCCTCCCAGAATCTTTTTTTTTTAGCATTTCCTACCAACCATCTCACCCCTTTCCTTATAAGGGACCTCATATTAAGGATGTTATTCAAACCTTAGAACCACTCTAGAGGTCATTATTAAGGAGATTATACCTAAATTGGGTGTTGGCAAGGTATTTAGCCCTTATGATTCTTCTCCACCTAGTCTTGTTTTCCAATAATCTCCACCCCATTTTAGTGAGCAAAGATTTATTCAGGTCATAAATTCTTCTTATTCCTAACCTCCCCTTATCTTTAGGTTTACAAGTAGTCTCCTAATTGACAAGGTTCAATTTATTTCTCTCCTTCGTGCCTAACCATAGGAAGTTTCTTTGCAACTTTCAAGTGTTTACGCCATACTTTGATTAATCTTGAATATGGAGAGAAAGTATATACATATTTTCTACAAAGATGTCACTAGTAGCTGAAGTTTCCCCAAATTTCTAAGGATTTTACCTTTCCACCCAGCAAGCTTCTTTTACATCATTTCTAGAACAGTGTTCCAAAAGGTGGTGGAGACATCCTTTATTGTTAGGGGGAGACCAAGGTAGGTATTCGAGAGGTTCGCTAAGTGACATCCCAATATATTTTTAACTTTAATCTGCAAGATCAGGAGTGTTAAAAAAATAGATCTTACTTTTGACCGGGTTAATTTGCTAACCTAAACAATCCCCATAGTTGGTGAGAAGATTCCTCCAAGCTGTAGCCTCCTAGATAGAGGACTCTCCAAAAAGGAAAGCATCATCCACAAATTTTTGTATTACCTCAAGAGACAGAGTGGTAGTAGGTTTGATGCCTTTTTAGATCCAATTGATAAATATAAATATAAATCCCATTCATACCTCATTACTTGCTCCATGCCCATGTTATTTAGAAGTATTTATTCTTATATATTATAGTTTAACTTATAGTGATGTTTGAATTACATAATCCTTAGTGGACATTTGAAGTAGTTTAAATATTTATTGAAAATAATTTTAAGAAGGGTTTTCAATGTTCATACTATTATATTATCAAAGCACAATGTTGCATCAATTCTTTTATAATATAGTCTATGATTTTCTTGATTTTTTTCTTTTCTAACTATTAATTGACTCTATTCTATGTAATCCATAGTAGTTTAGTTTATAGTATTCTTAATTTATAGAGAAAACATGTCCATGTGTGTTTCCTTGGGATGGATAAGCATCACTGGTACTCGTTAAGGAGTGGGAATGTAAAAAAGTTAAGTAAAACATAAATGTGTTTCCATGGGATGAAGAAGTGTCACTAATACACATTAGGGAGTGGTATGTAAAAGTAAAAGTACATAAAATGTAAGCTATAGTACAAGGAGGGCATATGTATACCCCATCCTTATGATGACTATATAGCTATAGACATCATAAGGAAGAGAATCAAGGATAACTACTTCTAGAAATAATAAGATATCCTTAACAAAATTGTATGCCACAAACTCAATGAAGAGCAATAACTTTTGTAAGCTAAGAAAATGAATAATGAAAGGATATATCGCTTATGAGAAGAGACCCTTGAAAAGGTAAATATCTTGTTGACAAGACATCTACCTTCAAGAGGAGTGTTTGAACAAAGATAACAACTTCAAAATTAAAAAGGGGAAGAAGAACATGAATCTAGCCATTTATCCCCCTGTCTAGGTGGAATAGGAATCCTTGGATGAAGGGGAAAAAACTTTAAACACATAGTAAGGGAAAATATTTATAATGAACATAGTTTTGAAAATAAAAAAGAAGTGATGATGGTGAACATGCACCTCATGTATGTAAGGGAAAGTAATGATCAAGATGCAATTCCTCATATGAAACAAATGTTGCAAAATAAATAAATGCCACTATACTAAAGAAATTTGATCCTTAGACAAAAAGAGATAGAAACAACCTGTCCCCCAGGGATGATCAAGAATAGAAAGTTCGTAGTAGATTATATAAAAAAAATCTTGTAAAGATATAAAGATGAACTATAAGAAGAAACAATAATCTAGTCATGCACAAATGAAATACCCTATATCCCACATGATATATCATAGAATAATGCAACACCATAGAGAAAAGTAAGGCAAAAAAACACATCATGGGATATGCAATTCCAAACATAATATGCTAGAAAAGATATCACATATGAAGTAAACTATAGATGATTATGAAATGATAAGCATAACAATCTAAGGCTTGAAAATACATCATTAGACATCAACAATTGTGTCATGCATGAACTGAACTATTGCACACACATAGATAACAATGTACACCTATAGAGAAATGAAAAGGATGAAAGGATAATGTATCCTTACAAGAGAAAGGGAAAAAATAAGATAATCCTCCTACGATAGATCCCTTATAACATGTTTAATACAAAGATATAGTTTCACATAGAAATGTAATTGAAAAAACCAATGTAAACATATTCTAAATAATACACACCTAGAAAGGTAAAGGAGGGATAACATCTTAAGAACACTAAAAAATTATTCCTACATATTAAATATGCAATTATTAGAAAGGAGTATCAAGGAGCTAAAATAGATCCCAAGAAAGATTTAACGTTGCCCCCCAATGAAGAGAAACAAAGTAGAAGACCTATTATACGACTCTTAAATATATTATTAAGAATAACATAGAGTTTCCCTAATAGGGAATATAAATGCTAAGTAATTTTATGAAGAAGGAATAAAATATCTTAGGTATAAGAAATTTTACCATTTTCAACTCTATCATGAACATACAAAATGAATTCCATACAATCGCAAAGTAAATATTTATTATTGTAGCAAAAAGGACATGAAAATATATCAATGGCATCCTTTTGGTAAGGTTGATATCTTAGCTCAAGTAGAGTGAAAAGGTAGCAATAAACTCTTAATGCTAAGGCTTCTTGAGTGTCTTTAGGAGATAAGGTTGGAGTTGGAAAAAGAAGGTGAAGAGGAGGTTGTGTAGGAGGGAAAGGAGAAGTATTTGATGGGGAAACATAACCAAGGCCTTTTATATATTTTATTTGAGGAATCTGAATAAGAAGTTTAATACCATGCTTATAGATACCAAGACCTAAAACCTTATAACCTTATCTAGTGATACAATTGTAGCCTATACTATAAGTGGTGTGAGAGGTGGATGGAGAGAATGGTTTGTCTTGAGGGTGATCAATAAATGTAGTGTAAGGAGGAATTGAATTATTAGGTATATGATAGGAGATGGAGGGGTAGGTATGGGAGAAGGTGAAGTAGATGGATCTATTGGTTCCTCAAATTGTTGGTTGGAAAACCTATGAGCCTTTCTTAATTAACGTTGGGTAATTCAATACAATTTTTCCAATGACTAGGATTGATACTTAGTGATCAAAATCCCCTTCACTTTAGGCTCTACCAACCTAGGTGGGTATAACTTATTGATGCAAGGGATTATAGGAGGAATAAACTCCAATTTAACCTATAACACCCCTGCTAAGAGTTACACATGAAATATTTATTTAGAATAGAGTAAATTAAAACATAGAGGCAATTGGTAGCACATCAATAGTGTAATTATTTCACTTGACATGTAAAGAAACAACATGCCTAGTTGTGAGGCCTTCTGGGTTTTGGCCATATACAATGAAAATAAAAAAAATTAGAGTCCAATCTTGCATCTTCTATCTTCTTCTCTCTAAGATACTCCACTACTCTCCATACTACTGCTATCCTACATTTAACCAAGCTTCTTAAATAGCCAACTAAGCCACAAGTTGGCTAGTCAGGCATTTAATTACATTATAGGTCTAGTCTCAAAAGTGCAAACCAAAACCCAAGAAAATGACAACATAAGATTGTACACTCTTAGAGATAGGTCATAACACAAGTTAGAAGTTAGCTCCCAACTATTCAAGACATCATGTTAGCATAGGAAATCACAACATCAGTAACAACACACCTTGTTGGATGAAAACTACAAGAAATAAAGACTGCAAAGAACACTATAGAACTTGAAGAATATGAAACATTAGAATGCATAAACTTAGGAAAAGGATCTAGAATAGGTCCTCAACATTATGTCAATTGTACACATCATGAAACCAAGAGAGGCAATGGATACTTTGTGAACAATTGGTGTGTAAAACAAGAAATGTTTTAGTTGATACAAGATTTCTCAAAGACCCAAGATGCTCTTGCATTAGGCACTTTGGGTTAATAAAGAACTGAAGTCCATATCAGACATTCCTTATATTTTGACTTCAATCATAAAGATCCAACTTAGCTTATATAATCCGTGAATTTTCTTCAACTGCATTGTCTTTCCATTGAACTAGGTATTCTATGTAGTCTTTTCCTCTAGTACTTTTTCTTATTCTACTATTCAAAATCTTCTCAATGATTTATGTCTCCTTCTTAGGATAATCCAAGTGATATTTTAATTCCTTGTCTACCTCAAAGTACTAGAATTTTTCTGCAATATTGAATATAGTTGAAATATAAATGTCTTTAGGTAATTCAACTTCAAAAACATTTCAATTTCAAACTTTCTCAGAATCTTACAAGGACCAAATTTCTTGTTCTTTAGCTTAATGTATGTACCAACAGGAAATATGTTCTTCTTCAAATGAATCATCACTTTGTCTCCTATTTCAAAATATTTATGTCTTCTCCCTTTTCTTCTCTTTGTTTATACCCAAGATTACCATTCTGCAGATTATTTCTTACTTCATCATGGAAAGTCTTCATGAAATCTACAAATTCTTCAGCTTCAACACTTCTTTTTCTCTTAGTAGTCAAATATCTTAATTTAGTAGTCCCTTGAGGATTCAATCCATTAAAAATCTAAAAAGGTGTCTTGTTAGTGTTTATATTCATAGAATTCTTGTATGTGAACTCTTCTTATGCTAGAATCAAGTCCCAATTAGCAAGCTTATTTTCAGCCAAACATCTTAACAAGTTACCCAAACTTTTGTTCACAACCTTGGTTTTTCCATCTATGTATGGATGAATTGTAGAACTAAACTTAAAATTTGTATTCATCTTCTTCCAAATTGTCCTCTGGAAATAACCAGTAAACTTAGTATCTTTTTCTAAAACAATAGTCTTAGGCAAAAAGTGTAATATTACCACTTCCTTAAAGAATAATTCAGCCATATGTATTACATCAGATGTATTATTACAAGGTATGAAATGAGCCATGTTAAAAAATATGTCAACCACTACCAAAATAGAATCATTACCTCTCTAATTTCTAGGAAAACCAAAAACAAATTCCATGATGATATCTTCCCAATGCTTATTAGGTATTGTTGAGGTTCCACAACACACACCCCATTTTTTACTTCAGAAATGGGGACCCCCTTTTTTTGGCTTACAAAATCTTGTTCCTCATAATAGTGTATCTTACAAGGTCCTTCAAGGAATGGAACTTTGTAGTTCGAGTTTAGGAGTTTGGTCAGTTAGCATCATTTTTTACCCCTAGCACCAGTATATTTATGTTTATCTTTTGGGTAGGTCACCATGGCATCCTCATCATCCATATCAAAAAAAATCACCATGGTATTGCATTTGCATTTTCAAAGTGAGTGCCTTGGGATTTCATATAGAAGAGGCAGAAGGAGTTCAAGTATATGACAATGTTGGGCTATACAATGGGCCTAAATCATCAAAAAGATCAAAATAAGTACACTAGAGTGCTCCCATACCTCATTTGAGCATAACCTAGGAATCATTTTCAAAACTAGGAGCTTTGATTTTTGGGTGAATTGAACATCTTGTGCACTTCTCTGAAGGTGTGAAGATGTGAAGGTGTGAAGTTGCACAAGTGCATGGGTGCATAGGTGCACAATTCAATGATTAGGTGAGGGAATTAGCTCAAAAAAGTGCACATGTGCACATTGTAATTTTGAAGGTTCACCTCTCTAAGGTGCTCTTTTCTAAGAGGTGCACCGACAGTTAATTGCTAGTTGCTATTTTAGAGCATTCCATGCATCAAAAACACATTTTGATGGTAGTTAACCTCCCAAAAACACCTAGAGAAGGCTAAGCTTCCATTTTTAGAGCTCTTAGTGACTCCCAGATCATCTCATGGCCACTATCTTCTTATCTTCTCATTATTTTATTATTTTAAGTCATGTAAAGGCTCATGCACCCATTCATTTATATAAACAAGGGTGTAGACCTACTTAGCACCATTTAGAGAGTCAATTTGTATGTAAATAGCTTTATTTTATTAGGTTTTAAGCATGAGTTTTCATTATAAGAGCTCACTCCTAACACAAAAGGAGGAGAGGATTTCTTTTAAATACATGGATATAATATGTACTCTAGGCTGTTATTTTGATGCAATAATATATGTTATTGGTTCTCTCATTCTAAGTGTAGTTATTCTTGCCAAAGTGTGTTATTTTTGTGAATGCATGTTCATTAATAATAATGGAGCCAATAGTTTTATTGCATTGTTATGATCATGCAATCTTTTACTTCTGATGTCTTCCTTGTGTTAACAAATTTTTTTGTTGTGATAAATTGAAGAAAGGATCATCTTTGTTCTTGCATAGCATTTTGTCTTGTGTGTGCACACTTTCTATGGCCTCCCAATTCAATGAAATATGAAACATCTTCTAGTTATTATTGAAGTTCTCATCAATGATTGCATTAGTAGAGTTGAGGAAATACTACTCCTAATTTCATTGGTTTCCTACCAAGACCTTTTTGATAATTTAATTCGTAGACATGTTGTTACTTTGGCTTACTATGTTAGGAATCTCCCTTTCAGTAATTTGCTTTAATCTCTCGCTACTCTATCTTTGTTATTTTCTTTTTAAAACACTTGTATATAATAGGAATTCATATAGTTGCATTGATAAATTGCATTCATTCTAAAACCAAAAATACAAAAGTATATCTCTTTGTGGTTACATTTGAACAACAAGTGTGCAGATTGGTTAGTACTAGTAAAGGCCTCCTTGTGAACATACACATTTATCTTCAATTGAGTTATCCAGAAGATTGAAAAACAACCATTTGGAACCTTGGAGTTGGTCCTTGATTATATTTTCAAGAGAGAGATCCAAAAGGATCTCTACTAATAAGCATCGTGCAAAATGACCGCTCAACATAAGTGGCACTAGAAGGAGGGCCCAAAACCATTCTACCCAAAAACCCAAGTTACTATTTGAAAATTCTTAAGTTTTTGGAACTTCATAAATTTTCCAAGTCTGTCACTGTCACAAGTGCACACGTGCACTTTTTGAAGGTGCACTTTCTAGAGGTGCACTTTTTGGAGATGCTCTTTTCAGAGGTGCACTTTTTCAAAATAAACACAAACTAGAAGATCCTGACCCACCATCTCCATTTCAATGAGCTTTAAGGTCTTCACCTAGTGGACACAAGTCTGTAAAACTAAATAATTTTTTCAAGCCTCACAATGACAAAGGGATACCTAGGCTCTATCCACCCAGATTGAAAATTCCACCATTATCATCCACTCTACATTCTACTTCACACACTCCCACCATTATGTATCATGGATTTCTTTAATGCCCAAAGTTCACCTTTAAACCTAACTGGTCCATTACATGACTTACCAAAAAATCCTAATTTTTTTTCCAATAGTTCATCTATGAAGAACCACGAACAATAGAAGATACAATTTAAATTTTCAAGGAAATCTATAATCGAAACCAGATTTAGCATATGGATGTGGTTTGTCACCTTTTCCCTTACACTTTTGGGGAAACAAAAATCAATTGGTACCTCAATTTTCCAACAACATCAATAATGAATTGGGATTTTTTGAGAGAAATTTTTGACACAATTCAAGGTCTATATTGATCCATCTATCCTACATCATGAGTTCATCTCAATTAAGTGGGATCTCCATGAAACTATTTCATAGTTTAATCGTCACTTCTATAGGATGTATCAAAGAATGGAGTTTCCTTATATTGTACCACAAGAGGTTTTCATCCAAATCTATTTGGAAATAATGGATTCATTAACTTCTATTTTTCTAAGAAGGCTCCCACCCAGAGACATTGATACCATTGAAAAAGTCTTCAAAGAGGTTGTTACATTCATGAAGTAGGTAGATACCCATGGTGGAGATAACTTTATGTATTCCTTCACTTTGACTAGTATAGTAGCCATACCACTACTTATAGTAGGAGCATCTACTATGCCAAATCAAATGCCCCTATTGAATTTGGTACCTTTACTGCAGCAAGTTACTGCTTCTCTAATGCCAATAATAACATATTATAGGTATGAGCACCAAAAGACTGTATTATTTAAGAAAAAGACTTCTCCACATACTAAACTTGAGAATGATATGGCTAGTGAGTGTAAGTCCATGATGAAGATGATGTCTCTTTTATTTGATGAAATCATCATAATAAAGTTAAATTCCTTAAGAAACCAAGACAATCATCCAAGATAACTTGTTGCCCAAAATAATTATTCTCAAAATTAGAGTAGAAATTTTGGACCCTACAATAACATCAGCAATGAGAATAATGGTATTATAGGTATGAGTCCAAGTGAAAATGGATATGGGTACAATGATGTTTTAGATTAGCCTCCCCAAATCATGGAGGAACAACCTTTGCATTTTAGTGCAATGGTATTTGAATCATATGATAAATCTATAGGAGGGCACAATGATGAAGATGATCAAGAGGAGTTTGTGTTCCCATTCAATGAAGAGAAAGAGTTTGGACACTCTTGGATACATGTTTATTACAACAATAATATGAACACACAAAGTTTAAAAAGTAGAGAAGAGTCTCTAATGGATGGTGTCTCTCTATGGTTACATCCTACTATTCCAGACATGTAGGTCTATAAAACTCCAATGCATTATGAGGCTCCAACAAACATTACCCCGATAATTCAAAAGGATTTAAATGTAAAGGATGAGGTTTTGAGATGGTTTATGGATAACATAACAAGAAATTTGAAGTATCTTGGAGAAGATCATAATTCAAACATCCTTTTTCTTCCTAACTATTGTCACCTCCATCAAAGTATCTATCATGTTAGCATAGATAGATCAACCTATTGAAATTTCTAGATGTAAAGAAATTGTTTCAAGAATTGATGTTCCAATAAGTATGGATATCCTAGCAATTTTTGAGAAGGAAATTTTTTTTCAAGCTCCAAATATCTATAGAGTTTCAAAAATTCTCAAAGTTGCAAAAAATGATGGAAATGTAGAAGATCCAAAGGTTGCTAGAACTTTTGAGTTAGAAAGTCATCAAGAAGAAGATACAAATGTTTCCTACTATGATATTGATCTCCCATTGGATAAAGATGAGGTGCCTCCCTCATAATGAGATATGTCATCAGATGAGATCAATAGAGTGCTTAATTTGGTCTCAAGCTTGACTAAGGAAATGTTATTTTGTGGGTATTCTACACATATATTATACCATGCAATAAATAAGTCATGTAGAATCCATCCATTTGGGTTCCATTCATAAGTAAGTTGTCCTGATTTCTTGTTAGCTTGGGAGATCGTAATCGAGGGAAAGTATGATTTTGAACATGCATCTTTGGGATAAGAGGGAGAAAACACCTTGATTAATGAGATTAATGAATCTTTTAATTCAAAAGGAAGGGTTATGATTGATTTTTATAGGCCCAAGGAGCCTAAAGGTGACAATTCATGGTTTAAGGCTAATGATGGTGATAATAAGGATCATCAAAATAATGTTCTATCTTTTGGGTCTTGTTCTGATAGCTATATTACATCATTGATGCTAGTATTTCCATGTTTATGTGGAGCTGTGTACCATGAGGTAAGACCATTAGAAGGAAAAATTACAATGTGTGAGTGTACCCCTATGGTGGGGAACTCACTAGATTGGGTGATATCTTTCCATTATCCCTCTCAATTCGATGATTCTCAATTTGAATATGATCCTAAAGGTAAGAGAACTTTTTTGTGGATTAATAATGGCCATGAAGAGTTACCACAACTTCTAATTTTGTGTGATTTGTACCCAAAAAGTGAACCAAGATTTCCCAAATTTTATTTTTTCGAGTACAAAGACAAGTTAGCATTTTTTAGAACTATATGGGGTGGTTTTCTAGTATTGAACGTAATGAGAAATCTACTGACAACCACCCCATGTTCTTATTATTCAGGTTTTTCTATATATAAGTTATTGCTTTTTTTTTTTTTTTAGTCTTTTTAGTTAGGTCTTAATTTTCTTTGTGTCGAGTCTATTTTGTTTGGCTTTTTTTGCATCTTTTTACTTCTTTTCCTTTTTTATTCTTTGAGTCAGGGAGTCACTGTGTTTTTTTAGGGTTGTTCCTAACATGTGGTCCACCCCAACTGGTCTCAATTTCTGGAAGAGGTGTTTCTTCATCAAAGAATTTGGATAACTTTATTTCTTGTACAAAATAAATACAAATGTATCTTTTAGGTAAAGAGGACTTTCAACATTAAAATTAGATTCTAAATTGATTGCTCTCAACACTTCAAAAATTTAAAGAATTGGTCATCTAGGTTGCTTTCAATCTAGGTGGATAGTGGCTAAGGGATAGTCCAAAATTTTCCAGTTTGAACAGAGGATTTCCCCAATGGCTTATCAAAATTACTTGTTGGCATGTGAGTTTCCCAAAGTTCATTAAAAGAGGAACACATGAGTCATCAAATTGGGAAAGGTCCATAAGAAAGCAACACCAACACCTTAACCACACAGTCTAATCATTGTCAAGAGAAAAAAAAATAAAATTAAAAATTAAAAATGGTGTCATCAAATAGGATTCCAAAACTTGGTATGAACAAAAATAAGGTGATCAATAGGAGATAACATAATATAATCGTTGGCTCACTTCAAACAAAAGAAAGTTTCATGGAAGAATCAAGTGGAAATGCATGAGCTCCATGAAGTTGACAAATATATCACCAGAAATACAAAATACAAGTAATTGATGACTCGTTAAGGTCCCTCTAAATGGTTTCTCACATATGGTCATATAGTGATTAGAAATGTGTTGACGGGGATTTCTCAAACTCTCACTATCAACAAAAGATTGTTTCTATGTTGTTGCATACTCGTGGTGGTTGGAATTTAGGAGTGTCAAGGAAATTAAGACACTAAACATACACTAACTGTGAAAATTGAAAAGTTCAAGTTTCTTGGTTGAAGTTCTCAAAAGTCACTAGTGACATTTGGAATCAAGTTACAAAATTGATATGGGTTTGAAAATCTCTTGTTAATAAAGAAATGCCTTTGTCATTTCTTCCTTTTGTTAGTGCTATTTGTTGTAGTTCCACAACACACGCCCCATTTTCAACTTTGGAAATGGGGAACCCATTTTTTTGGCTCATAAAAGCTCCTTCCTCAGAATAGGGTATCTTCCAAGGTGCCTTGGGGAGTGTAAATTTATAGTTTGGGTTTAGGAGTCTGGTCAGTTAACGTCATTTATAAACCCTAGCACTAGTATATTGATGTTTATCTTTAATGTAGGCCACCATGGCATCCTCATCATCCAAAAATTTTTTTTTTTACCATGGTATTGTATGTGCATCTTTAAAGTAGGCACCTTGGGATTTCAGATAGAAGAAGCAAAAGGAGTTGAAGTCTATGACAATGTTGGGATATAAAGTGGTCCTAAATCATCAAAAAGATAAAATAAGTACACTAGATTTCTCTTAGACCCCATTTGAGAAAAAACTAGAAACCATTTTTAAATATGGAAACTTTTGTTTTTGGGTGAATTGAGCACCTTGCGTACTTCCCTCAAGGTGCAGAGGTGTACAATTTGATGATTAGGTGAAGGAATTGTCTCTAAATGGTGCACAAGTGCATAACGTGTACATTAGAATTTTGAAATATGTGTTGATTTATGGAGTAAACTAGATACTAAGAGGGGGGTGAATCAAAATCTATAACAATTTATACCTTTTGACAAATTCATCCACATCCAATAATAACTTATGCATGTAATACAATAAATGTAAACTTTCTATAACATGTAAATCAATTCAATTAGATGTATTAAAGTAATAACACATAACACAATATTTGTTATCCAGAAACCCTCCAAGGTGAAGGTAAAACTGGGGCGAGGATGACACCCACAAATCTTCATTGCTACAGTAATAAAGTTAGCCAATTAAGGTTACAATGTTTGACCATAATATATGATCTACTCTATGAGGAGTCTATCCTATTAAAGAATTAAAAAACTATTAGGTTTCATCTTGTTAAAGGATTTGATACTTACAACTAAGTAAGGACTATATTAGGAGATTTACAAAGATATGTTAAGACCACTTTGTTAAGAGATTTACCTTGATTCAAGTCTGTTAAAACTAACTTAGTACCTAACTCTCAGTTTGATATCCAAGCTCATTTTGAGTCTTCTCCTTTCTAACTAATCCTCTCCTTTGATCTAATACTCTTGTATTTCCCTTCCACTTTTATTGCTTATGAATAGATCATTTGTTTTTTTAAATGATAATAGAACCCTTGAATGAATTCTAATCTTCTCCTCTTTGATCTTCACACACACACATATGATCACTTATGATCTAGGTTAAGATTATCACTATATAAAGTTTCCATGAAGAGTCTTCTATATGGTTCCATGTTTTTCCTCTTCATCTTGATCTTTGAACATACACATAGGGATATGTGATCCATTCCATGTAAATTTTTGGTAAGAACCTCTTCAAAACTTAAATAAACTTTCCAAGTTGGCTTGATAATCATTTTGCCTAAAACTATGTTCCATTCCTGACTTTTATGTAGACTATGCATTTCTTGGCCTCAATAATTACTAGTGCTTGGCATTGCTATTGCTTAGCCTTGATTAACTTCCTGATGCTTAGTATATATTATGCTCAACACATACTATATCACTCGGTACTTATATACTTGGAATTTCACTTGGTCACTGATGACTTTCTTGGTCACTGAATAAGCTCAGTCCATATAGAAAAATTGCTCTGTGACCATACTTACTTGGCTTCTATAGAATTACTCAGTAGATACTATCTTATGTTCATGACTCAGCCTATGTAGAGTATCTTGGTCATATCAATGACAGTTTGACTCTACCTTGTAAATGACTAATTGATTGACACTAATAGAAAATAGTGGTTAGAGATACCAACAATGTACCCCTTTGAAATTAGTGATTTTTTTTTGTCATATTTGCACTTTGTCATATCAATACAAAAATGAGATCTCCCCCTAAGTCTCCCCCTAAGTCTTATGACTTATGAATAATGAATAAATTCATTACAACCTTTATTCATTACCTATACATGATTACTCCTTCTATATACATTTCTCACATGTATACATTTCCCCTTTGTTTTTGAATACTTTATGTCATTATTGTTGGGGTTGAAAGAGTTGAAGTAATCCATGTGTTTCAATGAATTCCTTGTGAACTTTGGTAATCATGGCCAGTGCATGATTCCATGTGGTTCTTGCTACCTCCAAAATTTGACTCCGCAATTGTGATCTTATAGCTAAATCTATTAGATTCTCAACTGCTAATAATTTTTTATCTTCTATGATAAGATCCTAGGTTATTTTTAGTTTTCTCTGTATGACCTCCAAATGAGGTATCAACATTCCCTAAATTGAGATCAATTTTGATCTCATGGTGTTGTCAGATTCTTGAATCCCAACCATTGTACCTTTAGCATTCAGTAGAATATTGTAGTGATCTATGCTAGATCCTGCTGACTATGAGGTAACACTGTTGGATTCCTTCATATCAACCTAAGTCCTATCTACTTGTGCTTGAATAGTATCTATAAATCTTGACACATCTGAAAAAATTGTGTACACCTATTGTTAAGATTCATTACTACTTGTGCTTTTTCCTATAATAGCATTTTTTTCTCATCTATAATTATGAAAACTTTGTCCATAAAATTGGTCTCAATTCTTTTTGCTGACCAATCTATTAGCTTATCATTGGATTCAAAATTTTATGTACTAACTTGATCAATGATATGTACAAGTTGATTAATGATCGATGTCTCTTCATCTACACTTTGTATGTCAAAAGAATCAACAAAAATATGATTTAAATCTTGTAGTGTCTATTGCTACTTTATCTCTCTTCTAATCTCTTCTTGCCTCTTTTTCTATTTCAAAATTTTTTGTAGCAAAAAATTTTGCTACAAGGTGAGATTTGCCAGATCAAATTGTGGCATCTCAATATGATCATCAAGGCTAACTTCACTATCTGGTGAAATGTCATTTATTTATTTTCTCTTCCTTTTCAATGAAGGGGTTTTTCTTCTCAGCACTACCTTAAGAGTAGGTGAGGGGGTGTCACCACTCAATCTTGCTTGAGCATCAGTGCTCCAGACAATAATAGTATAAATTGGTTCATCCTTATTTAATTCTTTATTTCCATCAATTTGAGGTGTTAAAACAATCTTATCATTTTCAACTCCATCATCTTCTTCTTCAATGGAAAGCCTTGACTACTCATTATTTTGAGTATCAGGGGTGTTGGCATGTATAGGAGACATGTTTTCCTATGGACTTGACACACCTAAACTTTCTCCACTACTATGTTCATCATCAATATTCATAATTTCTACCTTCTTTGTCGTAAGCCCAAAAATGCTTTTCAATAATAATTTTCTTTGTTGTCGTACACATTCCTCTTTATTTTGTAGTATAAAGAACATTCTATATTTAGGAATAAATATGATTCTACATTGTTTCAAAGATATGTCCTTTTGTTCTTGAGATAGATCCGACATAACTCTTACTAGTGTGTTAGTTCTTATCTAATTTTCTATTACGTCAACCTACTGCCATTTCCTCTCTAATCTATCATATAGATCCTTGGGTATCTTCTTCTCTATTGCACTAGGAGCTAGTTTTTTATTTGAAAACATTTCTACCATAGCCCTCAACTTTATTTCTATCATCATTATCTAGTGTATCATATCTTACATATTTGAAAGTAGATAAACCTAAAGATCTTCTTAAGTTGTCACATACCTCTTCAATAGTCTTGATCTTCCTAATAGGTGGTCCTTTGACCAATCTCCTTCTCCTAGTTTTAGGTTCACTTGACTCAGTAGTCTCTTCTACTTTCATCTTCATAGACTACTCAGCAATAGTAGCTATCCTAGTCTTTGGCTTAGTTGGTGGTGGAGGTGTCATTTCCTTCTTCTTATTTGATCTTTGAGCCTTCTTTCTTTGTGGCATGACAACAACTAGGGATTTACCCTTGTAAACTTCTTCCTCTTCTACTTCTTCTTCCTCATCACCACTCTCTTGTTCTTCATCTTCACCAAGACCTTGAGTCAATTGCAATGATTATTTTCCCTTGCCTAGTGTGCCTAATTTAGCTTCTAGGTCTTCAATCATCTTCTTCCTTTTCTCCTCTTTGGAATCTATCTTTATGTTCATTTTTATCATTTCCTTTTATTATTCATATCTTCCAATTGGTTCTACCTCAACATCTATCTCTTCTTTTAATAATGCATCAATATTTTCACTAACATCATCACTCTCTATTTCATATCGAAAACTTTGTAGCCATGGCTTCCTTCAATTTACTACTTACAAAAATGTGTTGTTCATATCAACAAGAAAAAAAATGTCACTATAGTATTCTATGACAAATTCCTATGGAATTCTCATTCTCCTTTTCATTTTGAACTTGAATCCATCAAAATATGTATTCATTGCATTATAAAAATTATCTTCCAATTGAGTAATGAACTCATTGATTTTCCTTGTAATTGGTTTGTCTTGTTCCCATACAACATCACCTATGGTAGGAAAATACTTTTGAATATAAAAGAATGTACAAACAATTAGGGAACCAAACTTACACATTGAATTCTTTTCCTTTCTTATGGATGATAGGTTTTCTACTAGTTGTAACATTTTCAGCTTAGCAAGATCATACTCATGATCTTTCATCATAATAATCCATGCTTGATCCATAGCCATACTCAACACACTATTTAATCTACTATTGATAGAACTTGTGAGCAATGACTATCACTAAAAATTATATAAATGGATCAAAAATGCTTGTAATGGACATACCACATCCATTCCACTTGGCTCCTATATTAGCCTCAACTTCTCCTTAGCTCAAGTATCACATGGTTTTCTTCTTTTCTAGGGTTGGATAGCTAGTAAACCTATGCATATCAATCTTTGTGATTTTTACTAGTCCATTCTATAACTAGTCTCTTCATATCATGAATTCTAATTAAAACAACTTTGATCCATTCTATTATGAAATATCTCAAAAATTCTTGGGCTCGAGTTAACACTTTCCTTTCAACAATCTTAAACTCTCCTTCAAGATTCCTTCATCACACAACTTCTCAGATGCTTCCCTGATCTCATAGTCTCCTTCTTCTTTGATTGTGTACATGTAGCAACTTCTGACATCATGAATCATCATGAATTTAGGTGGTATCAAGGATAATGCACCCATTGAGTCTCCTTTAACAACAATTTTTGGAATAGCATGAAACTTAGGTGGAGGACAAACATAACTCATCACCAATTTAACTTTACTAACCTTTTGGCTCATTCTAGTGGTCAATGAAGCTTCCATGATCGTAACTAGGGTTTGATGTATTTCCTTCTCTATATATTCAACACTTAATCATGCTCTCATTCAAACTTTTTGTTCAATTTGCTCCATGAAATCTCTATTGGTTGCTTGAATTTGCTTTATCACTTGATCTCTTAACCACTCAAAGCTCTTCAAAAATCTAGATGCAAGGTACGAATAATATATTCAATTTTTTTTATATACCTCATCCATTTGATCAATTAGGTTTTCTATTAATGTTGCATCTTTCATTGAGGGGAAGCCAACTAACATAATAGCTCAATCTCTTCCATAGCCTTTGGTGTCTATTTGGAATGCTTAGTCTATGTTATAATGCTCAATCAACACAAACATTATACTGATACTCACAAACCTTACACAAATTTTTTCTTATGCATCTTATACATGCATATATGAACTTTTGGCACACATTTATGTAAGGAATTGTTGTATGAAGTATCATTTAAGAATACTATTCCATACATACCTCTTTTTCTTAGAGATGACATGATCACCTTCTCCATTGGATTGGGTGACCTTTTCTCCATTAACTCCACTATTTCCATCTTCTGGTTTCTTTTTCCATTTCTGGTTCATTTCATTCCTCACTTTCTCAATATTCACTTTGCCTTTTCCTTTGTCCTTTGTCTAATTGTCTAAATGTACTTGAGTCCTACAATTCTTTCTTTGATGTCCAAACTTGTGACATTTGGAACATGCATTGTTAGGTACATAATTATTATTTCTCTAATTTGGCTAGTAGGGCTTTGTCTCTGATTTGCATTCAAATGCTCTATGCCCATATTTCTGATAGTTGTAGTAGTATCCTTTAAATCTAGGTGTAGTTGGTGCATTTCTTGATTTTGACCTACACTCATGTATTTGATGTCCTTGTTTCTTGTAGTAAAAATAGTAACCAATAAACTTAGATTTAGAATTTTGCATACCATGTTTGCTTTGACAAATATTTGTAGTATGACTAGTTTTTCCACAGTGATAGCAAGTTGGATTGTCTTTTGGCTTTTCATTTCTCATTTATCCATTCCTAAATGATTCTCCTTTCTTAGAGCATGAATGTCCTAACACATTAGAACAACTTGATAACTTCATAAGTTCTTAAAAATATTTCATTACTTGCTTTGGTTTGTTGGATTTCTCCATAGATTTCTTCTCATTCTTCAATATCTCATTGTGAGATTTTAGATTTGCAATATCCATATCCTTGTGATTCAATATCTGATTTGTAGTCATTAGTTGATTCATCAGATACATTTGTGTATTTGTTAGTTTTTTTACATCTAGTATCCTCTCTTCTAGTTCAGTAGCCATTACCCTCTTGTCATCTTTTGCCATAGTTTTTTCTTCTTCAACTTTCTTTCTCTATTAAGTCACTTCACATAGTCTCACTAATTGAATTTCAAGTTCTCTTTTTAGTGCCCTTATCTCTTTATTAAGGAGTTTGTTTCTTTCAAGTAGTTCAATAGATGCTTTTTCATTAGGATTGATTAGTTCAAATAGTCCTTTAGTTTCAACTTCTTCATAAGAGAACTACTTTATTTGGATGGCAATTTCCTTTCTCCTTTTTAGAGAATCCTTCAAATCTTGTATTACCTACTCTAGTTTATGTAGTGTGAATTGGATGTTGATCACCTAATTATCAATAGTCTTATCTAGTTTGAAAGCCTCCATCTTTGAAGACCTAATCTCCAAGCCTTTTAGATTCTTTTAGAGAACCAAAGATCTAATACCAATTTTTGATTTATGGAGGAGCAAACTAGGTGCTGAGGGGGGGGGGGGGGGAATGTGAATCAAAATCTATAACAATTTATAGCTTTACATAGATTCATATACATCAATAATAACTTATGCATGTAATACAATAAATATAAACTTGTTGTAACATATAAATCAATTCAATCATATGCATGAAAGTAATAACACATAACCAATTATTTATTACCCAAAAGACCTCCATGGTGAAGGTAAAACTAGGGTGGTGATGATACCCACAAATCTTCACTGCTATAGTAATAAAGTTAACTAGTTAAGGTTACAATGTTTGACCATAATATATGATCTACTCTATGAGAATTCTAGCCTATTAAAGACTTAGGAAACTATTATGTTTCACCTTTTTAAAGGATTTGAAACTTACAACTTAGTAAGGACTCTGTTAGGATATTTACAAAGATCTATTAAGACCACTCCGTTGAGAGATTTACCCTAATTCAAATCTATTAAAAATGACTTAGTACCTAACTCTTAGTTTTCACTACAAGCTGATTTTGATCTTCTCCTTTCTAACTAATCCTCTCCTTTGATCTAATAATCTTGTATTGCCCTTCCACTTTCACTTCTTATGAATATGTCAATTATTTTGTTAGATGATAACAAAACCCTTGAATGACTTCTGATCTTCTCCTCTCTAGTCTTCACACACACACAATCACTTATGATCTTGGTTAAGATCATTTCTATATAAAGATTCTATGAAGAGTCTTCTAGATGGTTCCATGTTTTGCCTCTTCATCATGATCATTGAAGATACACATAGGACTATGTGATCCATGCAATGTAAATTTTTGGTAACAACCTCTTCAAAAATAAAATAAACTTTCCAAGTTGTCTTGATAATTATTTTTCCTAAAACTCTGTTCCATTCCTAACTTTTGTGTAGACTCTACATTACTCAGCCTCTAGTGTTACTGGTGCTTAGCATTGTTGTTTCTTAGCCTTGATTAACTTCCTAATGCTCTACATATATTGTGCTTGGCACATACTATATCACTTAGTACATAGATACTTGGAATTTCACTTGGTCATTGATGACTTTCTCGGTTGCTGAATGAGCTTAGTCCATATAGAAAAATTTCTTTGTGACCATACTTACTTGACTTTTATAGAATTACTCGATACATACTATCTTATGTACATGACTAGGTCTATGTAGAGTAGCTTGGTCATAGTGATGACCATCTGACTTTGCCTTGTAAATGACTAAGTGATTGACACTAATAAACAATAGTGGTTAGAGATACTAATAATATGCATAAGTTGAAGGACTCCAAAAGGTGTGTAGGTGCAAAGGTTCACAATTGTAAATTCTTGAAGATGCCCAAAGTCCCAAAGATGCTAAGATGCATAAGTGTGCAATTTTACAAAGTTTTGAAGAGCAAAGTGCATAGGTGTGCAAGATGTCAAATGGGCCTAAATCATCAAAAGGATCAAAATAAGTACACAAGGCTGATCTAAAACCCCATTTGTGAAAAACCTAGAAACCATTTTTAAAACTAAGAACTTTGATTTTTTGGTGAATTGAGCAACTTGCGCACTTCCCTGAAGGTCCGTAGGTGCATAATTTGAGGATTTAGTGAATGAATAGTCTATAAAGTTGCATAGGTACACAACTTGAAGATTTAGTGAATGGATTATCTTTAAAGGTGTGTAAGTGTGCATATCTAAAACATCTAGAGGCCCTTGAGATCCCAAACATGATCATGGCTTTGTTGTCTTCTATAACAAGTAAGATCACACTCAAACCCATGACTTTCAAGTTATAGGGAATGCTCAAGAAGTCACACTTCATGATTTCCATATGGAAGTAAGGGTGAAGTATGAAGCTTTAGACTTGTTAGCTCCTCAAGGGGTCACCTCCACCATTCAAAAGTTCAAAGGTGAACATCCACACATCATTTTGGTTTAAGATCAACAAGACCTAGATGATGGAAACTAAATAATTTAGAAAAAAATCTCACTTTTGAAAATTGCGGAGTTAAAAAAAAATTCACTTTGGAAAATTGACACTTAGGATTTTTTTTATTTTTTTTGGGTCCTATCACCAAGGTGCATAGGTGCACTTTTTGAAGGTGTGCCTCTCCAAGGTGTGATTTTATTAGAGGTACACCAACAATTTTGAAGAAGAAGCATTGTGCTAATAGTTAACTGCCAATTGCTATTTTAGAGCATTCCATGTATTAGAAATGCATTTTGATGGTAGTTCAAATCCTAGAAACACCTAGAGAATGATGAGCTTCCATTTTTAGAGTTCTTAGTGACTCCTAGATCATCTCATGGCTTCTATCTACTTATCTTCTCATATTTTTTTTGTTTTAATTCATGTAAAGGATCATGCACCCATTAATTTATATAAATAAGGGTGGAGATCTACTTATCCCTATTTAGTGAGTTAGTTTGTATGTAAATTGCTTTATTTTATTAGTTTTTAAGCATAAGTTTGCATTAGAAGAGCTCTCACTCCTAACACAAAAGGAGGAGAGGATTTCTTTTAAATAGAAGGATGTAATATGTACTCCAAGCCATTATTTTGATGCAATGATGTATGATATTGGTGCTCTCATTATGAGTGTAGTTATTCTTGCCAGAGTGTGTTATTTTTGTGAATTCATGTTCATTAATAATAATGGAGCCAATAGTTTTATTACATTGTTATGATTGTTTGATCTTTTAGTTCTAGTGTTTTCCTTGTGTTAACGAATTCTTTTGTGATGAATTGGAGAAAGGATCATATTTGTTCTTGTATAGTGTTTTTTTCTCTTGTGAGCACATTTTCCATGGCCTCATGATTTGATAAAACATGAAACATCTTTTGGGTATTATTGAAGTTCCTATCGATGATTGCATAAGTGGAGTTGAGGAAGTGTTTCTCCTAATTTCATAGGTTTCCTACCAAGATCCTTTTAATAATTTAATTTTCAAACATGTTATTGCTTTGGCTTATGTACATTAGGAATTTCCCTTTTTCGTAATTTTCTTTAATCTCTCATGAATCTATCTTTGTTATTTTGTTTTCAAAATACTTGGATAAAATAGGAATTCAGATAGTTGCATTGATAAATTGTATTCATCATAAAAAAGGACAATACAAATATTTATCTCTTTGTGATTACATTTCAGCAACAAGTCTGTAGAATGGTCAGTCAACAAAGGCCTCCTTGTGAACAAACACATTTATCTTCAATTAAGTTACCCAGTAGGTTGAAAAATATCCATCTAGAACCTTGGAGTTTGTCCTTGATCATCTTTTCAAGAGAGACATCCAAAAGGATTTATGCCATTAACCATCATGCAAAATGACCGCTCAACAAGTACAGTTAATGGTGAATACAATCCCAAATTATGAATAGTTCCTTTTGTTGTTTGAAATTTTTGCAACCTCTAACTAACCTCTATATAATACCTATCAACAATACATTTCATTGTCTTATCAATCCCAAAATATCTTGCAAGTCTGTCACTATGCTTCTCCTTCATGGTGTTATCTCTCATAGATCCTCTAGATATGCACAATTGAATTCCCTTAAACACCATGTCTTCCTAAATGAAATAATCAGTCCACTTATCTCTTACCATATGGTCTTTACAATCTCTCCAAGATTCTACAAAATCAGGATCACTTTCATAAAAATACTTTAAATCATCAAAACCAAGTACCTCATCTCAAATTTATGTTAGTAAATTCCTTCTTTGGCTCAAAGCATCAACATCTTTTTTTTATTGTCCACTTTTATGCTTCAATGAAAAATAAAATTTTAGAAAAATACTCAGTCCACTTCATGTGATTTTGATTCAACTTAATCTAAATTCCCAAATACTACAAAGCTTTATGGTTAGTGTACAACACAAAATCTTTAGGCATCAAATAATGTCTCCATTTATTCAAATCTTGAACAATAGCATAAAAATCCTAATCATAAAGTCAATATCTTTTCTTAGCATCATTAAAATTCTCACTAAAGAAAGCTACGAGTCTTCCTTCTTGACTCAGAATAGCTCCAATAGCACTTTCACTAGCATCACATTCAACTTGAAAATCTTTACAAAAATCAAGCAAAGAAAGTGTAGGTAATTCTGGAACTCTATGATTCAATGTCTCAACACTCTTATGTGCTCCATGTGTCCATTTGAAATCCTTTTTGTCACCCCTCATTGTTTCTTTCATAGCATTACATACTTAACTGAAATTTCTAATAAGCTTCGTATAGAAGCTTTCCAATCCATGAAATGATCTTACCTCTCCAACATTCTCAGGTGTACAACAATTAAGAATAGCTGTTAGCTTTTTAGGATCCATCTTCAAACATCGGCTGAAATGACAAAAGCAAGATACAAAATTTCTTCCTTCATGAATGAACATTTCTTCAAGTTAATCAACATTTTCTATTCCTTCAATCTTGGTAATACTTGTCTAATATGCTTAAGATTCTCTTATTTAGTTTTACTAAATATTAGAGTATCATCAAGATATACAATCATAAACTTACTAAAGAATTTCTTCAAAACTTCCATTTTTAGTCTCATGAAAGTACAAGTGTGTTAGTTAATCATACAATCCTTCATTAGTCTTAAAATAAATTTTCCATTATCTCCTTCTCTAATTATGATATGATGGTAGACACTTTTTAAATAAATCTTGGCAAAATACTTTGCTCCACTCAAATAATCCATTATGTCATCCATCCTAGGCAAGGGAAACATAAACCTCACTATGATCTTATTGATAGTTCTAGAATTACTGCACATTATCCATTCTCCATTCTTCTTAGGAGCTAATGCAACAAGTATTTCACAAGGACTCAAACTTTCTCTAATCATTTTTAGTAGGTGTAAGCCTATGTGGTACTTAGGAAAACTAGCTCCAAGAATTAAATCCATGCAATGGGTTATATTTCTTATAGGAGGTAAACCATTAGTTACATTATCATAAATAATTTCTTATAACTTCTCTAACAAAGAATAAGTCTCAGGTGCTTGTTCTAGTTCCTCTTGTTTCTTAGTCTTTCTAGGAATCAAAGAAAAACAAACATTTTGTTCCTTCATATCATTAGCAAATTGGTTTCCTTCAACCAAACATACTCCAACTGTGATACAATAGTTCTCATTAGGCTTTTCTACCAAAAGTAACAAAATTTTCTTCTTCTGATCAACCCAAATAGTATACTATTTCAATCTACCATCATGCAAAGATTTTTTATCATAGTACCAAGGTCTACCCAATAGAATATGAAAACAATACATAGACATAATATCACATAAGTATAATTCCTAATTTTAAACTTAACAAGGCATTGCTCACTTACAAGTAAATTATGCTCCTTCTAAATCGAGGAAATATGGTATTAGGATGTCTCACTCTCTACAACTATTATTTGTTAACTAGCTCCTCAGATACCAAATTATTATAACTCCCATTATCAACAATTACTTTGCAATGCTTTCTAATGATCTTACATTTGGTCTTGAACAAACTTCTTCTCAAAATAGGTTCTTCATCAGTTTCTTCAACCTACAAATTCATTGGGTTCTTTTCATGTTTAGGTTCATTAGGTGTTTCAACAACTTCTTCATAAGATAACTTGTGTTTCTACTACTGTCCTCAATCTTCTTGCCAAAATTACTGAATTCAAAAGCTCTATGTCCTTCTTCACATTTGAAAGAAGTGCCCTTAAACCAAGATCTTTCTTCTCTTTTACCACCATTATTTTTCTTGGAGTAACCAATATAGCTACATCTAGTGTAATTACCTATTTTTCTAGTAGGTTCCTCTTTCCATTCTATCTTTCTTTTATCTTGCATTGTATTCTTAGATCTTCTACTTTCTCCATAGATTCTACCTTTGCTTCTTTCAAATCTGCCACATCTACCTCTTTGTCTTTGATCATGTTTCTTCACCAACCTTTCTTTAATTTTCAAAGTGTACAGATATGCTTCTTCCACATATCCATCCTAACATAGATGATTTCATCTTGAATTGATGTCCTTGCATCATTTAGGCATTTGGCTACCTTTTCAACTTGATTATGAACATGTCTAGATCTGATATCCAATTTGTAGAATTATTCAGTAAATCCCTTCACATTCATATCCTTTTTTCTTAGATTCTACATTCTTCTCAATAAGTTAACTTGGTAATCTACAAGAAATAACTTCTTCTTCAATTTTCTTATCATCTTTTCCCATGTCTTGATCTTTCTTTTTCTCTCCTTTTTCTTTCAGCTTGCAAATGATCCCACCAAAGTGAAGCACGACCCTTTAATTTGGTGACTTCTATCTTAACCTTCTTATTATCAGGGGTGTTTTCATACTCAAAGAATTTATGCATCTCATATATACAATCCATTGCTCCATTAGTCTCAAGTCTTCCAACATAAAAAAATAACTTCCACATCATGTCTAGAGTTATCCCTAGATAAAAATCTTTAAAGCCTTTCCTCATCTTGTTCAACATAATGTTTAAGATTCAAATTAGGTGTTGCTTCTCCATCATCACTAAAACATTCAAGATGTACACCTCTTATTTGGTCTATCTAATGAGGCTAATTATTTCCTCTATTTCATGATTGTTTTAAACACTTTGTTAATACTCTGTTTCATTTTCATCAAAGCATTTGTGAACTTATAGTTACCTAAACCAATTATTAACCTATGGGTAGAAATTATGTCATATTCTGCTAATATCATATATATAATGAAGTGTTTCATATAATCATCAAAATGTGTGTCCTAATATTTGAATTTAATTTGATAATGCTTATTTGTAAATATCTCTGCATTATAACTAACTTGTTAGCAATGAAGCTGAAGATGATTGGAAGAATTCAAAGATGAACGTTGAAGATAGTCAATAGCATTCAAGGAGAAGGATGTTGAGGTTTAGCCACAATGGAAAATTCATAATGGTACCAAACTACATGGCTGTGAGTATGGAGGAGCCATGAAGACTTGCTATATTCTCTGTATTTATTGCTATGTCAAAGCAGTTGTCCAGACTTTATAATTCCTGCCTTGAGCTACTATTTTTCCTTCTTTCTCTCTCGCAAAATTATAGCTAGGTTTTTACTTTTCTATTTCGAAATAAATGTCAATCTTCTATATATAGGGATTAGAGCAAGTGTGTTAGTTTAGTTAGAAAGAGAAATTTTATGACAAGAAACTGTTAACTTTTGTAGTGAGTTGTTTTCATAGTTCTATGTATTGTTCCATGTAATGAATTTCTAAAACATAATGGAATAGTTCTTGGTTTATATTCTAGGCTAGTAGATTAGTAGAAGTCAACCAAGGGTGCCCACTTGGGAGGTGGATTAGATTAGAGTAGTTTAGATTTGTCTTTCTTAGATAGCATCTTTAGTTTTGCAAAGTAGAAGTTGTAAGTTCCTGCAACATCATACTTTGTGAATGTTCTCGCAACATCTGTAAGAATAGTTATAGTAGATAACTTAGTTGGAATAGATGTTAGCATTTCATTAAATTTCTAGTATTCATTTCAATAAAGATTTAAGTGTGTTAGTCTCCTGCAACACTAGTGTAGGCTCTTTCCTTGCATTTTACTTTCCTGTAGCATAAGCATAATGACTCATTAAGAGACCTAGTGTACATACTATGCCAACCATTTCAAGTATACATCCCTAGGTTGACAAGATTAAATGCATCTCATGGTGGGGAAAAATAATCCTTAGATTGAATACATTATTCCTAAGAATGGCCTTGAGCATGATTATTATACACCTATTGTGAGGCAGACCATTTTTGGCGCCATTGCCAGGGATGGTGTCAAGCTAGGAGCATTTTTGAGTCATAGTTCTTAGTTAAGTTTTTTTAGAAATTTACAGTCCTCAAATTTTCTTCACCAGTGTGAATAATTCAATTGCATGCATCAAAATGGAAGAGGACGAGATGAATATGGAAAATTTCTTCCATGGGAGTTTATTAATTTGAACAAAGAAATTGAAGAAGAAGAAGTTGAATTGCCTTTTGAAGATGCAAGCCCTATTTTTCCTATAGAATCATCATCAAGAGCAGAACCTATAGATACAAGTGGTCTTCAACCTTTTGCTAAAATTTTAGCCAGTTTCCTTGATAACACTACTCTAAATCCACTAGTTGTTAATAACCTAGTACCCAATGTTCCTTTTTAGGAACAATCTCAAAATCTAGTACCTCCAGTAACAACAAAGCCTCATATTCTACTATGTTATTAGTACAAGGGAAATTCAATGTGAAAGAATATTTATAAGTTACCCCAGCAGTAGAAATTAATAAAATACCTGCACCATCAAAGAACATGGCCCATAAGTCACCTTTAGCTGACTTTGTATCAACTTCCATTTCTATCTAAGATTTTCGCTTGCTTTTCTTCAAGGTCAGGACCTCAACTCTAAATGCATTGACATCTATATCCACAAAATTTGTCATATCATCCTCAACCTCCTCCACTATCATATATATGCTTTTTGGTTCTCTATTGATCTTTACAAAATTTCCATCAATATTAAAAGTAGAAAATGATAGGTCACATTGTAAACTTCCTCCCATGGAAACACTCCATTTTCTAGCTAATAACATGCCATATTGAGGTGGTATGTCAACAACCAATACGCTCATAGTGAGTTCCTTATTTGGATAGGCTGTCAATCTATAGGGCAGGGCACTAATAGTGCCTATGACTGTAACTTCCCTCTTATCCATGGCACACCATCTTCCTTGAGTAGTGTCAACCTTCAGACCCAATTCTTTCATTATCTCAAAAGGCATAACTATACTACAACCACCAGAATCAATCATACAATTCTTTAATGTCTTACCATTCACTAAGATGCTCAAGAAGAATGGTTCAACATTTCCCAAAAAAATTTGAGGAATATGAGATACAACCACTTCAATATCGTGTTCCTTCACCTTTTCATTTTTCACTCTTTTAGGAACATGATTTTCATTACAATCTTGACTTACCTTTACATCAGTATTCCCCAACCATGCTATGGCTTTATCTCGGTGCTCTAGGATTCTCAGTAACTCAAAAAAAGGAACCTTAATATTAATCTAAGCCAAAACAACAAACATATCAATAGAAGAATCATAAGGGTTATCATTATTTTCATTCCCTTTCTCATCATGTTTACTCAAAGTGTTTAAGGGATTATGATGACTCTAATCTTGCTCAATGGCATTCTGTGATATCTTCCCATCTCTTTTCTTGGAGATATTATTTGAGTGCTCTATATCCTCAGGGTTGCCCCCTTTCCTTGGTTTCCATTTTTTATTTGCAAATTTACCCTTCACAGCAGGGGAATCTTTAGGTTTTACAATTTCCCCTTTCTTATGGTCTGTCCCCTTTATGAAAATACTAGCTACCTTATTCCCCTCATTTCCTTGAACCATACTTCTAGTTTGAACCTAAGCCACCATATTAGTAGTGATTTGGTCAATTTCTTCTCTAGAGGGTTTTCTTAGGGTCACTTCTTCTTTTGAACCTACCATGTTACACACATTATCCTCAACATCACTTTCATCAAAAAATACTTGTTGTTGATTGACACTATGAAAACATCTCTGATCATTTATGTCTCTGTCAGAAACTTCATTGTAAAAAAAATGTGAATCAAACATGTTACATCCTACATCATCATTATTTTCCTCCTGTTCCTGACATTTTTCCACTATATTTTGATTTCCAAAAAATGATAAAGCTACTGCACAATATTTAGGGGCATGAGGTAGTTGACAAGAAGAACACCATGTTGGTTCATCAGTAAATTTAGGATCATCTACCAAATTTACAGAGCTTTTGGATAAAGGATCAGGGGTCACTTTGTTATTGGTGTTCTTAGGGGGAGAAACATTAGGCTGACCATCCTTCCAAGTAGTACTATAAGGGAAATTCTACAATCTATTTTGTCTACTTAAATTTGATTGGTAAGGGACCCTATTTTCAGTGGGGTTCCTATCATTCTTTACTTAAGGAAGATTGAAACCTTTTATAGTGTTTAGAATTTGACACATTTCACTAGGCTCTTGCTTTTTCCCTCTACTAGCTTTATGTTCTTCCTTTCTATTTCTATTATTCCCAAATAACCTAGGATCATCTCTTTTGCTTTCTAACCTCCCTGAAATCCTTACATTATTTTCTATATTAATAGCAATTTTGAAAGCATCTCTTAAAGTCCTAGGTTCCTTATCCCTAAGCTGGTATGCCATTTTACCATCAAAAGCATTTAGATAAGTACTCAAACATACCTTGTCATCAATTTTCATGGCTTGCATTAGCTTGCACATCCTTTTTTGGAATCTAGTGTTGAATTCAGTAATAGATTCATTAGGCAACCTCTTAATATTATTGAATTCACTCAAAATATAACTCTGATTTTTCTTGTCACCATATTGCTCTTTGAAACAATATTCAATATCTTTCCAATCAACAATAGATAATTTAGGGAGTCTCTTGAACCATTCTCTAGCATCTTTAGTTAGTGATTGAACAAACAACTTCATAATGACATCTTCAGCTTCAACCTCATAATCACTCATCATATCAAGAAAACTCCTCAAATGGTTCTCACAAGAGATAGCATTATTTCCATCAAATTGAGGCAATATTTTCCTAATTTCTTGTGGTATAGGATTACGAAAACCAAGTATCCCATCAAAACATATTTTCCTATAACCTTCTAAGTGGATAGGTCTCCTTTGTACATCAACCTTGAGCTAATTAGCACTATCTTTCTTACTATTACTCATAGTGTTACTAGTGCTAGCATCACCAATAGATTTGTTGAGATATACTTTCTATGAAGATGAAGACAAGAAATAAAAGGGTACCTTAGTAGTATTTTGATTTACATCATTAGATCCACTATTATCTTTAGTCATAACTGTAGACTACTTCTTGGTATTTTCCAAGAATTTGATCTTATTGTTCATTTCAGCTATAACAACCTCATTTTCTGCAATCTCTAATCTATTGGCTAAAGCATCCCTTTCTTTCCTTCTCTTTTCCAATTCAATATCAGAGAATGACATAGAATCATGGATCTGAACTATCTTTACTAGCTCATTGATCTTAACACCAGTCTCCTTTTGTTTTCCTTTGTCCTTAGGCCCTACAACAGGTTCCACATTCTTTATTCTATTGTTATCAACTTCTAGAGTAGTATAGTTCTTAACTTGCTGTATCACGGGTCCTTCTAGATTCATTTTGTGAGTCTCCAACAACTTCTACTCTTGCATCCTAAGTTGTTCAACTTGTCCCACAATCTCAGGTTGCCATGCACTAGTTGTTATCTCATTTTTCTTTTTTAGAGCAGCAATTCACCTTAGTAATTCTTGTTTTTCTTCATAGTTCTTGGTAATCACTTCTTCCCTTTCTTTTTGAAATCTCCTATTTATAGCTTCTTGTTCAGTGAGCTGTGCTTTCAAAATTTCATTCTCATCAGGACTAGGGATAGTGAACTCAGACCCAAATGTTTTCTCATCATTATAACTTCCAGGTTCTAAGTGTCTAGGTCTAACCTTTTCAAGGGAATAATATGACATGAAAGGGTTTGTACTACACTAAAAAAGATTGTTACTAGTCCTACCCTCCAGACTAAATACATGTGGTTGCACAACCTTTTCCTGGCATATCATTTTAGGGGTATTATAGAAATCATCATACAAAACTGGATGAGATCTTAGACCTTTAGAGAAAGGCATTGTTTCAACAGTAGAATGGTGAGCACTATCTTTACCTACTACCTACTCCTATGAATAGCTTCCATTCTATATCTAGTTCCCTTCACAACCCAATTCTATCTTCCTCTAGGAGGGAGATCAGTTTGTAGTTTGATGGCTGAATTTTTCCTCACATTTGCTCGTGTATTTCTCTTATTCTCCATAATTTGGGACAACAATTTTCTTAATCTTGACACTGGTTAAAACCTTTTGAGTCACCACCCACTCTATCAGAATGTGAAAAAGAACTAAACAAATGATAAATCCTTTAGTGACAATCTCGGGCAAAAAATATACAACTTCTGAATCCACGAGAAACTTCAACATAAAAAATTTTCAACTCTAGCCAAGGGGACACAAATCTCTAATAATTCACTTTTTATGACAATACTAAGTGTAATTCCCCAGTAGAGTCACCATTTTGTTGGAGTTTGAAAACTACTAAACAAAAAAATGTTCAATACCAAAATGATTACACTCATATAACCTAAGGATTAACTAATTCCTATCATCAATTACATAAGCTAACCATTTTGACCCAACTTCAACAAAACCAAAGGATGGCTTCCTACTCTTTTGGCTCTGCTAAACCAAGGTAGGTATACCTAGGGATGATTCTAATGCAAATTGTTGTGTAGAGATTCTTTTAGTTTCATTCTGATTCTCATCTATTACCCACTAACACATGAGTAGTTTACCTCACTTCCTTTAATGTTCTTAGACTTATATGCATCCCTTATCAGCAGATCTAGTCGTCATTCTCCTTGAATTTACAAATATTCCTAATAATAGCAGTTATCTAAGACTCAGAGAATAGATATAGACGAGTATTGACCAACATTTATAACTTTGAACAAAATTGAATAAAAAATGATTTTGATTTTATAATTGTTTTGATATGCAGCAGCAGAATTTCAGTGCCTTATCCATTGGGCATAAAATTGGCTATTGGTAGGAGATCTAATTCAAATAACTTGTAAATGAATTAATTAATTGTAATCACCCATTCCCATTCTTATGAAATATCCTTTTCATAAATTCATAAACCCTACTGATTTACTGAAGCATTTCTATAATTCCTTGAATTAAAAGCAACAATGAAATTAGTATACAACCCATCCAAATTGCATTCAATCAATTTAAACCTAATTTAAATGACTTCAAAGTAGATAAACACATAAAATGGAGACAAAAATTGATGACACAGATATAATGCAAGTACCATTTTGTATTATCCTTTTAGATGACTAATACAATGACCAATGGAAATGAAAGCCCTGAATAGCTTATTGATTCTGTCATTTCAATATATCATCAGAAAGTACAACTAGAAGATAAACTTAGAATAGCTATACACTATTGGACAGACTATATTTTCTCAAAAGACTCAAAATTATACAAAATTGGGACCATCACATTGCCTTGAAAACTCACTTATATAGGCATGAGTTACAAGCAAAGGGAAAATGTGATTAATAGGTGTCCTTTTACAAAAATGAATATACTACCTCTTTACAAAAATATTTGAACAACTTAACTCAAAAAGAAACAATAGAAACAACCGTAGATGATAGCTGGAGCATAAAATCTTTAACTTTGTCTTTTTCTCTAACTGCTCCCTATTGGTAAAGCATTGATTTCTACTATCACTTCCCAAAAAAAATACTTCTCTTTTGGTGGGCCATTGACATTCCTTGACTATTGTTAGTTCATTAATAGTTTTCTACCACCTAGCATTAGTAATCACCCTTCCTTCTATGGTAAACCTATTCATTTCAGTTTCAACCTTGAATAGGGTATCAATTAGTTCATTGAAAAGAAACTCATCAATACCATCTTGGAAAATGGATACCACTTGTGGAAAGTCTATAATGTGATCAAAATAACTAGACCACTCACTAAAATTCTTTATTTTGTCATCAAAATTAATAACAAAAAGAATTAAAGAATAGAAACCATTTGTCAGCACTTTCAATTTGCTTTGAATTACTGCCAGCTTCCTTGTGAAGATTTGCAATAAGTCTTTCACTTTATCCATACCTTCCTTCATAGTAATATAACTTTATCTGGGAGATTTGGCTTCTTGGCTAACAAGGGTATCAACCTATCAAAGAATTGCATATATGTCCCCCATTGTTGAAAAATAGGCTCAAGCCATCTAATTGCATCCTTGCATACCTATTCTGCAGATTGTAGATTGATGAATGCATTATAAGCATCTTGAGATATTCTTTTCAGAATGCTCATTCTATGATTTAATACATTTATCAAAGCATTTTTCTTGGTGACACTGTCAGATTAGGAAACTTCTGTTTCCACACTAATCACAGGCACTAGCACTATTACCCCTATAGGTATTTCTTTTGTTTGGGCCTCTGCTTCTACATTTTTCCTTCTTTCTTCCTCTTTACTTGGTGCTTGTTTTTCCTATGCTACTGTCTTGAGTTGTTCTTTAAGGGATATTATTTCTATTTCCATATTTTTAATTTTCTCCTCCAACTCTTCTATTCTCTGCTTCTGTACATGGCTCATTTTGAGCTCTTCTTCATACATTTTTCTAATGTCAAGGCACTCATTGCACATTGTAGCTATATTATCCTCAATTTCATCAACCTTTTCCTCATTCATGAGAGCAAAGTGTTTAACCAAACTAGAAATCTCTTTCCCAGTAGTGCTCTCCAATGTCCACACAATCATATTACCCTATGCAGTCTTCTCTATATCTATCATTTTGGGCTTCTTAGTGTCAGGGGCTACACTCCATACTGCTAGGGTTTTTGCGTCTACATTAAAACTTTACCCTCTTTTAAAACCTTCACTACTAGTGGCTTCATAATTGATGGCCTTGTCTTGTCTTCTCATTTGATCCAAAACAAAGGCCTTCTCAATATCCCAATGTGGTATTAGAATCATACCACTCGTATATACCAACTCCCTGGCTTTTGTAGTGGTAATTGTTTCACTCTCAAGATCATAAACCAATAAATTTTCAACTAATTCCTTATTTTTCTCTGGATCCTCTCCCGACATGAGACTCAATGTGAGCTCATTTTATTTAATTTTATAAAGAAAGCATTTAAAATTTGATGATTTAATGAAATTATCATCCTCCATGAACTTTTCAGATTGAATGAGCCTGTCATCCAATCTTGATGCTACAACCTGAAGATCAGTAGAGGCCTTCCCTGCTTCTGTAGCCCTTTGGTGTAAATAATTTTTCCTAATATCAATAAAATACTCACTACTCCCTAACATTACTTGTAGGGCTCAGCTAACCACCTTTTCTGGGATGTGCATTGTCTTTTGTCTCTTATTTCCTTTTGGCACCCAAGTTGAAGTTGATGGTTTCTCCTCTTCTAACTCAATTTCCAATTGTGTATCTAGCTTAGGGGATTCTCTATTTACAATGGCTTCCTCTCCCTCTCACTCTTGCGGCATTTGTGACATAATGTGGTCAAAAAATCCACTATTCTTCTCAAGTAATTAGTATATGGAATCTTTATATAAAAACCCTTAAAATCAAGGTTGGTTCTCTGCAAAGCCTCCTCTACTCTCCTTGTCTCCTCATATTTCCTTAATAACTCATCTGCCTCCCCTGTTGCTACTATGTTGGCAATTAGGTCCTCTACAAGGATTGGATTTCTTGGAGGTAGAATGTATCCCCTAATGGCCTTGACCTCATTGGTAATGCAATTTTTAGGGTCATACATCCTATAGGGCCTAGTAGCAAATTTGTACTGGCCTAAATACTCACTTAATTCCTCAAATGCATTCTTTCCTATTTCAAAATCTCCTACTTTAAAGGTTATACAGAAAAAAGTAGGCTTGTGCAAAGAGGGAGGGATCATTTCTTTATTCATCAATAAAAATTGCCAAAATAATTCAATAATAGCCGATCTAGAGGGTAAATATTTAGGTAGAAGATGAGGAGGTTGTGGGCATGCAAACACTCTAATTAAAGTGCACATCTTAGACAAAAAGATACTCCCCTAGTTATGATCTAATTTGGTTTTTTCATCTAAGAATGAGGGCCTAAGAAAAGGCTTCAAAACATTTGGTGCCCTAAGGAAAGTGTGATCTAATTGCCTCATAATAGCTAAACTAAAAAAATTAAATAACACAAGGGCATTTGAATAATATAAATCCTTATGCCAAATACGAGTCTAGAGTTGCATAGGTAACTCACCAAATTTATTAGAATTTTGATCAATGAAGTCCCCATTGATGTATCCAATGTTGTTATATAGGATAAGGTGCATCAATAGTGAATAATGGTGGAACTCGAAGTCTTTCAACTCTCCCTTCTTTGCATCGCAAATCTACATGTGTATACTGTCAATGATGAAGGCCACATAATCATACTCCTTATGGTGGAAAGGGTCATGTATATCACATGCCATCAGAAAAAGAGAACCATACACACGATCTTTTGCACCATCACTTCCCAACACCTTATGCAACCCATACACTATGTTTTTGAAATAATTCTTAAACCTACTCAAAGGAAGAAAATCTCCCACCTTTTTTGGAAGTAACCCTACCTTTTTTACCCTGTAAGGAATATGTGGTAGCATAACATTGTTCACAAAATAGGTTTTATTCCTGTCAAACTTTCCCTGCAAATCTGCAATGTTAATAGGTACATCCATTTGTCCTATTAATCCAAAGGCTTCAACAAAAGAAGTTTTGTCCAATGTGCATAATACACTCCCATTATGCCTATGGAATGTTCTAGTTATTGGATTATAGGAATTCATTAGGGCCTTCAACAAATCTACATCAATCAATACTTCTAGAAATATCAATTTTTCCATGTTTCTATTCCATGGGTTACAAATTGGCACATTTTCTATTCTATTCTAATAGAAGTACATAAAAAGATCATAACCAGTCACTCTAGGGCATTCAACATCTCGAAAAAAAACATATGGGTCTCAAAAAATATGGTCATTTGTAGATATTGCATTCAATGATCCTGGGAGAATTTTCAACCAATCCTCAACATGCTTATTTGGTTTCCTGATCCTTGTCTTCTTCTCAGTCTTAGCAATAGATTTTTTCCTCTTTCCTTTAGGTGTGACCTCTACAACATCATCACCCTTGTCTTCAACTTTGACCTTTTCTTCATGCATCTCTTCAACTTCTTTGTCGGCCATGTTCTCTTTAAATTATATTTTGAATTCTTTCACAGTAGCACAGAACACACAAGGCTCTACAACTTTCAAATTTTAGAATGGATGAGAAAACAAGATTCTTCACAGTGATAAATACGATTACATTCAATCAAATCTTTGATATTTTAATCATAGAACTACCAAATTTTTTAATAAATTTAGCATGCATGAGCTTTAAAATTGTTAATGCAAGTTGTTAGCTAGGTATATCAACTACAAGTTTTGATCTGGGTGTACTTTTCAATGCTTTATTTTACTTGACTATGGCAATTTTTTCCTTTGTGCTTACTTGGTATGACACATCAATAGTTTTCCTTTCAAAATCTGGTCTCCTGTTCTTATGCTGAGTCAAACCTTCAATCTTCGTAACACCGAAAATGCCCTTGATGAATCTCTATGATCACTCGAAGACGCTTCAACATATCCTAATCGTAAGAATGTAATGATGTCTTGGCATTGTATTGAAAATCCCTTTTATGTTCTTATGATGCCCTTTACCTCACATGACCTTAAACCCTTTCACTTAGTACTTCTATTTTTACAATTAAGGCTTTCGCCGTATAAGCGTAAAACCCTTATCTTAGACTTCTTCACCTTTTATGCCTATATGAAACCTTATACAGTGTAAGATCTCAAACCTTCTTAACTGAAACCTTTGCTATTACAATTTAACCACTCCTTGTATGAGTGTAAAAACCCTTGTTAAGAATTTCTCTTTACCCTTTATGCTAACACATACACGTATTAGTGAAAACCCTAAAAATTTCTTCTATGTTGCTCCACTTACTTCATTCTTCGGGACACCGTAAGACTTCAAAATTTATCTTTTAATCATACACTCTTAGCTTCACCCGTAGCATTGAAATATCTTTTAGCTTTCTTTTATTAATCCTTTACACCTTTACGGGTTACCTTCACCTCATATGATTGGAGAGCCTTCTCAAATGATAGCCCACTCCTTCGTTTACCCTTTCTTATAGAAGTGTAAAGTCCTTTCCTTTATTTCCTTTATTTACCATTTCACACTTATACGCTGAGACTGAACTCATAACCACAGAGAAAGGATAAAATATCCTTTTGCTCATACGCTCACCTTGCAAGCGTAAGGGCCTAATGAAAAAACTTCTTTTTCCACTTATCAACAATCCAGATCTGATCCTATAAAACAAAAAAATAACATCACCGTTGATTTTTTGCACATGTAGAATTTAAAACTTAAGATGTATGCCATGTGGGCTAGGCCCATCTGACATGGATGTCATGTCTTTATCTAATTTTCTTGCACCGAGACCCATATGACAATTCAACAAGTCCCACTCGACACTTTTACTACTAGAACAGGGCTTTATGGTTGTCCATGAGCTCAAAAATGTATGTACATAAACACATTTGAACCTTACTTTTGTTCTTAAGGAATCCTTTTACCCGTAGAACCGTAAAACCTTTCATGCACTCTTTTAGATCAAGCTTTACACCATGCCAGGGTATCAAGCCCTTATGCTATCCATTAAAATGTATATGCATAAATCATAACTCAATACCTCTCTACCGTTTCGCTCAAACTGCTTACTCGTAAGCCCGTAACAAGATCTTTCAAAACGTAGCAGACCTTTATGTTTTGTCAACTTAAGACCATTCATATGATCGAGAAGTCTCTTGACACACCATTCCGTTATTACAAAAAACAAAAGCGTATCCTCATAGAACATGAAATTCTTTACGCTGCTATGCTGCATTATGAAACACGACCATGGAAACAAAAGGAAAATGGTACTTTTCTCTTACATGAAACCCTACACCGCAAAGGATGAAAATTAAGCACTTTACAAATCCTTTTCAAAAAATTGAAAGGAAACCTAGGGTTTTCACACTTAGGGCATTTTCATGGCTGCATTGAGGGACAAATCTTGAGAATTTAATAGAGTTTGACAGCACATGAAATAGGGCATGACTAGGGCAACCTAAAATTTTGAAAAATATGAGGAATGAAAACCCTAATCTGCTTAATTCAAAATCTTAAATGATTTTTCACCAAAATTTTCATAGTTTTTCTATACTATGAAAAATTAGACCAACAACACCTAAAACCAATCCAATAAGGTTCTCCATGATCTAATTCACAAAAAAGAACTCAAGCTCTAATAACACCTAATGCAAGGGATTATAGAAGGAATGAAATCCACTTTAACCTACTGACACCCCTTCTAAGAGTTACACAAGCCTTATTTAGAATAGAGTAACAGATAACATAGAGGCCATTTGCAACACATCAATAGTGTAATTATTTCACTTCACATGTAAAGAAACAACATTCTCGATTGTGAGGCCTTCCAAGTTGCGATCATATATAAGGAAAATTACAAAATCAAAGTCCAAGCTTGCATCTTCTATCTTCTTCTCTCTAAGATACTCCACTACTCTCCCTACTACTACTTTCCTACATCTAACAAATCTTCTTATATATCTAGCTAAGCTACAAGTTGTCTAGTTAGGAATTTAATTACATTATAGGTCTAGTCTTGGAAGAGAAAACCAAAATCCAAGAAAATGAAAACTTAAGATCATATGCTCTTAGGAATAGGTCCAAACACAAGTTTGGAGTCATCTTCCAATTGTGCAAGCTTCCATGTCAACATAGGAAATTGTGCCATTAGTAATAACATGCCTTGTTGGATGAAAACTAAAAGAAATAGAGATTGCAAATAATACCATCGAACTTGAAAAATATGAAATATCAGAATGTGCACACTTCGAAAAAATGATCTAGAATAGGTCCTTGACATGATGTCAACTACAAACAACATGAAACAAAGAGAAGCAATAGCTACTTTGTAAACAACAAAATAGTGTAGAAAACAATAAATGTTTTGGTTGATGCAAGATTTCTCAAAGACCCAATTAGATGTCCCTAAATCACATATAAAAATTGTTTTGTCTTACTTATGCATATTTCTTTAATTGATACTTTGATATTGCAAGATGTTCTCAAGGAGAAATCATAATTTCTTATGTTTTTGGTAAATGTAAAGATGGATGAAAATTGCAAAAGTGACTTAATGTGGTGCAATAATCAAGTAAAGAAATTCACCAATTACAAGTGTTAATCAACTTTAATTATAGTAAGACTAGGACTTTGTCATTGGGTAAATAGAGTCTAACCCACATAATCAAATTATTATCAAAACTTTGAAGATGATGTGCACACCATCAATTATTGGATAGATAACTTGAAGTATATAAACCCTAGTCTAAATGAATTTAACCCTAGTGGTGGAAGAAAATTATACAAACATCACATAGCATGTAATAGCTAATAATCAAATTTCTCAAAATATTCAAGATATGACAAGTCACTGAGAGGGGAGGGGTGAATCAGTAACTTTTATAATTCTTCCTTTTAAATTTACCACAAATCAATCTATGCTACTGTATGCATTAATACTAAAAGATAAAACATTCATCACACAAAAGAACACAATAGTTTGGTGACCCAAAAACCTTCCAAATAGAAAGTAAAACTAGGGTGGGGATGACACCCACAAAACTTCACTACTGCAGCATAAAGTTTGCCCATTAAGGCTTACATTGACCACTTCTGGTGATCTACCATATTAGGAGCATAAAGGACTGCTAGGTCCACCTTGTTAGAGGATTTACAAACATACAATGAAGTATGCACTCGATTAAGAGATTTATAAAAAGACTGTTAAGTCTGCCTTGTTAAAGGATTTAGAAACTAATTCACCTATTAAAATGAAGTAGTGGATCTACTTACAACTAATTTTTGATAAGATCCTTTATACACTGATCACCTTATGTGATGGATATAACTTTTTTGCCTCTGTATTGACCTTACTGTATTCCTTGAACTGCTGCTGATAATCCTTCGCATGTACTTCTCAAAAAATATTTCACATTACTTCTCTATTGCTTGATACCAATGATATATTACAATACACCTTACATATATACCTTTAAAATTTACAAAATATACAAGGTTAGCCAAAACACAAGTGAACAACACATTACAAAGTTGGACCAATAGTAAATAACACGAGTTCACTGAACTGACTTAGTGACCTTCTGATACTTGGTGTCGACTACATTACATGACATCATCATGCACTCAATAAAAGTGAAGGCTCAATCCATACTAATCACTCAAAGTAGTTATGAACTTAGTGACCACTGGTGACTTGGTAGATGTAGTGTCACTCGGTAGATACTGCATACTAAGTTTACCTTGCTTCACTCGATAAACACTACTTCATCCAACACTCAATTTACACTAAATCTTCATGACACAAACTTACTACTTGGTAGACACTGTTGATCTTCACATTGCCTGTATTCACTCGGTAGCCACTATCTGCTCAGTGTAAACTACTGAATACTACTAGAATGCTTGGTGAGTGAAGAAAATTAAGTGTTGAGCTCTGTAGCTATACTGATATGGATAAGTGTTGTCACTAATGGAAATACTAACTTAATGCCAACAATATCCCCCTTTGGCATTAGTGATAAAACACTTATAAGCCAAAAAATATGTACATAAACTGACTCATTGAATTTTGGGTTTTCAAAATTGATCTTTGTAAACTTGCTGCATATACATTTCTACATATATCTCATTGATGACACACAATGTATATACAAAGATACTTATGTACATAGCTATACACATATACATGTTGACTCTATTGATTGCTATCTCCCCCTTTCACTTATACTGATATTACATATCACTCCCCCTTTTTGACAGTAATGCCAAAGGGCTACATATGCTATCTATATAGTTACACCAAAATGAGATAGAAATTCTTGATGTACCTTGAGGATGAGGGAAAATGAGTTATCCCAATTCTCTTACAAAATTTGGTAGGTGGAGAGAGCAATCTGAACTTCTACTAATAATTTGATCATGTGATTAGCCACTGAGAAATTTTGATCCTAGACCAATGTCTTGCAATGAGCAATATGTTTCTGCATTGTATCCATTATCGGCAAGACCATGTTCTAAACATCAATTAGGTTTGCTCTTATTCTTGCTTCTTCCCTTAGAAGTTCTGCCTACTTATTTGCTAGATATTTCACCTTGGTGTGATGAGAGGAGCTTGAAGAGGGATTAGTCTGCAACTTTGATGCACTTGATTACATATCAACATCAATCTTATTTAGCTTCTCCTTTATTCCATTGGTAAAACCGGAGACATCACAAAGTTTGGCAAAAAGTGATGTGGCATTATTAAAAGAATTTTCAAAATTACCCAAAAATGTGGACAATTCAACTTGTTTGATTGTTATCTACTGAGCAATATGCTCTAACACCTTGTTATCAAAATTCCTTTCAGCCTTTTCAATTAGTTTCTCTTGTCTAGAGGAGTCCTCATTATATTTTTGTACAACCTCTTCTAACTGAATCAAAATATGTTGAGTGGAATCCACTTCAACACCTATAGCATCTGTAATTATATTCTTGGCATTTTCAATTATTCTATACTCCTTATCCCTTTCAGACCTTAACTGCTTCTATGTAGCTTTTTTCTCTATGAGTTGACTGGCTAACCTCATTTCTTCAATAGTAGCAGTCTTACATTCAATCTTAGGTATTATTATCCTTGTGTCTAGGTCAATGTCTTTTTCAATTTCTTTTCTAGTGATCAAAAATTTTAATGGTTGCCTCTATTTTACTTCAATGATTAGTGGTTTGACCTTTGGAATAGATACAATAGTAGAGATAGAAGGGCTAGTAGTGAAAAATAGAATAGGGCGTAAGGATTGAATGCCAATAGGAGTACTAATTGGATCAAAAATTGAAACACTTCCCAAAAATGGTGCCACACTTGGTAGAATACCCATAGAAGTGTTTGAACTAACTAGAATCGAAGTAGATGCAAACAATGCTGATGAAAACAAAACTATAGAGCTTACTAGAATTGATGAAGACAAAATTGTAGAACTTACTGATGCACTTAATGAAGATGTAGAAGAAGAGGGAGCTAACTCGGTAGCTGAAGAAGTAACAGTAAGCTCAGTAGATGAAGTGCTTGACACTTCCATTGGAAACACTTGGAGCTGGGAGGTGGCTGGTGAAGATTGAGCAATTGATGTTGCTATTGTGCTCAAAATCTCACTAGTAGAAGCTATCTCCATATATGTGATAGTATGTGGTGGAGTGTGAGGAAGAGATGCAATTGCTTCTTCTATAATTCTGACTGAATCATCTTCATCCTTTTCTTCCTCTTCTACTTCATCCTCCTTTCCTTCTTCTTCCTTCTCTTCTTCTTTCGTCTCCTCCATTAGAGCATGTAATTCTCCCATAGTAACTGAGATGGAAGGACCATTGTCATCATCATCATCATCATCACTATCATCATATTTAATTACAACAGTTTCATCTGATGGCTTGTTGAGATGATATACATCTCTCCAAATGTTCGAGGCATGCTTAACCACTTATTCTATGTTATTAATTAATATGAAACATGTGTTAAGCTTTAGAATCATTCTGTCTTCATGCTCTTTTATTGCCTTCTTCACTTCTGCATGAGTTAGATTTGGTACTAACCATCTCAATTGTTGTTCAAAGATGTCTTTTACAATTTGCACCATGTTCTCCCATCTAACTTGGATTTTGGCAAAAAGACCTGCATGGATTTGAGGTTGAATTTGTGCAGGGGAGTATTTCCAAATACCCATCTCCTCCATGACTAAGTCCTCAATCTCCTTTTGCTCAGCTAGAGTTCGAGTCTCATATTTGATAACTTTGAAGTTACAATTCATGCACCAACTCTTAGCTATTTCATCCTTTCCTCAAACATAGGTGGAGAGCGAATGAATACAAGTTTAGTTTTACCTTTCCTACCTCTCTTGGAGAACACTATAGTTGGTTTCTTCTGAGGTTTGCTGATAATCACTCTACCTTTCTTCCTCGTTGGTTCCTCTTTCTTTGATTCTTCTTCTTCTTCTTCTTCTTCTTCATATTCCTCCTCTTTATCCTCACTCTTGCCCTCGATAAGCATTAGAGGACCTTCAGCTATCTTCAATTTGGAAATTATCTTCTTGCCTCTATTGAGAGCTTGAGGAATCTTGACACTGAGTTCTATCCTCTTCTTGGCTTCCTCATATGTACCAAATGTAGGAAGATTAGGATTGGTTGGCTCATTTACTAATGCCTCAATGATGTCTCTAGCTTCATCAATGTTAATTTCATAAGACAATGGTTTTACCCATGCCACTCTTGGTATGACTACTTAAATGTATACTCTATCATAGTCCTCCATGAAACATGTATCATCCTTGTAGTCTTCTACAAGCTTGGTGGGATATGAAATCTGTTGTTCATTTTCTCCTTGAATGCCTCAAAATAGTTATCCAACACCCTTTCAAAGTTTTCACCCATTTCTTCAATAAATTTGTTTATCTAATAAAGAACATGGATGTCTTTCCTCCATATGAATGTGCCCTTAGATGGAAAGAATTTTTGAAAATAAAAGAATAAGCAAACAAGAAATGAATCAAACTTGAAGGAATTTTTCTTGAAAGTCTTCACACTTTCAATATTTTTGTTCAATTGCTTCAATAACACATCTGACAGATCAAATTCAGATTCTTCTTTATAACCTTGTATGCTAGGTCAACTGCCTCACAAGGAATGTTGTTTGACTGACTCAATCTGTAGATCTTATGTGCAATGATGTGGATGCCAAACCTAAGCTCTACATCAATAACATTGTTTATTTTCAAACCTCTATCATCCCACTCAGCTAGGGTTTTCTTTTGCAGTTCCTTCCAACCTAGGGTTTTGGTTGACTTAGCTTTGCTTAGTATTGGTAGACCTATAACCTTGTGTATCATCTTCTTTGTAATCAAAATGGGTTGCTCCAACCATAATTGACCACTGTGGAATTGGCTCAATATATATCTTATCCATTTTTCTTGGAAATTTTGAGGCATGTAAGGGATATGAGTTAATCCTTTAACTTCCAAATGTTTATGCTCGAGTTTCAAAACTCTGTCAACACACATTTCAGCTAGGGAATTATCCATTTCTAATGTCCCTAATTCTTGAATAGTACATTTAAAATGAGTTCTTATGTCATTAATTAGGAGTATCTTTGGCGAGATTTGTGATTGAGAACTGTAAGGATCAAGTGATTCAACAACGACCGGAATGATTTTGAAGTTTGGTGTTTTCCACTTGATGCTCTTAACCAACATTTTAGAACCCTTCTTTGGTTTAGTGCTACTTGCACTGATAGACACCATTGCTACTTGGTAGATGATAAAATTTGTGAAGATCTTGCTACTAAATCATTCAAAAACACTAAAATGCTCTTTCAAATCGCTATGCTCTTCAAAAGCTGAGAATGCAGTGAAAAATGAAGTCGAAATTACCTCTTTTGTTGAGAAAATTTCATAAATGCTTGGCACCATTATGACATAGTGCATGATAGAATATCATCCATCGACCTAATTTGGCAAGAGTATCAACTTGGTGAACAAACCAAATTTCCTTTACTCTTGACCTTGCTTGATAGGGTCTTCAACCAACTTTCCTCGATGGAGTCTGATGCAATTCGGTGAAAGATAACCTTTTTGTGATCCTAGTGTATCTAGAACACTGATTGGATCATTTGCATTCCTCATATTTCTTGGAATTTCTTATGATTTTCTTGCTGAGTACAACTCCAATACATTCTTAGGAATTTAGTTTGAGTGGATGGAGTCACCCACTTCTTGAGTGACTTCACTACCATGATTCGAGCTTGTATCCTCTGTAGATTTAGGAATCCATTGCTGCCTCATTTGTTTCCTTATGTTGTCAACCCTTCCTTTCTTTTCATCTTTAATTTTGCTTATATTCATGTAGTTTTTAGCTATATGACTGAGTTCAGTGCATGTGTAACACCTTATAGTAGTATCCTTCTTTCTTAGGTGATGTCTTGCACAATTTATGCCAATGTGTCCATATTCTCCACAATAACGACATCTGCACCAAGTATTGTAGTCCCATCCAAATGTTGCCTTTACAAATTGTTTAGCTGGATTGAATGATTTGTATCTACATTGAGATGCCTTGTGAACATCTTTTTTGCATTTGTGACATTTGCCTTCAAATTTTGGTTTCTCCTTGCATTCATTGGCTTTGTGACCATGCTAATTGTAGTTGTAGCACTTTCCATTGAATTTTTCTTTTTCATTGCTTCAACATTTGTTTGATGTATGACCAATTTTCCTACAATGATTGCATGATGGTTTTTTATTCCTTTTTGCACCTTTCTCTAAAGATTTACCTTGTTCTTCATTGTATCCAATTCCTACTTTACCTTTTTGCCTATGAAGATTCTACTCATTTTTTTGATTCAATTTATTCATGTCTTCTTGTGATTTCAACATTCTCTCATTAATTTTTTTTCAGAATTTAGGTCATTCTTCAATTTTTCAATTATTTTCTTTTCAAATCTTAGTTCTCTCATTATTCTTTCATTAATTTCCCTTTCATAATTTAGATCACTTCTTATTCTTTCATTTTTTGCTTTGAGAATCCTGATTTCTCTACTTACTCCAATGATTTGATCAATGAGGTCTTCATGCTTATTGGATTGATTCTATTCTTCATTATTTCTTGCCTCTAAATCTTCATTTCCTTATTACTTTGTTCCAAAATTTCACATAGCCTAATTGATTGAATTTCTTGTTCTCTTTTGAGTTTCCTTACTTCTTCTTGTGCAAAGCCATTCTTTGCTAGGAGTTCCTTGATTGCCTCATTAGCTCCATCTAAGATGCTTGATGGGAAAAATTCTTCAATCTTTTCTTCAACATATTGATGGTCATCCATTTGTCTTGCAAGTTCCTTCCTTCTTTTTAGGGATTGGGAAAGATGCTCCTTTGCTTCTTTGAGTTGAGCTATGACCATCTCCAGATCTAGCCTTTCATTTCCAATTTCCTTGTCAAGTCTGAATATCTCCATTTGTCCTTAGATCTTTGCTTAAGCTATCAAACTTTTATCCTAAGAACCACAATTCTCTGATACCAATTGTTGGAAATATTCAAGATATGACAAGTTAGTAAGAGGAGAGGGGTGAATCAGTAACTTTTATAATTCTTCCTTTTAAATTTACCACAAATCAATCTATGCTACTACATGCATTAATGCTGAAAAATAAAACATTCATCACACAAAAGAACACAATATTTTGGTGACCCAGAAACCTTTTGTTGGGCATTCATTTTTCACGTGGTCAACTGCAAGAATCCATAGTGTAATTCCTCTCTTGAAAAGAAAATCTTTCTAAGGATCCACTCCAAGGTTCAGTGTTTGTCTTGCGACATACCAAAATCTTCTCAGTAGAAGATAAATGTGAATGTTCACGAGGAGGCCTTTGCTGGTTCCAAAAACTCTTTTACCTTGGAATCAAGTAAAATCTGTTTGCTGTCTCAAAATATCACACCAAAAGAACAATATTTTTGTATTTTCTATTTTTCAATGAATGCAACTCTAACAATGCAACTAGTATGAGGTCCTAATCTAATAGGGGGGTTGGCAAAGAAAATAACAAAACTGAAAGCAAATAACATGAAATCAAATAACTTGAAATTGAAATTCCTAAATGGACATAAGCTACAGAACACAACACGCTGCGAGTTAAACCTTCGAAGAAATCGGTAGGAAACTAATTAAAATAGGAGCAGCGCTTCCTAGAATTCACTGATGCAATCATCGGTGAGAATCTTTAACAAATCGAATGTTGTTTCACTCTTCATCAAATCACAAGGCCACAGAAAGTGTGCTCATGCGAGACAAAAAGCTATGCGGACGCAATCAAGTGATTTCTTCTCAAGCTCGTTATGTCAACAAAATTCATATATTTGTAGCAAACACCAGAACTAAAAGATCACACAACCAGAAACAATGCAATAAACCTTTGGCTCAATCACAATTTTATGAATAAAATCCACAAAATAATGACACATCTAGGCAAGAATAACTACACTCCAAATGCGACCACCAAAAGCATAACTTTATTGCATAAGAACGACAGCCCTTTTTACATTTTACAATGGGGTATTTATAAGAAATCATCTCCTCAATTTTTGTTAAGAGTGAGAGATATCTTGATGCAATAAAATTCTGTTAAAACATTAAAACAAACTAAATATATAAAAAATACTAATCTAACTAGTGCTTAGAGGGACTCCATCCATATTTTATTCATTAATTGGATGCATGAGCCCTTTACATGTCAAAAAAAATGAAAGCATGAGAGAGAAAGTAGGAGGAAGCCATTAGTCAAAGTAGAAGTGTATGGAGACACCAAAAATAGAAGCTAGCCCTTTACTTGATGTGTGTTAGAGTTAAATTTCTATCCAAATGCATTTCCAATGCATGGAAAGTGCTATTTTTAGAGCTGACAGTCAACTGTCGGCGCACCTCTAAATTGCAGAGCTCAAAAAATGCAGAGTTGTGGACCTGTAGACCTATGTAGCTGCGGACCTGCATACCTACGGAGCTCAATTCACCAAAAAATCAAAGTTCTCAATTTTGAAAATGGTTTCTAAGTTTTTCTCAAATGAAGTTTTAGATCACTTTTTGTATACGCTCCATGCCCTCTTTTGATGGTTTACTCCTTCTTTATAGCCAATTACTTTCATAGACTTGCACTCCCTCTACTTCAATCAAAAATCTCAAGGCACCTGCGTTGACTCTTGTCCCAAAAAGTTGCATAAGATGAGGAACCTGATTTGCTTTATGTTTCCAACCTCTGTATCTTTGACCTTTGTCTTCTCTCCACCTGTCCAATCCTTCCCGGCTAGAAACCATGTGATCCAGATTATCCAAGATGATCAAATGTTTGCAACTTTTTCATATTCTTTCACAAATTTTCTAGGCATTTGTAAATGACCTTTTTGGAGGTATTTTGCTCAAAATTTCAAGTCAGAACCTTCATCGATCCTTAAAATTGGTCTACCAAAGGCTCACTATTTTAGGGACTAAAATTAGATCTTTAGTTCTTCTTTCCAACAGTGTAAGCAATTCTGAATTTCGAGGCCCAAGTCAAAAGTTATGACCTCGACAAGTTGAGGATGCCATTTTTACCTTCAAAAGAAGCAAACATTAGTCCGTAGAGTTAATAATGCATAGTAAAGACACACTAGCCATTCAAACAAAATTGGAGATGAATCCTGAAATCTGGCTAAGTCTAAAATCTTTAAGTCCTTAAATATGGCTAAGTCTGGATTCCTGAAGCCCTAAAATTTGGCTAAGTCTGGATTTCTGAAGCCCTAAAATTTCCTAGAATCTTTACCTTATCTCCGGGAGGTCTGAAACCTATCTCAAAAGATTCATCACATATATTAAAATATATCTTAAGTATAAGAAATTAATGTCAACTTATACTTAAATGATATATTTTAAACTCCCCTATGGCTACTCAGACAAAATTGGAGGTGAAAGGCAGGTTGGCAAGGGCACATGGTGCTTTGGGAGCACACAACATGAATGAGCATGAGGCACCTTCATCATGAATGCACACACACATATGAAATGCATCAAAGTGCATGTGCGAGGTGCAGACCCATGGAAAAGCGCACGCATGAGGCACGAACCCATGGCAAAGCGCGCATGCGAGGCGCGGATGTGCGCGGGCGCGCGAGGTGTGCCAGTGTGCGGCATGTAGGCACACATGCACGCGGGTGCTCGATGCATGGCGAGAGTGTGCGGGTGCTTTGTGTGAGCATCACGTAAGTGCAACATGCACCGTGTCACAGGTACAGGTGCACAACAACTTTTTTCAACTTTTTAAAAAAAAATTTCAATTTTTTGATTTTTTTTGTGTTCTTTTTTTTTGTGAGTTTTGGACTCAACTTTCAAACAAAAATTCTTCTCCTGACTCAAATTGTGAGTTCGAGAGTAAAAAATAACAAGGGGTCCCCATTCCTAGTGAGGAATGGGGCGTGTGTTGTGGACACCACAACACCTTCCAAATAGAAAGTAAAACTAGGGTGGGGATGATACCCATAAAATTTTACTACTGTAGCATAAAGTTGGCATGGTAAGGCTTACATTGACCACTTCTAGTGATCTACCTTATTAGAAGCACAAAGGATTGCTAGGTCCACCTTGTTAGAGGATTTAAAAACATACAATGAAGTATGCACTCGGTTAAGAGATTTATACAAAGACTATTAAGTCTACCTTGTTAAAGGATTTAGAAATTGATTCAGCTATTAAGATGAAGTAGTGTATCTACTTACAACTGATTGCTGATAAGATACTTTATGCACTGATCACCTTATGTGATGGATATAACTTTTTTGCCACTGTATTGACCTTGCTATATTCCTTGAACTACTGTTGATAATCCTTTACATGTACTTCTCAAAAAATATTTCACATTACTTCTCTATTGCTTGATACCAATGATATCCTACAATACACCTTACATATATACCTTTCAAATTTACAAAATATACAAGGTTGGCCAAAACACAAGTGAACAACACATTACAAAGTCAGCCCAATAGTAAATAACATGGGTTCACTAAACTCACTCAGTGATCTTCTGATACTCGATGTCCATAGCATTACACGACATCATCATGCACTTGGTAGAAGTGAAGGCTTGGTCCATACTAATCACTTGAAGTAGTTCTAAACTCAGTGACCACTAGTGACTTAGTAGATGTAGTGTCACTCGGTCGATACTGCATATTGAGTTTACCTTGCTTCACTCGGTAAACACTACTTCCTCCAATGCTCAATTTACACTGAATCTTCATGACATAAACTTACTGCTCAGTAGACACTGCTAATCTTCACATTGCTTATATTCACTTGATAGCCACTGTCTACTTAGTATAAACTGCTAAATACTACTAGAATGCTTGGTGAGTATAGAAAATTAAGTGCTGAGCTCAGTAGCTATACTGATATGGATAAGTGTTGTCACTAATGACAATACTAACTTAATGCCAACACAAATATGCATATAAAATTCAATACATCAAAAAATAACATGAATTCAAGAGGACAATACTGACAATGAGTTATAGAACATCAAATACCTAATTTGAGAGTCAAGGAAAGTATCTTTATATTTCTATTTAAAATAAGGAACAAGAACAAAAAAAATAGATTTCTTAAATCTTGAAACTACATCAACCATTAAAGTTCAACTTGTCTTGTGATATTTCATAAAAGGAATTGTATTCCATAAAATTGTATCAAAATAACTTATAACTTATGTCTTATATCAAAATGAGATCTTGGTATCCCCTCTAATAGAAAATGAAGTGATGCAAAAAAGCTTTAGATCTCTTCAAAATGAAATTTTTCATAACTAACTACCCCATTACAAAATAATTATGTATATAAAGTGAAAAAGTATTTAATAAAAATTCATGTTTATCATTCTCCCATGGTGGCTTCTTCTTCCCCATTAGCCATTGCTTATGCTTGTATTATCTTAGAGACTACCATGTATTCATTGATCCATTTTGAGATATGGGCATGTGTTGGCCATACAAATTGAGAAACTTTAGGGATGAACCTTTGCAAATCTTGCCACTTCTCCCCTATAGAAACACATATATCAAACTAGAATTTAATAAATTTTATCTCCATCACAATAATCTTATCTAGTATAATTTTCAAATTATTCATTTGAAAGTTCATATTTTCCTTGAAGCGAGTTAGGTCTCTCTAAGGTAGTGTCATCATCTCATTCCTTCATTCCACTAAGTCTCTATTCCTTTCCTTGCTATCCTTCAGAGAAGGTATAATACAATGTTCACTAGAGGCAACGAGTACTATATTTTGTTCAATCTTTTGTTTCTCTTGTTCCATGTATGCAAAATTATATTATATGGCTTCCATCATATCAATGGTACCTTTAATCTATTGAAGAGAATCAAGATCTCTTTTAGTGATCTCATAGATCCTACCCAATTCAAACTAGGAGGGCTTCCATTTTCTTTCCAACTTCAATAATGTGGATTTGTTATTCTTTAAGAAATCAAGCATGTAATTTATACTTTGGAATCCTTCATGTATTCATTTCATTTTTCGAAAATATTTTTCATCCTAAATGCTAGGATATATTGTAAGTGAACTATTTATGTAAATCTTCTTCTTTGACTTCTTTAGACTATTTTTCTTCTACTATAATAATAGGGGTTTCCTAGTGAACAACAATGACACCTAGTGTATGAGATCCCTTTCTAGCCTCCTAGTCTTTGCATGAATTTTTTTGATTATGAAATTCATGTCCATATCCCTTATCGAGAAATCTTCAATACTTTCTTTCATATACTTCATTTGAGCCCTATTAAAAATAGCCCTATGCATCATCTTAGTAGAAAAAACCATAGGATTGGTGTTGTCAATCATCTGAACCACTACCATTCCTTGTGTCTCTCTAGAGATGTTAATAGGTTTAGGTTTATCACCCTTGAATGTGACCCAATCAGTCTGAGTCTCTATTTTAGGATCAAAGCCAGACCCTCTATTTTTTCACGTGTCTCAACTTTAATGGAAAATGTTGCATCTTCTTATTTTCTCACCTAATGTAATAAGAATAATTCTTTAAGTCAAGATAGGAATAATGAGGATGTCTCTTTTATAAAAATCTCCATAGATTCCTCCTCTATGCAAGTTATGTCATCCAGATGTAACTCATCAATAATTTGATGCACTGTGATAACATGTTGTTTTACATCAACTCCCTCTAAGCTTATCTTTTTTCTTTCATCAAATCCTTCAATTTATATTTAATCAAAAAGTCTTTAAACTCTTCAGTCATAGTGAAGTCCACTTGCTCAATAAACCTTTGAGAGATAGCCTCTCTCTCATCTTTAGTTTTAATTAGGAAATCATTCTTCATTGTTAGTACATGATAACCATATACTTGCTCCTGGAACACTGGTGCAAGTTATGGCTCTTTAGCTGCAACATCCTCCTTCAAGCTCCTTGTAATATAAGAAACTTCCTCTAACCCTTCTCCTTCATCTGAATCATCATAGGTGACCAAGGGGGTACTTCCTTCTTTAGGTACAGTAGAATTTTTTTTAGAGGCAAAAGAGTTTGAGTCATCTATCAACAATTTCTATTTCTTTTGGGTTGGTGAAGAATGTGGTTGTTCAATTTATTCTCCCTTCTTTGTTTCACATGCTCTTGATATAAACTATCAAAATATTGAATCCAAACTTCAACCCTAATCACCTCCAAATATTTTTTTTTCATAAAAATAAGGGAGTTTATTATTCATTCTTTGATCTATGTTCAACATAATTCCCCATTTCTTCACCCTCTTCATTATTTCAAGAGTATGATCATAGTTTTTGATGATATCTTATTCAATGTTAAATTGGTGGTCATATCTTGCAATAAAATACTTTATATACCCCTTGGGATGATACTGCACCCACCTTGTCACTTTGAAATCCAAAGTTATTCATAATATACTCTTGCACCTCTTTTATATTTGAATATCCTATTATGAAACTGCTAAATTTAATGAAGTGGGACATATGATTCCCTTTTGTCCTAGAATTTTTAATGTCCCTCTCTATTCATAATAGTTTCCATATGAATTCTAGAAAATCTACTCTCTCATACAAAAATTAATTAGTTTGTGAGACCCCTTCCAACATCTATATAACCTAATTAACATAAATTCAAATTTGGATACCCAATCCCCAAAATTTAATTCATACTTCTTATTAGGAAAGTATTCTTTAGATCTATTGGCTCTTGATTTAAAAATGTTTAAATAACCTAGTAGCTAAAACAAAATACATCTAGGGGTAGCTAATTCCTATGATGTATGCACTTGAATAGATCCTTGACTAACTATAAGGAAACTATCCTTCAACTACTTCAGGCTCTACAAAACCTAGGCAAGTAGACCATGGAATCTATGTTGATCCCTAACAAAAAAATTTCTATTAGTGTCGAGCACTTAGTCATTGACAAGGTAGGATTGGTTTGTCATCACTACAACTGAGCCATCCCATATAGCTAGGTAATAGAATAAAGGCTTATACATATTTTATTTAAGTGCCACATAGTAGTTACTATCAAGCAAGACAAAGGTCATTGAGTACTCCAATATGAGCTAAGTTGGTTAAAAGTTAGTATATTTTTTGAATACATACATATGTTGAGTGTCATAGAGACAAAGTATTGCAGTTGAAGCAAGCATATTTAAGGACATGGGACAACATGAAGAATCAATTTAAGGTAAGTGCCAGTAAGGTATATGTGTTGAGTAAGACAATTTGATTTTTTTTTTGGGATGACACAAAATCTTATGTAAACCTTTTTTGTCGAGATGGATGTGTATTTGTATGATTGAGAATTTTTTAATGGAGGTCATTATGCCTTTAATTAAAAATCATTAATTCCTATGTAGAGAGATTAGCTAATCATAAAATTACAAGGACTAAGTAGAAAAAAGGGATGAATCTAGATCGTTGATCATGATCTAGAAGCTTTTCCAAATAGTTATTTAAGAAGGGTTTTAGACCTAATCCATATGTATGGAGAATGAATAATTGAGATATTGATTGGATAAGAAGTTGAATTTAAATCTAGCAAAACAAACGAGAAGTGTAGTGAATAATTTTGATTAGAGTTATTGAAGATCAATCACAAAGAGGTGATATTACATTGGATAGAGGAGATTTGAAATCAGAATTGAAGTGTAAAGTGAAGGATCAAGTATTAATACATTCTAATAGGTGTTTTTGGGTTACAAATCTTAATAAATTGGTCTTAATAGTCCTTTGTAGATCTCCTAATAGAGTACTCACTTAGTTGTGATTTAAAATCATTTAAGCAAGGTAGATCTACTAGTCTTGTAAGCCTTTAACAGGGCAGACCCAGATCATCAAAAGTGATCAAGTGTGTTATGTTTTTGTGAATTTTATTCATGCAATTAGATATTAGATCTGATGTTATGTTGAATTACATGATTGCATTGTTATAAGCTTGAATTTTAATAAGGGTTTGTGATTGAGACATCAAATATGGTTCATGTTTGAAGTTTTAAAGTTTTTGTAGATCCTAATTTACACCCTTGTCTTGCCCCCCCCCCGTCCACACCGTATCTTACTTTCCCTATTAGATTTCCAATAATTGGTATTAGAGCCGTTTACTCTTGCCAAAATTCTAACCACTTGGGAGTTAAAGATCTTGATGATGGAAGCCTACAATCTAGGAAAGATAATTGAAAACTAGAAGCTTGATGTTTAGCTTGCATTTGAACAAGTTAAGACTGCAATGGAGATATTCAAGAAATTCTCAAAGAGAAGGAAAGAGATGGAAATTAAAAAAGATGACATACACTACAAAGATGAAATTATTAAAGAATTGTTTGATGAAGGTAGTTCTAGTGAATCTGATGTAGCAATTGAAGATCTATTAGAGAAGAAAAACATTCTAAATGAAGAAGTTAGATCACTGAAAAGAGAACATGAGATACAATTAGTAAGGCTCTATGAAGTGAATCAACAAAAGTAAAAGTCTAAAGAATACAAGAAAATGGTTGATGAAGACAAGAGGTAAATGGCTACAAGTCTTAATGAAAGGATCAATGATGTACAAAGGCTGACTTATAATCAATTTGATATGGTTAATTAGTTAGTAAGTTCTAATAATGACATTTCTATAAAGATGGAAGAGATTGTAAATCTCAGATCTAACACTACTACATTTAACATCATTTTTTGACCAAAAATTTTGACCATCAACTAAATAAATTTAGGGTGGTCGAAATGTAAAGGCAAAAATTTCATTTTTTTACATATAAGACCCGTGTTGGTCAAAATTTCGACCGACACATGGCTTATACATCCGCAAAGTTCAAAAAATATTTGCCCAATTACATTTTCCAAGTCTGATTTCATTTGATGTTTTTGGAGCATTTTCACATGGTTATCTCCGCATTTTCGCATGGTTTTCTCTGAGCCCAGTTTTGTTTCAAGTTTTCTCCACCCACTTGATTAATGATGCCTGCTGGCCCTAGGAATAATATGAAAGGGGGCCCTGCATTTGCATCAATATAGGGGGGGTGAAATAGTAGTTCAAAACTCTCGATATTGTCTTTCTTTCATTCTTCCTGATGTGCTCGACTTCAAAAGCTATTCCATACACGACCTCCAATCACACCTGCATCTCCGGTGTTCGAGGAGAGGGATTTCTCTTCGAGCATATTTCCATAGGTACATGTGTATTTTTGTTGTAGGTTTTTATGATAATATTGAAGATGGAAGTGAATACTATTACTATCATTATTATTTTTTATGCCAAAGTTCAGCCATTGTTGTGTAATATAAATGGGAGAGTCTCCGCTCAAGTGTTTTTTCTTAGTAATGTTTTGATGATAAGTGTTAAAAAGAGTCTAGTTGCAAAAAGAATGTAATGTACTTGTTGTTTCATTTTATTGAAAGTGTGTAGATGCAGATTTATTATTTGGAATGTTGGTCTATTGTAATAACTATTATACTTTTTGTTATAGTAATGAAATAAAAGAAAGGAAATGTATATGCAGAAGCTATAGTTGTAAAAGCTTAGAAGAAATAATAATGACAAATTTTTTGTTTTATAAATATAGTTGTGTTGGTATCATATTTTTCTTGTATTTTTGTTTTAATAATACATAATTATATTGTATCATTTAGACAACATTTTCATATTCAAAAAAAGAACAAAAAGAAAAAAAATTGAGTGTGTTTCTCTCTTCAACTCTAGAACATTCAACTTAAACATCAACACATAAAGATAATAATTTGAAATCTAGTGTGTTTAGTGCTTGGAGTTGTACCCTGAATACCTAGGCCATGTGGGCTATAAAACATGATATTCATGTGATTCAATGTTAGATGATGATGATGATAATGAATAATCACCATCTACTACTAGCTCATGTAGTGATAAAAGGTCTTCAATGCACCTCTAACTACAAGTATGCCATGGAAAACTTGTGATGGAGATGACTTCTCAAACTAATAGAATATCATTGAAATGTTTTGATGAAGATGACACCTAAAAATACTAGACTATCTTCAAAAAATTATGATGAAGATGGAACCTAAATTTACTAGACTATAATTGAATTGATGTACTTTGGATCCTTCACCGAAAGTCTTTGTCATTTTGTTAGAAAATGATTTATATTCTAGTTCAACCAAAAGAATCTCTCTCCTATATTTCAACATTACATTTAATTGTTGCATTGCAATTAGGTATTCCTACAAGGGTTTCCATTTGGATGAATAACAAACTTGTTGGTGTTTTAAAACTACTAAGCAACAAAATGCTTAATACCAAGATGACAATACTCACACAGTCTAAAGACTAGCCAATTCTTATTATCAATTGTATGTGCACACCATTTGGGCCAAACTTCTACAAAACCAAGGGTAGTTTTCTACTCTTTTGGCTTTGCAAAACTAGGGTGGGTATACCCAGGGATGATACAAGACTGGGAAAACTGTATGAGAATTATCTTAGTTTCATTCTGATTCTCATCTCAAATTCTCCAATACATGTACAATTATTGATACTTTAATAAACACATCCCATATAACAAATATGGCCAAAAATCTTCTATAAGTCTGCAAATGTTCTCAGCAATAATGGCTAACTAAAGCTACAACATTCCATGCAAACAAGTAGAGGCCAACTTTGAAGATCTACAGGAAATAAAAGTAAAGTTGATTATAATTTTGCATTTTGACAATCATGTGTGGCACATTTATCTTTCAGCTGGATTAAATTTGATCAGTGCCTAAATCATTGGGGTTTAGAGTCTACTACAAATCTCTAGATCTAATTTGTTGCCTTACAACAAATTTTATCAACAATTCTTATCAGAAATCGTCATTCAAAATCCTTTCTACTATTGCAATAACCTTATCAAATTCATCAAATCTTTTACTTAATCCATTGAATTGACAGCCATGATAAACAGATATACAACCTAATTGAACTGCATTCAATTGCACAAGCCTTTACTTCTACAACATCAAGATAACCAAGTAATCAAAAGGAAACAAAGTTCAGAAAGAACTGATACGGGGACAGTTCATAATTTGTATTCATTTCCCTTCAAAATTGTATACAATTTACAATAGACTCAGAATGACCTTCAGAAAGAAACACAGATCATTCTATATTCATGTATTCTCAAGATCTGATAGAGAAAATACATCATGAATTTTTGCTCAAAAATGGTGGACCAAAAATAGACTAAGTGTATCACTTAGCAAATAGAATTTGGACCTTTTCTCTTGCCCTAGAATTTCACTTATATAGTGTGAAATGCAACAAGCTTCAGGCTAAGAGAAACTGATAGTTGTCTTTTACAAGGAATATCTACATACACCTATCACAAAATGACAAAACTATGGGTAACAAAAGATATCAAAATCAAATCATTCCTTTTAGTGGGTCAGCTTCTGTTACATGTTTTGATGTTGCTGAGTTGGCTATTGATCTGATTCATCTTCATATGTAACTGCTAAATTAGCCAACGATGAAGCTTGTTCTGATGAGGGCACATTAACCTCCACCTGTAGGCTTCCACCACCTTCATTCTGCATGGTAAGGACAACTTCTACCTTTTCCTTTCCTTTAATTGTATTGACATCTTGTGGTCCCGGTTCTGCAACTGAAAGTGACAAGTTTTTCTTGTCTTCTTCTTTTGATTGGGTTTGAGTAGTGATGGTATCAATGATTTGGACTTCCTCGCCCTGCACCTCATCACTGTCAGTTTCATCTACATCAAACTATTCACTAGAAGGCATTTCTGCCATCCACCTATCAAATAATGTGTCATCTAGCCAATTAAATTGCAAAATATCCTTCTATTTCTTTATTATATAATCAACATCATTATCAATATCAAAATTTTCTTGTTTTAAAGAATCAAAGAATATTTTGGCTTTCACCATTTCTTCTGTTGTGGTGGCCCACCGTGCATGCCCTGTTTCATTTATGACTTGATTCATTCTTAAATAGAATAAATCATCAAGTTCCTTCGCCCATTCCTCTCTGCTTTTCAAACTATTTTTCTTATCTAGGGCATGAGGAAATAAATTGAATTTTTGGCTCTTATATTTGTCTAAGTAGCCTATTATTATCTTTTGTAAATGTATCCTTTTGCTATCAAAATCAGCAAGATCAGAAACAATGTCAAAGGTTTTATCAATCTAATCACAAGAATTATTTATAATAGATAGACACAATAAGGTTATTGCTTTCTCCCTTCTCAACCATTCGTTCATAATAGGCTTTAGAGCCTCATCAGCTCCTTTTAACTCCTCCCAGATGTTAATCACCTTGGCTAATTGATCATGGATTAGTGGCCATTCAACCTTGTCTCCTAGATATGTAAGAGCTGTTCTTAGATTATCTTCATATTTAGATTCTATCTCTACATGTAAGGCCCACAGTTTACTCTTTTCTTCTTCAAAATCCTCAGTAGTGTAATACTGTGGCCCTTGGGTGTGTTTGGTATTTCAATGAGGGGGTAGATTTGAAAGGTTGCGAGGGTATGCTATTTTAGGCCTGGTGGATTTTCCCAGTAGCTTGTTCTCAAGCTCAACTCTCCTTTTTACCTCTTTATTGTAGGCATCCACAACTGCCTCATATTTACTTTGTAATTCAAACATTTCCTTTTCCTCCCTTTTAGTAGTAGCCAAAGAAAACTGAGAATAATCCACATTCATGTGGGCTGCCTGTACGTGTGAGGTATCAGTAACTCTCCTCACAATAATATTCCCTATCAGAGCTGAACCATTAGGCTGTGCTGATACAATCCTGGATCCTCTTCTTAATGACCACATAACAAGAGCAGCTTGATCATCACTAAAAGAAGTCCCTGCAAATTCCTTTTTATTTGGGTCTTGTAACTCCAGTCTATTAGAAATAGAGTTGAAAATCAATGCATCTGCAATATCCCAATTAGGAAACAATAGTATGTTAGAAGTTTTTACCATTTTCCTTCCCTCCTCAGGGGTAATGTTCTAGAATTCTTGCATCATTTGCTCCTTTATTTGGTTTTGGATGGAGGCTTCATCCATTTTTGGATGCTCTATTTTCATGTTCTTACATCTTTCCTCAAAATTGTGGATGTTTACCCTTCAAGCAAATTGATGGAAAGCCCTAGACCTTACAAAACTGTCATCTGACAAAAATTGTTGGTTAGCTTGTTCCAAAATAGGGTCCAATTCCCTTCCCTTAAAATTAGCTATAGTCAGCTCGAGGCTTGGCACAAGAGGTTCCTGGGGGTTCCCTTCATTGATCTCTACTTGAGTGACAAAAACTCCCCCTTGTGATCCAATTTGTTCAATTTTCTCAATAGTGAGCTGCTCCTCCTCGGTACTCAAAGGGGTCTATGAAGGTGAATATTCCTCAACATGAGAATCCTCCTCTCTTATTATTTTCCTCCTCTTAGGGGAGGGCTTAGTAGGAATCTCTTCCAAAACCCTACTAGTGGACTCAATTATTTGTTTTCCTTTGTCCACTGTATTCTTTTTATTTTGAACAATAGTATATCCCAGCCTTTTTTGGATAGTTAATTGACCTACCCTTATATTGGGAGTAAAACCCAATCTTCCCATTACTTCCCTAGCCTTATTCGTGTAGAACCTAATAAAGAATTGCTTCTTTTCATTCATTGCCTCTATTATTTCAGAAAAATTATTCATAAGTTTTCTCATCTTATCTACATTTGTAACTGCATCGTTCAAAGGACTATAATCTAGATCAAAACAATGAATGAAATCCAAAATTTTAGAAAAGACTTTCCACTTTTCTTTCCTAGTCTCTTGCTCCTGCAAGGAGAACTCATTCCTTATTAAGTCTTCAAGAAAATAAAATTCATGCTCAATTTTACCAAGCTTAATTCTCTGCCTCAGAGCCAAATGATAAAATCCTTTAGAATCACAAAAATGAGGATGGGAAGTGGCCATCTTATAAGGATTCAAAATCTTGTGCAGAGAAAGCCAACCTCCTTTTGTGATTACAAAATGATGGTACAAGTAGGAAAAATTGACCCCTTTTGTCTTTTCAATAGAAGGGCTTCCTCCGCTCCTCCCAGTTACCACAATATCTCAGCAACTCCTACCTTCAAAGGCACTTGGTAGGGTAGTACATGAGGGCTTCTTTTAAAATCATATATTCTAAATACAGTAGAAAGAGAATATGGAATGACATCTCACCAATTATGTGAAACTTTCAAACCACTTGGGTTGTCCATAGGCCTAATGAGATTCATTAATGCTTGTGGGATTCTAGGATTGTCCCTTAATAGGAGGCATCTCAGCTTTGAAGCAAAATACCTATCAAACCTGACAAAACTAGCATTCTCTGCATCCTGAGTCATATCTACACTCCACAATTGAACTGGTAATGCTTCTCCACTCTCTTCTCTATCTAATTCCATTTCTTTACTAAAATATGTTACTCCCTTGAATAAAAAAATGTGCATTAACAAAGAATAAAGGCCAAAAGCTTTTTCCACCTTACCCTTAGCAATTCCAATCAGTCCAATGTGAATCTCCTCAACTAAGAAAGAAGCAAAATAAAAAATTATATCCACACCAAAAGAGGAAATCTGAGTAATCATATACATAAAATCCATAGGCATGAACTCTTCTTCATCTCTCCCAAAAACTTTACACAAGGACCTATATATTTCTATAGCCCTAGAATTGAAGTATGCCCTTTTGAAAGGCTCCCTGGAGGAAACTGATATTGCTAGCAGTGTTCCAATTCTACCTATGTGTGCGCTCAACGCTCCTTGCCTAACTACATCTCTCTTAGACATATACTCATTTTATAACCCTTTCAAATCAATGGGCACATGATAATCAGTGATAGGCCCTAAACTGAAAACTTCCCTAATCTCCTCTGCAATGATTGTAATCAAGATTTCACCATCAGTTCTCCTCACTACCCTAAGGGCTTGGTCGTAATTCTTAGCTATAGCTTCCAAAAGATCATAATCCATTAAAACACTAGGAACCACCATTTTCCCTAGACCAAAATTCCAAATGTTGGCATGTGGGGCAAAAAGGTTCCTCTCTAAAAACCATTTTTGAATAAAACAAGACTAGTTTGTGAAGCTTTTGCATCCCTAACCCAGTATCCTTTGTCATACAACCCATCTGCTATTTTTAGCCTAGGGTTTATTGAATTTAGCCTCTTAACTTCTACAGTTTCAACAGTGGAAGAAGGGAGCAGTTCAAGAAAATCATCGTGGACATTCCTATCCAAATAGTTCTCTTGACCAAAAAATGCTTTCTATTTTGGAGCCATTTTAATTAACTCTCAAAGGAATTGAAATAGCAGGAGGATTATAATGCAGGTACTTACTTTGAATTTCGCTTCTAGTTCTTCTCAGTGTTACTGCAATCTTTCTATGAACAAACTGCTTCACAATCTTACCGAATCCAGCATAGTCTTCTCAACAACTGTTTCTACTTAGAAATGCTCTGAATCTTTGTTCGAGTATAGTGGAATTAAGAAAATCTTCTGTGTTATACTCTATTTTTCTTCACACATGAAGCTTTCATCTCTCATAAATGCACAGGGTGGCATCACCTTCTATATTCAAATTTACACTGTGGATTTATGAAAAATCCTATGATCCAGGGATGCAAGCAAAGATGACTCATGTTCCTCTTGACAAGCTAGCAATCAACCCAATGAAAATTTTCCATGTGTACTTACCTTCATTGTTGGCACCTCTGAACTGGATCCATAGAACTCTAAGGACACGTGTCACTTAGGCGCTATCTCACTATACATAAAGAGTGAGCACCTTTCCATAGCGAGATAGTGCCCGTCATTGATCCTAATTTGATCATGCGGATGAAATTTGATGCACTACTCAAAAGAAATATGGTGGGCCCCTTTTTGCCATGTCACTATTCATAACCTTCGTGCAACTCACCATAGTGAGATAGCGATGATCATGGATCTGAGATAGATCTGATGATCAGTCTTTCATATATTTTATGAATAGGGCATGGGTCCAATCATTGATGACATGATGAAATCTTGGCTATATTACCTACTTCTTGGGGCCCATATTTGTTTATTTCTCGGTTGGGCACTATGTCGCTAATGGCAAGAAGAACAAGTTCCCGATAGTGACATAGCGAATCCTGGTGTCTTTTCTTTTCTCGACGTATATGTGTAGCCCATTAGATGCCAATGTGTTCCAAAGCTTTATAATTGATATCTGATGGAGTACTTTTTGGGACCCACTTACTCTGAAAAGTTGTTGTAGTACTAGTTTCTATCTGGGTGCTATGTCACTAATGGTGAGAGACACCAATTCTTTGATAGTGACATAGCGATTTCTGGTGACTCATCAAAATTCAGGGTCAGAAAGATAAAGGCGAGTGAGGTCATAACTACCCTCGTTAATGCATCTGACACATAATTAAACAGCATGTGCACCACGCAACCTAAAAAAACTTACGATCAATGAAAAATTTAAAAGTGATTACTGGCCATTATTTTTGGTGAAGGCATCATGTTGTTAATGATGAAGTGCCCAATTTCTCCGATAGCGACAAAACGACTAATCGAAAAAGCTAAGATTTTTGTTGATGCCTTTTGTACCTCAATGTTGTAATTCCTTTTCAAGTTCTGACATGTTTGTTGTAAACATGATGAAATATCTCTGAAACAATACAATCTTCGGTCACCGTATTTCCACTTGACAGTACCACTTTTCAACTTAGTAGTGGTCACTATGTCACTAAGGATAAAATACTTGTATCTTTTCATAGCGAGATAATGATTGCCATAGATCTTTTAGGGATCGGGCGGTCAGAAACACAAAAGAAAAGATGTGACTTAGGGCGAGGAAAGTTTGAAAAGGATGGGAATCTTTGCATATTTTTAGTTTCACGCCTGAAAAATTTAAAAGAAAACAAGACCTAGGGTTTCGACAAAAATTTGCTTCAAAGACCTACAAAATATGACTTGGCTAGAAACCCTATTCACCATAGGTGGATCCCAATCTGAATTCTTCTATACCTTGGACAAAGGAATTCAATTATGCAAAAATTGTGATGAAGATGCCACCTGCAACTATTAGACTATCATAGAAAAATTGTGATGAAGATGACATTAAAAACTATTGGACTATCATGTGTACAAGTCACAAAATGATTCCAACATATGAAATTAATTGTACTACATAGGATAGTGATGACTAAATTTCCATGCCCTCCAAATTTGGTGGTTGTAACATTTATACCAATTTCATTTGTGGGATACACACTCTTTAAATACTCCAGGAAATTCCTGAGTGTGGATGTTTCAATTCCTTAGTGCCAAAACTTGAATATATTTCATGCTTATCATTTCCTCCAGTAATTCTTACGTAAAACATCATTAAAATAATTGTTCCCTTTGACAGCATCAAAGAGTGTATATATATAATATTTTTGAAGTTTTTTTGTGCTAAATGAACCTTTTGTGATCAAGTCTTGTAAATATCTTGGTTGGTACAACTGCAAATTTCTTACTGGCTTTGTACTAGTACCCAAGATTAACATTGATGACATTAGTAGAATTCCAAGTTTTTCTCTTGTATTCCTATTAATTGTACTTGATTGTCAAATATGTTAAAGAAGAAACAAATGCCAATTAATTTATAGACTGTAACTGACCTGAATTGCTTGATGCATTTTTTAAATGTTGAGATGCATATACTAAGAATTTTTTGTTGCTACAGGCCAAGCCATAGCTGACAGACAGGTCAAAGCTTCCAACTATTGTGGATCCGGTGATTAAAGAGTTGCTGAACTTGAAATATCTTCAGCAAGTAAGTTGCATGTAGAATATTTCTTTTGAAGGGAATTGACATTATTTTTAAAAATACATTCAATTTATACAATTTTACTCATGTTTTGGTGGATAAAAACTTAACGTTCTTCCACATTTCTTGCCCATTTTATTGCATATCTGAAATAAGACGTAATCTTGCCATTTTCCAATAGCTAAATGTCTTTAACTATGATTGGAATTTGGTATAAAATGTATTTTTTTACGTTAGGTTGTCAGCTAGTTCTGGTTGATCACCATTTGAAAATTAGAGGTGCTCTTCCTTTCATTGAAGATAAAATTTATAGTGCACTACATATCATCACACTTACCCAAAAAAGTTGAGCCAAACATTTGATTATGTGGATTGAAAGTCATTGTCCACTTCATAATCTTAGCAAGAAGAACACCATAAGTGCTTGTGAACCAAGTATTTATGATGAAGCAAGAAGGAAAGAAAAATGAAAAAATGTGTTGAGTCAAGAGATAGAAATTGGAAAGAAAGCCATTGATTATAAAAAGTATTAAGATCAAGTTTAAAAATAATGTTTTAATTGACAAGCACAAAGAAAGATTAGTAGCTAAAGAGCAACAAATTTTCCTTGTACATCCGTGCACTATCTCCATGATTCCATGTTTGGTCCTTAGCCTCTTTGCAATAACCACATGATCGATGATTACCAAATAGTGCCAACATACTATGTGGAAAGGCCCTTTCTAGATCATATTTCAATGCAAAAATTTATCAAACGATGGCACTTTGAGGGGAAAATGATCATCTTCAACCGTGTGACTTTGGCTCATTACTTCAAATTTGTTAGAGGATATAAAAACTTACTGACTGTAAACAACAAGTATGTTCTTAGAAAAATAAACCCATACTCATTGTAAACAACAGGTATAGACTTAATGCATATTTCATGAGTTGTGGTTCATAAAAACTCATACTCATCAACTTGAATTGTTTATTTAATACCCAATGCATTGAGGTGACGATTACAATTTGAATTCATAACAACCATTTCTCATCAACTTAAATTGTTTGTTTAGTACCCATTGCATTGACATGACACTTACAAGGTTGAAGTATTGCAACTTCCTAGAAGGTCTGCCTACTCAATTCCATGATGATCCAACTTTCCTTGATCCTTGGGAGAATGATGCAGGAGCATCAAGGTCAAGGTTGAAGGCATGAGAAGACATTAAGGTCTCAAGATAACCAGCATGACCATGTTAGAATAGTTGATGTAATAAGACCCTGTGAAGGTCCCTTTTGATATGTTTGTAATCATTTTAGTTACATTTGAAAACATTAATTAACAAAAACCATATGTGTAGATATAAACATTAATCACAACATGTCCAATTTATTTGTAGGTATATTTTCCTGTGAAGAAAGACTATGCCTGCCAATATGAATCTAGAAGAAAATAATAAGACAATAGTTGCATTGTGGGCTCAACTCTAAAGAAAACTTGATAAATGTTATTGTCCTTGCAAAAAGTTTAAGGGTTTAAAGAATCGAAGAATTCTAATCACAACAGCCCAAAGTCATTGTAGGCAATATGGACATGTTGAAGGGGGCCACAATTTTCATCCATTACTGAATGTGGATTTCCTACTGGAGGAACATGGAGGTGTGAATATCCAAGTTGAGGATAACACTCCCATGGAAGAAGATGATAATGTACTAGAGGACATGATTGAAGAAGATGGTATTGGGGCAAGTGATGAAGAGGCTCGCAATGATGGTACTAGTGAATCTGATAATAATGATGAAGATGGTCTTGATATACCTTTACTTGAGAAGGCACACGAGCCCTTATACCCAAGCTCCCAAACAACTCTACTGTCGGCTATGGTGCTGTTGGTGAACTTAAAGGTTATGAATAGCATATCCAATGTAGCAATGTCACGTATGCTAAGGTATCTTATTTTTGTCATCTTCAAGGTTAGCATACAATTACTATTCATTATATTAACAATGCATATTTGTTGTTGTAGATTGATTAGTGAGTTTTTGTTACCACCATCAAACATTTTGCCTCGTTCATACCGAGAATTATCTAACACTATGGATTAGATTGGAATGAAGTATTAGACAATACATGCATGTCCCAATTATCACATTCTATATCATAAACAACATGAATTTGCAACAGAATGTCTTGATTGTCATGTTAGTAGATATCGGTTAGATCAAATAACAAAAAAAGTGCCTCACAAGGTTCTTCGGTACATTCCCATTATTGCACGTCTGGAATGGTTATTCAGGTGCACTAGCTTGGCATAATTTATAGATTACCATGCACACAATAGAAGTCAGGATGACATTATACAAATGCCTACCGATGGTTCTGCATTTAAAGAGATAGAAGAAACATGGTCACACTTTAAAGAAGAACCTCGTAATCTGAAACTTTCATTGGCGATGGATGGTGTCAATCCATATGGAGATATGAGATCTGTTTACTCAGTATGGCCTATTTTTGTTATTAACAATATTTTTCCTCCTTGGATGTCCATAAAGAGGGAGCACATAATGTTGTCAATGATTGTGCCAGGTAATTTTTTTTAATAGTTATGTAAATTAATTTATAAATAATGCATGAAAATGGTTATAATAATTACGTAATTTTTATGTTTATTCAATTGCTAAGTAAATACCAAGTTAAAGATATGAACGTGTATATTGAGCCCCTAATTGACAAGCTGTTGAAGTTATGGAATGGCATCACTATGTATGACATCTCTAGACCGATAAGACATTGACAATTTCAATTCCATGCAATGCTTGTATGGACAATACATGATGCCCCTGGGCTAACTCATTTTTGCGGTATGTTATATTGTTAAGATCACATATTTTTGGTCTATTATAGTGCTTACACATTACTATCAAATGCTTAAGTTGTGCATGATAATTGTACATGATCCAATTATACATGATCTTTTAGGTCTTCAAACAAAGGGAAAATTTGCATGTCCAGTTTGTGGTCTGAAGATGAAATATCATCATTCGAGAAGTTTAGGAAAGTAGATGTTTGATGAGTTTAGACACTTTCTCCACAATAATCATAGGTGTCAAATTGCTGAAAAACATCTTTTCAATGGGAAAGGAGAGACATCATCAAGGCCACGAAGAATGACACCTAATTTATGGAAGTTGGAATACGATCGACTAAATCGTAGAGGTAATGTCTAATTTGTCGTCCAAATTTTACAATTTGTCTTTCGATATTGTCTTATATTTACTAATGCTATAACTGATGCTCATGAAGGTCATCAAGGCATCAATGACCAACTTCCTAGAGGAATGAAAAGTTATCCTACTCAATTTAGTAGGTTACCATACCACGAGGATCTGCCAATCGTGCATTTGTTTGATACTATGCATATTGGAAAGAATGTAAAAGACACACTATAGAAAATGTTGGATGGAAGGCGTGATAGAGAACAAATTGCTAAAATTTGTATTGACATTCATGAATCTAATCATGCACTAAAAGTTTTCATTGAATCAAATAGGAATGGAGAGCGCATAAATACAAGTGCCCTTCCTTGGTTATTAAAGGAGCAATAAAGTGATGCATTAAAAGAAGTCATAAAAAAAAAAAAAATTCCAATAGGATTTGCTGCAAATATAAGCACTCTTCTATCAAAGAAAGGTGATTTTGGGCCAGGGTTGAAGACACATGACTGGCATACCTTCCTCAAGGTAAGTCATGTTTTCTATTTACAGTATATTTGTAAGATTGAATGTAGTACCAGTTGCATTATTTAATAATATATTGAAATGATCATTTTTTAATGATTGCAGGTCGTCCTACCTCTATCCCTTCCACAACGGTTAGAAAATAGTATTAAACAAGTTATATATGATCTTGGAAAATACATGAGGTTAGAAGATTGTTTTTTCTTAGATTTGTAGCTTTTTATCTGAAATCTATTGTATAATTTTATTTGAAATCTCCTCTATGTGTTTTTGCGTGTTGAATCTCATTTAGGTGGTTATCATCTAAATAAATTGATAAAAAAGATATAAAATATTGGAAGAGAAAAATTCCACAGCTTATGTGTGAAATGCAAAAGTGTTTACCTCCAACATTTTTCAATGTTCAAGAACACTACCTCATACATCAAGTTGAGGAGATTGAATTGTGTGGACCTGTACAAGCTAGATCAATGTGGATGGTTGAGAGGCATTTGAAATTTATGAAGGGATTGGTTCAACAAAGAGCATGTCCTGAGGGTTCTATGATAGAGGGATACATGATATACCAGACCATGGTGTATATCAGTGAATATCTTCCAAATTTTGTAGCAGGTATCCATCTAGATTGCATTTGGGATCCTAACTGTAACGGCAAATTCAAAGGGGAGTACCTAATAGGGAAAGGTAGATTGAGGAGGGGGAGAGGTAACTATAAGTTTTTTTTTGTAATTTAACAATTCTTATCCACCATCAATATATATAAGTTGTTTCTAACTGGTGTAATTGTCTTCTTTATAGTTGGTCGTGAGTGGGATGCACTACACTTGTATATTGCAAATAATCTTTATTGGATGACAGTGTGGATTGAACAATCTCAAGAAAATGGTTGCTCATTAACATTGGATGGTGTTGCATCGTTGGTTAAAGAAGCTCATCGTAATGGAGATCCCAATGTTATGCCAATGGTACTTGATCTAATATATGGCTTAAGAGATACAAAGGTATGCATAAGATTACTAATCATGAGACATAAGTTTAATATCAACTCACAGATCAATGAGAAGATTCTTGACATGTTTGAATAATTGTAGGTCAAACAACACAAAGCTATGTACTACCATGGCTATAAATTCTGCACAAAAAAGTTAGGTGAAATGAAGAAAATATGTGATTCCAGGATAAGCATTGTCTTTGCAGTCACCAATATTTCATCTAGAACTAACATACATCCTCAACAATTTGAAAATCGATACTATGGCATTTTGGATGATATACTTGAGTGCAACTTTAATTCATTCAAAATAGTTCTATTTGTCGTCAAATGGTTTAGGTTAAGACTGAATCAAAATGATCCCGATAGGACTGTTATTGAACACAACAATGGATTTACTATGATTAATACAAGGTCATTTGAGCCAGTCAGAGATGAGCCCTATGTTCTTCCAAGTCAATGTGAGAAAGTGTTTTACTTTGGTGTTCCAGACAAACCAGGTTGGTCATTTTTTGTTAGACATGACCCAAGAGGAAGGCTAGTAAAGTATAATGTGATCAAAGAAGAAGATATTAAAGAAGCACAAGAGGAAGTAAATGATTATCAGGAACAATAGTTACCCAGTGATGAAGAAGAAAAAGATGGTGATGATTTTGGTCATGCTAACGATAATGGTGATAATGATGATGATGATGCTAATGACGATCATGATCATGGTGATGAAGATGGTGATGATCATGGTGATGATGGTCATGATGATGATAGTGATTAAGAGGATGATGATGGTGATGAAGATGGTGGTGGTGACAACGATGATCAAAGTGACGAGTACAATGATGGTGATGATGATGATGATGATGATGAAATGGATGACAATCATGATGATCAATGAAATCTTCAGGTACGATCAATGTCAACTATGATGGGGTCTTGTATGACCAAATATTTCTTTCCAAACCATATGTGCACATATAAACATTAAGTAGAACATGCCAAATATTTTTTTAGATATAAACATTAGTTACACTAAATTTTTAACTTAAGACAAATGATTTACATATACAATCTACTTTATTATTAATATTTTTTTTGGTAAGTCTATTACTTTAATTTTGCTACTGATTTCTAAGACTTACTAATTTTTTTCACAGGGCGATATGGATGCACCATGTCAGACACCTTCAGTAGAGGTAAACATTAATTATTGTAAATTTTAATGTTAATATAGAAAAAAATGTTCTATTATTATGTTCTTTTCTTTATGGCTTTGGAGTTATTTTGATGAAAGTATATGAATATTTGATGTCACAACTGATAGGAAAAAGCTACAATGATCGCTGATCAAATGCAATCTGAAATATGAGTGTCATATCTACATGACATTGGCCTTAGTACTGACCCTATATTCATCACCCAAAAAATTACACAAAGATACACTGATGAGCTTGTTCAAATTATCATCAAGGGTGACAGAAGTGAGAAGAAAGAGGCACTGAGAATAGAATTGGACCGTAGAATCCAATCTTTGAAAGTAAGTAGTAATTCGACTAAAGCAGTAATAGAAGTTCAATAGATATTAATATTTTATAGTATCTTATGGATCATGATCTCTGATTTTGTGTTCTTGTATAGACATATGTGCCAGTTGTGACATCACATGTTGAACATGGTCAGGGTTGTTTCACAGTACCTTCGTGTAAGTAACACTTTGTTTGTTTTGATCAACATTATAACACTTACCTTTTTTTTTGTCGACGTTTCTCACTAGTATCCCATTTGATCTTTATCCATTACAAATGTCTTTGCTAACAATATTCTATTCTTCTGCTCATGATGAAGTGCGGACTCCTCCTTCGGTTGGTGGTCCACTATTGTCTATTGCATTGTCGGCAACAAGGACCATGCAAACATCATCGTCTATGCCCAGTAGAACTGGTAAAACCTTGTTTTTCTATATTTTATAATGTGCTATATTTTTTAATGTCTTTCTACAAGTTGATCAACAACGAAGTAGCACATTAGTGCTTAAATGATGTCTACAGAAGCTTGCATACACACACCATGCATACATACATACATACATACATACATACATACATACATACATACATACATACATACATACATACATACATACATACATACATACATACATACATACATACATACATATATATATATATATATAGCCACACATAGAGAGACATGGACATAGGTAGGGAGGTAGACCAACAGAGAGCAGTTCCAAAATTATCATTTAATTGTTATGATGTTTCAGTTGATTGAGCAACAGAGAGCAATACTACTAAAGCTGATCCATTTCCTGGAGCAGTTCGTGTGATTAGTACTAGTTTGTATGAAGGGACATTGTTGCTGAATAAGAAAACTATGTTTCCATTAAGAGAATGAAAGTTTCCAGGTGCTTTAAAATTGATATTTTTTAAATTGTAAATTTAGTTTACTTTTACATTACTCATTTTGGACTGATAAATCCTTTATGTTTTTGTAGGTAATAATGCTTTCTTTGAACATCTTTTTCATATGGCATTGAGACTTTTTGGACCCACCATACATAAAAGGTACGTAGTTTCATATCATTGCTACATAATTTTTATTTTCTTCTATTTATTGTAATATATTAAAGTTATTGATCTAACAATCTATTTTTTTTTAAAAAGGTGGAATTTACAAGCTAGGGAATTAAAAAATCCGCTGATTGCATCCATTGAGGAGAAATTTGGGAAAAACATTTTTGACACTGGCCTACTTCTGAAAAGAGTAGCAAAGCATATAAAGACTATGAGGGATCAATATAGAAGGAGTCTTAAGGATAACCCAAAGTATGATCGTCCTCCTATGACTCCACCAATGGAGTGGAATGAATAATAGAAGATGCAAAGGAGAAAAGGCTATGTGAAGATAGAGATAATGAAGCAGCATAGGGAAAAAAGAGGTATGTCATTATAGTATTAAGTACATTTTAATCATGCACTAATTATTGATATTTGTAAATATATAATCTAAGATTTTTGAAATTGTTCATAGATTGTAGGACACATCCGTTGCTACAAAAGCGAGAATAGAAAAGGTTGACCAACACAAACTTGGCTCTGGTGGCTGTACACTCAAAAGTGTCCCACTCTAAACCCTTCTATCCAAACGATTCCACGAGTTCGAAATGCTTGGATGTCAGCTTAGAACTCCCTATCCACGGAGTGCAAGAGAGTGTATTTCAAGTTCAAGGGCTCTCAAATGAGCCTTAGAGATACTCTTCTTGCTAGTAAACCATGCAATGGGAGGTTCCAAAGACAAGATGCAAGAATGCAAATGTGCCAAGGAGTTCCTCAAGAATGCAATGCAAATGAAGATTAAGCTAGAATGAGATGCAAAGTGGAGTTATGCTAAAACATGTATAAGAGTGTTACAATCCAACTATTAGACTATATGATTTAAGCTAGAATGCCATGCATGAGAGAATGTAGACAAGAAAGAGAAGTTCTCCACAAAGCTCCAAAGAAACCTGTTAGAAAACCTACAGCATAACAATACTCAAAATGAGGATGGATCCTTTGAGGGGGAAAGCTCTCTCCTTTTTAAATTCATACGGATGGTAGAGATCAAGATGAAGATGGTGGATGATCAATGGTGGAATTCGAAAAGAGGAGTGATCCATGTGCACACACAAGTCAACCAATAGAATATAAGTTGACTTGTCACATAAGACAAAAGTCTCACAAGCCTTTTCTTTTAATTGTAAAATAGAAAAATGACTTTATGTGTGCACTTTAAGGTGGTTAGAAGAATGGGGTGTTTTATTTAATTAAAAGGGGACATGTTCTTTTAATCAAATAATTAACTTAGGATAGCATAGTCAAACTATAGGTTATAATCAAATAAATTGATTATTAGCAATTTGGTTTAGGTAAATGATTAAATTAATTTAGCCAAAATGTTGAAAAGGGGCTAATAGTCTAGATGACCATTTTTAGGTGATTACAGTGACTATATGAATCTGCAGTCTTGACTTGTAAGTAGAGCAATAAATTTTGTTTTTTTTTTTTTTAATATAATGTTGCAAACAGTTTTGTTTAATGAAACCATACATGGAAAACTGACGTTATCAAGAAAAAACCACAAGGTACAAATTTCAATGTGGAGGTCATAGATGAAGACAGAAAAATTGCCTTGAAGGAAGGCTATAAAGTTGCGGTTGCACGCCTATGTGAAGAATCTATAAGCCTTGCCCAAGAATACAGTGCAACAAATGATATCTCACAGGTAAATTGGTCAGATGAAAAGTAAATGAAATTAAATAGTTGAGAAGATTCTTTTTTGGTATTAGTTTTAAACATAAATTGACTACATAACAATGTGCATAACATTTTACTGCAGCCTTCATATCCTACCATAGAACCTGCTCCTGATGAAGGCCATGATGTGCATTATAGTGGTAGAGGTATTAATTTGCTATTGGAAATTAATTATGCAATTATGAATACAATTTAACATCTTCAATTAGAATTTGATGTGTATCCTTTTTTTGAATATTTCAGAGCATGTTGAACATCATGCTAAAGGACTGGACCATGTTCCAAGTGTTCAACATGTTGACGTGATGGCAGATCAAAATGTTAATGTACACGATGTGGCATTTTCAAGTAAGAAAAATGCATTTTATGTTGTACTCGTACTTAATTACAAACTTGTAATAGATAGAAAAAGAAAAAGAGTATGCCAATTTATCGCATTCACTTGTTCTTGCAACAGAGCCCCCTTTAGTGCAGCAACCTCCTGCTCCTCTAAAGAGAAGGAGCCATCGTAATTTGACATTACACGTGTTAAAAGAGGAGGAGAATGAAGTAAATATGGATGTCCCTATGAGCATTTTTCTTAAGAGAGCTTAGAAAAACAAAAAAAAAAATGATGTTTTAAAAATCTTCTTTGATAAACCTTGTTGGATAATGAAAGAACTTTGTTTTAAGTAATTATGTATGAATGATGCGTATTAATAAAAAAAATTATTTCATGTTAATGAATATTTTTATGTGTTAATGAAGTTTTAATTAGTATTGTGTATTAATGATTTTTATATCATATTAATGAATGTTATGTGATTGTATTGATTGAATGTTATAGTTCATAAATGGATGAATTAATGAATGAAGTATGTAATTAGATGATAACGGGTACTTTAGATTGATGTTAGGGGGAGGGGGGTGAGGCCAGATGAGCTTCCACATTCATGTGGTTGGCCTTGTTAAGTAGAGAATATTATAGTATTCTTGAAACCAAGTGAAGCTCAAATTTGTTAAGTCTTCAAACACACATCCCAATTCTCTTTAACGAGACTAAAGTTTTTTCACTTGTAATAGTCTCATTGCAGTCATCTTTTGGTTCCTTGAACATATAGTTCTTGCTTAGTTTAAATCCCAATTATTAGATATTTGTCCACATTGGAGTTAGTTTGGCATAGAAACTTGCATATTTTATTATATATATTTAGTCAACTGAAAGCAATGTAGAAGCATTCACATAGTTGATGTCTAACAAAAGAAGACAAGATGCATATACTATTTAGCATGGAAATCCTTGTAGGTGAATTGTGTGTGTATGTACACACACACACATATATGTATGTATGTATATAACTTCAAACAAATGTGTAGACTCAATTAGCAAGAGACACCAACCTCAAATCCTACAATGCAGAAGAAACTGACCTTTGAAATGCAAAGTGTTTATAACGTAGGTAGATTTTCCTTAGATCTCCTTCGAGGTCTTCAAAAAATCTACCTTGCACTTATGAATAATCCATCAAGATTTGAAATATTGTTTTTCAATAAATGGTCTAAACTTAGAATATACCTTCATAAAAATTCTGCCTTAGATCTGCTCATCATATTCAAAATAAGCCTTCACATGTCTGTTCACTTAGGTCTGATTTAGGTCTTCCACAAATTTGGCTTATAATTATGCTCTTGAATCTCTTAAAATCTTCTTTGTATTCAAATGATATTTAATGAATTGATTGATATAAATTTTCTCATACTTGAATCCAAATATCATTGTCATTGTCAAACATAACACAGACATAAAATCATTTTGGTTATTCGCTTGTTATACAAGTTAGTCTTATCTTTTTGGTTTTCAAAAGTCATGCACTTATGCATCTTTGGGATATCCAAAAGCTATTAGAGATGTTTGGATGGTTCATGTCCTTATTTTTTTGTGTTGTTTGTAGGGTTTTTGCCATGAAGTCTAAGGACAGACATGTTGGATGTTTGTGATAGACATGTCCACCTATAAGAAAAGTTTCAAATGTAGAAAAAATGCAAAGAAAAGCTTGTAAGGGTTTTATGTGTCTTTGGAAGGGTTAGTGAAGTTATAAAACCTTTGAAAATGTTAGTGAAATATATTAAAGGCATATATGATTGTAAGTTGTCAAAGTTGACACTTTGTGTCAACTAGACAACAAATTTCAGTTTATAACTAACTGGTAATAGTCAAATAGTTAGACAGCAGTGGTTGTTTATTTTTGTTTGGTTATTTAGAAGGGATTTTTTGAGTGTTTGGGGGAGAAGTAGAGTTGGGGTGGTGAGACAAGGCATTGTGAAAAAATTATAATCAATAAAATAATCCTGTTCACTGCAATTCAGTCTCTGTCCCATGGAACAGTGAGTTCCTATGATGTATCAAATGCATTTTGACTAATATTTAATGTGAGAACATTTTATTATTTTTGTTATCTTTTCCATGCATTCATTTAATTTTCATTGCGGGTTGAGTAAGGAATAATAGACCGGTGCATTCAAACCAGTGACTGGTTAGGCATAGTCAACTGTACTTATTTTGAAGTTTCCAATGTAGATTCTCTCCTACCACCTGTAGTCACTGTTATTGGTGGGAGACAATAAGGTTGTGATAATTTATTTGTACTATATTAACCAAATGCAGGAGAGTGGGAAAACTTGGTGCAAGTGCAGTGTTGGATGGTAATTGCTGATGGAGGTTTAGCCTGGATTAGACATTAGTCTAATAGATAGTGGATTATTTCATGTTTGAAGATGTTTGGGGGGTGAATCCTTCATGTTTGGGGGGTGTCTCTATTACCAAAAATGAGACAGTAGAGCACTGCTAGTTTTATGGTGGGCAAAATATGTCTTTCATTGTGATAGACTATTTCTAAGTCATTTGTGTTGTTTCTTGCTATTGTCAAGAAGTCTTTGTTTTCCTTGAGACCATGAACAAAATTATCTAACATTTTTGCTACTGATAAAATTTTGACTTGAACAATGATAAAGTTTATTAATAATCATTATAGTGGAACTCATAAACCCTACTGATTTACTGAAGCATTTATATAATTGCTTGAATTAAAAGCAACAATAAAACTAGCATACAACCCATCTAGACTGCATTCAGCCAAATAAAACTTATTTAAATGACTTCAAAGTAAAAAAACCCATAAACTAGAGATAGAAATTGATGATCCACAGATATAGTGTAAATACCCCTTTGTATTATCCTTTTCATATGACTAATACAATAACCAATAGAAAACCAATTGAATGCCCAGAATAGATTTCCATTTCTGTCATTTCAATTTTCTTATCAGAAAGTACAATGGAAGCAAACTCAAAACCTCTGCAGGCTATTAGACTGACTGAATATGTACTCTTCTTGAAAGAAACAAAAAATTGCACAAGTCTCGAACCATCACAATGCCTTGAAAACTCATTTATATAGCATGAGTTGCAACAAGAAAAGGGCAATTGTGATCTGACAAGTGTCCAAGGAACAAAGCATCATATAAAAGACAAAAATAATCACAACAGAATGCTAGGCATATCAAATATTCCTTCAGGTAGGCCCATTCCAGTTTTTGTTGTGAATAATCAACTTCTAATTTGTCTCTCATTATTTCGGCTCCTCAGAATATGTGGCTACCAAGCTAGCCAAAGAAGGATGATCTTGTGATACCTCCAAACCGGTTTTCTCCTGTGGGTTCTCACTGCTTTCACCCTAAGCAGGAATTATTACCTTTTCCCCTTCTTCTTTTTTCAGTTCTGGTGTAGAGGTGTCAATAACTTGTACCTTGCCTTCTAGTTTCTCATCATCATCTGAACTATCCTCCTCTAACTGCTCGTCCAATAGAAGATTTTCCATCCAAGTGTCAAATTGTATATCATCCGGCCAGCTGAACTGTAGGATATCATTTTGCTTTTTTAAAATATAACCAGCCTCCTTTTCAAAACCAACAAATTCTTGCTTCAAAGAATAAAAAAAAATTGAACTTTAACCAATTCCTCTATCGTGGTGGCCCACTAGGCATGCCCCTTTTCATTAATAACTTTATTTATCCTTGTGTAGAAAAGGTCATCCAATTCTTTACTCCACTCTTCCTTTTTTTTCAATTTCTTCTTTCTATCCAAGGCACAAGGAAATAGATCAAATTTTTTATTCTTGTACTTATTCAAACAAGAAATAATTTTCAGTTGCAGAGCAACTCTCCTGTTATCAAAATCTGACAGGTCATTAGCAATATCATACAATTTTTCAACATGGTCATGGGAAGACTTTATAACTGAATAACATAGAAGGGTGATTTCCTTTTCCCTTCTTCCCCATTTATTAACAATAGGCTTTAGGGTATCATCATGAGTTTTCAATTCCTCCCATATATCTATTACTTTTACCAACTGATCAAAGAATAAGGTGTAGACACCAAAAATCATCTCAAATGACTATATTAATCCTAGTCACATTCCTCTACTTATTTAATTAAATTATTTTAATTAAATAGGTTCATTTTTGTCTAAGTATTTAAATTTAATTTAAATACTCCTAACTCTAATGTGTTAATTTAAATTAACACATGATTCTCCACATATTCCTTTTTAAAATAAATTTTATTTATTTAAAATCCTCCATATTCCCATTAATTCTTCTAGACCTTGATTAAATTAAATTTCATTTAATTTAATCTTTATTCAAACTACCTAGAAGTATGTGCATTTATATGGCTTGTCATCACATGGGTCCATATATCTTTTAAGCACATGTTGTCTACACCATAGGAACCTTCTACACACACATGCCACCTCATCAGTCTTATCCATCTATCTAGAATGTGAGATAAGGTGCTTAGTTGTCAATTCTTATCCTTATCTCCTGTGCTTAGTTGTCAATCCTTATCCTTATCTCCTAGTGGTTTCTAAACACATTCTAGATGCTTCCTCCATCTACTTTAAATAGATGTCCAGTCTCAAGCTTTTGAGAGCTCGGGGCAAGGGTTAGGAGTCATTAGAAGTCATTATCATCCATTAGGTACCATTAGAATATCTTATCATTGCATCATCATTTTGTCATTTTGATTTCTCATATCATCTAGTCTAGGTATATATTCCATTTGCATTCACACATCCAAGAGATTCATCCATTATTGTGTTCCTAAGAGCATACTAAACATACTCTCCATTGTTGTGTTCACAGTTTGAGGTTTGCATAATCTTGGTTACAATTTTATGCAATACATTTTGGCACGCCTGGTGGGACCCACGTCCTTGATCTCACTTCAAAAGTCCGCCAATAAAATTTTCTGCAGGTCAGATCAGCATTTTGTCATCTCTAATAGCCTCAGTGTCGTCTATGTTTTGTGTCTACGCATATCAGCGTCTCTGAGAACAAGCATCTGCGCCGCCGCCAAAAAAAATTAGGTTCTTTTCTTTTTGTGTCTACGTATTATTTATTCTGTTCTCCCCATTAGGGTTTTGTCATCTCCGCTGATGTCTCTATCGTTTGTGCACTGTGATCTATCGTTTGCGATCTGAAATTGGCGTTTGTGCTCTGCATTTTGGCATTTGTGCTCTGCATTTTGGCATCTGCGCTCTGCATTTTGGCATCTGCGCTCTGCACTTTGGCATCTGTGCTCTACACTTTGGCATCTACGCTCTACATTTTGGCATCTGCACTTTGCACTTTAGCATCTGTGCTCTACATTTTGGCATCTGTGCTCTGCACTTTGGCATCTGCACTCTGGTGTCTGCACTCTATACTTTGTCATCTTTGTGGTTTAGCATCTTCGAATATTAGCATCTACGACTGTTGAGATTTAAACTAACAGTTAACTATTTCTTGAGCATTTTGTTAGTTTGCAGGTCAAGGATTTACGTTAGAGGACGAACTAGAGTGTAAAAGGCCTGGTCACATTTGAAATTGGAGCATTTTAAACGGGTACATTTAGTATAGAGAACACTTGGATTTGGGCCTTAAAATGAAATCACATCCAAAGCCTTAAGGAAAATTAACTTCATTTCAGCATTTTCATTTTAGCATTTTCATTTTCAGCACTTTCTTTTAGTATTTTATTTTCTGCTATTTAAAGTTGGAAAGAACCTTGTATGCTCTAAACACGTGTGTCTTCAATTAGAGTAGCAAACTTAAATTTTTGTGGATAACGAACAAGTGTCTTTTAAACCCCAAGTCCACTTACGTATTCTCTCCCCTCGCGCCTTTGGGTGACCTTGAGTGCACAATAAATAAGTGGATTTGCTTTTTATTTTATTAGGAGGCCTGCTTAGGGATTTCATCACCCCTTGGGACGACCTCAACTCCAGCGTTCTGGCGGAGTATAAAAATTGGGAGGTGAATCGAAAGACACCTCTCTTGGAAGTGTAATATTGTCACTCTTGGCTAAGCCCCAAAGAACTTTATACCTTTGGGAAGCGAAGGAGGAGATTGGGTTACCATATCCCCCTGGCTATGTGGTAGTATTTCCTTTCATCTACAGATTTGGGCCTCAAGTACCTTGTGTATATCGAGGATGCCCCCTAGTTGAGCCTTGTACAGCCTAGTTCAACCTTATAGGACTGTTGGTGTGTTTGGAGTGTTTGAAACACATTTGTATTGTACATATTTCATTGTTTTCTTTTGCATCTTAAACCTAAAATTCAAAAAAATAAAAAAAAAATAATCATAAAAGTTCAAAAATCCAAAAAAATCAAAAACATTTCAAAAAACACAAAAAACACCTCTTCTTAATCATCATTCCAAATCATTTCATGTCACATATTCCTTCCATCCAAGACATCATTCCCTCTTACATATCTTACCTTCATCATTCAAAATGTTTCTTGACATCTTCATCCTCTTTATTTATTTAAATCATTTCCTTTTCATTCAATCACATTCCTAATCTTCATCCTAGTCATGATTCATCATTATTCATATTCAATTTCCTTAGTCAAGCTCATCATGCATTCTTAATTTGATCCTTCAAATCAGCATTCTTCTAATCCAATCCCTTGTCAAATTCAGTCATCCAAGTCATAATCAATCTTTCAAAAACTTCATTCACGTCTTCTTCTATTTCAATTTGACATCACATATTCTACTTCGGACATAGGAGCATTGTCTTATCATTGGACTTTCATTCAAATCAAACATTCACTTTGTTTGCACTATCATAGGGCTCTTATCAAATCAAATCAAACCCTCATCCAATCCAAATCCAAACCAAATCAAAATCAATTCAATTCAAATTCAATCAAATTGAATAATATCAAGTGCAATCAATTTCAAATCAAATCAAATCAAAGTCCAATCAGCACAAAGCTCCTAATTCCAAGTTCATATTCCCTCTTCAAATCTTTTCATCACTTTTCATCTTGCATCCATGGATTCAAATCCGCTTCTTCCAATGATTGACAACATTGCATGACAACATGGTCTCGTACATCCTCCATATCAAATTCCTTCTCAACACTTCAATTCTAATCTATCTCATGTTCATCATTCTCCTGCCTTTAACAAGGGAAATCTATCTCCTTATCCTTCATCTGTAGACAATTCCAACCATAGCCAATATAATTCCTCCATCATAAATGACCTCGCCATAGGAATTGAGGAACTAAAGAATACACTCTTGGAAAAAATAAGTTTGCAAGAAAAGGACATTTTCTTTGCTATGTGTCCTTCATTTTCTAGCTCTCATATCCCTCCATACAATTCCATTCACGGCCCACACAATGCCTTAGACGTAAATACCCTTGCCAAGAAAATGGAGGAAATGAAGAATTATCTCTCATATTTCAAAGGCATTAGTTCTCATGTCCCATCTAATCCTAATCCTCCATGTAATCCCCCTTGCTATGAACCTAATCCAAATCCTTTATCCATAATTCCACCTCCACAAAATCCTAATCCTATAATAACATTATCCTCTAATCCTCCAACAACATCATCTACTAAGCCTCCAACAATGTCATCCCCACCTCGTCAGGGGTATTTCACATCACTTTTGGCTAGATTGAAAATTCAGCATAATGTGAGCCAATCACCCAAAGCCACACCTCCAGTTCCATCTCAAGACCTTCCTTCAAAGCATGATGTTACTGATTCCTCTTCTCCTCTAGATCTGAGCACTTCTCCATCCCATCATTCCACTAGCCCTCAAGATTCATTCATCCCTCCTAGTCCATCTTTTGATTCCCCTCCTAATCAAGATCAAGACATTACACCTACCACACACATTACCGATTCCATTCCATCTCCAACATTAGCATCCATAGATATTCCCCTTCATGAAAAAGTTTCTTCCACTCCATTTACTAATACTCCTCGATGTCAAGATCAAATTACTTCATCTCATGATTCCATTTCCTCCACGCCCACATATGATGATCCACTTACCATGCTATATGATCTTCTTTCACCACATGATTCCATTCCTTCCACGTCCTCATATGATTCTAGTCCATTTCATGATCCACTCCTTGAGCTATATGATATTCTTTCATGTCAAGATCAAAGTACTCCATCTCATAGTTCCACTCCCTCCATTCCATCTCATGAACCTATTCCATCTCACAATCCACTCGTTTCACTCAATGATCCTCTTCCAAGTCAAGATCAATGCACCCCTTCATTCATATTTCATGATCCCTCTCCATCTCATGATCCTATTATTCCTCATGATCCCCCTCATAACCCTACTTCTTCACATGATCCTATCACACCTATCCAATATCCTCATGAACCCCATACACCTAGACTCGCATCTTTCATTGAAAATACTAAGTATCCCCTGAAAAAAATAATTCCTCAAGATGTTGGTACACCTTCCACTTTTTCCAATTCCAAAACTCTTCCTTCCACACCTAAAACTTCTCCTACTTCATCTTCCAAGTTCATTTTAGGTCCTTATAGTCCATCCATTCTAGGTTCTTATAGTCCATCCATTCTAGGTCCTTATGTTCCATCGTCAAACTCCTCTTCCCTTCCTTCCATATTAGGTCCTTATATACATCCTTCTACCTTATCCTCATTTTCCAATTTATCCCTTCATAGTCCTAGTAAAGATAAACAAAGGCGCACGTCCTTGAATTCCTTCCAATGTTCACCTTCCATATGTTCTCCATCTTATTTACCTTCATGCACCCATACCATGGCCAATGGAAGAAAATTGGATGACAAAGAAAAAGAAAACAATGTCAAAAATCCACAAAAGCGTAAGGATCAACATGTCCCATCTAAGCGACATGTCCAAGAAAAGAAAAATCAGATCCAAAATGCAATCAAAAAGCCACAAAGGCTAAAAATCAAAAGTGTAAAAGTTATGTGGATACCAAAGCTACTTAATGTAGCAATGAATCTCAAAAAAAGATTCCAAAGGACATTCAATTCTGCTAATCCAAAGGCCTCCCTCCTTCATAAATTCTCCCAACCTCTATTTTCCAAATCCATTTTGGGTCCTTATACACCCAAATCCGCCATCCCAACTCTATCATCTCTTTCATCCATTTTGGGTCCCTATATCCCAAAATTCCAACTTTCTCCTACACATCCTTCACAATTTACTCCTTTCCACTACCCTTCAAGGTGTGTGCCAATGAAGATCTTTCCACTTCCTTCACAAGTCTTCCAACCTAGTATCCATCAACCATGTCTTCCTCCTACCTACTCAACTCCCTTAATCCAAACTTTTTCATAGGTCATTGTCTTCTATTCCCCAATTCACTTTAGCATTCTTTTCCTTACCCTATCAACATCTACGAGAAAATACCAACAATTCCTTGAAAATAAAAAAATAATAAACAAATTAAAGAAGCATAAATATCAAGGGATACATCCATATGCCTAGATGCTTGAGTCCTCCCTTCATTTTCCTACTATGTATCCATTGTCTTCCACTTTCACTTACCTATCCATTAACTTCCCTTTTTCCACTTGCACTCTACACTAGGGGCATCCATATTGTTCTTCCTTACCTATCTTCTATATTCCATCTATCATCCATTGTCATTCCCATCTTTGATCTTGACTTACACTTTCCATATCCCTTCTGCATTATCCACATGTCTTTATACTTTTCCCATATTTGATCGTGACTTTCCCTTTCCTCTCATCCATCCATAAGTACCTTCCATATCCTTTCCACATTAAATATCCTACATATTCCCATAATTCTTACATATATTTGATCTTGACATCCCTATAGTCCTTGTCATGTTCATTTTCATTTGTCCATTATCCATACATTATCCTATATACTTCCTACATTCTTCCATATGTTTGATCTTGACATGTTATCCCTATCTTGCATTCCATAGTCCTTACCACGTTCATGTTCATGCATCCATTTTCCATCCATATGCATACATATTCCCATCCTCTTTTCATGTTCATTCATATCTTTTCCATCCATAATCCTATGCACGTCTATCCTTCTTCCATATACCCTTGATCTTGGTTATCCCTTTCATTTCATCCACTTCTTATCACGCATTTCCTTCATATCCTTCATATCATTATCCCTTTTCAATCCATATCCTTCATATAGTTATCCCTCCTCAATATCCTTAGTATCATTATCCCTTTTTCATGCCTTCCTTCATTCCACTTTCATACCCATGCTTGTAATCAATACTAGAGGCACAACAACAAAAATGCTCATACATGCTTAAGAAGAGCACATGCCTTTTCTTCCTCCATATGCGAGCTTCCACACCATCTGTCCATTTTCATGCAATCCTTCCCCACCATTATTTACTTCCATTTTCATATCTTTGGAATGGGGCATTGTTGGTCACTCCTTTGAAATATGGTTCTTGGTTCCCCATTATCTGACACTATATCCATTGGTCATCCATATTATTCCTCCATTCATATATCTACCCAACCTTCCTATTCATTTACAAATACCGTGGCTCTCCCTTGTCATTGGTCTCAATCCATTCTATTCCACATTCATTCACTTCTATCCATTTATTCATATCAAATTCAATCCAAATCTTTCACATTCAATCCATTTTTATTCCAAAATTCGTTCAATCCATTCATTTCTATCCATTCTATCAATTCATTCATATCAAATTCAATCCAAGTCTCCCAATCTATTCAAATCAATTAATTTATCCTCTAATCTCATCATATTCTCTTCTTCCAATCACTTCATTCACATCATTTCCATAATCAATTCCTTCATTCTATTTGCATCTACCTTGATCAAATTTCTAGTCTTCCATTCAACACATTTTCCTCTAACAGAATATTTATTATTTTCATAATCGATTCCTTTCATTCCATTCCAATTCCATTCATCCATTATCTTATCTTATTTTATCCATATTCTCACCACACTGAGCTTCCATCCATAAAACCAACCTCATCAAATAGTGATTGCAAACAAGCTTACACAAATTCACATTTAGACTCAATGATTTGAGAACATCATTCCTTTTACTGTCATTGCCAAAAACCAATCACAAATATCTCATTTCAATTCAATCAATCAATCAATTTTTTGCCTTACAGGATGAATCCTTCCTACACAAGCTTAACAAATTTAACAAATTTATCAGGTTCATGGCAAGCATGGTGAATTAAATGACTACTTAGTCATAATGTCTTTTTGTTAATTTTATCTTTGTGTGTCAGTGATAGCTTCCCAGTGTGCCTCGATTTTCCATATCTTGGCATCATTTGAATGGCTTATCCTGATTACACATTTTATTTTGCAATATGATCTATTTTCATGATTCTTTAGCACATCTATGTAAGTTTCAAGTTATGTTAATGCATTGCTCACTGGGGGCAACGGGTTAGCACACTTTCCACCAAGCTCCTTAAAAAGACTTTGGGTGTGCCCAAACCTCTCCAATACGTATATGTCATTTGTTCCCTTAGGACTCTGAAACCTACATCCATTGTGTTAAGAGTCTAATACACGCAAAGGAATCTTGTCATCTATGGTTCTATAGCATTTGGTGCATAACTCCTCCTGCAATATTAAAATAAGGTTTGCTCTCCATATGAACACAATTGAATCTCTTGCATTCATGTAGTTAAGTTGAATTTAGATTATCATTTTCCATCACCCTTCTCCTTTGTCGTTTTCACCAGTCCTCTCCTATCTTCTCTGGGGCAACCTGTATTTTCTTTGATATGATGTCGTGCCGACATCAAATCAAAGAGGGGAAAAATGTAGACACCAAAAATCGTCCCAAATGACTATATTAATCCTAATCACATTCCTCTACTTATTTAATTAAATTATTTTAATTAAATAGGTTCATTTTTGCCTAAGTATTTAAATTTAATTTAAATACTCCTAGCTCTAATGTGTTAATTTAAATTAACACATGATTCTCCACATATTCCTTTTTTAAATAAATTTTATTTATTTAAAATCCTCCATATTCCCATTAATTCTTCTAGACCTTGATTAAATTAAATTTCATTTAATTTAATCTTTATTCAAACCACCTAGAAGTATGTGCATTCATATGGGTTGTCATCACATGGGTCCATATATCTTTTAAGCACATGTTGTCTACACCATAGGAACCTTCTACACACACATGCCACCTCATCAGTCTTATCCATATATCTAGAATGTGAGATAAGGTGCTTAGTTGTCAATTCTTATCCTTATCTCCTGTGTTTAGTTGTCAATCCTTATCCTTATCTCCTAGTGGTTTCTAAACACATTCTAGATGCTTCCTCCTTCTACTTTAAATAGATGTCCTATCTCAAGCTTTTGAGAGCCCAGGGCAAGGGTTAGGAGTCATTAGAAGTCATTATCATCCATTAGGTACCATTAGAATCTCATATCATTGCATCATCATTTTGTCATTTTGATTTCTCATATCATCTAGTCTAGGTACATATTCCATTTGCATTCACACATCCAAGAGATTCATCCATTATTGTGTTCCTAAGAGCATACTAAACATACTCTCCATCTAAGATACTCTCCATTGTTGTGTTCACAGTTTGAGGTTTGCATAATCTTGGTTACAATTTTATGCAATACATAAGGACCACTCAATTTTGTCTGCTAAATAAATTAGAGCCTTTCTAAGCTTATCCTCATACTGCATATTTAACTCTACATGTAAGGCCCATAGTTTTCTCTTCTCTTCTTCAAATTCCTCGGCTGTATAATATTCAGGCCTTTGAGGTGTGTCTGGTATCTCTACAAGGGGGGTGGATTTAAAAGGTTCCACTGGAGGACAGGGGTATTTTATTCTTGGCCTTGTGGATTTTCCCATTGCCTTTCTTTCAAGTTCAATTCTCCTTTTTACCTCCCTATTATAGGCCTCAAGAAGTGTTTCATATTTATTTAGTAACTCAGACATAACCTATTCCTCCTTCTTAGCAGTGGCCAACACAAAATTAGAAGAATCCACATTCCAATATGTTTCCTGTACATGTGAAGTGTTAGCAACCCTTCTTACAAGTATATTTCCCATCAATCCAGACTCGTCTGATTGTGATGGTGTGGCTCTAGATCCCTTTGTCAATGACCAACTGACCAATGTAGCTTGATCTTCAATGAATGAAGTGCCTTGGAAGTCTCTTCTATTTGGGCAATAATAAAATGTTAGATGCCTTTATCATTTTCCTCCCCTCCTCAAGGCTTATATTCTGCAATTCCTTCATCATTTCTTCTTTAATTTGGTTTTGCATGGAAGTTTCATCCATTTCTAGATGCTCTATTTTCATGTTTTTACATTTCTCCTCGAAAACATTCATGTTTTTCCTCCATGCAAACTGTTGAAAAGCCCTTGATTTCACAAAACTGTCATCAGTCAAAAATTGATGACTTGCCTGCTCTAATACAGGGTCCAACTCCCTGCCTCTATAATCAGCTATTGTTAGATCCAAACTTGGGAGAGGAAGTTTTGGAGGGTTACCCTCATCTAATTTTTCTTGAGTAATAAAAATATCTCCATGTGATCCCATTTGTTCAACCTGTTCACCAGTGAGCTGCTCTTCTCCAATCCTCAAAGGGGACTGGGTGAGTGAATATTCCTCATCTTGAGGCCTTTCTTCTGTCATTACCTTTTGCCTCTTAGGACTAGGCGCTTTAGGTCTCTCCTCTTGGGTTATACTGGTAGATCCTATTATTTGTTTTCCCTTCTCTATAGGAACCCTTTTATTCTGAATTATAGTATATTCAGGCCTCTTTTGTACAATTATTTTATCAGTTCTCACATTTGGAGTGAAAGCCAACCTCCTCATGACCTCTATGGCCTTATCAGGATATGAATCAATAAAAAAATGTTTCTTTTCATTCATGACCTCCATTATTTTAGGGAAGGTATTCATGAGCTTACTTATTTTGTCAACCTCTATAATAGCATTATCCAAAGGATCATATTTATTATCAAAACAATGAATGAGTTCTAAGACCTGGGAATAAACTCTCCATTTTTCTTGTTTAGTTTCCTACTCTTGTAATGAGAATTCATTCCTTATAATATCCTCTGGATAATAAGAATCATGCTTGACCAGTCCCAACTTGATTCTATGCCTCAACATCTGATTGAAAAATCCCTCAGAATCACAAAAATGGGGATGAGAGACAGCCATCATATACTACTCCAAAATTTTATGCAAAAAGATCCATCCCCCTTTTGTAATCACAAACTGATGGGCCACTATGCAGGTAGGGAAAATTGACCCTAATTTCCTTTTCAACAAAAAAATTTCTTCCACTCCCCCTAACTGCCATAAAACTTCAGCCATTCCCACCTTCAAAGGAACTTGGTAAGGCAAAACATGAGGGTTCCCCTTGAAACCATAGATTCTAAAAATAGTAGAAACAGGGTAGGGGATGATATCTCCCCAATTATGTGAAACTTTCAAGTCATGGGGGTTATCCATAGGCCTGATGAGACTCATTAGTACCCTAGGGATTCTGGGATTGTCACTCAATATGAGGCATCTCAATTTAGCAGCAAAATATCTATCAAATCTGACAAAACTAGCATTACTTGCATCCCAGGTCATATCTGCACTCCACAACTTGACTGGCAGTATTTCCCCATTCTCCTCTCTATTTAGTTCCATCTCATTACCAAAATATGTCACTCCTTTGAACAAAAACATATGCATTAATAGAGAGTAGTGACCAAAAGTTTTTTCCACCTTGCCCTTCGCAATCCCAACTAAACCAATGTGAATTTCTTCAACCAAAAAGGAAGCAAAATCAAAAATAACATCTACACCAAAGAAAGAAATCTGAACCATCATGTACATGAAACCAATGGGCATAAATTCTTGGTCAGCTTCACTAAAAACTTGGCATAAGGTCTTGTATATCTCTATAGCTCGAGAAGTGAAAAGACTCTTCTTAAAAGGCTCTCTAGAGGTTGCAGTAATTACTGGCAAAGTTCCTATTGTACCACTATGTGCCCTTAGTGCACCTCCCATAATTACATCCTTCTTTGCTTTATATTCATTCTCTAATTCTAGCAGATTGATTTGCACATGGTAGTCTGATAATGGTTCCAAGTAAAAAACCTCTCTAATTTCTTCAGGAGTAATCGAGACCAGAGGCACACCATCATTTCTTCTTACAACCCTAATGGCTTGGTCATAATTCTTAGCAATGGCTTCAAGCAAATCATAATCCATGAAAACACTTGGGACTACTAACTTTCCCAAATCAAAATTCCAGACATTAGCATGCGGGGCAAACAACTTTCTTTCCGAAAACCACTTTTTAAACAAGATAAGGCCAGTTTGAGTAGTTGTTGCATCCCTGACCCAGTTCCCCTTGTCATATAGGCCATCACCAATTTTAAGCCTAGGGTTTAAGGAAATTAACTTTTTAACTTGTGCAAGTTGTACAATAGATTCTAGGAGTAATTCTAATAAATCATTGTGGACATTCCTATCCATATAATTAATTTTCCCAGAGAATGGTTTCTTAGGAGGCATTTTGACAGTATTGAGAGAATTGGAATGCCACAGAGGTTATAATATGAGTACTTACTTGACTTTCTGAACATGTTCTTCTCTAAACTTCTAAAATTTCTCTCGAATGATAGAAGAATAGTTTCACGTCTTTACCAGGCTTAACACGACACAATCAATTAGACTCTTGTGCTTAGAAAATTTGCAATCTCTGTTCGTGTGGGACTGGAATTAATGAAAATCTCTGTGTTATTCTCTATTTCTCCCACATGTGAAGCTTTCACTTATCATAAATGCATCGAACAAAAAAACAAAATGGCATCGCACTTTCTTTTTTAAACTTGTGTCGTTGATCCTTGAAAAATCCTACGATCTGGGAATTACAAATAAGTTGACTCAGCTTTCTTCTTAACACATTGGTAGTTAAGCCAATAAAACACCTCCACCTCTACCTTTCCTTCAAGGCTGGCGCTTCAAACTGGGCCCATGCATGAATACGCACACGTGTCATCAACTTGCTAACTCGTTATACATAATTCTCGAGCACCTTTCCACAGTGAGCTAGTGATGATCACTGATCTTACTTTAATCGTGTGGTAGACAATTGAAACAACCTTTAAGAACATGATGGTGGGTCCATTACTCGTTAACTTGGTATACCTAATTTTCGTACATCTCTTTATAGCAAGTCAATGAGCATCATTGATCCAAACTTGATCTTGTGGACAGCAATTTTACATCAACAGTAGTCGGCCACACTTGCTAACTAGCTATACTTAACTTCTGAGCACTTCTTCATAGTGAGTCAATGCCACCCTTTGATCCTGGCTCGATCTCATGATTAGAAATCTTCATACCTAGTACACAGGAAGTGGGTCCATGATATCGTTGTCCATGATATGGGCCCTATAGATTTCTACCAAGCATTGGTTGAAAGTTTGACCAATGAATGGCAGAAAATGCGCTAACAACGGCAACATTTTTTGACCACTGTATTTGTTGAACTTTCAACCAACCTACTGGATGGTCAAATTTTTGACCAAAAAGTTTTCAACCAGTGCCATCTAGTTTTCCACCATGCATTGGTCAAAATTTTGACCAATGCCCTGTAGATTTCTACCAAGCATTGGTCGAAAGTTCGACCAATGAATGGCAGAAAATGGCTCAACAACCTAGACATTTTTTGACCAACGTATTGGTTGAAATTTTGACCATCCAGTATGTTCATCAAATTTTCGACCGAAAAATTATCGACCAATTTGTTGGTTAAATTTGGTCGAAGATTGGTCAAAAAATGGGTCGAAATTTCGACCAATAAAGGTCAAAAAATGAGCCCAAATGTACTAGTGTAAGAATAATCAATTGAAGAGTGAATTGAAAGCTAAAAAGGATGTTGGAATATTCAAATATGGAAAGAGTACTTATGAGAGGAGGGGTGAATCATAAGTATCACAGTTTAGCCAATAAAACTTTTAGGCGGAAGTAAATTGCATACATGTAAATACATCAGATAAACATGAAACTAAGACATGCATCAACAACTCATAACATTGGAATTTGGTAACCCAAAAACCCTCCAAGAATAAGAAGGTAAAATTGGGGTGGGGATGATACACACAAAAATTACTACAGCAATATTGTTCAACCACTTCTGATGGTCTTCCCTGTTAAAGGCTTTACACTGTGTCAATAGTGACCTAATTAAAGGATTTCAAACACTTAACATGAAGTGTCACCCTGTTAAAGGATTTAATCACCTAATTAAAGGATCTACGAAATAGCTATTAAGCTAACCTATCACCATAGGATTTTTATTCTAATACAATTGCTAGAAATTATTAGGTATAATGAACCTAATAGATTACAATCCTTGATTGCTGAATGCAGGCACCTGTTCCACTTTCTCTGATCTTGATCCTTTTGTGATCTGATAATCCTCACTTCTAAAAATAGATTTTCTTTTGCACCCTTGTATGTCCACTCATATATATTTACAATGAAGTTTTCGTCTTCCTTATAAAGATATTTGAGGATTTAGGGTTAGATATGGATCTATGATCCACATTGAATCTCAATTTCCTGCTCAATACTTGTCTTTTGCTGATTGGTTGCATGCTTTTCCAGGTTTTCCAATTAGCTGCATGTAAATTGCATAGGAAATGTAAAAGATTCATTCTTATCTCTATATCTTTTGAGATTTATCTTATGTGGGCTACAAAAATAGTTTACATCATAGTTTGTGCAATCACAAACTCTTATGCTAATATCTTGAGTTACTCGGCTCCTGAGGCATTGTTGACGCTTGGCACATGCTGTTTCCTGGATAGCTCGACACCTAAACAAAACTGTATCACTCGGCACCTACTGTTACTCAACACTTGTTAACACTCGACACCTACTGTTACTTGACACTTGTTAACACTCGGCACCTACTGTTACTCGGCACTTGTTAACACTCGACACCTACTGTTACTTAGCACTTGTTAACACTCAACACTTGTTAACACTCAACACCTACTATTACTCGACACTTGATATAGCTCGGCACTTCATATTACTCGACACTTGATATAGCTCGGTACTTCATATTACTCGGCACCTACTCTTTGTTCGACATTGTTTAGTGGAAAAATGGTTAAGTGTATTGACACTCAGTTGTCAAATTATTCTTTAAACTAAAAATCTCCCCCTTTGACATGAGTGGCAAAAACACTTAACTAAGATCCTTATGACTCCTTGTTAGTTGATCCTGTATGTACACTCAATGATTTCTATCTTGTTTCTGCATTCTGACTAATCAAAATTTGCTATCTCAAAATTTGCTCGCAAAATTTGCTATCTCCCCCTTTTATCATACTTATCATTTCATTCTTGTACTTAACTCCCCCATACTTAATCTCTTCTTATCACTCCCCCATACTTATTCTCCCCCTTTTTGACACTCATGTCAAGGGTCTTACAAGGAAATGCCATACTTGGCCAAAAATGTACTATTTACTTTAAGGAGTACCTTCAGAGCTGCATCCCAATTTGCGAGTGTGACATCCAATGAATTATGCTAGATGGAAATCTCTACTGCTAGGTGTACAAGTCCATCAGATGAAGAAAGATTGGGGTCTTTGTTGAGGACTGTCTCTGCATTTATCTGCTCCTTGTGAAGTAGTTCCAAATGAGGAGTTATTGAGGATTGAATTTGCATCAATTTAGCTTTTGTGTTTGCCTCCTCTGCTGCTAAGAAAGCTAACTCTCTTTGTGTGTGAAGCGATTGGGTAAAATGCTTCTCACTCTGAGCTGGATTTATGGGGAGTTGCATGCTAGAAATCTTCAAATTGTTCTCCAAGCTTAGTATTTTTTGGCTAGTGTCCTTTGTGAATGTGGAAAAATTACACAACTTGTTGTACAAGGAAAAGATGTTTCCTAGTATAGTTTTAACTATTTTAATTTTCTTTGCCAGTTCTTCTTGTGACAGTGCTATATCACCAGATATTTTATTATTTACCTTGCCTTGGAACTTCCTTTCTGATATTTCAAGTAATCTAGCATTTATTTCCTGGTCTTCACTAGTCACTTGGTCAACTATATTAGATAGTTGCTCTATAATTGGTCTTGACTCATTTGGAGACTGTAAGCAGAAATCTTCTGTGAATATGTCTTTGATTTCATTCAAGGTAAGCTTATGCTTGTGTTCTTTTCTTAATGCTTCTTGTCTCCTTCTTCTATCCAATGCACTCTGAATTTCATTGTTCTTCTCTTCAATGAGAGTGCTAGATTCATAATATGGGATCTTTATTTCTTCATCAAGCTCAGGAACTCCATAGTGAAGTTTCTTGACTGCCTTTGATGAGCTCATGCTTGGTGTCTTGATCTGTAGCTATAACCCATCTATGCTTGGTTGTTGAAGAGTTTGTGTTGGAGTACTAGATTTTGGTAATGCAACCAGTGTTTGTATTTCAGACTCCTCCTTCTTCTTTGTCTCATCTTTTTCTTCAGCTTGAGTATCCCTTTTATGATCACTAGGTGGGGTTGAACTTTTTGGTTGTTCAGATGTTTCTTTTATTTCCCCTACTGCTGTACTTGGCATTTGAAGTGTATAAGTGACTACACTTGGTGGAGGTGGTGGTGGAAGAAACAAAATACTAGTAGTTTGTATGGTCGAGGATGGTACTTGTGCTTTTACCTTGACTATCTTTGTTTTAACTTCTGGATTCTGTAATTCATCAACACTAACCAATACAGGGTTTGAACTTAATTTTGCAACTAGTGATGATTGGTCAAGGATTTCTAAATCCTCTGCAGTTAATGGATTGATGTTTGGATTTGAAGTGTCTATAACATCTTTTATTTTTATAATATCTACAGGTGTAATGGTGGCATGAGGAGGACTAGGAGGAGATACCTATGTGTCTTGCATACTTTGATCTTGTGGCTCAGCTGTATCTTTCTCTTCCTCTTTCTCCTCTGTATGTGCCTTTTCTTCCTTTTCTTCTTCACTCTTCTTCTCCACTTTTTCCTTCTCTTTTTCCTTGGTTCCTAACATCTTCTTTTCTCTTATCTTGGCACTTGCCTCTGCCTTAAATTCTTCATTATACACATCTTCTATTTTCTTGTAAACTATTTTCCACAATCTTGTGGATTTTGTAACTACCTCTTCAATTTTATTCTGTAATATGTTGAATGCTCTATGCTTAGGAGTGAATCTATTATTATTCCTTTTTACTACATTTTTTACTTGATCTCTAGTCAAATTAGGCAACAATCTAGCTAATGTTGACTCCCTTATCTCCTTTTCCATTTGTAGACAAAAATGCCATTTATCCTCTACAATTTTATACAATTCTTTTGGCATTGATTCATCTAATTCTAGAGGTGTGTGCTTATATTTAGCCATCATAGCATACACAGATTCCTCTAATTTATTTTTCTCTTCTTTGGTGAGCTTAGAAAAATTCAGGTTCTTTAAACCTTTCAAATCATCATTCCTAATTTTTGAACATAATTTATCAATAGCAGTCTGAGGTTTGTGTCTTACCACTTGAAATTGACTGTTGTCGTCTAACTCTGTCTTCTCCTCATTTGTTTCAGGCTTGGAAATAAAATTTTCTTTTCTTAGACTTAGGAACAGTCTTCTTTGAATCTTTCTTCTTTCCTTTTGCCTCCTCTTGGACTTTTTGTGTTGCAACCTTGTGGTAGGTCTCTTTGGTGCAAGAGCAGCTACTTTCTTTCCCTTGGATTGAGGAGCAGGAGGAGTTGTGGCCTTTCTTTTAACTTGTGCTTCCTCAACTTTTTCTTCCTCAACACTTTCCTCTTTATCTTCTCCTAACCCTTGAGTCAGACCTTGAGGTTTATCTCCCTCTTCTTCAATGTCTTCTCCTTCCTCTTGTGTTGTTCCTTCTTCTTCAACACCAAATTTTCTCTTGATTTGTCTCACCATTTTTTCTTTCTTCTCTACTGCAGAAGCAGTCTTCAAATCTTCTATCACCCTTGATTTAACAATGTCATAGGTTCCAAATGCTTTTGCATTTTTATCAGCTTCTTCTGCAAGGAGGGTTGTTATTATTGTAGAAGCTTGATCAATATCAAGTTCATAACCTAGTGGCCTAAGCCATCTTACTCTAGGTATAACTGCTTGTATATAGGTATAATCTATATCTACAAGAAAACAAATGTCCTTTTCATATTTCTTAGTCAATGAGAATGGAATCCTCATTCTTTGTTTCATGGACTTTTTGAAGTCCTCAAAGTAACTAGTCATTTGGCCATCAAAATTTTCACCCATCTGTTCAATGTATCCATTGATTTGTTCAACAATTGTTTTGTCTGGACTCCATCTTACCTTACCCATAGAAGGGAATTCTTTCATCAGATAGAAAAATATGCACACCAAAACTGATCCAAATTTGCACTGAGCTCCCTTGCTCTTCCTTATAGCTCCTAGATTTTCATTAATCTATTGAAACATGAGATCCGCTAAATCATAAGTGTAATCCTTTTTAATTATCTTGTATGCAACATCAACTTCTATACAAGGTACACTGTTTAACCTGCTTGATTGATAGAATTTGTGTGAAATGATTCTCATAGCAAAATCTAGTAGGGGATCTGTGACTATGTCAATAGTCATTCCTCTATTGTTCCATTTAGCACTTGTGTTTTTCTCTATTACTTCCCTTTTGTCACTTCGCAGGCTCTTTGGCCGATCTAGGGTTGGAATACCAGTAACCCTATGAACAAGTTTCTTGGTGAATTTTACTGGCCCTGACTCTAACCAAAAGGCTTCATCGTGTATTCTGCTCAAAACTATCTGTACCCATTTAGTTTTGAAAACAATAAAAAATTCTAGGGTTTTGGTTAATCCTTTTCTTTATATTATTGAGAACTCATCTTTCAGTCTTTTGTTCTCACATAGCTTGTCATATGCATTGTAAATCTCCTATGGCTCCAATTTTGTAGTTATAACATTTGTGAACATCTTGGACCATAACAACTTTATCCGAAATAATTGATAATGCACCTGCAGGATCATTCTTGTATGCTACTTCTGGAATGGGCTTGAATTCAGGTTGTTTTACTTCATTGCTGACCAGCTGTATTTCATGACTCTCTCTACCCTTAGTGGTTCTTGACCTAGATTCCATTGTTTGCCAAACTAGGGTTTACGATTTAAACAAGTTTATAAATTCTACGTAGCTCGGCACTTAAGTAAAATACCTCAAATCGATGAAACTTGTCCTGAATCATTGTTGAAATCTTCACAAATGGATTCTGGGCTGACCTTGATATTCTCCGCTCTTCTCGAACTTGCTTCTCATTTGAATGGTGGGAAAATGATCAAAAATTGAATTTATGTATTCTTCAAAATAGAGTAATTAATGCTTAGTGCACTACCAACTGTCTACTCAACACTTGAAGGGTTTCAACATGACTCGACACCCATTGTGTTTCACTTTGCTTGGCTCTTATTGATATTTCACACCTTGACATCATCTATCAACTCGGTCGCTATTAGCAACTCAGCATCTGAAGAAAACTTTGACAGATCTTGCAAAGCTCTCAATTTTGACTTAGCATCTTTGCTTATGTTGATTTCTTCTTTGCAGTTCTTCTATGTCTTGGGGCTGATGTATGATGTAACTTGGTTTATCATTCCCACACACTTATTCTTGCTTAATTTGATGAAGTGTGATCACTTGACCTATTAGGTGAAGTGATCTCTACACTTGATGTGCTATACTCATCTTTCTTCTTCCATGTCTTATTCATTTTACTTCTGATATGTCCAACATCTATCTTTGTCTTTCCATTGCTAAACTCAGAACTTGATGCCTTTGACCTTGTTGAGCAATTCCTACTGACATGCCCAGTTTTTAAGCAACTAAAACATGTAGTTTGACTCAACCATCTTTTATAGTTTCCCTTGAAATGCATTCTTATGCAATTCTGGGGTATATGTCCATATTCTTGACAATAGTGACAACTGTACTTGGTGTTATAATCCCAAAATTCATGGTTTGATGTCTTTGTTGGTTGATTTAATGTCCACATAGGCTTTGATCTACATGCAAAAGCTCTATGTCCATACTTTTTGCAATTATAACAATGTCCATCAAATCTTGATGTCTTAGTAGTTTTGGTTCTGCATTCATATGCTTGATGACCTTGCTTCTTGCATTTATGACAATGGTTTATACTTTTAGGTTTATCATGCTTATGGGCGTTCTTTCTTCTACATACATTAGATGTATTTCCTTTCTTTCCATAGAAATGACATGTAGGTGTAACATCTTTACCTTTATCACTTCTTTGTTCTACACTCTTTGATGATTCTCCAACTTCAGTGCTGTTGTATCCAAGTCCTGATGTATCATGGGTTGATCTTGGGGATTTCAGTAATTGCTCAAAATATTTGACGGCTTCACTTGACTTGTTGAGATTCTCTGCCACCTCTTTTTCTCTATTCAATTCATTCTGCATTTTTTCATTTTGCATCTTCAAAGTAGAGATCTCAATATATTTCACATTGAGTTCATGATGAAGGTTCATCATTTGGGCAAGTGTATCCATCTGCATGTTTGAGATCCTTGTCAATTCAATACATTTTTCTTCAAGTCTGTTTGCAAGATTTCTTTTGTCATTTTCCATCATGACCTTATCATCAACTGCTCTTTTCTTTTGTTCAATAATTTCACATATCATTATGGCCTATGATTCATGTTCCATCTTGAGAGATCTTATCTCCTCTATTTGAACTTTGTTTTTCTCCATCAGTTCTTCTATTGCTGCATCAAACTCTTTAGTGTCTCCTTTGAAAAATATGTTGGTGGTATCAATCTCTTTATAGTTTATCTCATTTTCGGCTATGGCTAGATCCTTCCTTTTTTTTAATGAATTTCTCAACTTGTTTCTAAATTCATCCAAGCTATGCAGAGAAAGTTGCACGTCTATTACCTGATTTTCAATGATCTTTCCAAGTTTGAAAGCTTCCATCTTTAGATCTTTTCCTCCAAGCTATTAGGCTTTTCCGTGTGAGAACCTTCGCTTTGATACCAATTGTTGGAATATTCAAATATGGAAAGAGTACTTATGAGAGGGGGGGGGTGAATCATAAGTATCACACTTTAGCCAATAAAACTTTTAGATGGAAGTAAATTGCATACATGTAAATACATCAGATAAACATGAAACTAAGACATGCATCAACAACTCATAACATTGGAATTTGGTAACCCAGAAACCCTCCAGGAATAAGAAGGTAAAACTGGGGTGGGGATGATACCCACAAAAATTACTGCGGCAATATTGTTCAACCACTTCTGATGGTCTGCCCTGTTAAAGGCTTTACACTGTGTCAATAGTGACTTGATTAAAGGATTTCAAACACTTAACATGAAGTGTCACCCTATTAAAGGATCTATGAAATAGCTGTTAAGCTAACCTATCACCATAGGATTTTCATTCTAATACAATTGCTAGAAAGTATTAGGTATAATGAACCTGATAGATTACAATCCTTGATTGCTAAATGCAGGCACCTATTCTGCTTTCTCTAATCTTGATCCTTTTGTGATCTGATAATCCTCGCTTCTAAAAATAGAATTTTTTGTACACGCTTGTATGTCCACTCATATATATTTACAATGAAGTTTTCATCTTCCTTATAAATACATTTGAGGATTTAGGGTTAGATATGGATCTACGATCCACATTGAATCTCAATTTCTTGCTCAATACTTGTCTTTTGTGATTGGTTGCATGCCTTTCCAAGTTTTCCAATTGGCTGCATGTAAATTGCATAGGAAATGTAAAAGATTCGTTCTTATCTCTATATCTTTCAAGATTTATCTTATGTCGGCTACAAAAATAGTTTACATCATAGTTTGTGCAATCACAAACTCTTATGCTAATATCTTGAGTTACTCGGCTCCTGAGGCATTGCTGACACTCGACACATGTTGTTTCCTGGATAGCTCGACACCTAAAAAAAATTGTATTACTCGGCACCTACTGTTACTTAGCACTTGTTAACACTTGGCACCTACTGCTACTCAGCACTTGTTAACACTCAGCACCTACTATTACTCGGCACTTGTTAACACTCATCACCTACTGTTACTCGGCACTTGTTAACACTTGGCACCTACTGTTACTCGGCACTTGATATAGCTTGGCACTTCATATTACTCGGCACTTGATATAGCTCGGCACTTCATATTGCTTGGCACCTACTCTTTGTTCAGCATTGTTTAGTGGAAAAATGGTTAAGTGTATTGACACTCAGTTGTCAAAATTATTCTTTAAACTAACAAGGAATTCATTGAAAGGTTGAAAAAACCTAAAGAGACTATGAAATTTCTCAATGAATAGATGAATTTCCCAAGGAGACCTCATGACACTTCTAGACTAGGCTATGATGAGTTCCTATTAGGTGTCAAGAAGGGAGAGTCATCTAAGAAATGAGAACAAAAGAATGTGGCTACAAAACCAAAAAACTAGAAGCCTACATATTTCACTATGGAAGACTAGTCCATATAGGAAATGTCTATAGGAAAAAAATTAGTAATTCAAATCCTAAACCCAAATTCAATTGTTATTTTTTCAATTGCAATAAAAAATTTCATCAACCACATGAGTGTAAATAAAAGGCCAATAAGACACCAATTACTTTTAGATTTGAAGGATATTGTCACATGTCATAAATATGGTCATAAGAAATAAGATTGTAGATCTAAAGTAAAGAACAATTGGACAACTAAAGGTCAAGGAAAAACACCTAAGAAAGGTAATACCATAAATTGGGATTACACTACTTGGGTGAATCGTCAATATTGTGGAAAGTATGGACACATTGCAAAAAATTGTGCTAGGATACATCTCAGAGGAAAAGCTAAGTTTAATACGAAAGAATTGAGAAGCAAAATAAATCAAACCTAGGGAAAGAAAACTAAAGAAGGCAATAGTTCAAATGGTGAAGTTGTGATCGCCCAAGGCAATTGATTAGGTGATTCCCCCACCTCAAACTAAATAAAGAGATATGTATGGAATTGTATTTAAAATTGTTAAATCTTACATCAATTTCTAGATTGAATGCACTAAAGTACAAATCTACATGATAATGGATGCCCAAGAATAAGCTTGAAGTTTGAATTTGAGTAATGTATGTGAGTCTCAATTTGAATTATTAGTGTTGACTGAGTGTCACTAATGAATTTTTTAAAGTGTTGATTGGTCAAGTTGAAATGGTAGTTATGACTAAGTTGAGGTTCTAACTGAGTTGATGGAATGAGGAAATTTAATAACTGAGTTATCTTGTGTTGGTCAAGATAGTTGTATCTCACCAACTATTCATATGGAGCATTGATGAGGACCTAATGTTAAATTTTTGAGGTATATATCAAATTTCACAAGTCATTTTAAGTAGGAAATGATCAAATTTTCAGCAAGCAAAGTGAGTTTGAGCATTTGGAGAACCTTTAGTAGAGATTTCAACAAATTTTAGGCATGTCTTTGGTAGTTATTGCAAGTTGTGAAGAAGGTGTGTGGTTGCAAAGTTGTGTTGAAATCATGCTCAAACCCCAAATTTGAAGAAATTGTATCTAGCTTGTCTACAACAAAGAAGAAGGTGGATATTAAGGTTAGTAATGCTCAACTAATAATGAATGATGTTTGTCCTCCACCTAAGTACAAGGTATATCTTGAAATGGCATTGGACCCCTTGTGTTCCCTATCATCAATCCCACCTATAGTCATAATGATCCATGATGTTAGGTTATGTTTCATGTGAAAAGTAGGAGAGAAAAGAGACTATGAATAAAGACTTGTAAATGAAAAATTATGTGAAGAGGGAGTGTTGAAGGAACAACATAAACACTTGACCCATAAAGGGTTGACTCACATCCTAAATTTCCCTAGAAACTTTTTAGTGGAATGGATCAAAATTGTGTTGAGAAGGATCCATTATATGTAACTATGGCTGGAAAATGGACTAGTAAAGATCACTAAGAAAATCATTCATAATGTGACTGATTACCCTATTACAAATAGGAAGAGAACTATGCAATACCAAAGCAGAGATGTCATCAAAGAGAACACCCTAGTAGTTTGCAACAAAAGAGGGATAACAATATCTACCATCACTAATGCAGAGATTGTGTTTGGTGTAAGGGTTATAGCATACAATTTGTATCATTCAATCTAACATGATAGTGTTCCTTGTGTAGCCATTGGTCAAGCATGGAAAATTATGAAGAAAGATAATGCTTATTATTTTGTTGAGCTGCAATTGACTAAACTATTTAAGAATCTGACAACCACTGTTAAAGCCAACAATACAATGTTTAATTTTGGATCATTGATTATCTACATAATTTTCTATGTTCATAATTATTTTCCTACACTTGGGAATGTTGTTTAGGATCAAGGAAAATTGGTCATGCACAACAAATTAATGAATTCATTCATCAGTTGGTTGATAATTTTTACAATATTATGGAAGGATATTTTGAGTAGTTCAAACAAAAAAAGAAAAAGAGGACAAGAATACAAAAATCATTGGTAGATAAGTACTATAATGATGTTGTTTTTCTTATTGATATAGACTATACCTATGTATAGGTAGTGATTCTTAGGGTTTCATGGTTAAGACCCTTTCCCTATAAAATCAATATTGATGAGCTAACTATAGCAAATACAACATTTCTTGTAGGTGAGGTTGATAAGAATGAAGAACTGTTTGGGAAATATGAGGATGCCAAGTTCAAGATCATAATTGCCTTGAAGCCTATTAAAATTAATAGGAAAAGTAAAAGTATGATTAAGGATTTGAAGACGACCTAGGGTAAAGGTGTAGAGAAGGAGATGTCTCTACAAATTACAAAAGGAAAAGGTAAAGATAGATCTATTGAGAGTGATGGTGATGATAAAGAATATAATAAATAATAGGAAGAAGAGAATACTAAGGGAAAGGGAAAAGAAGTGGCTAAGCCTACCCCTACACCATCAAGGGTGACTAGGAAAATAACTAGGGTGGATACCACTATAGTTGAGGCTAAGCCTAAGAAAGGAGTCTCTAAGATTATCAAGCCTACTTTAGGGAAAAGGATCATAAAGAAGAAAACTACTACTAAAGAAGAGGTTGAGCCAAGCAAGACCTTAAAGAATCCAAGAAGAAAAGTATTTATGGAAAAAGATAAAGAAGAAAAGGATATTGTTAGGACTAAATCTGATGACATTAGTCCATTCAAAGTTGTTGTACATAAGCCATCAAAGACCATTGATGAGGTATGAGATAATATCTAAGGTAATTTTGTATTATCAAGTTTCAATTTTATGAAGTATGGAGAGCTAAGAAAAACAAATAAGGTCAAGATTGAAAAAGCATTGGTTGATATGATGGTAAATTTCAAGACTATGTCATTAGAGAGTGGAAACAATATTCCTAATGAGTTGTATAATAAGATAGATGAAAAATGGAAATATGAAATAATAACCAAAAGATGGATTAGAGAGGCCACATTAGCTCAAATAATGTTTGAATTGACAAAGAAGAAAATCATTAAGGCCATAGAGAAGCACAGGATCAAAGTTGTGCCTAAGGAAAGAGCATTTTTGGTATTAAAGAATAAGATAGAAGATATTGTGCAACAAATTAAAATTATCTATAAGAAGATATATGGTTTAATGCCTAAAGATGATAAGAAGGATGATGATGAACACTAGTAAACTAAATAGGTTGAGTTGGATAACAAATAAGACTATTATGATGACATTGGGAATCTTGAGGAAGCAATATAGAGAAAGGTTCAAGAGAGTGAGCAACAAGAAACAATCATAATTGAAGATGAACCTATAGATAATCCTAAGGATGAGAGTGAATTGGAAAAGAAATAATTGAAGGAGGAAACTCTTATTTAGATGCATGTTCATACCAAGCCGCAAGACACTAATCTAGTAATTGTACAAGTCAAAGGATACTCAAAAAATGTAGGAGAAGATGCTACACAACAGGTAGCTAATACAATACCAATTACATATACCATTCCAATTGTTACACATTTGAAAAAACAAGAACAAATGAAGAAGGATGCCAGTTTTTTCAAGAAATAGGATATGTCATCCACTAAAGGTCAAATTGCACAAGAGCCAAAACATCAAACCATTGATACGAAAGGGAATAAAAATGCTACAACTAAAGAAGTTAAGAAACAAGAGAGTTAGAATGTATAGGTAAAGAAATATATCACTAGTGAAGCAAGAACGGGTGCCTCAAGACCTCACATAGAGGGAGAAAAGGAGGGTAAAAAGTTTAATTAGTGAACTCACCCCCAATAATGCACAAGACAAAGGGAATACACCTGCACAATAAGTAATTATTATTTCAAAAAAAAAATTAATGAAGAGGAAAGGAAACAATATGAGGAGACTTAAAGATGACCAAAAAAGACTGAGTGTAGAGATTCCTACACAAAGTCTATACCTATATATGTCGAGCTCCAATACCCTTGACTCAAAGGGGAAAAGAATGAAGAAGAGAAAGACCAAATCTCCTAGAGGTATACAAGGTGAATGTATTACACTTGATGAAATGACTGTGATTCTACAATGGGACACGAATAATTTAACATATGATCAAATGGTTACACTTCAAGAGCTATTAGACAAGAAGGCAAAAAAGGAAGAGATGAGAAGGGAGCATTAGCAAAAGTAATTTTTATATGAAATCAAATATATATTTATGGAGACTATTGATGTTGAGAATTTGAATGATCAAGCCCCTAGAGTGGAACAATTAGTTAAAATAGCCGATAAACTTAATGATTTGGATATTGATGTGAATGAGAAGTTATTACAATGGTCAAAAAGAAAGTTTGAAAATAAATTCATGGAAAAAGTGGTAGTAGAGATTTTTATTAGAAAATTAAAACTTTCTTGTCTTGTAAATAATTTGGAAAATTTTCATTCATTTTTCAAGAAATTGTGTGATGTTTCATTTCTAACAAAGGAAGTCCAGAACAATGTAGATAAACTTGAGGCTGATTTGAAGTATAGTACAAACACATTGACCATGGATGCAAGTTCAAGTTCTATACATCTTTCTAAATTGGGATTCATGCAAGGAAGGTAGAGAGAATTTATTATTGAAGATGATAGAGTGAGAACTAAGCTCATTTCTATTCAAGTCATGTTGACACCTCATTAGAGGTTATGAAAATACATTTTAAGATTGCTAAGGAGATAGTGCAAAGAGATCCAAATCTTTCTATTGAAAAAAATTTGGTGGATATAGTTTCTAAGTTATAAATTGAAATTAAAACACATGAATCCTTAAGGACAAGCTAGGATAATGCATTAGAAATTATTTTTCAGATTCATAAACCATTTTTAGGTAAGTATGGTTTGACCCCTACTCCCCAATAGAAACCTGTATACGAGGATTAGTAATGTAAAGAACACTAAATATCAAATCAAAAGTATTCACAAAACTAAATAAACGTAACTTCAAGATAGATTAAGATGAGCTCTCAATTGAGAATATGAGCCATTAATGGGCTCTCTCAATGAGAAGCTCTCTTCTTGAGTAGCTTTGTCTAATTAGATAGGATGTATGCTTGATTCTCCAAAGGCTTCAATGGTGTTCTTAATAGATTTTTTCTTGGGTGAATAGATTTGATGTAAAATGGCTTCTCAAAAATGGCATTATGGCTTTACTTCATGATTAAAATGGCATTACTTTGTTACTATGGGTGATTGTGTTAAAATGGCTTGGGAGAGGATTCTTTAAATAGGCAAAGGGCTTGAGGGATCAAGTGCTAGGATGCAAGGATGGGAGAAATCTTATGGAGGACTCAGATTGAATGAGAGGAGAGCACATGGATTGTGCTTTTTTATAGCCAATCAAAGAGAGACACATGTCACAAGGTTATTGGTTAGAGCAAGAGGGGTTGAGGGGTCAACAAAGGAGGCTCAAAATTCATAAAGACCCTCATAATGGCTTGTAAGAGTAATGAATGAGCTTGTAAGAGTCATTTATGGCTTTGTGAGCTTCATAAAGTTTTGTGGTTGGGATATTTGTGAGAGAGTTGAGATATTTTGACTTGGGTTGGATTAAGAAAATCTTAAGCTTGACTTAGGAATGTGAAAATGATTAAGTCTTGGATTAGACTTGGGTTAAGATTAGATTAGGCTTGTTAGAGATGGGCAAGTGGATGGCATTTAATGAGGGTGGGTGAAGGAAGAGATATTTGTTGGCTTTGGCTTGGGTTAGCAAGTCTCAACCCATATTTAGGGAATGTGACAAGTTTAGGGGGGGAGATTAGGATTAGGGTCAAATATAAGGATTGACATCTTTTAGAAGAGTCTAAGCTTTGGATGGGGATGAAGACATTCTAGAAGAGTCTAGAACTTCATAGGATGAGGATAAATAAAGTTTATTTATTTCAACGGTTTGGGTTGAGGAGATATTTATTAAAACATTTTTAATAAACATGAGGATTAATATTTAATCTTAATTAAATATTTTGAGTTGGGATTAGAGTAAGGAAATGATGGGATTAGCCTTTAATCAAAATTAAAAAAAGATTAGAAGATTTTGGGAGAGGTTAGTGGTCTTAAGGAAATTGGCCAAGTTTTAGGCAAAAAATAAATTAATTATTTATTTTGAAATTTTTGGTCAATTTATTAATTAAATAATTAATAAATAAGGAAATAATGTTTAAATAAGATTTAAACATTTTTGGGAGGGATTCCTTAGTTAAATATTTTTAATTAAGATAAAGGGATTTAATGGCATAAAAATAAATAAATAAATAAAATAAATAAATAATTAATAAATGATGATTTCATCAGGGACTTTTTTAGAAAATAAAAATACTTTATTTTCTAAAAGATTTTTAGGTGTCTACATTTTTCCCCTTTTTGACATAGTGTTGAAATAACACTATTTTAAAGAAGTTTGAATATAAATGACACGAGGAAGATGTTTTAGCAACAAAGTTGCCCCAGTCCTACCAGGCGTGCTAGAATGTATAAGAGGATTAGTAATGCAAAGAATACTAAATATCAAATCAAAAGTATTCACAAAACTAAATAAACGTAACTTCAAGATAGACTAAGATGAGCTCTCAATTGAGAATATGAGTCATTAATGGGCTCTCTCAATGAGAAGCTCTCTTGTTGAGTAGCTTTGTCTAATTAGATAGGATGTATACTCAATTCTCCAAAGGCTTCAATGGTGTTCTTGATGAATTTTGGCTTGGGTGAGTGGATTTGATGTAAAATAGCTTCTTAAAAATGGCATTATGGCTTTACTTCATGATCAAAATGGCATTACTTTGTTACTATGGGTGATTGTGTTAAAATAGCTTGGGAGAGGATTCCTTAAATAGGCAAAAGGCTTGAGGGATCAAGGGCTAGGATGCAAGGATGGGAGAAAGCATATGGAGGGCTCAGATTGAATGAGAGGAGAACACATGGATTGTGCTTCTTTATAGCCAATCAGGGAGTGACACATGTCAGAGGGTCATTGGTTAGAGCAAGAGGGGTTGAGGGGTCAACAAAGGAGGCTCAAAGCTCATAAAGACCCTCATAATGGATTGTAAGAGCAATGAATGGACTTGTAAGAGTCATTTATGGCTTTGTGGGCTTCATAAAGTTTTATGGTTGAGATATTTGTGAGAGAGTTGAGATATTTTGACTTGGGTTGGATTAAGAAAGTCTTAAGCTTGACTTAGGAATGTGCAAATGATTAAGGCTTGAATTAAGCTTGGGTTAAGATTAGATTAGGCTTGTTAGAGATGGGCAAGTGGATGGCATTTAATGAGGGTGGGTGAAGGAAGAGATATTTGTTGACTTTGGCTTGGGTTAGCAAGTCTTAACTCGTTTAGGGAATGTGACAAGGTTAGAGGGGATTAGGATTAGGGTCAAAGATAAGGATTGACATCTTCTAGAAGAGTCTAGGCTTTGGATGAGGATGAAGACTTTCTAAAAGAGTCTAGAACTTCCTAGGATGAGGATAAATAAAGTTTATTTATTTCAAAGGTTTGGGTTGAGGAGATATTTATTAAAATAGTTTTAATAAACATGAGGATTAATATTTAATCTTAATTATATATTTTAAGTTGGGATTAGGGTAAGGAAATGATGTGATTAGCCTTTAATCAAAATTTAAAAAGGATTAGAAGATTTTGGAGAGGTTAGTGGTCTTAAGAAAATTGGCCAAGTTTTGGGCAAAAAATAAATAAATTATTTATTTTGGAATTTTTGGTCAATTTATTAATTAAATAATTAATAAATAAGGAAATAATGTTTAAATAAGATTTAAACATTTTTGGGAGGGATTCCTTAATTAAATATTTTTAATTAAGATAAAGGGATCTAGTGGCATAAAAATAAATAAATAAATTAAATAAATAAATAATTAATAAATAATGATGTCATCAGAGACCTTTTCAAAAAATAAAAATACTTTATTTTCTAAAAGATTTTTAGGTGTCTACATTTTGCCCCTCTTTGACATAGTGTTGAGATAACACTCTTTCAAAGAAGTTTATATATAAACAACACAAGGAAGATGTTTTAGAAACAAAGTTGCCCCAATCCCATCGGGCATGCCAGAATGTATACGAAGATTAGTAATGCAAAGAACACTGAATATCAAATCAAAAGTATTCAAAAAACTAAATAAACGTAACTTCAAGATAGACTAAGATGAGCTCTCAATTGAGAATATGAGCCATTAATGAGCTCTCTCAATGAGAAGCTCTCTTGTTGAGTAGCTTTGTCTAATTAGATAGGATGTACGCTTGATTCTCCAAAGGCTTCAATGGTGTTCTTGATGGATTTTGGCTTGGGTGAATGGATTTGATGTAAAATGGCTTCTCGAAAATGGTATTATGACTTTACTTCATGATCAAAATGGCATTACTTTATTACTGTGGGTAATTGTGTTAAAATGGTTTGGGAGAGGATTCTTTAAATAGGCAAAGGGCTTGAGGGATCAAGAGCTAAGATGCAAGGATGGGAGAAAGCTTATGGAGGGCTCAGATTGAATGAGATGAGAGCACATGGATTGTCCTTCCTTACAGTCAATCAAGGAGTGACACATGGCATAAGGTCATTGGTTAGAGCAAGAGAGGTTGAGGGGTCAACAAAGGAGACTCAAAGCTCATAAAGACCCTCATAATGGCTTGTAAGAGTAATGAATGGGCTTGTAAGAGTCATTTATGGCTTTGTGGGCTTCATAAAGTTTTATGGTTGAGATATTTGTGAGAGAGTTGAGATATTTTGACTTGGGTTGGATTAAGAAAGTCTTAAGCTTGACTTAAGAATGTGCAAATGATTAAGTCTTGGATTAGGCTTGGGTTAAGATTAAATTAGGCTTGTTAGAGATGGGAAAGTGGATGACATTTAATGAGGGTGGGTGAAGGAAGAGATATTTGTTGGCTTTGGCTTGGGTTAGCAAGTCTTAACCCATGTTTAGGGAATGTGACAAGGTTAAGGGGGGGATTAGGATTAGGGTCAAAGATAAGGATTGACATCTTTTAGAAGAGTCTAGGCTTTGGATGAGGATGAAGACTTTCTAGAAGAGTCTAGAACATCCTAGGATGAGAATAAATAAAGTTTATTTATTTCAAAGGTTTGGGTTGAGGAGATATTTATTAAAACATTTTTAATAAACATGAGGATTAATATTTAATCTTAATTAAATATTTTGAATTGGGATTAGAGTAAGGAAATGATGGGATTAGCCTTTAATCGAAATTAAAGAAGGATTAGAAGATTTTGGAAGAGGTTAGTGGTCTTAAGGAAATTGGTCAAGTTTTAGGCAAAAAATAAATAAATTATTGATTTTGAGATTTTTGGTCAATTTATTAATTAAATAATTAATAAATAAGAAAATAATGTTTAAATAAGATTTTAACATTTTTGGTATGGATTCCTTAATTAAATATTTTTAATTAAGATAAAGGGATTTAATGGCATAAAAATTAATTAATTAATTAATTAATTATGATGTCATCAGGGACCATTTCAGAAAATAAAAATACTTTATTTTTTAAAATTTTTTTAGGTGTCTACATTTTGCCCCTCTTTGACATAGTGTTGAGATAACACTATTTCAAAGAAGTTTGAATATAAATGACACGAGGAAGATGTTTTAGCAACAAAGTTGCCCCAGTCCTACTAGGCGCGCCAAAATGTATACAAGGATTAGTAATGCAAAAAATACTAAATATCAAATCAAAAGTATTCACAAAACTAAATAAACATAACTTCAAGATAGACTAAGATGAGCTCTCAATTGAGAATATGATCCATTAATGGGCTCTCTCAATGAGAAACTCTCTTGTTGAGTAGCTTTGTCTAATTAGATAGGATGTATGCTCGATTCTCCAAAGGCTTCAATGGTGTTCTTGATGGATTTTGGCTTGGATGAATGGATTTGATGTAAAATGGCTTCTAAAAAATAGCATTATGACTCTACTTCATGATCAAAATGGCATTACTTTGTTACTATGGGTGATTGTGTTAAAATAGCTTGGGAGAGGATTCCTTAAATAGGCAAAGGGCTTGAGGGATCAAGGGCTAGGATGCAAGGATGAGAGAAAGCTTATGGAGGGCTCAAATTGAGTGAGAGGAGAGCACATGGATTGTGCTTCCTTACAGCCAATCAAGGAGTGACACATGTCAGAGGGTCATTGGTTAGAGCAAGAGGGGTTGAGGGGTCAACAAAGGAGGCTCAAAATTCATAAAGACCCTCATAATGGATTGTAATAGCAATGAATGGGATTGTAAGAGTCATTTATGACTTTGTGGGCTTCATAAAGTTTTATGGTTGGGATATTTGTGAGAGAGTTGAGATATTTTGACTTGGGTTGGATTAAGAAAGTCTTAAGCTTGACTTAAGAATGTGCGAATGATTAAGTCTTGGATTAGGCTTGGGATAAGATTAAATTAGGCTTGTTAGAGATGGGCAAGTGGATGACATTTAATGAGGGTGGGTGAAGGAAGAGATATTTGTTGACTTTGGCTTGGGTTAGCAAGTCTTAACCCATGTTTAGGGAATGTGACAAGGTTAAGGGGGGGATTAGGATTAGGGTCAAAGATAAGGATTGACATCTTTTAGAAGAGTCTAGGCTTTGGATGAGGATGAAGACTTTCTAGAAGAGTCTAGAACATCCTAGGATGAGAATAAATAAAGTTTATTTATTTCAAAGGTTGAGGAGATATTTATTAAAACATTTTTAATAAACATGAGGATTAATATTTAATCTTAATTAAATATTTTGAGTTGGGATTAGAGTAAGGAAATGATGGGATTAGCCTTTAATCGAAATTAAAGAAGGATTGGAAGATTTTGGAAGAGGTTAGTGGTCTTAAGGAAATTGGTCAAGTTTTAGGCAAAAAAAAAATAAATTATTGATTTTGAGATTTTTGGTCAATTTATTAATTAAATAATTAATAAATAAGAAAATAATGTTTAAATAAGATTTAAACATTTTTGGTAGGGATTCCTTAATTAAATATTTTTAATTAAGATAAAGGGATTTAATGGCATAAAAATAAATAAATAAATTAAATAATTAATTAATTAATTAATTAATTATGATGTCATCAGGGACCTGTTCAGAAAATAAAAATACTTGTCTACAAAACTATGACAAAAATAAGGGGGAATGAATGAAGATATGCATTACCAAGGGTATGTCAAGAAGGACAAAGCCAAAGTAATTTGTACTCACATTTTGAGTATTTTTTTTTTTTTTTTGGAGTAAAGAGGAATTAGTAAGCTTGATACTTAGAGATGTGCATACAAAAAGATTTTGTAAAAGCTTTTGAAAAATGCAAGTATAGAAGTCTATGTGTACATCAAGTTATAGTTGTGAACTATATCCTAAGGGGGAGTACTTATGTTTTAGTTTTTGAATGTAATTTTTTTTATCATGACATAGTGTTTTTGCAACTAATGCCAAAGGGGGAGATTGATTATCCCTAAGGAAAATTTGTCTATTAGTGTCAAACACTTAGTCATTCACAAGGTAGGATTGGTCAATCAACAATGTGACCAATACATCACATACAAGCCAAGTAATAGAATTAAGACTTCTACATATTTTAGTTAAGTATCGAGAAGTAGTTATTATTGAGCAAGACAAAGGTCATTGAGTACTCTATTATGAAATGATTTGGTTAGAAGTTAGTATATTTTCTAAGTGCATACATATGTTGAGTGTCATAGAGACCAAGTATTATAGTTGATGTTTATCATAGTTAAGTTCAAGGGAGAATATGAAGAAATAGTTTAAGTCAAGAAGAAATAGTTTAAGTCAAGTGCCACTAAGGTATATGTGTCGAGTAAGATAGTTTGATATATTTGTTTAAAATGGCACATAATCTTATGTAAACCATTTTTTTCGAGAAGGAGGTGATGATCGAGAAGTTTTATATGGAGGTAATTACACCTTTAATTATGGGTCATTACCCCCTATGCAAATAGATTATACAATAAAAAAATTGCAAGAACTAATGGAAAAAAGGAATGAATCTACAACATTGATCATGATCTAGAAGCTTTGAAAAGTAGCTATTTAGGAAGGGTTTTAGACCTAATTCATATATATGGAGAGTGTATGATTGAGATTTTTATTGCATACAAAGTTAAAGGTGAATCAGGAAAAGCAGCCAAGCACTACATTGAATAGTTTTGAGAAGAGTTATTGAAGATCAATAACAAGGAGATGATACTACATTGGATAGAGGAGATCTATCATTAGCATTGAAGTGAAAATTGAAGGATTGGGTACTAATACATTCTAATAGGTGTTTTAGGGTTAAATATCTTAATAGAGTGTTCCTAATAGACCTTTGTAAATATCCTAATAGAGTACTCACTTAGTTGTGATGTAATTAAATTGTTTAATAAAGGTAGATCTACTAGTCTTTTAAGTGTTTAATAGGGTAGATCATTAGAAGTGATCAAACATTTTAGCCTTAACAAGCACACTTTTTTGCTACACTAGTGAAGATATTTGTGGGTATCATCCCCACCACAATTTTACCTTCACCTTGGAGGGTTTCTGCATTATGAAATATTTGTGTCAAGTGTGTTATGTATTTGTTAGTATTCTTCATGCAATTAGATATTAGATCTAATGCTATGTTGAACTACATGATTGCATAGATATAAGGTTGAGGTTTAATGAGGGTCTGTGATGTAGACCTACAAAATGATTTAGGTTTGAAGAGTTAAAGTTTTTGTAGATCCTAATTCACCCCCCCCAACCTTCTTAGTATGTTACTTTCCCTATTAGATTTCCAACATTATCACAAACATAACCAATGGTAAAACATGATCTAAAATCCACACAAAGAAAATTAAACCCTTTAATCTTCTATACATATGTAGAAAACTAGATGTGCAATAGCTAACCACAAAAAATAGAAGCTCACAAGCTAAGTGGGGGTCTTCCTTTTGTAATACTCCAAAATTGGCTCATTGTCATGACAACCAATTATGGTCTATTTTGATCAACCCTAAAGTCCTATTTTACTAGGGAACTCTTATTCTGATTTTTGCTACTTGGCTTAATTGTCAAATGCAGGAAACCCTAATCTACATTAATCATATTACTCATTTAATTCCTAAAGTATTGGCTCAGATTAGCTGCATTAAACCTATTGATTAAATTTAATTCAAATATAAAGTGCTTATACTTTAATTGAATTAAATTATCTCCTAAAGCTAATGTACTAAGGAATTAAATTTATTTAATTTAATAATGCTTTACTTTAATTAATTGAATGTGATTATTGAATTAATTAAAATATGCATATAATAAGGTCATATCTCATCTTATTAAATTAAATAATCTCTTCAAATCTTCTCTTCAGTTCTGAAATGCCAACTCTGAGTGAACTATCTCTCGAATTGGAATTAATTTAGTTAACTTGTTCTCACACTTATGTGAAGCTCAGTTAACTACTTATCACACTCAGATCTGAAATAGTTAACTTCACCTGCACAAGGAAGTTTCCATTTCAATTGAATCTTCTCTTTTATCTTAACCATTCATCCCAATTAATCTTGACCATTGATGGATTTTGAGAATAATATACAAGAAGCTTCTAATTCCTCACTACAGGGGTTAGAATTTGAATTGCATTGAATTGTTGTTGAATTGAGTATTCATTTGATTTATAGCTTTCATATTGCTTAACATTTTAAATGTCATTTAGCTTAATATAATGCATACATATAGATTAAATTTTTTTTCTTATTTCTAAGATTAATTGTATCTCACATTTAGATTAATTGCACTTTCATTTAGTTGCGTAAAATCCTTTGCACTAAAAGGTTTTTTTGCTTGCTTCTTGGTCTAAGAGAAAATAGGCAAAATCCTTCTAGTAAGAAGGTGACAGGTTGTTCTGTTGTACTTCTTGGATGGACAATTTGATGTTCATTTCAGGATGATCTCTTAGGTAAAGACTATGTTAAAGTGTATTTGAGGATCATAGGCCCCAATTTCGCATATACATTTGTGGTGCCCACCGTGGGGCTCATGAAAATTATTTTTTCTAGCCTCATCTACTTTATTTTTTGATATTTTAATGATTCTATCATACTTTTATGTACAAATTTCTAAATTTTTGTGCAAAAAATCTCATTTTTGCAGAAAGATTTAAGAGTTTTACTTGTTTCTTTGCACTTCCTCCCATGAAAAAGTGCCCCATTGCATGATTTCTCACATGGCACCTCATTTTCTCATGCGAGCCTGTGCAAGATTTCATGCAAAATCTTGGAACAACACATGCAAAATGCAAAATTTTTAGAATTCAGTTCATCATTTGATTTGACTAACGTATTTTCTCTGAAGCACTTTCTTTCAACTTTCTAATTTTTCTACAACATAACTTTGTTTTGTAGGATGATTGATGAATATTCCTTGTATACAAACATATCAAACATGAATTGACTATGTGTTTGTAGGACACTATCAAAGATATGAATGTCAAAGATCAATTTTAAACCCACAAAAAATATTGTGTTTTTTTCTTGCTTTCCACACTAGTATAATTAGGGCTTGTGAACTTTGTAGGGTGCAAGATAGGGGAATAGAGGAGTATGCTCTTTACCACTTGGAGGTCATGACGAAGTGTAAATTAGAAACCTAGAAGCCTCTAAAAGACAACATTTGAGGGAGGCAAGCAAGTTAGTGGTTCTCTAGTGTGACTCCTCTTCTATGAAGGGATGATGATTTACTTTTAGGGAATCAAAATCTTGAGAAATGGATAACTCTAGATCGATTAAGCTAACTTGGTGATTAACTTGATTTACGCATTTGGGTGAGGTGATGAGGTAGAGGAGTATGTTCTTTACCCTTGAGGGAAATCAAAAACTTGGACCCTTAGAGGTTATGCTAGAGTGATCCAACCTTCGGGAATGACCCAAGTGAGTACACTCCTTTTGCTAGAGATTCCAACTCACTATAATAAAGAAGCTTTGTGGAGTGAAAGACTCCAAAGCTATATCAATTTCCTCTTCTTCATTCCTGATATCACATATCAAGAAGAGGCTCTATCTGTTGCACTAGCTAGTGCTAGCCCCAGTCTTGCTAGTCAAGTGTGTGCACTTTTAGATGCTAGTGTGGGCTATTGGTCTCAATTCTACTTGCAGAGCCACTGAGGATTAATACAAATGCAAGCCAAGTATAAACATTTAGTTAGTTGGTACTCAATTCACCTCTGAAAGAAGGCATAATCTTTGTGCAAGGAGGGGGAAGAATCTCTCCTATAGAACTCACCATAGGCATGATACTGGGTGTTGGAAGGTGGTATACATTCTTGACCCCTGCCACAAGGGTGTTCATTTAGTGTATATGGTATTAAGCATTTTGAATCCACCAAAAACATAGGTGCCCTTTAGTGGGGTGACATGGCTATGTGAGGTGCATGCATGCACATAATTTGTGGGACAAAGGTTTTTCCTTTTCTACCATTTTTGGTTTTAAGGATGAAGTGTTCTTATTATTGAACCTTCAACATGTCCAAACCTATCTAAACAAACTAAAAGTCAAGACTACCCCATCCATCCAAGTTGTTTTTCCCTCAGTTGGATTGTATTCAACTACTGCTTGCTTCCTATGTCTCTTTGAAAACACTTATCTTGTTCAAAACCAAATGTTGTTAACAACTTGAAAACCAACCTTGCTATCTATATAAAATCTATCAAAATCAACCAAAAATCTATCTAGAACAGTCTGAAACCTTCAAAGTCTCTTCAAAATCTAGTTTTAGTTGTCAGTCTAGTCTCTATTTTCATGCCTAGTTTTGCTAGATTTCACACGAGTTCCTTTTGACTTTGTGTCTCTTCACATGAGTAGGCATTTCTTCGCATGACCCTATCAAATTCTTTGCACATCCTAGAGAGAATCTCCGCACAAGATCTTGCAACTTTTTTCTTTTGTCAGAATCCTATTTCACTTGTCAACATAACACTTCCTCATATAGCTCTATGTGAGTCCTCGCATGAGATTTTAGCTTTAAAATTATTTTTCTAAGTCTTTGCTTGAATTGATGTAGTTTCTTGAATGGTTCGTAGAGAATCTTTGGGCAAAATCTTGAGTTTAAACTGATAATTTGGTTTATTAGAGCTATTCATGCTCTAAGTTTGGTCTATTCCTACAACTTGTTCCCTCTTTTCTGTCTGTAAATAGTTCTAAACAACAACATCCTGCTTGGTTGATGACCTGTGATCTACACTTAAACTAGTCTCGTTCTCTAGTTATCTTGTTCTTGTCCTTTAGTTCTTTTTGTACTTTGTGTCATGATAGTCATAATGTTTTGGTTGTTCTAGCCCTTAGACTACTCATACCTTAGTATACAACACTCTTTTCTTGCTTTTTTGAGACTACATTCTAGTGTGATTCTTGTCTAGGTCTTTGCTTCTTGTCTTTATCTATGACTATGGAAATAAGAAGTGGAAATGTGTTTTATCCCCTCAGACTTAGATGAGGTAAAGCTAGGGGTCATAATCATGGTAGAGGTTGCCTCCTAGTTTGTACACAGTTTGTGTCTAGTTCATCCAGTTAGGAATCTTCACGATCTCCTTCATCTGTCATATCACCTCAGTCCAGAGAACATTCTCTATAAACTTATGACAAACTAAGAACCCCTTATATCAAGAGGATCCTAAAACTAGCAAAGGTCCTACATCTCCAAATAATACATATGAATTCTTTTTCAAAGGATCTTTCCAATCAAAATATATTGAAACTGAACACATTCCTACAATGGTTGATCATGAACCTGAACATGATGAACACATTAGAAACCAAGATCAACCTAGGAATTAGAAATAGAAAGATCCTTACACTTATGAAGATGAGGAAGAGGTGGAAATACTTCTTGAACACAGAAAAGTGTCATAAAGACAAAAACTTCCAAAATGTCATAGAAATCCTTCTTAACGAAGAGAAAGAAAAATACTTTCTCAAACTTGCCCAAGAGGGAGCTAAGCTACCCCATCATTTTAATGTGGAAACCATCATCATGCCTAAAGAAGAAACTAAAACTTCCAAACTCAAAAAATAACTGAAAATCATGAAAGATCAACTAGCTCAAACGATGTCTGATGAAGACACACTTGCAAAAACATACACCTTAGAGGCTCTTTGTCCATTCCCATTTGACAAGAGTATAGACATGCCTCCTTTTCCAAGAGGAGTAGAGTTACCTAAGTATGAAAAATACTTTGGAACTACTGATCCTCAAGATCATTTGCAAGAATTTGGAGCATTGTCTATGGAATTTATGCATAATCAGACATATCTCATGCGTCTATTCCCAAGAAATCTAGGTGGTCAGGCTATGGAGTAGTTTTCACACTTGCCTCTTGGTATCAAAATGTTTGATGAAATTGCCAACTTGTTTGTCTAGTAGTATTCTCACAACATTCAACACCCTATTAATATCTGAGATTTGAGACACCTAAAAATCCTTTAAAAAATAAAGTATTTTTATTTTTTGAAAAAATCCCTGATGGCATCATCATTTATTAATTAATTATTTAATTAATTAATTAATTAATTTTTATGCCATTAAATCCCTTTATCTTAATTAAAAATATTTAATTAAGGAATCCCTCCCAAAAATGTTTAAATCTTATTTAAACATTATTTCCTTATTTATTAATTATTTAATTAATAAATTGACCAAAAATCCTAAAATAAATAAAAAATTTATTTTTTGCCCAAAACTTGGCCAATTTCCTTATGACCAATAACCTCTTCCAAAATCTTCTAATCCTTCTTTAATTTCAATTAAAGGCTAATCCCATCATTTCCTACCCCTAATCCCAACTCAAAATATTTAATTAAGATTAAATATTAATCTTCATGTTTATTAAAAAAGTTTTAATAAATATCTCCTCAACCCAAACCTTTGAAATAAATAAAACTTTATTTATTTCCTAAAAATCTAATTTATCCTCATCCTAAGAAGTTCTAGACTCTTATAGAAAGTCTTCATCCTCATCCTAGGAAATTCTAGACTATTCTAGAAAGTCTTTATCCTCATCCAAAGTCTAGACTCTTCTAGAAGATGTCTTTAAACCTAATCCTAATCCCCTCCTAACCTTGTCACATTCTCTAAACATGGGTTAAAACTTACTAACCCAAGCCAAAGTTAACAAATATCTCCTCCTTCACCCACCCTCATTAAATGTCATCCACTTGCCTATCCCTAAGCTAATCCTAAACCATCCTAATCCATCCTCTAATCATTTGCACAAGCCTAAACAAGCTTAAAACCTTCCTAATCAAGTCCAAGTCGAAATTTCTCTCATCACCCTCAAAATATTTCAACCATAAAACTTTATGAAGTCCACTAGGTCATAAATGACTCTTACAAGCCCTTTTATTGCTCTTACAAGTCATTATGAGGGTCTTTATGAAGATTTTATCCCTTGAGCCTCCTTTGTTGACTCATGCTTCCCCTTTCCTCCATCCTCTCACCATGTGACATGTGTCACTCTTTGATTAGCTATAAGGAAGCACAATCCATGTGCTCTCTTCTCATGCAATCTGAGCCCTCCATGAGTTTTTTCCCATCCTTGCATCTTAGCCCTCAATCCCTCAAGCCTCTTGCCTATAAATTGGATCCTTCCCCTTTGCAAAATAACACAATCCATGAAGTAAAGTTATAATGCTATTTTGAGAGCCAAATCCATACTAAAGCCATCTATCCACACCAAAAATCTACAATCATCCATTGAAGCCTTTGGAAGCATATTGAGCATACATCCTATCCATTTAGATAAAGCCACTCAACAAGAGAGCTTCTCATTGAGAGAGCCCATTAATGGCTCATATTCTCAATTGAGAGCTCATCTTAGTCTATCTTGAAGTTTATGAATTTTGTTTAGTTTGTAGAAGCTTTATTTAAATTTGGTTTCTATTAGCATACTAACATTGCTCATATACAGTTAGGCTATGGAGTAGTTTTCACACTTGCCTCTTGGTATCAAAATGTTTGATGAAATTGCCAACTTGTTTGTCTAGTAGTATTCTCACAACATTCAACACCCTATTAATATCTAAGATTTGTGTAATCTTAAACAGAGAATTGGGAAACCTTTCCTTACATTCCTTCAGAGGTGGAGACAACTTTTTACTAAATATTCACGCAAGATTCCTAAAATGGAAAAGCTTGACATCTTCACTAATAATCTCCTACCTAATTTTGGGTATATAGTCCAACTTTAAGGTCCACACACCTTCAAATACATGGTCACACAAGCTATCTACATAGAGGAATTCATGGTCAAGAAGGGTGAACTTACCCTTCAAAAGGACACAAAACAAAGATCCACCTCTAACAAGGACAAAACCAAGTATGTGAACAAGAACCAAGAGATTGTACATGATGGGGTTTTGACAACATTACACTTAAACCTACTAAGGCAACCTTTAATCTCACAGATAATCTCAACACAACCAAGAATGTTGAGAAATCTCTTTCTGACAATAAGGTCGCATCTAGAAACAAACCAAGGAATTCTTGGGTCTTACACCCAAAATGATAGTATACAACTCTTGGTGAACCTTTGGATGTGGTCTATAAGACCTTGCTACAAAACAAGCTCATTTCACCATTGGACAACTCTCATCCTTACAATCTGCAATCATGGCCACCATGGTGGAATGAAACTACATTCTATGAATACCATCAAAACAAGGGTCACAAAACTAGCAACTACATAAACTTGCATCACAAAGTCTAGGAATTGATTGAAAATGGTGACATTGTGGTGGATGGACATAACAATAACTTGGATCACAAGGCTTTCAAGGAGCCCTTCCCATCTTATGAAAAAGGAGAGAGCTCAAAACCAAAACCTAACAACAAGGTCAACTATACATACTCTAATGATGACAATGTGATCAACATGGTTGAACCTATTTTGAGTACTATGACATTATTACCATCAAGGGCAAGCAAGATAACAATAAACCCAAGACACCATTTTTCTTGAAAGGCCCTACTTCCCACACATTTGAGAATGAATCTTCACAATCCTATTCTAATGTTGTTACACGTTCTCGTGCCAAGTTGGTACTCAAAGGACTTACACCTTTTGCTCCTAATCTTGAATAGCACAAAGATAAAACCCTTGTTGGTCCATCTAGAAAAGGTGCAAAACTTGCAACAAATTGATTATGCATCCTCATGTTGCATTTCTCGTCAAAGCTGAATTGGAGAAACTTTTGAAAGCTAGTTTCATCCATACTATTGATTATGCTAAATAGATATCAAACATTGTTCCAGTCTCCAAGCATGATAAATCTATCAGAGTTTGTACTGACTTCCACGATCTCAACTTAGCATGTCCTAAGGATGATTTTCCACTTCCTAACATTGATATGATAGTGGACATGATAGTAGGATATGAGATGTACTCACTAATGCATGGTTTTTCTACTTATAATCAGATTAAAATTGCACTAGAAGATCAGGAAAAGATTGCTTTTACTTGTGCATGGGGAATCTTATGTTGGAACGTGATGCCATTTGGCCTAAAAAACACTGGTGCTACATATCAAAGAGTAATCACTATAATTTTCCACAATATAATGCATAAGACCATGGAGGACTACATGGATGATATGTTGGTCAAGATTACAAAATTCAATATTCATCTTCAAGATTTGGGACCTATCCTAGATCGCATGGAAAAATTTAATCCAAGGCTTAATCCTAAGAAATGTGCATTTGGCATCACATTAGGGAAACTACTGGGATACATTGTGTTTGCAAAAGAAAATGAGGTGGATCCAAAGAAAGTTCAAGCAATTATGGATATGCCTCCACCCTATAATATCAGTCAAATGAGAGGCTTACAAGGAAGACTTCAATCTATTTGTAGATTCATCTCATAGCTAGCGAATAGATTACAACCTTTTACCAAGACTCTACATAAAGGTGTGAAATATATCTGGAGTTAGGATTGTGAGCAAAGCTTGACACAAATAAAACAATGTCTTGCTAATCCACCAATCTTGATGCCTCCTATCTGTGGGAAGCCTCTAATTTTGTACATCTCAACAACATAGACATGTTTGGGTATCTTATTAGCTCAAGAAGACCATAGTAATAAGGGAAGGTCTATTTACTATCTGAGTCCTATGTTGATCTCTTATTAGATGAATTATATTATCATTGAGAAAGCTTGCTTGGTAGTCATCTTTACTTCCCAAAAGTTGAGACACTACATGCTTGCTCACATTGCATGAATGGTGGCTAAAATTAATCCACTAAAGTACTTACTTAGTAAGGTAGCTCTAATAGGAAGATTGAATAAGTGTCATGATATTGATTGAGTTTGACATCTAGTATGTTGAATGAAAGGCTATCAAGGCACAAGCAATTGTCAATAAGCTAGCAGATACACCAATGTAGAGTCTTCTCCCACTAAACATTGATTTTCCTAATGAATCAATTCTAATGCTCACACATCAAACTTGGGTGATGTTATTTGATAGTTCCTTCACACAACAGGGATCTGGTGTTGGATTACTCTTCATTACACCATAGAGATATTCACTACCTAAGGCATACAAGATTTTTTTTCCTTGTACCAACAACATTGTAGAATATGAAGCTCTAATTAATGACATGAAAATTGTAGTTGAATGGAGAGTAGATCAATTGAACATCTTTAGGGACTCTCAACTCATAATCAACCAGGTTAATGATGTATATCAAACAAAGGATGAGAAATTGATCCCTTACAAATGCATGGTTGACAACATGAAGGAATAATTTGCCCATATCACTTTTTAGCAAATTCTTGGAGTAGACAACAAAGCAGTTGATACCATGGCTACTCTAGCCTCTTTGCTATAGATGCTAGAGAATGATCTTTGACACGAGTTCCTAGTGGAAATGTTACTCTACCTTGCCTATGATACCCTTGAATCTAGGATGATTTGTTCTATTATAGGAAAAGATTCATCCTGCCACCACCACATATACTCCTATCTGTGTGACCAAACTATTTTAGACCATCTAACCTAGAATGAAAAATGTTACCTTATCCATAATGCTTCACGGTATGTCATTATTACTGATGAATTGTTTAGAAGAGGTCTTGACAAAACACTCCTTAGGTTTCTAGAATCCAAAGAGTCCAAACATGCATTAATTGACATCCATGAGGGTATTTGCAAATCTCACTCAAATGGCTTGACACTAGCTAGTAAACTTATCAGAGTTGGTTACTATTGGTTGAATATGGAGCAAGAGGCAATAAAATATACCAAGTCCTAAAAATAATGTCAGCTCCATGGGAATTTGATCCATGCTCCAGCTAAGGAGCTCATTCAATCTACTACACTGTGGCTATTCCAACAATGGGCCTTTGATCTTATGGGATAGATTCACCCATCTTCTTCTAATGGACATAAGTTCATTATTATAGCTACAAACTACTTATGTAAATTAGTTTTTGGATTAGATTGTGTGGATATTTTTACCATTGACATTTCAAATCACACTACATGATCCATCATCAGGATGAGAGAGAAACATTTTTTTTGACATCTCTTTCTCTCTCATCCTGATGATGGATCACGTAGTGTGATTTGAAACATCGATGGTGAAAATCTCCACACAATCTAATCTAGAAATTGATTTACATAACTATGATGGATTGTGGAAATCTGATCACATTAATAGAAACTACTTCACAAAGTGGGTTGAGGTAGTCCCTTTCTCAATAGAAAATAGAAAAACTATAGCTTTGTTCATCATGAATTACATCATATGCAGGTATGGTACACCTTCCTCCATTATTACTAACAAAGGAGGAAAATTTAAAAACAAGGACCTTAAGGAGTTATGCAAAAAGTTTAGAATCATGCAGCATTGGTCTTATATCTATTACCCCTAGGGTAATGGCCAACTAAAGGCATCCAATAAGGCAATCCTTAAGATCTTACATCACATAGTTAGTAAATCTGGAAGGGACTGGCATCTTCATATTAAGCCTACTTTATGGGCATATAGAACAAGTATCAGAACCTTGATAGGTACAACACCCTTTACTTTGGTCTATGGAGGAGATGTTGTGCTTCCAATTGAGGTTGAGATCCCCACTTTGAGAATCTCCATGAAGGGTCTCATCACTGATGAAGATTATAGAATATCATGGCTTCAAGAGCTAGTATTATTAGATGAACATTAGCAAGTGGCGTGTGATCATCTTCAAGTTTACCGGTAGTGTATGTCCAAAAGTTACAATAAGAAAGTTAAGCCATGTGACTTCTAGCTAGGTGATCTTATTCTAATATAAAACCCTAAGAATTAGTAGCAAAGGGTCAAAAAAGGGTAGTTCAAACCAAACTTGTTTGGTCCTTACATAATCATTGTAGTGTATTGATCCACCTAAAGAAATTCTACAGATGATCTGCTTTCAAAAGATCTTTGTATATATCTATATGTCCTAAAAAAAAAATCATTGCCCTGGTGAAAAGTTAGCAATAGGTTCTTTGGTAATACAAAATCAAAAATACAAAATACAAAAAAATTGAAAAGAGAAAAATTGCCATTGATGAAAACCTAGCAAATAGGCATCATGGTAGCAAAAAAGAATCTCTACCAAGAAGGTGAAAAACTTGGTAAACATGCACCCCTTTTTTCCAATGCTACATTTTGTGGCACATATCTTGGCTCATGTACAGTTGCTTTCCTACTTTTTCTCATGTATCCATAGATTGAGTCTTGTCATAACTCATAGAAAACACCCTATAGTGAACATAAGAATCTCTCAAGATAGTCACCAGTTGTTCTAACTGCATCTGCCTACTATCATTTGTGTCACTTTTTGAGATTCCCCTCATGAAAGATCTCCTTCATGATAGTCACTACTTGTTTTAACTACATCTACCTACTATCGCTAGTGTCACTTAGAGATTCCTCTCCTGGATGATCTCTCGCTATAGTCACTCATTATCCCAATTGTGTCTATCTACTATTGTCACCCTACTAAAGAGATTTCTTTCAAACATATTCTGAACATGGGCACTTGACATCAATCCTATAACAAAAAAACACTAAACTCAAAAATGATGAATTTGTTTGGGATATGCTAAGCTTTTCTTTGTTTGTTTTTGTCTTAGGTTAATAATGCAAGGGTCATTGCAGATAGAATACTTATTGATTAATTAGCATAAGAAGGATCTCTTGAGTGTCTAGTTTAAATGCAAGCAACATTCTAGTCATCCTAGCATTTATGCTCTGATGCTTATGTTAACTTGCTACATTAAAAGGGACAAATAATCTGGTCATTCTGGCTTCTTGTGCCTTGAATGCTTACATTTAATCCCACCAAAACTATAACATATGTCCTATTCATATCTCCATGATTGCAATGTCAGTGGGAATTATATGACATATGGGCTTTAGCTATATGGTCAATGATGATAATTATTGAAGCTTGGTAACTAGACCTAGGGTTGCATCTAGCATAAGGCTGCATTGCATAAGTACATGGTTTGATGGAAAATCTACTTCTATCCTTCGTGATGGGGAATTCTTGGCTTCTTCAAAGTATCATGTTTCTTCATGGAAGTGTTTTGTTGTTTGGTTTGACTTCTTACTCCTCAATGAAATACTTGTCACTATCAACAAAATCATGAAACACTACATGAGATGTCAATACATTCACATTTTCATTTCATACATCATTTCATAATCCATCTCATCTACACTACATTCATACATCAAATCAAATATGCATCCGTACATCACATCATATTTGCATTTCATAATCACAACATAAACATCTCATGTATATCAATTTAAAAGACAGACAATGACACATGAACATGGTACTTGACTCAAAATCTTGTACACACACACACACACACACACACATATTAGTATATAAAGTATACATTAGCACAAAATGGATTCTACTCAAGTGTTGTTGATGAAAAAATAATACAAAATGGTGTTGGCACACCAATGGATACATAGCTAGGTCAATACTCAGAGACATATCAGTCTAGCTCCCTCTTGCTCCCTCACCTCCTAGAGGTGGAGGAGGAGAAGGAGGAGAAGGAGGTGGAGGCATCTATGGTCTCATAGCTGGTCATGCACCTCTTGACTCTCGGGCATACTATGAAAATTGAGGCACCTACTCTGCCTCATCTAGGACAATTGCTGAATAAGTTGCAAAGTAATATGTAGCTCTCACTTCCTGCAGTCAAATCTTGTCCTACTACTCCTCTTCTCTCTACTCCACCCTCTAGGATACTAGCTCTAGCTATCCTCACAAGTCTCAGATCTCTCAATCTCACTCTACTAACTATGTATCTCTAATAGCTACTTGGATCTATAGCTTTCTAAGATGTTGTTATGCCATGTGTATCCTTTGTCTCACTTTCCTAAGTACCTCCTATGTCTATGACAGGATGTCAACCCCCACAGTAGGCTCAATGGGTTACTTAGTTGGCTACTACTCTATTGTCTATTGTCTCTACCACCTCTCATTAGTCCCACTACCCCTACACCTAGATTAGCCCCCATCTACTAAGTTGGTATCAGTACCTACTATACCCTCTTCCTCACCTACTAGGGTACCTGTGGTGGTGCCTGTTGCATTTTTCCCTATGGCCTAGGAGCTTCTATCCCCACTAAATCTATAAAATTAGGGAAGTGATGGCTAGAAAAGTATGCTTGATAGGCTAGCATCATCCCTACATCTATCACTACTGGTAGGTAATCCCACTATGTTGCAACCAGGTTGTGCACATCGATCATAGACCTCCCAAGATCTAATCTTTGAGACCACCCATGGCTCACATCCCTCACTAGTCACACATAGGAGCATAACTCCTATGAGATATATTATGGCCATCCATATTGGTTCCACACATGAGTAAGTGGAAATCTCTCCACTATCTATGTAGATTAGGTTGTCAGTGGCTATGATGCAAACATGAAGCTCAAATCCTGGGCTGCATCATCCCAGTCCTCAGTCTCTCTCCAAGACCACCATATAGTGGACATTAGATCATCAAGACATGCCCACCACTACTCAGTCTTCCCCAGAGCTGTCTATGTAAGCTTTCCTTTGTTCCTATAGATATATGGCTCCATCGTCTACCTCTCATCCTCAAAAATGGGCTACATCATTGACAGATGCTCCCATGCCCAGACCTGAAGAACAGACCCCAGCAGCCTTGCTCCTCTCATGATACATGATCTCATGCATCTCATGGAACATATGTGTGAGCATGCACTAACCCCATCCAAAAATCTCTAGCACATCCAACATCTTCTAAAGCATCTAACCCCAACCACACTCTAATCTGTGCTGCCCTCTCTCAGGCACCAAGAAATAGCTAATGAAAATTTCCAAAATTGAGGCCAATCTATGGGTGGGACCATAATTATGGACAAGCTTGTCCCATGTGATAGCCCACCCAATAATCAAATCCTACTAGAAAATGGCCCATAGTGCCTCTTTGCCTACTCTTGGGATTGTATCATAGACCACTCTCGACCCATGGAATCATATGCATAGGATCCTATATATGTCCTTTGGAGTGACAGTCATCTCCCCCTAGGGCAAGTGGAACGTGTTCATCTCCAAATGGAAATGCTCCACCAATGCAGTCAATAGGCTATGATTCACCATCACTACTAGGATCCAACATAAATGTGATAGCCCTAGTTTGTTTATGTGTGCCATATTGGCAGCATCAAAGCTTTGCAAAAGAGCTCCATATGGTGGATAATGGGACCAAAATCCAATGTCATCAAAGATAACATGCATACACGACCAATGAAAGTAGGCAAACGATAGATTTTTTTCTTGAAAAATATAATGAAACATCAAAAATTCAACTTTAAATTTTGCAAACGACACCAGATTTTTGTGCAAAAACACACTTTCTCACACAAGATTTCACATCTTTACGTGAGAAAGAAAATCCTCATTCGAGGAATGATCAACCATTCAAAAAAATGCACCCAAAAATTGGTACTTTCTATGTGAAAGGTGGGTGTCTCCATCGCAAGAAACCTCACCACCTCATGCAAAGAAACATCAGACTAGTGAATCTTCACATGAGTAGTGATGGGCTTCACATGAAGAAGGATATCCCTGCACGAGAATTGATGGAGAAAAATTCAAAAACACTAAAAACATGCTAAAAATGCATTGTAAAGTATGAAAACTTAAATGTGAGGCAACGTTATTGACTACTTACTAGAGGTCCATAGTCTATCTGTCGGCTTTGTCAACAGGAGTGCTCAAAATGATGAGAAGACATGAGGAGCACCATTTTTGCCTCAAAGCTCTCCTATTCACTAAAGAAAAAAGTGCAAATGACTTGAAAATGACCCTTTGGGCCCTTATATAGGTTTTGACCTAATTTTTCAAAGTGCTCTGATTTGTGTGAAAATCACCCCTAGATAACTTGACTGCTTTGAATCCATTTTTGGGATTGAATTTGAAATCTAACACACTTAAGTAGCTCAAAAAATGCATTTTAAAATTTTGGGACTGACATGATCAAACACTTGTGCAGCCCATTTTTATGATACTTTCTAAATTTTGGAATCTTTTCACATCATATTTCCTTAAAATGTTCACAGTTTCTTGTAAAAAGTCAACTCAAGTCAACTATAGTCAAATTTGGCCAACCTTTGGTCAAACTTGGTCTTCTAGACCTCAAAATCACTTCAAATTGATTCCAAATTTTCTTTTGATTATTATAATCTCTTCTATGATCTTTTCAATCATAGATTTCTTTTGTATCTCTTGATATGTTGCTTTACATCATATTTATGGTGTGTCATCTTTTGATTTCGCTCCTGAGGGGGTGGGATGATTACATCATTGAACTTAAATCTCAAATCAATTTGAATCTTCATCACTTGGGGCATCTTGTTCCCATCTTATGTCCTCGTCACCAGGGGTATCTCATCACTCAAGGAAAGTTGTTCCCCTCTATTTGGCATCTTTTTCATCTATCTTATCTTTTCATCAGCTAATCACACCTTATAACAGTCTTTATTAGAGTTCAATGGATAGGTATCAGGATAGTCTAAACCCTAACTCCTAAGGATCAAGCCTCATTCTGGGGATGATTCTAGGACTCATGATTAGATCTTGTTATCTTTTATGGTTAGGTATCTAGATGTTCTATCAGGATCCCTTAAGATTAAGCTCTGTTCTGGAGATAATCTTTAAAAGCTTGTCAATCTAGGTATACAGGCATTCTATCTAGATCCCTTAAGATTAAGCTCCATTCTGGAGATAATTTTTAAAAGCTTGTCAATCTAGGTATCTAGGTGTTCTATATGGATCCCTTAAGGTTAAGCTCTATTCTAGAGATAATCTTTAAAGGTTATCAATTGGTCTCTGTGTCATCAATTTTAGAACCAATCTTATCAACTCTAGGTATCTAGATCTTCCATCTAGATCCCTTAAGGTTAAGCTATAATTTGGAGATAATCATTAAAAGCTTATTGATGGGTTTTTGCATCATCAAATTGTAGAACCAATCTCATTTCTTGATTTGTTCAGCATTCTTTCTAATTTCTTTGAATTGAATGTGTTTCTTGCACATTCATTCAAAGAGGGAAAAAATGTAATACCCCAAAATTGGCTCATTTCTATGACAACCAATTTTGGTCTATTTTGATCAACCCTAGGAAACTCTTATTCTAATTTTCGGTACTTGACTTAATTGTCAAATGCAAGAAACCCTAATCTGCATTAATCATATTGTTCATTTAATTCCTAAAGTATTGGCTTAGATTAACTACAGTAAACCTACTGATTAAATTAAATTTAAATATAAAGTGCTTCCACTTTAATTAAATTAAATTATCTCCTAAAGCCAATGTACTAAGGAATTAAATTTATTTAATTTAATAATGCTTTTACTTTAATTAATTGAATGTGATTATTTAATTAATTGAAATATGCATTTGATAAGTTCATATCTCATCTTATTAAATTAAATAATCTCTTCAAATCTTCTCTTTAGTTCTAAAATGGCAACTCTAAGTGAACTATCTCTTGAATTGGAATTAATTTAGTCAACTTTTTCTCACACTTATGTGAAGCTTAGTTAACTACTCATCACACTCTTATCTAAAATAGTTAACTTCACCTATACAAGGAAGTTTCCATTTCAACTGAATCTTCTCTTTGATCTTAACCATTCATCCCAATTAATCTTGATCCTTGATGGATTTTAGGAATTCTATATAAGAGGCTTCTAATTCCTCATTATAGGGTTAGAATTTGAATTGCATTTTAAATGTCATTTAGCTTAATATAATGCATACATATAGATTAAATGCTTTTTCTTATTTCTAAGATTAATTGTATCTCACATTTAGATTAATTGCACTTTCATTTAGTTGCATAAAATCCTTCATACTAAAAGGTCTGGTTTCCTACTTCTCAGTGTGAGAGAAAATATGAAAAATCCTTCTAGTTAGAAGGTGACAAGTCACTTTGTTGGACTTCTCAGATGGACAATTTGATTTTCATTTCAAGATGATCTCTCAGGTAAAGACTATGTTGAAGTGTATGTGAGGATCGAAGGCCCCCAATTTTGCATATACCCCTTTCAGCTCTACAAAAAAAAATAGAAATGACCACTTTGATTAAAAGATTATAGCAAGATCCCTGAACCAAACAACAAGAAAATATGTAATCCCAGTTGAGATCAATGTCTAATACATTGGATATTTGAATCATAGGAAATGTAGAAAAGGAATAGAAATTTATGAAGTAACCTATATCTATAAAATAATGTCTTACAACACTTCATAATAGTGATTCACACTTGGCCTACTTATCAAAATCTACATGTAATACTAGTAGATCCATTATCTCTATCAAGAAAATTAATCAATATATTAGATTGAAGCATGAAAGATGAAAATGTATTTCACAACAAGAAATTGAAAATGAATGGAAACTTTATTTATTACATTTCAAAACCCTATTATCTCACAAAAATGGAGAGAACCAAATTTGAAGCTCTTTTCATTAAAACCCTATTACTCCTCATTTACAATCAATACATGAATCACAAAGAAAAAACAACCAAATATTTAGCATTAGATTCATAAATATTGTCTAAGAAATATACAAAATGTTGTTTGTATAATGATAAAATGTTGATAATGGTGGAATCATAGCAATGGAGACTTGCTCAACCCATTGGAACCAACCTTAAACAATGGAAAGGAAGAAGAATATGTAGGAGAATGGAGATGCATCAGATTTTATCTGTCAAATATACTTGTCATCTTCATTTTTTATCTTCCTTAAATCCAAATCCTCTCTCCTCTCTCCTCAACTAAAAAACCAATATGATTTTCATCATTTTGCACAACAAACTTAGAAATATCTTCAACAAATGATAAAAAATCCTCTTTGAAAGGAAATTAGACCTTCCTATTGTAATATTTAAAATGTTACAAAGAAGAAGCATAAGAAACTATACTACTTCCTACATCATTACATACACCTCAAAATATAGAAGTAAACATGTAAAATCAAAAAGAGTTTAAACTACTCAAAAAGAAAAAACTAATGCAAACCTCCTAACATCACTAAGTGTTGATGATGTTGTTATTGGAATATGGTTGCTCACAAATCCTACAACATAACAATGGGCTAAAGAGTGCTTATGAAATTGAGATGAAATAGACAGTTGACGTTCAATGTAAGATGAAGGGCTAGGATTTCTCAAGATCAATGAGGTGTCCATGAGGTGGAGGCCAAGTTTACTCCATGTGGATTAGGGTTTTGACCATTCAAAGTGAGAAAGATGCTCACACATGTGTAAGGGGTTGGAAGCTCAAGGTTTCCTCACCCATGTGTGAGCATCTTTGGTTCACATGTGAAGGGGGACAAACATTTAAGTGTGTAAGAGTCACATGTCACATGTGACTAGGGTTTTCTAATCCTTTGATTAGGATTGTGCAAATGATTAAGGATATGATTAGTTGGAAAACTAGGATTAATTAGTGGGTAAGTGGATTGACCTAGGTTAGAAGGATGGGCTAGGTGAAGGTTAAACTTAGAAGCCATGTGCTCAAATAGAATTAAATATAAATTTTAATTCCAAGTAGAACTAAAAGGGTTTAATTAAGTAAAATAAATCATTTACTTAATCAAAGTGAAAAATTAAGATGCAAGTGGGATGAGGGGAATAGGCTAGGATTAAATAAATGTAAATTTATTTAAATCAAGGATAGGGGATAAAAATTAATGTAATTAAATAAATGCAAATTTATTCAATTAAAGGTAGGATGAGGTTAAAATTAAATAAATAATAAATATCTATTTAATTGGTCAAGATAAGGGTATTTTTGCTCAATTGGACAAATTTAGGTGTCTAGATTTTTCCCCTCATTGATATAGCATTAGTAATGTTATATCAATATATATATATATATATATAGTGGATTGAAGGATTAGACTGGGAGGATAATGCCCTGGTCATGGAAAGATGAAGAAGGATGACAAGGGTGGAATGGTATGCCGCCTTAAGAGGATATGTGGGTTAGGAGAACACGAACATTCTCTTGAAATGGATAGGAGTATGGGAGGGAGTTGAAAATGATAAGATTGATAAAGTTATTCTTCAATGGTGTGAACAACCTAATTTTGATATTGTATTCAACACTATGCACCAAGGTATGAGGAACCAGGATGAAAATGTGTCAAGTATGTGATAAAAAGGGGTCTAATACAACCATATGCCTTATGAAACCATGATATGGAAGACCATGATTCCTTGGGACAATAGGATGCAAAGACCATAATACATGCAAAAAATACTAATACATACAAGTACCAAGCAATCATGAATAATAAACCAAAAGAAAACCAAATTTTTTCTCCTAGTCAAGCTGAAAATTGATTAATGGATTGATTGATGATTATTGATTAAGGATGAAAAAGTTAATGATAAGAACAATGCACATCAGAGAATTGGGAAGGAATTATCCCATGATAATGTTCAAATGTGGTCAATAGATTATCAGTTTATTGGGTCAAATTGATTAATTGATTAAGGATTGATGTACAAGATTGCAAGATTGGATTAATTGGATTAGTATTGATTGAACATTGATTGGGATTTTTTAATTTTTTGATTTTTTTTTTCCAAATTTTTTGATTTTCTGGAGATTGTGATGAATAGATTGAATTGAAATACAATTGGAAGAATGAATTTTGATGAGATTGGAAGAATTATTTTGATAGGATGAAAAGTGATTAGAGTAGAAGATAACATGATTTGATGTGGAAGAATTAGAAGAAGGGAAAATTGATTGAATTAGATGATAAATAAATTTGATTGAATTGACTGGAAGAATTGGATTGAATTTGATATGAAAGGATGCATGATATAGTAGATTGAGAACAATGATAAGGGAGAACTAAGGAATGGTAAATGGGTGAATTGAAAGGTGAAATAATATGGGAGACCAAAGGATATGGTATTGGAAAATGGGGAGTCGACGACCATGTTTCAAAGGAGTTAAAATGCCCTATACCAAGGATAGGAAAATGGAAGGAAATATGGTGTGGGCATACAAAGCATGCATGGGTTTTGTTGTTGTACCTCTAGTATTGATCATGAGCATAGGTATGAAAATAGAATGAATGTGAGATATAGGAGGGAGGGTATGAATATGATATGGATACTAATATGAAGGATATGGATGAAATGTGGAACATGAAATGTAGAAAATGTATGGGATAATCAAGACCAAAGATATATGAAAGGAGAATGGAAGTATGTAGGATTATGGATGGAGGATAATGAGGATATGAACATGAAAATAACTAGGGGAGATAAGATATGTATAGAATTTCAGGATAAAAGATGTGAAAGGATGATTGATGATATATAGAAATATGGAATATATGTAAGGCAATGTAGTATGGATGGAACTTGTCCCCAGTGTAGAGTGCAAGTGGAAGGATAAGTGAATGGCTAGATATATGAATTCTAAAGATGGTGTATACATGATAGGGAAATGAAGGGAGGACTTGAGCATCTATTTACATGGATGGTATCCTTGATATTTCTTCTTATGTCTTTTTCTTTGTTATTTTCAAGGAATTTTTAACTATGTTCTCATACATGTTGGTAGGATAGTGAAAACAAGGATGAAATGAGTTGGGAAATGGAGGATAGTGAATTATGAAAAATTTTGGATTAAGGGGGTGAAATTTTTGGGAGGAACACATGGTTGATGGATCCTAATTGGAAGACTTGTGAATGAGTGGATGAAGGAAGTGGAAAGATCGTCATTTACACACACCTTGAAGGGTGATGGAAAGGAGGAAATTTTGGAGGATATGTAGGAGAAAGTTTGAATTTTGGGATATAAGGTCCCAAAATGGATGAAGGAGATGATGTATTTAGGATGGTATATTTTGCGACATAAGGACCCAAAATAGAGTTGGTAAATGGAAGTTTTGAGGATTTATGGATGAAGGAAGCCTTTGGATTAGCGAAATTGGATGCCATTTTTATTTTTTATTTCAGATTCATTGCTTCATTAAGTAGCTTTGGAATCCACATAATTTTTTAATGTTTCACTTTGAGCCTTTGTGGCATTCTAATTTTTTCTTTCTTTTGGATCATATTTTTCTTTTCTTGAACATGTCGTTTAGAGGGGACATATTGATCCTTGGATTTTTGCAAATTTTTGGCTTCATTCACTTTATCTTTGGTATCCAATTTGCTTCCATTGGCCATGGTATTGGTGTATGAAGATAAATGATATGGAGATTTAATGGATAAATTTATGGATGGTGAACATTGGAAGGACTTCAAGGACATGTGCCTTTGTCGATCTTTACTAGGATCATGAGGGGATGAAGTGGAAGAATTGGATAAGGTAGATGGATATATGTAAGTACCCAAAATGGATGGAAATGAGGAAGAAATGGGAATATTGATATAAAGGCCCAAAATGGACTTGGAATATGGATGATGGGAACATTTAGGTTTGGATGGAGGAATTTTGGATTTGGAAAGAGTTGAAGGTATACCAACATCTTGAGACTATATTTATTCAATGGGATACTTATCATTTTCAATACAAGATGTGAGTCCATGTATATGGGGTGCATGAGTGGATTGGATAGCTGTGATAGGATCATGTTATCCACTAATGTGATCACCTCAACATCTGAATGCTACATATTTTCTATTAATTTTCTAGCATTCCCACCCTATCACCAAATGAGTGCCACATCATTAACCTCCTATTGGGTACTTGGGGCCCACCATGCCACATTATGACCTCTCACATTTTCACATCTCTAACACTATTTTCTTGCAAAGAAGCATGATTAGGCCAAATATTGCCCCTATCCAATCACCACCACCGGGTCCTGCCACTCCATGCCACCATTTTTAATTCTTGCATCTTTGTCTCCAAATATTGTGAGAATGCAATAATGGGACACTTTTCCACTCACCCACCTGGCCTACCTCAAATTATGTGTCACTTGGATTCTTTCTATTTTCTAACCTATCACCACTTGTCATATTTTCATTCATCTGCATGGTTGACATGTCATCATATGTGTCATGTTGACTTCTGATTTGATAGAATTTAAAAAACCTTTTGAAGAGGAAAGCTATCTAGGAATTAGCCAAAAACCACAATATACAACCCAATACAAATCAAAAATACCAACTGATAAGACCCTACAATATCTTCTTCTCTTTGAATCTACAAAATTCAGGTGGGTATACCTAGGAATTTACTCTCTCTTTCTTTATATTTCTCAACTATCAACATAAAATCCCCTATATCAAATAATTGGCCTTAATTCTTCTAATTCTAGGACTATAAGAGAGATGATAAATAGCTAATCCATCAAACCCTAAAACTCCATGAATTAAGTATAGTTTCACTTTTCAAATCTTTAGTAATAAAACTTAAACGGTTGATTTATAAAAGATTATACCATATAGACATTCCAAACTATGTCAAATTTAATGGATGACTAGTGCTTTATCTATTGGGCTATTATCTCATAGGAACATGATATTTACTATTAGATCTATCTTAACACTTTGTGAGGAGCATGTCAATATTCAGTTCTAGATCTCATTCTTATGAAAATCTTCATTGAAAACCAAAGAATTCTTCCAACTTACATCAAGAATTTACATAATCCATTAGATTATTCAAAAAATCTAAACTAAAATATAATTCAAAATGAATAACAACTGAGACTCTAAACTCTTCTTTCAAATCTCAAAGAATTAATTGGTAATGAAAGAAGAGACACGATCTAAAATGTATAGCCAACTTTCTGCATCTTTGTATTACTTCTTTAAAAAATATACAATTCAATGTCAACTCCTATTAGAGACAAACTCAATTGATGAGGAACTGTTAAATCTTACTTCTTTCATCTTAACTTTTGAGAAAAAAAATATATAGTATATGTGGACCAACTCAAAAAATGAACAAGACTTGTTCAAAAAAGTGATTCTCTATCCCTTCTCTAACCTTGGGAACTCATTTATATAGCATGAGTTGCAACAAGCTTCAATCCTAGAGGGAAAAGGATAGCTATCCTTAAGGAAAAACAAAAGGTTGCACAAGAGACAAAAAAATGTCATTATCCTTATAGAATGAGAAAGTTGAAAAAAATTTGTGGCATTTTTGCTTGACAACAAAGTAGTTTTTTCATCAACTGCTTTGTGGTGGGGTAGGGGCATCTTCCATTTTGTCTATTTCATGTTTCTCCATAATTTCTAATGAGTTTTCTTCTTGATCTTTTTTAGAAAGCGGGGCCACCTTTTCCTCTTTTGTTCTACCCTAGTCTAATTCTTTTGCCTCTTCAATTGATGATTGGATGTCCTTTTCCTTAACTATTTCTAATAATTTTCCTTCAACTTCAAGTGCAAGTTGTGAATCTACCCCATCTATTTCTTCCATGGTTACTTGAATAGCATTGTTAACTAATTATTTCTCCTTTGTAGCCATGGATTGTCCATTGATTCCTTCTCAGATGTCACCTATAAAACTAATGAGGCCGAAGGATATTGAGCCATACACTTATTAAAAATAGTGTCATCTAGCTAGTTGAAATTGAGAATTTCTTTCTCTCTCTACAAAATATATTTTCCAAGTTTCTTTATTTCCTCAAAATCTTGGTAGAAAGAATCAAAGATTATCTAGACATTAACTACTCATTATTTATTTTAATTCATTTCCTCATTCCTCTTTATCTTTAGTGTTACCAAGGCCTTTTACCACATGAGGAAAAAGATCAAAGCTTCTACTGAGATACTTGGAAAAATATGTTCTCGTCCTTTTTTGTAGCATTTCCCTCTTAAGATCTAATCCTAGTAGACCACTTTCTTGGTTATATGTTCTTTCAATTTGATCATCAATTTTGTCAATAATAGTAAAACATAGAGAAGTGGTATCATCTTCTCTATTGATCCATTTTCTTGAAATTTGTCTCAAAGTAACATCATTATTCTCCAATCCTTTCCAAATGTCTACAAACCTTGATATTTCTAGGTGGAATAGAGGCCAATTTATTCTATCAATTAGAAATAAGATTGTATCCCTAACCCCATCCGCATATTGCACTTGCACCTCTACTTGAGCTTCCTTGAGTTTAGCATTTTCTTCATTTAAGTCACCTGTAGTATTGAATTCTTGATGTTGAGTTGTATCCAAGATTCTAACAATAGGCCCAGTGAGAGGAGGTGGAGCAGCGGAAGTTGCAATCATGAGTTGGCTAGACTTTTCCTCCATTTTCCTCTTTCCTTGTTTCATCTACAAATTTGAGATGGTTTTCTCCATTTCATTGATTTTCCTACTAACACTTTTTGAAACTTAGTGTTAAGATCAAGAAACTTATTTTTATCTTTCCTAACTACCACCACACCAAATTTAGCCACTTCTTTATTCATGAGAACAATTTTCTTACTATCTACATCTATTACTCTGTATAATACCAAACTTCCAGTATGTTATTCATTTGAAGCTTCTTGGAGTCTGGAATTATCATTTTTCTAAATTAACCACATAACTAGGGCCTTATTATCATCATTGTATTTTACCCCTTTATGGGCTTCCTTGACCTCCTCTTCAGTATTGAATTTGGTGTCCTTTTCTTTCCTGATCATGGCATAAAAAACCATTGTATTAGCAATGTCCCATTCAGGTAATATAAGAACACTTGAATCCTTCAACAATTGTCTTCCCCCCTATAGGCTTACCTGACTAAAATTTTACATCATCTCAACCTTAATCTCTTCTTCAATTTTAGATTCCTATCTATTAGGTTGCTCTAACTCTTCTTTTTTTCATTTTGCCTCAAAATTGGAAATGTTGGTTCTCCACAAAAATTGAATGAATGCCCTAGATCTTACAAAATAATCATCAATCACAAATTTTCTAGTAGCCTTATCTATGATAGGGTCCATATCCCTCCCCTTGTATTCCTCAAAAGTAAGGTCTAAGAGTGGTATTGGGGGTTCTTGAGGTATTCCCTCATCTATCCCTAAGGTTTTTATTAAAACATCATCTTCGCCTCCCATTTGTTTTAATTTATCCTTCAAGGAGTCTTCATTATCAAAATGTATAGGAGTTTGAGAGGGAGATTATTGTTCCATCCTTATTTAAGATCCCTCATCTAACCTTTTCTTCTTAGTTGATGGTTCTAAAGGTGGGCTCTCTGAATGTTGTCTTTGGTAAACTAGCATAGGATATGCCCCTATTTTCCTAGGAACTACATATCATGCTTTTCTTTGGAAGGTGTATTTCTCTGGACTAATGACAACTTTATTTACCATCCTTCTCTCCACCTTCTTGGCTTGATCTAGATATGCCTTTATCAATGCCTCCTTTTTCTCATTCAAGGTTTACATAATCCCAGTGAAATATGTCATCAATTTATTTACTTTATCTCCCCAACATTTTTTGTTAGCCAAAGGATCATATTTACTATCCAAAGAATTAACAAAGTCTATAACTCTACTAAAAACTCTTAATTTTCTTTCTTTACTTCATGTTCTTGTAAAGCAAACTCATTTCTAATTATATCCTTAGGATAGTAAAATATGTGATTATAAGATTTAGCCTTAGTTCTTTCTTTAAATATTTCATAAAATCCTTTTGGATCTATGAACCAAGAATGGGATTGAGTCATCAAATATTTATCCAAAAACTTACCTAGGTGTCTCCATCCTCCCTTGATTATCACAAAATGGTGGGCAACTATGAATCTTGGAAAAATTGTCCCCCTAGATCTTCTCACCAATTCTCTCTCTTCAAGCCCTTCAATTTTCCATAAAAATTAAGCAACTCCTACCTTTAAGGGTACTTGGTAGGGAAAGACATGGGGCTTCCCTTGGAAGCCATATACTCTAAAAATAGTAGAGACTAAATATGGAATGATATCTACCCAATTGTAGCTAACCTTCAAACCCTTAGCATGATCTTTAGGCCTAATCAACTCCAGTAAGGGTTTAGGAATTTGAGGGTTGTCTTGAACTAACAACTTCCTCATCTTAAATGCAAAATTTTGATCAAAATAGACAAAACTAGAATTAGTGACTTCCCAAATCATATCTGCACTCCATACTTGGACTTATAGCTTTTCACCATCCCTTTCTCATTCTAATTTCATGTCTTTTCCAAAGATAGAAACACCTTTAAACAAACACATGTATATGAGAAGAGAGTACCAATCAAAGGGTTTGTCAACCTTACCCTTTCTTATGCCAATTAACCCATTATGTATTTCTTCAGCTAAATGGGAAGAAAAATCAAATATAGATCTCATTCCATATTGTAGAATGTGTGCCATCATGAAAACTAGGGGTTTTGGGACATGCTCTTGTTCATCAATGCCTAAAATCTTACAGAGGGAAATATATAGAGCCTATGCCCTAGGGTTGAAATATTTTTTCAAGAGGGGCTCGAGGGTAGAAGGTGTTACCAATGTCATATGGCCTATCTTGACAAAATTATTTTGCAATGGTCCACCTTGAAGGTATACTCTTTGTGCATCATATCTAGCCTGGAAGTCATCAAAGTCAATCTTCTCATATAGAGAAATGTTGGGGTTCAACATAAAGACTTCTCTAATTACTTTAACTATCACTTTGAACAAATTATCCCCAACATAGTTCTTCGCAACCTACAATACATGGTCATATCTCTTGGCCAACATTATCAATAGATTGACATCCATAAAAATACCTAGCACAATAAACTTTCCAATGTCAAATTCCCAGACATTGTTGAGTGGTGTATCATGATTCCTTTGTGAAAACCATTTTTTGAATAAATCCAAGACACCCATTGATGTTTCTACATTTCTCAACCAATTGCCTTTATCATAGAGTCCCTCATCAATCTTCAACCTAGGGTCTTTTGGAACCAATTCCTTACCTTTATTCATTTCATTTGTAGAAGTGGGAAATTGCTCTAGGAAATCATCCTAAACATTCCTATGTTGATAATTTATTTTCCCAGAAGATTCCCTTCAAGGAGGCATCTTTACAACTTTAGAAATTCAAACAAGAAAAGTTTCAAAAACAATGTTTGAACACTTACAATCTTCTGATCATAGCAAAAACTACCTCAATCACAACACTTTGCAATCTGAAAATTCAATAACTCAAGCTTTGTTCACTCTACTTCAATTTTTCTTGCATTGTACCAAATGAGGAACAAACCACACCTTTTATTCAAAATTTGTTCTCATAGGAAAAACCTTAATTCACCATTAATGCCTATAATAGTCAGATTATGCATGTAATGCAAGAGATTTGAAAACTGACTATTGATCTAAATGAAATATGAAGGTTGTGATTTAAATTTGGTATTGAGTCTTTTTCTTTGTTAGGATACATTTCATTTCCTCACTTTGTCACTTCCGTTAAACATTGTGCACCTCAAACTAGTGAGATAGTGATAACCCTTAGTTAGCTATGCATCAAATGACCAAACATAACCATGGCTTCCTAGTATTTCTTTTAGATGATTGTTTGACTAAGGACACATAGAAACTACTTGCTTTGTCACTTTTTTAAAACTTGAGCATATTTTCATAGTGATGAAGCAACGATTGTAAATCCCTCTTTGATCAAAAGATATGGGAGTTTCTAGTTCCATTCCTTATGTGTGGCCCACAAGGACACATGTCATCATGTCATAGAATCTCTTTGGTTAACAACCTTGCTATTTCCTAAAGCATGAAAGAGAGGGTTGCTGATCTCTATTTTAATCAATGGCTGGGAACAACACCTCGTTATTGCATAAAATAAACCAACGGGCAATCACAACATGCCACTTGTGTTTTATGATGGCATTATTTCCTCATAGAAATTGTAAGCTACCTAGTCCCACCTAGGCACATGTCAGTTCCTCACTTTTTCACTTTGGTCAAACATCGTGCATGTTGAACTTGCAACAATATGATGATCATTGATTCTGTCTCTAATCAATGACTGGAGATTTTATATACTTCTCAACCCTTTTGAGACCCATAGGAACACATGGAAACTCCTCACATTTTCATATTTCTTTAAGCTTTAGTACTTTCCAATAGTGAGAATGAGGCAACCTTTGATATTTAATTTTATCAATAGCCAGGAAGTTACTAAGAAATATGCTTGACCTGAGTTGAGAACTAATCATGAAATGAATGTTGGCATATGATGACAAGACATTCTAGAAGTCTTTTACAAGCCTACATTGTCCACATGTTAATATATCCCTATGTCATATTTTTTAAATCGTGAACAACTTTTTTCAATGACAAAGTGACAAGCATTGATCTTCATAGGATCTAAGGTCTGAGATTAAACATGAGGATTATTGCATTTCTTTGGTCCCACTGAATAGGTGCTAAAATATCACATTGTCACATAAAATAAAAAGACAAAATCTTCACAAAATGACAAAGTGAGAGTCATAAATCTAAGGTAGATTGACAATTGTTGAGACTAGCTTGTCACTTGGGTTAACCAAATATATTTAACTAGTACATAAAATAACCAGGATGCAACCACAGTTAGAGTAAAACTAGGAAATTTTAAAGAATTAACCCGATTCTTTGAAAAATAAAACCTAGCAAAGGAAATAACCATATCAAAAGATTTTAAAATAATATGAGGATTTTTTAAAACATTCTCATTTGTATTTAGGATTTATTTTAAACTTCCATCCCTCTTTCAAAGGATATGACTGTTGAAATTCAAGAACATTTCAAAACAATCTGAAATAATGGGGCTTAAAAAGGAGGTGCTTGTTAGCATGAATGATGATGGTACTACATTGGGAGAGTATCCTAAGCATTGGAGAGTATTGGAATGTTGCATTCATGATTGTGTTTGTCATTGATGTCAATATTGATGTCGACATAGCAATAAGACTGTAAAGATTGCCAGAGCAACAAACAAAGATCTTAGTTGTACGAACAATGTTTTGATTGTCTGGTGATGCGTAGTCATGGACATGTTTTGCACCATGTCTTGATGACTTGGTTGCATGCACAAATTCTAAGTTGAAGATGTATGGAAGTTATTATTAATTATAGAGAGCAATATAGAAACAGAGTATTAGGAAAGAAATTTCTAATATTTCTTGGCTATCTTACATCTAAGATGTGATGAAGAGATGCATAGTTAGTTAGTGAAAGAGGATAGTCTATTGGTGACATTAGCAAGTGTGCAAGCCCTAGTATCACATGTGTGAAGTTTTATATAGACAATGAGTTGATAATGCTACTATAATTGTAATTAATTAATTATCTTATTATAATTAATTGGGAAAGCCTCAAGGCTAACTCAAGGAATTATTGTGAAGATATGGTATAAAGGAAAGATGTTTTCCTTGTTTGTAAGAGTATGGAATGTGAATGGAGCATGCAAAGTGATCAAGGAAGTGTGAAAAGGAGCATAATGTATATTAAATGCGAGTAAATGATCAATGGGGTTATTGGATGTGAATTTTGTGATCTAATTATAAGATCAAAAGGAGAAAAATTCTAGTTGATAGGACAAAGAAAGAGGAAGGAGTAGTACAATATAATTTTATTATTATATAAGTTGTAATACAAAGATCATTTGGATAGTGGGTTAATTGGTCTTCAACTTGAAGTTGTTTGGGTAGTGGTCCAACTATCTTCCACAACTCCTAATGGGATTGGAATCTCCTAACAGGGATTCAACATCTCCTAACAAGGACTCATATGTATTGAATGTTGTTATAGACTCATAATAGGGAATATTTATATTAGTACATCATCTTTTGGGTACAATCCCCATCGAGCTTTTCCCTCTAATCAAGGGTTTCCCTAGTTAACATATCTAGTGTTATTGTGCATGAGTATCTTGTTTTGGTTTTTGATTATTGATTATATTACTCATATGATTAAGTTTATTTAAAGATGATAATTGTGTTAATAGTTAGATAACTGATTCACCCCTCTCCTCTCTCAATTATATTGGTGTATTGAATGATGATGCTTCCTATATGGGGGCGTATCTGTGATGAGTTGAGTCATTGAGGACTCTTGGTATTTGATTCTAAATAGTATCATTGGATACTCAAGCTAGTTGAAAACTTGGAGTAGTATATTAACAATTGATATATTGACATATTAAGACCTTTGACAATTATGTCAATGGGGGATAATATGCATGAAAAACATCTCCTAAGTAATGGGAGACAAGAACTTGTATCTGAATCAGAGAGAGATATCTATTTAAGGATATTTAGAAAGATTGATGTAAGGAAGTGAGATATCTCTTTAGGAGATATGCACCTGATGTATGGTGAATTTGTTTAGTGTAAACAACTATTTTTGATTCTAAAGAAGAAGAAGAAGAATATAGCAGTGTTCCAGAGGTTTTTAGTTTTGATTAATCAAGAGGATTTGAGAAGATGACAATAATAGTAGTAGAAATAGAGTACTATCTTGGTATTCTTGGAACTTAGATGTTTTTCATCTATGTTTCCATCAATGCCAAAGGGGATATTGCTAGCATGAATACTAATGATACTACATTGGGGGAGTATCTTAAGCATTGGAGAGTATTGGCATGTTGCATTCATGATTGTGTTTGTCATTGATGTCAACATGGTAGTAAGTATATGCAGATTTCCAAAGTAGAAGACAAAGATCTTAGTTGTATGAATAATGTTTTGATTGTCTGGTGATGCACAGTCATGGACATGTTCTGCACTATGTCCTAATGACTTGGTTAAGTGTGCAAAGTCTAAGTCAAAGATATACAAAAGTTATTATTGATTTATAGAGAGTAGTATAGAAATAGAGTATTGAGAAAGTAGTTCCTATTGTCTGTTCACTATCTTACATCTAAAATGCAATGAAGAGATGCACAATTGGTTAGTGATAGAGGACAGCCTATTGGTGACATCAGAAAGTGTGCAAGCCCTAGTCTTTCATGTGTGAAATTTTGTATAGGTTGCGAGTAGACAATGCTATTGTAATTGTAATTAATTAATTATCTTATTATAATTAAATGGGAAAGCCTCAAGGCTGACTAAAGGAAATATTTTGAAGATATGGTATAAAGGAAAGATTTTTTCCTTGTTTGTAAGAGTATGGAATGTGAATGGAGCATGTGAAGTGATCAAGTTACTGAATATGAGTAAGCGTTCCAAGGAATTATTTCATGTGAGTTTTGTGATCTAGTTACAAGATTAGAAGGAATAAAAGTCTAGTTGATAGGACAAAGAAAGAGGAAGGAGTAGTACAATACAATTATATTATTCTACAAGGAATAATATAAAGATCATTTGGATAGTGGGTTCATTAGTCTTAACCTTGAAGTTGTTTGGGTAGTGGGTCTAGCTATCTTCTACAACTCCTAACAGGGTTGGAATCTTCTAAAAGGGATTCAAATTCTCCTAACAGGGACTCATGTGTACTATATGTTGTTATAGACTCCTAACAAGGTGCATCATCTAACAAGGAATATTATATTAGTACATCATCGTGTGGGTACCATCCCCACTGAGATTTTCCCTTTGATCAAGGGTTTCCCTATTTAACATATATGATTTTATTTTGCATGAGTATCTTGTCATGGTTTCTAATTATATTACTCATATGGTTAAGTCTATTGAAAGATGATAATTATGCTAATAGTTGGATAACTAATTCACCCACACCCCCCCCCCCCCCCCCTTAGTTATATTGGTGGACTATATGTTCTAATAGGGCTAACACGCCATCCTCCTGCATTGATCAAAATTACACATTAAGAACCAACCATGATTGTGCACCATGCACACATGATCCTCTCATCAAAACCAACTATTAAGAAATGTTACTTAGTGACCCTATACATATTAAAATAGTTTTATATGCCACTACCTAGTAAATGTAGGATATATCTTATAACATATAAAACCTAACCTCTGTGAATGACACCCACTTCAATCGTATGATGACAAAAATACTTTATATGAATGATGCTCCTTTCTTCAATGACTTGGCTCACCCTCAAATCCTAAGAAAGAATTTAAAATGTGGTCTCCCCACACCCATATCAAACTTTCAAAATGTGTGCTTGTAACAAATTGGTTAGGATTGTTATGCATCTTATCTAACTAGAAATGGAATCCATCTAATTTGGAATGGATCTTTGTGTTTAGTGAAACATCACACCAAATAATCACATGATCATCACCATTTATTCCCTTGGAATGGATTTGAACCTTCCCCATGTATGCACTAAATAGGGATTATTTATTTAAGACTTTCAATAGCTTTCATTATCTTTCATCTTTGAACTTGTCGCTCAACATATCTAATATTTACCCCCCTTTTGAAAATAAATCCTCTATTTTAGATTTCCCTCTAGTTGGTACACATGAGTATGTAGGGGATAAAATTCATGAATGGAGGCCTCTACATTGTCTATAGTTACTTTAGGCTATTGAGTGCACATCACAATTCTCATCTTTTACCTCTTTGGAAAATACTATGATAATGGAGTTCTAAACTTTGATTATAGTTATGGTAAGGATGAGACACAAGTGTTGACCTAATTTAGGCTCTATCCAATGACATAGAGCTCTCAACACAAAATTTCATGTAATTGGTTTACATAATATTTTCCTAGAACTGGTCATCATCGAGTCTAACTAAAACAAGTGTGGGTTTCATGACTCCTTTGGTAGGTTTGAATTCCCTCCTTTATTGTTTATTGTGATTCCTTTGCCAATTTTTTTCCATTAATAAAAAAAACCAATTGTACATTAATAACTAATACCTCACCTTTGAGAATAAATTGAAAATATGGGAATTATTGACATCTCCATGCATATCCATATTGAACTAATTCAATTTGGAGTATTCTAAAAAGCACTTGGCCCATGATTTGAAATGTGTTTCAATTTTTTTCTCATACACATGAGTTTCACTACAAGAAATCATAGCAAAATGTTAACAAGACTTGCACACATTTACTAGTGACTAGTATATTTTGCCCAATCCTTTTTTTTTTCTTTGTGTGTTGTCATTCCACACTAGAGATAATAACCTACTAACTCTACCAATCGTGAGTATTATAATCCATTTATCAATGAATCTAAAAAATGAAGATAAATGAAACAATTTATTTATTTTCATAATTTCTCTTGAATTTAGGATCCACCTTTTGATGCAGAGTTCATAGCATATTGTTGCATGAAAGGTCTTAGATAATGACTTCACTAGAAAATCTATTATTTGAATGGATCCAACACTAATGATCTCTCTCCAATTCTCTAAAATAGTAATTCTCCAAGGTATATTAATTTCTCATTATCACCATTTACCTATGCAATCTTATCAAAATACCAGTTAACTTAGACATTGAGAGCATAACACATATTGGAAAACCTAGAGAGTGCATTCATTCATTTGTCTCTTCCCAAGAAGCTTTATAATAATGTGAAGATCCTTTCTAATCAAAGAATCACCCTCTTGAACCCACATATTAAACCCTGTAGACACATACTGGTAGGATGGAGTAGATGTCTTTTATCGTGTATTGTGTGTATCATCCCACACATTTTTTTGAAAGAAAATGATGACATGTGCAAATTGAATGCATTATTGATCTTCGTTACAAGTTCATCAATTTAAGATGCAATATCTTAACAAGATAAGTCAGTCATAAAGTGGCCTAGCTAAAAAAAAAATCAAAATTATTCAGATGGCCTCTTAAAATGATTTATTTAGCTCATTTCATTGACTGGAATCAAAATTGAGCACTAAAAATCACTTTTCAACCTTTCTAATGACATGTCACCTTGTGCCAAGAGGTCCTCAAACTAGCTTTTAAAACTGATAAAAACACCTTATGTGACTCTGACACTTTGCACACATATTCTCTGACACATGCTCTTTTAGCTTGTAAGATTTCATCTCATGGTGATATCAGGATCAAAAGTCATCTCATGGTGATATCAGGGTCAAAAGTCATTAACTATCAAAGTTATCTTATACAAACTATCTTGCAAGTGAACATTTTAGAAATAGAAAATTGTGTTTGGTTTTGGCTTTGAAAAATAGCCAAATGGTTACTTGGGAACCTGCAACTTGGGAACCTGCAAGTTTGTGATTTGGACTCATGACAAATAACTAGGTAAATTTGGCAAACATGAAAAGTTAACTTTGGGGATTTACAAAACTGGGTACACTGATAGAACAATGATTTTTGCATATGGTATGATATGGAAAAGTGTGCAGATGTATTTATCAAGACTTTAAAATTGGTACACTTGCAATATTTTTAGAGTGGAATACAATGGTGAAAATAGTTTAGGCTTATCTATCATGGATTCAAATTTATAACATCTTGAATAGGTCTCCTGATGAATCTACAAATCTAAATAACAAAAACACCTTAGAAATTGCATTTGGAATCGCATTTGAAAATTAATCAAACATATTCTTCATAGGCTCAAATTTGAAATATAACATGTCTTGACCCAAAGATACAGTAGTGAAGTAATTTTCTCATTTTGATTAGTTGCACAAAGTTATTCAAGGTCAAATAGGGCTTCCCAAAATTTTGGACAAAGTGCAAAATTATGACAAAGATGAACAACCAACTATGTGGAGCTCAAAATCCTATCAAAACAACTCAAAACATAAAACATAGGTTCTTTGATATGCATACTAAACATCCCAAAAGTGGAAGCTCCTAAAACATAACCGGATGCAAGATATTCAATTGTGAAGTAGGCTTCTAAACACTATTTGAGACTTAGGCAAAAATGCAGATCATGACAAGTGCTCAAAACAACACCCCACCAAATGACTCAAAAATTCTAACTAATGATATGAGGTGTATGAAAATACTAATTGAATAGAAATTAACACTTGAAACACATGACATGACTCAAAATGATGACCCATCACAGAGGCATGAAGAACAATTATAAGGGATTATTTTTAGAAAAGTTCATAAATAGGTACTCAAATCCTATTGCAATTTTAAGTCCTACCAAGGTCTCAACATGATCTTAATCTATTTGGATATCCTAGTAATTATTCCTTTGAGCAACCTAGTAATCCATATAGAAAACATATCTCTGAACACTTTACAAACCCCTCCTTGCCATGCTTATCCTAGGCTCTACACCACATCTAAGGGGGCAAAAAATTACCTTTGTCATTAGTTTTGGTTAGTTTTAAGGAATTCCTAAACTAGTAAGTATTTTAAAATATTAGAAAATGACATAGAAGAGAATAATTTTTAAAATATCTGGTGGTCCTCTATCTAGCTAGTTGTGTATGGAGTTTTCTCTCAATTTTTCTATCAAAGTCAAAATCTAGGTAAGAGTGATGGTTTTGAATCCTCGTAGACATGTAATTTTAATCAAAAGGAATCTTCACTTCCAAGTCTTCTCCAAACAACTGATACCAACCATAATAGATATTTTGAAGAAACCCATAAATCTATCCACAAAATGAGGGCCCATATTCTCAACTTCCATTAGCCTTTTATTCTAAACCTCTATTCACAAAATGGGAAATTTTTGTGAGCTTGAACTTTATTATTCTTTCATAGTCAATTCTAAATTGATCTTTATCAGTTTTGGTTGGGACCTAAGTACTTAAACCAAAACATTCTTCAATGAATGACCTAGTTATGACCAGCAAGGGAATTCCATCTAGTTTCCTAATTGTTCTTATTGATAGTTCATAATGCTAAGCTAAAATATTGATGAGTTCAATATCTACAAACATTTTTAGAACTATGATTTTTCATAGGTATAGTTTCCAAGCAATATTTCTAGGTTTCTTCAAAACCTTGTTTTATTAAAAGTACCAAAATAAGGACCTACCATAAACTAGAAGGTTTTCATCCTTACACCTAGTAAACGTACCACAAAATATGGACATAGTTTCAATAGTAAAGGAATTAAGAAACAATTCTAGGAGTGTTTTATGAATAGTATTTCTATGTTTTCTTCTTTATCATTTCTAATAGATACTTCTTTCTTAGTACTAACTTCTTTCTTGGGTTCCATTTCAAAGGAAGATCAAATTCAAGAAAAAGATTTAACTTACAATTTTTGGAATTTGCATATGCAACCACATAGCTTACTTGCTTATTCTCCAAATCCTTCCTTAGCTTGAAGTAGTACTTCATGTATAATTATTTCATTCCTTTAATAAGTTGTTGTCTTTATTTCTTATTTAACTCACTTTTTTTTTTTAGACATTTTGCACAAGTGGTCTGTTCTCCACTTCCCTTACTTGTCATCTCATGCATTCCTACAGATAATGCATCATAGTTTGAGGTACTTAAAATGAATTATTTTCATTTTAAGATTTTCACTAATCATTTTCCTATTTCCTTTCTATGATCTAGCTACCCCTTTTGAAATGAAAAAATTGTCACTTTGCACTACCCACTTAGTAGTATTCCCAAAATAGCAAAATGTTTCCATTTTGTAGTCACCTTGTATTAGTGCATGTGATCTCACATAAAATCACCATTTCACAAGCCCTTCAACATAGCCAACCCAAAATAGAAAAAAATTGCTACTTCATGAGGTGCCTTCCCTATCTTCTTTGAAATAGAGAATTCTTTCTATTTCATAGGTATCTTTGATTTCTTCTTCTAAAATGGAAAAAATATGCTTATTAGGATATTTTTTCAAGGAAGATTTAAAATTCATAGTACAATTTTCATAGGAATTTTCAAGGTCTACTGGGTTCATTGAAGAATTGGTTAATATTAGATTCATGATGCATTCTATGAAGGTGTTGGAAGGTAGTAGGGGTGTGAGGAGATTGATAATAGGTAGGATTATGCATATGATTAGGAATAGGAGCATCACTTACAAAATATCTAATGCCATCTATAATATGAATGAAAAATCCACATGAAAGTCTATTTATGATCTTAAAATATGATTTATTAGGAAACCTTATTTTATATAACCTTGTAGTAACATAATTATATGAAAGAAAAGAATGTAAGGAATGTTGAAAAGTACAATTGGAATAATTATTATATTGTCACTAATGTCAAGCCTATTGGTAAGACAAAGTGCCAAACCTAGTGGAAAGATATTTAGTAAAAGTGTAGAGTGCAATATCATTTGATAATGAAGATGATTTGAAAAGAAGAGATCATGTGATGACCTAGTGAAAGGTTGAGTGTTGAGATGTGTTAAGTATCATGGAAATATAATGGGCACATGATAAGTTAGTCCTTGACAAAATAATATGCTATTCAATAAATATATGAAGTGTAGAAGACAAATGGATGAAGCTAAGAAATAAAACAATTCAAAAGGATAAACTTGACTGGGTATCAATTTTACGTTGTCAATCAAGGAATTGAAGTAGAAGATTAAGGAACTTAAGTAGAAGCTGGGAGAAATAGTTCAAGTCGAGCGCTAGTTATTGCCAAGAAAATGTATGGAGAAGTGTAGTTGTGAGAGAGTGTAGTAATGGTCAAGAGATCATGTTGATATTGAGTGAGAAACTATAGTGTGTGTTGAGTTACAGTATCACCCGGGCAGAAGAACATAGCAATTTCCAAGTGAAAGAAAAAGTTACAGCTCGAGAAAGATTTGATTTTGAAGCCAACACAGTTGAAATTTTGTATTAGTCAAAGAATATGGAAGATAAAGATTGATGAGTTAGCATATTTAATACTTGGGGAGAGTTTTTTACATGATCAAAGAAAAGGATTTGATCAAAATTTTATAGAAAAGAAAGGGGAACAAAAATATGGAAGGATTCCATGATCTAACCTAACCCTAAGATGAATGGAGATGTTTAAGTGGAAAAATATCAAATTGCCTATTTAAGGAGGCACAAGGAATGAATTTTAAGGTTGGTTATTTATTAATTGGTGATATAAAGGAAAATTTATTAAGAGGAGAACAAAAAAGGTGAAGTGTGAAGAGTTTGTGAAGTGTGATTTCTTGAGGAGGTGCCAAGCATATAAGAGATGGAGGCTAGTCAATAAACCAACAGATAAATGAATGGAGATCTAAATTTGCAAAGTGAGTTATAATTTACATATAAAATCTACTATTACATTATATCCATTATATCAATCCAAAATCCTTTAATCAAGGTGACATTCTAATGGAATATTCTAAAGTGCTCTAACAAGGCCACTCCAAACATGGTGATAAATCCTTTAAGAGGGTCACATTTAACATTGTGTTGTATAACGTTTATTCTAAATCATTATAAAAATTGGTGTCAAAGCTTTGGTACTTGTAAATAAATTTTGAAGGGACTCGAGTAAAAGATCAAGATGTATAAGAGAGAGATACCTAAGTTGAACAAGGAAAACATCCTAGCATGGAAGACAAGTTGGAAAAAATACCTAGTGGAGACAAGAATGTGTTAAGAGATGAGGCAGAAAGCTTAAGAGGAAAGTTTGATGACATGAGAATGTAGGAAGGTGAGAATATTGCACAGTATTGTTGCCAAATCAAAGAAATAGTGAATTCTATTAGAGGTATTGAAGGACATATAACTGATGAGACTGTAATAAGTAAGGTATTGAGGACTTTACTTCCTATCTATGCAATCAAATTATTTATTAATCATGAACTAAAACGTACACCTAGTAATGATCTAACCTTGGATAGTCTAATTGGTAGACTTACTATTTTTGAATTATCAATTTTTGATAATAATTCCCCTGCTAGTGTTGAATCCACATTTAAAGCACAACTAACCCTTGATGGATCTAATAAAAATGATACAATCAAGTATGTAGAAAGTTATTGTAGATCTAATGATGACCTTGATGAACTTGAAGCATTGTTGGTAAGAAGACTTCCTAGAGGAAAATAAAATACAAAGATAAACTTCTTATTATCTATTTTACATGTAACAAATCTGGTCATATTGTAGCAAGATGCCCTAATAGAGATGGCAAAGATGAAAGGAAATATTTCAAGTACAAAGGAAGGAGAGATGATAGAAGAAATAGAGGCAAAAGAGACTACAGAGACAAAGGTAAGAAGTCTTGCTATATTGCTATAGAGGATGGTTTTGATAGTAATTTTGATGATCATGATGATGAACTTATTTATATTGTAGTGAAAGATGATTCTGATGAAGATGAGAAAACTTCATTATTGAATTTGATGAAAGATCAATCCCATAGCTCCCAAAAATCACCTACATGTAAACACCTATCATAAAAAGAGACAAGCAAAAGCTATGGAGGTTGGAATTCCTAGATCTATAGATGAGACATTCTTGATGAGCAAAAAGATAAATCTCTATAGTAAAAAGTGAATGAATGTAATAATTACAATGAGAGATCATCCTTATAAAGGAGATCAAAACCCTAATAGGTAACTAACCTAGGTTGCATGATAATAATTAATAAAAGAATTAATTATTACATGCCCAAAGTTTAGCTTAAGTAAGTTACAGATAATAAGTGACTTAATAATTAAATCAATATGATTTAATTAATAAGTAAATACTTTATTAATCCAACACCCCCCTTAAGATAAACTTAGAGAGTAGGTAGAAACCTAGAAACTACTACTAAAAGTAAATTTGGGTCCTAGAAAATAGGCTTGATGAGGCATCCAAGCACAAACAAATCTCTAAAATGAGGAGAAATAGAGAAAACTACGTGGGAAAAACTCTACTTCAAAAAGAGATGGAAATAATGCTGAAAAGAACTAGTGAAGGACTAAAGAAGCCTTCAAACTAGGGAATTTTCCAGAAGATAGGAACAAAAGATGATCATGAAGAACACCACTACAACATGTAGAAGCTATTGGAATTTTGGTTAGCACTCCCCTAAAGATCCATGGCAAGGGCTTAACTGCCTCCTATGTACTATAAGTTGAGTCATTGTATCAGGCATTGATAAATTGGTCTTTTGGTGCAATAACAACCCCACTCTAATAAGTGGCATTAGAGCTTGGTCACAAGTTCAAATCCTTAGACCCTCAGGTAACACTAAGGGGGAGATTGTTGTAAATTTGGTCAGTGCTCCCCTCAAGATTATTGTCAAGGGCTTAACCATCTCCTATGTACTATAAGTTGAGTGGTTGTATTAGGCATTGATAGTTTGATCTTTTGGTGCAATGGAAACCCCACTCTAACAAAAGCTACAAATATCTATCAAAAGTAGCTGCTGATTTGAAGAACCTCCACTAAAATAGAACCTGAGTAGGTAGAGAAGACTATAATCTTTATCAAATCAAGAGGCATACAAAGGTGAACAACTATACTCAAAGATAAATATGAAATGAAACAACAAAGCCTAAAGAGTTGATCAATCAAACATGGAAGGATTGAACCAAAGTAGGAACAAAAAAAAGAGTGTCTCTATGGTAAATGATCCATATCACCAAAATGCATAGGTACTCAGCCACTACATCTGCCTAGTACATAGGAGCACATACTAAATGCATAGTTTACTCCATGGAACCAAGGAAGCATGAGAAACAATAGAAGAACCCCCATGATGTAGACAAGGGTGAGGTTACGAGAAATTGGAAAAGTGGGCCAAAAGAACTACATGTCAAGGAACCATGATCAAGATGTACAAAAGAATATATATGTGTGTACTGATGTGATCAATCTTAGACATGTCATGTGGGTAATGTCATAGAAGGGAAACTCACTAGACAAAGGAAGATGGAAAACTAAGGCAAAACATCAACCCCCCTATTGGAAACATAAGAGGACTAACTGAGAGGGGAGGGGTGAATTAGTTACGACAAAATTATTCCCAAATCTCTTAGATGTCAATATAAATCAAAATGTAAACTCTGATTAAACTAAATTATGTCATTACTCAACAAACACTAAAATAACTTAGCAACTTCTTAACATGAAAATCTTAAGATATTATCTATGATTAATCTTACTTAACTTAGTTGCATATACATAAAATAAATAGCATGAACGCAAGTGACACCAAGATTTAATGTGGAAACCCAATTTGGGAAAAACCACTAGTTGTAACTAGTTATTGATTTTTACTCTTTTGAAGTGAGCCCTATTAGGAATGGCCTTGTTAGAGCTCTTTAAGACACTTCAAATAGAAATACCACCTTGTTAGAGGATTTAAAAATAGTTGTAACCAACTCTGTTAATAGATTTAGATCACCACTACAATGGCTAGAGAGTAATAATGAGATGACCTAATTTCTGATGCAATTGAATTGTTGATTATAGGTCTCAATTTTGGCTTGTATGTACTTGATCCTTTCTCATTAAATGTATCTCTATAGCTCAACAAGGATACTCTACTTATCCTTCTAATTCATTTCCTCTAAGAATTCTCAAATCTTTTGTTATGTTCCACACATTTAATTCTCAACTTAACCTTATATTTATATCTTATACATTGTTAAGTTAGCTTGAATACAACTTAGAATACTTAATATTCATCTCCTCAGTTAGCTAGAACCAACAAAAAAATCAATTGAACTAAATATGCCAAAACAAGAAAATCCTTCGTTAGCTGACCCTGCTCAATAGACACTAACTCAAAATGATTTTCCTATGTTAATCAAGTGAACTCGGTTAACACTCAACTTTTGCAAACTTTCCTTTGATGATCAAGTGAACTTGGCATACACTAACTGGCAATGATATGAAATTTTGTGTAACATTAAAGACAATATACAATTGATCAATTGTTTTCAACGATGGCACTCTAATTAGAGTAGTGCATGTACAATAAGGCACAAGATATGAAAAATCCAAAGAATACAATAATTTATATGAGTATCCTCAGATGACACTACTCAAATTAGAAGTTAAAAACAAGGAAAAAAAACTAAAATGAAAATACATGTGCAATATGGCACTTTATCTCAATGCATTTGCAAGAATGCATGCAAATGATGTCTAAATAGACCAAAAGAGACATAAGGTTGATACAATAGATAGTACAACCCATGCTGAACAATATGAAGCAATGAAATCAATTCCCAGACTTGAAACAACCAAGATATCTACCAGATTGCAAAATTACAAAAAACTAAATAAAATGTGCTTTGTTAGAATCTGGAAACACAAACTAGCATCAATGAAAATAGTACTAAAAGACCTTTCCAATTATATAAATAATTCCCAAATTGAATATCAAATGCTTAAGATATGTATCCTGGAATGCATACTAGAACTTGTAAATTTGACTATATAAACTACCATAAAAAAAGAACCAAAACTAAAAATAACCTACATCACTAGAATGGGCTCGGAACATCTTTCTCGTGACATCTTGTTTGCGAAAAATGGAGTCTGGATGAGCAAGTTACAACCAAAAAACCACATGTCGGTCAAAAAAGACCTTGAAGGGAAAAGTAAAAAAAATTATAGCCTCAAGATTCATGCCAAAATGTCTTAAGAAGTATGCTCAGTAGTATTAGAAATTATATCAAGAAGCATATCAAAAGCTATCTCAGAAATTGTATAGGTTTTGTACCAAAATTTCCTTGGGAAGCATGTTAGTTCTGTACTAAATGTCCTCAAGAAGTGTGTCAGTTTTGTACCAAAAACCATCTCAATTTCCATGCCAAAAAATCTCAATTTACTAAATAAATTGCCATAAAAAAACACAAAAACTAAAAATAACCTACACCATTGGAATAGACTTGGAACCAACTTTCTGGAGATATCTTGTTTGCAAAAAATGAAATCTAAATGAGAAAGTTATGACCAAAAAGCTAGATGTAGGTCAAAAAAGAGCTAGAAAGGGAAAAAAGAAGAACAGAGTACTACCTCCAAATCTATGCCAAAATATCTTAGGAAGTGTACCTACTAGTACCACAAATTACCTTGAGAAGCATGTTAGAAACTATCTCAGAAAGCATACAAGTTTAGTACCGAGATTACCTTGGGAAGCATGTTGGCTCTATACCTAATTACCTTAGGAACCATGTCAGTTGTGTACTAGAAAATGTCTCAATTTTCATGCCAAAAAATATCAATTTTTTACCAAAGAATTTCAATTTTTGTGCCAAAAACTCTCAAATTTTGGGCCAAAAAAATCTTGATTTACGTGCCAAAAAACATCAATTTTTGTACCAATAATCTCAATTTTCATGCCAAAATATCATAAAGTCATCCCCTTGAGAAATGTGCCCATTCCAAGAATATTTCTTTTTTCCTCAATTTCAATTGTGTCCAAATTGAACAAATTCTATATGAAAATAATAGTTTTTGGGCGCTTTGAGCTCAACGGTGAGGTCTGTTTGGGCTTAAAGTGCACGAAAAGGTGACCCCTAATCCAATACAAAAAATAATAAAAAATCATAGATCTTAAAGCCAAGCCAAACCTCTCATAAATAGAACAAGGGCTTGAAGATTTGGAGCTCTGATACCATGTTGAAGTTGATGAAATATCAACTTCATAGCTCCCAAGAATCACGTACATGAAAACATCTAGCACAAAAAAAGAGAAGCAAAAGCTATGGAGGCTAGAATTCCTAGATCCATAAATGAGACATTATTGATGAGAAAAAGAAAAAATTTCTATTATCAAAAGTGAATGAATAAAATAATTACAAAGAGAGGTCACCCTTATAAAGGAGATCAAAACCCTAATAGGTAACTAACCTAGGTTGCATGATAATGATTATTAAAAGAATTAATTATTATATGCCCAAAGTCTAGCTTAAATAAACTAGAGATAATAAGTGACTTAATCATTAAATCAATATGATTTAATTAATAAGTAAATACTTTATTACTCTAACATGCATTAATCTCACATGTGAGTAAGAATGATAGATGGATAATTGATAGTGGTTGCTCACATCATATGACTAGTGATACAAGTAAGTTTGATATGCTTGAATATTATAATGGAAGTAGAATTAAGTTTGGTAATGATGCACAATGTTATGTGAAAGGTAAATAATCAATTGAACTGGATGAAAAGATCAAGTGTAATAATGCATATTGGGTTGATTGTTTGAAATATAACTTGTTAAGTGTAGCACAATTGATAAGTTCAGGTTACAAAATTTATTTCCAAAACAAGAAGGAAAAGATCTACGATGCTACTGGTAAACTAGTTGGAAGTAGAGAGAAAACAAGAGGTAACTTGTTCTATCTAGACCTATCTTAAGATACTTGTCTATTTGCACAATGTGAAGATGTTTGGTTATGGCATAAGAGGCTATGTCATGTGAATTTTGATAACTTGGTAATCATTAGTAAAATGAAGAGAGTTAGAGGGTTACCAAGACTAAGAAAAATTAATAAAGTGATGTGCAAACAATGTTAAATGGGTAAAATGACAAAGTCTAGTTTCAAGAGAAAGACCTATTCTTCTGATGATATTTTGGAGTAGTTCATATTGACTTGTGTGCTCTTATTGGAATACAAGGCTATTATGATGATAAATACTTTATTTTATCTATTGATGAATTTTCAAGAATAATGACTATGATGTTTCTTAAGGAAAATTTTGATGCATTTCAAATGTTTAAGTGGTATCTAGCTAGAGTTGAGAAGGAAATAGGTAAGAGTTTGAGATGTTTGAGATTAGAAAGAGGTGGTGAATTCATTTCAGATGAGTTCAACATATTTTGCAAAGACAAATCAAGAGGAAAATGAGTGCACCAAGGACACCACCATAGAATGGTATAGCAAAGAGAAGGAATAGATCAATTATGGATTGTGTAAGAACATTGATGCTAGAGAAGGATATTTCATAAAAGTACTAGAGAGAGGTAGTTAGTACTACAATTTACACTCTAAACTGTGTTCAAGTGAAGAATGGAACAAAAAAACACCTTTTGAACTCTAATATGGGTATGCACCTAATGTGAATTATTTTGAAATCTTTGGGAGCAAATGTTAGATATTAAAAGATGCAACAAAAGGTAAATTTGATGCAAAAATGATGAAGGTATATTTTGTAGGATATTCCACTAAGAGAAAAGCTTATAAGTATTTAAATTCTAACACTAACAAAATTGTGGAAAGTGCAAATGTTAGAATTGATAAATTTGTAGAGAAAAATGAAGAAGAATGTAAGAAAGCACTTGAATATTATAGAAATATTTTCTATGTCTATGAAGGTGAACCTAGTACCTTACCTAAACTAGAAAGGTGGTTGTTGAGAATTAGAAGTCAAACACTACAAAGGTTTTTAGAAGATTTTTGTCCAACATTAGCATACTTTTGTGCATTAGGCTACATGTGTTGAGTCATAGACTATGAATACCAAATAGTAGATAGAGGAAGCTAAGTTGTAGCTAGAGACAATAAAATATGTTAAACATGTAGAATCTAGTGAATAACAAGAAGACGATGCAAGATCTAAACATGTATTGGAAAAACTATTGACCTTATAGTCAAATCATTTGTCTATTAGTAACTTAACACTTAGTCAATTGGTTACATTGCTACCAAGCTCCATATGTAAAAAGAAGAGTATCCCAAGATTCAAAATGTCTACCGAACATCTGAGATAGAATGTAGTGTAAGTCATGCTTCATAGTTGCTATCAAGCATCACAAGAAAAGTAGTATAAGTCAAGCTTCATAGATTCTATCAATCTCTTCAATGTAAGAAATGAAGGATGTAGTGTTAATTGAGCTCTATAGTGCTACCCAAGCTTATCAGTGTCTACCGATCTAGTAATGTTAATGAAGTGAATGAAGGTAGGGTTGACCAAGCCATGCAGTTTCAACCAAGTATTTTATTATCTACTAATTTCTTCATTTTTTTTGAATCACCAAGTTCTCACTGAGTTTCTACTACTTTGAGTGATCAATGTGAACTAGCACCAATGTCAACTAAGTGCCAAAGTTTTTCGAGTGTTGATAATGTTTTTGATTGTCAGAACATCACCCAAGTGGTCTTTGAAACCCAAGTTATAGTAGTAAGCTAACTTAGTGAAGATTTTTTGAATTAGATATTGTACTCAACTCCAAAAGGTAATTAATTGAATTGGTATATATGTAATACATCTTATCATATCCAAAGTATTGAAGAATAATAAGTAAGAATCAGATGAGTGTGAATTAAGAAGGCTACAAGAAATATAAGGAAAAGTGGAGTCTTATCTATCACACCAAGGTGAGAATTGTATCTCAAAGGAATCTCATTCAAAAATTGAGTTATAGATCAAAGATCAGCCACTAATTCATCCTAATAGGTGCATCAGTCAAATCCTCTAACAAGGTGGACTTAACAATCTTTTTCCAAATCTCCTAACAAAGTGCATACTTCATTATATGTTGGAAATCCTTTCACAAGGTGGATCTAATAGTCCTTATTTCTCCTAATAGGGAAGATCACTAGAAGTGATCAATTATAAGCTTTAATAAGCTAACTTTATGCTATAGTAATAAAGCTTGTGGGTATCATTCCCACCCTAGTTTTACTTTCTATTTTGAAGGTTTATGGGTTACCAAAGATTGTGTCAAGTGTTATGAATGTTTTATTGCCTTCAATATTTCATGCATGTAATTAGTTTAGATTATATTGTAATTTTTTAATCCAATCACCTAGTTTACACTACATTTCCAACAATTGGTATCAGAGCTATTGGTTCTAACATCAAAATTTTAGTAGCTTGAGAAAAGATCAGAGGAAATGGAAGTATAAAGATTGAAGAAAGCCATTGAAAATGAAAAGTTGGATTTGTAATTGGCCATAGATCAATTCAAGAAAATGAAGGAGCAACTATCTCAATCCCTAAAAATAAGAAAAGACCTTGCAACACAAATGAATAACAATCTCTACATTGAAGAAAGAATTGAACACATTTTTCCATATAGAATTTCAAATGAAACTAATGCAGGAATCAAAGATCTGCTTGAAAAGAATCTTACTCTTCATGAAGAAGTTAGAAAATTGAAAAGAGAATAAGAAATTCAATCCGTTAGCATGTGTGAAAACATGGAACAAAAGAACTAAGCCAACTAAGAGAAAAGATTGCTAACTAAAAGGATACAAGAAAAGGACAATGAAATTCATCAACTATCTCTTCAAAAAGTAGATCTAATTGATCAAATCAATGATACAAATCAAGATCTTATCAACTTGAGGATAGAGAATGAAAGATTATATAATGACCTCAACATAGAGAAGAAAACCAATGAGAGGATAATGAAATATCAAAAAATCATGAATCAATTAAATGAGAAAATTTAATCTAGACACAAAGGTACCAAAGGATTAGGATACACCAAAGAAGGTGAATCATCTCAATAAGGAGCTCAAAAGAATAAAAGGCCTACTTGTAATCATTGTAGAAAGATAGGACATACATCAAACAAGTGTTGTTGAAAATAATTATTCAATTGTATATTGTCTTTGATGTTACATAAAATGTAAAGTCTTTACCAGTCAATGTATGTTGAGCTCACTTAGCTAATGAAGATAGTTTTCAGTGTCTTTCAAGCATTCCAGAGATAATCAAGTTCACTTAGGCATCAAAGGAAGTTTGCAAGAAGACATTATTTATCAAGTTCACTCGGGCACCAAAGAGAAGCTAGCATAGAACTAGTGTTAACTAAGCTCACTTGGTTACTAAAGAAATTCATTACAAGATGTAGTGTTAACCAAGTTCTTATGGTTAACAAAGGAAGACTAAAGAAATTCTTTTATAAGTAAGTGTTGACTGAGCTAGGTTGGTTAACAAAGGATTTTCTTGAATCAACATATTTAGTTTGATGATTTTATTTATTAAGTCTAGCTGACTTAAGGGATAAATATTGAATATTTGTAAGTTTATTCAAGCTGACTTGACAAGAAAAAAAATAAGTATAAGGTCAAGTTGTGGGATTTAAAGAGAGAAGCATAGGATTGAAAAGATAAACCAAGGAAGCATAGCAGAGTATCCTAAGTTGACTGAGCTACAAAGTTTTATCTGATCAAAGAGGATCAAGCATTCAAGCTAGAATAGAAATAAAAAATCAAATATTTAGTCACATCACCAATTAGGTTGTATCATTGTTACTCTCTAATAATTGTAGTAGTGTATCAAATCTCTTAACAGAGTTAGCTTAACAACTATTTGCTAAATTCTCTAACAAGGTGGCATTTCTAGATTGAAGTGTCTAATGACCTCTAACAAGGCCACTCCTAATGGGGTGATTAAATCCTTTAATAGGGTCACACCTAAAAGTGTTTTTTGTAACCTTTAATAGGGTTGGCTCCTAATAGGGCTCACTTTAGAAGAGTTTAAAATAGTAACTAGTTACAATTGGTGGTTTTTCCCAAATTGGGTTTCCACGTTAAATCCTAGTGTCATATGTGTTCATGTTATTTTATTTATGATTATGAAACTAAGCTAATTAAGGTTAATCACATTAAACATCTTAAGAAGCATTTATTTCGGTGATTGTCAAGTAAGAGTAATTATTAGTGTTTGTCAACTAATTCAGTGCTAACCAAGTTACAATAGTATTTTCAATTTTAGTAGAGTTTGGTTTTTATTTGTATTGACATCTAAGGGATCTAGGATTTTTTTTGTGGTAACTAATTCACCCCTCCCCTCTCAATTATTCCTCTTATATTTCCAACAAGTTTTGGAGAATTGGTAAATCAAAGTTCAGTGGAAAGTGTTACAGTTGCAACAAACTAGGACACAGAGCAACTTAATGCATAGAGAAACCTAAGTTTGAAGGAAAGTGTTTCAATTGCATGAAACAAGGACATAAATCCTCATAATGCAAGGCAAAGAAATGGAACCCAACAGAACAAATTGTCAAAGCTATATTTGGTTGGGATTACAACACATGGTGTAGATGTCACTATTGTGGTGAGTATGGGCACATTGGAGTAAATTACATAAAACATCACATAAGGAAGAGAGACACTACAAAGATATGTTTTATATGTACAAAACTTGGACATCTTGCTAAGAATTGTATGAACTAGGGAAGAGTTGAAGTTGAAAAGAAAGAAAAGGTTGATAATATAAAAAGTCAAATGATGCAACAATGGATAAAGAATTCTCCTAAGAATGCAAGCCAAAGTCATGAAAGTTTTGATACCCAAGTCAATGAGTTAGGTGACTCAACCATATCAAAATAGTTACCTATGGAGATTACTAGAACTATGATTTAGAAATAGATATCTCACATCAGTTTCAATTAGCAAGTAGAAGATCCATATCAGCATTTTAGATGCACAAGGATCACTAATTTATGATGATAGCTAAAGTAATATCCAAGACCTCACTGAGTAGGGTTGGGTTGCAAGACCTCACCAAGATTCTATGCAAATTGAAAGATTAGAGTTCTTACCAAGTTGAAGACTTGACCAAGTTAAAGACCTTTCCAAGTTGGAGACTTTGTCGAGTCAAAGGTATCTTTTGAGTATTGAAGACTTAATCAAGTTGGACAGTCTATCATTGAGCTAACTATTGTACGATGCATTAATGGAAACTTGAAATAAAATTTTTGGTTAAAAAATGAAATCAAAGGTTTATTAATTCACTGTGAATTTCATAGAAATCAGAGAAAAGCATTCCTAAACCCCCAAGCCATTCAAAGTAATTTGGTGTGAAGTTTTCAAAGGTGTTATCAATCATTTACTGAGCATAATGGAATCTTCTAGTAGAAAAGAAAATAAAGGTTCGGAGATGATGGTCCAAGGTGTTGACTATAAAGCCCTAGCATTTTGGTGATTGTGGAAGAATTTGACCCAATTGGAGTGCAATCCAAAATCCCTTTGAAGGTACTCTTAATTCATGATATTTGTTCATATTATCACTATTCCATACAAGAATTAGGAACCCTAGAAATGAACTATGTATACAATGAGTTGTGTGTGGATAGGAGCTTGAAACTCAAGCACAAGTATTTAAAAAGAAAAGGTTTAATGCATATCATGCATATGCCAAGAGATTTTCAATGGAAATGGATTAGGTTTATTCTAAGATAAGTCCATGACATGCACTTGTGGCTAGATCAACCCATTTAGATCACCAAGAAGATGATTCATAGAATCATAGGGTTGTCTATGCTAAACAAGGCAAAAATTGCCAAAACTCTAGGTTAGGTCAAACTAGCGAAGAAGACTCTTGCCAAGTGGGATGGAAAAAGAATGAAGCTGAATAGTGTGACTAACATGGAGAACAAATTTGGCATCTATTTTATTTCCTACAAGATCTATATCTTGAGTCATCTAAATCATGTTTTGTGTGAAGCTATTTACCTAGCTTTCAAAGTTGTGAAGAACAACTTATCTTTCAACCTTATCGAGTTGCAACTCAATCAATTGAGAAAAAACATGGAAAGCATTCGTTCATCAAAGAATAATCCATGTAAGTTCTAATCTCTTTTGACCTATTTATTATTTTATGTACAATTTTTTTTTCCCTTCCAAAGGCATTGTGGCATGGAAGAATGATACACTAGTTGTGTATCAAATCAATGAATTCATAGTAGAAATGGGTGATAATTTTGAAAACATCATGGATGCATATTTTGAAACTTTTAAGGAGAAAATGCAAAGTAGATATAGTGTTCAAAAGAAGCTAGTGGAAGACTATGAGCATGATATCTATTTTCTAGTAGGTTGTGACAAAGTGCATATCTAGGCAGTACGGCCAAGAGTTGCATGGGTTAAGCCTCTTGGATATGAGGTTAACATTGATGATACAAGGGATATAATTGATGCTCTTTTGAATGAGCCAGTACACACCAAGGCACCATACTTTCGTATCTATGAAGAAGTCAAGGCTAGGATTTCATTGGAGGTAAAACTTCTTCAGGCCATGAAGAGAGGAAGAAAGAAAGTGGAAAAGATCTTGAAGGAAACCAAGAATTCTAACTCACCTCTTTTTTTGATAGAAGGCAAAGGAGATGACATTGAGGAAGAATAAGAAGTATGAGGAACTTGAAGAGGAAGAATAACTTGAAGAGGAGGATCCTCCTAAGAAGAAAGGGAAGGTTATCATAACTAGACCTATAAATACCTCCCCTATTATATTCATAAGGAGACCTAAAAAGCCCAAGAAGAAATTAAAGTTGTAAGATGAAGATGAAGAAGAGGAAGTAGTTTTCAAGAGGCCTACCCCTACCTTCCAAGAAAGACTACAAAGACTTCAAATTGGAGGAGGCATGGAATATTTCAAATTCCTCAAGTATGAAACAAGGACCAAGGAGGAGTAGGAACAAATTGAAGAGGCCTTAGTGTCTAAGATGGCAAAGTGGAAGTACTCTCCAGAGGAACTAGCCAGGAAAATTCCTTATGTCTTATTGAAGCCAATTGCACCACAATGGGAGAATGCAATAAATATTTCCAAGGACATTAGACAACATACCCTAAGGAAACTTATGTTGAGTCTATCTAATAAGGAAGTCAAGGAATCATTGAAGAAAAATAAACAAAACCTGAACCCAAAGTTCAATGCATTCCTAATCCTATCAAAAGTCATTGAATGTGTTGTGAAATCCAACACAATTACATGGAAGAACATCTATGGTGTGCACAAGCCTAGTGAAGAGGTTGTGCAAATGGATTATGAAATTGAAGATGATAAGGATGATGAAGAGAAATTAAATGATGAGGAGATAGACAATGTAGAAGGAGATGATGTAGAGGATCAAGAGGATCAATAAGTAGCAGGAGGATATCTTCCTAAAATTTAGAGTACTCAAGACTCATATCCTGAAAACATAGTAGCAGAGGTAATAGCCTCCCTCCACTCTCTTAGAAAAAATCCTTAGTGCCACCTAGCTTAGAGAAGGTTGCTACCAAGTTAGTTGAGGTTAATAATGCTTCACCAAGTATACAACTAACTATTGGAGCAATACTACTAAGTGAAATGATGAGTGAAGTTTCCATCACTTCATCTACTGAGTAGAAGACTCCAATCATATCAGCATTAGGCCTAATAGAGTCTCAACAAGTTATTACCATTATTTTTATTTTTATTTTTATTTCTCCTATGGTTGATATTATTTCTACTATTTTTTCTATTGTGGAAAGTGTAGTAATAGTTGAGGTTAAGCCTCAACTGAGCATTAATGTTTTCAAGAAAGGAAAGAAAATTGTTCCTTTTGTTGTTTAGAAAGAAAAGGGTAAAGAGGTAGAAGCCTCTACTCAAGAAATTGATCTAGAGGAGTAAAATGTAATACTATATTAGGACCTTTCCAATATAAATCTTGATCAAATGGATACACTTGGTGAGCTATGGAAGAAAAGGGCCAGACAACAAAAGCTCAGAGAAGAGAAGAAAAAGAAAAATCAAGTGCTTGAAGATATCAAGGGCATATTTACTGATGCACTGAACATTGAAGTTGATGATAAAAAAAAAAATTCTATATCAACTTGTTGACATTATTCAAAAGTATAATGAGGAAGTGGATGGCCAAGAGAAACTTCTACAAAGGGCCAAAAGAAAAATTGAAAATAAAGTTTTGGAGAAAGTGGCTCAGAAGATTGCTATTGATCAAGTGGAGTTGTCCAATATTCTTTCAAATTTTGAAAATTATATAGATAATTTTGTTTCTTTATTTTTGAAATTTATTGATACATCTAACTTTACTAAGGAAATAAAGGATAATCTATCCAAGATAGATGCTGATATGATGGAAAGTGCACATCAATTGTCACTTGATCCTAGCTGTAGTTCTGCACATTTTGTGAAAATCAGATATCTGACAAAAATTTAGGTAAAATTGTTGAGGGAAGAAGCTAGGATAAGGACCACACTAGAGTAAATACAAGGCATGATACTTCCCAACATGGATGCAATGCAAAAACATATTGTACATGTCAAAACATTGATCCATGACAAGAATTTCTCTATAGTTGATCAGATGATGGAACTATCAAAACTAAGGTGTAGAGAGATTTGCACACATCAAAATTCTTGCAATAGAATTGGAACAGGTCATTGTCCATAATTTTAAAGGTACATAGTGATTTCCTTTCACATTTTGGTGTTACCTTGTAGTTATGCAATTTTGGTATTTGTGTCGAAATCAAGGGGAAATGTATATCATAAATAAAATCAAGAGGAATGTATATATACAAGTGAGTATATAAAGAAAATACATGTACAACAACTTAAAAAAATAGTTTTGAAAAATCAAAAAATAGAGTTAGAGATTGCCAAGTAGTAGCAATAGATAGTAGTTAAAACTGAGTTGCAAACCCAAACATGTTGACAGGGGGAGTTTTGACTTGTATTTTGAGTATTCAATATTTTGATATGATAAGTTTTTTTGTCACTAATGCCAAAGGGGTACATTGTTGACCTTATGGTCAAATCATTTGTCTATTAATGAATTAATTCTTAGTCACTTGGTTACATTGCTATCGACCTCCATATGTAGAAAGAAGAGTCTCTTGAGCTTCATAGTGTCTATCAAACATCTAAGATAGAATGTAGTGTAAGTCATGCTTCACAGAAGCAAAGTGTAGCATAAGCCAAGCTTCATAGAGTCTATCGATCTCTTTAGTGTAAGTGATAAAGGATGTAGTGTTAATAGAGCTCTGTAGTGCTACTTGAGCTTATCAGTGTCTACCAAGTTGGCAGTGTTATCAAAGTGAATAAAGGTAGTGTTGACTGAGCCATGCAGTGTAAACCAAGCATTTTAGAATCTACTAAGCTCTTCAGTGTTCATCGAGTCACCAAGTAATCAATGTGAACCAACACCAACATCAATCAAGTGCCAGAGTAATCAATGTGAACCAACACCAACATTAACTGAGTGCTAGATCTTGTCAAGTGTTGACAGTGTTGTTGAGTGTCAAAACATCACCTGCATGGTCTTCAGAAGCTACATCTATAGCAGCAAGTCAACTTAGTGAAGATTGTTTGAATTAGTTATTGTAGCCAACTCCAAAAGGTAATTAATTAGATTGGTATATATGTAATACATTTTATAATATCTAAAGTATCAAAGAATAACAAGCAAGAAGTAGATGAGTGTGAATTAAGAAGGCTACAAGTAGTATAGGGAAAAGTAGAGTCTTATCTATCATATTAAGGTGATCAATATATTTCAAAAGAATCTCATTTAGCAAACTGAGTTGAAAATTAGAGATCAGCCACTAATTCATCCTAATAGGTGCATTATTCAAATCCTCTAACAAGGTGGACATAACAGTCTTTTTCCAAATCTCCTAAAAAAGTGCATACTTCATTATATGTTCTAAATCCTTTCACAAGGTGGACCTAATAGTCCTTATTGCTCCTAATAGGGAAGATCACCAGAAATGATCAATTGCAATCTTTAACAAGCTAACTTTATACTACAATAGCCAAGCTTGTGGGTATCATCCCCACCCTAGTTTTACTTTCTATTTAGAAGGTTTTTGGGTTGCCAAATATTGTGTCAAGTGTTACGAATGTTTTACCACCTTCAATATTTCATGCATGCAATTAGATCAGATTATATGGTGATTGTTTAATTGGTGAATTAAAATTGGTTCCTAATTCACCCCCACCCCCCCCCCCCCCCACTAGTCGCCTAGTTTATACTACATTTCCAACAAAATTATGTAAGTAGACATCATACACCAAAACAAATTATTATTCATAAAGATTCAAGAGTCATAACAAGAAGAATATTGAAGAATTCCACATGCTCATTATGTGGATTTGAACCTAAATTTGTCAAAAATGCTTTGGAAAATGAAGATTGGATCAAGGAAATGAATGAAGAAATTGAGCTGATTGGGAAGAACAAATCATGGAAATTGGTACCTATACCTAGTGTGATTGGTCCTAATAGGTTGTTCAAAAACAAGTTGAATGATAAATGTGAAGTCATAAGGAATAAAGCAAGACTAGTTTGTAAGGGATATGCATAAGAGGAAGGGTTTGACTAGGGAGAAACTTTTTCCCTAGTTGCAAGGTTAGAAGGAGTGAGGACTTTTCTTGCATATTTTGCTTACAAAGGGTTAAAAGTGTACCAAATGGATGTAAAATATGCATTTTTGAATGGAATTCTGAAGGAAGAAGTCTACATTGAACAACTTGGAGGATTTTTTGATCCAAACAAAAGGAATATGGTATGTAAGTTACATAAAGCTTTATAAAGTTTGAAGAAATTCCCTAGAGCATGGTATGAAAGGTTACACAATTACTTGGTAAGGATTGGTTTTGCAAGAACTAATGACAATAGAAATTTGTATATGAAAAGTGAACCTAAAAACAAGATATTGCTAGCTGAAATTTTTGTTGATGACATCATATTTAGAGGAAAGGATTCATTGAGCAAGTCATTTTCTGATAAAATGGAAAAGCATTTTGAAATGTCAATGTTTTGAGAGATTAAATTCTTTGTTGGTTTACATGTTTATCCAATGATAAAAGGTATTTTCATCACTCAATCAAAGTATATCAAAGAAAACTTGAAAACCCTTGGTATGGAAGATTCAAGACCAGTTGGAACACCAATGGTGACTAGACACAATTTGTCAAAGAATGATGATTCTACTAAGGTGAATCAAACAATGTAGCAGTCTATTATTGGGAAACTACAATATGTTGTACATAAAAGACCTAACATTAAATTAGTTGTTGAAATTATTGCTAGGTTGATCCTAGAGAAAACTATATGATGGCAGTAAAGAGAATACTGAGATACTTGAAAGGAATAGAAGAGAAGTGACAAATTTGAACTAAAATTTTACATAAATACTGACTAGGTGGGAAATGTTGATAATAGGAAAAGAAAAAGTGGAGGATCTTTCTTCTTGGGTAGAAGATTGATTTCATGGAAAAGAAAGAAGTATAATTATATTTCACAATTTATAGCAAAGGTTGAATATGTTTTTGCAACAGTAAATTGTTCAAACATTGTATGGATCAAGCAATTGTTGAAATGCATGAAGGAAGAGATCACTAAACCTATTGTGATTTATTATGACAACACAAGTGCTATAAATATATCAAAGAATCCTCTGATGCATACAAAGACTAAGAATATTGAGATCAAGTATCAGTACTCGAGAGATTTGGTACAAGAGAAAGAAGTGAGACTAGAATATGTGAACACAAAGGAGAAGTTAGTTGATGTATTCACTAAGGAACTACCTAAGGATGTTTTCGAGTATTTAAGAGGGAAGTTGGGGTTGATTCCCCTACCTAAGGCAAACTAAGTAGAGATGTTTCATTGCATCAATCTATAAGAATCATAATATCTTGAATATTGATGTAGGATATCACACTTTAGGAGTTACCTAAAGTTGTGAAAGTGAAATGAAAGACATTGATATATCACTAGTTGAAGCTAGAAGTAGTTAATAGTGAGATGATATTGTTGTATCAGTTAGATCAATGACATGAAGATGATGTGGTATGGTATGTCTTTGGAATTGTTGTCAAAGAGGGAGAGAATGCATGATTTATCAGATAAAGAGGGAGATAGTAGCATGATTGAGTTACCATAAAAAGCTAGAAACAAAGAAGAAGAAGTCTACAAGTGAGTTACCATACAACATTGATAAGATAAAAGAGCGAGAGTATTACTAAGAAGATGTACCAAAGGAAGAGAATGATTGTTGTCAAGATGTTGACATATGTTGATGATAGAGGGAGTATCTCGAGATTGATTTAATGAGAATTAGAATGAAACTAAGAAAGAAAGAAGACAAAAAAAAGAGGAAGTAGATAGTATACAATGTTTAATGGATTGCATGGCAACTAGTTAAGCTTGATTGGTGTTCCCATCAATGCCAAAGAAAGCTATCGTTGGAAGCTACAATTGGAACAATTGTTATGTTGTCATTAATGTCAAACCTATTGGTAGGAAAAAGTGTCAAACCTACTAGAGATACATTTATTAATGGTGTAGGGTGACATATCATTTGATTAATGAAGAGGATTTTAAAAGAAGAGATAACGTAATGACCTAGTGAAAGATTGAGGGATGTGTTACGTGTCATGGAAATACAATGGGCACTAATCAATACATGAAGTGTAGAAGATAGTTGGATGAATCTAAGAGTTGAAAAAAGTCAAAAAGATAAGCTTAAGTAGGCATCAGTATTACACAGTCAATGAAGGAGTTGAAGTGAAAGATTAAGGAACTTAAGTAGAAGCTGAATAAAATAATACAAGTTGAGCACTAGTTATTGTTGAGAAAATGTATGAAGAATTATAGTTATGATCAAACATATAAGTAATGGCCAAGCAAGCATGTTTATGCTGAGTGAGAAAGTATAGTGTGTGACGAGTTACTCAGTATTGCCCGAGTAGAAGAACACAGTGACTATCGAGTGACAATCAAAGTTACAGTTTGAGAAAGATTTGATTTTGAGGCCAACACAATTAGAATTTTGAATTGGTCAAAGAACATGGAAGATAAGAATTGATGAGTTGGCATATTTAATGCATGAGAAGATTTTGGTACATGATTAAAGGAAATGATTGGATCAAAAAAAATTAGAAAAGGAAGGAGAATGAAAAGATGGAAGGATTCCATGAATCTGACCTAACCCTAAGATCAATAGTGATGTTTAACCAACAAAAGATCAAAATTACCTATTTAAGGAGGCATAACGAATTAATTTTAAGGTTGGTTCATTTTTTATTGGTGATCTTAAGGAGAATTTATGAAGAGGAGAAAAAAGAGGTGAAGTGTGATTTCTTAAGGAGGTGCCAAGAAGATCAGAGATGGAGATGCTAATAAAGGCCAGTCAATGAACCAATAGATGAGAAAATGGAGATCTAAATTTACAAAGTGAGTTGTACTTTGTAAATCAAACCTATCATTACATTTTAACCATTATATCAGTCCAAAATCCTTTAATCAAGGTTGACCTAATAGTCATTTTGTAAATCTTTTAATCAAGGTGACACTCTAATGGAATGTTCTAAAGTCCTCTACCAAGACCACTCCTAAAAAGGTGATTAAATCCTTCAAAAGGATCATATTTAATAGTTTTTTGTATAACCTTTTATAGGGTTGAATCTTAAGCAAGCTCACTTTAGAAGAGTGGAAAATTGGTAGCATGTTACTTGTTTTTTCCCAAATTGGCTTTCCACGTTAAATCCTTGTGTCCAAGTGTTATTATAATGTCTGGATGTTATTGTTTTGCATCCTATATTTTATAGTATTTTATTTACTAGCAGTTAGCACATATAGAGATAGAGAGTTAAGATATTGCATGAAATGTTAAATTATTGATGATATGCTATAAATACCAGGGGGATATTTGGGTTTGTTTAAGTTGTTCAAGTGTTTAAATTTTGAGTTGGTACATCTAGACCCGAGGATAATTTATTCACCCCTACTTTCAGTTATTCTAAATCATTATAGAATAAGACATGAACATTATAAAATGAAAGGAAGCTCAAATAAACATAATAGGCATTAAAGAGATGAGATCACAAGAGTTGTCATAAAAAGAATCTTAGAAAATTTCATTGTTAAAAAATAAGATCTAACTACATGAGATAGCCAAGTCTAAATCCAAATTAAAAATTAAGGGATCTTTCAAGATAGAAATATATCAAGAGATTGGACTCCAAAATTAAAAGGTAGAGATGCATCGAGTTCACCAAGATAAGGTAAAAAACCAATGAAAATGAATAATCTAACCAATTCAAAGGGGCACAATTCAAGTTCTCCAAACTATTCAAGGAGAAAATAGAAGCACTCAATAGGGTATAGAACTTCACGCTAACATTCAGTGTAAGAGAAAGAGGGGCTTCCACACATAACTCTCAACATAACCTAAGTTAGATTAGCAAAACACAAATGGGTAAAGGGATGCCAATACTAAACCCAAAATACATCAAGGAAGTCTACAATAAATTCCTTTTCATGCAATGTAAAGTTTGATTAAAGATTTATAAATGTAAATGTGTAGTTGAGTGAATTGATTTAATGAGAAGTGTAAGATAGATCTAAGTGCTAAATGTTTTCAACTATCCCAATTAAGATATAGAAATAGGTTTAGACTAAAAAGTGAAATAAATGATAAAGTACTCACCTTAATATGTTTAGATGAGTATATATTTTCACTTCAAAAATCATGAATTTAAACTTGTGACAAAAATTTGACTATGGATTTGAGCTCATAAAAAAAAAACCATAAAATGTCATTCTTCTCAGGGCCTCAAGAATATGTTGATCTAGTGGCAATGTGTTTGGACACTTTACAAAGAATTTAGTGTTGGAAATATAAGAGGAGTAACTGAGAGGGGAGGGGTGAATCATTTACTACTAAAATGAATCCTAGATCCCTTAGATGTTAGTACAAAATGCAAACAGATAATCAAATACTATTGAAGCTTGGTAAATACATAGAATTCTATAACTCAGTAATAATTGAATGAGCTCAGTAAGTGCTTACCATATAAACTATTAGATGTTATCTATGATTACCATTACTTTAACTTAGTTGAAAACATATAAAAAAAAATAGCATGAACACATTTGACACCAAGATTTAACATGGAAACCTAATTTGGGAAAACCCACCGATAGCAACTAGTTATTGATTTTTAGTCTTCTAAAGTGAGCCCTATTATGAGCCAACCCTATTAAAGGTTACAAAACAAACTGTTAGGTGTGACCTATTAAAGGATTTAATCACCCTATTAGGAGTGGCCTTGTTAGAGGTCTTGAGAAGAATTCAATGGAATTTCCACCTTGTTAAAGGATTTGCAAATAGCTATTAAGCCAACTCTATTAAGAGATCTAGATCACTGCTACAATGGTTAGAGAGTAACAATGAGATGACTTGATTTGACTACAACCAATTTTCTAATTTCAAATCTATGTTTTGGCTTGTGCTTGATCCTTCCTAATTGAATATGGCTTTGCTACACCATAAGAATATTCTTCTTATACTTCAAAATTTCTTTCTCTACTCATCAATAGATCTTCAATCCCATCATCATAATGCATGCATTCTCTTGCATACTTTCACTTGCACACATTTTCACACTTCTGAAGTCACAACTTGACCTTATACTTATATCTTCCACTTTGTCAAGTTAGCTAAAGTACAAGTTAGAATAATCAATATTCACCCCCTTAGCCAGTTGGAATCAATAGATAATTCAATTAATCTTAATACAACAAAATAAGAAAATCTTTCATTACTCGACCCTACTCGATAGAAACTAACTCTGAATAATTTCCTTTATTAACCAACAAAAGCTTAGTTAACACTACAAACTTACAAAAAATCCTTTGACAATCAAGTGAGCTTGGTTAGCACTGGTTCCATCCAACTTTCATTCATTACCCCAGTGAGCTTGGTTAACACTTGCTTTCTGCAGCTTTTCCTTCGATGCCCGAGTGAACTTGATAGACACTACCTTCTGAACTAGGCGAACACAAGAACACTTGGTAGACACTAAGAATTGTCTTCACTGCCCAAGTGAGCTCAACATATACTGACTGATAATAATTATGAAATTTGTGTAACATCAAAGACAACACATAATTAATCAATTGTATCCAAAAATCTCCCTCTTTGGCATTGATGGCAACACAACGTGTCATAGCACAATGAAATTTTGGATTTAAAAACTCCCTCCATTAGTATGAGCTGATACAAGTTCATTTAGAACATCCTCCCTCTTCTAGCATACTTCATCTTAAAAGACTTCTCCCTCTCTGGTTTCTAACTTTATTCTAGATCCAAAAATTTCTCAGACATATGATAGTAAACTTCTCCCTCTTTGACAACTCATGCAAAAGACAATAACTCTATAAATGTTACAATTCTTTAGAATAACTGAGAGGGGGGGCTAAATCAGTTATCCAAGGTTCAAATGCACTATTAATACCTTTTTAATACTTTTAATGAATCCATACACTTTTCATCCATCCAAACTTAAATCAATCATATAAGAAAATTACAGTAAATCAATATGCAAAGATAAAAACATCCAAAATCAACACATGACACAATGATTTACGTGGAAACCCAATTTGGGAAAAACCACTAGTAACATGCTACTTGATTCTCACTCTTCTGAAGTGATGCCCTGTTAAAAGCTTACAACACACTGTTAAATGTGACCTTGTTAGAGGATTTCACCAAACTGTTAGGAATGGGCTTGGTTAAAGACCTTTAGAACATTCACTTGGAATGTCACCCTGTCAAAGGATTTATCTTATGGCTATTAAACCAACCTAAGTCCATACTATTACAATTGCTAAAAAGTAACGATAATGGTCTTTTGATCTGATATAACTTACAACATACTTTATAGATTTTAGATCACACTTTCAGTTCAATCCTTATGCTTGGCTTCAATCACTCCAGCTCTAACTGCTTGTCTTTCTCTCAAGCTTCATCTCCTTGAGTCTTCTTACTCATTTTGCCAATGCAATCATTCTTTTGGTCATCTATCCAAAAAAAGTTCTTGTGCTTTCTTCTCCTTAGCACCTTCTTCAGTACTTCATGCTTTTGTGCTTGACCACCTCTCTATCTTTTCATTAACTTATGTCTTCTTAAATAGAAGTCTGATTTGCCTTTGTTGCTCAATTCTCCCTCTCCAATTTTAGGGTTTCAAAATGGATTAGGTAGGATACAATGTATCTACCTCATATCTTGTTCTCTTCTAGAAACTTTGCCAGTTGTATCCTTAAAAATGTACTACATGGTATTCTGTGCCACTAGTTCATCATTCTTGTCTTCCTTTTAATTCACAAATTTCTAGATAACAACCTTGTCGGCTTAGATCTAGTGAATCTTCAATTTTCAAAATAATGCAACAACTCCACATTATTGAGATACTGGTGCTCGACACCTCTGTGTTACTCGAAACCTATACCTGCTCAACACTTGGTTCTGCTCGGCACTTGATACACTCTATGTCACTCGGCATCTGAACTTGCTCAGCATCTGAAGTTTACTTCAGCATCTAAAGTTTACTCAGCATCTAAAGTGTACTTGACATCTAAATTTTACTTGGCATCTAAAGTTTACTCAGCATCTGAAGTTTACTCGACATTAACTAGGAATTTTCTCGGCTCTTACTAGCTTTCTCGGCTCCTCTCTAATGAACTTAGTTGAGCTTTACAAAAAACTTAGCTAAAAACTTAAATCTTTGATATGTTTTAGTGTGCCCATTCTTTTTATCTTATAGTATGTCATCAAATACACTTTTTCGTCAATGGCTTAGCTGATCCTTGTACTTCATTACAATATCATAACTTCAACCTTTCTCTAAGTGTTCTACTTACATCTCATTGATTGCCTCCTCCTTGAAAATCAACTAATTGATAGTATTTGGATCACTAAAGCAATTGTCATTCCTGCTAGTAGTAAGTTTGACATCAATGACAAAACAATGATTGAGGACATTCTTTACCAGTTCCATATATTATTCCAACAACTTTTCTTATGATTATTTCAATCATTTCCAACAATTTCCCTCTTTGGCATTTATGGCAAACCAAACTAATCAATTAATCAACTTAGTTACCACCAAGATTGTATACATTGTCTTGTTGTATTTTTACTACTGGTCTCATATATCTCCCTCTTTCATATATATCCCCCTCTTTCTTTGTATTGATTAGATTTCTACATATTTCTCCCTCTTTGACATAAATGCCAAAGATGTAGCATCTTTATTATGCAAAATATAAGCTTTGGCTTCTTATTGATTTTCTCCCTCTGTCACCATGCTTGTGACTGATTTGGAGTTTCTGCTCCTGCTATTATCCTTTGCATCAACCTATTAATATTTCAATGATTTATTGTTGTTGATGCAGGGCAGCTTCCTTGTTGCCTTAAACATCTTGAGTTAGGGGTAGGACCCCCAACTTGGCTCTAAGATATTCATAGGCATCATTAGGAAATGGTTTGGTGAAGATATCTCCAGTTTGTTCCTTTGTGTGAATGTATTCCAACTTTACTTGTTTGTCCTCTACCAATTCTTTGACATAATGATACTTTATTGCACTATGCTTGGTTTTTGCATGCATCACTGGATTTTTGGATATGTTTATTGCACTTGTATTATCACAATACAATATCACAAGTTTTTTTACTTCTTCTTTCATTCCATTCAATAGATGTGTGAGCCATACAATGTTTGTGCAACTGACTGCAGCTGCCACATATTCTGACTTTGCAGTGGACTGGGATGTACATGTTTCTTTCTTGCTAGTCCAGGTGACCAGCCTTTTGCCTAGAAATAATGCACCTCCACTTGTGCTTTTTCTATCATCAATGTTTCCTCCCCAGTCTGCATCTGTATATGCATTGAGCTCAAATTTTCCATTCTTTTTGTAGTATAGACCAAAGTTATCAGTTCCTTTAAGATATCTCATTATTCTTTTTACTGCTATGGGATGATTTTCTTTAGGATTAGTAGAGAACCTAGCTATTACTCCAACTGGTAATGTTATGTCTGGTCTATTATGTACAACATATTGTAGTTTTTCAATCATGGATCTGTACATTGTTTGATTGACTTCAGTTGACTCATCATTTTTGGACAGCTTATTTCCCATTGCCATTGGTGTGCTGACTAGTTTGGATTCCTCCAATCCAAATGTTTTAATAATTTCTTTGATGTATTTTGATTGTATAACAAATACTCCATGTTTGAGTTGATGTACTTGCAACCCAACAAAAAATTTGATTTCTCCAAACATAGACATCTCAAATTCATGTTTCATTTTTTCAGCAAAGCCTTTGCAAAGTATTTCCTTACCACCAAACACTATGTCATCCACAAAGATTTCAGATACAATAATGTCTTTACCTTCTTCTGCTTTGATGTACATGTTGTTATCATCAGTTCTTTCAAATCCAATTTGTACTAGATACTTGTGAAGTCTCTCATACCATGCTCTAGGTGCTTGTTTCAAACCATAGAGTGCTTTATGTAGCTTACACACCATATCGCTGTTGTTTTCATCAACAAATCCCTCTAGTTGTTCAATGTAGACTTCTTCTTCTAGTATACCATTTAAGAAGGCAGATTTTACATCCATCTGATAGACTTTAAAATCTTTGTAGGCAGCATTAGTAAGTAAAGTTCTTACTCCTTCCATTCTAGCAATAGGAGCAATTTTTTCCCCATAGTCTATTCCTTCTTCTTGAGCATAACCCTTACATACTAGTCTAGCTTTGTTTCTGGTAATCTCACCATTCTCATCTAGTTTATTTTTTAATACCCATTTGGTGCCAATCACATTCTTGTCAGTTGGTCTGGGAACCAAACTCCAGGTTTTGTTTTTTCTTATTTGATCAATTTCTTCTTCCATAGCTTTATACCAATCATCATCTTGTAATGCACCATATACTGTCTTGGGTTCAGATTTGTTGATCAAACATGATTCATGTCTTAGTCTATTTCTTGTCATTGGTCTTGCATCTTTATCACCAATTATCTGTTCAGTAGGGTGATGTCTTTTTACATATTTGGATAATCTTGGCTCTGTCCTTGTTTCCATGTTTGATCTTTCAAATTCAAGATCACTGTGCACTTCATTGTCAAGTTGTTCTTCATTATGTGTACTATCTTCAGAATCAAATTGTCCATTTCCTTCATTCTGCAACTCAGCTTCTGAATGCAACTCGGCATTCTCTGGTTGTGACTCAGCTAAAACTAATACTTTTTGTTGATTTTCAATTTTATTGACATCATCCTCATCAATAGTCATTCCTTCATAAGAATACACAAAGGTTCTATACTCTTCCATTTTCTTTGGTTCTTCATCTTGGACTTCTATGTGCTCATCAAAATTTACATTTGCACTTTCCACAATTTTGTTAGTGTTAATATTCAAACACTTATATGCCTTACTTCTAGTGGAGTAACCAAGAAATATACCTTCATCACTTTTTGCATCAAATTTTTAATTTCTAACATCTTTAAGGATAAAGCATTTGCAACCAAATACTTTGAAATGTTTTACATTGGGTGAGTAACCATACCATAATTCAAAAGGTGTTGTATTTGTACTTTTCTTGACTTGTACTTGGTTCAAGTCCATATTGCATCCAATTTTGTACCATAAACCATAGTCTTCATTACCTTTCAGATACCTCATGATTATTTTGATTTCATCATGTGATTTTCCTTGGGATTTTCTAAGAATATTGCCACTATTCCAACTGCTAGAGTAATATCAGGCCTTGTGTGTACAACATACTACAATTTTCCAATCCTTGATTTGTAAGCGGTCTTATCTACTTCTTTGAAATCATCATTTTTGGAAGGCTTATGTCCAGTAGACATAGGTGTTCCAATTGGTCTTGAATCTTCCATTCCAAATTTCTTCAGTATCTCCTTGATATACTTAGATTGAGTGATGGAGATACCATTCTTGCTCTATTGTATTTGTAATCCAACAAAGAATTTTATTTCACCAAACATGTACATCTCAAATTCTTTACTCATTTTTTTTGAGAATGCTTTGCATAAATCATCATTTCCTATAAATAGAGTGTCATCAACAAATTTTTCAACTAACACAATCTTCTTATCTAGTCCTTGATATATAAACTACTATTATCATTAGTCCTTTGAAAACCAATCTATATCAAGTAATTATGGAGTCTTTCATACCAAGTTATGGGAGCTTGTTTGAGACCATATAAAGCTTTCTGTAGTTTGCAAACCATGTCTCCTTTGCTAAGATCTACAAAACCTTCTAGTTTCTCAATGTAGACTTCCTCAGCAAGAATGTAGATTTAACATCCATTTGATATACTTCAAATCATCTATGTCTTTTATATGCTAGTAAAGTTCTAACACCTTCAAGTCTTGCTATAGGAGCAAAAGTCTCACCATAGTCAATACCTTCTTCTTGAGAGTAACCTTTGCATAGTAGTCTTTCTTTGTTTCTTGATACCTTTCCATCTTCATTTAGCTTATTTCTAAATACCCATTTTGTACCAATTAGTTTTTTGTCTTTGGTTCTAGGAACAAGATTCCAAGTCTTGTTTCAATCTCTAGAGTATCTTTAACACTTCTAGGTTCAAATTCAGAAAGTAAACATGTACCTTTTAATTTTCTTCTTTTCATTGTTCCATCTAATTTTTCTCCAATGATTAGATTAGGTGCATGATGTCTTCTGACATATCTTGCTAACATAGGCTCCTTCGTCTTTGAATGAGTTCCACCATCTTCTTCTTGAATTTTAGTTTCAAGCTCAATTCCTTCTGCCTGTGACTCGAGTCAATCAGGCTCAGTTTGAACTAGCTTAGTAGCCTCTGATTATGATTCAGGTCCTTGCAACTTGGGTTGCATTGCCTATAACTTGGTAGCTATTGGAGTTTTTGGGGACTCAGGATTTGAAGCTTCTTTTCTTTCAGATAGATTGGCAGAATACCAGGTTCATAATAGAAAAATCATTTGTAGTCTTCAAGTTCTTTATTGCTTTCTTCTTCACTCTTTTCTACAAATTCATCAATTCTGACATGTACACTTTCTATAACTTTGTGAGAAGATAAATTCAAACATTTGTATGCTTTACTTCTGCAGGAGTATCCTAGAAATATTCCTTCATCACCTTTTACATCAAATTTTCCTTTTCTAGATTCTTTCAGTATGTAACATTTGTTGCCAAATACTTTCAAGTAACTTACATTAGGTTTGTATCCATACCATAGTTGATAAGGTGTCTTGGTTGAATCTTTCTTCAACTAAACTTTGTTCAAGGTATGAACTGCAGTGCTAATAGCTTCCTTCTATTGTTTGAGAGCAACGTTCTTTTCAATCATCAGGATTCTTACACAATCCATGATAGATCTATTTATTCTTTCTGCTATGCCATTCTATTGTGGTGTACCAGGGATTGATACTTGTCTTTTTATTCCTCTTTCAATGTAGAAATTGTTGAATTCATGGGAGATGAATTCACCACCTCAATTTGATCTTAGGCATTTCAACTTCTTTCCAGTTTCTTTTTCTACTCTTGCTAGATACCACTTGAATTTTTGAAAGGCTTCTAATTTTTCTTTTAGGTACATTATTGTCATCATTCTAGAGTATTCATCCAAAAAGAGAATGAAAAAATTTTCTCCACTATAACTTTCAATTCCAATAGGTCTACATAAGTCTATATGAACAATTTCCAAGACTTATTCTAACTGATAGTCTTTTCTCTTGAAGCTTCTTCAAACTAGGAATACCTCTTACTCTTTTATGTTTTCTTATCTTAACCAAGATATCAAAGTTCAGATGACATAGCCTTTTGTGCCATAACCAATTTCCTCTATTTGAGCAATAAAACATGAACAATCACTGAGATCAAGATAAAATAGATTACCTTTTGTTTGCTTGCTAGATCCAAGAAGATTTCCTTTTCCATCCAGTAGCTTGGCCTATACATTCTTGAATTCTACCTTGAATCCAATGTTATTTAGCTATGACACACTTAGTAGCTTACACTTTAGTCCTTCAACCCAATAGACATTGTCATATACAAGTTCTTTAGTTAACAAGATACATCCTTTTCCTTTTATGCTATAAGGTTCATTGTTCCCAAATCTTACACTACCTCCATCATAATATTTCAAATGCTCAAATTTTTATTTTTCACCAATCATATGATGTGAGTAGCCATTTTCAATAATCCATAGATCAGTTTTTCTTACATGAGAGATAAGTGTCATCTTATCTCCTGCATCATCTAATTCATCTTTCACAAAAATATATATCATTTCATCTTCACTGTTATCAAAATCTTTAGCCATAAAAAAAAGATTTCTTACCTTTGTCCTTGAAGCTCTTATAGTTCTTGGAGTCCTTCTTGACTTTATTCTTATTGCCTTTCTTCTCATCCTTGTTTTCTTTGTTTGGACACCTAGCAACAATGTGACCAATTTCTTCCCAAGAAAAGAAAATCAAAGGAACTTTACCCTTGTACTTTCCTCTTTCTTTGGAATACTTCCTTGCAAGTAGGGCTTCAATAACTTCAAGATAAATGTCTAAACTTTCTTTTGATGATCCATCTTCTTCACTTCCTGATTGACTAGATTTTGACTTTTTACCTCTTTTTTTGAGTGAAAGCTTAACCTTAAATGCAGATTCAATATTCTTTGAAGCAGGAACATAGTTATCATAATTGTCTAATTCAAAATTTGTTAATCTTCCAACTAGAGCATCCAAACCTATCTTATTAGTTGGATCACATCTCATTTCTTGAATAGCAGATACTCTAATTGCATAGATAGGAAGAAGAGTTCTGAGTACTTTACTTCAACTGTTTCCTCCTTGATGTCTACTCCAAATGCTTTGACTGCACTTACACTAGCCTTGATCATTTCCACATATTTTTCAATGTTTTCATCTTCCGTCATTCTCATTTAATCAAATTGTCCTCTAAGGCTTTTTGCTTTGGCTCTTCTTACATTTTCATCTCCTCCATATATATTTTTAGTTTGTTCCACATTCCAAAAGTAGTTTTACAATATTTAACCTCATCAAATTTAGCATAACTGAGAGCAGATGCAATATCAATCATCATGTTATTGCAATTTTTCTTTTTAGCAATATCTTCAATTGATAATGTTCCAGTGGGAGTCTTATATTCAGCATCAAGATACTTGCAACCTAAATCACTAATGGTAGCTAGATCTAATCTCATAAGTGCTTTCCATGCTACAAAATTATATCTGTTCATCTTGGGAATCTCTCTTTTGTATGACATCCTGATCTTTAGTTTGGGTCCTTGAAACCTTTTCTGCAAGCTATTGCCTGACTTTAAGTCACCCATTTTTTTGGCAATATTGAGTCATATAGTCATCAATTCAGTCTGGTGTTTATGTCTAGATCTCCCCTCAGATAGGAAGTCTTTGTCGGGTTCATTTTCATTTGTCATCTTGTTTCAAGCTGGTTGGGTTATTATCAGAGTTTCATTTCTTTGGGTAGGTTGTAGATCCTAACCCGGCAGAGACTTGTACTCCAATGGATGTTTCTTTTTTAGGTAGAAGAATGGTTTCAAGACATGATTTTCAGATGCCGCAAGGGATTAGAGGAAAAGTCTTCATAATGACACATTGACAAAATTAGCATTTGGATGATTCAGTTTGTACTCTATATGATTATGTGTACATCTAGCCATTGAGATCTTCCTTATACTAATGAATGCATTGACAATAGAGAGGCTCTTTCTTTGGATGTAGACATTCAAAGAAGTCTTTTCCAGAAAGTTGATCAGTAGACTATATTGAAGAACGTAATGGTGCTGATATTCAGCATACAAACATCTTTAAAACAGAAATATGATGATATGATGTAGCATGATTAGGAACTATAAAGTTTTAAAATGAATCTCAGTGATATGTTGGTCAAATTGGCAACAAAGAATTGCAAAATTTAACATTGCTTAAACAACCAAGTATATGGAGCCTCGGCCCGTTTCAAGTTTTTAGCATGCATTTGGTCAATACAATCAAATATCAGCATCTGGAGTGTCTATGAATTCTATTTGAAAGTTATAATGTGATCTTGAAGAAGAAAAAAAAAACCGTTAAGAGGACATAGCATAGCTCAAAAATGTCTCTGATATTCAGAGCAAAAATTCATATTGTTTTAGCGCTCCAAGATATGAGGTGTGTATGTTGCTGAACAATTGGGTTCTCGGCCTTCCTTCCAAAGGCAACTATCATATTGAAACAAGAGCAATGGGCACTTCGTATTCCATATTATGCCCCTTGGTTAAATTATTGGTGGATGTTGCAAAAGTAGTTTCCTTCTTCGAGTGTTATATCTAGTACTTGGAAACCTCATAGCCGATCTGATGCTGAGATGATGCAAAAATAAATAAAATTATGCTCATCGTCGAACAACTGATGGTTATGTTTGGTAAGTGGGAGTTTGATCCCATGGATCTCCAGAATCTGTTTCTTGACATTGAAGGCTCTGTGCATTTATGGCAAAGAGACCAGGATGCACTTGTACCAGTTTTGTTACATTGTTATATTGCTAGAAAGCTCCTATGGATTCATTATCACAAGCTTCTCAAGGCTAGACATTTGTTTACTTTCATGGAGGGCATGCCCGATCACATATTGAAGAGTCTTTTGTTGGGAGCGGATTCTCCAAACAATATTTGGTAGACCTGATGTCACTTCTAAATTCAAGGCATCCACGTGGGAGAGAGTCTCTTTTCAAATTTTAGTCTGTTCAATACTTAATGTGGGTGACCTAGATCCTATTTGTTGGCCGCATTCATAGTGGCATTCTATAAAGGTTGGTTGGTGAAAGGCAATCATGCGTATCTCTGTGGGAGATTGAACCTCTAGCCACCTTTCTAATGTATCCATTGCCAAACCCTCTGAGATTAAAATGTCTTTGGCCACAGAGAACTTCACTTCATGGTATTAAGGAAGATGATGGTAGCATGAATACACCTTTTATCTGGATGGGAGGAGATGGTTCATTCTAATGAATATCTGGGATCACTTAGAGCAAAGGTTGCAAAACTACTTGAATGAAAACCATCATGCATTCATCTCATTTATCATGACAGGGAACTTACACAGGACTCACTGGTTCTTTGACATTGTGAAGTAACTGGTGAAAATCCCATATGTGCTTCAGTCAATGCGGTAGACCGCAATATAAAGATTCTAGATGGTATTGTCATGCTTGTAACCCATTCTTCAGACGAGCATACACTTGATTTTCATAAATGCTTTCTGAAATATGGAGGATTACAATATGTATTGACCATTTTTGAGCCTGGAAAGTTCACTTCAGGAATAGATGATCACACAAGGCATGGTTGTTATTCTAGTGGCTTGAGGCTTTTGAAGATCTTTCTTCTCGAAAATAAGATTAAAACTAGAGCTCGTGCAAATGGCCATCTTATTGGATTTCTCAAGGCTGCAGAAAATCACAATGTGAAAGATAATGTGTTTTCCTCAGAAGGCAAGGTCATGATTACAGAAAATGACAATGTCAATGTTTGTAGTGATGTGGAGAATTCAAAGGTTGAGACTGTTGACATGGCACAATTTATCAAAGTTTTAAAATGGTTGGCATGGGCTGCAACACTTGGCAGGCTTTTAGAGATGGAATCCAATCCAGTCAGTAATTTTCATTCCAAAAATAGGCCTCAAAGTACCAACACTAAAATAGGTGGTGTGTGTAAAGATGGGTTGGACTTAGATGACCAATATGTGGCTGTTGAGGCCTTAGAACTTTTGGTGGCATTATTGTTGAGGGATGAGAATCTAAGAAGTTCATTTTTTACAAGTCCAGATACAAAGTTATTCATTGTGGACATGCTGTTATATCCTTTAGATGAGTATCTTTGATATCAAGAAGCTATGCTTTTCTTGAAACTGGGTGCTTTTCAATGTCATTCAGGAGATAAGAAACGACCTTTGCAGCGAAATATCTTGGATAGAGGATTTGGGATAGATGAATCCACCTTCAAGAACCTTCATAACTCCATTATGTAATTTCCATTTAACATGCCAGCATCAAGTCGACTAATGGAGTCTTTTCATTTCATATTCTTGGAGGTAGATCAAAGGATGAGACATAGTCTTTTGGGCTTCTCCTTATATGTAATTTCAAAAATATTATTCAAAGTCTTTCCAAGTCTCTGAATTCAAAGCACTTCATATTCTCATGGAGGCTTATGCTGGTGTTTTCTATATAAGCTATTGTAAATGATGTAACAAGGGCCGACAAATTGTTGGTATGAAGGGAGATTGCAGAGACAATCACGCTTGGTGTCAATTCTTTAGTGTCCAGGGGGGGTCTTCTTCTTGACTGCAGATAGTCAGAGAACTAGAATAGAAGAGGGGGGGATTTTCATTTAGATATTTCATTGCATTGCATATAGGTTCTTCTTTTATGCAAGAGAGAGAGAGAGATGGAGTAGGGGGAAGAAGCTTAGTTAATTTGTTTCGCATTTTCATTATGCAGGTTAAGAGTTCAAGTTTTTGTAATAGATTGAGCATAAGTTGTGAGCGAATAAAATTTGAGTATTCTTATTTTTGATGTTCAAAGCAACAGGGGTTTTATTCTAAATCATAGAATTTAGTATTTCTCCTTTGATTATTATCAATCAGAGTGTTGTTATTTTCAGTTTTGGGCATCATCTTCCATCTTGTGTTGAATTATGAATGGGTTGTAGATCAGAGTATTTGCAGACGTTCCTGTTACAAGAATTGGGATTATTTAACACTCTCTTTCATTTCATTTTCCAATGCATTTGCATACATAGCATTCACATTGCATTACCAATGTTGGGGAGTCATAGGAAATGTGAATTCCTGGGGTTGGCTAGGTGTAGAATTGAATTCTCTGCCTGAGCTAGTTTTGTCTAGGGCAAGCTTGGTTTTCCTCTTCTGTTCTCCGGTTAAGAACGTACCCAATTAGTTTAGGAAATAAAACAAATTCATTGCATATCATTCCATAAGGGAGTTGTACCTTCCAATTCAGAGGAAATCTATCAATCTCATGATAGATTATCCAACTATTGGCATCTAATTGTTCTTTCACAATTGGGCATTCAGAGAGTTTATTTAAAAGGACAAATCTATTTGCCAACAGATTTTTGGTGACTCTGCTGGGGACTAGAAAAGAAGATCAATGTTTAGATTTTACTTCCTTAGTATTATTGTTATCTCTGCAAGAAGTTAGCGACTCCATTTTTATTCTCATATTTTTTGGTTGAAGAGTCCAGTGCTTTCATTCTTAGATACTTTATTATCTTGCAAGAGATTGGCGACTCTGTTGTAAAAAGATCATGCCTATTAGAATAGATTTTTGAAGAATTGGTTGTTCATGATCGAGGTAACATCATTATCTTTTCATAAACTTGATTCAGATTTCTATTACTCTGCTATGCAAATAATATCAGGAAATGTATCAAGGTCAGATTCCTTTGAGAAATGATTCAAAATATGAAAAGAGACTTTCACCATCTACTAAAGAGATTGTGATTGATGATGATCCTATGCTTCAACAACTCTGGAGTAAATTTAAAGAGAGTATCAGTTATGCCACAAGAAATAACTTGAGTATAGCTCAAGACCATCGGTCTAGAGAATTGTGGAAGCTGATTGAAAAGAGATCCTATGTTCTCCAAGAGTTCAGACAGAAAAACACTGATGCAAGTTCTAAAAAGGATGCTTTATCTCCTCCCATCTTTGCTGCTTTGAGAGAGCCTAAATTTTATTCATCCTTAGTGTTACCATGGATAAGCCATCTTCATGAAGAAGGTAATCAGAATGAAAAGAATTTCTAGCCTGAATCATCACAAGAAGAAGAAAAGGTTGTTACTATTCCTTGCTTCTCAACAGTATTTCCTTTGGAGTCATTAGTTACACCTTTAGAGTCATCATCTAAGGTTGGAAAAGAGACTTGTTCTCCTAATACTACACCTGATGCAGTAAGTATGAATCTAGAGCCACTCTTAGAACTGCAAACAAAAGAATCAGTTTTGGTCCAGCATGCCGAAATCATTGAAGTTGCAGAAAGCATTCCTGAGGTGGATAGAATCAATAAGCAGAATGAAGAGATCATATCAACCAATGGTTTGAGTTCTGAACAGCAAGAGAAGCCTGGTTTCCCAGAAGCATGACTTTCAAATAGCCTTTTCAATGATGAAGAATTGGTAAGAACAGTTGACAAAGAATTCCCTTTCATACCTTCATTTACCTTTGATTTTAAAAGTTTCAGATTTGAAGAAAATAAAGGTAAACCTTTGCATGAAGTCTCTAATGAGAATGATCAGATAGTTAATGAAAAACATGAAGAGTTGAATTCCTTTGAAAAATTTTGCGAAACTAATTTTCAAGTTGCAAAAGTTTGTGATGATACTATATTAGAATCTATTTGTCTTGAAGAAAAAGTGGAAACATGTTTTGTCAAATCTGAAAATATGATTGAAGAATTGATAAGCAAAATTGAAAGAGAAATAAATGGGGATCATGCTTCAAATTTTTGTCTTCCCAAAAATTATCTTGAAACAAATGTGCTGGCTGCATTGTTTAGTGGTCATCATACTAAGTCTGAGAATGTAACTTCTTATGAGATGGATGAAAGTGATAATGAATTACTTTGGAAGAGGCACCGGCAAAAAGAACATTTCCAGCCTATGGATATTCTTGAAGATCATAAAGAAAAGGTAAACAAAATTGAAAAAGTATCTACGTTTTCATTTCCTTGTGTTGATGAAAGATGTGAATCGGTTGAAAAGAATGTGGATGATTGTTTTCCTGAAAACTATTCTAAGGCTGGTCGAGTTTTTGAAAATGGAATTTTTGATGCTATGGAAAAACATAATAGTGATGATTCATTTTTCACTATGACTGATAAAGATCAGACTCTTGAAACATTTTGTTTTGAAGATGATAAAATGTTGGATATTGCTAATCAATTGTGTGTGGATGAAAAAGATATCTAGCTTATTGAAAATAATGTTGAAGAAATCAATGCAACAACATATTTTGAACATGTAAATGAAGTATTGCAGCAAGACGAAAAAATTAATGAAGATTTTCCTAATCTTGAAATAAAATGTAATCAAGTTATGGTGCCAATCATACGTGAGTCCTCTTCCATAATTAATCCAGATATTGAAATTGTGGATTCAGATGAACATCTTGCTATAGAAAATAAAGAAGACATCTCAGCTTGGATGGATGCTGTAGCAAATAAGGAATCCTTCAATTTCAGCCCCATTTTGAAATCAAAAATTGCTAATGTTAGAGCCTGTGATTGGTATGATGCTAGTTCACTTCCAAAATCTTTTCAATTTTTTGATTATGTTCATTCTGATTTGAAAGATGATATCCTTGCTGAGAGTGGTAATGAAGTAAACGGATGCGAGTGTTTTCAAGAAGTGCTTTTAGAATCACTTGAATATTCTACCAGTCTGGATTTGAAAATTGATATCCTTGCTATAAGTGACAAGGTTGAGGAGAATAGATGCAAGTATGATTCAGTGATGTTTTCAAAGTCCAGTGAGTTTCCTTCTTCACCAAACAGGATAGAGCATGTGAAAGACAGTATGCAGATAAATATGGAAAAATCACAAGTATATGATGAGGCATGGCTATTTGGCAAAGTTCTATGGGTTACTAAGTTACAAATAGCTTTTGGACTCAAATTCAGTAGTCAAGGATTGGCTAGAAGATATCAATGTTGTTGCAAGCGGGTGAAGCATTCTCCTCTTTGTCGGAAAGGTTCATATTTATCTCTTCTTGTAAATGGTCATGTATGAATCTTTCTTTGCTTTTGGTCCTGCAGGTGAGGTCTCCTCACCTTTTGTAAATAATTTTTCTTTCCAATTTTGGTGTGTCTAGTGTAGCTTCTTCTTGCCTAGTGGTTGTTGTTGTTTTCTCTTTCTTTGTTTCAGTTTGCCTTACTCCCCTCCACCCTCCCTATATGCACTTCCTCATTGATCTTTGGTCTAGACTCCGCAACCCAATGCTTAAGGCACTTGTTTAACTAGAGATGTTGGATTCTCTATGCACTTTGCAATACATATTCCCCAGTCAGAGCCAACTGTTGCCTGACTTTAAGTCACCCATTTTTTTGGCAATATTGAGTCATATAGTCATCAAGTCAGTCTGGTGTCTACGTCTAGATCTCCCCTTGGATAGGAAGTCTTTGCTGGGTTCATTTTCATTTGCCATCTTGTTTCAAGCTAGTTGGGTTATTATCAGAGTTTCATTTCTTTGGGTAGGTTGTAGATCCTAACCCGGCAGAGACTTGTACTCCAATGGATGTTTCTTTTTCAGGCAGAAGAATGGTTTCAAGACATGATTTTCAAATGTCGCAAGGGATTAGAGGAAAAGTCTTCATAATGACACATTGACAAAATTAGCATTTGGATGATTCAGTTCGTACTCTATATGATTATGTGTACATCCAGCCATTGAGATCTTCCTTATACTAATGAATGCATTGACAATAGAGAGGCTCTTTCTTTGGATGTAGACATTCAAAGAAGTCTTTTCCATATAGTTGATCTCTAGACTATATTGAAGAACGTAATGGTGTTGATATTCAGCATACAAACATCTTTAAAATAGAAGTATGATGATATGATGTAGCATGATCAGGAACTATAAAGTTTTAAAATGAATCTCAGTGATATGTTGGTCAAATTGGTGACAAAGAATTGCAAAATTTAAGATTGCTTAAACAACCAAGTATATGGAGCCTCGGCCCGTTTCAAGTTTTTGGCATGCATTTGGTCGATACAATCAAATATCAGCATCTAGAGTGTCTATGAATTCTATTTGAAAGTTATAATTTGATCTTGAAGAAGAAAAAAAAATTGTTAAGAGGACACAACATAGCTCAAAAATGTCTCTGATATTCAAAGTGGAAATTCACATTGTTTTAGTGCTCCAAGATATGAGGTGTGAATGTTGTTGAACAATTGGGTTCTCGACCTTCCTTCCAAAGGCAAATGTCATATTGAAACAAGAGAAATGGGCACTTCGTATTCCATATTATGCCCCTTGGTTAACTTATTGGTGGATGTCGCAAAAGTGGTTTCCTTCTTCGAGTGTTATATCTAGTACTTGGAAACCTCATAGCCAATCTGATGCTGAGATGCTGCAAAAATAAATAAAATTATGCTCATCATCGAACAGCTGATGGTTATGTTTGGTAAGTGGGAGTTTGATCCCATGGATCTCCAGAATCTGTTTCTTGACATTGAAGGCTCTGTGCATTTATGGAAAAGAGACCAGGATGCACTTGTACCAGTGTTGTTACATCGTTATATTGATAGAAAGCTCTTGTGGATTCATTATCATGAGCTTCTCAAGGCTGGACATTTGTTTACTTTCATGGAGAGCATGCCTGATCGCATATTGAAGAGTCTTTTGTTGGGAGCGGATTCTCCAAACAATATGGGGTAGACCTGATGTCACTTCTAAATGCAAGGCATCCACATGGGAGAGAGTCTCTTTTCAAATTTTAGTCTGTTCAATACTTAATGTGGGTGACCTGGATGCTGTTCATTGGCCGCATTCATAGTGGCATTCTATAAAGGTTGGTTGGTGAAAGGCAACCACGCATATCTCTATGGGAGATTGAACCTCTAGCCACCTTTTTGATGTATCCATTGCCGAACCCTCTGAGATTAAAATGTCTTTGGCCATAGAGAACTTCACTTCATGGTATTAAGGAAGATGATGGTAGCATGAATACACCTTTTATGTGGATGCGAGGAGATGGTTCATTCTAATGAATATCTGGGATCACTTAGAGCAAAGGTTGCAAAACTACTTGAATGCAAATGGTCACGCATTCATCTCATTTATCATGACAGGGAACTTACACAGGACTCACTGGTTCTTTGGAATTGTGAAGTAACTAGTGAAAATCCCATATGTGCTTCAGTCAATGTGGTAGACCGCAATATAAAGATTCTAGATGGTATTGTCATGCCTGTAACCCATTCTTCAGATGAGTATACACTTGATTTTCGTAAATGCTTTCTGAAATATGGAGGATTACAATATGTATTGACCGTGTTTGAGCCTGGAAAGTGCACTTCAGGAGTAGATGATCACACAAGGCATGGTTGTTATTCTAGTGGCTTGAGGCTTTTGAAGCTCTTTCTTCTCGAAAATAAGATTGAAACTAGAGCTGGTGCAGATGGCCATCTTATTGGATTTGTCAGGGCTGAAGAAAATCACAATGTGAAAGATAATGTGTTTGCCTTAGAAGGTGAGGTCATGGTTATAGAAAATGACAATGTCAATGTTTGTAGTGGTGTGGAGAATTCAGAGGTTGAGACTATTGACATGGCACAAGTTATCAGAGTTTTAAAATGGTTGGCATGGGCTGCAGCACTTGGCAAGATTTCAGAGATGGAATCCAATCCAGTCAGTAATTTGAATTCCAAAAATAGGCCTCAAAGTACCAACACTAAAACAGGTGGTGTGTGTAAAGATGGGTTGGACTTAGATGACCAATATGTGGCTGTTGAGGCCTTAGAACTTTTGGTGGCATTATTGTTGAGGGATGAGAATCTAAGAAGTTCATTTTTTACAAGTCCAGATACAAAGTCATTCATTGTGGGCATGCTATTATATCCTTTAGATGAGTATCTTTGATATCGAGCAACTATGCTTTTCTTGAAACTAGGTGCTTTTCAATGTCATTCAGGAGATAAGAAACGACCTTTGCGGTGAAATATCTTGGATAGAGGATTTGGGACAGATGAATCCACCTTCAAGAACCTTCATAACTCCATTATGCAATTGTCATTTAACATACCAGCATCAAGTCAATTGATGGATTCTTTTCATTTCATATTCTTGGAGGTAGATCAAAGGATGAGATAGAGTCTTTTGGGCTTCTCCTTATATGTAATTTCAAAAATATTATTCAAAGTCTTTCCAAGTCTCTGAATTCGAAGCACTTCATATTCTCATGGAGGCTTATGCTGGTGTTTTCTATATAAGCTATTGTAAATGATGTAACAAGGGTCAGCAAATTGTTGGTATGAAGGGAGATTGCAGAGACAATCACGCTTGGTGTCAATTCTTTACTATCCAAGGGGGTCTTCTTCTTGACTGCAAACAGTCAAAGAGCTAGAACAGAAGAGGGGGGATTTTCATTTAGATATTTCATTACATTGCATATAGGTTCTTCTTTTCTGCAAGAGACAGAGAGCTAGAGTAGGGGGAAGAAGCTTAGTTAATTTGTTTTGCATTTTCTTTATGTAGGTTAAGAGTTCAAGTTTTTGTAATAGATTGAGGATAAGTTGTGAGCGAATAAAATTTGAGTATTCTTATTTGTGATGTTCAAAGAAATAGGGGTTTTATTCTAAATCAGAGCATTTAGTATTTCTCCTTTGATTATTATCAATCAAAGTGTTGTTATTTTCAGTTTTGGGCATCATCTTCCATCTTGTGTTGAATTATGAATGGGTTGTAGATCAGAGTATTTGCAGATGTTCCTGTTACAAGAATTGGGATTATTTAACACTCTCTTTCATTTCATTTTCCAATGCATTTTCATACATAGCATTCACATTGCATTACCAATGTCGGGGAGTCATAGGAAATGTGAATTCCTGGGGTTGGCTAGGTGTAGAACTAAATTCTCTACCTGAGCTAGTTCTATCTAGGGCTGGCTTGGTTTTCCTCTTCTGTTCTCAGGTTAAGAACGTACCCAATTAGTTTAGGAAATAAAACAAATTCATTGCATATCATTCCATAAGGGAGCTGTACATTCCAATTCAGAGGAAATCTATCAATCTCATGATAGATTATCCAACTGTTGGCATCTAATTGTTCTTTCAGAATTGGGCATTCAGAGAGTTTATTTAAAAGGACAATATGTTTACCAACACAAGAAACAAAAGCTCTAATACCAATTGTTGGAAATATAAGAGGAGTAACCAAGAGGGGAGGGGTGAATCAATTACTACTAAAATAAATCCCAAATCCCTTAGATGTCAATAGAAAATGCAAACAGATAACTAAATACTGTCAAAGCTCAATAAACACATAATGTTGTTGCTCGGTAATAACTAAATAAGCTCAGTAAGTTCTTATCATATAAACTATTAGATGTTATCTTTGATTACCATTACTTTAAATTAGTTGCAAACATATAAAGAAAATAATACGAACACATTTGACACCAAGATTTAACATGGAAACCCAATTTGGAAAAAACCACCAATAGCAACTAGTTACTAATTTTCACTCTTTTGAAGTGAGCCCTATTAGGAGCCAACCCTATTAAAGATTACAAAACACATTGTTAGGTGTGACCCTATTAAAGGATTTAATCACCCTGTTAGGAGTGGCCTTGTTAGAGGTCTTGAGAAAAATTCAATGGAATTGCCACCTTGTTAGAGGATTTGAAAATAGCTGTTAATCCAACTCTGTTAAGAGATTTAGATCATTGCTACAATGGTTAGAGAGTAACAATGAGATGACCTGATTTGACTGCAACCAATTTTTTGATTTCAAATATCTGTTTTGCCTTGTGCTTGATCCTTCCTGATTGAATATGGTTTTTCTGCATGACAAGGATATTCTACTTATCCTTCAAATTCCCTTCCTCTTCTCATCAATGGATCTTCAATCACATCATCATAATTTGTACATTCTCTTGCATACTTTTGCTTGCACAATTTTTCACACTTTTGAAGTCACAACTTGACCTTATACTTATATCTCTCACTTTGTCAAGTCAGCTCAAATATAATTTAGAATAATCAATATTCATCACCATAGTCAGTTGGAATCAATAGATAAGTCAATTAAGCTTAATACAACATAATAAGAAAATTGTTTGTTACTCAACCTTGCTCAATAGAAACTAACTTTGAAATAATTTCCTTTGTTAACCAACAGAAGCTCGGTTAACATTGTAAACTTACAAAAATCCTTTGGCAACTGAATAAGCTCAATTAGCACTAGTTCCATCCAATTTTCCTTCATTACCCAAGTGAGCTCAGTTAACACTTGTTTTCTACAGCTTTTCCTTTGACACCTAAGTGAACTCAATAGACATTGCCTTCTAAACTAGGAAAACATAGGAATGCTTGGTAGACCCTAAGAATTGTCTTCACTACCTGAGTGAGCTTAGCATATACTGACTGATAATGATTATGACATTTGTGTAACATCAAAGACAACAAACAATTAATCAATTGTATCCAACAGTTAGTGTATTCTTGTAACATAGTAGTATAGTCAACCCAACTTATTTAGAAATATTTTGGTGAATTGCTTCAATATTTGTGCTTGCAATTCGGCTACCTTGTTCTTGTACACAATAAAACATGGTTTTTATCTTGGTTTGATGAGGGCTTGGTCAAGCCCTAGATTAAGAAATCAACCTTGAAATTAAGATGTAAACATATTGATAAATGAAATGATAACATGTATTATGATTGAATATATAACATGAAAGATGCAATTACCTTTGTAGATGAAATTTAATTTGATGTGTGACCAAGTATGAAAATGTAATAGCCTTGACTCAAAGAGATCAAAAGGAAACCATACAAGTCAAAACCTCATGTATAGGAATGTATGTGACATTCCAAGATGAAGGGTGGAAGAACTTGAATGATTGGAAAGATATATATCCTCCTTAAAAGCCAAACACTTCTTCCACCATGAAGGAAGAAGCTTGATGCAAGAAGAAAATGCTTGAACTTGATGTATGCTTAAGGTCTCATGAATGTGTGTATCCTTTCTCTTGATTTCTTGTAGAAATATGACATATTGTTTGATAATGGAGGAAATAAAATTCTTGCACCTCCTTATATACTATTTTTGGGGATTAAAAATAAATTTGGGTGAGATGGGAGAAAAATTAAACAATTGGAAAACTCTAGGCACTTCAAGCCCTAAAATCAAAATTTCTCAGAGAAGAGGTAGACCTAGATCAACTTCTTCCTAGAATAGGTCAACCTAGCTTGACTTATTCTAGTATAGGTCAACCTAAGTTGATTTGTTCTAGAGGGGGGTCCCAAAAAGGGGTCTTGGAGGCCTCAAAGAAGGCATAGGAAGAATCTAGAGATGATAAAACTATCAAAAGATATGACCACAAAAGTGATAAAATACCAATTAAATGGCCATGTTGGAAGTTGAGAGATGATCTATAAATGTGGGAAACATTGGGAAGAGAGAGAGAGAGAGAGAGAGAGAGAGAGAGAGAGAGAGAGAGAGAGAGAGAGAGAGAGAGAGAGAGAGAGAGAGAGAGAACCACATTAAGGAAGGTTAAAAGGTCTCTAAATGAAGTGTGATCATTTTAAGATGATACAATAATTTTCCTCCATTTGGTACTAATTTTAATATATACAAAAACTTAGTCTTGGTTGTGGAATTTTCATCAAAACAAGAATATATATTACATACCTCAAAGTTGTTTATCCTTTGTTAATTATGTTAGTTGTAACAAACTCGTCTTATATATGATCTATTTATGGGTCCTGTGGTAATATGGAAATAAGATCCTTATGTACAATCTATCCTTTCGGTCAAGTGCTAGTGTGCTGAGCCTTAATGAATATTTCAAAATTATTTCTTAGCATTCAAGTTGACATATGTGCTAGGATGACCTACCTTATATTTATATTATTCTATAAGTATATATAGGACATATTTTTGGATCTGATTGTAGTGTACATGTGAACAAAAAAATGGATGTGAAGGATGATGAAGCAATACAATCGGGTAAATAAGAAAGTGGAAAAAAGTGATGAGAAGAGATATGCAATAGTGGTATGATGTAGTAAATAGTATTGTTGGGATTGTGCAAAGAGGTTGTTAGAGGTTGTCAAAAGATTCCTAACCAAATCTACTGCACATAGTTATTGTTCTCTTTTATATATCACTTCATGCATATGTAGATGCAACTCCATTAGTTCATGTTTTGATAGTAAGACTATTTGGTAATAAGTTATTTTTTATTATATGTGATAGTTGGGTAGTGAGAAACTTGGTAGTGAACCACTCCTTCTTAAAATTTATCTTAACTGGTGGTTCATAATTGAGAGTTAGAATACTTATAATTTTTCTCATCTTGGGTTTTTCTATTAAGATCTAGTGTTCATTGTATATGGTTTTCTTATGTGCTTTCATGTTCATGTATATTTTATTTATCTAATTAATTTAATATTTTTATGCATCAATTAAGATTAATAAAATTATTATTTGATAATTGATTCACTCTCCCCCCCACCCTCTCATTTATCTAGATTGTTCAACAATCATGTTCCTCACAAATTGGGCCCAAATTTGAATTGGAGGATAGTCATTTAATTTTAGTGTGATGTTCAAGCTCATATCATCATCCTTCAAGTTTATATTCCTTAAATATATTAGTGAGGTATAAAATCAATGCTACCTCCCTCATTTTGAGATCCTGTGGAATTTAATAAATATTTCATGATCTCAAGAATTAAAGGAGAGATGAGAAGTATTCAAGAATTTATAAGAATTCAATAATTCAAGGTATTTCATATTTTCATTATGGAAAGATTCAATAACCATTATGCAAGTATGATTTATGATTTCATATAATATTAATATGGAGTCATGTCATTGTGTCAATACTTATGATTCTATTCCAAGATCATTTGCATCATAATTGTATAAGACATTTCTTTAATCATATCTGGTCTCTTCTTCATATAAGCACACTTTCATTTTAAGAACTTTAATTTCAATTTCATTTCTAATTCCATATTAGGGGTGTGACTTAAGAAACCCCATTTTCTATAACACATTTCCCACTCTCTTTTTTTGTGTAATAGGTGAATCAACTACAAAAAAAAAAGATAAAAGAAATTTTGACAAATGGTTATAGGTGTTATAATTTCCATCAAATTTTTCTAGGACCAAAGAACCTCGTAGGGTCTCTAATGAGTATGGTCACCATGTACCCTATAAGTCACAAGGCCACTTTGGGCTGAAGTTAAATAATACGTTGGATGTTGTTTTTTAATTTTTAAATACAGTATCAAAATTTGAGTTCTTAGTCTATTAATTATCTCTAATTGCATAAATCTTATTTCTCACTTCCTATCCATAGATCTTGCATCTTCATTTCCATTTCCATCTTGCATATTCATCTTCCATAAAAAGGAAGGATCATTGCATCCCCTCAGTGCTTGAGCCACCTTGAGGCTAATGGACCATCTTCCAACCAATCTAAGTATGGAGTAGGTCAAAGCTTCATGGTTATTTTGTGAAATCTAGTAAACATTATTTTATACCTTATGCACATTGTATTTACATTATTTTTTATTTTGTACATCTAGATGATAGGTTGCATGTACTTCAAGATATTAGCGTATAGTGAGACCCTATCTCCACCTTTGTACCATGTGATGATTTTTAGAGATTATTTTGAAATGTTTTGCATGGACTATTGTCTTATGGATCAGTGTGGTTATTTTATACTTGAAAAAAATCCTTGGTGTGTTTATGTGAATTATAAAATAGTTGTGCTATAATTATTAACACATATTCTTTTATGTTTAGCCCTTTAATATCCTAAATAAATAGTAAGCATTGTGGAGGAAGAATAAAATTTAAAATCATCATAAACTAATACTAAGATTATGCTTTCTTTAGAACTATTTTAAAAGGGTGAGGAAATTGTGTGCTCAATATGGAAGAGTGTCATAATTATGATAGATAAAATTGTTTCAAATATTTACCATTCAAATAAAGTATAAACTCATTGATTAATTGGAAATTATCACCTACATATTTATAATTAAAATTTAAGAATTTAAAATGTGAAAAAACCTAATTTGTAATAATATCACAATTATAGTGTAATAAATCATAATTTAGAACTATAATCTCATTTATATAACCTATGTGAAGGAAACAAAGTACCAATATGAGCTACATGAGAATCTAATTTAAAATGATCAATGTACATATTATAATAATGTAATGTTTCACTATGTGAATCACTATTCTTAAATATCAATAAGATAAATAAGATACAAAGTAATGGTGATCAAGGATATTATCATGCATAAAATTTGATGTAGGAGCATCTTGGGTTTGCTTGAAATCCATCTAAGAGAAGGGGAGGAGCTAGAAGAGAAAATTTTGAAGAAAGCTAGTAGTTGAGGCTTGTGAGCACAAGCTGAGATCTTGGAGGTTTCTACCAGAGTGTGGATCTAAACAAGCTATGGTTTGATTTGGATCTTGAGAGATCTTGTAGAACTATTACTTGCTTTGTATTTGGCCATAACTAGGAAGGCCTTATAGCCCAACACATTGCATGTAACAATTATTTTATGAATAAAGAGTTGTGATTTGATATCAAATCTTGCATTGTTACTGTGTTTCTGTTATGTGGTTATTTGTTGGGGGCTAGGAAATCTCCTTTGAGGATTCTCCTACCTTGCACTAAGTCAAATGGTATTAGAGCAAAGGTTGTTCCTGAGTGTGTTGACAAATCACTGAAGCTAAGGCAGTTTACACTAGGATTTGTAAAGAAGGTTGATCTTGTGGTTGATTGATCTTCTAGATTAGTGGATTTGTTGCTTAGGGTTTGCTAAAATTTTGGAAGATGCCTCCAAGAAGATTGGACCCTAGGGAAATTGCTGATCATAGTGATGTTGTAGAAGAATGGATCTCAGAGAAGGTTAAAGTAGATTTCAGATCTAAGCTAGAGGATGTTAAAGCCAATTTTAGATCTCAAATAGCATTAATGAAGAGTGACATGATTGTTGAAATTGTAAGTGCTTTAGGTGGTGTACCTAGGCATGGGTACTGAAGGTAGTTATGAAGAAGTCGTTGAAGAATTTGAAGTTGATGAATCAAGTAGTGAGGACAAAACTGATTGTGTGGAGAGACCTATTAGAATTAGGGCTGGTTAGTTTGCTTGACCTAGATCTCAGTTGAAGCTAAAGCATAAGATGGAGGTTTCTAGTTTCTCGGGTACTTTGAATCCTGAAGACCTGATTGATTGGATTGGTGAATTGGAAGACTACTTTAAGATTGAGGATATTGAAGATCCACTCAGAGTAAGATTGGCACAAACTAAGTTGAAGGGACATGCTGCTCTTTGGTGGAAGGAACTGCAAAAGGACAGAGAAGAGGAAGGTGAAATGAAGATCACTAGGTGGAGATTGATGGTGACTAAGTTGAAGGCTAAGTTCATTCTTGTTGATTATGAACTTGAGTTGTTTAAAAGGTTGTATAATGTAAAACAGAAGGATATGACTGTGAAGGATTATATCGAGGAGTTCTACAAGTTGACTATTCATTCTGGGCATAGAGAATTGTCAAAGAAAAAAGTAGCGTGGTACATTAATGGTCTGAGATTCAATATTTAGGATGAGGTTGGTATGCTAAATATTTCTCCAGCTAAGGATGCTTATCGGTATGCTTTGAGAGTAGAGGAGAAGCTAAAGAGGAAGAATCAAGGTAGTTCCTGAGGGAAGGAGAAGTAGGATAGCTCGGCACAAGTTAAACCAAATGTAGAAGGTGAATAGAAAAGAAGGACAAGTGGAGGTTGGTTTTGAGGTAATTGTTTCAAGTGTGGCCAAGAAGGGCATAGATCTTTTGAATGTCCAATTGCAAGGACAACTACTATTGTGAATGAGGATGCAGTCCTGGATAGTTAACCTGAGCAAGGAGACAGCTTGTTTGCTCAGTGAGTACTGATTGGTGAGAGGATATTGGATTCTTGTCAGAGGACTAGTTTATTCAAAACTCGTTATAAGTTTGGTGATAAAATCTTTAAAGTGATTGTGGATGGTGGTAGTACTGATAACCTTGTTACTGAGGAGATGGTTCAGAAACTTGGTTTGAAGAGAGTGAGACATACTCATCCTTATGGGATTGGTTGGTTGCAAGGTGAACATGCTTTAGAAGTGAGGGAACAATGCCTTATTGATTTCCATATTAGGTAGTATAAGGATCAAGTGTTGTGTGATATTATGGATATGAATAATTGTCATCTATTACTTGGTAGACCTTGGTAGTATGACTGCAAGGCTATGCATGATTGTGTTAGAAATGTGTTTACTATTGAAAAAGGTGGTAGGAAGCTTTCCTTGATTCCTTTGTAGAATGAAGAACTTGGTAGGAGGAACCTAAGTATTGGCAGCCGAGTTGACATGGTAGATTTTGAGAAGGTTGGAGATCAACATGGAAAGTAGACCTATGGAACACATGTGGTGGATGTGAAGAAGAAGAATTAAAAAAAGGGAAATAATGTATAAGTTGAAGACTTGGAGGACATGTATTTGAAGAACCAGATTGGGATTTATGTGCTAAATCCTAGAAGATTTTCTTCTAGTTACTAGAACATCTTTTCTAACCTAGGGTGTCTAATGCAGGAGCATCTTGGGTTTTCTTACAATCCTGCATGTTTGGAGGGATTTTGGTTAAGTGTTGTGGAGCTTGACAAATATTGGTTGCTCAGCATGGTCTTTGGTTTCTCAACATGGTCTGGGAACTAAATATGGTCTTTGGTTTCTCGACATGGTCTGGGGACTCAACATGGTCTTTGGTTGCTCGGCATGGTCTATGGAGCTTGGCCTTGCTTAGGAATTTGGTGCCTCTTTTAGGTTGTGTAACTAATTTTTCACAATGAGTTAGAGGATGAAAGTTTCAAGGATTGAAGAGGGCCTAGAGTACTAACTACAGTTCAAAGCATGAGTTCTAATTCAATCAGAGCTAGGAGATATCATGATTTTACTCAAATATCAATTTTAGGCATTTAATTGTTGTTGCAAGCTGACTTGTGGCATTTAATTTATGTATTTGTATTTAATTTGTGTTATGGTTTGAATTTTGGATTAAATTGGTATAATTAGGGGTTGTGGGGAAGTCTTTTGTCATTATTCATCCATCTGGGAGAAGAGGAGGAGCTAGAAGAGCAAATTTTGAAGAAAGCTAGTAGCTGAGGCTTGTGAAACAAGGAGATTGCTTGGAGGCTTGCAAGAACAAGTTGAGATCTTGGAGATTAGTACTAGAGTGTGGATCTAGACTAGCTATGGTTTGATTTGGATCTTGAGGGATCTTGTAGAACTATTACTTGCTTTGTATTTGGCCATAACCGAGAAGGCCGTACAACCCGACACATTGCATGTAATAGTTATTTTATGAATAAAGAGTTGTGATTCAATATCAGATCTTGCATTGTTACTGTATTTTCGTTATGTGGTTATTTCCTAAAGGCTAGGACATCTCCTTTGGGGATTCTCCTACCTTGCACTGCATCAAAGTTATGTATTTTGTTCAAAATATGTGGATTTGAAGACATAGAGATATCGTGAAATATAAGATAAAAAAAACATAACATTAGGTGAGGAAGATGTAACCTCATTAATGTAGTAGGTGTTATTACTACTACATGATAAATCATCACTAGGTATATCCATATTAGAAATGTGGTTAATATGAAACTCAAGGACAAGAAAATTATGTTTAAGAAGAAAATATATGAACTACCCAATAATGAAGGACAATCTAATACATGATAAATAACACCTCCATATATATATAGTATGTCACAAAAGTATCAAGGATGGATGGATCATGTATAACAAAGGGCAAGAATATGTCAAAATTAAAAATGTACACACCTATATCAATTAAAAAACATGTTTTGAGAATACCCATAAATTTGGATTACCCAAATAAGGGTAGGTAAGATCAATGATATATGTCACTATGTATAATCAAAGTTTAATAAGTATATACAAAGAAAAAATGATCAAAATGCTAGGAAATGTAAAATAGAAGGATACAAGTAAACTATAATAAGATCTAAAATTCAATCTCTAAAAGTCAAATGAGGGATGAATAGAGTGGATGTGAGAAAGAGATAATAAATTAATTTGAAACCCTAAAGGAATAAGACATAAATAAGGAAAATCAAATAAACTCTAATCAAATCCAGTATAGAGGATGAAATAATCACAAAATAAATCGAAATCAAAACCCCTAATTAGAAAAGGAGGTCAAAATAAAGGTTAAATCCTAGTTTGTAGTAAGATAATGTTGGATTATCCCAAAATCTAAATAAATAACACTTTACATGATAATCTAATATATTTAAATAGCTACATTAGTAAGCACAAATTAGCCTCAATGATATTACCTAGGTATTTAACCACAATAAATATTAAACATTAATTATAAAGAATTAGGTTAACTAGTGTTGGCAAAATGGTTAGCGCTCCCCTCAGGATTTGTGAAAAGGTACTAACTACCACATGTGTTTTATAAGTCTAGTGGTTGTATCTGGCATTGATAGGCCAATCTTTTCGTACAATGATAACTACCACTCTAACAAGTAGTATAAGAGCTTGGTCACAAGTTTGAATCTCCTCGAGTAACACTAAAGGGGAGATTATTGGAAAAATGGTCAGCACTCCCCTCAAGATTTGTAACAAGGGACTTACTACCTCCTATGTTCTATAAATCTAGTGGTTGTATGAAGCATTAACATGTTGATCTTTTGGTGCAATGAAAACCACCACTCTAACAACTAGCTCTAGGACTATTGTGAAATATTGTAACTAATACTTATAGAACCAATTCACCGTAGTGAAAAAAAAAAATTTGCTCTCAGTTTGAAGGATGTGGTGTTGGTTTAGTAGCTCTAAATTTCTATGTAATTCAATCATAAACCTTGTAGGCTCAATATTATTTTTTGCATAGTGCACATTTAGATTGTGCCTTGTGAATGAAACCAAGAATAATGTTGCTTTAGTAAAACAATCTGTTCTCCTATAGTTGTAAAATTTGGTCAAGGTGGTGTTCTCTTAAGTCAACCCCTTTTAGGGAAAGATTAATGGTGATAAAGAGTTTTGAAGACATCATTCACCAATTTATAAATGGTGTAGATATATAAATGTGGTTATTTATTTTAGAAATCAAAGTATACCCATGAAGCTTGACAAAGGGTGGGTTTTTTTGTAGTTGTGCCTCCTTGTAAATTCTAGGTTTTTTTTCCTCACAACTATGGAAAGGATTTCTTATCAGTCCCCATTAAGGGTGGAAATTTTTTCAAGGGGAGCCTATTTGGAAAATTTTTCTATAGTAAAAGTTATGGATTTTAGAAATTTAGTGAATAATGAAAGGGTAGATGGAAACCTTCAAACACTTGGGATGGTGAATAATAGAGCCAAACAATATTTCAATCAAATTACTCTAAGTTTAATTCTAGATAGGATGAGCATCATGGATAGAGGAATGTGTATGAGATGGGTTGGAGGAAGTTGAAAGAGCTACAAGAGCTAGATAGAAAGTAGTCAAGGAAATGATTTCATGGAAATAATGGATGCAGAACCAGTTGTCAATATGACAAAAGGGGCATGGATATGCAAAATAAAATAATGGAAGAATCCACTAGATCAATAATAAATATTTTAGACGATGAGATAGAAAATGAGATTTTTTTTGTAGAGCTACTAGGTAGTGATGGAGGGTTTGTTGTGGTAGTTTTCAATGAGTAGTATAAAAAAAAGGTTATGCATGAGTACTAATGTAGCTAGAAGGAAAAACACTTGTTGATGTTAATACCTTGATATCCAGTCTTTGATCCTACTATTGAATCTTTTGATACGATTTCAATATGGATAGGACTTCCCACTCTTTAGTTGCAATATTAGTTTGAGCATTTCTTTAAGGTTGTAGGTAACTCTCCAAGCAGATACTTTTTGTTGGATGAGGGCTTCCAAAATTATCTACATACTACCCACACTTGTATATTAGTGGAGATGGATATGAAAAAGTATTTTCCTAATATTAGATTTTGTTGAAATCTATAAAGGGTTGTTGGTTGCAACCTTTCATTATGTAGGAATTACTTTTAGATACATGAAATGCTTTCAAACAAGACATATTGCTACTCATTAAGTCAAGCACAAATCAAGTAAATTGGCTACTTAGTAGAAAGAGGTTTCTCCCATGTAGTACTTAGTGGAGAAAGAAGAATGCTCCCTAATGAGAATGAAAAAGAAAGATCGTTGAAAAGGTGCAACTCAACCAAAAACATCTTCAAGGTTGGTTGCAAACCTTCATAATGTAGAGTGTAGCATAATGATGCAAAATCAAACCTTAAAGCGATGATACCAGTTTTGAGTAAGAAATAAGACAATGTCGAATGCAATCTAATGATAGAAAAAGATAGTGGATTAGTTTCATCAACAACCTAGATAAGGGGGATAGGAATTCGTGGGAATTTCAAAATATAGAAGCACACGAGGAAGGTTGAAAGATTGTGACAAGGAAGAAAGATAAGAGACTAAATACTAAATGAACACTCAATGTGCATCTTCACTTTCATACCAAAAGAAACATAAAAAAGTTGAGCTAATCTTTGAAACTTGTTAATGGATTCTTTTATACTGGTATGTTCTAAAAGGAGGTAGCTCTCTATCTATAGCCTCACTTGCTCTATTCCTGGTCAAAAGCTAATGATAATACAAACTAAAACTAAAATTATTTAGTTTATTCACTGGATGCAACACTAATCTTAGAAGTCAATTAATAGTTCATTAATGTTTTTAAATATCATGCATAAGCATGTGTTATGTGGGCTCATAAAGCTAGTAAAAACATGTGAAATATTGAAAACTAATTTTGATAGTTTGAATTTTAGACTCTCCTACATGTTTCAAGATCAAACTATGGCAAAATCAAGTATCATGACACTAAACCTTATAAATAAGATTACCATTTTAAGATGTAAATTGATTGTTTAAAAATAAATTCAAATAAGAATACATTCATACAAAAAAATGTGATAAATAGACCTTCTCTATTAAATAACTAATATATCGAAATAAAAATAACACCTTAAATTAAACATAACATAACAAATACTATATTGAAACTTTTATAATTGATATATCATATATCTTAATATATAAGAACACTATTCACCTTAGATATACATTTAAAACATTGCCATTATACCCCTATACTTTTGGGTGCGTAATAACAAAAGCTAAGGCACCCGACATTACAATCATGTGTGATGGTCCACGTGGACTATATCAATAAAAATATTAATTTTAAATACTCTTTTAAACTTTCTGAAAATACGCTTATAGTATAAGGATAAAAATGTTATTCTTACGTGCATACCGATACGGTTTCCTTATTAAATTTAGCAAACCTCATTTAATTTATTTCTGAAATAAAGGATTCGTTTTAATAAATAGATAAGATATTTAGGAACACAAGGGTGACAAGAAAACAATGAAATTTATTAGTCAATATATAAAAGCAAAAGAATCATCCAAGGAAGACTTTTATTAGTTTTGTACATGGAAATGACTAGGATGTGGCCTAGTCAATGCTCTTCTCATTATAGAGCTTAAAAGTAAACATCTACCCAAAGTATACGTTACTCATTAGACTTTGACAATTGTTGGGCCATTTGAGGCAATTCATGAGTTTGACTTCAAATTTGAAAAAGTTATTTGTAACAATTCATTTGAATTTTAGATTTGTAATATTTATGTTTATGTTGTTATTTATGGTGTTTGGTGTATGTATTCATAAATGAATATATATTTTTATTTGGCTATTCATAAATAATATTATTGTATATTTTAAAAAAATATTATGTATTTTATATATTTCAATATATTTAGTAGTTAATTAATCTTTTTCTATAATTCTAATATTAATAAAATTCATTTATACATCTTTTATATTATTGTTATTATTGTAGATTTGATTGTTCATAATTTTTGTGGTGGTAAAGTCAACACTTGAATTGTAACTTTTAAAGATTCAAACTCAAAGTACAATTTATTGCTATAAATTAGTATCTTGCCCTAGACTAACTAAATACATTTGTGAAATTTTGAGAAGAACCTCCTTATAGCAATATCGTGAGAATGCTCGAAATAACAGAATACAAAGTGATAGCAGAACTCAGAATAAATCTACTGATCGCAGGCCACTTCGAGGGGGTAACCTCCTTTGAGCAAGCTCAATACAATAAATTCGTCCGTGCCCATCAAGGGCCTCAACCTATTCTTATATACTGGGTACGATCTAGAAAAGTAATACTACCTATGCATGTGGGATAATAAAATAAACTCACGGGACGACTTACAAAGCATATGCGTCCAACAACTCTACTGTAACAAAATAAACAGAAGGAACACACAGGTTCCTAACAAATTTGATGTGATTTACTAGTATTTAATGATATCTGCTAGCATTATTTACACATTAAGAAAACATAAGTCTTCTTAGACCCTCGAGAATTAATTGAGTAGTTGATAATGAAACATTTAAATTTGGGGCATTGAAAGGGATATTAACAAATGTGCATGCATTGTCCTAGGGTGCTTGCTTAATCTTTTCAATCTTTTATACACATTTGTAAAAGTTAACATGGGAGAAAATATCTCCTTCCAACACAACGACAGTCTTTTTGAGTTATTTTTAAAAATATTATTGGTCAATTAAACACCAAAAAGTTATATATCAACGAAGGCCAACAAGGGAAGAAACATAGCATGAGTTTATATTGTGTAGAATTAGATACATATAGATATGACAAAAAAATATGTTCTTAATTTTAGAAAAAAATATTTATTCAGTGCAAGACCCAAGATGCTTTACTAATAGAAAATGAAATTTTCTAAAGGAAAATAAAAAGATTTAGAACCTTTGGTGAATGAAATCAATTCTTTAGTCATAAAACTAAGTATCACTCTTTGTTGCGCATACTTTTCATTACTTGGCATTGACATCTAGAATGCACTAACTTCCAACATTCACATCATAAGATCTAGGTTAATTGTGTTTATCCAGAGGTATTTCGTATGATTAACCTAACTCGTGCCTTAGAAATGAAGCTTCTCTACATTATATTGACTTTTCTGGATCTTACATAAGTTAGGGAAAATAAAATAAAAAGTGAAAAGATCTAATGAAAGAAAGAATTAAACATACACATATTACACTCATAACAAATTATCCAACTAAGAATAAGAAAATACATATAAAATTATATATGTATAAATTAAATTTAAACACATTATTATCTCTACTTAATAGAAATAATAATACAAAACATTTAAATATGTATAATATTATATCAATAGGTATATTGACTAGAGAGTTGCATTCAAGTTTCCTCTTTTAACTAATACAACCTTTTGAAATAATTGTTGGTGTTTTAAAACTACAGCCCTCAAAACAACTCTAGGATACAAAATGAAGGTAGATGCCTAGGGGTTAGCTATCTCCCATACTCAACAAGGATTCACTCAGATCTAGACCAACTTGACAAAACATAAAGGTTTTCTACACTTTAGGCTCTGCAAGGCCAAGGCGGGTGCACTTAGGGATTAATTGATTATCTATTCTTTGATCTTCTTCATCTTATATCTATCCCTTATAGCAGAAAAATGGTCAACAATCTTCTTGAATTTGTAAATAACTACTTGGTTTATAGAAACCAACTATAACTCAAAGGGAAGCTAGTGCAAATAATTGAATGACCCACAATGTAGTTCTTTCTTATAGAAAATAAAACAGTTGATTTGGATTTTAAAATGTGTATTTCAATTTGCATCTGAATTAATGATCAGTGCCTTAGCCATTGTTGCACAAAGTCAAACTTGTAATCCTTGACCTATTTTAATTGACTTGCAATTAAACTTATCAGTTGTTAGCCCTAAATTCCATCTTATGATATCCCTACCATATACTTAGAAACCCTATCAATTCATGGAAACACTTACTTAATTCCTTGAATTAAAAGAAACAACAAATTGACATACAACCTATCCCAACTGCATTAAATTGAAAGAACTTTTCTCATTCAATCTCAAAGAAACAAGCATATAATGATGGAGACAAAAAGTAGAGACACGGGTACTCAAAATTTTATCTTTGTATTAATCTTCCTTGAAAATAATACATTACTAATATGAAACTCAAGGCATAACTCGAAATATGACGAACATTTTCATTCAACATTCATTGTATTCTCAGAGTGCAAAATGGAGACAACATACAATTGACATAAAAATTAGACTGATTGTAATAGCATAAACAATTAATTTATATAGGACTCAAACCCTCACTCCACATCTTGGATATCCTTTTATAGATAAAGATTGCAATAAGCTTCAGATGGGAGGACACATGTCAACATCTGATTTGAAAGAAAATACAAAGATATTTTTTACATTATTAATTTTCAAAACATTCTTTATATCTAGACAAAACTTGGGGAAGCAATTCTGAAATTGGCAGGTAGCACTTTCTTTAAGTGTCTTCAACATGAAATTGTTTGTATTTTAACAACCTATCATTGGAATTGCCCTTTATCTCTATTTTTCCTTTCATGCCATCTCATGGTAACTTTAACTACTTAATGATTGTCCTCAGATGATAAGGCCTTTATGCTAGCTATGACCTCCCAAATTGCTATGTCAATTTCAATGTCAAGACAAGTGGCATCTCTGATTCCATTCAACTCTTCAAGGAACTTATTCCATTTGGCATCTGTAATGGCCTTAACTACTGTAGTTATTTTACCCATTTATTATTCTAGTTTATATAGCATATCAATCAAATCATAAACTACTACAATATCTACCTCACCATTGTAGTATGACATAAACCTGGAGTGATTCAAAATGTCATCAAAAGAGGATGACCATTCTTTTCATTCCTTTACTCCTCCATTACTATCGAATATGTTAGGTACAAAACTTGGTATTCTTGTAGCAATTTTTTTCATTTTGTTTTGAATCAATTGTAATTTGCCCACAAAGAATCCATTTAATTCCTTCACCCTATGAATTAATTTCCTAATAGAAATGATTAACCCTTTTGGTGAGTCTTTCTTCTGTGTTGGCATGGGCACAAGGCTCTCAAAAAATTGTGTGTAAGGGCCCCATGTAGTAAATAAGGGAGAAAAAATGGCAATTGCCTCAGAGCAATGATACTCTGCCCCTTGCAAAATAATATAATTGTTATGCACATTCTATGAAGCAAGTTTTAAGGAACTTATTTTATGGATCAAAAAATTCTTTATGGTTCTAATTTCTATCTCTTTTCTTAATTCTAGTTCCTCTTCATCAGTGGCCATGGATTTTCCTTTCATATCCTCTACTTCAAGTGTGTAACCCTCTGTTTGCACACCTTTTTCCTCAATCTCGGTGGTAGATCTAACAACGTTCTTCAAAACCACTAAATCATTTTCAATTGGATATTTTTTCATTCTAGAAGATAAGCTTTCTTCATTTCCTCCTCGTAGTGCCTCCTGGTCTTGATGTACCTCTCATAGGCTCCTTCTAATTTTTCTTCAAGTACATCAATTTTTTTCTTTCCTAATAGTGATGCTAAAGTCAACAACCCATAAATCTAGCTTCTTGAGGTGAAATAGACATTCCAAAATATCACATTTCCCCTAGGGGACTCCTTAATCTCAATGAGGGTTGGCTTCTAGTATTCTAGAGCTAAATTCCATATTTCCATGATTTAGGCACCAATGTTATATCTAGACCCTCTCAATTACTCCTATTGATTCTCATATTCAAATGATATAGTTATTTCTTGTCTCCTCATTTAATCTAATAAGAATGAAGAACTAATAGCCCATCTTGGGAAGATTATCATTCCACTCCTCTATATAGCTCTCTTGCTTCTTCTAAAGTTAGAGTCGCACTTGTAGGATTATACTCTTGTAGCTTTTTTATCATCTCAGGTACTACCTCATTAGAGTCACTTGGCTTTATCTACAATGATAGTTCATTTTTCTTCAATTTAAACATAAAACTTTTGAATTCTTTTTTCTTGATGAAGTTTTCATCATTCATGAATTCATTAGTCTCAATGATTTTGTCATCAATCATTGAGCTTGAAGCTCTATCTTTTTTGCCCTCTACTCATCTTCAGTGGCTTGAGCTATCAAGAAGCTTCTTGTTACATTATCAAAATATTGATTGCTCCCTAATAGAATCTGCAAGGCCTTTTCTTTGGCCTTCAGTGGAATCTTGACCATTTTTTTCCTTCTTTCTCTTCTGATGAGCCCATTCTGAGCTTTCTAGTTGGTCCTCATCATCACTAACTAAAAATAATATCTCGATCAACAAACTTAGGATCTACTTTCTATCTAATTTCTTCAAGAACTTGAGATGCAATTTCATCAAAATTATCAATGCATTTATTGAATCTAGACTAGTAATCCATCTCATGATAAAATCCCTTAAAAGATGGATCAGCCTTTTTCATTTCTTGCTCAAAACTCATTACATATATGAATTTAATTATCCTCTCTCTACATACATTATCATCCAAAAAAGTTACAATCACATCTTTCTCTCATAAACCCTTGGTTGGAGGTAGATTGTATCCCCTCATTTGTTTCAATGCATTCCTAACTACACTATAAGGGTCATATGTTCTAGTAGGGGTGGTTGGCAATTTATAATCTCTTAAGAAGGCATCAATTTCCTCAATTTTATTTTTTCCAAAGTCAAAATCTCCAACTTTGGAGCATCTACAGAAAAAGGTGCCCTTCTTGACAGTTTGACCTAAGTATTATGTATTCAATGAGATTAATTGCCAAAAAAATTCCACAATCCCTAATCTTTCTAGAACATATTTTGGAAGGAGATGGGGTGGATGAGGGCATTGAAAAACCCTAATGAATATATAATGTTAAAAAAGAAAACCACTTCCCCAGTCATGCCATAATTACTTTCCCTTATCATAGCAAGGGTTAGGCTTAACCAATTTCCTAACACTCCTAGGTACTCTTTCAGTTATAGCCCCTAACATGTTTATAACAGGGTATACAAAATAATTATAGAAAGAAATAATATTGGAGTAAGGTAGAATCTTTTCCATAACCTTGTTCATCATTGCACTGGCAATATTTCTCCCCATTCCTTTGTGCTTTCAAAGAAGCTTTGGTCGATGAGTTGCACATTATTATACATAATTAGGTGAATAATGATGTGCAACCAATCTTGCTCCTACCCTAGCTTCCTCTAGGGTCTCCTTAAGTCTTTCTCTTGACCTAATAGGGTTTCTTTATACCCTACTCACCTTAGGATCCTGACTATGAGGTCCTATGCTCTTCAACTAGTGCAAACCATTAAGTAAGAACAACCACCCCCTAACATCATTTCTAGGCTTGATTTACTCTTATGGCTTCTCCTTCCATGTCTCCACCCACAACCCCAACCTCACAAATAACCCTCAAATGAATATATGGGCATCCCAGATATCCCTACAACACTCTCCAAGACTTTCTACCATCATTGGAAATGAAACCCTAATCAAGTTCCAAGCACCACACAAAATCGCTCAAAATTGCTTGTAAAAAGGCTACAAGTAGTTAGCCCTCCAAATGAAAAAAAATTGGAATAACTTGGGAAAAATATTAACAAGGGGGTAACATATCCACTGATCCTAACACCCTTTTTAGAGAACTTAAGGATTCATGAGGTCCTAATCTCTCAAGGCATTAGTACAATCTGGCATATATTGGTGCCTAAAAATTAGGGTTTCCAAGGTAATTGAACAATTTTTGCAAGAACAAGTTTAACAATCCTTAAAAAATTTCACCAATGTTCCACCCTATAGTTGGGGTTCCTACACACCTTCTCCTCTCACAATTCATACTTTTATTGAATCTTTTCATGCATTCAATCACTCATATCACCTCTGATGTATACTGTGATCCCTAGCCATGCATCTCTGGCTCACCTAGGGAATCACCTCAAAAATTCTTTTCTTTCTTTCCAAGGCCCCTCCTTCACTATACAATATGTATAAGGAGTCATCTCCCAAATCCCAAGAGGACGTATAGATCTTAGGATGGGAGAGGGAGTTATGACTCCATCTTGTTCAAATACTTGATTCAGAACAACAGGTAAATAGAATGCAAATAATTTATTCAAGCAACTAAAACCTTACAAAAACACAAACTAAAATTATGAAAAATTAAAAATAAAACTCCTCTACTACTTCCAAACACTACATATCCAAATTCAACCATTAAAATACCAAGATACTCAAAAACATAAAACTATAACCAATTAACTTGTTGACAGTCTATACACACCACAATTGCTAAAACTTCCAACCCTCTCAGAAGGTCAAGGATGGACTTATAAACACATCCCAACTCCTATTCCAAATTATTTAGATAGTTACCAAGCTCCAACTAAAAAGTTCCTCAAATGCAATAAAAGTTGTCAATGTTGTTTTTGAGCAATTTTTACCAAGCTCCAACTAAAAAGTTCCTCAAATGCAATAAAAGTTGTCAAGTGTTTGACCCTCAAACTTGTTCCAAAGGTTACCAAACCTTACCAAAAGCCTTAAATGGATACAAGAGATATAAAAAGGTTCTAATAACACTTATTTGGCCATCCTACCCTTCAAAACACAAAGATTCTCTATTAGACCTAATTAAGAAACTATGAGCAAATAAGGCCTTATGAGGCCTGCTCACCTTAACTTACCTCAACCTAGGACTAGGGTAGCCCTATTATTCACCTAGTGGTGTGGCTAGCACCACTATAAGACAAAATAACATAGGAGCCTTAGGTCTTCCATGAGCCCACCTAGGTGCCCCTGCACCACATGAGCAGTGAGTAGTGATGAAATTTGAAAATTTTCATCCTTCATTCTCGTGCTACCACAATCTCATCATGAATCCGGGTGATTATATATGTGAAAAAATAATACCCAACATTAGTATATGGATCCTAAATATTCATTCCCATGATATAATTCCTACCAATATCATTCATAGTCCCATCTAAACCTAGAACTTTGTTTAGGTTGAAGACTGTGTTCTGAAGATATCTCTAAAAAACTCTAAAGGCATAAAGTCCCCAACCATCTTTGGTATATCTCATTTCTCCTTTCTCACCATTGGAATATGTCTTGTCATTTTTCTTCCAGTGTAAAAAATATTTTGATTTTTTAAATTCTCATTGAGCTTATCCATGTCAATTGGTAATGACATAGGTCCTCCTAGGTCAAAGGCCTCACTAAATGCTTCCTTATCAAGATCATAGAGTATACTCATATCCTTCCTATGGAATGATTTTTTGACAGGGTTATATGATTTTATCAATACCTTCACTAAATATACATTAACAGACACTTCACGCATGATCAATTTTCCCAAATTCCTGGTCCAAGGGTTGGATATTGGAGCCCTTTCCACCATGTTCTTCTAAAAGTACCAGAGGAATTCACTTCCATTTCTATCAGGTACCTCTGCATCTCTGTAAAATATATAGGGGTCTTGGAATGTGTGGTCATTAGTAGATTGGAGACTAGATGAACCTAGTAAAACATGTAACCACTGATATATGAAAGGGCTAGGACTTTTTCCCTTCAATGTAGACTCCTTAATTTATGGATGTGCTATCAAATCTCTTTCCTTTTGTGCCATATCTTCAAAGTATCTCAACAATTTTGAACTTTAGATGCTAAAATTTGCTCTACAATTTGGACTTTACTCTGAAACTTCACAAAATATGCAACTAGTAATGAAAATCCTTGGTCTTTCTATTTTTATCCATTTATGAAAAGTGGAGAGTGGAATTAATGGCATTTAGAACTACCATGCTCAAAATCATTTCAATCCTTCAGAAGCTACGTTGTTTTCAAATTGTACATTATTTGTACCTCCAGCTCATCATCCCTTTTTCTAGCTCAAACATGCACTTTTTAGCCTTTTTTATGCCTTTAAAACTAAGGGTTGTGAAGTGGACATAAATTATTTATCTCTACTTCTCAACAGATACCTTCTTTTCTTTATTTCCATCCATAACCATGTGTTAGTACCCAAGGTGGTCACAGTTTTAAAACTTCAAGTTTAGAGTTTGAACCACTTCGAACTGAAGTTTGAAGTAGTTCAAAGTGGTTCAGTGGTACAAATGATCCATTCTATGCAAGAAAAGTTTGGAAATCCAATAGTCCAGAGATCAAAGTTTCAAAATTCAAGTCTTGGGTTACAAATTCAAGGTTCTGTAATTGGGGCAAACTGGCAGTCTTCTCTCCAAATTATTAGGAAAGTTTTAACTGCAAATTGCCTATTTGATAACATCTCTCATGAACATAATATAAAAATTATATAGATCATAAGGGGCATGATTTTCATAGGGGTTCATCATTCCTCATTACCTTTTCAAGAGGTGGAAGTCATGCATTTGCAAATATTGTTGGAAGAAGCTACTATAATTTCTATGACAACAAATTTGCAGGAAGCCAGAATAATAGTCTTAGTGCAGGGGGTATAAATCTCAATCTAACCGTTGGATCATTCTCATTTTCTGATATATTTGAATAAAACTAGTTTTCTAAATCCTATCCAAATATTTTTTTCAGATTATTTATGGATCAAAATTTACAGGTTTTTGAGTGCGACACTATTGGATCAGAAATGACAGCGACAATATCCAGATCATAGTAAAATGGTCATATTACGAGGGTTGTATCTCACAATATAACCTTTGGATTGATCTAAATATTGGATATGTGTTTTAAATTATAGTTTTACAAATCTTATCCAAAGGGTTTGGTAATATTCATTGTGGATCAAAAGTTATGGGTTCCTATTTGCACTTATATCATATCAATAATGACAGTAACAAATATAGATGACAGGAAAATAAGTCTTTTTTCAGGGGCTATATCTTCTAATACAACTATTGGATCAAGGTAAATTTTGGATATGTTTCAAAAATCCTAATCATATAAAATCTCTCCAAGAGGTTTTTTTTAATTATGTATGGATCAATAGTTACAGGTGTTTTAGTGCACTACTATCGGATCAGCACTCTGTCACCAGCAAATGCCACTTGTCAACGTGCATATATTATAGGGGCCTCATATTATCAAAAAATATAAGACAATGTTTATAATGATATAAAAATATTGAGAAAGGAGATATTGAAAATATTAAAAGGAAATGGGAAGTCATAAGGTTTTTCAAGATTCAGTTAGGGAAATTGAAGAGTTTTTAAGGGAAAATGAGAAGATAATAAATATGCCAATAGCAAAGGTTGAGAGGGTTCCATTCTTTCTGGCTTCTGGACTGCAGATTGTGTGCTACAACAAGGAGGAAAATTTCTAGATTTATTCCATTTCTTGTGAGAGAGAGAGGGCAGAGCTTATTTCCTAAACTTTGTGTTAGAGATAGGAGAACTTTTGATTTGTTAATGTAATGTTAAAGAAAAGAGTTTCAACTTTCCTTTAGATAGTGATTTTTGAATTGTAAATGTGTAAGAAGATCTTTGTGTCTTTTTCATTTAGAGAAGGGAGGTTGGAGGATAATTGTATCAGAACTTTGATTATGATGCATTTTCCTTCCACTGATCACAATCTTTGTGTTGCTTTCAGTTTTCTCTAAAATACATTTCATGGTCACTGTTTTCAGATTATTGCTATCATTTCAAGATATCTCCTAAAGCTCTAATTCCTCATTTTCTCAAAAAGATGGAAAATACTTCTTTGATTTCATTTACTTTGTAATGCAGCATTTGGGCATGTGAACTTTGTGTCATCTAATGTTCTTTGCTTTTCTTTCTTTTCAATAATCCTAGTTTTCGCATCTACTTTGTACATACAGGTAGATGTTTGTAATCCTTTTGTGCTTTCAAGTTAAAAGAATCCATATTTTAGTTCATTGTAAATCATATACGGGGAGCTATACCTGATAAAATTCAGAGGAAAGTTATCAATCCAATGATAACTTGTCCAACTGTTAGTGCTGATTAGTCTTCTCATTTGGGCATTTAGGGTTATATTTGTATATATTTTCTTGGAGGACAATTTGTTTACAAATAGATTTTTGTTGACTCTGTTGGGGAAGAAGTGAAGATTTAAGTGCCTAACAATGGCTTCCTCAATTTTGTGATTATCTCTATGTGCAGGAGATTGGCGACTCTATATTTTGAACCTGTTGAACCTTTGTTGTTTGAATTCCAACGTGTGTTATGGTAGCAGTTGCAATACAGCCATGGGGGGCTCAGATTGGACCATTTGCCCTGGCCCATTATTCAGCTTTACCTAAAAGGTCATGGGAATATCTTCCCAAGTTTGATGGAGACAAAGCACAAGATCTGACAGATCACATCAAAGTGGTTATTGTTGCATGTGGAATTCTTGGTGTGCAGGATGAAGATGTGTTCATTAGGTTATTTGTTCAAAGCCTCATGGGAAAAGCAGCAGAATGGTTTTAGCATTTGCAAGATGGATGTATTACAACTTGGGATGATCTTAAGAAGAAATTTTTGGAAAGATTTCAGCCCACAATTAATTCCCATCAATTATTGGTGAACCTTCTACAAATTCAGATGAAAGATGATGAATCTATAAGGAAGTTCATTGATAGGTTTAATCAGACTGTTGGTAAAATTTCTCTAGCCAACCAACCAAATGAAAAAAATTAGGCATGCTTCTTTATTGCTGCTATGGATGTTGAAGTCAAGTTTTGGTTACAATGCCTTGGAATGCAAAATTTGGTAAATGTGCAAAAAGAAGCAATCAGGTTAGATGATGCCTTAATTCTTATTGGTATTAAATCTATAAAGACTCCCCCAATGGAAGAATACCTTTATGGACAGCAGCAGTACATGGATGAAGAAGTTACAAAAAAGAAGCGCATTTTAGAAGAATCCAAACCTACTCCCAAGGTTGCTCATTTTCAGAATCTAACAATCTTTAATGGTGGAGACTTTAAAAGACCCTTGTTGGCTAAAGATGGTGCTTTAAAGATGTCAGGATTCTACTGCGTGCATATTGAAAATGATAAAGAGGAACAAAGCAATGCTAAAGAGCTCATAGATTTAGGTAACAAGATTTTGCCACAATATTTATTCAACCCAGAGACTAGATCTCCCAAATCCACAGGTATGGAATGTTATTTAGTTTCAAATGGTCTAGATGGTAAAGATTTTCATAATGGTATTTAGAAGTTTAGTCTTACTGAAAGAATGAATATGGATGATTCTTTATATTCTAAAAATTTTAATCAACAAGTTGAAGAGTCTGTCATATGTGATGCTGAAGTTATATCATATTCCTCTTTTGAAACTTGTGCTAATAGTAAGGTGTCATATGCTAATGAGGATAAAATTGTTTGGAGTCACCTTAATCCACTTTTCATGCCGATGGGGTTTGATGAGAATACTTCTATCAAAGAAAATCATCTTTTCCAATTTCAAGATTCACACTTAAATAATGAAAATCTGTTCAATAGCCCCCAGCCAGGTGAAAACTTTTCTAAAACACTATATGAAAATCTCATCTATGAAGAAGAAGAAACTATGGGTATGTCTCTGCCATCACTTAAGCTGGATCATTTTCCTAATCATACCTTAGGTACCTATTCAAATGAGTTCCAAAATGAAGCATGTATTAAAAAATTCCCTTCTCATTCATCTGTGCATAATATCATTGATTTGGAATGCAAAGGAAATAATGAGATATGTGATGACATTCTGAAAAAGAGAAAGGGATGGGATTTGTGGCATGATTGATGATAGTTGGTTTCTTGAAAGAGGTGAAGGAGAGCACTATGATGAGTTGTGGTTGTTTGGGAAAGAATGTTGGATCCATATATGCATGCACATTGACAGTCTGAAGTTTTGCATTGAAGGAGTCATCATCAAGAAATGGTTTGGAGCTATTCCATTGAGGTATGCTTTGCTGATTAGAAAAGGCTCCTATTTCTCTCAACTGGTAAATGGATTCACTTAATTTCTTCTTTCTTCTGGTCTTTATGGTAGGTTTCTTTTCTTGCCTTTGTAAATATTATAAATAAGTTTTTGTTGTGCATAGTGTAGTTTGGAATAATGCGCAAGCCTATGCTTGCTGGTAGTGTAGGTGTTTGTTTTGTTGGTTGGTTTTGCCCTACTCCCCTCTACCCTCTCTGCAAGCAGCTCCCAGTCTTCTCTTGCTGACTCTATTTTCCCAATGGATAAGACACTGTTCTTTTCTTAGAGATTACTGGAGTCCTTTGATTTTGTATCAAAGTTAGTCCCACAGTTAGAGCCCCTGTTAGTACCCAAGGTGGTCACATTTTTAAAACTTCAAGTGTAGAGTTTGAACCTCTTCAAACTGAAGTTCAAAGTAGTTCAAAGTGGTTCAGTGGTACAAATGATCCATTCTATGCAAGAAAAGTTTGGAAATCCAATAGTCTAGAGATCAAAGTTTCAAAATTCAAGTCTTGGGTTACAAATTCAAGGTTCTGTAATTGGGGCAAACTGGCAGTCTTCTCTCCAAATTATTAGGAAAGTTTTAACTGCAAATTTGCCTGTTTGATAACATCTCTCATGAACACAATATCAAAATTATATAGATCATAAGGGGGATGATTTTAATAGGGGCTCATCATTCCTCATTACCTTTTCAAGAGGTTGAAGTCATGCATTTGCAAATATTGCTGGAAGAAGCTGCTGTAATTTCTATGACAACAAATTTGCAGGAAGCCAGAATAATAGTCTTAGTGCAGGGGGTATAAATCTCAATCTAACTATTGGATCATTCTCATTTTCAGATATGTTTGAAGAAAACTAGTTTTCTAAATCCTATCCAAATATTTTTGTCAAATTATTTATGGATCAAAATTTACAGGTTTGTGAGTGCGACACTATTGGATCAGCAATGATAGTGACAATATCCAGATCATAGTAAAATGGTCATATTATGGGAGTTTTATCTCACAATCCAACGATTGGATTGATCTATATATTGGATATGTGTTGTAAATTCTAGTTCTACAAATTTTCTCCAAAGGGTTTGGTAAGATTCATTGTGGAGCAAAAGTTATGGGTTCCTGTTTGCACCTATATCAGATTAGTAATGACAGTAACAAATACAGATGACAGGAAAATAAGTCTTTTTTTGGGGGCTATATCTTCTAATAAAACCATTGGATCAAGGTAAATTTTCGATATGTTTCAAAAATCCTAATCATATAAAATCTCTCCAAGAGGTTTTGTTTTATTATGTATAGATCAAAAGTTACAGGTGTTTTAGTGCACTACTATCAGATCAACACTCTGTCACCAGCAAATGCCACTTGTCAGCATGCATATATTATAGGGGCCTCATATTATCAAAAAATATAAGACAATGTTTATAATGATATAAAAACATTGAGAAAGGAGATATTGAAAACATTAAAAGGAAATGGGAAGTCATAAGGTTTTTCAAGATTCAGTTAGGGAAATTGAAGATTTTTCACAGGAAAATGAGAAGATAATAAATATGCCAATAGCAAAGGTTGAGAGGGTTCCATTCTTTCTGGCTTCTAGACTGCAGACTGTGTGCTACAGAAAGGAAGGAAAATTTCTAGATTTATTCCATTTCTTGTGAGAGAGAGAGGGCATAGCTTATTTCCTAAACTTTGTGTTAGAGATAGGAGAACTTTTGATTTGTTAATGTAATGTTAAAGAAAAGAGTTTCAGCTTTCCTTTAGATAGTGATTTTTGTGTCTTTCCTTTTGTGTAATGTTAAAGAAAAGAGTTTCAGCTTTCCTTTAAATGTGTAAGAAAATATTTGTGTCTTTTTCATTTAGAAAAGGGAGGTTGGAGGATAATTGTATCAGAACTTTGATTATGATGCATTTTCCTTCCACTGATCACAATCTTTGTGTTGTTTTTAGTTTTCTTTGAAATACATTTCATGGTCACTATTTTCAGATTATTGCTATCATTTCAAGATATCTCCTAAAGCTCTAATTCCTCATTTTCTCAAAAGGATGGAAAATACTTCTTTGATCTCATTTACTTTGTAATGCAGCATTTGGGCATGTGAACTTTGTGTCATCTAATGTTCTTTGTTGTTCTTTCTTTTCAATAATCCTAGTTTCCGCATCTACTTTGTACATACAGGTAGATGTTTGTAATCCTTTTGTGCTTTCAGGTTAAAAGCATCCATATTTTAATTAATTGTAAATCATATACGAGGAGCTGTACCTGATAAAATTCAGAAGAAAGTTATCAATCCAATGATAACTTGTCCAACTGTTAGTGCTGATTAGTCTTCTCATTTGGGAATTTAGGGTTATATTTGTATTTTTTTTTGGAGGACAATCTGTTCACTAACATCATGCAAAAAAGGTTATTTTGACTACTTTGCAACTTCACCACCTAATTCTTCAACTACCAAGTTAACCATGTGATGTCACACTTCAAACCATTCTCTACTTTGCAGCTTTATATTTATTTTTACCACATGGTCCCACAAAATAGTGAAATTTTCATTTTACTCTTTATCGCCTTATTACAACTGCTTACTAATCCATTTCACTAACTACAGATATTTAGTGATTAATGCATCACTAACCACATTTGCATCTTTACAACATTAAAATAAATTGTGAGTGAACACCTTGCAAAGTAGAGAATTCAAAATTTTTTGACCATCTCACAACTTTGTGACCTTTTAACCTTTTATCTCTTTAACCACAGTGACCTAGCAAAACATATACTCGGCATCTTATCGAAACATCACTACTTGAAAATCAAACTATTGCTTGATACTTGTGATGGTAGGAAACCAATTATCTCCACATTTTTGTTCATATTATTAATCATCACTTTAGGTCTATGAAGTAGCGAAACCCTTTGAGTTGACTGTCTTGCAACTTCTCCTTGGCTTATGACTTAACATCTTTATCACATGTGATGTTGTGAAAAGCACAACTTTTAACCTTGTTGCCACTTTGTAACCGCCAAACACATAATACTCTTAAGTCATGTGATGATGTGATAGTTGTTTTATTAACTATTACATTCCCTTCATGACTTTGCAACCTAAAATTTATTATCTTCTTTGTTGCCCACAGTGTTGCAAAAACCCTTTGGAATTAATGGTTACTTTGTTTGTAGCTTTGCAACTTAAATCTTTTACTCACCTCTTAATCCCACAAACCTACGATAATGAGCCATCTTCACTTCACTACTATAACCCTAGGCTAACTTTAACTAGTTGTGACACTACAATTGCTTGCAATTCTAATTACCATGGTTACCTTTCACTACATCACAACTTAAAATCCCTTAAGCCAGACCTAAGTCGTGACCCTATGATTCATAGTTATTCTCTTTTTCCTAGCCCCAACTTGAAAGTTAGCATTGACATCTACGACATTGTGATGAACTTGTAGATGATTATTTCATGACTTTACAATCTTCAAAATAGTTAAAACTTATAATACAAAGATGAAGCAATCAAAATAATTTTGCAGCATTGCAACATAAAACATGTTAGAAGCAAGACTTATAATATGAAAAATAACCAAAGGACTTAGGGATATAAAAATTAAAAGTATAACCAAACTTTTAAAGCATCCTCATTTTATAATTGCACACCAACCTTATGAATAATTCATCAAATCATAGGGTAAGGTACTAGTTCTAGGGTTTTTCTTTGAGGATGACAACATTTTTAGAAACCCTAAGAAATTGAAACACAATTTCTTCCTGATTTTCACAAGATATCAAATTTTTTAGAGTGAGTAAAAAATTAGGCCATCAGTGGCTCTATCTAGGGATGATGGATAACTTGTATCCATACAAGAATTTAGAATTTATGGGATAAGAAGACCGCATACATGACAATAATGGAGAGCAATAGCTAACAAAATAGAGGAACCAATAGAACAAAAAAGAATAAAATACTATACAAAGATTTACAGAATGAACAAAAACCCTAAACTATTGTTCATGGAAAAAAAAGCACTTCAACAAAAATACTTCTTCAAGAATTGTCCATGAATTGGAAATTCTAGAATATCACCTAAAAATTCCTTTTATAAAATAAGAGTCTTCTCCCCAATTTTTATGAACTAGATATGGGCCTAACTAGAAAGAATCAAACTTTCCATGTTAGCCCTTTTCTTCTAGTCTAGCATTCCATAACAATACCATGTCTTCAAACTAAAACTTTCTTGATATTGTCCTCTTATCATATAAGTTCTTAACTTGAACCTGCTTCTTTGCATTTTTGAAAAAATCATCTCTTCTTGTCTTATCTAGCTATATAACATCATCCATTCTAATCTACATTTCATCAATGATATCATCATCATATTGCTGAGAAAACTTGTACATTCCTCTTAAATTGTTTTGGAGTAACCTAACCTATATTCCATATACTAGATAAAATGGTCCACATCCTATGGCCTTCTTTATTGTTACCCTATCAGTCCAGAGTTCCAATGGCAATTTGGAATCCCATGCTTTTTTGTTCTCTTCTAGGATCCTCTTGATGATCTTTAGTAGGCTTTTATTGCTTGTTTAGGTGTAAATAAGTATTTGCTATTTACACTTACTTAAGTTTGCTTATGTTAATGCATTATTTTATTATTTATTTAGGTGAGACACTTAGGAGTTTGTGTACTCTCATGAGTTGTCATGTTGACAACATAGAAGTATGCAACTCTAATTCAACACATGGTGTCTACAACACTAGAGTTTGCATCATTCATTGAGTTGTCATGTAGACAACACAATTATTTGCACTCCCTTTTTAGCACATGTTATCAACAACATAAATTTGTGTGCTACACCATTGTAGGCTTATCCTCTCATCATTGCACTTACTTCTGTGCTTAATGGAGGATAACCCATATCTGGTGCACATATGCCTAGTTGTATGACTTATCATGTTGCTGACTTCTATGCATTCTAGAAGCTCTTTAGAGGCCTTTATATATAGACACTCCTAGTGTACTTTGATATGGCATATTGAATGAATATATTTTCATTCTAATAATACTCTCTCTTTGGTCTATTCTTGTGCTTGTGTTTGAGTTCCTTAGTCTTGGGTGAATTTTTTTCTAAAGAAAATTCTTACATGGTATCAAAGCTTGGGGAGATTCTCATCACTAGTCATTTGAGACCATTCATGTTTTAGTACCTCAACCCGAATCTAGAGTATCTATAGATATTGGGAGCATTTAGAGCCAGATTTGACCTCACTATTGCATCCAAAACATCGATTCGATGAAGATTGACTATAAATTTGCCTATGCTGGGCTAAAGTTGATCATGAGGCAAAAAAAATTTGCAAACTAGCACCTGAAGGCACCGATTTGCAAACTAGGTATGATCTAATTCAATTTGCAAATTTATTTCAGATTTGCATTTAATTTCATCTCTACAATTTATTTTCAAAAAAAATTTACACACATTCAGGCTAGCAAAGAATTTTTTTTTTACAAAATTGAGTAGTCACACCCCGACCTTGTAGAGAATTTATTTAATAGGTGGGCCTCTGAATAAACCAACTTCAACAATCCACTAAGCCATATAGAAATCTGGCAATCACAACTACACTAGCCCACACCTTTCCAATTCCCAGTGGACAAAGCTTTGTTATACACATCATGGGTTTTTTGTTTAATTCTGCATCTGCATCCATTCTCCCATGAATGTGGGATATTTTTTAGGTTTCTTGGCTGCCAATAAAAATACCCTCGGCACCGCTTAAAAGATTCTCCAACCTAAAAAATTTCTTCGATGTCTGCAATTCAAAAAATTCAATGCCCCCACTCTAGTGGAAATCCCTGTGCCATGTAGTTTTATCCTAGCCACCCGTGTGGCCAAAGAGCCTGCCAACTCAAACAAGTGGTCCACTTCATATCCCACCTCCACATGGTCAAACTCTGCATCAATGTAGCTACCATAGTGGACACAGAACATATTAGTGCATACAACCAGCTACCACATACCTAGCATGTCATTTTTTTTCATATCAGCCTATACAATTTTGTACACTAACATCACCATCCATACTACTGATGTCATCACAAGGCTTGGAGTCACTGATGTCATCAAGTTCATGAGCTCAAATTTGATAGCCATCTAACTATCATCCCAAGAAAAATTAGAATTGTTGTAACAACAATATGGACCACCAAATTTAACCCTATCTTTTGGTGATGCAACCCCTCTCTAGATTGATTTTTGATTTTCTAGTATGACTTTGGGAGGCCATATCTCAGTCATCCATACTCCAAATTAGGTGCAATTTTTTTTGAAATTGGGTAGAATTTCCTAAAATTCTTAGTGGTGTAGCTCTTTTCTAGTTTTGGTTCACAAATTTGTCAAAAATTATGTCTTTTGGTGACTATACCTGTCCAATCCTATATTTTGTAGCTTCAAATGCTCCATACGAGTACATCTAGATACGAAAATAGGTTCCATTTTTTTAAAAGTGCATTATTTTTTATCTACTTTCTAGATCTATATTCAATTTATAGGGTTGTGTGGACAAAAGTGTCACTTTCAGAAATAGGCCATTTCTTTACTTTATATTGCATCAAAATTGTTGTACATTGTAAAGTTCTAGATTTCTAATCTTTCAAGACGTTGTAACAAGCAAAATCAAAAGTCCACAAAGGCCAAAATTGCAAAGTGGCCATTGTAATTGCACTACTTATAAAGTGCCCAAAGCATCTATTTTGGGGGGTTTCTTGATTTATTGAAAAAGGGGGGTGTTCTTGGTGTTGTGTTTCTTCTTTTCTACAATTTTTTTCATTTTCTTCATTATGGGGAATTTTAAGTCTCCAAAATTAACTCCACATAACTATACTACATGGTCCATCAAAATGTTGTATCACTTAATGCATATTGGTGTTTCTCAATATGTAGATGGTACCCTTCCTAAACCAGCAAGTGATAATGTATCAGCAAGTGATATTTTAGCTTGGGTGGCAATGGATAAGAAAGCCCTAGGTTATATATGTTTGGGGGTTGAAGACAAGATCATGTATCAAATTAAGAAGTCTTCTACATCCAAGGAAGCTTGGGATACCCTCAAAAACCTATATGGTAAAGTTTCTGAAGAGGATGTTTTCAAAATTGAAGATGAGCTTGTCTCCTTAGATCCTAAGTCATTTAATTCTATATAGGATTTCATCATTAAGGTGAATGAACTAAGTAAAAAGTTTACTAATTGTGGGAATCCTATTAAAGATGATAGGTTGATCTATCTTATTCATAACAAGCTTCCATCAGAGTAAATTCCACATTTGTTTCCTCTTATAACACCTCAAAGACTACATTAGGATCTTCCTATAAGAAAGTATCTTTTGATGAATATGTTGATCTATTTGATACAAAATAAAAGAAGTTGAAATCAATGGAGATTCTCAATTCACCCAAGTCAAAAGCATTGGTGGCCAATAATGAGAATTCTCAAAATTTAGCTGGATAGTCTTCAAATAAAGGAAAGGGTAAGAATAAGAAATTCTAGAACAAATTAGAGAATGTAGAAAAGACAACACCACAATCGAATCAACAAGGAAAGTCTTCCTTGAACTCCAACAAGAAGGGGACAACAATAAGGAGAAGAAAAAGTGTGCCTATTGCAAGAAATTGGGTCATGAAGAATATGAGTGTTATCGTAAGAAGATTGATGAGTTGACCAACATCATGAAGAAACATAATGCTCCATTGCCTAATGCTTACAAGGAGAAAGACTCTTCTTCAGATTCAAAGGGCAAAGGGAAAGCACTCATGAAAAATTCAAACTCTTCAAAGGAATGGATACTTGACTCAAGTGCCTCATATTATATGGGTTCTTTAAAGGAGAATTTTTCTTCAATAAAGAAGTCAAAGGTAACGCACATCTTCACGGGAGATGATACCCAAATGGATGTTGAAGGGAAAGGAAATGTGGAAATGGAAAATGGAGAGTTTCAAGATTTTCTCTATGTTACAAACCTAAGTTCAAATCTCCTATCAATCTACTAAATCACTCACCTTGGAGATGGTCATAGAGTTGAGTTCCTTCTAGACTTAGTATAGGTGTATAGTCTAAAAGGAAACTCATTGGTTGTAGTGGGGAAGGTGAATCATGACAAAAGTGTGTACTCTTTCTCCCATTTTGTGCCCAAGTCTCCTTCATAGGCCTTGTTATCTCAATCCAATTCAAAAATCAAATTATGGCATAAGCAGTATGGACATCTTACCTTCCACTACCTTTAGTGATTTTGCACATACATAATGGTCAAAGGTCTACCAACAATCAAATTTTCCACAAGTGAATGTTCAATGGATTCAATGGATATTCATCTAGAGGAGAAGTTGCATAAAGGGAAGTCTTCAAGAGCACCAGTTGTTCTATAGATGGTTCACATGGTATTAGCAAGACCTTTTGCAGTGACGGTAGTCAGCCAGGGTTTGCTACACACTTGCCTTCATTGATGACTTTTCAAGATACACTTGGGTCTACTTTCTACATCATAAGAATGAAGTGTTGGACAAGTTTCTAGCCTTCAAGACTCATGTTGAATAGAAATCAAGGAAAGCCATCAAAGTTCTCTGAATGGATAATGAAAGAAGATATGTAAACAAAAGACTTAAAGACTTTTGTAGACTTGAGGGAATTGATCTTCAAAATCCACCAACATTTAGTCTGCATAAGACAGATGTCACAACATTGAGGATCCAAACTCTTAAGTCTATGAAAAGTTACATTATACAGGCCAAGTCTCTAGATCCATCATTAGAAGTTGAAGCAATTAGTAGTTCCACTCACATTCTTAACAGGTCTCCTCATCTAGCCTTAGATGGAAATACTCCTTTTGAAGCATGGTGTGGTAGAAAACCTATTGTGACACACTTTAGAGTCTTTGGTTGTCTTGCATAGGCAAATAGATCTTGTAGGGGATGCAAGACACAATCACCTTAGCCTTGTACTTTCATTGGTTATGAAGATAGTATGAAGGCATATAGACTATTGGATCCAGAGAACCATCAGATCTTTGTAGAGAAGGATGTACAGTTTGAGGAAAGTTCACCAAGCTTGTCCTCTAATCCTCTTCGCATATCATACTGTGTGGAAACTAATAGTGACACTAGCAATAGTGCTTTAACAAATTTAGACATGTGGGGTTCTATTGATAGTTGTAGTGAGAGGTCACCACATCAGTCCAATCCACATGCATATATCACCATAGTGATTGGTCTAGCATACCAGGGTACATCCAGTCTTCCAGATTTAGCTTTAGTGATAGATTTGGGGGATAGTATTGATGATCTACTTCTTATTCTTGATGTAGAAAAACCTTCTTTAGTTGTCACGAGGGCTCCATCCAACACTATTGTTCATTCTCTACATGATCAATTGTTACATGTTAAAGTGATTGTGGATACTTATGATGAACAGTTGCAGAGGGGTTCTTCATTAGCTAAGTAGATAGACAGTTCTTTGAGACAAGTTCTTCAGCCAATTGAGTAGGTTTCAGAGACATCACTTATCTATGAGATTATTTCCATGCATAGTGGAAGCATCTCATTTTTACTCTTGGCCTTGTTTCTTCCCAAGGGAAGGAACACCATTCTGTAGTCTTGGATCAACTTCTTCATCAGAGTAGTAATTGGCAGGCATTCTTCTTTAGGGGGGAAGCCTATCCTGTCTCTCTTCCTCTTCTCATTTTTCTCTTATGTATATATTGGATGTATGTCATAATGGGGGGGTCTTGATTACTCCATCCATCCACACATCACATGTGTTTTTCATCTTTCTTGTTGGGGGAGGGTTTTTCCCATGAGGTTTTCCCTATTTCTCTACTTTATGAGAGATTGCATTTCATTATTTACATGGGTACCTAACATGGCCTATTATCCAAGACCCATTATGCATTTCATCCTAGTTCTTGTGAACTTAAGGGTATTCCCTTAAGTTGCAGTTAAGGGGGGGTGTTGGTGTAAATAAGTATTTACTATTTATACTTACTTAAGTTTACTTAGGTTAATGCATTATTTTATTATTTATTTAGGTATGACACTTAGGAGTTTTTATACTCTCATGAGTTGTCATGTTGACAACATAGAAGTATGCAACTCTAATTCAGCACATGGTGTCTACCACACTAGAGTTTGCATCATTCATTGAGTTGTCATGTAGACAACACAGTTATTTGCACTCCCTTTTTACCACATGTCAATAGCATAAATTGGTGTGCTACACCATTGTAGGCTTATCCTCTCATCATCACACTTGCTTTCATGCTTAATGGAGGATAACCCATATCTGGTGGACATGTGCTTGGTTGTATGAATTATCATGTTGCTGACTTCTATGCATTCTAGAAGCTCTCTAGAGGCCTTTATATACAAGTACTCATAGTGTACTTTGATATGGCACATTGAATAAATATATTGTCATTCTAATCATACTATCTCATTGGTCTAATGTTGTGCTTGTGTTTGAGTTCCTTGGTCTTGGGTGAATTTTTCCCTAAGGCAAATTCTTACAACTTGATTCTACCTACCCATTTCCTTGGGGATGTAATGGGGAAGATGTTGATCTTGTAATACCATACTTGTCACAAAATTTTATAAATTATTCAAACCTAAAGCACATGGTATTATTAGTTACAATCTTTTCAAGACATCAAAATCTAGTTATGATGTTATTCAACATAAAATTATTCACCAATTTAGTAGTAGCATTCCTAGTAGGAATGGCCTCTACCCATTTTATGAAATAGTTTATTGCCACTAATATCCATGAATAACTAGTACTAGACTTGGTTGAAATTTCACCTATGAAAACCATTCACCATTGTTGAAAAGGTGCTTGTACTTCCACTAGTTTTAATGGCAGATTTCCAAAGAACTTTAATTTTCCACTGAATCTTTGAGAAGCATCATACTTTCTCACAAACTTATGTGCATCTTTAAAGAGATTTGGCTACTTAATTCCAGCTCTAATCACCTTTTGAGCTATTGTTTTAGCCATATAGTGGCTCAAACATACTCCATTATGCATCTCATTCAAGATTATCATTGACTGATCTTTATCAATATATTTGAGTAGGACACCTTCCATACTCTTCAACCATAACTGTCCACTTACAATAACATATTCAAAAACCTATAACTTTAAAACTCTTTTTTGATCGTCACTCAATCCTAGTGGAATCTTCATGTACTGCAAGTAAAATATTATATCTTTATACCAATCAGAGGTATCCATATCATATAATCAATTTATACCATTATCATCAATTTGATTTATCTAATTTTCTTGAAGGTCCATCTCTCCCATAGCCTAGCAATTGCTTGCCCTCTCACCAACTTGTAATTTGGATGTCTATATTGAACTCTTAGATCATGTTGATCCATTTAGATCTTCTCCCTGAAACTTCCTATTGTGAGAAGATGTCCTTTATTGTAGCACTTGGAATAAAATCATAGTTTCTCCCATTAGATAACACCTAAATTCCTTGACTTTCTTGACTAATCTATAATCCCGCTTCTCATCTATATCATATTTTAATTATGTAGCCTACAAGGATTTACTAAAAAATGCTATTGGTTGTTCATATCCATCTTCATTCTTCTATAATAAAACTACTGCAATAGTATGGAATGATGAGAAAGAGAATATGTGCATTGGCTTAGAATGTTGGAATATAAGGTAAGATAGGTTACCTAGAGGGGAGTGGTGAATAAAGAACCAATAAAATGTTAACTCACTTCACCAATTAATCCTTCATATATTATTCTAATATAATTGCATGCATGAGAAAATGAAAACAATGAAACATTCATAACACTTTGACACAAGATATGGTGACTCAGAAACCTTCCAATTGGAAAGTAAAATTGGGGTGGGGATGATACCAACAAGCTTTAGTATTGTAGTATAAAGTGTAAGAATTTGATATAGCTCTAATATCATGTAAGAATTTTCCTTAGGGCAAAATGATGCCAAGATCAAGAAGCTCAAGAACAAAGCACAATATGGACCAAATGATGTATGATCATAATAACAATATGAGAATGAATTGATGTTATACATGTACACTAGAAGTGCTTGTATATAAAGGCCTCTAGAATGACTTAGAGTTAGAAAAATGATAAGCCTCACAACTAAGCACATATCCATGTCAAGAGTGGATTATCCTCCATTGAGCATAGAAGTTTGTGCGATGATGAGAGGATAAGCTTACATAGGTGTGTCATGTAAAAAGATGTTGTAGACACCATGTGCTAAATTAGAGTTGCTAACTCTTGTGTTGTCAACAAGACAACTCATATGAGTATGCATACTCCTAGGTGTCTAACTAATAAATAATAAAATAATGCATTAACCTAAGTAAACTTAAGTAAAGTATAAATAACAATTAATTATTTACACTAACACCCCCCCTTAAGTGCAACTTAGGGGAATGCACTTAAGCTTGCAAAATCTATGATGAAAATGCATAATGGGTCCCAACTACTAGGCCATGTTAGGTACCCAAGTAAAAAATGCAATGCAATGAAATCTCTCTAAAAATGGAGAAAGAGGGAAAACCTCATAGGAAAAACCCTCCCCCAAAAAGAGAGATAAGTACAATAGAGAAGAGAAGAGTCATGTGACTCCCTTGAGTGAAAAATCTTGCATCGCCAAGAGATCTTGCAAATGAAGATACTTAACCTCTGTGAAGGGCTTGGTGAATATGTTGGCAATCTACTAATCTATAGCACAATATTGCAATACAATGACCTACTCATGAATCAACTCTTTGATCTAGTGCATATGAACCTCAATGTGTTTTGTCCATTGATGTTGGACTAGATATTTTGAGATTTCAATGGAACTCTAATTATCATAATGTATAATGATGGGTCTAGGTATATCAAAACCAAACTCCTTCAGGAATTTCTATAACTAAATAGCTTCTATTGCCATGGTCACAACTCCTCGATACTTAGCCTTAGTCAATGAAAGTGTTCTGATTTTTACTCTACCAACAAATGGGGCCAAACCAAGATGAAACATATATCCTAAAGTAGATTTTTGAAAATCAAGATCTCCTGCATAGTCTAAGTTTATATAACCCACTAACTATAGTCTAGTACTAGCTGCATAGCATATCCCATATGTATGTGTACCCTGGATATAGTAAAAGATGCATTTGGTTATGTTCCAGTGAAGTTCATGAGGCTCTTGCATGAAGTGAGAAACCATGCCAACTAAAAATGATATGTTAGGGCATGTATGTGTCAAGTAGATGAGACTTCCAACAACATATCTATACAAAGTAGCATCAACAAGTGGAGTGGAACACTTTTCTTCTAACTTAACACCTAAAAGAAATGGAGTAGATCCAACCTTGCAATCACTCATGTGAAATCAAGCAAGTAGATCAAGAGAATACTTGGGTTTTGATAATATAATCCTTGATGTAGACTAATGTATCTCAATACCAAGCAAATAATGGAGTAGACCCAAGTTTGTCATCAAAAATCTATCCTTCAAAGTAGCCTTGACACTATCAATGATGGATTTTGTACTCCTTGTAATGATAAAGTCATCAACATAAAGCACAAGTAGCAAGTGAGAATCATCCATTTGAAGAATTAGACATTTGGATCAGAATGACATCTGATAAATACTGCTAAGAGAAGGAAAGAATCCATCTTGGCACACCAAGCTCTTGGAGCTTGTTTTAGTCCATAGATAGATTTTTCAATTTTCAAACCAAGGTAGAATCCTGAATGAACCCCTATGGCTACTCCATATAAATCTCCTCATGAAGATCACCATTCAAGAATGTGCTTTTCACATGTATCTGATGAACAACCCATCTCTAAGCTGCTATTATAGCTAGTGTCAAATGAATAGAGTTCATTTTTGAAACTATTGCAAAGGTCTCAGTGTAGTTAATGCTAGGTACCTAAGAGAAATGTTTTGCAACAAGTCTAGCCTTATTTTTATCAATACTTCCATCCATTACAAACTTGGTCTGATATATCCACTTACACCAAACCAATTTTCTTCCCTTTGGAAGAGAGACTAAGTCCCATGTATCATTTCACATAAGAGAATTATATTCTTCCTCCATTGCTTTATCCAATTCTAGAATGCCTAAAGCTTCTTTGAATGATTGTGGGTTGGAAGAAACTTCAATATAAGTATGAGGGAGTGAGTTGTGTTGTGATATTTTCCTCCTAGTATCTAAAGGATTCCCTGCCAATGGTCCTGCCGCATCCAATGTCAACTTAGCCCATTTAGGTCTAGTGGAAGAAGATGTAGAAGGTATATTCTTAGCCTCTATTGGCTGATGCCCCTATTTGGGTCATGGAAGAACATCTTCCAAGTCACTATCATCATTGTCACTCTCTTCAATGAAGGAGGAAGAAGGAGGAGTTGATGAAGTAAAGCTAGGACAACTTTCTTCAAAGTGTACACTTCTCTCATAGAATATGTCATGTGTATCTAGATCCATTAACTTGTAGGCTTTATGAAAGTCTGCATATCCAAAAAAGATGCAAGGTTTACTTTGAGGTTTCAATGCCTTTCATTTTTGTGGAGGTATTCATGCCCATGTTGGACAACCAAAGACTCTAAAGTGCTCTACAGAAGGTTTCCTACTTGTCCAAGCTTCAAAAGGAGTTATTCCATCCAAAAATTTATGAGGAATCCTATTCTAGATGTAGTTAGCATAACTAATTGCTTCAACCTAAAAGACTTGATCAAGATAATTATGTAGTAGCATGCAAGTGGTCATCTCCTTTAGCGTTTTGTTCTTCTTTTTAGAAACACCATTCTATTATGGTGTGTATGGCACTAAATGTTGAAGATCAATTTCCTCTTGAGTAAAAAAGTGTATAAGTATTGAGTTCACATACTCCCCTCCATTATCTATTCAAAGAACTTTGATGGCATTCTTTGACTACTTTTCTACTTGAGCCTTAAAGCTGAGAAATCATTCAAACACTTCACTCTTATGAGCCATGAATAATAGCAAAGTATTGTGAGAATAGTAATCAATGAAGGTGAGTGCATAGAGAGATTTTCCAAATGATGGCACTGGAAATGGGCCTACCACATCACTATGAACTAGTTCAAGAACACATTGTGCTCTCCAAGATTTCCCCTTGTGGGACTTTTTTTTTGGATGCTTCCCAAGTGTGCAACCTAAACAAACACCATCTAAAAACTAGACTTGAGGTAGACCATGAACCATGTTCTTGCTACTAAGTTGTTGAAGACATCCGTAGTTGAGATGTCCAAACCTCTCATGCCATAGTTTTCTTTCTATATTTGAATGCATTAAAAAAGCTTGTGCATCAGATTTAGGCACAAAGGAAGAGAAAGTGAAAATCCTTGAATCATGATTATCTTTACCTATTGCAACCATAGAGTCATCTTTGATGCTTTTCACTACAACTAAATCTAGAAGAAATTCAACCTTATTTCTACCTCCATAGTGAGTGCTTTGGTAGACTAAAAGAAAGTTGGAGCTAAGATTAGGAACATAGAGAACACCCTTTAATGCTCCATTATCCATCTCAACTTCACCTTTTCCTTCAACTTCCACTTTAGTATCATCCCCTACAATTATGCAAGGTACCTCAAAAGGTGTCATGGAAGAAAAATCTCTCTTTGAAGCACCCATGTGATGTATGACACCTGAGTCAATGATCCATTCTCCCTGACTAATTGTTTGTGAGTAAATCTTGCCCTTTGCTCTTAGAATATGAAGATTAACACCCTTTCTCCTTATATGCATTAGGCAATGGAACATTGTGTTTCTTCATGATTTTTTTCAATTCATCAATCTACTTGTCATAACATTGATGTTCATCATGAGCACTCTTTTTGCAATAGGCACACTTCTTCTTTTCTTCATTAGTGTCCCCCTTTTGTTGGTATTAGGAGAAAACTTGCCTTGTTGCTGATTAGGTGTTGAATTTTTTTAATCCCCTTGTTTGTTGTCTTTCTACTTCTTCTTTTTGCCCTTTCCTTTGTTTGAACTTTCACGAACTAAATTTTTAGAGCTGTCATTATTAGCCATCAATGCCTTCTTAGACTTTGAAAACTTGAGAATCCCCATTGTTATCAACTTAGCTTATCCATCCTCTAACAACTAAGCATAGTTATCCAAAGTGATTTTCTAATAGGAAGCCCCTAAGGTAGTCTTTGTGGTGTTAAAAGAAGACACAAATATGGAGTATTCAAATGGAAGCTTATTATGAATGAGATAAATCAACCTTTCATCCTTAATGGAACTACCATAATAATTAAGTTTTGTTCTCAACTCATTCACCTTAATAATAAAATCTTGTATAGAATCAAAGCTCTTAGGATCTAGGGAGACAATCTCATCTTCAATCTTGTAGACATCCTCTGATGTCACTTTCCCATATAGGTTTTTAAGGGCATTCCAAGTTTCCATGGATGTATTATATTTTAGGATTTGATAGAGGATCTTGTTATCAACCCCTAACCTAAGGAGTCCTAGGGCTTTTCGATCTATTGTTTTCCAAGAATGAATTTCACTTTTAGGTACTTGATCACCTATTGGTTTTGGTACAAGAAGAAGAGAGGAACACAACACCAATAGACACCACCAGTTTTCACTCAATCAACCCCCCCCCCCCCCCCCCCAAATGAATGATTTGGAACTTTATACTTAGTGTGATTACATTATAGCTCAGATGTGATCAAAGTAATATAATGCAAAAAAGGACCTATTTTTGAAAGTGGTATTTCTATCATACAATCCTATAATCTGATTATAGATTTGGAAAGTAGATGAAAAATTATGCACTTTCAAAAAAATGGAACCTGAAAAATGTGTCCAAATGAGCCCGTATGAAACATTTGAAGTTGCAAAATGAAGGATTGGATCAATTTTAAGATAGTCCAATGGTGACATCAGCAAAAAAAGGCCAGTTAAGCTAACATAGCAGTTCGTACAATGATGTGTCTGGTGACTAGGTGTATGGAATAGCTAATAGGGATTTGACTTGGAGGGTGATGTGTTGATTGGGCAAGTTGTTGTGATGTGGAATTTATTTTTCATGTGGAGGGAGTAGAGTTGCCACATGTCATGTGATTTGGCAGAGGACTGACAACAGCACTAGAAAACAAAAAATGACACCCAACTTTGAAGCCACCAGGAGATGGTCAATGATGGTAGAGGAAGAGTGGTCTACCACTGATGGAGGTTCTAGTAGTGGTGGCTAGTGAGGAAGATAAAGTTGGTAGGAGAGATTCCAGTGGGTAGTATGTGGGACTTCAATCCCACGTGCACCCCATTTTCAAATCTCGAGTTGAATAAATGGTGGAAGCCACAATATGCAAGGTGCCTTAGAGGTTTCCAAAAATATTGTGAGCCATCATGCAATATGAAATGCCGTTAGTTTCTAGTGATGTGTAAGCCACTAGGTTATTATGTTGAGATGTCGCTAGATTATAGAATATGTTGATGGAGTGAGGAATATTCCATCGTGGGTGTCAAGATTTGATCATTGGGTTCCTACGATAAAATCCTTTTCTATAGGCCTAATAGGCCAAAAAAATTTCCAAAAAAAAAAAAATACAGCAGATACAAAAAAAATTGCAAAGAAAATATAGATCCAAAAATCAAATGCACAAATCTAAAAGATCATACCAATTCCACAAATCAGGCCTTCGAGTTCTAGTTTGCAAAAAAAAAATTGCCTCAATTTTGACTATAGCTTAGGGTAGGAAAATTTATACTCAAAATTCACTAAATCAATGCTTCAAACACAATGGTGAGGTCCACTTTGGCTCTAGATGCTCCCAATGACTGTAGACACTCCAGATTCTAAATTGAGATCCTTTGAGAGGTGAAGCAAAAATGGTCTCCAATGGATATGAAATAGCACTCCTATGGCTCTAATACCATGTAAGAATTTGGTATAGCTCTAATACCATGTAAGAATTTGCCTTTGGGAAAAATGATGACAAGATCAAGAAGCTCAAGAACAAAGCACAATATGGACCAAATTATGTATGATCATAATACCAATATGAGAATGAATTGATTTTGTACATGTACGTTAGAAGTGCCTATATATAAAGGCCTCTAGAATGACTAAGAGTTAGCAAAATGATAAGCCTTACAACTAAGCACATGTCCATTAAGAGTGGATTATCCTCCATTGAGCACAAAATTTTGTGTGATGATGAGAGGATAAGATTACATAGGTGTGTCACATAAAAAGATGTTGTAGACACCATCTGCTTAATTAGAGTGTGAACAACTATGTTGTCTACATGAAAACTCAGTTGATTATGCAAACTCTAGCATTGTAGACACTATGTGCTAAATTAGAGTTGCTAACTCTTGTGTTTTCAACAAGACAACTCATATGAGTACACATACTCCTAGGTGTCTAACTAATAAATAATAAAATAATGCATTAACCAAAGTAAACTTAAGTAAAGTGTAAATAATAATTAATTATTTACACTAACATTATTTTAGCTTGTTAAGGATTACAATTGACCACATTTTGGTGATCTACCCTGATAGGAGCAATTAGAACTATGAGATCCACCTTGTCAAAGGATTTACAAACATACAATGAAGTATGCACTCTGTTAGGAGATTTAGCAAAAGACTATTAAGTCTACCTGGTTAAAGGATTTAACTAATGCACCTATTAGAATGAATCAATGGCTAGTCTTTGATCTACAACTTTGATTTGTTGAATGAGATGCCTTGAATTACAATGATCACCTAATTTTCATAGATAAGTCTCTACTTTACCATATACTACTTGTAGCCTTCAACTTGTACTCTTCTACTTATACTTCTTCATATATTCAAATGAATAATTACATTTGGACATGATACAATATATTGCATATATATCAATCCAATTAACTACTTACTAGAGTTAACTACAATACCAAATTAATCATAAGTCAAAAAGTCAACCCAACTACTATAAGTCAGGTTCAAAAGTTAACTCGGTGATGTTCTAAAACTTGGAAAATACTATCAATGCTCAAAAAACTTTCACACTTAGTTGAAGTTGAAGTTCAGTCCATACTGATCACTTTGAGTAGCACAAACTCAGTCAATGCTATATGACTCAATGAACACTAAGAAACTTGTTAGATATTGAATCACTCAGTTGACACTACATGACTTGGTCAACACTGCATTCACTTTGTTAACATTGCAAGCTTGGTAGACACTACAAAACTTGATTAACAATATAGAGCTTGGTTAACACTAAGATCTTCATCACTTCTACTAGATATATCAGTAGACTCTACTATGCTTAGGATAAATTGTAAACTATCTTAGATCCTTAGTAGACACTATGAAGCTCGGCATGAATTGCAATCTAACTACTTAGCTTGGTAGCAACTAAAACACTTGGTTAACACTGCTAGATGAATGATAAGCTTGATAGAAACTATAGAGCTTGGTAGCAATATAACCAACTGACTAAGTGTTGAGTCACTAATAGATAAATTGACCTTAATGTCAACAATCTCACCCTTTGGCATTACTGACAAAAACACTTAGCATACCAAAAATTTGAATTCTCAAGATTAAAAGTCAAAAACTTTCTTTATCAACATTCTATGTCTTCAGCTTGGTTTTGACTTATTACTATTATAGCTCAATAAATTACTTTATTTTTTTTGAATTGTTCAAAATTGTTTTTGTAAACATTTTATGCTTATCTATACATATGCTTAGCTATATATTACTACTCCCCCATACATATATCTCTCCTATATACATATATATATACATATACATATACATATAAATATACATACATACATACATACATACATACATACATATATATATAGAGAGAGAGAGAAAGAGAGAGAGATAGAGAGAGAGAGAGTATGATAATATTCTCTATACAAATAATCTTTTTCTCTCCCTTTTTGACATAAATGCCAAAGGTGTAAAAATACTTACAAGTTAATGACAAAATGTAACAAGAAATTAGTGTGTACCTTCAAAATTATTGTCATAGTCTTGTCCCAATTCTCTTGCAATACCTTACTTGCATGCAAGGCTATCTATACTTAGGCTGGTAATTCCATCATGTGGTCATTTATGGGGGTAAAAGCACAAAGATGTGTCACCTTTTAGGCTGACTTATCAGAACAATTGAATTCGAGTATTTCTATCTAAAAATCTATTTTTTTGAACATATGATCTAGATATATTCATTCTAGCTAAGTTATATACAGTCTCACACTTTTCCAATTGGAAATGTCTATTAAATGCATGTTTTATACTAGTTTATTTCCAATTACTCAAGAAATAAAATTATTTCAAAAAAGTGGCATCTCAATAAATCTTGCCATTTTTTATGATTTTTTTTAATAATATGTAAACATCATTTTATAGAGCTCAGAGTCAAGAATATTTATATATAGATTTTACAGTGTTTTAATTTGATATAGTGTATTGTAATTAAAAAATTCTACAACCATGTATTTTAACACTCAAAAAGATGTCAATTTTGAGAAAGAAAAAAAATTAGATCACATCAAAAAAATCTAAAAATTATATAACATTCTAGAGGAGAGAGTCCTCTTCTAGAATGTATAATTTTTCTCCTAGTTAGAATATATTTTTTTGGGAAAATGTGGTGGTAGAGGAAAACTATCGATTTTAGGTGAGTTGAGTTTTCAATCCTTATAAAAGAAAAAATATAGGTCTAAAGACAATTTTTATTTTTGATTGTTCTAGATATATATTATCTATAACATAGTCTATGATCAAAGGGAAATAAATTTATTTCCATATTTTTTTTGGCGGGAACTAGATCCCTAATTTTCAATATTTTTTAGGACCTAAAAATTATCTATCAAAATTAGGAAAATATATCAATTCTTATTCCAAATAATTATTAAAAATTATAATCCTAAACATCATTCATTTCTATACATTTCATTAGTTTACTTCATTTCCAAATTAAAAATAATAATACCAATTTTATGTCATTGAATGTGAATAGTTATACTTTTGTTAGTGTTTTCCTTTACAAAAGGGTGACACAGGTTTGTGCTTTTTACCCATGGAGAAATTATTGTCATGGATAAGTATCTTTGCATGTGTAATGTGATTTTGCAGTGCATCCATTTTTGGAAGAATCATACCCTAAATTTCTGCAAGTGTGGCCCTAATTCTGGCTACTTCCTTAACAACTATGCTTGAAGATTTGTTAGATATCTAATATTTGTCAAGTGTGTAGAACTACAACTAGGATTAGGTGACAACTAATGTGCACTTGCCTTCATATCCTCATATATCTTAGATAATTTATCCTTAATCTCCTTTGTAAAGATAAATGTGTCACTCAACTTGACAAATAAAGAAACAACATTATTTATAGATGTTTCTAGTGTAGAAATAATAGTAGATAGTTCTACTTGATCAATAGCAATCTTCTATGCTACATACTCAAAAAATTTATTTTCAAATTTTCTCTCAACTTTTACTAGCCTATATAGCTCCATTGCCTCTAATCTTATCTCAAGCTATTATAATTCTTCTATGAGAACCAAAATCTTTGATAGCAATTTTTGAAATATAAGGTAGGCTAGGTTACTAAGAGGGGAGGGGTGAATCAGGAACTAATAAAACTTTAATTCACTTCACCAATTAATCCTTCATATAGTATTCTAATCTAATTACATGCATGAAAGAATGCAAGCAATAAAACATTTGTAACACTTTGACACAAGATATAGTAACCCAAAAGCCTTGCAATTAGAAAGTAAAATGAGGGCAAGGATGATACCCACAAGCTTTAGTACTATAGTATAAAGTTGACATGTTAAGGCTTACAATTGACCACTTTTGGTGATCTACCCTTATAGGAGCAATAAGGACTATGAGATTCAACTTTTTAAAGGATTTACAAACATACAATGAAGTATGCACTTTGTTAGGAGATTTAGCAAAAGACTATTAAGTCTACCTAGTTAAAGGATTTAATTGGTACACCTGTTAGAATGAATCAGTGTCTGATCTTTGATCTGCAACTTTGATTTACTGAATGAGATTCCTTGAATTATAATGATCACTTGGTTGTGATAGATAAGTCTTTGCTTTACCATATACTTCTTGTAGCCTTCAACACATACTCTTCTACTTATACTTATTCATATATTCAAATGAATAATTATATTTTGATATGATACAATATATTACATATATATCAACCCAATTAACTACTTACTAGAGCTGGCTACAATACCAAAATTCATCATAATTTGCAAAGTTGGCCCAGCTATTATAACTCAGATTCAGAAGTTAACTCGGTGATGTTCTAACACTCAAAAAACACTATCAATGCTCAACAAACTCTAGCACTTGGTCAAAGTTGAAGCTCAGTCCATACTAATCACTTCGAGTAGCACAAACTCAGTTAGCACTATATGACTCAGTGAACATTGAGAAATTCAATAGATACTGAATCACTTGGTTGACACTACATGACTTGGTCAACATTGGACTCACTTCATTAACACTATGAGATTAGTAGACATTGTAGAACTTGGTTAACACTATAGAGCTCAATCAACACTAAGATCTTCATCACTTCTACTAAATAGCTTGGTAGAATCTTCTATGCTCGATCTATAATGTAAAATGTCTCAAATGCTTAGTAGACACTATAAAGTTTAGCATGAACTAAATTTGACTACTTAGCTTGGTAGAAACTAAAACACTTGATTAACATTGCTAGATGAATGATAATCTTGGTGGAAACTGTAGAACTTGATAGCAATGTAACCAAATAACTAAGTGTTAAGTCACTAATAGAAAAATTGACCTTAATGTCAACATAGAATAGTTAGGGGCCCTTAAAATAGGAGCAACTTTTATCGCTTTTTTTATCTTTCATCATCCCACCTAATTTTAGAGCCCCTTTTTTAACATCTTAGAGATAGGTCTACTTATCTCTACAAAATTTGTAACTGTAAGAATTTGGTATAGCTCTAATACCATGTAAGAATTTACCTTAGGGAAAAATTCATCCAAGACCAAGAAGTACAATAACTAGCACAAGTAGACCAATAGAGTATGATTAGAATAAGAATATGATATTCAATTCATTGTAATTGATATCAAATTAATTTGATATGTACACTAGAGGTATAAGCTTTACTTTTAAAGCTTGACTTTGTCATCTTGCCTAGCTAACATTGTTTGCACATTATGTTTTATGGTTTCTTCAGTTTAGGAAAACCTCTAACTTTTTTCATGTTACTTATACTAATAAGATTATCAAAGTTAACATGACATAATCTCTTGTGCCAAAGTCATACATCATCAAATTTTGCAATAAGTCAAGTAGCATCTTCTATATCCAAATAGTAACAGATTACTCCTAGTTTGATCACCTTTTCCAATCAAGTTTCCATTTGTATCATATATCTTGGTTGATTTATTTTCAAACTCAACTTTGCACCCCAAATTTTTCAATTGTGACACACTTAACAAATTATAATTCAATCCTTCAACATAATAAGTATTGTCACATGAGATCTTGTCTCTAAGCTTAATAGACCCTTTTCCTTTTATTGAACATGGTGCATCATTACCAAATCTTACAATATTTCTATCATAACAAGTTAAGGTAATGAAATTACTTTTGTCTCCAGTCATGTGATGTGAGCATCTACTATCATTGATCCATTTTTCATTCTTGTTCACACAAGTCATAAGTGTAGTAGCCTCATCCTCATCTGATTCATCCTTCATTGCAACATATACCACTTCTTCATCATTTTCATCAAAGTTGTTTTCATCAGCAATGTAGCATGACTTCTTGCCTTTATCTCTGTAGTTTCTTCCATCATCTTCTCTTCTATTTTTGTACTTGTTCCCTTCTTTGGAGTTCTTCTATGCACATCTTTTTGCAATATGACCAACTTCACTGCAATTAAAACAAATGATAGGTAGCTTACCTTTGAATTTACCTTTTCCTTTGTGGAATCTTCTAGCTAGAAATGCTTCCAATTGTTCGATGTATTCTTCATATGTACTGTTATCACTAGATACATACTTTATCTTTCATTTCTTCTTCTTTGGCTTCACCTCCTCAGAATCCTTCAACAATAATTTGGTTTTGAAAGCTGATTCAATACTCTCTAGTCTATAGTTGTCAAAATTAGATAACTCAAATGCAGTGAGTCTATCCATTATTCCTTCAAGGGTTAGATCATTTCTTGGTAAACATATTAAATCTTGAATTGTAGATACTCTAATGGCATAAACAGGCAACAATGTTCTCAAGACTTTACTTATCATAGTTTCATCATCTATTTTACCAGTTGCACCTTTTATAGCACTAACAACCTCTTTTATTCTAGCAACACATTGAGCAATGTTTTGACCTTCTTCCATTCTCATGTCATCAAACTTACCTCTAAGGCTCTTTGACTTGGCTCTTTGAATATTTTTGTCTCCTCCATAGATGGTGTTTAGGAAATCCTACATCTGCTTCACACTTTTGAGGTCTTTGATATCATCAAACTTAGCATAGCTCAGGGCAAAGGTAATCTCCAACATCACTTGATTGTGCTCTTTCTTTTTCTTCAAATCTTTAGTAGTTAGGGCTCTTGTTGGATCAACATGTTCTATTGTAATGCAAGTTTGTGCATAATCTCCAAGTCCTCCAAGGTGTAGCTTCATCAAACTTTGGCATGTAGGAAAGTTATCTCTGTTGAACTTGGGTACCTCTCTCTTTGACATCTTGATCTTTATGCTTTTAGTACCTTAAAACTAATCCTCTTTAGCAACTATGCTCTGATACCAATTGTTGGAATTCTTTAAAATAACTAAGGGGGGGGGGGGGGTGTTGAATCAATTATTTAAGGTCTAGATGTCCAAATAAAAATTTTACAATTTAGTGAACCCATAAAACTTTCTTAACCATGCATGTATTCATTGTGTGTAAACCAAAACTGATATGTTACTGTTAAACTAACATGCATAAATGCAAAGCATAAAACACAACACATCCATTACATGATGCAATGATTTAACATGGAAACCCAATTTGAAAAAAAAACACTAGTAACATGCTACTCCTTTCTCACTCTTTTGAAGTGATGCCTTGTTAAAGGTCAACCCTATTAAAGGTTACAACACACACTATTAAATATGAACCAGTTAAGGGATTTGAATCACCTTGTTAAAAGTGAGCCTTGTTAGAGGACTTTAGACCATTCACTTGGAATGCCACCCTTTTAAAGGATTTTCTAATAATTGTTAAGTCAACCTTTCTCCAAAGGATTTTACCCTAATCTGATACAATTGTTAGAGAGTAACAGTAGAGTTTGACCTAATACAACTTACAACCTTGCTTGCAGATTACAAATCACTTTTCAGTCCTCAACTCTACTTGGTTTCCTATCCTTATAGTTCTGATAGCTTGTTCACCCTTCAAGCATTCATCTTTAGTAAGCCTTCTCGCTTAGTTTTCCATTACAGACTTCTCCACTTAGGTCACTTGATGAAGCAAACCCTTCTTCCTTCACCTTGTCAAATTTTCACATCAAAAGAAAAACTTTCTAACGTCTCCACCTTTGCTTCATGACCAGGCATCCCTACATATAGGGAATTAGAATTTCTTTTTCTTGCTCATTATCCATCTCAAAAATTAGGTTTTTCGATGGATTAGGTAGGATACAATGTATCTAACCCATATCTTGTCTTTTCTAAAAACTTCTCCGAGAATCTATTTGAATTTTCCTCAAAAATGGTTTACATAAGATTCTATGCCTCCAACTCATCAATCTTATCTTCCTCCTGATTTACAAGTTGCAAGAAAATAAACTTGTTGGCTTTTAATTGGTGAATCTTTGATTTTATTCATAATGCAATAGCTTGGCATTATAAATTTATTGATTCTCGGCACATACTGTATTGCTCAACATCTACTGTAAAATCACTTGGCATCAACTGGATTTTACTAGTACTCAACACATATTGAAAATCACTCGGCATCTACTAACTTGCTTGGCACCTACTATCAACTTGGTCAAGCTTAGCAAATGAACTTTGTTCAACATTTTTTCAACTAAACTTTCTAAGTCTAGCTAAACATTTTGTAACCACAAGTAGATCACCAATACATTATGTTAACACTGTCTTAACTAATTCTTACACTTCAATACATAATCATAACTCAACCTTTCCTCTAGGTACTTTTGTTACATCTTGTTGATCAAATCCTCCTCATCAATTAACTAAGTGATAGTGCTTGAAACATATAAGTAATTGTCTTACCAACATATAGTTGATTTGAAATTAGTGACAAAACAATGATTGAAAACACTTCTTACAACAATTTTCTAACTCAAATGATCTTTTCAATCATATATCAACACCTATATATAAAGGCCTCTATGATGCATCTAGAATGTCTAGGAGTTAGCAATATGATAAGCTCCACAACTAAGCACATGTCCACTAGGAGTGGGTTATCCTCCATTAAGCACAGGAGTTAGTGCGATGATGTGAGGATAAGCCTACAAAGGTGTGTCATGTAAATTTATGTTGTATACACCATGTGCTAAATTGAGAGTGTGAAAAACTATGTTGTCTACATGATAACTTAGTTGATTATGCAAACTCTAGTATTGTAGGCACTATGTGCTAAATTAGAGTTTCTTACTCTTGTGTTGTCAACAAGACAACTCATATGAGTATGCAAACTCCTAGGTGTCTAACCTAATAAATAATAAAATAATGGATTTATCTTAAGTAAACTTAAGTAAATTTTAAATAATAATTATTTACACTAGCAGTAACAAACTCGCTAAGGAAATTTATCTGCCCAAAGAAAGATTGAATGCCTTTCACATTCTTAGGCTTTTGAATCTTGTCTATAGCTTCCACCCTCTCTATGTCTATCCTAACTCCTTCTTTCCCAACCAAGTGGCCTAATAATTTATCTTCAATAAGAACAAAGGAACACTTCCTAGGATTCAAAGAAATACCATATTTAAGAGCTCTAGTAAATACCTTTTCAAGGTGCATACAATGTTCATTTTCATCCTTTAAGTATGTTGTCAAATCATCTTGATACACCACTAAAGATTTATTAATTATGTCTACAAAGGCGACATCTATGGCTCTCTTAAAGGTGGCACCAGCATTAGTTAGGCCAAAAAGTATTCTATTATAAACATATATTTTCCAAGGTATTTTAAATGTAGTCTTGTATTTATTTGATTCCTTTTCAAACACCTAATTGTATCCAAAGAATCCATCCATCATAGACATCAACTCTAATCCAATGGATATTTGTATTATGGTTTCCATGTTAGGAAAACCATAATTATCCTTCAATGATGAAATATTCAAATTTATGAAATCAACACATACTCTTATGTCACCATTCATCTTTGTAACAGGGACTAAATTTGATACTAAAGAAGAATGCCTACTTGGCTTGATAATGCTAGCATCTCTAAATTTTACCAGTTCCTTTTGCATCTTTGGTGCTAGTGTTGGATTAATAGGTCTTTATTTTTTTCTCAAAGGCCTAGCTTCTTCCTTCAATGGAACTTCATGCTAGAAAATATCTTCTCTATAGGCCTTCAAATAATCATATGACCAAGCAAATACAAGCCTATATTTTCTCAAAAAATTAATTAAAATCTACCTAATTTTAGGAGATAATTTCTTTCCTATATACACTTTCTTTGATGCTTCTTTGGTTCCAAGGTTGATCTCTTCTAAGTCCTTTGCATCATGTTCATTTTCAATTGTCTTGAATCTATCATGGTTATCAAAAATAGTTTCTAACACGACCAACCCTTTAGGAATCTTATTTTCTTTTAATTGGACAACTTCTTCACCAAAAATAGTGTCCTTACCATCTATTACTTCTACAAGTGTTGCACAATCATTGGCATGTCTCCAAAACTAGTCTTCACAATTCAAGAATCTTATAATATCTTTGTCTTCTTTAAAGACTTGACAATTTTGGATATTATCATGGACTGAGGGTTTGGTTTGTACTTCTACTTTTGATAACCAACAAAGATTATGTCATCAGCTTTTATAGAAACATTTGCTAACAAGTTTTCCATCTTATTATTATTCCTATCTTTCCATGTAATCCCAAAGGTGTCAAAAATTTCTATCATATCCCAAACAACATTTCTATTCTATTTTAGCCTTTTATTGTTAGAGACATACACCTCTCTTACTTGGGAAACAATCAACTTAGATGTAAGTATTCTATGCCATGTTTATGAGCTAGTTTTAACCCTAACAATAGGGCCTCATATTTTGCTATGTTATTTGTACATGGAAATTTTAGAGTAAATGAGAACTTATAAGTGTAACCATTAGGAGAAATCAAAAGAATACCTACTCCTGATCCTTCTTTGCAGCAAGCTCCATAAAACTACATTATCCATAGATCACCCTTCTCTAATTTGGACTCAGCTTCTTATGCAATGGGTGACCTAATTTTCTCTTTCTTTAATACCAACACTTCAGCCCTAAATGCATTAACATCAATGTCAGCAAAACATGTCATATCATCCTCAACTTTATGCTCAATCATGTAGACACCCTTAGGCTCTCTATTTACTTTTACCAACTTATCATCAATCTAAAAAGTTGCATATGATAGATCACATTGAAGACTTCCCTCCATTTTTGTGTTCTATTTACTAGAAAATAACATGCCATATTGAGGTGGGATAGCTACAATTAATACACTCATGGTTTTTTCTTTGTTAGGATAAGTAGATAGTTTGTAAGGCATTACATTTATTGTTCATATGACAATAACTTCTCGCTTGTCCATAACACATCTACCCTAAGGAGTATCCACCTTTAATCCAAATTCTTTCATCACCTTAGAAGGAATTACTATATTTGATGCTCCAAAATCAATCATACAATTCTTAAATGTCTTTCCATTGATAATAATGCTTAGGAAAAAAGATTCAACATTTCCCAAGCATTGATTTACTAAGTCATCTAAATACATGGGTGGGATTTGAGACATAACAACTTTACCTTCTATCTGTTTCTCGTGTTCATCAAGGATCTAATTGGAATTACAATCATGACTAACCTTATTATCTACACCTTTGGCCCATGCTATGGCTTTGTCCTTATGGTAAGGATTCTTAAAATTCTAACAAAGGAACTTTTACTATGATTTGTAATAGTACTGACAACATATCAATTGGAGAAATAGTGAAAATATCAATAGGCATACATTTTACTTCATTTTGGTTATCAAATGAACTTGCAATGTTCTAATTTTTCTGCATATCATTCATAGTAGTGACAACTAATGAATTTTCTTCTTTTTTACCATTATTAATCTAAAATTTAGGATCTTTTACAATATCCCATTTCTTGGCTTCCCACTTTTTATTCATAGTCTTAACATTGATATTTATTTTATCCTCAGGTTCATTGACTTCTACTTTCTTTGGATTAGTCTTCTTGATAAAGATACCAAATACTCTATTTCCATCAATCTTTTACAACATACCTCTGGTCTATACTTGGGCAACCATATTGGCAGTGATATAATAAATTTATTCTTTAGTAGGCATCCTTAAAGTAACTTCATTTTTTATGACACTATATTTCAAATTGTATCATCCTCGTCATCTTCATCTGAGAAGATGTGTTGATGTATTATATTATGGAACTATCTTCTTTCATTAATATCATTGTCATTGTCATCACATTTAGAAGCATCATCATAATATGACTCAAACATATTACATCCAACATCTTTAACACTATTCTCATAATTAGATTGTTCTTCATTTCTATCTTGATCAACAACACAATATTCTAGTACATGAGATAACTGACAGACTGTGCACCATTAAGGATCATTAACCATATTGCTAGATATTTTCTGTAAGTGATCAGGTGTACTCTTTTCACTAATATTTTTAGCAAAAGGAACAATAGGTTTCCCATATTTCCATTGGGTTGTATAGGGAAAATTTTGCAGTCTATTTTGTCTGCTAAAATTGTTTAATTGTGATTTATCAGTAGTATTTTCTTTCTAAGCATTTCCAACTTGAGGATTCTGTAAGGAAACTTGGCAAAAAAGAATATAACCATTTCCACATAACCCATAATAGATCTAAAATAAACATGGAATTAAAATCCACATGCAAGAGAATAGACAACATACCCATAAAATGTGACACAAGATATACCTTGGGAAACCCTCATTGAGGGAAAAAACCCAGCCTCCAAAAGCATCCATCATCATGTATTATTCAGCAAAATAACCATTGCCATACAACCATGGAAGCCTTCATGGCCATAGCCACAACTGAGCAAATTATGTGAACAAGCATGAATCCACACATCCCATGCCATGCTTTCAACCTTCACAAATGCTCCCTTGACTAACCTGTCAAGCCTTGTCCCACTCGACTCTTGCCTTTTGTCTTCTCCTTGTCACTCTTTTTTCTCTTACTCTTTTTCACTACAACAACTACCCTTGTGGCTGCTTATATAGTAGCAAGTCCCACAAAACCACCAAGTGGTATTACATAAAACCATGTGCTAAAACCATGTGCTACCTAACCCACTGACCCCACATTTAATATTGGGCATTTAATTCTTTTCCCCAACATTAAATAATTACATGAAATATTATCACAATGTTACAATACAACTCATCAAGAATATTCCATGGGAATCTTTACATGTTGCACGTCCATCTAGGTACAACATTACATAATAAAACAAATAAAATATAACAATATTATGCAATGTGTGCAACACCCATTATTTCAACAAATTCATGTTCTTCCACATGGTTAGCATCTAATCTACTTTATCTTCATTAGACTTTTTGTTTGCAACAGGGGGCTTGTCACCTTCTTTCTTGTTACTGCTACAAGGATTGAAAAGCTTAGGATCATCTCTTCTTCCTAATTTTCCAAAGGCCTTCCTATTATTTTCAATGTTTATAGCCATTCTAAGGGCATTCCTTAATGTCCTTGGATCCTTATCCCTCAAAATGTATGCCATCTTACTGTTGGTGTTTGAAAATGTTACCTATTTCCAATTACCCTGATGAGAACAAAACACGCCTAGGGGAAGCTAACTCCCATTATTAACACATCCATTTAGACACCAGGCCAACTATAAGGCTATATTCCTTCTGCACTTCAGGATCTGCAAAACCTAGGCGGGTGAACCTCTTTAGATCTGACTATGCGACCAGTGCAATAACCACTTTTAGGATCTAGAAAAGTAGATGAAACCCCAAATATCTCCTAGTGGTTTATGAAACAACATAGATTCTACAATAGCTAGGTGCAAACCAATATTATTCATAAACTGAGTGAGGGTTTAAAACTTTTATGTCCACTTCAACATGAAGAGAAAAAGATTGACTTATATTGAGAAAAGACAACATGTTTAATATGCAACAAAAACTTTAATGATCCTACAAATGACCAGTGCCTTATCCATTGGGGCAATCCTACACTCCAGAATTATGCATCCTTGAACATAAATCAACATATGGCATACATTAAGACATTCATGTTCAGTCTATTCAGCTTATGAATTAGACAACAATATCCAATATAACTCCATACTTTTTCATATCCTTCTTAATTGAATCTGAAACCACAAGCAATTATATGACTCCTTGAGTTAAAGGCAAGCAACTTCAAACATACAATCGGGCAATTGCAAATAGGTTCAAGATCTTTGTTCTTGAACATATAACATTACAAACTCAACAAGAAAGGAGACAAAATTATATTGAAATTCAAAACCTTCTGCACATTGTATTTATCTCCTTGAAATAAGTACATTAGGAATGCATAAAACAAGATACAAGATCACACTATTGTAACAGAACTATCTGTGAAATCCATATGCTATTCATATAAGACATGCTAGGTACGTGGCTTTCACAGCCTGAGCAGATCTCTAAGAACTGGGAAAATAGAAAACCAACCCCCCTTTCTAGCCTTGGGATCTCACTTAAATATTGTGAGATGCAACAAGCTTCAGGCATAGAGAATTGACAAGTGTCCCTTACAAAAGATATCACAAGTTTGTAATGGAAGAAAGAAGAAAAATGATTAACAGAACATCATGTAGATCAAATATTCTCCTGTAAGCTCCTTTTCTATTACCACTTTTTGTTGATTCGGCTCTACCACTGATTTGTTGTATGTGCAATTGCTAAGACCGCCTTATTAATGACAAAACCAACTCTAAAAACTTCACACCAACCTAAGCCCGTGGGTTTTGTCAAGATGACTACTGAATGAGAATCATCTTTACCTCCCACTCTTTACTAATCATGCCAATCTTTAGAAATAATAGAATCATTACTTAGCATGCAGTACAGAAACCAAAAAATAATGTGGTTATTAAAAATAACAAAATAGGGATGCTCTAATCCCCAGCCACGTCTACTTCCTTAACCAAATTCTTGCCAAAATTTTCCATCTACTAACACAAAAAGGGGGGACACACACAAAAAGTGAAAAAGACTATACCCCAGGGTATAAAATCTTCTTCACCCTCTTCCAAAACTATGCACAGGGTCTCAAATATTTCTGCTACCCTGGCATCAAACTAAGATGCTTTGAAAATTTGTTTAAAAGATGATGTTTCTACTGGAAAAGGTTGTTAGCTTACAAAGTCTATTCCTTGTTCTTTTTACCACCTTGGTGACTTGACTACTACAACTAATTACTAACTTTCCTCTTTCAAAAAACCATATACAGGCATACGCAGCTAACCATTTTCCTTTTCTGAACCATCCTCTAAAAATAAATAAATCATTTTTCAAAGTATCAGTGTCCTAGAACCAACTACTCTTAAAGAACAATCCTTTCGCTATCCATACCCTCAGACTTAGTGAAATCTTTAGAAACATCTTTTGAATAAATCACCAGGACTGAAAAATGCAGAGACTATGGTATACAAATTTACCTAAAGCCTTTTCTTTTATCTCTATAACTTTTGCATTTTATCCTTGAGCCAACTACTTGACACTCATGCCAAATTTATCTCAATCCCAGCATTAATTTTTTCCGTTCAGAGATGACTCATGAATTTCTACTTCGCACAAGTTAATATTGGGAAAATCTCACTTGTTGCATCCTATTCTTTACTTTCACATGCGAAGGTTTTCATGTCTCATTAATATACATAATGATACCACCTTCAATAGTAAAATATGCACCGTCGATCTTGAAGATCTTATAAGTTGAAATTGTGAGCATGATGGCTTCGAAATCCACTAGGCAAGCTGGTTCGAAATAACCCAATCAAAATTAGCCATGTGTGCAATTTATCTTTTAGTGGGCGCTTCTTGCTTCTAAGAAATGCAAACATGCAAGAACCGCAGATCTGAATTGAATCAACAACCTGAGTCCACCCCACACGTCAGGCTTGCGCACTCCCACACTTCTTATCTTGCGAGCATGTTGATATAGTAGGCTAGCACCCTCCGTCGATCTAAAGAAGATCAACGATTGATGAAAGAATTCTTGAATAACCATTGCACTGTTCCTTTATCACAAAACACGTGACACTTCAAAATAGCATGATTTGGTTAATTGCAATACGGGTCCACAATCCTTTTACCTGCATTATAAAATCATACGGAGATAAAACAATGCAGGCAAACGCTAGCCCTTGATGCTGGCTTAGATCGACGATGATTCAGAATTTTAATAATAGGCGGCCCATCACAATGATCCTAACCAATGAGAAAATACCTTTTATTGCACGTGTTTGGACAAACCTGACCGTGGCATTCAAGACTCCAGTGCCCATGACATTGTTACTTCCTCGCATTTTGGTCCCACTGTGTCATGCACCACAAAGTGGCATGTCCGCAATATTTATCTGCCTCTCATCTTGAAAATGCGGGTATGCCTCATTTGTCGATCTCACATAGATCGACGATGTTCATAACTTGTCTTATGTGCTCGTACGAACATCTCCTTATGTCTTCATAAGGGACAGATGTCACTTATGCGCTTGCCCGCTTTATTTAAATCATGCTCATCTTCATCTTGCGGGAAAGCAACATCCGGTGAACTTAACCAAGATCAATGGTGAGTCAATCTTTTGAAAAATCTTGGACCCACATAATCAAACTGTGCTACGTGCCCTCTTTACGCTTCCCTACATTTTGTAACAGCCTCACATTTTGAAAATGTGGGAATGCGTGGTCCGTTGATCTGAACAAGATCTACGATTGCCAAGACTTGCATGGTAAGTTTGAAAAGCAACTTTTTGGATTTAAAAATGTGTAAACCCTGATTACCTTAAACTTAAAACAGATTTAATCAAAACATTATTTCAAGTTTGCCTAAGGTTTAAAAGGGCATGCCCTGAGCAAGAAAATGAGAAGGGGCTAAAGGATTTCAAAGGATGTGGTGGATTTGTATAAAGAAAAAGGTTCTTGACTCTATTCTACATATTAAATGGGGTAGAAAGCAGATTTAGGATTTGTTCAAAATAAGACTTTGTCATATAACTCAGAATGACAAATTATCATCATGGAGGGCTTAGGCAAACTGAATGAAAAGTGTCAGAGACATTGAACATCTTAAGGATCTCAAATGGATAGCTGAGTGCACATTCAATTATGGGCATTCATAGGGCTTGACTTTCTCAAAATTTCAAATGGATACTCAAAATGGGAAAGCAATTTTGAGCGCCAACACTTACTATCAAAAGCATTAAAATATGTTCTAAGGAAATAATTTTCCTCTAATCTCATTACTTGGAATAGCTTTTACATCCCCTTTTGAAATCAAACATTGAAGTTAAATGTAGACTTATTCTTAATTTTCTTTATATTGTTGAGCTCATTTAATATAAAGCTAGCATTTATGTTATCTCTGTATTATTCTTTGAAACACTTTTCAAAATCTTCCCAAAAGTTGACACTATTATCATGCAATCTTCTATACCAATCTCTAGTATCTTCTATGAAGGAATGAACAAACAACTTCATAACTACATCTTCATGTTTAACTTCATAATCATTCAGCATATCCTTAAACTTCATGAGGTGTTCTTCACCACTAATAGCATTATTTCTAGAAAATTGTGAAGCCTTATCTCTCAAATCATTTGGAATAGGATTTAGATGACCATGGATACCTAAGAATGATATCTTCTTATATCTCTCCATATACATAGGTCTTTCTATAAAACTTATTGGACCAGCAAAACTAGAAGCAACAACTTGGGTTTGAACATTTGTTTTTCCTAGTTGAACACTAGTCTATTGTGTTACTATGGTAGAGGAGGAAGAAGGACTAGGATGGGAAGAAATAACATTTCTTATTATGGTTCCATAGGCTATAAAAGGAGGCATTCCTAATGAAAACTTATTTTGGTTTGCATTTAAACCAAAAGTAGATGTCAGAAATTGAATTTTCATTCTCATTTCTGCTGCTTGGGCTTCATTTTCTATCTTCTCAAGTTCTTTAGATACTTCCTCTTACTCCTTCTTAGCCTTCTCCAACTCTATATATATTTTTTTACATGGTAAAGATATTCTTAGATGTAACTTTGGGTTCATTTATTTTGACACCAGTTACCTTTTGCTTACCCTTATCAGTGTTTTTAGTGGTAAGATCAATTACTTGTACCTCACTTTCTTTTTTGATAGGCTTGTATGGTTGGATCTGTATAACCACTAGATCTTCTTTTTCTTGCACAATCTACTCATACTCACAAACTTTTTATCTCATATTCTCAACATCTCCAAACAGATCTAAATGCAATGCAATAGACTTATCTTCTAACCTTTTATTCAATTCTTGCAAGACAACCATTCTCCTAAGAAAGTTATCTCTCTCAATGAGAGAATTCATGGTGATCTATTCTTTCTCATTTTCCAAATGGATGCATTTAACATCCTCTTTAGAAATCATTTTCCTAAGTGCTTCTACCTCTATTAACAAATCATCAAGATCAGTAATGGTAGCTTTTGATTCTATAGGGTCACTTCAGTAAATCAGGTTTCTCTCAATAAAAGTAACATGTCTAGGGTGAGATCTACTTGATTAAATGCTTCTTGGTCTCAAATATTGGTTTGCACTTGGTCTAAAAATAGTATCTCCCATAGATGTTACCATCTTATATTGGTAAAGTTGATCTTCTTGAAAAAGAGTTGTAAAAAGATCACCTAGAAGCCCAGTACTCTCAATCTCATAACTATGGGACAAAACCTCCTTCTCAACTATGGGTTGTTACTATGGATTATCTTTGGGCTTCCATGTTTGACTAGAATCCCCTTTCTTCTTATGAAAACCTTTCTTGTCAACTTTTGGTAACTCTATATAGAAAGGTATTTATAGGTTCTCCCTTAATATAATCTTGTGTTTTTGCTTCTATCAGCCATCTCTTACTTATAATATTAGCAGTAGTCAACAAAACCTTTACTGAGTTGCCACCCACTAGGGGAAAAGAACTTTATTATGACTAGAGGAAAAAAACTTCATAGGGAAACACTTTTGAAAATAGATCTGACACAAGGGTCCCAACCTAGAAAGAATTTAATATTAGGTATTTTGGGAAATGTAAACTCTATTTGGCAATAAGGTTAGCACATCACATGTCACATAGCTCCTACAATGTTGGGATTTTATAAATTCTCAAGGTTTTTCACTCAAAAAGGAACCAATACCAACACAAGAATTAAAAAACATAGGATATATCATTGCAAATGTATGGCATACATCATAGATTCTAGCATTTTAGATATGATTTCTTCTCATAGCTCCCCAGTAGAGTCATCATTTTGTTGGTTTTTTAAAACTAAATGCCTCAAAAAAAATCTAGGATTAAATATGAAGGTAGATGCCTAGGGGCTAGCTATCTCTCATACTCAATAAGGATTCACTCAGATCTAGACCAATTTGACAAAACTCAAGGGTTTTCTATACTTTAGGCTCTGCAAGGCCAAGGCAAGTGCACCTAGGGATCAATTGATTATCTATTCTCTGATCTTCTTCATTATATATGTATCCCTTATAGTAGAAAAAATGGTCAAGAATATTCTTGAATTTGTAAATAACTCCTTGGTGTACAATAGCCAACTATAACTTAGAGGGAAGCTAGTACAAATAAGTGAATGACCCACAATGTAGTTCTTTGTTGTAGAAAATTAAATATAGATGGTTTGGATTTTAAATGTGTATTATGAAACCATATAATAGTACCAATTTTCTTCTAAATTAATGACTAGTGCCTTATCCATCCTTACACAAAATCAAACCAATAATTCTTGACCTATTTTTATTCACTTGCAATTAAACTTGTCAGTTGTTAGCCCAAAATTTCATTCTTATGATATCCCTACCATATACTTAGAAACCCTATCAATTCATGTAAGCACTTAATTAATTCCTTGAATTAAAAGCAACAAAAAACTAGCATACAACCTATCCCAGTTGCATTAAATTGAAATAACTTGTCTCATTTAATCTCAAAGCAACAAGCATATAATAATGAAGATAGAAATTAGAGACATAGATACTCAAAAAAATTCTTTGTATTAATCTTCCTTGAAAATAATACATTACTGATATGACTCAAGACATAACTCAAAATATGAAAAACTTTTTCATTCAATAATCATTGTATTCTCAGAGAACAAAATTGACACAGCATATAATTAACATAAAAATTGGACCAACTATAATACCATAAACACTAAAATTATACAAGACTCGGACCCTCACTCCACATCTTAGAAATCCTTATAGATAACGATTGCAACAAGATTCATATGGAAGGACACGTGTCAAAATCTGATTTGAAATCAAATACAAAGATTTTTTTTACATTATTACTTTACAAAACATTCTTTGTATCCCGAAAAAAATGGGAAAGCAGTTCTAAAATTGGTAGGTGGCACTTTCTTCAAGTGTCTTCAACATGAAACTATTTGTATTCTAACAACCTATCATTGTCATTTCCCTTTATCTTTGCTTTTCCTTTTCTACCACCTCATTGCATCTTTAACTACTTAATCATTTTCCTAGGATGATAAGGCCTTTATGCCAGCTATGACCTCTCAAATTGCTATGTATGTTTCAATGTCAAGCCAAGTGCCATCTCTAATTCCATTCAACTCTTCAAGGAACTTATTCCATTTGGAATTTGTAATGGCCTTAACCTCTATATTTATTTTACCCATTTATGATTCTAGTTTATATAGCATATCAATCAAATCATAAACTACTACAATATCTACCTCATCATTGTAGTATGCCATAAACTTGGAGTGATTCAAAATGTCATCAAAAGAGTATGACCATTCTTGTCATTCCTTGACTCCTCCATTACTATCCAATATGCTAGGTATAAAACTTGGTGTTCTTGTAGCGATTATTTTCATTTTGTTTTGAATCAATTGAAATTTTCCTATAAAGAATCCATTTAACTCCTTTACCCTATGAACTAATTTCCTGACAAAAATGATTAACCATTTTAGCAAGTCTTTCTTTTCTATCAGCATCAACACAAGGATCTCAAAAAAGTAGGTGTAATGGCCCCATGTTGTGAATAAGGGAGACAAAATGGCAATTGTGTCAAAGAAATGATACTTTGCCCCTTGCAAAATAATATAATTGTTATGCACATTCTCTGAAAAAAAATTTAAGGAACTTATTTTATGGATCAGAAAATTCTTGATAGTTCTAATTTCTATCTCTTTTCTTGATGCTAGTTCCTCTTCATCAGTGGTCATGGCTTGTCCTATCATATCCTCTACTTTAGATTTGTAACCCTGTGTTTGCACATCATTTTCCTCAATCTCTATGGAAAACAAGAACCCCTTTTTTAGGAAAAGATTTTCAATAAATAATCTCCTTCAGCCACTATTTGGTTTCCCTCAATCTGACTCTTTAATTTCTAACTTTTCAGTTGAAACTACCTCATGATTAAGATTCTTTAACCTTGGGTTCTTCCCCAAATGACAATTTCAAATCATATGGAAATACCATGACTTTAGAGTTTTGTAATTGCGGCCTTTTTGTTTCACAAAACTGAATCTTTCTATATTCCTTTTCTATTAAAAGAAAAACTCTTTAATTTCTACATGATTTTTCCTCTAAACTTTCTTTGGTTACACGAGTAGCACCAAGTTCAATGGTAGCTACCCTTTCAAAAAATTTAAGAGTGCTAAGTGTCTCTCTGTAAGAATCCAATTCAAGACTTATGTGCACAAACATTAGGGTCTTTTCCTGACCACCTAAGGAATCTTGAAGCAATTAAGTCAACTTACTGCTTCGATATGGTACATTTAAATTTTTCTGTGCTAGTGATGCAATCACATCTCCTAGAGCTGAAAGAGACTTGTTGATGTGTGGGGCCTCCTTCAACCAATCTCTAGCTACCTCAATTTTTTCCATCCTTTCACTTCCAATGAAGTCCACTAAATGTAGGTAGCTATGAAGGGTGCATCTCCAAACACAATCCATGCCTTACACGTGCATAGTCAATACACTGTGAGAATGGCTACTACAGTCATTGAGGTAGTTGGGCTAATAGTGCAATTCTTTTGGCCAATATTCATCAAGTCTAAGACATCATTTGTGGAATTAACCAGCAAAACACTAGCATCTAGTACATTAAAGCCTTTCTGTCCATTATTTTGAATATTTAATTTCTTATTCAAGGCATTTGTGCCAAGGAGATCTCTCACTTGTTCATTGTATATCTCTATCATTTGAATAGAAACCTCATATTTCATCAAATCTTTCCTCTTTTGAGATATCTAGAAAAGGTCACTAAGTGCTTGATAGTTTATACCAATTCTTGTAATATTGATTCTAAACTATGACATAATATGGACCAAAAAGAATGTAGAACAATATTTGCAAAGGAATCTCCTTTGCTAACTACGGGTGAACTCTTTTAGTCATGAGAAAAGAATAAACATATATTGTATATTGAAATGTCTTTTCATAAGATCTTCTTTTACATTGGGTTGCTATCAGCTTCAAGCTTGAATATTGAAATTTCACACTTGCAACTCATGCCATGGCATCCATCGAGTTTAACCTCCAAATAGGATTCAATGAGATTTTTTCTTTTTTGATTCATTTGTGTCTTCACTAGCTGTAGCTCATCACTCTTGAAGTGAAGATAGATGTTACCCATATCAACTATTGATGCAACTGCCATTTTATTCTTGTATCCTCTGCACATTTCCACAGGGTCTTTTCTTTTTCAAAAAATGAGAATTTGGCTTCTCCAGCGGAAAATGAATAAAGGAGGGCTTTTCCACCAAAGCAACTTCTTTGTGTTTGGGTCATTTATGCACAAGGTTGAAACCTTTATTATGTAGGAACTCTCTTTAATCTCTCCATTTGTTTGCCTTCAATTGAGTACTTCATAAGCATTCTTCTCATACGGGCTCGAGCATGTACTCCTCTTTGGCCCAGGAACACAATGCTTATATCAATTGCCCTTGATATAATTTTCAAGGACACATTATTGAATTGGGACTTGTTGATACTCATTATACTAATGTAGAGGCCAAGCATCATCTCCATGATGGAATACCACTTGCAAAAATCTAATTATATATTTTGCACAAATAGTAATTTTGTCAAAATATGCCAAAAAATGTGCTCGACATCTTCATAATGTGTCTGATGCCTTTGATTAAAATGAACATGGACACTTTCACCAATGAGTATAACATGGCTTATCTAAATCTTTGATATTGAGAAGAGAAACCATATCATCCTAGGGAATGACTCGTTAAGAGATACTTTTCACTTCAGAAACATCATTCCCTCTTTAACTGTATATCCACACTTGTTTTGGAAACTATACTCTTGGATTTGCACAACTCGAATTGTGAACTCCAATGATAATTATATCTTGAAAAGAATCAAACCTGAATTTGCATTCTGAAATTTGAATTGAGATTATGTTTCAAAGTCTATATTATTTTTCTATGAAAGACCCCGACAGGAATTTGGACTTTTACTTCTCCACTAGCAGAATTTTACCTTTAGAGTTCATTTTTTGCTTTCTCTGTTATAAGTGAAATTTGAATGCATATCCCCAGTCATTATTCTATGATCATCAAGTCAATTCAACTTCCTAAGAACACATTAGTAAAATTAGGGAGCACCTTGAGGGAATTTCTTTTCATGGGAAGTGAATTTTTAAGTTGAAAAATGGTGTACTAAAAGTGCACCTATAGCTAGCTCTGAATGGGGATTATGTGTTGCAAAGTACATAAAGAATCCAAAATCTCAAGTTTTATAGAGTAGGCCTTATCCATTGGGCTACAGAGTTGGACCAAAAAGAGGGAAAACATAGAGCTACCTACCAGGAGGGCAGAGGGAAGCAAACTAAAACTACCAAAACAAGAGGACAATGAACTACGAAAGAAGGGAAAGACTAAACTAAGCGCACCCAAAATTGGAAAGTAAAACCTAAATACTATAGGTGAGGAGACATCACCAATAGAATAGAGAACAAAGAATGAATCATACATGGCCATTGACTGGAATAGAGAAATATGATCCTTTCTGAAATAGAGGAATATGCTTCACCAGTTTGAAACAACACTGATAACCTCTGGCAACACCTTCATTGTTGAAAATAAGTCCAAAATAAATTTTCAATATAGTAACCCATAGGACTTTTCCAAATAACCATGCCTCATTATAAATCTTTAGTTTTTCTATACTTTTTTGCACACCACTCTTCAAATGTTCAACCATTTTCTATGAAAGAGAAAAGTATTTACCAGACTCTGAATGCACTATTGGAGCATAATTACATCTACTTATATCAACCATATCGTTCTTAGTAAGGATATCAACAATTAAACCAAGATTGAAAAAATTGGAACATTTAAGAGATTCTGGAAATGAAATGACATCATACTTGTCACAGGTATTCTGTCTAACAACTTTAGGTTCTAAAGCAACGTTGAAATAATGTGATTCTTCATGATACATAGGTTCTAGTTGAATTGAAACATCTTCTTCATTTTTTGCAATTGTCAATCCTACAAGATATTCATCTGAATTTAAAATTTTAGTACCTAGATTAATTGTGGAAGAAGATTCCCATGCTGGCATCATGGTTTGATCAAACTCCATTTTGAAACAAGAAGAACCATAATCAAGCTCTTTATTTTCTTCATGATTCTGAAATACCTCATTAACATCTAAAAATTCTTCCTCACAATTTATTGCTATAGCAACATTCTCAAGCTCAGTCGGTTGATCATCAAAACATATTGCAACCTTTAAATGTGTATCCATATGATTAGGAAAACCCATTATTGCATTAGCCTGCAAAAAGAGTGGTTCTTACATTGGATCTCTATCATCTCTAATGGATGAAGAGTCAACCTTACTATGTTCTTCAATAACATTAGGGATTCCACCTTTTGATAGCACATCGGTCTCAGGATAATTTCCAAGAGGACAACTATTTGAAGCATGATCCTCATTTATTTCTCCTAATCTGCAACTATTATCATCAAAAGAGGAAAAGATGGAAATGTCCTCTCTTTCAACTCTTCTTACCATCTCTTCAACCATATTTTCAGATTTGTCAAAACATGATCTCATTTTCTCTTCAATAAAAAATTCATCAAGAGGATTAATAATTGCATTTTCTTCAAGACAAATAGATTCTAACATAGAATCATTACCAACCTTTGCAAATTGAAAATAATTTTTGCCAGAATCTTCAATAAAGTTAAACTTTCTATGTTTTGGAAGCACATTAACCATTAGATGATTTTCAAAAGAAACTCCATGGGAAATTTTATCTTTATTTTCTTCAAATCTAAAACCTTTTAAATCAAGAGTAAATGAAGGCATGGAAATAACTTCTTTGTCTACTTTTCTTACCAATTCTTTATCACTGTGATAGATGTCTTCATTTTCTTAAACCGTGCTTCCAAAAACTAGGGTATCTCTTGCTCTCCAAAAATTGAACCATTAGTTGATATGGGCTCTTCATTTACTAGTTTTTCATCAAGTATAGGGGCTGAATAATACATTCCTTTTCTTCTATGATCTTGAATATTAAACTACCTTTGATGTACACACTTTAATAGCTGAGCAGATTGATAATCTTTGAAAGAGTCTAATCCTTTTACTTTGGCTTCAGCTATACTTTGTTTAAACACAATCCAAAGGAAATGAAAATTGAAGTCACTTTCAGCATCTATTTCTTTGAATGTGGGTTTTCTTCTGGTTTGCTTTCTTGATTGAACTTCCTGTTCGCTCAAGACTGAAAAATTGTAAGAGATGTGATTTTGTGAGATCTCTAAAATTTTATCATCATCCACCTTTAGTTCCTTACTTGGCTGCAATGTCTTTTCTTTATAATGTTGCAACATTTTTCTCTTCACTTCCACCTCTTTCAGCAAGTGATATCTTGCACAAATAATTTTCCATAATAGAATAGTTGCATGATCTTTGTTAACACTTAGGTTCATCTTTACTCAATGACTGATGCTTTTTCTCCAAGTTTTAAACATATCATGCAACATTGAGTCAGTAGTGTGATGGAGTTCTATAAGGGAAGGGTTTGATCTCCTTCCTTTCATCATTTTAATAGGCATGGTCCTTTTTAATCAACAAAGTTGCCAATCTCTACAAGTTAGAGATAATAAAATTTGAAAATGTAGACACTGGACTTCTCACCCAAAGTTATGAGAACCAGAATGGAGTCACCAATCTCTAGATAGCAGAGATATCAATAACCACTGAGGAAGCAAACATCAACACCAATTTTCTCCTCTATATTTCCTCAATAAAAACTTCTAGTCATCATATTTGAATTAATTCTTTCTTCAATTGGTTGAGACTATAGGGCTAAAACCCTTATCCCTGTGGCAAGTACCTTATTTCAACAAGATCAAATATAAAAAGGGAAAACTAGAAAATGTAACTTTGAAATTTCTCCCCAGCAGAATCACCAACAATTTGTTAGTAAACAGACCATTCTTTGTTAAATAAACTCTCAAACACCCAAATCTGAAAGAACAATTAGATGCCAACAGTTGGATAATCTATCATGAGGTTGATAGATTTCCTCTGAATTGAAAGGTATAGCTCCCTTATGGAATGATATGTAATGAATTTTTTTTATTCCTAAACTAACAAGATGCATTCTTAACCCGAGAATGAAAGAGGAGAACCAAGCTAATCCTAGGCAAGACTAGCTTAGGCAGATTTGAGAACCTAAACCTAGCCAATCTTGAGAATTCACAATCTTATGACTCCTAAGTATTGGTAATGCAATATGAAGAATTTGTTAATGCAAATGCAATTTAGAATGAAAAATGGAGTGCGAGTTAAATATTCCAATTTCCATCATATGAAGGCATGTAAACACAATGATCTACATCACATTTGATATTTGACACAAAATACAAGATAGTGTCCAAGACTGAATATACCAACACTCTGATTGAATGTAACTAGAAAAGTAACAACTAAACACTCTAATTCATAATGAAATTTTTCTCTATTTCGAACACACAAATACAACATCCAAATTTATTTGCTCATAGTTTCTTTTCAACTCTATCATAGAAATTAGAATAATAACCCCTATATGCAATGAAATGAATTACATAAACTAACATGCCCTCTCCTCTACTCCAGCTCTCTGACTATATGCAAGAAAAGAAGAACCCCCTTTTTAGGAAAATATTTGCAATAAATAATCTCCTTTAGCCACTATTTGGTTTCCCTCCATGTGACTCTTTAGTTTCTGACTTTTCAGTTGAAACTACCTCATGATTAAGATTCTTTAACCTTGGGTTCTTCCCCAAATGAAAATTTAAAATCATATGGAAATACCATGACTTTAGAGTTTTGTAACTACGACCTTTTTGTTTCACAAAACTGAATCTTTCTATATTCCTTTTTTATTAAAATAAAAACTCTTTAACTTCTACATGATGTTGCCTCTAAAATTTCTTTGTTTACATGAGCAACACCAAGTTCAACAGTAGCTACCCTTTCAAAAAATTTAAGAGTGCTAAGTGTCTCTATGTAAGAATCCAATTCAAGACTTATGTGCACAAACATCAGGGTCTTTGTCTGACAACTTAAGGAATCTTGAAGCAATTGAGTCAACTTGCTGCTTTGATATGGTACATGTAAATTTTTCTATGCCAGTGATGCAATCACATCTCCTAGAGCCAAAAGAGACTTGTTGATGTGTGGGGCCTCCTTCAACCGATCTCTAGTTACCTCAGATTTGTCCACCCTTTCACTTGTAGTGAAGTCCACTAAATGTAGGAAGCTATGAAGGGTGCATCCCAAAACACAATCCATGCCTTGCACGTGCACAATCAATACACTGTGAGAATGGCTGCTTCAATCATTGAGGCAGTTGGGATAGTAGTGCAATTATTTTGGCCAATATTCATCAAGTCTAAGACATCATTTGTGGAATTAACTAGAAAAACACTAGAATTTGGCTCATTAAAGCCTTTATGTCCATTATTTTTAATATCTAATTTCTTGTTCGAGGAATTTGTGCCAAAGAGATCTCTCACTTGTTCATTGTATATCTCTATCATTTGAACAAAAACCTCATACTTTGTCAAATATTTCCTCTTCTGAGATATCTGGAAAAATTCACTAAGTACTCAATAGTTGACACTGATTCTTTTAATATTGATTCTAAACTATGACATAATATGGACCAAAAAGAATGTAGAACAATATTTGCAAAGGAATCTCCTTTGCTAACTACGGGTGAACTCTTTTAGTCATGAGCAAAGAATAAACATATACTGTATATTGAAACATCTTTTCATAAGATCTTCTTTTTCATTGGGTTTCTATCAACTTTGAACTTGAATATTGAAATTTCACACCTACAACTCATGCCATGGCATCCATCTAGTTTCACCTCCAAACGAGATTCGATGAGATTTTTTCTTTTTCGATTCATCTGTGTCTTCACTGGATGTAGCTCATCACTCTTGAAGTGAAGATAGACGTTAATCATATCAACTATTGACACACCTGGCATTTTATTCTCGTATCCTCTACACATTTCAATAGGGTCTTTTCTTTTTCAAAAAATGAGAATTTGGCTTCTCCAACAGAAAATGAGAATTTGGCTTCTCCAGCGAAAAATGAATAAAGGAGGGCTTTTTTCGCCAATGAAAATTCTTTGTGTTTGGGTCATTTATGCACAAGGTTGAAACCTTTATTATGTAGGAACTCTCTTTAATCTCTCCATTTATTTTTCTTCAATTGAGTACTTCATAAGTATTCTTCTCATATAGGCTCGAGCATGTACTCCTCTCTGGCCGAGGAACATGATGCTTATATCAATTGCCCTTGATATAATTTTCAAGGACACATTATTGAATTGGGACTTTCTGATACTCATTATACTTATGTAGAGGCCAAGCATTATCTCCGTGATGGAATACTACTTGCAAAAATCTAATTATATATTTTGCACAAATAGTAATTTTGTCAAAATATGCCAAAAAATGTGCTCGACATCTTCATAATGTGTCTGATGCCTTTGATTAAAATGAACATGGACACTTTCACCAATGATTATAACATGGATTATCTAAATATTTGATATTGAGAAGAGAGATGAATCATAGGGTTAACCTAATCCTAGGTTGAGGTGAGGTTAAGATGTGAAAGCCTAATGAGGCCTAAATTGTGCATAGTTGCTTAATTAGGTCTAAATGAGCATCTTTGTGTTTAGAAGGGTGGAATGGTCAAATAAGTTTTTTTAGGGCCTTATTACATGTTTTACATTCCATTTAATGATTTTGGAAAGTTTTGGATACCTTTGAAGCAAGTTTGATGGTCAAACACTCAGAGATGCAAAAATTGCTCAAAAAATGTCAATGTTGTCATTGACAACATTGACAACTTTTTGTTGCATTCGAGAAACTTTTTAGTTAAGAGTTAATGACTATCTAAAAAAATTAGGATAGGATTTGAGATGTTTTTATAATTCCATCCTTGACCTTTTGATAGGGTTGTAATTTGGAAAAATTCTGTCTGTATGGACTGAACAAATTATTTTATAGTTAAAATTTTATGCTTTTGAGGATTTTGGCACTTTAATGGATTATATTTGGAACTATTGTTTTTAGAAGTGTTGGAGGAGTTTGATTTATGTTTTTAAAAACTTTTATTTATTATTTTTGTGACATTTTAGTGGTTTGAATAATTTTTTTTTGTATTATGTTACTTTATTGTTCTGAATCAAGAGCTTGAGCAAATTGGAGTCATAACTCCCTCTCTCACTGTAGGATTTATATGGACTCTTTGGATTTGGGAGATGAATCCTTATACATGTTTTAAAATTAAGGAGGGGCCCTAGCAATAAAGGAAAGCACTTTCATGGTTATTCCATAGGCAAGCTAGTGATGCATGGCTAGGGATCACAGTCCAATGCAAAGTTGATAAGTGGGATTAAAGGCATAGTTTACTTCAATCAAAGTTTGTAGAAGCTATTAGCATGTGTAGAGAAGCCCCAAAATATATGGGAGGAATTTATAAAGGTTTTATGGAGGCTAAAACCTTTTTCTTCTAAGACTAGTTCAATTACCTTGTGAATCCTAATTTTTAGGCTTAATTTGTGGTCGTGCTGTACGGATAGGTTGAGAATACTAGACCACAAAAATATTTGATTTCTCTAAAAAGTGTATCTATATAAATGGTTTATTTTCCCCCTTATTAAGGATTTTTTCAAGCTATTTTGGATTTTCCTCATTAGGAAGGTTAATTTCTTTAGCCTTATTACGAGTATTTTTGTGTAATCATGCATGATTTTTGGAACTCCATTAGGGCTTCATGTTTGGTTATGGTTGTGGAACTTGAAGGGAATCCAAATGAATTCCTAGATGTTCATTCCTTCATTTGGAGTATCATTTTAGCTGTTAGGGTTGATTGTAGTTTTGTGTGAAGAAGTGGAAAGGCTAAATAAAGCTTAGGGAATAGTGATGGAGAGTTGTTCTTACTAATTGGTGTGCACTAGTTGAATGGCTTAGGTCCTCATTGTTAGGATCCTAACCAGAATAGGGTAACTAGAAACCCTAATAGGTTAATAGAAATACCTAAAGTGACCCTAGAGGAATCTAGGGTTGGAGCAAGAAGAGTTATCACATTAGCAAATATCATTTCTCCTTTCTCACCACTGGAATATGTCTTCTCATTATTATTCTAGTGTAAAAACTCTTTTGATTTTTTAGATTCTCATTGATCTTCTCCATGTCAATTAGAAATGACATAGGTCCTCCCAGGTCAAAATCCTCAATGAATATTTCCTTATCAAGAGCACAAAATATACTCTTTTCCTTCTTGTGGAATGATTTTTTGACAGGATTATATGGCTTTATCAATGCCTTCATTAAATCTACATCAACAAACACTTTAGGCATGATAAGTTTTCCCAAATTCATAGTCCAAGGGTTGGATATTGGAACCTTTTCCATCCTATTCTTATAAAAGTACTAGAAGAGCTCACTTCCATTTGTGTCAAGTACCTATGTATCTTTGCAAAAACTATATGGATCTTGGAACCCACGGTCATTAGTGGAATTAAGATTAGATGACCTTGGTTAAAAATGTAGCCATTCATCTAAGAAAGGGTTTGGGCTTTTTCCCTTTGACATGGACTCCTCAATTTTTGCATGTATTATCAACTCTCCTTCCTTTTGTGTCATAGCTTCAAAGTATCTCAACAATTATGAACTCTATATGCTGAAATTTTCTTTGTAATATATTTGGACTCTTTTTGAAACTTCAAAAAATATGTAATTGGTAATGAAAATTTTTGTTCTCTCTATTTTTACCTTGTTCTGAAAAGTGGAGCATGGCATTAATGGCATTTAAAACTAGCATGATTGAAATCCTTTCAATCCTTCAGAAATTGTGTTTTTTTCAAATTTTACATTGTTCATACTTACAACTCATCGTCCCTTTTTCCAAACACTTTTAAGCCTTTTTTTATGCCTTTAAAATTGATATTTACACAGTGGTGATCAATTCTTTATCTCTATTTCTTGATGGTTACCTACTTTTCCTTATTTATGGTCATGACCATACAAAAAGGATTATTTTGACTAGTTCACAACTTTGCCACCTAATCCTTCAACTACTAGGTTAACCATGTGTTGTTTTTCTTCAATCCATTTTCCCCTTTGCAAATCTATCTTTCTTTTTACCACATGGATCTACGAAACAACGAAGACTCCATTTAACTCTTTATCACCTCATTGCAACTACTTACTATTCCATTTTACTAACTATGAAGATGTAGTGATGACTGCATCACTAACCATGTTCATTTCTTTGCAACATTAAAAATCAACTATGAGTGAACACCCTATGAAGTAGAGAATTCATTAAACTTTCACCATCTCATAGTTTCATGACCTTTTAACCATTTATCTCTGTAACCATAGCAACCTAGCAAAATGGCTACTTAACATCTTATTATAACATTGCTACTTGAGAATCTAACTATGGCTTGATACTTACAACAATAGAAAAACCACTTATCTACACATCACTACTCCTATTATTAACCATCACTTTAGGCCTATGAAGTAGAGAAACCCTTTGAGTTGACTAGCTTGAAACTTCTCTGTGACTTATGACTTAACATCTTTATCACATGCGATGTTGTGAAAACCACAACTTTTAACCTCACTGCCACCTCACAACCACTACACACATAACATTCTTAATTCATGCAATGGTGTGATAGCTATTTTATTAACTATTACATTCCCTCCATGGCTTTTCAACCTAAAATTTATTATCTACTTTTCTACCCGCAATGTTGCAAAAACCATTTGAAATTAACTATTGCCATGTTCGTAGCTTCACAACTTAAATATTTAACTTTCCTCTTAACCCTATGAAGCTATGATAATGAGCCATATCCACTTTGCTACTATAACCCCAAGCTAACTTTAACTAGTTGCGATGCTCTAATTGCTTGTAGTTCTGACTACCATGGTTACCTTTTACTACATCACAACTTAAAATCCCTTAAGCCAAACCTAAGTCACAACCTTGTGATTCTCAATTAATCTCTTCTTTGCAGCCCTAACTTGAAAGTTAGCATTTACATATATGACATTGTGATGACCTTTTAGAAGACTATTTCATGATTTTGATGTCTTCAAAATAGTTAAACCTTATAATGTAGAGATGAAGCAATCAAAACAATTTCACTACATCGCAACTTAAAACATGTTAGAGGTAAGACTTATAATATGAAAAATAACCAAAGGACTAAGGGATATAAAAATCAAATGTATAAAAAAAAAATTTAAGCATCCTTATTTTATACTTGCACACCAACCTTATGAATAATTCATCAAAATGTAGGGGTACGGTACTAGCTCTAGGGTTTTTCTTTGAGGATGACAATATTTTTAGAAATCCTAAGCAGTTGAAACATAGTTTCTTCCTGATTTTCACAAGATATCAAAATTTTTTAACTAGGTGAAAAATCAAGCAATCAATAAGAAAATAGATTACAAAGTAAAAAACTAATATGTAGAAATTTGAAATCATTTTGAGAAGACTTTGTGTGTGTCAATTTCTAAACAATATTTTATGATAATTGACAATTGACAATAAAATAATTATTACCTATTTTGCCTCTCACCAAAATTTGAATTCAAACACTTGAGCCCTCCCAATGGCCACTTACCACCTTTTATACTATTTAAATGCATGGAAATATTTTTTTAAAAAAATGATAAAACCTTATGGTATTTCTTTATTTCCTAAATATCCTTCTGCTGGCCTGCAACTTTCTGTGCCATCAGATCTTTGGCAATTTGTAGTGGGTGCTTTCTCGCATTTTCAAAACAAAAAACCTTTACATAATGTGGGGAAGCCCCTTTATGACATATGGCAGGTGAGACAAATGTTCTTGTGTGGGATGTAGGAAGGAGGAAATGTCAGGGGAGCTGGTAGTTTGATTGGCGCCCACTTTCTCACATTCTATCTTTTGTCATACTTTCTAACAATGCGAGAAAGTACCCTGGTGACACTTGTCCCACAATGTCACATGTTCCTAGTTGTACCTTCCACCATCAGATCTTCAAGGATCAATGGCTAGCGCATGCCCGCAATAAGGAGTTGCTAGGAAATTAAACAATGCGGGTATGCACCCTTACGATGCATGGTACAGTGTGACATCATGGGACCGCTCTTCTCAGGAGAAATAAATAAATTTTTTTGTAGCACTTGTTAGAACATGTGGGTTTGAAAAGTTGATATTCTATTGAGTAGCAAGATCCACCATTCAATGCAAATAGATCAAGGGTTGGCGCTTTCCTATATTATGAAGATGCAGGGATGTTAAGGAATGTGGGCAAGTGCCTCATTGCCACATGTCTTGTGGGGTCACGTTTGTTCCATATGTCACAAGGTGGTGCTAGGTTGTTGAGTTGGATACTAGGTTGTGCTAAGTGTTTATGGGCCCAAAAATTTTAGTGGGGCAGGCACAGTGTAATGAGAATCTTCACGATCATTGATCTTACAGAGATCAACGATCGGTGCTTTCTCAAAATATGGAGATACAAGTTAATTAAAAAATGTAGGAAAGCACCTAAAGGACACATGTCCTTGTAGGCTCAGGGAGATACATTATGGCTAGGGTGTTCGCAGTAAGGGCTAGCAGTTATGTAACAGTTGCAGTCAGAGTTGCAAGGTGGCTTAGTTAGTTGGTCAACCGTGTGGAGACCTTTATAGGGTGGTAGAAAAATAAAAGATCATTGGTCCATGTGGCTCATCCTAGTGGCAAAACTTAGTTGATTGTTTGACCTTGTTGATTTACAAGCCAGAAACAAAGGAAATTAGGTTTTCTTGCATGGTCCAATCTTCATGATCAATTCCAACCACTTTTGAGTGAATGTTGTGCTTGGTAAAAGAAGGAGAACACTCCACCACCTCATTTCATCCATCTTTTGGTCAAAATGGTTTAATGGCACTATTTCTATTAGAGCCCTATTTCAACAAATATCACATTTTCTCTAGATCCTTATCAAGACTTAATGACAGTGGTTGTGGAGTAACTTTAGAGAAAATATCTCAGTTATGCCTAAGCTATAAAGGCAATTTTTTGTAGATTTTGTACTGCTTGACTCTTCTCTAACTTCTCTAATATTGCTCTGTAATTTCATGTGTAAATCCCCTTTTCCTCTGAACTATATGACATTCTACCTTATCTCCTTCAGCCATTGATGTAAAGTGCAAGAACTATTTGCCTCTCATTGGTGTATTGTGGATATCTACAATCTTTCATGATTGTATCTCTTTTGGCCTATGAATGGTATATAAGTGAATCCTCTCTTTCCTTGTGTCATTCATTTGGGTTTTCTAATCTGCATGTGACTGTTAGATTAAAGAAAGTTAGGATGTGTATATCTCTTGGGGTCATGATGGTTCAATAGTGCATGTATGGGTAGAGATTGGTTTGAACACTCTATTTTGGTACATCACCCCCTTAGCTTAGAGTAGGTAAATTTTCTTTCATGCATTCCTTCTCCCTTTTCCTCTCCAAGAATAGTTAGGTGCACCCTAATAGTAAAGGAAGCTGGCCTTCTCTAGAGACTCAACCTCATAGTTCAAGTCCCACAGCTTGGAGGTTGTTTCCATATTTCACAAGGTTGTCCTTAGGTATAAAATTAGGACAAGGGTGCAAACCTTTGTGACAATAGTTTCTAGCATGCTCAGTAGGACAATATTTAGAAAATTTCAAGTCTACTAGTGTCAAAAGGAAGATTTCAAGATTAATACTGGGGAGATAGTAATGGCTTCGGTGTTCAAGCCTTCAGGGGCTCATTCGTCAAGTACTTGGTGACTCTAAGATTCAAATACATCTGGTTCTAGACCAAAGTTATAGTAATTCATCCCCAAAGCTAAAACAAGGGCATCTTCTAGAGGTAAATTTCATTACCAAGAGCTTTCATTTTCAAATCCTTGAAGAAGGAAGGCTAGAGTATCTTTATCACTAGTTAGGAGTGCAATAGTAAAAAATACACCTGCAAGATCCATCTCTACTCCTCCTATTGTTAGATCTTAGCCTAGATTTCCATCAACACATATCAATAGATCACTTGTCTATATGGCATAGCCTAGGGCTCATGCTTTTTCCACCTTTAATGCTGGAAGTCCTCTTTTATTGACCCAAAGACATGACATACCAACAGCTGCACTCAAAAGTATACCAAATTTTATTGGTGAAACTTCTATCTCTCCCTCAGAACACATTCAAGAAGTTGCAAATGTCTGTAATATCCATGGTATTATAGAGGATGATGTTGCAATTAGGCTTCTAGCCTCATCCTTGAAAGGAAAATCATTACAATGGTATAGAGGTTTGGCTCATGGTTCTATAGCAGATTGGGATGGATTAGGAGCAAGACTATGTAAGCACTTTGAGGACAAAAGTGACCATTTGTCACTTTTAGAACAGTTGACTACTATAAAAAGAGCCCCCCCCATGAATGTATAATTGATTTCAACTATAGATTTCAAAAGACATAGGATAGAATACCTACTTTAGTAAAACCTACCCCTGGTAATGCCTTCTTGCATTACCTCAAAGCTTTTAATAGTGACATTGCCACTACAATCCAAACTATGGGAGGAGATACCTTGCCTAATGCTTATGACATAGCAATAAAGTCAAAAAATATCCTAATACAAGGAGGTAAGCTAGCTCCAAGGCCTCCTATGCCTTTCTTTTTGGATGTTCCAAATCACCAACCAGTAATGGCTCCTCTTCTCACAACTTCCACATTACCATCCCTTGCTCTAGTCCCTCAATCTTCCACATCTTCAAATGGAATATATGAAATCAAGGAGATGATGCAATCTAGGATGTTGAACATAGATAAAAGATTGCAGGGCCAAGAGAAGAAGTTGGAGGATAGCTTCTCTATCATGCAAAAAGTGAGCAACAATGTGGTGACTTTAGAGAGATAACAAGCTCAACGTAGTAAGGCTCATCGATTACAACATCAAACTCTGAACAATGGTAGGCCTCCAAATCATAATTATGGGAAAAAATCTTTTGATCAAAATAGGAAGAATAGCCATGCTTCAACCTCAAATGTAAACCAAAGTAGGGCCGTAGTTCCTCAAAATAACATGGCCCAAGACCAAGAATTTTGTCCCTCCTGTAAGTACTCCTATGCCCATTGCATGTGTCAAAAGGTTGAATCCTATTTGGACTTGACCATCCAAGAGCCTGTAGCAAGACAATCATACAAGGAGGAAAAATTTAAAGATGCCTCATAGATGCAAGGACAAGGTGATTGAACCTTTATGAATCATCAAGTGGAGGAACATTGTAATGTAAACCAAGATTCCATTTCTCACAACACTAGGAGTAAGAGAAGAGCTATTGAAGATTCTACCCCTCCTCTTCCCAATCAGGCCTTAACTTCAAATGCAGTACCTCATGAGAAAGCAGTAAATGATCAATCAAATACCCTTTAGCTGCAGAGGCAGAATAATGGCAGAAAGGATGTAAGTGACCCTCAGGTTTGTTCCATCTCAACCTCCTACAAATGTAGCTCCCAAGGTTTCTACCAAGGTACTTACTACACCATTCATTATGGTAGAACAAAGGAAGAAGAAAAATGTGAATATTTCCATGTGGGATGTTGTTGCTACTATACCCATGCAAAAGAGGTTGTTGTAGCAAAAATTGGAAAGTATTGAACCAAAGGATCAACCACCCAGCATGCAAAGTGCCACAAGCCTAGTAAAACCATCAAGGGAGGAAGAAACAAGTAAAAAGGTTAGACCCCCTTCATTTTATGTTTCTCTAATAATAGGGGGTAAACTAGTTCATAATTGCATGATTGATTTAGGGGCTAGTTGTTCAGTGATACCTAGGTGTGTTGTTGATGCCTTAGAAATGAAATATCAGCCCATTGTTAGGGATGTATTATAGTTGGATGGTAGTACTGTCAAGACTGTAGGGATCCTTAGGGATGTGGAAATGACCCTACATGCATGCCCTAGTTGTACTATAACTCAAGATATATCTATTGTTGAAGTCAAGCCACATTTTTCAATCTGTCTGTCAAGAGACTTCACTGCCCAAATAGGTGGTTACATATCTTCTGATTGGTCATATATGTCTTTTAGAATAAGATATGGGACCAAAGCTTCAATCAGAGTAGAGCCTCTAACCCTCCATCATACTAAACCCTACACCCATAATCTCATCAACATAAATTGCACTATCCTAGAAATGGATGAGAATGGCATAATGAATGAGCCTACTACTTCCCTAGTAGAGATACCTAATTTTCTCTTAGATGAATGGGCTAATGCATATCAATTTGATCCTATGTCAAAGATCCTTGAGACAGGCCTCAGTACATATTGTATATTAGAGAAAGATGATGCTATAGTTACCAATCTTGTGGAGACTAAAGAAGATGTGAAGTGGATATGGAGTATGTACTTTAATGGCTCAAGGAATAAGAATGGATCAGGGGCTGGTGTGATGTTGATTTCTCCTACACAAGTAAGGTACTACTTCTCCTTTAGACTCTAGTTCAGTTGCACTAATAATGTGGCCAAGTATGAATCCTTGATTTAGGTTCTCCTACTTGATTAAAAAAGAGGAATTCAAGCCTTAAGTGTATATGGAGATAGTGAGTTGGTTGTTAATCAAGTGAAAAATCAGAATATCACTAAGAACAATTTGCTCAAGTTTTATAAATATAGGGTATGGGATTTTCTTGAGGGTTTCAATGCATTTAATATTCAATGTATCCCTAGAAACAAAAATAGACATGTTGATAGGCTTGCAGCAATAGGTGCATCTCATGATGTGCCAAGGAATCTTGAGGAGAAGAAGAAGCAAAAAATCAAAATGGTAGTAAGGCCTACTATCCCTAAAAACAACATCCATTGGAAAGTGTTTGAATCTGATGAACAAATTGTAAGCTTCTCCTAGAATGAAGTAGAATTTTTAGATAGAAACTAATCATGACTGCATGATCAATATGGTGATCAAATCATTAATCTCAGTTCCAAAAAATTGCGTAAGGGTCTCATTACCTTAGAAAGTGTTATCAATCCTAATGACCAAGCAAGAGGCGGAGTCATGAACCTAGATGTTGACGAAGATGATCACACCCTAGTCATGATTGCTGATGGAAAATCCTTAAACATGGGGAGGTATGTTCTGAGATTGAGAAAGAAAGTTTTATTCATCTATGTCAAGAATTTAATGATATATTTTCTTGGACATATGATGATTTAAAGGGTTTTGACCCAAGGTTGTTTTAGCATACCATAGATTTAATTGATAATGTCAAACCAGTAAGACAAAAATAGAGGCCATTGAATCCCAAGATTGAGCCCTTAATGAGAAAGGAGCTATCCAAATTGATTGAGGCCAATATAATTTTCCCTATCAAGCACTCATCATGGGTAGCAAACCTTGTCCCTGTTAGGAAGAAGAATGTAGAAATTAGATTATGTGTGGACTTTAGGGACCTTAACCAAGCTTCCCTTAAAGATCACCATCCTCTCCCTTCCATGGAGCATATTTTGTCCGATGTCAGTGGTTCAAAGAGGTTTTAATTTCTTGATGGATTTTCTAGCTACAATCAAGTACTGGTCAAAGAGTCTAATAGGTACAAGACTGCATTTTCCACCAAATGGGGTACCTATGCTTATTGTAAGATGCCATTTGGGCTAACCAATGCAGGTGCTACATTTCAGAAGGCAATGGAGATGGCCTTCAAAAATATGATTGAAAAGTTTGTATTAGTTTATCTTGATGATATCATAGTTTATTCAAAGAATGTAGAAGATCATTTTGATCATTTAAGAGAAGTGTTCTTAAGGTGTAGAGAGTTTGGGATATCCCTTAACCTGAGCAAGTGTGTCTTTGCTACTAATCAAGAAAAATTATTAGGACACATTGTATCTGAGGATGGTTTAACCATTGATCCAGAAAGAACAAAAGAAATACTTGCTCTCCCTCTTCCTAAACATAAGAAAGGGTTGCAAAGTTTCCTTGGTAGGATAAATTTTGTGAGGATATTTATCCCTAATCTTTCTACCATAGTAAAACCCCTTATGACTATGCTCAAGAAAAGTATGGTCTTTGTATGGACTAAGGAAGGGAAGGAAAGTTTTGAAGAGATTAAGGTAGCCATAGCCTCAGCCCCTACTCTCATTAATCCAAGTTTTCAAAGGGATTTCATCCTTTATACCCTAGGTGGTGAGTCAAGCATTTTTGCTATCTTGACTCAAGAAAATGATAAAGATGAAGAGCAGCCCATAGACTTCTTTAGTGAAAGGCTTAAAGAGTATGAAAAAAAATACAGCTATGTAGAAAAGCAAGCCCTTGCAGTCATCAGAGCTTTAAAGAAATTTAGACACCTCCTGTCTCATAATAAAATTCATCTATTAGTACCCCATGCAAGTGTGAAGGATTTTCTTTCGAGCAAAGATATTAGTGAGAAAAGGGCTGGTTGGATTACTAAAGTAATGGAATATGATGTCGACATCTAGATCACCAAGCTAGTAAGAGGGAAATGGTTGTGTAAATAGATGATATCATATCAAGAACCAGATGAGGAAGTTGCTATGATACAAACAGAGCAACAAGAGACAAGAAATGATGACCCAAGGAATTGGATGGATGATATGAAGAATTTCTTATTAGAAAATGGATATCCTCAAGGATTAGATAGAACTAAAAGGAGATAGTATAGATTACAGTCAATTCCTTATGTCATGGTAGATGGTATCCTTTTCAAGAAAGATTTTAATGGAGCCCTATTAAGATGCATTTACATAGACCAAGCTGAAAGAATGATCAAAGAGCTTCACGATGGTCCTAATGGTGGTCACTTCTTAGCTAGGACAACTACAATGAAGATCATGAGGGTTGGTTACTACTGGCCATCCCTGTTCTATGATTGTCATAGGTATGTGAGGAAGTGTGAAAAATGTTCCTTCTTTTCTAGTAAGAAAAAGCTTGCAGCTCTTCCTCTTCATCCCATTTAGGTGGACCAACCTTTTTCTCAATGGGGATTGGATTTTATAGGCCCTATCAATCCTTCTTCTAGTTCTGGTCACAAATGGATTTTAGCTACTACAAATTACTTCACTAGATGGACAGAGGTAGTTGAATTGAAGGATTCCATAGAATCTTCAATTATTGAGTTCCTTGATGGAATTGTGACCAAGTTTGGTACCCCTCCAACCATTATTTCAGATAATGCAAAATCTTTTGTAGGAGCCCAGATTTGTGCATGAGCAGTTGACCATAATATCTACTTAAGCACATCTTTGAACTACTATCCTCAGGGTAATGGTTTGGCTGAGTCATCCAACAAAAACTTGATTAGGATTATGAAAAGAACTATAGAGGATAACTAGAGGTGTTGGCATCAAAAGTTGATGACTCCACTATGGGCTGACAGAATAACACCTAAGAGGTCAATAGGAAATTCACCATTCATGTTGGTATATGGCAGAGAAGCAAGGCTTTCAATTTCACTAGAATTCCCATCCCTAGAACTAGCTTATCAGCTGGAGCTAACTGAAGATGATGCCATGACAGTGAGAATGGTAGAGTTGATGGAGTTGGAAGAGAAAAGAAGTTAGGCCATGCAGACCCTAGAAACACATCAGCAACAAGTGAAAAGGAGCTTTGACAAGAAGGCTAGGGTCAAAACCTTTAGTGAGGGTGATTTAGTTTTGAAATGGGATGCAAATAGGGAAAAACGAGGGAGACACTCAAAATTTGATGCACTGTGGAGTGGCCCCTATGTGATTGTCAGTTGCAAGCAGGCTAATGCTTTTCAATTAAGCAAGCCTGGTGGTGAATTTTTTCCTATCCCAGTCAATGGGATCTATCTCAAACCATGTTTCTGATAGGGGTTGAGGTTTTGTGTACATAGGTAGCTTATTTTACTTCCTGTTGTTTTCTAGATCTCCAAGAAGTGCACAAGCACATGTGTTTTGCTGAGGTTGCAGAGTTGCAGAGATAGAGTATTCAGTTTTTTTCTCCCATAGAGGAAGGGTTAGGGTTTTGCAGTGCACCAATCTACACTTTTTACAACTCTATGGCCTAATGGATGCATAAGGCTACTGGTCATATGCATAGATGGCTTGCGTCCCCTCTAAGTTGCCAAAAATGTTACCTATTTTGCCTCCCACCAAAATTTCAATTCAAACACTTGAGCCCTCCCAACAACCACTTACCACCTTTTATACTATTTAAATGCATGGAAATATCAAATAAATAAATAAATGATAAAACTTTATGGTATTTATTTATTTCCTAATAATGCTTTCACTGGCCTGCAACTTTTCGTGCCATTAGATCTTTGGCGATCTATGGTGGGCACTTTCCTACATTTTCAAAACAAACAACCTTTACATAATGGGGGGAATCCCCTTTGTGACACATGATAGGTGAGACAAATGTTCTTGTATGGGCCATAATTAGGAGGAAATGTCAAGTTAGCTGGCAGTTTGATTGGCACCCACTTTCCCACATTCTGTCTTTTGTCATACTTTTTGACAATGCAATCAAGCACCCTTGTGACACCTATCCCATGACATCACATGTTCCCAATTGTACCTTCCACTATCAGATCTTCAAGGATCGATGGCTGGCACATGCCTACAATAAGGAGTTGCAAGGAAATTAAACAATGTGGGTATGCACCCTTGTGACGCGTGGCATGGTGTGACATCATGGGCTTTCTCTTCTCAGGAGAAATAAATAAATTCTATCATGGCACTTGTCAAAACATGTGAGTTTGAAAAGGTGATATTCTATTGAGCAGCAAGATCCACCATTTGATGCAAACAGATCAAGGGCTAGAGCTTTCCCACATTATGAAGATGTAGGGATGTTAAGGAATGTGGGCAAGTGCCTCATTGCCATGTGTCTTGTGTAGTTAGGTTTGTTCCATATGCTACAAGGTGGTGCCAAGTTGCTAAGTTGGATGCCAGGTTGTGTTGAGTGTTCATGGGCCCAAAAATTTCACTAGGGTAGGCACAGTGTAATGAGGATCTTTATGATCGTTGATCTTACGAAGATCAAGGATTGGCGCTTTCTTGCAATATGGAGATGTGAGATAATTAAGAAATGTGGGGAAGTACCTGAAGGACATGTGTCCTTGTAGGCCCAAGGAGATACATTACAACTAGGGCATTGGTAGTAAGGGCCGACAATTATGTGACCGTCATGGTTAGAGTTGCAAGGTGGCTCAGTTAGTTGGCCAACCGTGTGGAGACCTTTGTAGGGTGGAAAAAAATAAAAGATCATTGGTCCATGTGGCTCATCCTCATGGAAAAATTTAGTTGACTATTTGACCTGACTAATTCATGAGCCAGAAACAAAGGAAATCAGGTTTTCTTGCATGATCCGATCTTCATGATTGATTCCAACCACTTCTGAGTGAATGATGTGCTTGGTAAAAGAAGGAGAACACTCCACCACCTCAGTTCATCCATCTTTTGGTCAAAATGGTTTAATGGCACCATTTTTGTCAGAGCCCTATTTCAACAAATATCACATTTTCTCCAGATCCTTATCAAGACTTAATGGCATTGGTTGTGGAGTAACTTCAAAGAAAATATCTTAGTTATGCCTAAGCTATAAAGGCAATTTTTTGTAGATTTTGTACTAGTCAAATCTTCTCTGACTTCTCTGATATTGCTCTGCAATTTCATGTGTAAATTCCCTTTGCCTCTAAACTGTATGACATTCTGCCTTATCTCCTTTAGCCATTGATGTAAAGTGTAAGAACTATTTTCCTCTCATTGGTGTATTGTGGATATCTACAATCTTTCATGACTGTATCTCTTTTGGCCTATGAATGGTATATAAATGAATCCTCTCTTTCCTTGTGTCATTCATTTGGGTTTTCTAATCTGCATGTGACTATTAGATTAAAGCAAGTCTAGATGTGTATATCTCTTGGGGTCATGATGGTTCAATAGTGCATGTATGCGCAAAGATTAGTTTGAAAACTCTATTTTGGTGCATCACCCCCTTAGGTTATAGTAGGTAGATTTTCTTTCATGCATTCCTTCTCCCTTTTCCTCTCCAAGAATAGTTAGGTGCACCCTAATAGTAAGGGAAGCCAGCCTTCTCCGAAGACTCAACCTCATAGTTCAAGTCCCACAACTTGGAGGTTGTTTCCATGTTTCACAAGGTTGTCCTTAGGTAAAAACTTTAGAAAAGGATGCAAACCTTTGTGAAAAAAATAATGTAACATATTTTAACAAGTAAATAAAACATAGCAATGAACCAAGAAAATAGATTGTTTATGGTAGAGAAAAATAAACAATTAAAATAATCTTGTTGTGATCTTTATATTTGGTGTTATCCAAATGAATTTTTTTTATCCCTTGAAAATATTTATTAATTATACCTTTGGCTATTATTTAAGGTTTAATTTATTAAATATACATTTATAAAAGAATTTTTATGTGAGAAGTCCTAGAATAATTCTAGATCACACAAGGATATGGCACATAGTTGAGAGGTCAACAATGAAGATGAGATGAAATAAGCAAGTACAAGAAGAGGGATTTGACAAGAATTTTAGAAGATGATTAGAAAGATGGTCCTCAATAAAATATATTGATGGCATGGCTAGAGAAATAATTTCAATGATATTGCATAATCTAAAGAAGTAGCACCAAAATCCATGGAGACAACCAAAAACAAAGATGATGATGAAATAGAGGAGAATATGAGTAGGGAATCAAGTAAGAATAGAAGTTATTGGTCGATTATAGAGGTGAATATCAACATAGAGCTACTATTATGTTTTTTTCGAATAGGATCCTTTCAAAAATTTATGTTTGTAAATGACCCAAAATAAATCAAGAAAATAAGGGTTGTGATTGGAAGGTAGAAAAAGACTTCTTACGCTAACCTTGAGAGGGGAGTTATGGAAAACTTTATATGTCTTTAGAATAGCTACATAAACTTAATAGAAATAAATACTAGTAGTGTGCATAGCACAACACCATTATTTGTGCAGGAAAAACATTTTGGGAGAAAACATACCCACACACCAAAGGTTTCCCAATATATTATTCAAAAATCAACAACATATTATAATGCAAATCATGATTCTTACATAAGTATGACCAACATACATCTAGATAAATCTCAACATTTATCATAATCATAGCATCAAACACAATACACAATTGTAATGCAACTTCCTTATCAAATATGGTTTCCTTCTAAAAAAATGAAAGCATTCAAAATATCAATTATTATATTAGTGACCTAATAATAAATAGTTGAGATTTACAATGAAAAATTAAGCATAAAATGTGCATTTCAAGGAAACTTTCCCTAACCCCCATAAAGAGGTGTATCCCCTAGACCAAACAAAGTGGATTTATTACAAACCATCCCCTCCTCTCCCCCCTCCCCCATGTGTAAACCCATACACTTATTTATCAACAATCACCTCTTCTTATTTCAAGTTTGAGAATCCATTTTCCTAACAGGTATATTGAAGCCTTGAGAGGATTGGAAGAAAAAAAATGTTTCATGCACAATTTATGCATCAATATGGAACTTGAGTTATATGTGGATAATTTTCTACTCGTAAGTATGGGCACTTAATTTCACTTTAAAATGTCTTCTAGATCCAAACATCCCATGTAATAGAGTAAATGGTTATAAATGTTTTCATATATTTCTTAAGAGATGTCATTTTATAGCTTGAAATAATTTTATGGTGAAACAAATATTGGTAGTGAGCTAGCATCCCTCATATGATTTGCAACATGACTTAACCACCTCATGTGTTCTATAAGACTATTGGTTGTACTAAGCATTGGTAGGTTGATATTTTGGTGCAACAAAAACCCTAGCCTTTCTAACAATTGGTATCAAATCTTGGTAAAAGGTTTGAATATCACAAGCCATGATGAGGGGCTTTGGGAGGGGGCTAGCATCCCTCATAAGATTTGTGATATGGCTTAACCACCTCATTTGGTTCTATAAAACTATTTTTTGTATCAGGCATTGACAGGTAAATCTTTTGGTGCACCGGCAACCTTGGCATTTCTAACAAAAAATGCCCAAAACAAAATATGGTCTAAGTATGAACCCTAAGATTTATGTGGAAGTGAACCTAATAAATTTATTACTAGAATATACCAAATTAACAAGTCCATAGTTTATTTTATTATCCATTAGTGTATTTGAGTACTTTAGTATATGTTAGATTTTTATCTTTGAGGTATCCATTTGAATAGATAATCTTATGAAAAGGAAAAATATATACTCAATCTCAAATGGTTTCCACCCTTTTAAACAAATTTTTTAAAAGAAACATTAGCTACATGCTATACCTTCAAAAATCTTGTGGTTGAAATAAGACATTTCATATTGGAGTGGCAATAATAATGATAAGTCTCCCTCTTCTAAATATTTCATTATTACTTATCGTTGGAGGAAGATTTGGAAAAGAACCTTTGGGGTCCTTTGAATCTTAAAATGGTCATACAGCTATACATGTATATGAGCAATGTTAGTATGCTAATAGAAACCAAATTTAAATAAAGCTTCTACAAACTAAACAAAATTCATAAACTTCAAGATAGACTAAGATGAGCTCTCAATTGAGAATATGAGCCATTAATGGGCTCTCTCAATGAGAAGCTCTCTTGTTGAGTAGCTTTGTCTAAAAAGATAGGATGTATGCTCAATATGCTTCCAAAGGCTTCAATGGATGATTGTGGATTTTTGGTGTGGATAGATGGATTTAGTATGAATTTGGCTCTCAAAATAGCATTATAACTTTACTTCATGGATTGTGTTAAAATGGCTTGGGAGAGGATTCCTTAAATAGGCAAAGGGCTTGAGGGTTTGAGGGCTAAGATGCAAGGATGGGAAAAAGCTTATGGAGGGCTCAGATTGCATGAGAGGAGAGCACATGGATTGTGCTTCTTTACAACCAATCAAAGAGTGACACATGTCACATGGTGAGAGGATGGAGGAAAGGGGAAGGATGAGTCAACAAAGGAGGCTCAAGGGATAAAATCTTCATAAAGACCCTCATAATGACTTGTAAGAGCAATAAAAGGGCTTGTAAGAGTCATTTATGACCTAGTGGACTTCATAAAGTTTTATGGTTGAGATATTTTGAGGGTGATGAGAGCAAATTCGACTTGGACTTGATTAGGAAGGTTCTAAGCTTGCTTAGGCTTGTGCAAATGATTAGAGGATGGATTAGGATGGTTTAGGATTAGCTTAAGGATAGGCAAGTGGATGGCATTTAATGAGGGTGGGTGAAGGAAGAGATATTTGTTAACTTTGGCTTGGGTTAGTAAGTTTTAACCCATGTTTAGGGAATGTGACAAGGTTAGGAGGGGATTAGGATTAGGTTTAAAGACATCTTCTAGAAGAGTCTAGATTTTGGATGAGGATAAAGACTTTCTAGAATAGTCTAGAATTTCCTAGGATGAGGATGAAGACTTTCTAGAAGAGTCTAGAACTTCTTAGGGTGAGGATAAATTAGATTTTTAGGAAATAAATAAAGTTTTATTTATTTCAAGGGTTTGGGTTGAGGAGATATTTATTAAAACTTTTTTAATAAACATGAGGATTAATATTTAATTTTAATTAAATATTTTGAGTTGGGGTTAGGGGTAGGAAATGATGAGATTAGCCTTTAATCGAAATTAAAGAAGGATTAGAAGATTTTGGAAGAGGTTATTGGTCATAAGGAAATTGGCCAATTTTTGGGCAAAAAATAAATTTTTTATTTATTTTAAGATTTTTGGTCAATTTATTAATTAAATAATTAATAAATAAGGAAATAATGTTTAAATAAGATTTAAACATTTTTGGGAGGGATTTCTTAATTAAATATTTTTAATTAAGATAAAGGGATTTAATGGCATAAAAATTAATTAATTAATTAATTAATTAATTAATTAATTAATTAATAAATGATGATGTCATCAGGACTTTTTCAGAAAATAAAAATACTTTATTTTCTAATGGATTTTTAGGTGTCTACAATACATAGTTACTCTAGCCAACTTATCATGATAAAAGAACTATTGATTGTGATTCTATACTATCTCCTACAATAAATCATCCTCACCTCCAACTATAAGTCAAGTAGTTCCCCTATTAGCTATCATTTAATGATCAAGGTCTCTTACTTCTATCACAAAATACAATAGTCATTTGAACAATCTATTTCTTTCTAATCATTTTGATGTTATTTTTGGTGTACCATATTAAAATGGATACACTTTATTTTGATACCTTTTAGCCCTCAATGCAGTTTTGGTCTCTCTATCTTCTTCCCAATATTTCCCATATTTTTAGACTATCTCTCATCTTCTAGCATGGTCCTTCAAGTTCTATTTTATCACCATTTTGGTCATATCTCCTAGAATTTTTAGTTATTTCAATTATTTTTACACCTTCTCTAAAGCCTCTAGGATCATTTTCTCAAACTCCCCTTGGGTATACACAAATTCTACCTATTCTACAATAGGTCAACCTAGTTTGGCTTCTGAGGATATGTAATGCCCCACCAAGAGATCCTTGGAACAAGGATTCAATATAGGCCAAGATTTTTTTTACAAGTGTGAATGCACATGACAATATCATACAAGGATCACAAAGATCACAACAAAAGACTTCACTAACAATCCTAGCAAAGAACAAGTCTCCAAACGCTACTACCTAACTAACATGATCAAAGTAAAGAACAAAAAACTAAAGACAACAATAGAAAAAAGAACCTTAAATCTGTCAAAGCATGGAAAATTAAGCAAACCCAAAGGGTACTTAAAACACCAAATTTCATTCCCCAAAAACCAATGGAGATGCCCCCTATTTTTCACATGAGGACACACAACTAATAGAATTTCACATGGGGAAGTACAACATGCCATGCGAGGATCTACCTTACGTGAGAGGAAATATCCAAAATGACCTGAGGAAATGTTTGGCCCAGTAGCCAAAATACCCATAACTAGTGTCAAGATTCATGCAAGGAATTATTATGAATTGCATGAGGAAACTTGGCACACCACGTGAACTCTTGCACTCTCACATGAGAAAGTACAATTTCACGTGAGGATATAAATTAGCAAGCAAGAAAACATTAAGGTAAAAAGTGAGAAAATTAATTTCCTCCACACCATGGTGTACTAGATCCAAAAATTGAGGTTTAGACACTCAAATACCATAACTACAAGAAGGAACTACATCCTACCATCTGAAACATAGCAATAAAAGAATGTACCGAAAGCAACATCATAGTATATAGAAACAACATCACTAAACCCAAGTTGTGAGATAGAAGACCCCTCCATATGCTACCCTACCCTATCCATGCTCATCCAATGATGAGTGCCCATAGGTATGAAAATTCCCAACCCAACCCCAAATAATCATAACTTTTGGAAAGTCCACGGAAGATTGGGCCTCACAATTCACCTAAAAAATGCATGCACATGTGCTTGTGTGTGGCAGACCACCATCAAGAAGATCATATGACAAGGACTAGATGAGAACACAAGCAAAATATCACTCAACTAAAAATAACTTGGGAGGATAGATTCTACATGAATACTGTTGGTCTGATTTTTACAAAATAAATTTTCCAAATACTAGGTTAAAAATTAGAATTGAATTCATTGTTTTCCTGTTAGGGTTTTTGGTTCTTTGGCCTTGCATTTTAATAACCTTTGAAAAAACTTTTTAAACCCTAAGTCTTGCATTCTTTTTGAATTTATTTGGGTGTGAAGCTTTTCAAACTGTGAATATTCCTTAACCCATTTAAATGTTTAGTGCCCCCAAGTGCCTTTTCCTTTTTCTTTCACATCGTCTGATCTTTATAAAATCTATGGCAGTCGCATCATTGCTATGTGAAGATGCAAGTGTTTTAAAAATATCCACATAGTGACTACCATGAAATTGATTGGTGGTGTCATGAAATGGAGGTGTGGTGACCAGAAAATTGCATTGTTTCAAAGTTTCAATCACATGCTTCATGACAGTCTTGTCAGAACTGGGAAAGGAACCAAATGCAATAACGTGCAAGTGGCATCACCAGAATCCCATTTTTTCCAATGAGTCGCTATGTCATGATCAAAATTTTTTTACATCCTATAGATAGCGACATAGCACCCTGACACAAAGTATAGGAGACGACATCTTTTGAGAAATCCAATGACCATGAAAGTCTAAAGTGATATTATGGATGTGTACTTTTATTATTGTGTCAAAGGTATTTATTATTGTAATCATGTTTGAAACATAGAGGTTCTTATTGGCACCAAATTTCATCTATATCCATGAGGTCACTATGTTGTGACTAAAAAAATAATGGATCTCATTAGTAGTGACATAGTGCCTTGCCTGAAAGTGACAAAGATGGGAGATTATGAAATGGATGGGTATCGAAATTCCTATCATTAATATTGGTCATGTAACTTTATTTCTTGCCAAAAGCATTGATTTGCAGTAATGATGGTGCAACTAAAAAAATTTCTTGGCACCAAAATCTCTAAATTATTAAATAGGTCGCTATGTCACAATCAAAAAATGAAAGATTTCCTCTGTTAGCGACATAGTGCCTTGACGAAAAAGAAAAGAATGCAACAACAATTCCAAAAGATGGGTCCTAACAAATGCTTTGTTAGAAATGAACCATGTAATCTCATGGACATGGTGGCATCTTACTGGAAACACATATGCACCTGAAATCTTAAGAATGTCAGAGGTTTCTATGTCGCGATTGAAAAAAAATTGTGCCTTGCTAGTAATGACATATTGCCTAGCCTGAAAATGTGCATGTAGTGGGACCTAAATCATGTGGTGATATAGCTAGGATTAAAATATTAATTTATATGCCAACTTGACAAGATGTTTCCACGACATCAGTAATAGGGACCCATGCCCAAGTTAAAAGTTAGATGAAAGATTGTAATCATTGGATCAAAGATTAGATCAATGATCATCGCCAAGTCACTATGAGAAGTTGTGCACTATTTACCCAACATGACATGGCAACCAAGGGACCCACCATAATTGTGTGGATGTAATGTAGTTTCCTTGTCTTCAGATTAATGTAGATCTATGGTTGTTGCTGCATCACTATAAAGAGTTGCTCAAGCTTTAAGGATAGTGACATGGCAAAAAAGGCAAATGAAGGAGGGACCCACCACTCTAGTACAAAAATGCATTAAAATGCTTGCCTTCAAATTGAGATGAAATCAATGGTTGTTTATATATCGCATAGACAATATGCTCACTCTTTATGTATAGCGAGATAGCAACTAGGTGACACGTGTCCTTGAGGATTAGTGGGTCCAGTCTGAAATTCCAACAGTGAAGGAAAAGAACATATGGAGAATTTTCATTGGTTTGACTACCAGCATGTCAAGTGGAAGATGAGTCATCCCTATTTTCACTCCTAGATTGTAGGATTTTTTGAGATCAATGGTGCAAATTTGAAAAGGGAAGGTAACGCCACTCTATTTCACTTGTAGTTCATTAATGAGGAATGAAAGCTTTGTGTGCAAGCAAAAAATAGAGTATATTGTGGAAGATCTTACCATTTTCATCTCACACAAACAAGATTTTAAACATTCCAAGCAGAAGAAATCAGTGAGAATTTATGTTGAGTTTGATTAGAACATGAAGCAGTTTCCAATGTATTTGCGAGACATGGCAAGAATACAGAGCAAGCAAGAAAATCAAGTAAGTCTTGTTTACTGTGACCTTTGTAAGCAATGTTAGTTTCTACAAATTATTGTCAATATGCCTCCAAAGAAGGTGTTCTCTGAGCAAGAGGATTATTTGGCTAGGAATATTCATGATGACCTACTTGAATTGCTCCCTGAATCTACCACTAAAATTGTGCAAGTAAAAAAGTTAACTTCATTAAACCCTGGCTCAAAATCATAGATGGGTTATATGATAAGGGGAATTGGGTCAGGGATGCCAAAACTTCTCAAACTAGTCTTTCTCTATTTAAGAAATGGTTTTTAGAGTCCCACATGCCAATATTTGGAAATTTGATTTAGGAAATTTAGTTGTTCCTGTGATGTCCCCTTCTAGCTAGAGACATCACTTTAGCTGGTGATTAGCCTATCAGAGACCCTCGTAGGCTAATAAGATTGGATAGAGGGTCACCTTGGTGTGGAGATCCTCCAAGGACCAGAGCAGAGTACTCTTCTGGGTTGCCAGAGCTTTTTTATGATGAGTTTTGCTTTGAGTTTGGCTTGGTCAGGCTATTTTTAGTAGTTTTGGAGTTATAAAGATAGACCCCTACTATTTTTAGAAAAGGGGTATGGTCATATGCAGTTCTATCATGTTAGCTCCCAATCCAAACGACATTCAAAAATGTTGAGTAATAATGGAGATAGTAATGTTTATTTAGTTGAAATAAACATTATTGGTTTTGAGCCTATATTGTTAAGTTATAATATATAACTTAAGTGAGGGTCATGATATCATAAAAGGGGCCATTGTTTCAATTAATTGTGGGTCCAAGCTTATGGAAAAATTAAAAGGGATTTTCTAAGTTTTAATGTAATAACATTTTTTATGTTATTATTATATCTTTTATCCCACATTGAGCGTGGAGACTCATTCTGGAGTTGAGGAGTCCTTATAAACAAACCTTGTCTTCCTTCAAGAGCAGGTTATGAGAATTGTTTAAAAACTTTTCCTTGTGAAATTTCTTGAAGTTGTGGTAACAAGGGTTTCTACAAGTTTGAGAAGAATTCAGACTATGGAGAACGTAGTATCTTCAGAGTTGATGCAATTTGAGGGTGTGAAATATCACTTGAATTTTGCCTATGAGTTGACTTCATTTTGGAGTCAATATTGTGTTTTAGTAGGAAAAAAGTGGATGAATCTATTTACAGGTTGGAAGGGGTTATAACAGTAGCTACAGTGCTGTGAACAGTGTGCTACAGTACCGCAAACAGTAACATGCTACAGTGTCGCCGTGAATAGTGCGCTACAGTGCTGTGAATAGTACAGCACTACAGTGAATCAAAAATGAGAGATTTAATATTGCGGTTTTTGATAGGCGTTGCCCAAGGAAGAAGCAACCAGCAACGTGGTTGCGTATTGGAGACAAAAATCAAGTTTTTTTTTTCAACTATTAATGATGATGTTTTTAATGTATTCTTCCAACAATAAGTATTGTACATACATTAGGAGCCATCTGAATAAATGAATTTGATTAGCATTATAACCAGATTTGAGTTATAATTTTAGGTAAGATTAGTTTTCAATATTTGTATTTTCTTTTCATCAACTCAAAAACCCAAAAATAGCTTAAAACATTCAAAAACAAACCAAAAACAATCATTACACCCAGGGAAACAAACAGTGATTAGCGTAGAGCCTATTTGGGGTTCTTACAGTTCCAATTTCTTTTATGGATCACAACCTCCTCAAAGCTATTGCAAAAAATTATGATCAAGCAATTAGAGTGGCGAGAAGAATTGATGGTGAAATTTTGATCACAATTAGCCAAGAGGAAATTTGATAGGTATTTTCTTTAAGGTCTCTCACTGACTATCATGTGCCCATTGACCTTAAAGAATTAGAAAAGGAATATATGTCAACAAAGGATGTAGTCAAGCAGGGTGCACTAAGGGCACATATAGGAAAAATTGGAAATTTTCCAACAATAACAACATCCTCCAGGGATCCCTTCAAAAGAGCATATTTCAATACCAAGGTTGTGGAGGCATACAGAACTCTATGTAGAGTTTTTCGTGAAGATGAAGAGGAGTTTATGCCTGTAGGTTTTATGTACATGATTACTCAAATTTCCTCTTTTGGTGTGGACATTATTTTTTATTTTTTCGCTTATTTAGTGGAAGAAATTAACAATGGCCTAGTTGGGATTGCAAAGGCAAGGTAGAGAAGATTTTTGGTCACTATTCTTTGTTAATGCATATGTTTTTGTTCAAGAGAGAAACATATTTTGGTAAAGAGTTGAAATTGAATAGGGAACAGGATGGGGAAGCATTGCCAAATCCAATTATGGAGTGTAGATATAACCTAGGAAGTAGAAAAAGCTAGTTTTGTCAGGTTTGATAGGTACTTTTCTTTAAAGTTAAGGTGCCTATTATTAAGTGACAATCCTAGAGTACCTAAGGCATTGGAAAGTCTTATTAGGCCCCTAGACAATCCTATTGGTTTGAAAGTTTCAACATAATTGGGGAGACATCATACCATATTCAGTCTCAACTGTCATTATGATTTATGGTTTTAGAGGTATTCCCCATGTGTTACCTTACCAAGTGCCTTTGAAGGTAAGAGTAGCTGAATTTTTGTGGTAGCTAGGAGAATTAGAGGAAACTAATTTGTTGAAAAAGTCAAGAGGGTCAATATTCCCCACTTGCACTATAGCCCATCAATTTGTAATCACTAAAGGAGGTTGGCTTTCTCTGCAAAAAATATTAGATCAATATAAGATGGCTATTTCTCATCCTCATTTTTGTGACACTAAGGGATTTTATAACTTGGCCTTTAGACATAGAGTTAAGCTTGGAAAAATTGATCATGAATTTTATTTTCCTGAAGACATAGTAAGAAATGAATACTCCTTGCAAGAATAAGAAACTAAGAAAGAAAAATGGAGAGTTTTCTCAAGGGTTTTGGATTTTATTCATTGTTTTGATGAAATTATAGTTCTCTAGGTAATGCCATTACAGAGGTGGATAGAATAAATAAGCCCATGCTTACTTTCCCTAAAACAATGGAAACTATGAATGAGAAGAAGCAAATTTTAATTAATTCTTTTCCAGATAAGGCCAAGGAGGTAATGAGGAGTCTAGGATTCACTCCAAATATAGGGGAAAGTTAATTGACTATCCAAAATAGGCCAAGTTATACTATCATTTAAAATAAGAAGACCATTGTGGACAAAGGCAAACAAGTAATTGGATCCACTAGTGTTGTATGGGAAGAGAGACCTCTCGAGCCCTCCCCTAAGAGGTAGAAAATAATAAAGGAACAAGATCCTCACATTGAGGAATATTCACCTTCATAGATCTCTTTGACGATTGAAGAGGAATAGCTTACTAGGGAGAAAATTTAACAATTGGGTCCCAAGGAGGATTTTTCATTACCCAGGCAGAAATAGATGAAGGAAACCCCCAAGAGCCTCCTATGCCAAGTTTGGAGTTTTTTGGAGTTCTTTCTTGTAAAGAACATATCCAGTGGATTTTTAAAACTAGATACCAAGAATAAAAGATAGGGACAAGCCTAAGGATGAGCTAAATCCTATATTTGGCAAGGCTAAATCTCAATTCTAGGCCAACATTAATGGAGTTATCAAGACTCACTTCATGTTAGGCTCTACTAAGCCAAGGTGGGAAAACCTAATGGCTTTATCTTATTAACTTGATATTATTCTATCCAAGACTATCCCTTATAGTAAAAATGGTCAAAATCCTTCTATAATATATTGATAAACTTCTTGATTGTAGTAGCTAATCAAAACCAAAAAGTAACAACAAATAAACCATGACCGACACTTCTAGTTCTTCAAAACATAAAATGGGAAATTGATATTCAATTAAAGTTTGGATATCAGCATAACCCAAGTATGCAACAACAAAGAACATGTAACCTCCAAGCTTACCAGTCCCTTATCCATTGGGCATTAACTAAACCTTCACATACAAATGGATATTTGAAGTATACTCATATATTCAAACATCTCATCTATCTATTTCACTTGCAAACAGACATCAATCTTCATAAAAACTCTCATACTTATGGTGATATCCTCCTAGTGTAACCTACAACCCTGTCAGTCAAAACAAGCATTTGCATGGATCTTTGTTCCATTAGCAAGTTTATCCAAACATACAAAATTAAGGGATCACATTTGAGTTTAAGCTCTTCATTCTCAAACATAAACGATTGCAAATAATAGAAGAAGGAGATGAGAATCAGAATGAAACTAAAAGAAATGAAGCTCTTGTATTAATTTCCTTGAAAATAATACATCATCTATATGCCAAAATTTAGAAAAGAGCACCATTAAATAACTATATATATCTAGAAATTCCTCAAAAGAAATGCAATACTGTTGTTCATAATGAAGGAATACTAAGGAAAAATGGTATCACAACTCTCAGGAAATTCTCCAACTCTAGAACCTATCTGGACTCACAATCCTCCAAAAATCTCTGATGAGTCTAAAAAATGCCTTTATTTTGTTATGTTTAAGATACTTTGTGATACTTTATTTATCCTTGTTTTAACACTTATAAGCTTATGTTTGATAAACCTTTGATGATTTATGGGGTAGAAAAACTATGTCATCTTTTGCATAAATTATATCTAATATGCAGTATTTCATATAAATATCCAAATGTGCATTCTTATGCTTGAATTTGGTTTGATGGATGTTTATTTGCAGACATGTCTTATATCATAACTAACTAGATGATAAGGATTAAAGGATGAGTGGAAGAATCCAGAAGTTGGTTGCCAATAGCATTCAAGGAGAAACGAGCATCAAGGAACAACCACAAAAAGGAAGTTATAACCACTCCAAGAAACATGGCAGCAAATAAGGAGGAGCTTTTATGAGCCATTGCCTTCTCTACATTTACGTTGTAACAAGTGGATGCTGAGACTTCATTGCTCCCTCCTCAATTCCGTTATCCTTCCTTTCCAATTTCAGTTGTTCTCCTATATTCTCTCCTGCAGACTTAACTTAGGATAGTTACTTTTTTGTTATGTAATAAAGAGTAGATTCCCTATATATGTCGAGATCGACTCCTATGTGTGAAGTTTTCATTTTTGATAAGTTTTATCGAGTAAGAGAGAACACTGATTCACAGTTTGTTGTAGTTGTGCTTTACAATTCTGAATCATGTAATGACTGATTAATGAAATGAATTAGTTCTCTTTAGCTTCTATCTTGCGTTGGTAGATTAGAGAAGCCAACCAAGGGGGCCCACTTGGAAGGTGGATTAGATTAGGATAGAATAGATTCATTTTACTAGCATTAGCAATATTTTAAGTAAGATGTAGCTAGTTAATTCCTTCCTGTAGCATCACACTTCATGAACGTTCCTGCAGCATCTGTGAGAATAGTCTAGTGGATGAGTCAAGATGGAATCTCTGTTATCTTGTCATTATATTTTCAACATTCATAGATTCAATATTTTCGTTTCCACAGTAGTAGTGTAGTTTCCTTCCTTTGCATTTTTACTTTCTTGCAGCACAAGCATAATGACTCATCAAGGTACCTCGTGCACATACTGTGCCGACCATTTCAAGTATATGTCCTTGGGTTGATAATCTAAATGTACCTCATGGTAGGGGAAAAGTAGTCCTTAGCTTGAATAGATTATTCCTAAGCCAGGCCTAGCGCATGACTATGGAACACCTATTGTGAGGCAGTTCATTTTTGGCACCATTGCCGAGGATGGTGTCAAGCTAGGAGCATTTTTGAGTCATAGTTTTTAGATTAAGTTCTTTTTACTAGTGTGAAAATTTTAGTTGCATGCATCAAAGAGGAAGATGACAAGATGAATATGGCAGATTTCTTCCACAAGGATCTGTTAATTTGAATGAAGAAGTTGAGTTGTCCTTTGAAGATGCAAGTCCTATTTTCCCCACAGTATCATCATCAAGAGCTGAATCCCTAGATATATCTGGTCTCCAACCTTTCACTGAAATATTGACCAGTCTTCTTGATAACACTACCTTGAATCCACTAGTTGTTAATCATCTAGTGCCTAACATTCCTTTTCAGCAGCAACCTCATAATCCAGTCCCACCAGTCATGGCACAACCCACTTTTCCATTTCCACTTCCAAGTCTCATAACCAATGCCAATCTCAAGAATATACCTCACATTGCTCTTTCGAAGTTCTATGGCCTTGCAACTGAAGACCTTGATACCTTCTTGTTTGAGTTTGACATCCTTTATCATAGTTTTGACTACAACACTGATGCCCATAAGCTTAAATTATTTCCAGCCACATTGAAAGAATCAACTTTACGATGGTTCATGGGCTTAGGAGCCAATGCAACTGCGAATTGGGATGAAATGCAAGCCTTATTTTTAGAAAAATATAAAGAATATTGCAAAGCATTTGGCACACAAGGAGATGATATCTTTAGGATATCACAAAAGGAGGAAGAGACATTAGAAGACTATGTTTCTCGATTTTTATATACACTACAAAAGAATCCTCAGCACACATTGTCTGAAGATTCCCAAAAACTAGTCTTTCTAAGAGGAGTGAATGAAGACTGTTTGGAAGCATTGGACCTGATGGCCAGTGGAGATGTATATCAAGCTCAATGGGATGACCTCAAAAAGATATGTCAGAACTACTCAAGGTCAACCATGAAGAAATGTCGAGGACCCCGTTCTACGATTACAAAAGGAATTAGTCAAGGCATTTCAAAACTTGAAATATCCAATTTGTTGTCAAATTTCAAAAAAGACATCATTAATGATGTCACTACATAGTTGGATACAATGACCACAAAGAAGAAGCAAGCAGAGGCTAAGTTACAACTAGTTGAGTACTGTCCTCATTGCCAAAAGAAAAAGAAGGATTGCCACTGTAAATTGGTTGCAAGCATGGAGAACCAGCATCTTCCAACTAGATATGTAAAGATAGATGGGGATGATGAGCAAGTATTATTTGTTGCTCAACATTGACCATGGGCTCAATGTCAAGGTATGCCTCAAGACCCCTTACAAAATTCAAATTCATATGGTAATCAATGGCAAAATCACAATACCCAAGGTCCTCCACAAAACCAACCCAATTGGAATAATGTTGGGCAAAATAACCCACAACAATCTCAATGGTCTCAAAATTCTCAACAACCTTGGCCTAACCAACAAAATAACCAATGGCCCCAGAACCAGCAGAACCAATGGCAACCACCCCAAGAGAATTGGAAATCTCCAAACCAATGGAAGGGATCTCAACAATGGCCTAACCAAAATACTGGTGCTCCACAATTACCCCCTCCAGCTCAACAACCTGCTTTAATGCCACCACCTACAAATAGTGGACCTCAAAAGAAAACATGACTACTTGCACAACCTTAGCCAAATCCAAATAGTCAACCACAGCAGCCCATGTATAGTGTTGATACCCAGCAATACTCTGCTTATGCCCTAGATGTTGCAGATATACATTTGAGATCTAGAATGACCTTACCAGCACCAAAGCCACCTCTTATAACTGAAGTATTAGACTCTCCTACAGCATCAGAACCTTTGGTTGATGAAATTTTTGACCCAACTAATGTTACCATACCAATACCAATTCAACTAGTAGTAGAGTCTCCTTTTCTAGACCAACTAATACAAAAGGAACCTAAACAAAGCAAGGAACAACCCTTTGACATTGTTAATCAGTTGAAGAATATGCATGTCCAAATACCTTTGTTTCAAGCTATTAAGGAGATTCCTGCTTATGGAAAAGCTATAAGGGAAGCTTGTCTAAAGAAACCTGGAAGGAAGAAGAAGGATCCTACCACAGTTCATGTTGTTGGACACTTAGCTGATATCATGTTAGGAAGAGTGATTTCACCAAAATATTCTGACCCAGGGAGTCCAGTAGTAAGTGTCAGCATAAATGGTCAATTTGTTAAAAATACCTTAATAGATTTGGGAGCTGCTATAAATGTGATGACTAAAGAAACCATGAAGAAGTTACAAATAGAAGGATTAAGGCCCACACCAACTATTCTGAAGCTTGCAGATAGTTCCACTATCATTCCTGATGGAATGATAGAAAATATTGTTGTGACCTTAGATTCCCTAGAATATCCTACAGACTTCATGATTTTGTCACCTAAAGTAAACCTATCTGGCTATCCTGTCATTCTAGGTAGACTATGGTTGGCCACAGTTGATGCAAACATAAATTGTAGATCATGGAATATGATCATATAAATTGGCCAAGCAACCAAGCAATTTGATCTATATCCTCCTACACAACCATTACCAGATTTGAGTACATCTTTTTGGCCAGATTTAGGAGATGAAGAAGAAGAGATAAATTCCATAGTATAACTTATGATGTTACATAGGCAATCCTTTCTAAAGTTGCAAGAAGAAGATTCAGTAATCTAGAGCATCCTTACCAACACTTGTGTGGTAGGAAAAGATGTGTCTGAAAGCTTTGTATTAGAATTGATTACATATGAGGAGTTGATAAAAGTTGTACTTTACTTAAGTAACCTAAAAATCTTTTCTCACTACTTCCCTGTGAATTAGAAGGAAGCCTAATCTCTAAAATTGCTATGGTAGAATCCACTATTCCTGTTGAACTGAGTAAAGGCCATAAACTGCATGTTAACCCCAAATTGACATCTGTACAAATGGAACAATTAAAAGAATTGCTTCAGAAGCATGAGAAGACTTTTTCTTGGGATTATGGTGATATGAAAGGATTAAGCCCTACACTGTGTACCCATAGGATATACATTAATGAAGGTTGTCTACCACTTCATCAACCTCAGAGAAGGATAAATCCAAGCCTCAGAGAAATAGTCAAAACAGAATTGCAGAAACTGCTTGATGTTGGCTTTATCTATCCTATATCTTATAGTAAATGGGTATCACCGCTGGTTATAGTACCTAAGAAAGGAGGAAAATGGAGAATTTTTGTAGATTATAGGGAGTTGAATAAGGCTACTAAAAAGGATCATTTTCCTTTACCCTTCATAGATCAAGTTTTGGATACACTAGATGGAAAGAAGTACTTCTCCTTTTTAGATGGATATAGTGGCTATAATCAAATCACTATTGCTCCTGAAGACCAAGACAAAACTACATTTACCTATCCATGGGGTACTTTTGCATACTCTATTTTACCATTTGGTCTTTGTAACGCTCCTGCAATGTTTCAATGGGCTGTAATTAGTATTTTTGCCGATATATCACATGAGTGTATGGAAATATATATGGATGACTTTACAACATTTGGAGTTACTTTTGAAGAAGCAATGATAAATCTTAGAAAAGTTTTGGTAAGATGTCAAGAACATAATTTGGCACTAAATAGTGAAAAGTGTTTCATGCTCATGCAAGAGGGTGTGGTACTCGGTCATTTCATATCTACTGTAGGTATACAAGTAGACCCAGCTAAAATTGAGGTAATTCAAACATTACCCATACCCACTAAATTAAAAGATATCAGATCTTTTCTGGGACATGTTGGATATTACAGGCATTTTATAAAAGACTTCAATAAAATAGTCAGTCCCTTGTACAAGTTGCTCACCAAAGAAGCTGAATTTGATTGGACACATGAGTGTGATAAAGCTTTCCTGCAGCTTAAGCAAATTTTGACCATAGTCCCAATTTTACAAGGCCTTGATTGGAACCTACCTTTTCACATATATACATATGCTTCTGATTATGCCATAGGTGCAGTTTTAGCACAGAAACACTCAAATCTTGAAAATGCCATTTATTATATCAGTAAGAGTCTTCATGGCCCAGAACTAAATTACATAGTGATTGAAAAAGAATTGTTAGCAATAGTCTATACTCTAAATAAATTTTGACATTAAATCATAGGTTATCCTATCTATGTTCATACTGATCATGCAGCAATCAAATATCTCATGAACAAACCTGCTATAATTGGTAGGTTAGCAAGATGGTTACTATTGCTACAAGAATTTGACATAACCATAGTGGATAAGCCTGGAATAACAAATGCCATAGCTAATTATTTGTCAAGAATCAATCATCATGATACTGATACTACTCTGGTAGATGATGCATTTCCAGATGAACATTTGTTTCATATTGCTGTTAAAGTTCCATGGTATGTAGATATTGCTAACTACATTGTAGCTAATAAGACACCAGTGCATTTTACTTATAAGGAGAGAAAGCTACTCATACAGAAAAGCTTCCATTTCTCATGGATAGACAATTTTTTGTTCTATACTAGACCTGATCAAGTTATGTGCAGATGTGTAAGAGAAGATGAGACATATGAAATTTTGCATGCATGTCATAATGAGCCCTATAGAGGACATTTTGTAGCCAAAAGAACAGCTTTCAAAATCTTAGCCACTGGTTACTATTGGCCTACCCTTCATAAAGATGCAATAAATTATACAAGGAAGTGTGACCAATGCCAAAGAATGGGTTGCCCAAACAAAATAGATGAAATGCCTCTGAATCCTCAAGTGGTGGTAACACCATTTGACAAATGGGGAATGGACTTCATCGGTCCTATTGATCCTCCATCCAATGGGAAGTCTTATATTTTGGTTTGTACTGACTACCTAACCAAATGGGTTGAGGTTAAGGCTATGAAGCATGCCCATGATGAAAAAGTTGCCGAATTCCTGTATGAAGAGATTTTTACATGCTATGGAGTTCCTAAAGAATCGGTTACTGATCAAGGCACACAGTTTACTTCCAACCTAATTTCAGAGTTGATGAAATAGTATAACATCAGGCATCGTAGATCCAGTCCTTATCATCCACAAGCCAATGTACAAGCAGAAGTTACCAACTGTGAGCTGGAAAATATTCTAACTAAAATAGTCCATTTGCATCATCAGGATTGGACCAGCCGATTACAAGAAGTTGTTTGGGCTTATAGAACAACTTGGAAAACCACTACTAGATTCACACCATTTGAGCTTTTTTATGGAAAAGTGGTAATGCTTCCAATTGAATTTGAACACAAGACTTTAAGAACAACCTTGACCTTAGATATTGATCTTCCTACAACACAAAGAGAATGCATCCTGCATCTTAATTCTTTGGATGAAATGCACAAGACCACTTTAGAACACACTAAATTGGTGCAAAAATAGAGAAAACACTGGCATGATTCTCATATCCTCAACAAATAGTTCAAAGCTAGTGACTGGGCATTATTGTATGATTCCTGCTTTAAGGATATGTCAGGGAAGCTGCAGACGTGATGGTTAGGACAATATCAAATTATCCATGTCTTTGACAATGGAACAATTCAACTAACCACAATTGATGATGTGCCTTTCAAAATGTTGATCAATGGTCATCGACTTAAACTTTACAAACAGCCTCAAACAAAAGCCAAATTCATGCAACAGTTCGAACAACAGAATCCAACAACAACTCAAGTATCTCTTCCTACAGCACAAGGTGAAAACCTTTCGCCTACTCCTCTTCAACATTAATTCTAATTTGCATGTCCATAATAATAACTTTATGTTCGCATAAAGTCCATTTTATTTTCATGATATTTCTTTCCATTCATATCTTAATCTTCCATCCACCCACCCCACTCCATTTCTTAATCTTCCATCCACTCACTTTCTACATAATTAAGTTTTTGTGTTTTCAATCAGATCTACACATGCTGATGGATGCTGCCATTTACATTATTTCCACCACCTTTTTTTGGAGCATGTGACAATCCACTTGGTAGGTATAAATGTTTTCAAACTATTATTCATTTATAAGTTTGCAGATTTTGTTAATTATATATAATACTGCATAGTCTTTATAATTACAGCGTATTCCAGTCCCTCACCCATACTAGTCTAACAGGTGAGGACATTTGTCATTAAATTAGCAGGGGGCAGGGGAGTGTCATACTATCCAATGGCATGCCTGATTAACTATGATGATTTTCTAAAATCTTGGCATTACCCCTTATTAATGAGAACTTTTTGCCATAAGTATGCCACGTCAAGTGTTGTGCTCCCACTTTCTAAATGAATTTTTTTCCTTGTTCATGCCAAATTTTTCATGCTAAGCCATGATGTGACCCATTTTTAAAATTTTGGCATTTGAACCATGTTTCTAGGAAATTTCCACGCAAATTCATGATTTACTTTTACCTAAATTTTAATTATGGCACATAACAATTGGTTATGGCAATTAATGTTCCCAAAAAGAAGTGGTGAAGCGTCTGAGAAATAACACAGAGTCTTGAAGTTTGCATTCAGAAAGGGAGAGAGAAACGGAGTAGCAAAAGAAGTATCAAGAAATGGGAGGAGGTTTACAGAGAAGAGAGCCAGTTGAGCACATTTTGTTGCTCTCTGACCTAGAAGCAGTAAGAAGATTCAATGCATGTGGGTGGTTAGGTTATTGTTTGAATTTAATAGCATATGATGAAGAAGCAGCTATAGAATTCACCAGGACATTTAATGAAGGTGAAGCTTCTATGTGGGGTTTGACAGTAACTGCAATACAAGAATGAATTGCAGAAGTAACAGTGTTACCTTATATTGGAGAGTATTATCCGAGCTCGCATGATGCTAGGTCAGCAAGGGCCCAGTTCACTACCCTACATGACCCTCAATTGGATGTTACAAAGCAGGGGTGCAAGAGATTGTCTTTGCTGCCTCCATACCCTGAGCTAGCAATGCATGTCATTAGGTATTTTACTTGTGAAGGAATATTTTCTCACTTACATGCACACCATTTTAAGTTGCTTAGTTTTATAAGGCACAATATTGCTGTGAATCTTCCAAATTTTCTGTATAATATGATCTTTATTAGTGCAAAAGAGCCTCAAAAAGGGAAAGATAATTTTGTCACTCACCATGCCTTGATTAAGTTGTTAATAGAAAGGTCTCTTAGGGATGTATCCCCTTTGACATGGGATGACTTTGTGAAATTTAAAACCCTACAACCCCAAGTTGACCTTAGTGAATGACAGGGTGAATGGCCTTTATTTTGTTATGTTTAAGATACTTTGTGATACTCCATTTATCCTTGTTTTAACACTTATAAGCCTATGTTTGATAAAATTTTGATGATTTATGGGGTAGAAAAACTATGTCATCTTTTACCTAAATTATATCTAATATGCAGTATTTCATATAAATATCCAAATGTGCATTCATATGCTTGAATTTAGTTTGATAGATGTTTATTTGCAAATATGTCTTATATCATAACTAACCTGATGATAAGGATTAAAGGATGAGCGGAAGTATCTAGAATTTGGTTGCCAACAGCATTCAAGGAGAAAGGAGCATCAAGGAACAACCACAAAAAGGAAGTTATAACCACTCCAAGAAACATGGAAGTGAATAAGGAGGAGCTTTTATGAGCCATTGCCTTCTCTGCATTTACGTTGTAATAAGCAGATGCTGAGACTTCATTGCTCCCTCCTCAATTCTGTTATCCTTCCTTTCTGCTTTCAGTTGTTCTCCTATATTCTCTCCTACAGACTTAACTTAGGATAGTTACTTTTCTATTATGTAATAAAGAGTAGATTCCCTATATATGTCAAGATTGACTCCTGTGTGTGAATTTTTGGTTTTTGATAAGTTTTATTGAGTAAGAGAGAACACTGATTTGACAGTTTGTTGCAGTTGTGCTTTACAATTCTGAATCATGTAATGACTGATTAATGAAATGAATTAGTTCTCTTTAGCTTCTATCCTGCATTGGTAGATTAGAGAAGCCAACCAAGGGGGCCCACTTGGAAGGTGGATTAGATTAGGATAGAATAGATTCATTTTACTAGCATTAGTAGTATTTTAAGTAAGACATAGCTAGTTAATTCCTTCCTGTAGCATCACACTTCATGAACGTTCCTACAACATCTGCGAGAATAGTCTAGTAGATGAGTCAAGATGGAATCTTTGTTATCTTTTCATTGTGTTTTCAACATTCATAGGTTCAGTATTTTCCTTTCCATAGTAGTAGTGTAGTTTCCTTCCTTTGCATTTTTACTTTCCTGTAGCACAAGCATAATGACTCATCAAGGTACCTAGTGCACATACTGTGCTGACCATTTCAAGTATACATCCTTGGGTTGACAATCTAAATGCACCTCATGGTAGGGGAAAAGTAGTCCTTAGCTTGAATAGATTATTCCTAAGCCAGGCCTAGCGCATGACTATGGAACACCTATTGTCAGGCAGTTCAATCTCCAAAAAATTGGAACCTGAGCAGAGAGGAAGAATATATAGAAGAGAAAATATTTTTAGGCTCTGGAAGCTGAATTTGACATGTGTCCCACTAAAAATGTCTTCCATATAAAGTTGTTGAAACTAAACTTCCTTCATCTACCTATAATCAAAACATAAATGATGCAAAAATATTTGATCTATCTCCCTTTAAAACAATTAGCAAAATATCTCATGGAGAAAACATCAAGTACAAATCAAATCTAAGCTAGAGGCTCAAAATTTGATTTAGCTGGTCACATCTTCTTTTTCCATGAAATCAACTTGTGATGTTGACAAAAACACTTAATTACATCTAATTGTACTCAAAACCATCAAATCACTTTTATAGTTGATGAGGAAATCAAATTTGAAAAAAATCTAGTTATCTTTGATTGCAATTTCATCTACGACAATAAATCTACACTTTTCATTGAGAAGCCCCTAGAAACACAAATTTGTCTCTAGGTTCCTCTGGTTAACACCTAAACAAAATCTTATCCTAGAAATGAAAATTTCATTTCTTGCTAGTTTTGTCAGTATATTATACTACCTATTTCAGATAAAATTTGTGCCCCTAAGACCAATTCAATATTCTGGCTCTCAAGCCATGAATAGCACATAAATTTTGAAAGATTACATATTCAAAACTATATAAATCATTCAAATAATTCAAAACCTTCAAATATTTGAAAATCTGTGCATTTGAAATAATCTCTAAATTTTGATTTTTACATTCATTTTCTATTTTCCCCAAATTGAATAATGCCACACATCCATCCTCCATTGGTCTAAATGCTCAAGTGAGCCCCACATCATATTGTGCATTTGAAATATTTTTAATTTTTTAAACTTAACACCATGAAGTTGTAATATTGAAGGCTTCATATTGCTTACTCTTGATCCTATGATGTAATCATAACATCTCTCATCTCCTCATTAGCTTCTCTGATCTCCTGACAACATAATGAACACATTAATATATGATTAATAATTTAAATCTTAAACACCCCTCGTAGCATCGTATGACTTTATTTATCTTTTTCCAATCACACAATCGGTAGATTTCATGGCATCGGATCCCTTCAAAATTTATACCTCAATCCTACAATGTAATTGTAGTAGTGGGGCCCAATATTTTTCCATCCATGACTATATGACACCGTTGAACCATCACACAACTTCAAGGTCAATTCCCTTTGATCATACAATTAGTCAAAAACTTGTCTTCCATAAGAAGCTTCCACACTAAGTGGCTTCCATAAGCCCAACGTGTCTTAAAGATTCTTCATAATCATGCACTTTGATTTATAAAAAATATAACTCCACCATTGATTGCCCGATGTGGGACAAAAAATGCGAAACTAGAGCTTCATTTTTCATGGACGTTTTGAGGTATCTACTATATATGTGTGGCACAAAATTTCTTCCACAACTAACTTCATTTTGTAAGGGGATTTCTACTAGTCATCTATGCCATGCTAACATTTGGAGCCTGTTGCCCCTTTTATGTAGAAGCTTCTCCTTCCATGCCTGCATTTTCATCCCTCTTTGCTGAGAGCTTCCTACTTCTTGTGTGTGGGTTGTGGCAATGGTATGAGAGACTTTTCTTTCTCGATGTGGGCTTCTCTTGTTTTGCCCCAACATAGACTTCCTCTATTTTGACATGAATATTTCCCTAGAGCCTACCGCAGATCTTCCACCTCAAAATGTGGGGTTCCTGTTTACATATTGTGCACATGGATGACCATCTTCTTGCCCATGTCATGGCCTTACCTACTAAAGTTGTGACTCTCTCCACATCAAAATCTCCTCTGCCTTAACTTGGGCTCTGCCTCTAGCCACATGGACTGCCTGTCTCCACATTGAAACTTTATTGGCTAGCTCATGATTTCTTTTGATATGATTTATTTCATTTATTAATGCATTTCTCTTTATATTTCATGCACTTTGTACTCTTCAAATCATATCCTCTTAATACAAACAAATCCCTATCATAATGATGATCCCAAAATGAGACTCATTGATAAATTTGCCAACTTATAATAATATTCATTCTGGCATGCACCCTTGCTTTCCACACACCATAATATTTAATAATAATAATCATTAAAACAATTTTTTAGCAATCTCACTCCCTAACAACTTAGCAACTTGATGGAATTAGTTGGGCCCCAAAGTGGGTCTGACTAAATTTTTTTTTTCTAAACAATTGAATATGCAAACTGATCCATCAACCTTCTTGAACTAGCTGGAATCAAATTTGTGTTAGAATTATTTAGAATAACTGAGAGAGGGGAGTGAATCAATTATCCAAGGTCCAAATGCCCTAATAATACTTTGTCACTGCTTATAATGAGCCCATAAACTTTTCATCCATCCAAACTTAAATCAATAAGCAAATTACAGTAAATCAATATGCAAGAATAAAACATGTAAGATTAACACATGACACAGTGATTTACGTGGAAACCCAATTTGGGAAAAACCACCAGTAACATGCTACTTGATTTTCACTCTTCTAAAGTGATGCCCTGTTAAAAGCCTGCCCTGTTAAAGGCTTACAACACACTGTTAAATGTGACCTTGTTAGAGGATTTCACCATACTGTTAGGAATGGGCCTAATCAAAGGACTTTAGAACATTCACTTGGAATGTCACCCTGTTAAAGGATTTATAACATGGCTATTAAACTAGCCTAAGTCCATAGGATTTAAACTATCTATTACAATTGCAAGAGAGTAACAATAATGGCTTTTTGATATGATACAACTTACAACATATCTTGCAAATTTTAGATCACACTTCAGCTCAATCCTTTTCTTTGCTTTAATCACTTCAGGTCTGACAGCTTGTCATCTCAATCTTTGTCTCCTTGAGTCTTCTTACTCATCATACCAATACAATCATATTTGTGGTTATCTGTTGAAGCAGAGTAATTGTGCTTTCTTACTCCTTAGCACCTCCTTCAGCAATTATGCTTTCATGCTTGACCTCCTCTCTCACTTGCTTCGTGACCTTATGACTCCTTAAATAAAAATCTAGTTTGCCTTTGCCGCTCAATTCTCCCTCTCCAATTTTAGGATTTCAAATGGATTAAGTAAGATACAATGTATCTACCCCATATCTTGCTCTTATCTAGAAACTTCATCTAGATTTCAGTTGTATTCTCCAAAAATGTTCTACATGGTGTTCTATGCCACCAACTAATCATTCTTATCATCTATTTGATTCACAGAATTCTAGATAACAACCTTGTCAGCTTAGTTCTAGCGAATCTTCAATTTTTGAAATAATGCAACAACTTGGAACTATTGGTTTATTGATGCTTGGCACCTCTGTGTTACTCGGCACTTGTATTTTCTCGGCACTTGATTCTTCTCAGAACTTGATTCTGCTCGACACTTGATTTTACTCAGCACTTGATTTTACTCAGCACTTGATTTTACTTGGCACTTGATTTTACTTGGCACTTGTAGTTGAACTTGCTTGGCTTCAACTAGGAATCTATTCAGCACTTAATAGCTTTCTCGACTTCCTCTTTACTTAGTTAGGCTTTACAAATGTCTTAGCTAAAACCTTACATCTTTGATATGTATCAGTGTGCCCATTTTCTGTGTCTTAGAGTATGTCATCAATACACTTTTACATCAATGACTTAGCTGATCCTTGTACTTCATTGCAACATCATAACTTCAACCTTTCTGTAGGTGTTCTAGCTACATCTTTATTGATTGCCTCCTCCTTTTCAATCAACCAATTGATAGTATTTGGATCACTAAAGCAATTTTCATTCCTGCAGGTAGCAAGTTTGACATCAATGACAAAAAAATTATTGAGAACATTCTTTACTAGTTCCATATAATCATTTCCAACGATCTCCCTCATGATCTTTTCAATTATTTCCAACAATCTCCCTCTTTGGCATTGATGGCAAACCAAACTGGTCGATTGATCAACTTAGTTACCACCAAGATTGTATATGTTATCTGCTACTTTTCTTGGCTGCTACATCCTTACTACTAATCTCATATATCTCCCTCTTGCTTTGTATTGATCAGTTTTCTGCATATTTCTCCCTCTTTGACATAAATTTCAAAGATGTAGTATCTTTATCATGCAAAATATAAGTTTTGGCTTCTTGATGTCTTCTCCCTCTATCACCATGCTTGTGACTGACTTGGAGTTTCTGCTCCTGTTGTCATCCTCTACATCATTCTTCTGATATTTCAATAATTTGTTCTAGTTGATGCAGGGCAGCATCCTTGTTATTTTATACTGCTTGAGTTAGGGGTATTACCCCCAACTTGCCTCTAAGATATTCATGAGCATCATTGGGCAATGGCTTGGTGAAGATATTTGCAGTTTTTTCCTTTGTATCAATGTATTCCAATTTCACTTGTGTGTCTTCTACCAGTTCTCTGACATAGTGATACTTGATTGCAATGTGCTTGGTTTTTGCATGCGTTACTAGATTCTTAGATATTTTTATAGCACTTGTATTATCACAATACAATATCATAGGTTTAGTTACCTCTTCTTTCATTCCCTTCAATAGATGTGTGAGCCACACAATGTTTGTGCAATTGACTGCTGCTACCACATATTCTAATTCTGCAGTAGACTGGTATGTTCATGTTTTTTTCTTGCTAGTCTAAGTAACTAGCCTTTTACCTAAAAATAATGCACCTCCACTTGTGATTTTTTTGTCATCAATGTTGCCTCCCCAATCTGCATCTGTATATGCATTGAGTTCAAACTTCTCATTATTTTTGTAATATAGACCAAAGTTATCAGTTCCTTTCAGATATCTCATTATTCTTTTTACTACTATGAGATGATTTTCTTTGGGATTATTAGAGAATCTATCCACTATTCCAACTGCTAATGTTATGCCTGGTCTGCTATGTACAACATATTGTAGTTTTTCAATCATGGATCTGTACATTGTTTGATTGACTTCAGCTAATTCATCATTTTTGGATAGCTTATTTCCTATTGCCATTGGTGTACTGACTAGTTTGGACTCCTCCAATCCAAATGTTTTAAGTATCTCTTTGATGTACTTTGATTGTGTCACAAATATACCATGTTTTAGTTGATGTACTTGCAATCCAACAAAAATTTTGATTTCTCCAAACATAGACATCTCAAATTCATGTTTCATTTTGTCAACAAAGCCTTTGCAAAGCACTTCCTTTCCTCCAAACACTATGTCATCCACAAATATTTAAGATACAATAATATCCTTACCTTCTTCTAATTTAATGTACATGTTGTTGTTATCATCAGTTCTTTCAAATCCTATTTGCACTAGATACTTGTGCAGTCTCTCATACCATGCTCTAGGTGCTTATTTCAGACCATAGAGTGCTTTATGTAATTTACAAACCATATCCCTTTTGTTCTCATCAACAAATCCTTCTAGTTGTTCAATGTAGACTTATTCTTCTAGTATACCATTTAAAAAAGCAGACTTTACATCCATCTGATAGACTTTGAAATCTTTATATGTAGCATATGCAAGTAAATTTCATACTCCTTCCATTCTAGCAACAAGGGAAAGTGTTTCCCCATAGTCTAGTCCTTCTTCTTGAGCATAACCCTTGCATACTAGTCTAGCTTTGTTTCTAGTAATCTCACTATTTTCATCTAGCTTATTTCTGAGTACCCACTTGGTGCCAATCACATTCTTGTCAACTGGTCTGGGAACCAAACACCAAGTTTTGTTCTTCTTTATTTGATCAATCTCTTCTACCATAAGTGGGAGTCCTATGGCGATGATAGAGGAGGAGGAGGGTGCCCCCTCACAAAAATTGTGCAAAAAATAAATTTTGGGCAATTTTCATGAAAAAGTCTTAAGAAAGAAGAAAAAGTAGAATAAATGGGAATAAATAATAACATTTGCATGACATGTGGGTAAATAGGGGGACGAACATAGCTCAGGGAAGACATGGGCTCAAACGGGGTCTACGGGGGGCCTATATAAACCTTTGAGGGGCCCAAAGAAGGTCATTGTCACACCATGAGTAGAGCATCCAGAGAAAACATGGACCCCATTGATCAATTGTAGCTTGGTGATCACATTCGAGAGTACCAATGAGCAGTCAAGAGGTGCCCACCAATAAGTCATTTGATCCTCTTCATGTTTTTGTAGGCTAGGTTAGGCTAGGTGCATTTAATATGCCGTAAATGCACTAAAAATGAGACCGAGTGGAGATGATAGTCTCTAACCTGTTATCTGTGCAAACAAAAAAAGTCGTGAACACATGTCCTCAAAGATGACAGGGTCCATCTTGTCATCTTTGAAGATTCCAAAAAGGGGAAAGAATGACATGGAGATGATAAGTTTTATCCTATCATCTTCATGGATGGAAAAATGGGTTTGGGCTAGCAGAGATGAGAGAGAATAGGTCATCATCTCCATAGATGATAAAATGTTATCATCTATGCTTGTGCGCATTTGCATGGATTAGCGTCTGTGCATATTAGCGTCTGTGCTTATCAGTGTCTATGCCTATCAACAGCTCCACCAATTGGGACAAATCATAGGAGGCCAAGGAAGATGCCCCATTCTAGGGACATCATAGGCTAGAAAGACTGACTCTCTGCATGTTTATACCACAGGAGGACACGGTGGTATTTAGGTCGAGAGAGCACTACCCTCTGACCATGGTGATCTAGGAGAGACTCACAGATGCAAATTGGGGACATGTATGACTGTGCATCTTAGAGCATGTTCATGAGTGGTCGAGCCTAAGGGCCCACTCAACATAGCTATCGGTGCTCATAGAGTGATGGCACACACCGACAAGGAGCTTCCATCTACTGATGGGGGAGGCTATAGTCACACTCCTAGATCTATGGCAAATCTTGTGAGTGCTGATCAAAGGTGCATACCTAGAGTATGTATTGGAGGGTTTTGATCCATTTCTGCAAGAGTGCTTCAAAAGACAGCGATAGCGATTACCAGTCCATTGATCATGGTTATTATGGAGAGGAGATCTAGAGTAGAGGCTACCGAGGCTGGCAGTGTACCTAACCTCACTAATATGGCAGATGCTAGCAGATCATGTAGGACACAAGTGGTTGATCAGTTGGGCATGAGTGCTGAGCACCCTACTACAGGAGGAGGGAGAGGTCTACTACTGGGGACAAATGATCTTGTTTGAGTTATATCATAATTTTCACATGTGTGCATATCAGACCCAACACACTATAGGACCAGGACTGACGCTACTAATGGTTTGGTCATGGAAGCACATCGGAGTCACACAGCCCATTACTCAGTGGGAGACCAGGTAGCCAAGGGAGCCATTTACCTGCATATATTGACCATTGACCTAGTATACAACTACATGTTCAGTGGGGTTATGGCGCCACTGTATCGATGAGATTATCATGTTTAAGTGGACTCCATATGATGGGGTAGAGCAGTGGGGGAAAACACTGGTAGTAGGTGGAGAGGATGACATGGAGGATTAGATGTACCTCCCATACACATAGACTGACTATTGGATCATTGGTCGGTCTATGCACATGATCATGTGCTACATGCCTTCTCGGGTGCGATGGTAGTTTGGAAGGACACAGGATGTAATACCAAATAGATTCCTATACCTTGTTGTCTCTCAGGAGTATGGTCAGATGTGGGGCCATGGACCACTCTTTAGATGGCTTTTATATCATGGGTATCCATGCCAACAATGTCATAGGTACATGGACAAGACAGGGGAGATCCAGGTATTACACCGACATATGCACAGTTGTGGATAGCCCACCAACTAGTTAGACTCATAGTGTCAGGGGTGCCTCCACCAGTAGAATAGCCACAGGGGGAGGGGGATGGAGCAAGGGATAGTGGGTAGGAAGCTATGATGCCACCACTAGCATAGGGGGCACAGAAGGGATCGTGCAAGCATAGAGCCTAAGAAAGGAGAGGGCTAGGTCCAGCACTAGCATAGGGGCCACCACATATAATACCCTAGGCATAGGCATAGGCATAGCCCTAGGCACCACTGCAGACACCACCACAGGGACAAGTATAGGGAGAGGACCCAGACATGGTCAGGGCCAAGAGGGACAGCTTGCAGATAGAGGTAGCCTGCCTCCAAGCAGAGCTACAGATTAAGAGGGTCAGGGCAGACAGTGTGCAGGAGGCTTTGGCAGCCTTACAAGCACAAGTGGATGCGGGAGAGTTTGTGGACATGGAGATCCATACAGACATGGAGGAGCTAGAGGAGATGGAGAGACTATAAGAGGAGGTGGCCACCCTGTGTGCCAAGTGAGGGACACACTAGGAACAAATTGATGAGTATCATCGACAGTGAGATATTGCCAGGTAGATGGTACAGTCAGGGGCCAATGTCACAGTGATGTAGGAGGTCATCTTAGCCAAAAAATTAGAGGCATGAGTAGTATGAGAGGTGGCTTATTACAGGTTGTTATATCATGATGCCATACCTGTCGACTAGCGGCAGCCTGATTTTGAGAGGGGGGATAGCTCATGGACCATTAGGGGTAGAGTTAGATCAGAGCAGTCAATTGAACAAGGCTAACCACCTCAAGAAGGTGAAATAGGGGGGGTAGGGCCCTCATAGCATGGCTTCTAGATTTTGTAGACTAATCATATTTTGACAGATATGTGTAGATGTAGTGAGTTTTTGATGATGCATTTGTACTACATCTATATGATTTGTACATGGATTGTATAGACACTATTTTTTGAGATATATATAGGACATGATTTGATGACTCTATATGTGTATGGATGTATGTAATGCATATGATGCTTATGATGTGGATATTTATGTTTGTGATGTAGGATGTGATGCTATGTGATGTTTCTATATGATGTATGCATATGTACATGATGCCTAACATGTGTGTGATGTAGATTAGTGGGTGATTATGAGATGTCTTCTTTGTTTTATTTTACATGGATGCACTATATATATGTGAGATGTATATGCCCCTAGATGTGATGACTAAAATGAATGTATGCAACAAATGGAATGATTTAATGCAATCTAATAAAATGAACTAAAAATTCCTAATGAACACTACATGAGATGAATCAAATGAACACTAATGTGAAAAAAAATGAATGAATGCAATAATGAGAAGTTACTACAACCTAGTGGAAATGAATTAATAAATGAATATCTATCAAAACTATCACTCATAGAAACTCAGTAGCATAGCATAGGAGGGGGAGATAAATAAGACCTTGTCTCAAGCATGACTCAAATGAAACCTTATACTATATGCATCCTAACTACATGATATCAAGAGATTTCATTGTGTTCATATAGAGAGCACACCTTAAGTTGATTTTGCAAATGATTTTATGCATTACATGCTATAGAAGCATAAATGACATGACTCTCTTGCATGGACTAGACATACAAAACCATAGAGACTTTAGGATGATAGGTGTAGTTTGCATAGTCATGATGGATCAAATGTCATATACGCAATAGAGAGGTCTGGGCACACCCAAAGTCTTTTAGGGATCTTTGGTGGTACATGTGCTAACCTATTGCCCCCATTATGCAATGCATTAACATAACCTAAAAATAACACATATGAAATAAAGCCTCAAAAATAGATCATACCACAAAAACATGTGTAGTCAATGAGAGCCATTCAAGTACGACCAAAATATGGAAGATCAAGGTGCACCATAAAAGGCTTTCACTAACACACAAAAATAAAATCAACCAAAAAGAGACCTAATGACCAAGTAGTCATTCAGTCCACAGTTCCTACCAAGAACCTTAGGTCTAGAAGTGAATCTTGCAATGTCGTCTATAGGAAGGATTCATCCTATAAAAGTGTGTCGAATTGAAATGTCAATGATCATAAAATTGTGCATTTATGGAAAGAGTTGTGAAGAGAACAAGTTTCTTGAATCATTAAGTCTTGAATGGTGATTTTTTGTAAGTCCAAGTGTGGTCATTGTTGTGAAAAAGCTTAGTGTAATGGGATTGACAATCACTCGATAGAAAAAAATGCCTCACAGACTAGAGGTCTTGCAAAAGATGGAGGTGAAGTGACGCCTCGTAGACAAGAGGTCTTTTATTCAATGCATGAAATACAAAAAGCTAGATAAGGCTTTGCAAAAGGGAAATGGAATGGTGGAATGGAGTGAAGCAAAATGAGCCTTATAGCTTATAGATAATGGATCAAACCATACTTTTTTCAGGAACATTTTTCTACCTTTTAGGATTTTTTCAAGAACATTTTATGCATTTTTTTTGGATTTTTTTGATTTTTTGATTTTTTTGGAGTTTTGCAAGACTATAAATATTGTATAGGAACTACAAAGGCTCAAGCATAGAACCGCTTGAGATGCTGGATATTTACATGCTTAAAGAGCAAATCTCCCTCTAGAGTAGCAATCTAATATGTCCCAGAACCATATTTGGTTGTAATGATAAATGAACCTAGCCAATTTGCGTTAAACTTTCCTTTCTTTTCATGGATCTAGAGATTCCTCATATTATTTTGCAAAACTAAGTCACCCACTTCAAATTCGCATGGCTTTACTTTCTTATGATACTGAAGCTGAAGGCAATTTTGATACATGTAGAGGTGGTTTAGGGCATTGAGGCATCTCTCATCAAGGAGTGCTAGCTCTTGCAAGTGAGCAACTCAGTATTCTTCTTTGGATATTAGATTCTTGAGAGAGATTATGAGGTAAGGGAGCTTAATTTCAATGGGCAAGATGACTTCACAACCATAAACAAGGGAAAATGGGGTGGCTCCTATGGGGGTACAAATGGAGGTGCGCTAAGCCCAAAGGGCAGGAGCAATTTGGATGTGCCAATCATGGCCAGTTGCATCAACGATTTTCTTTAGGATTTTCAAAATGGTTTTATTGGTAGCTTTAGCTTGGCCATTGCCTTGGGGGTAGTATCTAGTGGAAAAATGCTGGGTAATTTCAAATTTCCTACAGAATGTGGCAACCTCTTAATTTTTGAAGGGGGTTCCATTATCAATCATGATATCTTGAGATATACTGAAATAATAAATAATGTAGTTCAAGATGAACTTCAAAATCTATTTTTCGATGATGTAGGTTAATGGAATAGCCTTGACCCACTTTGTGTAGTACTCAATGGTAGCAATAATGTACTTTTGGCCATTTGAGGAATTTGGGTATACTTGACCAACAAGATCAAATCCCCAGTAGGAAAAGGGCCATGGGGTGATGGTGGGCTGAAGGTCTTGGGTGGGAGTGTGTATCAAATCACCATGCTACTGACACGGAACACATCTTTTCACAAATTGATATGCATCTACTTCCATAGTGGGCCAATAGTAACCTATCTTAAGAAGCTTTTTTGCTAATGTAAGGCCACTAGAGTGGGCACCACAAATCCCTTGGTGAACCTCTTCTATAGTCATTCTAGCTTCATTTGAATTGAGACATCAGAGGAGGGTTCTATCAAAGTGTTTTCAAAAAAGTGTGTCACCTAGGATGGTATATCGGGTAGTTCGACAGACGAAGATTTTGCTTTGGTTTGGGGTGAGGGCTATGGGTATGGTTTTATGACGTAAATAGGAAAAGATTTCAGCATACCATGGAGACATAGGACCAACAATCTCACACACTAACTCTGAATCAATTTTCTCATAAGAAAGGGTAAAAAGATTCTCAACAAGAAACTCACATTTAGGACTATATTCTGGCATGGCAATCATAGAGGCAATAGTAGCCATGGCATCTGCTACTTTATTATTAGCCCTTGGAATCTGCTGAAAAACAATCTCTATAAAATGTTTCTTAAGATCCTCAACTATTCTGCAGTAGGGCAACAATTTCTCATCCTTAGTGTGGTATTCATCTGTGACTTGTTTAATGACCAATTGTGAGTCTCCAAAGACAAGAATGTTTTTGATATTCCATCTAATAGCTTGATGTAGTCCTATGACTAAACCTTCATACTCAGCTATATTGTTTGTGCAAGGGAATGAAATTTTATAAGACTTAGGAATGAGATCCCCTTGTGGTGTCACAAACAAAATTCCTACCCTCGATCCCTTTTTTTGTAAAGGATCCATCAAAAAATAATTTCCATGGTGTAGTAGGGGCTAGGGTCATAATTGTGTCATTTGAAAAATTGGCTACAATGGGATGGTCACCTTGAAGAGGAGCTTTAGTAAGCTGATCTATAATTACTTGTCCTTTAATGGCCTTATGATCCTTATAAACAATGTCAAATTCACTTAAAATTAAGACTCATTTTGCTTCTTGACCAGTGAGGGCAGCTTTTGATAACAAATATTTGAGTGGATCTATCTTGGCAATAAAGTAAGTAGTATGATTAAGCATATAATGATGTAGCTTTTGCGTAAAAAAGACTACAACCAAACATGCTCTCTCAATAGCAGTGTAGTTTAACTCATAGCCAACTAGTGTTCAACTAAGGTAATATATAGCTTTCTCATTCCCATTGTCATCTAATTGTGCCAAAAGTGCTCCTAGGGCAACTAAAGTAGCTAAAATATATAGAATCAATAGTTGTCCTACAACTAGAGGATTAGCCAAATATGTCTGAATTTGTTCAAAAAAAATTTGGCATAGACAATCCCATTGAAACTTGTTTCCCTTGCGAAGAAAATGCTGAAGTGGATGGACTTTATCTGCTAGTTGTGACACAAATCTCCTAATAGATTGTAACTTTCTTTGAAAATTTTGAAGTTGTTTCAATGTGGTAGGTGGAGGCATATCCATGATGGCTTTCACTTTTTCTAGATCTACCTCAATACCTCTTCTTGACACAATATAGCCTAAAAATTTGCCTGATTTGACCCCAAATATGCACTTCTTAGGATTAAGGCGCACTTTGTATTTCTTCAACCTATCAAAAATAGTGGTAAGGACATCAATGTGGGATTCTCTTGTCTTGGATTTTCCTAGGATATCATCAACATAATTCTCCATTATGACATGTAGAAGATCATGGAATATGGCAGTCATTGCGTGTTGATAAGTGGCACTAGCATTTTTCAAGCCAAAAGCCATGACTTGATAACAAAAGGTTCCCCATGGGGTGGTAAATGCCATCTTATGTTGATCTTCTTTTGCAATTTTGATTTGGTTATAACTGTAAAATCCATCCATCAAAGATAACATCTCATGTCCAGCAATCAAATCCACTATGATGTCTATGTTAGGAAGTGGAAAATCATCCCTAGGACATGTGAGATTTAAATCTCAAAAATTTGAACAAACACAGATGCCCCCAAATGCTTTCCCTAGAGGAAAAATGTTGGAGACCCACTCAGGATAGTCAATAGGATGGATGAACTTTTCCTCTAACATTTTTTGCAACTCTACTTTGACTAGGAGTGCTACCTTAGGGTGCATTTTGTGCAACTTTTGCTTCACTAGTTTAATCTTAGGATCAACTATCAAATGATGCACATCCAAATCTATCTCTAAGCTAGGCATGTCTTTGTATGTCCATGCAAAATTGATTTTGCCTTTTTTCAATAATTTAGTCATGGCTTTTTGTTCCTCAAGACTTAAGGTAGCAGCAATGTAGGTGATTTGTGGATTATCCTCTGTTCCCAAATTGACTGGAACTCTGTCCTCATTCAAAATAGGTGACTTTTATAGTGGCAAGGATCTAAATGAAAATTCAAGCTCTCCCTCTTATGGTGCCTCTAAGAGGCTTTCACTAGAAGATGCATCCTTTATTTTATCTTTTTCTTCATCCAAAAGTACCCTAGAAGAGTTTTCACTAGAGGATGTTTCTTTTATTTTTCCATTTTTATTTTCTTTTTCACTTTTGTGACTAAGACAGTTGACTTGGCTACAAAAGTAGGCTTCCTCATTGTATTGGATCTCATGTTCATAAGCTCAGAGACTCTTAAGGCCAAAGAGTGCCATCACTACTTCATCAGACTTACAGCTATCAAGAGCTGGTGGTGTATCTTGAAGGTCCTAGTCTATCATGTCAGGGTTAGTGAGAGGTAGGTCAATAGATGAAAGGTCATATATAGTAATGGCATGGACATAGTTATCTAGGTCATCTTCAATGTATTGGAAAGGCACTTTGAAGAATTCCTCCTCTTCAGTCTTAGAATCAGGTTCAACCGTACAATAGTTGTCAACAAAGGATACCTTAGGTTTAATGGAGCCCAATCCACATCATTTAGGATAGCTATTAGCTTCTAAGGGTTGTCTCATTCCATATTCTTTAGGTCCAAGGCCGGTACCATGATATCCCATGTTTTTGATAATGGGATGGGCCTTAACATACTTGTCTTTGGGGAACTCCATAGGTTCATCTTTTCCATCATAATATAGCCAATCTAGAATATTAGATTCCATATGCTCATCACTAAGTGATCCCCAATGTTCAAATATTGTCTTTTTAATATGCATAGTCTCTTTATTGGTAGGAGATCATAATTATGAACGAGGGGAGAGTGGTAATTGTCCAACATATAAGGCATTTTCAAACTTATACTCTCTCATTCCTAAATCAGTAAAAGTAACCTTGTTCCCTGTAGTATTGACCTTAGTATCTCCCACCTTCTCTTTTCCTTTGTGGGAATTTGAATCCTCATTAGCTAATTTTGACACTGTTGTGGAAGGTGATTCTGTTATGGTGAGAGGCATAGGTATAACTTTGGAAAACTCACTTATTGGACAAAAATTTACTAGTGCACCTTCCAATCTTTTACAAAAGGCAAAAGGAGTAGGATCCCCTAGGATTATGACCTCTCTTCCTTGGTGAGGGAATTTCAAGCATTGATGATAGGTAGATGGGACCACCTTTAGTGTATATATCCACGACCGACCAAGCAAAATGTTGTAAGGAAAATCCAAGTCTAGGACATGGCATTCAGTATTTATGATGGTTGGCCCAACTTTTAGCGGTAGCATAATAACTCCTATTGATTCTCTTTCCCTTTCATCATAGGCTTTGATTGTTATCCTCTTATTGACATCTAGGAGATCTTCTGGAAGTCCCAAGAAATGATTCATCTTTAATGTACATAGATTCAAACTGGATCCATTATCTATAAGGACTCTTTTAATCTTATGTCACTGTATAAGGACTTCAATGTGGAGCAAAAAATTATGGTGGGGATCAGGACCTTGGAAATCTTTATCTATGAAGACAAGGTGTTGTTGGGTGTCAAGGTTTCCAATCATAGCAGTGAATTGGGATGCATTAATATTTTCAAGAACATGAGACTCTAAGAGAGCCTTTTCCAAGATCTCTTTATGGATGGGTAATGTGGTAAGAAGCTCAAGAATGGATATTTGTGCAGGAGTCTTACCTAGCTGGGACAACACATCATAGCAAGAAGCGAGCCTTTGTGAGGTGGATGGCATAGCAGGTGCATGTGGCATTCATGGATTTGTGTTATTGGGAGTGGCAGCTTGCAAAGTGAGTCTTCCTTGTTGAGTGGTTACATCATAATCAGCTACTTGTAAGACAAGGGTATTCACATGAGTGTCTACCTCTTCAATGTCACCACACAAGGAGTCAAATCCACATATATCACTAGTTTCTATCTTACCACACAAGGAGTCAAATCCTGATATGTGGTTAGTAGAATAATCATAAGGTAATGCATTTGATGTGGATGCTTGATTCACATTGTTAGTATTGTTGTTATCATTATTTTGATTGGGAAATAGTTTTTGGAATATCTTCAATTTAGCATTTTTAGAGGTTGGACCTCCTTCTACTTCAATTTCCCCATCATCAACAAGATTTTGGATAAAAACTTTGGGTTTCATACATTTTTTGGTGTCATGTCCTTTGATACGGTGATATTTACAATATTTTTTTTCCCTATACCACTTTGACTTTGGTTGATTTTCATCAAAAGGAGGTGTATTAAGAAATACCATCAAGTTGTGATCCTAATTTTTGAAAGATGGCCTCCAAAGGTTCACAAAATTTAGTGAGCTTCCTATTTTGATCATAGTCACAATTGTAGTTGTTGTTGCATGGAAAGATTGTGTTTGATTACGGGATTGTTGATTGCCTTGATTGTCATGATTTGAATGGTTGTTTTTTTGATTACGATAGTTGTTGTGGTTCCTTCCTTGAAGATTTTTGATATCAATAACACCATCATGTGTAACACCCTTATTCTTGGACCAAAATTTTGGTTTTCTATTGTTGTTTGACTCATTGTGCGAGGATGATGGACTATAATGTTTAATGGTACCTTTTTCCAAAAGTCCATTTTCAATGTTCTTACCCTTCTTGACTAAAGTGGAAAAGTCTTCAAGGCTAGCCATCTTCATGTGGAAAGACATTTCGGGTATCAAGTTCTTGATGAATATATCCACAAGGTGGGAATCTTCAATTTTATATGGTGTACGATTAGCAAGATATCTCAACCTTTGTAGGAAGTTGGCAAAATTTTCTCCATTTCATTGTTTTTTGTTGCACAAGTCACTCAATGAGGCATGATGTTCAATGTTGTAAGAGTATTGTGCTATAAAATTTCTTGTTAAATCATTGAAGGAAGTGAAGGAGCCTTTAGGTAGATTCATTAACCATTCTAGTGCGAGGCCTCCAATACTTCATGCAAAGAGTCTCTTAAGATATTCATCACTATAGGCTACTTCTTGGCACAAAATGGAAAATTCCTTGAGATGGGTGATGGGGCATGTCTCTCTTATATACTTGTCAAATTTAGGAATTTCAAAACTAGGTGGAAATGTCACCATATTAATGGATTTATCAAATGGAAAAGGAAAAATTTCCTCAAAAGAGACATCCTTCACCCCTTTTTTGTTCATGTTAAGGACCAAATTTCGCAATTCTTGGAATTGTTAAGCCAAATCTTGATTAGGTTGCACTTGTGATTGTTGGGAGTTCACAAATCCACCTGCTAAATTGTAGGGAGTCCCAAATGTAGTGTGAGGTGGTGGAGGTACTCCACTTTGTCCAATGTATTGATATGCAGTTGTTGGAATTGGCACAAATTTCTTTACTATAGTGGTTGGCACTTGTAAATAAGAGGAGTGCATTGGTTGTGTCAGAATTGCCATTGGTTGAGTAGGCACTTGCCCAATGCCTAAGCATCCCACAGTTGAAGTTGTCAAGGTGGATTGTGGAATACTAGACTGGGTGGTAACATTGGGCATGACACTAATGATTTGTTGAATATGTTTAGCACTCAATTGAAATGTGGGCTGTGTTGAAGTGCTAGATGTAGGCATAGCACTAGTTGTTACCATGGTTTCTTTCCCTTTGTTAGAAGTCAGAGTTGCATTTAAAGTGGGAAATATGGGAGCACCAACTTTTTTAATTTGTCTAAACAAAGTGTTCTCATCAAGGCTTGGGGTAACATTAACACTATCCTTGACCAAATTTAGGAATATCTCAGTTTTGTTTTCCCTAATGGATTTTTCCATCATTTCCACATTGTAGGGATCTGCAAGGAATGTTCTAACATCACTAGGTACATCATTAGGGTCAATAGGATCTTCATCTTGGTATACTTCTTCGTCATTGCCCCCCAAATTTGTGTTACGAAAGGGATCTTTTGGTTCTTGCACGAATGTTGAATTAGGCATACCAAGGTTCAAACTAGAGGGAATTGTGCTCCCTAATGAAGTTGTGATGGAGGAAATGGATTCTCCATCTCTAATTGCCTCAATGATTCCCACAAATGTGACATGGGATTAAATGTGAACCTTCCTGATCGTATTTGTACCATGCAAGAGTGATCAAGCCAATGGGTGAAAGACTATGGAAGAAAAAGAAAATGAGGATGAGAGCTATCAACCTTATGTGATTAAAGGGTCAACTACCCAAGTGTGAACAAAAAGACCTTGGTTTAGCAAACAAAGTTTGATTAGAGGATAATAGTATCTTTCTCCTACCAAAGATAGTCAAGTGATCTTTAGGTAAGATAGGACACCAAGTCGATTGCTCATTATTTGGAGATGGACTTGTAATCCCAAATAAGTAAGCATGATTAGGATAAATGTTTTCTTATAAATAAAACATCTAGTGTCACAGTTTCAAAAGATTTTTTAAAGGTTCAGGCTCTTTAGAAGAAGATTTGAAAGTGGAAGACTAGGAGTTTGAAAAATGGAGGTAGATATGAAAAGATGAAAGTGTTGTGGTCACTTATGTAGTTAACTCAATCCTCATTCACTGGAAATAAAAACCTTGGGTTCACTCCTTGAAAAGTAGACCAGTTTCAAAGTTTTTCATTGTATTCAATTCTATCATGGCAGTCTTTTCTAGCTTCTTCCTTTTGGATGTCTTTGATAGCATATCGAAATTGTTTATCACCGTGTGCTAGGTTCTTCCTTTTCTTGTAGATGGGTGGTTTAGACAATTTCACTTTCTTATGCTTAACTTGATTGACTTTATCAGTCATGGCAGGAACAAAACAAGACCCAAGTTTCAAGCACCAAAAACTTTGCAATAAGATGTGACTAGACTCAACCAATTTCAAAATGTAGACTCAATGCAAACTACCAAAAGTAACCATGAGTCAAGAAGACCTCACTTAACCTATCTCACTTAATGAAAGGTTACCTCACAATTTCACTCATTTTAGAACTTGTTTGATGTTTTGGCTTTTGGTTTTGAATGTTTGAACAAGCACGCTAAACATGCCAACAACCCTAATAAGGCTATCACTAAGATGAACAAGGATTATCTAAAGGGCATCCTTGATATACACAAGGTACATGAGGCCCAAATCTATAGATGAAAGGAAATACTACCACACAGCCAGGGGGAGATGGTAACCTAAATCTCCTCCTTCACTTCTCAAAGGTATAAAGTTCTTTGGGGCTTAGCCAAGAGTGACAATCTTCCACTTCCAAGAAAGGTGTCTTTCAATTCACCTCCCATTTTTTATACTCTACTAGAACACTGGAGTTGAAGTCATCCCAAGGGGTGATGAAATCTCTGAGCAAGTCTCCTAAAAAATAAAAAAATAAAACCACTTATTTCTTGTGCACCCAAGATCATCTGAAGGCACGAGGGGAGAGAATACGTAAGTGGTCTTGGGGTTTAAAAGACACTTGTTCTTTCCCAATGAAGCTTTAAGTTTTCTATCTACTTGAAGACACTCATGATTAAAATATGCAAGGTTCTTTTCAACTTGAAATAGCGCTAATGTTTTAATGAAAACACAGATTCGTCAACAAGAAAGTAAAGTGAGTGCATGAAAATAAAATGCTGAAAATAAAAATACGAGAAATAAAGTCAATTTACCTTAGGAAATTCAAGAGTGTATGATTTCATTTTAAGCACCAAATCCAAATGTGATCTAGCCTAGGCATACATGTCTATTTTAAGCACCAATTCCAAATGTGATCTAGCCTAGGCATACATGTCTATTGTCCCTTAATGCATTCAAGATGGTGTGAATTCTTTTTAAGCACCAAAACCAAATGTTGTTTCTATCCTAAAAATTCATGTCAATTTTATGCACCAAGTCCAAATGTGCGCTAACCTAAACATTCATGTCAATTTTATGCACCAAGTCCAAATGTGGGCTAACCTAAACATTCATGTCAATTTTATGCATCAAGTCCAAATGTTGGCTAACCTAAACATTTATGCATTCAAATGAAAGTGTTTAATCCATACAAGTTCATTAGCCCTTAAGGTTAAGCTATAAAAATCACTACAAATCTCCTTTAGTGATAAAAATCACTATTGGTTTTACTTTTTAAGTTTTCAAGGTTAATTCTCTGCATCAAAATCGTCAGTAAAAACTTGTAAGTCAATATGTTAGCAAAAATTATTGTTCAAAATTGTACAATTTTGCTAAAAAAGTAAACGTCAAAATGCAGGTGCAAACGCTAATCTACGAAGATGATAAAAAGAAAAGATGTCAAAATACACAGATGCACAAAATCATAGATGAAAAAAGACACTTTGCATAGTTTTAAGCAGACTAAATAGCTTTCCAGATGCAAATGATAGTGTCAAATGCAGAGACGCTGAAATTTGAAGACAACAAAATAATTCCCCCACACAACGCAAATGATAAAAAGTATTTGCAGATGACAAACTATACCTCGCAGATGACAGACTAAACTTCACAGATGACAAACTATACCTTGTAGATGATAGATGGAACTTCACAGCCGATAGGATAAACTTCAAAGATGATAGTCTAAAAATCTAAATGACAAAATGCTTTCCTATGTAGATGCTAAAATGAAAAAGTAAGTGATAAAGTCAGTTTTGAACTATTGCGGAGATGCTGGTATATGGAGACATTGATCTATGTAGAGGAGAAACGTAGACAACCCTGCGGCCAACAAAGACAACAATGCAATGTTTTGCAACTGAACAAGGTTTGTTTGCAGATTTTTGGAATGAAATCAGGGATGTGGGTCCCACTAGGTGTGTCAAAATGTGTACTAGAAAATATGACCTGTTGGGAGCACGAATCAACAAACAAACATTAGTTTAAAAAAGCTCAAATATGCATCAAAGACACAACAAAATGAAGGAACATTAACTAACTAATGCTTGCTTGAGTTTTGTAGCTCTAAGCAGCCAACAAACGAAATCTTCCAGCCACCTCTACAGCTCAACAAGGGCACCCATGAGAGGCCTTGTTAGTGTGTTAAGATGGGGGGTATGTTTGGTGTGCTCTTCCAAACACAACAAAATGATGAATCTCTTGAGTGAATGTGCAAATGTGAGTGAGTATGCAATATGATCTTAAACTAAATGAAATCAAGAATACTTCAAGAAATGGCTATGGAGAAAGCCATACTTGAAAGCATTAATAGTGAAAATATGAAATGCAACAAAGAAACTAACTAGTTATGCAAGCTAAACTAAGATGTAAATGAAATAGAATGTAAACTAGACCAATAATGCAAATGCAAAGCTAAACCAATTACCAAATGGTTAAAATTCACCTAAAAATCCCTATGAAAACTCAAACTACAATGAAAACTCAAGACTTGAAATGGCATGGTAACAATGCAATAATGATAGATGCAAATGTGTGAGACAAGGCCTCTATTTATAGGCTTGAGAGAGGGCTTGGTGAGGTGGAATCCATGTAGGTGCCACATAAGGTGACATGCAAGTAGTCAAGAATTCAAAGTTTTCTCACACATGTGTGAGCAAACTTGAGAAGAAGAGTGGAGACAAGAGTGCAAAGGGGAGCGTGTAGGCATGTCATCTCACACATGTGTGAGCACACACTTAGGCTAATGAGAGGGATTAGGAAGATGATTAGGAATGATTAAGTGGGATTAGAGAAGAAGTAGGCTTAAGAGGATGAAAATGATGGGTGTAGGCTAGGCTCTAGGTTAGGCTTAAGATTAAATTAAATGAAATTTAATTTAATCATGGGTTTAGAGAAATTAATAGGATGCGAGGATTAAATAAACAAAATTTATTTTAAAAGGAGATGATGGAGGATCATGTGTTAAATTAATTTAACACATTAAGGCTAGGAGTATTTAAATTAAATTTAAATACTTAGGAGAATGAACTCATTTAATTAAAATAATTTAATCAAATAAGTAGAAGAATGTGAGCAATATAATTAATTACAATGTCGCGGGAAATATTAATAAATTAATATTGTCTTTAGGAATGATTTTAAGCGTCTACATTCATCTAAGGCTAGTAAATTCCTATGACAGATACACCTGACTGCAGTCGTGGGCCAACTCTAAGGCATAACTCCTTCACTTCAGGCTCTACCAGACCTAGGCGTGTTAACCTTCAAGTTTTGAGATATGGTACTAGTGCATTTAAAACATAAATTTGAACCTATTAATAGTAGATGAAAACCCCTTATATCTTCTAATAACTCATGAAATGACATAGATCCACAGTAGTTAAATGCAAATCTATGACATTCATCAATTCAATGAGGGTTAGTTCTTTTTAGCCCACTACATAACATGAAATACTGAAATGATTTTGATTAAAAGATTTTGTGCAAATGACATTCATATCAGCTTGCATCTAACTTAGTGATCAGTGCCTTATCCATTGAAACATAGAGTCATTACTAGTAGGATGACCTAACTTGTTTGAATTATAATCAAGTTTATCAACTAAAATCTCCAAATCTCATACTTATGCAATATCCCCTTCATACACCCAGAAACCCTATCAGAACTGTGAAGCATTTACATAACTCCTTGAGTCAAAAGCAACAATAGATCTGACATACAACTCATCCAAGCTACCTTAAATGAAATGAACATTATCCATTTAATCACAAAGTTAATGACATATGAAGAATCAGGAGATAGAATAAGAGAACTTAGATAATTTGTGTAAATCCCCTTTTTTATTTATCCTTGGAAAGACCAAATACATAAATTGGTAACACTAAATGAAACTCTAGCCATGTCACATAATCTAGCATTTATCTCCATTTATCTTAGAATACAACACGTGAAAATGAACTAAAAATTTTGCACAAGAGTGGATGTGTGGTCTTCACTATTAGAATACAACTCAATAGACAGGAAGAAAAACCATCTACAATCATGGTTTCAACAGTAAAACACTGAAACCCTGCTAGTATTACCCAGAGAAAATTGCAAACCTCTACAATGAAAGAAAGATGGAAAGATATAGGAGAAGATGAATTCCCAGATTTGATCTATGCTTAACATGTGTCCACTTGGAATTCAATCTTTTGCAACTGAACAACCTCTTTCTTCCTTCTCCCATTTTGATCTAATTTGGTTTCATCATTTCTTTGTAATTGATTTGAAAATATCTTTTGTTCAATGATGAAAACACATTTTTTTGCCAAAATCTTATATGCATCAAGAATGTTGATAAAACCTTGATTCAACTGACTTGAAAGTGGTTAAATTTTTACCCCAACTACATATTCACTATATTTTACTGATATTCAAGTCATTTCCATGTTATGAAATAGTTTTGCACTTCGACACCAGGATATAGTTGCTAGTTGGGAATATGGGGGAAAACCTTGAATAACTCAAACAGGTTGCTTTCTATGTAAAAACTAACCTCAAAATTGGAAAATTTAGTTTCTCCCGATTTCGATGATATATAATATCGCATATTTAGCCTCTCAGAAACTCCTTAAATCTCAATTTGAAAATCACCCCCTTTGGTATAAGGTTCAGGTCTACAACTTAAATTTTGAAAAAATTTAAAATATTCTAATGTTTGAACTTTAGAATATTATCCTTTTGAATTTAAAATACCTAAACTTGCACTTTTTTGATAATAAAAAACAATATTTTTTATTATTCTTTCAATTTTCTCCCTGCCCTCAAAATCTGGGGTAAAACCTCTTTTGACCCAAATGCCACATGGCACGCTCTGATTGGTCAACCCCAACTACCACCTCATCACCACATGGCACTCACCTACTTACCCGCATTGCTTATCTAGTGAACATCTTTGAAATGCGAGAATGCATTGACCGTTGGATCGTGACATGCAGCACGATCTCATGCATCAATGTCTAAACCTGCTTTGGAGTATCGACTCACCACATGTAGGACCTAGTGTCATGTGGCATTTTCCCACATTCCTACAATATTTATCTCACGAGCATGTTGATCTTGTGGGCTTGTGCCCCTCGCTCATATCGCCATGTGTCTGCATCTAAACACATCTTGATTTTTGGCACCATGTCAGCTTGCTTGTTTTCTTGTTCAAAATTGGGTTGACGTCACCATCCAGCTGCATTCGGGTCAGACCCCATGTGCTTCACATAGCTTACAAAAGCCATTAGTCTTTAAGACATTGAAGTTATAGTATGATTTTCTATTTAAAGGTATATAAAATCTTTCCCACAAGCAATGTGGGATAATTTGTTTTCATAGTTTTGCTCTTGCTCACGCCATGGATTATTTTTCTAACTACGTTCTCCTTTTGTCTTCCTTTTAAAATGTTGCTTATTGCCCAGATTTCCCTTTTTTTATACATGATCTCTGTTCCCTTGAAGCTACAAATTTTTCAAATATATGTGTTCCTTTAATGGCATCTTTCATCTGGACATGGAGCTTCTCCCTTTTTTATCACATGGGTAGCTTATTGTGCATTGATGGATTCTTTGTTTTTCTTTGGTGTGGGTGTGAGATTCTTTCATTCTTTGCCTACGAGATGCCCCTCCTCACGTCTTCTTTCCTCTATGCATGCTGGTCTCTTTTCTACCTGTGGCTTGTTCATGCTGCTCCCCTGTCTATTTGTGCAAAGCTCTGCCTTTGATTGTCGGCTATATATACTAGATTGCCCTTCCCTTTTATGATGTGTCAACTCTTTCTATTTGGTGTACTTCCAAGATGTGCCTAGGCTCTTTTTAAATGCTAGAAGCTCCTTCTTTTTCACCTACATACTTCTTCCTTGACAATGCGTGTGGATTTCTATTGTTAATATGCATTAATTGTTCTTTGTCTTGAGCATTGGCCTTTGGATGTGTGAGACTTCCTCTTTAAACTCGGTTGTCTTCCTTCTTGTTATGCATTGGTTATTCCTTGTTTTTCTATAGTGGTAGCTTCTTTCTTGGACGCGGGTGTTATGTTCTAAGCTCCCTATTTTTGCTTCCTCTGGCTCCTGGTATGTGGGCTCCCTTTTTCATAGCATGAGGCTTATTGTTTAAACCATCCCCAATAAATTCCCTTTGCCACACATGGAGTGAGCCTTCATTCCTCTTGTTGTGGGCCTGGATAGCTAGCTCCTTTCTACTACATTTTTTGCTTGCAAGGCATTTATTCTACACACGTGGGGTCTCCTCATTGCTAGTCCCTCCTTGCTCAGTGTGGAGCCTCTCTTGCCTATGTTGTGGCTTGATTTTTAATTGTAGATTCCTCCTTTTAATGCATGTGTTTTGGTTGAGTTAGCCCTATTCACCCCTACAGCTTGTTAATTTCTTAGAGGTTTAAGATTTAAAACTATATCAATAAATCTATTGGAGTATTCAAAGCTATACTTTAGATGGTTGGTCGCCCTCCCCCTCCAAATCTGAACAATGCAAGCAAACTTGTGTCATTTATTTAAGGTTGTTTTATTTTGGGGGTGAGATGTTAACCAACCATACCAATCTTTATTATATCTTCACATCTAGATCTCCATGATTTGATACTACCCCCTTTTTAGCTAATGATCTATGCTGCAGAAATGGCAAATGATCTTATAAGCTTTGTAGTTTTATTATTTAATGCATGGATCATTTTTTTTTGCCAAACTATTGATTCCTTTGACTACTCCTTCCACTTTTCATGTTGCAAGAACATCCATGAGGAGTCTAACCAAGTATAGTCCATTTTTAATTGCATTCATGGAGTACCCACAAGGATCAAACTTAACCAACTTGGTAATTGAAAAGAAGTGGATAAGTCAACGATTTAGAAGTGCTTGGGTGTAAGCGCCCATACATCACTAAGAGTCATTAATTAGTGCATAAATTTTCCTTTCCTTGACTCCTTTACTAGTCCCCTCTTGAAAACATTTTCACTTCTCTGGAGTTTCGTCAATCTGATAAAAAATTAGTCGGACCCCAAAGTGGGTCTGACTAAAAAAAAAAATTGTTTATAGACAATTGAAATGCTAAATTCATCTATTCACCATCTAATACTGAATAGAAATGAGTTTGATCATTGAAAGATCATTTTATCATTAATTTGTAACTTGTCAACTTTGTGCCAGGAGGTCCTTTGACTGGCCTTAAAAACTAATCCAAACACCTAACTGGGCTCTGAAATCTAACCCACTGATTCTTTGTTCCACATATTTTTACCATGTCAAATCTCATCTCATGAAGAATTCAAGGTCAAAAGATATTTGTTGTCAAAGTTGATCTCTCAGAATTGCCTACAAGAAAACATGTCAGAAAACAACAAATTGTGTTCAGATTTGGCTTTGAAAACTGGGCAAACTGACAATTGGAGAAATGAAAATTGAGGCATTGGTTCACTATCATGAGGAGAGTATAAAATTGGGATTTGGTCTCATGATGAATAACATGAAACAAATGGCGATCAGTCAAAGTAGGCTACTTGGATTTGCAGACTGGAAACAATATCAAAAAAGCGATTTTTGCAAATGGAATTGACCTGGAAAAGTGTGCAGACGGATTTTTCATGACTTGCAAATTGGCACACTTAAAGTATTTTTAGAGGAAAACACAGTGGTATAATTGATTCAATCTCAGAAAGCATGGGATCAAAGATATAACATAACGAACAAGGGTCATGACAAATATGCAAATGCTGACACCAATAAAAAGATAGAAATTCCATTTGGAATCATGTTTGAAAACTGATCAAACGGATTTGTCATAAGCTAAAACTTGAAACATAACAAGTGTATGACATCTAAAATGCAATGAAAAAGGAAATTTCTCATTTTGATCAACTGGGTCAAAGTCATAACTCGTCAAACAGGGCTTCCTAGAATTATGTGCAAAGTGCATAAGCATGAAAATAGTAAACTACCAACTTTGAGGGATTCAAAACCTAGTCAAACAAATTCAAAATGACTCAAACTCTGACACATAAGCTCTCAAGTATGGACACTAGACACTCACAAAGTGGTGAATCACAAAACATTTTTGGGTGCAAAATATTCAAATGCAAATAGGGCCTCCTGTCGTTGTTTGACACTTAGGTTAAAAATGCAAATTTGACACTAGCTCAAAACAAGGCTTCACAAAATGGCTCAGAATCTCAATTTAACTTCATGGAACACTTAGATGCACTGAATAGAGGGTGTTAGAAACATTAAACACCTCATAGGGCTCAAATGTACAACCAGGTACATACACATTTAAAGCATGGCTTGATTTTCTCAATGGTACTCAAAATCAAGAAGGCAATTTTGAGTCCCAACAGTTACAATGTTTGATGGAATATGACATAAAAAAAAAAATCTTTTGTGCAAGATGACATAATAAGAAGCTTATAGAAAAGAAAATTGGTTACATATGCATGAAAAGCATTCATAGGGGGCTCAAAGTGACTCAAAATCTAGAATGTACACTCAAAACGAGAATGCAATTTTGAGCACTAACAGAGCTGACAGTAGTAGATTTTAAAGGAAGGGAATTAGGCCCTATAATAAAACAATCTAGTCAAAAAAATTTGTCAAATGATAGTTTTGTTCAGTCCAGAGCTTTCCACCAGTTTGCATGGAGAACTAACATAGGGAAGTTCGAAGAAAGATGTAATAAGTTGAGAATAGAGCATCCAGAGCTGGAGGAGGCAGCCTTGCAAAATTAGGTAAAATAAAAAATGATGCAAGAATTTAAAAATATAACTCCTAAAGAAGGGAGGCAGATGGTAAAAGCATCTATTTTATTACTACCCAATTGGGATATAGCTGATGCTTTGATTTTTAATTCTATTTCAAATAAATTGGATTTACAAGATCAAAATAAAAAGAAATTCACAAGTACTATTTTCAGTGAGGATTAGGCCACTTTGGTCATATGGTCATTAAGGAAAGGATCTAGGGTTGTTTCATCATAGCCAGATGACTTACGATTGATGGACAATATCATTGTAAGAAGAGTAGCAGATACCGCCCATTCACAAGCAGCTCACATGGGTGTTGGAACATCTCAATTTGTTTTGGCTACTACAGAAAAGGAAAAAAAGATAATGTTTGAACGGCAAAGTAAATATGAGATTATTTTGGAGGCTTATAAAATAGAAGTTCAAAAAAGAATTGAACTTGAAAATAAAGTAATGGGGAGGTCTTCCAGGCCAAGAATCACATATTCTCACCGTCTGGTGGAACCTTTTAAACCTACTCCTCTCATAGATATGTCAGATACCCCACAAAGGCCACAATATTACATAGTTGAAGATTTTGAAGAAGAAAAGAGCAAATTGTGGGCTTTGCATGTAGAGTTAAATGTGCAATATGAAGACAAATTGAGAAAAGCTCTCATGTATCTAGGAGATAAAGTTGAATGGCCAATATTTTATGATCAACTAGCAAGAACAATAAACATATGGGATGAAATGAAAGCCAATGATGAGGCCTTGAAGCCTATCATGAATAACTGGGGAAAGAGAAGGAAATAAATGACATTCTTGTGCTACTCTATCATAAGGTCTTCACATGATCAGATTGAAAAAAACCTATGATATTGTTGATGATCTTCCAGAATTTGATAATAAAAGAGTTCGCCTACAAAGAAGAATAGTTGGCTACTTGAATAAATATAAGAGCCAAAAAATTGATTTATTCCCTCGTGCTCTAGATAGAAGGAATAAATTAAAGAATAAAGATGAATGGGCTAAGGAATTAGATGATTTATTTTGTTTGAGAATGAACAAAATCATCAATGAAATAGGACATGCATGGTGGGCCACCACAATAGAAGAAATGGTAAAAGACCAAATATTCTTTGATTCTTTGAAATAAGATTTTATTGATATTGATAAATAGGGTGAATATGTTATCAAGAAGCAATAGAATATTGTACAATTTGATTGGCCATATGACACACTTTATGATAAGTAGATGGTAGATATTGCTTCGGTTGAATAGTTGGAAGAAGCTAAAAGTGATGATGATGAAGCACATGAAGATGAAATATAGATCATTGACTCACTTCCACCAGTAGCTAGGAAAGAAGAAGACAAAGAAGGGTAGTCATCTCATGTGAAAGATATAGTGGATCAGTTGGATGATGTGGTAGAAATGAAACCAAATGTAACTATCACCTTGGTAGTACATGATGACATGAGTGGAAATGTGTAAGTAGAGGTGAAGTTGCAGGAATCAGAGCCCAACACATCACTAGCAAGTTTGATAGCTACATATGCCAAGGATTCAAAGTGAATAAAGACCAATCATGGGATTTGTAGCATTCAAAGATATAATAGAAGGACCTACCCAAGAGTTACTTGATACATTACTTTTCTATTACATAAAGTTTTTGTCCTTTTGTGATTGTTTGTAAAGTGTAAATACCTTTTGTAAAAGGACACCTGTCAGTTCTCTATGCCTAAAGCTTGTTGCATCTCACACTATATAAGTGAGATTCCAAGGCTAGAGAAAGGGTCTAATTTTTAATACAATTTGAGTCTATATTGAATATAGTCGATCCAGTTATGGTAGCAAACTTCATGATGTATCTTCTCTATAAATTTCTCTGAGAATGCATTGATATCATATGATCCTTGTGTCTTTTTAGAGTCATTCTAAGTTTTACTACAATTGTATACAATTTTCAAGGAAAACTAATACAAAATTGAGCTATCCCCATATCTATTCTTGTTGAATTTTGTCTCCTTTGTTATTATTTGGTTATTTTGATATTGTGTGAGTAAAGCTTGTCCAATTAAATGCAATTCACTTAGGTTGTATGCCAATTCATTATTACTATTAATTCAATGAATTAAGTAAAGGTTTTAGTGAATTTGATGGGATTGCTATGGTAATAGAAAAGATGTCTATAAGAATGAATTCCAGTAAGAATTGCTAATAATATTTGTTGTAATGCAACAAATCATATCTATAAATTCGAGTAGACTTTGAATCCCAATGGAATAGGCACTAATCTAATTAATCCAGTCTACAAATAGGTAGATCATGAATAAGAATCAAGTCTAAAATTGAAATCGCCTTTATTTTACTATTTGAAGAGTTTCAAAGATGGTCAACACTTGTTTGCATGTAACATTTTAGCTTTAGTTAGCTACTATGGTTAGAAATACTTGCAAATCTGAGAAGAATTATGACCAAATATACTTATAAGGGATGCATATCATCTGAAAGTGACAAGAAATGGATAAACTATATATATGCCAGAGATATAAGATGAGAATCAGAATGAAACTAATAAAATCCTCATACAACAGTATTCATTCTAAATTATCCCTTAGGTATACCCACTTTGGTTTTGCAAAGCCTAAAGAGTAGAAAGCTAGTCCTAGTTTTGTTGAAGTTGGTTCTAGATAATATGCAAGCATAATTGTTAATAGGATGTAGCTAATCCTTAGATTTGTGAGTATTATTATCTTGGTATTGAGCCTTTTTTATTCAATAGTTGAAAAACACCAGCAAAACCCAAGAACAATAAAACCATACATCATGAACTAACTCAACCGGCCTCAATCTAAGAGTATGGATTTTACAAGAATCCCAATGACGCAACAAGACCAAACATCATGAACTCACTCAAGTGGCCTCAATCTGGAAGTATGGATTCTACACAAATCCTAATGTCCATTAAATAATAAGGATCCAAAAGAAACAATAACACTAGGTTACAATCACTCAACCAAACACAAAGTTGATAGTTGTATATGTGAAATGCAAGCCTCAATTCCTCATGCACACTTCAACACAATCATTATCTAAAAGATCATCTGAGAATTAATATGAGATTATTCAATTAATAATCCAACAGTTCAACTTGAATATTGATGGAAGGAGCTAAAATTGATTGTGATTGAAGGAGGATGGTGAGCATTTCATGATCTACTAGGGCCTAAGTGCCCTAGCCTGACTTGCATCTATTCTTGGTCCTTGTGGCATGTTTGTCTTTTATTTTGGGGTTACTGCTTGTTGTAGTTTGGGTGCAGACTACTATATTGAGTGCTTGTTCCTCTTCTGGTTGTGGGTGAACACCTGCAACTTTTTTTGGCCATAGTGGCATCTTTGGTGAGGGTTGGTGGTGGTGTGGGGTTGAGGGGATTATACCCCATCTTTCCCTCTTTTTCTTACTAAATTAGGGTTTTGGGTGAATGGGGATCTTGGTGTTGCCTCCCCCTACCTTCTAGTGGAGATTTGGAGATGGGTGAGCCAACTTCAGTGGTGCATGCCAGTAATAAGGCTCTGAATGGTAAACCCCAATTGAGGGAAGGAGAATCCTCCTCAAATGGTAATTTTTTATTAAAAAAAATTAATGAATGTTTTTAGAAATTCAAGGTCCAACAAATCTTGGTTATTCAACTTGAATAGGTTTTAGAGGATGTCAAGTACTGGAGCAATCATGCTCTTATTTGAAATTTTTTGGGCCTTAACCTTTCATTGCCTATATTGGATTCTTGGGCCCACCGGGTGTGGAACCTAGAAGGAGATATGGAGATTCTATTAGCTACTAATTATTATTTTATGGTTATCTTCTCAAGCATGTCAAACAAGAATAAGGCTTTTGAAGGCAATCCTTATTTCTTTAATTAGGTGGGGCTCTTCATCAAGCCTTGGCACATGGGCTTTAACTTTGGTGAGGAAATCCCCTCTCAAGTTCTAGTGTGGGTTCACTTGCTGAGACTTCCTTTGGAATTCTCAAAGAAAGATATTCTCCACTCAATCTCAATGCTTTTGGGAAAACTTGTGGGATCAACTTCACAGACTCAAGATTGTAAGGTAATCTCTTTTACTCATATTTGTGTAGAAGTTGATTTAAATAATCCATTGCTAGATTCTATGGAGATTTGTATCGGCTCAGTTTCCTAGATTCAGTAGTTGGATTATGAGACCTTACCATTTAGATGCAGAATCTACCATGAATATGGGAATCTACTTCACAGATGTCCCAGGTATAAGAACCCCCCCTTGGATGCTCCAAGACCCCCTAAGGAGGATAAGGGAAAGGCTAAAATATCTAAAGGACCTATTGACAGTGAGGGATTTACTCAGGTTAAATCTAGTAATAAGGGCAAAGGTAAGAAGAGAACCTAGATGGATAGGTGGACCGATGGCACCTTTAATAGATTTGATGCTCTTGGAGACATGGTCCAAGAGGAAGGTATCCTAGTTGAGTTCTCTTCTGAGTCCAAAAGTTAGGATGAGATTCAAGTAGGGGATATGTAGAGAGATTATCAAATTATATCTGCAAGGGACCTATAGGCTAGGCAGTTGGATATTGATTTCTCCCCTCTTTTTTAGGATATCAGGGATCTTCATGGATCACGGGGTTTGAAGGACCCAATTTTGGTGGCTTCGAACCCCCTTATGCCTAAGGGGACCTCTAATTCTATAAAGAGTAATAAGGCTCCTCTTGTTTTAGGCATATAGTAGAAACTCTTTAAAAAGGGGCCTTTAGATAAATTGTCAAAAAGTGGTGGGAAGACTGATCAGGAGAAAGTGAAGATAATAGGTGAAATTTTGGTTGAGAGTGGGTCTATGAAACCCATTGATTCTCATTTCTCCCACCCCCATAAATTATTGTGTTTTCATGGAATGTAAGGGGGTTGAACAACATCCCCAACAAAAAGGTTATTTGTAGATTAATTGAGTCTCAGTATCCTTATATGGTCTTTATTCAGGAAACCAAAATTTCATTGGATGGATTGGCTAATTGTACTACATGTATCTATCCCTAGGGCTCTTGGTAGTGGGTGGGTGACTTGAATAGTTCAGGAGGGGTGACTTGCTTCTGGGACCCAAGGAAAGTCTCCCTAGTATGGTGGATCTCTAGTCGGTCCTCCATGTCTTTGATTGCCACTAGCTTTGAGAATGGAGAAAGGTTCCTTTTATCCAATATTTATGCTCCTATAGACTTTGTAGTTAAATCCTAGTTATGGACTCATATTAGATTCATCTAGTCTCTAGACCCTTTTCTACCATGGATTATGGCAGGAGCTTTTAATGCAGTTACTAGCCTAGAGGAAAAAAGAGGTGGGCTAGCTAGGCTGGACCCATCTTCAAATTTTCTCAAAGATATGATTAGCTCATTATTTCTCATTGATGTGAAGCTAACCAATGGTTTCTTTACTTGGAATAATTGGAGCTGTGGTGGTGAGGCTATCTCAAAAAAGCTTGATAGATTTTTGGTATCCTACTATTAGATGGACAATAGGTGGATTACCAGTTCTAAAATTCTTTACTAGAGGGGATCGAACCACTAGCATGTTAAGCTTTTCATCACTTCATACAAAGTCACAAAGAATCCCTCTTTCAAATTCCATTTGATGTGGCTCAAAGACTAGTCTTTACTTGATCATATGGTGGATTGGTGGTATGAGGGGATGCATGATCATGATACAACCATGTATAATTTTAGTAAGAGGCTTCAACATGTGAATGATAGGCTTAAGACATGGAATAAATAGTGTTTCAGGTATCTACAAGTTTAGAAGATTGTTGCTCAAACCAAGCTACATAATATCACCCACTAGATTCGTGACCATAGGTTGAACTCTGAGCTAAGTAAAACTAAGTCCTCAGCTCTTAAGGATCTGGAAGAATGGGAGCTTTAGGAGAAGATTTTCTAGAAGTAGAAATCTCATATTGATTGGCTTCAAGAGGGGGATAGGAACACTACTTTTTTCCACAAGTCTATTAAGGCACGAAGGCATGGGAACTCTCTGCCCTCTCTTGTCTTAATTGATGGAACCGAGATCTTTTCTTGTGAAGATATTTCTAGGGAAGCAATCATTTACTTCTCTAACCTCTTTTCTAGGGAAGATCCTATTACTAGGCCTAAGGAGCAAGACATCCTAGATTGTATCCCTCACCTAGTCTCCATAGAGATGAATGGAACCCTCTTAAGCCCTATCTTGCTTCCAAAATTGGAGAAAATCATGTTTAATATGAAAAAAGATAAGGCCCTTGGTGCAAATAGATTTCCAATTGAGTTTTTCCAATAATTTTGGGAGATAATAAAGTATGATCTCCTAGATGTGATCCAAGAATCGTAAAGGAATAAATAGATGCTAAAGTCTTTGAATTCTACCTTCTTGACTCTCATACCTAAGAAGGAAGGGGTTAATCAGTTGGATCAACTTAGGACTATAGTGTTATGTAATGTTGTCTACAAAATTATCACCAAATTGATTGCTCAGAGGCTCAAGCCACTTCTTGGTTCTTTGATCTTTGTTGAATAGGGTGGCTTTGTCGACAGAAGACATTTTGGATGGGGTTGTGATAGCAATAGAGGTAGTCCACTCTATGGATACTTCTAAGGAGAAAGCTATGTTCATTAAACTGGACATGGCCAAAGCCTATGACCAAGTGAGTTGGTAGTTCTTACAAAAAATTATTTTGACTTTTGGATTTGCTAAGGAGTGGATTGATTGGATTCTCAATTGTGTGAGCTCAACCTCTTTCTCAGTTCTTATTAATGGAGAACCTTTAGATTTTTTTGGGGCTTCTCAAGGACTTTGGCAAGGAGACCCTCATCTCCCTACTTGTTCATTATCATGGCAGAGGGTCTTGGCAAGTTTTTAAAAGCTCAGGTGAGGCAGGGTCTTATCCAAGGTTAGAGCTAAAAAAATGACCTTTCTTCATATTGTCATCTTCAATTTGTGGATGATACTATATTGATGGGTATGGCTAGAATCAATGAGATAGTGAATATCAGGAAAGCTTTGGATACCTAATTGAAAGCCTCAAGCTAGAGAATTAATGATGATAACACTTTTATTTATTTCTTTAACACTCCTCGATTTATTCAAAACAAGATTGCTAGAATTCTTAGATTCCAAATTGATTCCCTTCAGGTGATGTACCTCGGGGTCCCTTTGTTCTTGGGTGCTTAGTGGAGGGACTACTAGTAGGGGATTTTTGATAAATTTAGGAGTAAGGTTAGTCAGTGGACTCAAAAATGGTTATGTTCTGCTGGGAGAGTGGTTCTGCTAAAGATTGTGGTGCAGTCTCTCCCCATTTACAAGTTTTGTGTTCAAGTTCCCCCCTCTAATTTTGTGAGGGACTTTGATGCTTTATCCTAGCAATTCCTTTGGTCTAGTAGTCTTCTATCCTCAAAGTGAAGCTTGGTCAATTTGGATTCTATGTGTAGGCTGAAACAAATGGGTGGTCCTTGGCTTCACTTGATGGCTCTTGTTGCCATGGCCTTGGCTACCAAGTTGTACTGGTGATGGTGTAACAATCAAGATCATGATTGTGCCAAGATTCTTTCCCATAAGTACTTTCCTAGTGCAAATTTCTCTGAGGTACCATGACTTCCTTTGGTGGGTAAAGGCTCCTATATTTGGGATACACTTAAGAAGGGAGCCCAACTAGTTAAGGTAGGTCTCTTCTAGATTTGTAACAAAGGCTCAGATACTCTATTTTTTCAAGAATCTTGGGATAGTCATCCTCCCATTCTTTCTAGTTTTTCCCACCTTCTTTCCCTCTCCCATTCTTTTACTAATGCAGGTTGGCTTAAGGTGGAGCATTTTAAGATTGTCAAATGCATTAGTCAGGCTTAGGTGACTTGCTAGAAGGATTCTTAGGAGTGGTTAGTCGATGGCTCTAATAAGGATTGTGCCCTTCTCTCTAGAGTTTTGGAGAATAGGTTATGTAGCTCTCTCAAGGAGGGGGATATCTTGGCTTGGAGTCCTAGTCCAAAAGGTAAATTTGCAGTGGTTCAATGCTATGCTACTCTTGATAGGAACTTACACGGTATGGCTAAAGTGCATTAATGGAAGAAGGTTTGGAGTAGGCTTTTGTGTCCCAAATGTAACTTTTTTTTATGGTTCTGGCTCAGAAGAAATGCCTCACTTGGGAGAATCTTCACAAACAAGGTTTTCAGGGACCTTTAGTTTTCTTTCTTTGTTTGCACAATGAGGAGTGTGCTTCTCACTTGTTTTTTCTCTACCCTTTTTCAATAGAGATATGGCATAGACAGTGGAAGGCTTGGTTTCATGGTTGTATTCATGCGTCTTCTCTTATTGATTTCTAGGAAAGTTTGGGAAAACCTCCAACAAAGACTCCTTTCTTAAAAGTTGCCTGAATGGTTGGACTGGTCTTCATTCTTTGGAACCTTTGGTTGGAAAGGAATCACAATTTTTTTTGTGATTCTAAATTAGGATGCTTCCAACTATGGAAGAATATTTTTAATAAGCTCCAGGAGATGATTTATGCAAAGTGTGATATGTCTATTACTATAGATCTTGGAGATCAAGCTATTGTGAGGAATCTAAACCTGAGAGATAATAGCTAGGGATGCACTCCCAAAAAAAGACCTAGCCATTTTAAGTAGTAGGTTTCTTAGGATGGGAGGTGGTTTCCTCCCTTGATTGGGTTCTTGAAGATCAATATGGATGGGTCTTCTCGAGGGAACCCTAGTCATGTTGGTATTAGGGCTATTAGTAGAGGTAATGATGGTGGTACAGTTTTCGTCCTCTCTATTTACAAGGGTCAAAATTCTAATAATTTGATGGAGGCCCTAGAAATTAAGGTTGCTATTGAGAATGGTTGTTCTTAAGGGTGGCAAAAGATCATCTATGAGTCTAACTCTCAAATTGTTGTGGATATGTTGAATAACTAGAAGTTGGAGGATGGTAGTTGGCAACTTGCCTCTTTGGCCAGAAAAAATCTTAGCCTTTGTAGTTCCTTGGACTTTATCTCCTTTCATCACATCCATTGCAAATGGAATAGAGTGGTGGACTATTATAAAAATTAGGCTTCAAACAATGTGGATAGATGGGATATTAACAATAGGGATGAGTTACCTTCTGAGTATTGTGAGATCATTGATTAGTTGTTCCTAGAGGACAGGAGTATGTAGTGTGGTTTTGGACCTTCAACCTTTGCTCTATAATTTGGATTTGATTAAATAACTTTCTACCCTTCTTTTTTCAAAAAAAAAATCCCAATAGTTCAACCTATTGCCTTCTAACTAGAAGGATTTTACCTTTACTCTTAGAATGAAAAGCAAGCAACCAGGCCTCTAGAATGAAAAATTTTGTGGCTAAATGAGAATGCAAATTAATATAAATGTATGCAAGATTTTTCTAAGAATAAGAAAGGACAATTAATATAAATGGGTGCATTTTTAAACTATATGAGATTGATATAAGAAAAAAATAAGCTAAGAATGCAAGAGAAAATGAGTAGATATTCTAGCTTAAGTTTGATGCAAATTCAAATCAACCTCTATAATGAGGAATGGAGAGCTTCTTAAATAAAATCTAAGAGGTGATCAGCAGTCGAGATTAATTGGAATGGATGATCAAGATTGAAGAGAAGACTCAGTCATAATAGAAACTTCCTCATGAAAAGGGAGTTAATTGATTTCCTTTGAGTGATAAAATGAGTTAACTAATTTAATTTGAGTGATGAAAGGAGTTAACTGATTTAATTGCTTTTCTAATTTTAGTTCACCCAGAGTTTCCATTTATGAATTGAAGAGAAGATTTGGAGAGAATATTTAATTTAATAAAATAGAATATGAACTCATAAATGGATAAACTTTAATTAATTGAATAATTAAATTCAATAATTAAAAAGAGGAGATATCTTATTAATTCAAATGTATTTAATTATTTTGTACATTAGCTAAAAAGTAATTTTAATTTAATTAAAGCATTAACACTTATAATTAAATTAAATTAAATAATAGGTTTATTATAGCTAATTTGAGTCAATATTTAGGAATTAAATAAGTAGTATGATTAATGCAAATTGAGGTTTTTTACATTTGACACCTAGGTCAAGTAGCGATTATCAGAATTAGAATTACCTAGTAAAATAGGACTTAGGAATGATTGAATAAACCAAAATTGGTTAATATGGAAATGTGCCAATTTTGGGGTATTACATTTTTCCCCTCTTTGAATGAATGTCCGAGTAGCCCGTCCGATTTAAAGAAATCAAAACTATGATGATATGGAGACCAATTGATAAGCTTTTAAATATTATCTCCATAATAGAGCTTAATCTTAAGGAATCCAGATAGAATACCTAGATATCTAGATTAATAAGCTTTTAAAGGTTATCTCTAAAATGGAGCTTAATCTTAAGGAATCTAGATAGAACACCTAGATACCTAAATTGATAAGCTTGTAAAGATTATCTCTAGAAAAAAGCTCAACCTTTAGGAATCTAGATAGAGCACCTAGATACCTAGATTGATAAAAGAGATAACAAGACCTATCATGAGTCATAGAATCTATTGGATACAATTGTGCAATTGTGTGTTCTCTTTGATGTTACACAAATGTCATATTAGTTATAAGGTAGAGTCTACCAAGCTTAGTTGGTCAGCAAAGAAAATGATAGAGTCTACCAAGCTTAGTTGGTCAGCAAATTGAACTACAAAGTCTACTGAGTGTTCCTGGATATACTCTGTGAAAATAATTTTTATCGAGCTCACTTGGGCATTAAAGGATTCTATGACAAAAGTTAGCTTCTATTGAGCTCACAAGGTTAGTAAAGGAAAGACAGTTTTTATTGAGTTAACTTGGCCTCCAAAGGATTTTGTAGAGTTCATAGTGTTTATGGAGCTTCAATTGGTTAACACTGGAAATCATTCCCAGAGAAGTTTTTATCGAGCAAGGTCAACCAATGAAGGATTTCATTGTTTTGGAAAACAAAGCTTAATTGTTCCATGTAATGATTGTAGCTTACTGATGTGATGATTATTGATAATTGTAACTTGTAAATGAGTCAACTTGAAAATTTGTAAGTTATAAATAAAAGGTCAAGTTGTGAATTCTAAATTGTAATAAGTGAGCATGCAAGTGAGTTGATTATGTGAAGAAGAAAGTGTGAGGGAATTTTGAAGAAGGACCAAATATCCTTGAGGAGTAGCAAAGATGTATTCAATCAGAGAGGATCTAATGAAGTAGAATAGAGATCTATATCAACAAAGTTCAGTTGCATCTCATTCAGGTCACTTCATTGTTACTTTCTCACAATTGTAGCAGTGATTTCTAAATCTCTTAACAGAGTTAGGCTAACAGCCATTTTGTAAATCCTCTAACAAGGTGGACAGTTTTATTGAATTACTGAATTGTTCTAAAGTCCTCTAGCAAGGACACTCCTAGCAAGGTGATCAAATCCTCTAACAAGGTCACACCTAACACTGTGTTTTGTAACCTTTAATAGGGTTGGCTCCTAATAGGGCTCACTTCAAAAGAGTGAAAATAAGTAGCTAGTTACTTGGTGATTCTGCCCATATTGGGTTTCCATGTTAAATATGGTGTCTCTTATGTTGATTTTATTTCTTTTATGCATGCATGTTAAATCTTTGTGAATTCTTAGAGATTAGTAATAAGTTAACTTGTAGTACATCTATTGAGTTACAGCATTTTTCTATGTGGCTACCAAGTGATAGCATTAACTAGTTTTATAAGATATCTAAGGTATCTATGGATTTGTTTTTGTGGTAACTAATTCACCCCCCACCCTCTCTCAGTTACTCCATCTATATTTCCAACAACTGGTATTAGAGATTTTAGTTCTTGCAAGAAGGATTTCAAGGATCTAAGCTAAAGATTAGGATGTCTTACAAGAGGGAAATTCCAAGGCTTAATAAGGATAACTTTTCAGCATGGCAAGGTCTCATGAGACCCCATTTGGCTTCCATTGGAGATATAGAATTGAAATATCTTGATGAACAATGTGTAACCCCTTTTGGTACACTATCTATCAATGACATTGCCAAGAAGAAGACTCATAACACCATGATGATAGATATTGCATCTGCCCTAAGCTATGAAGAATTTGATGATGTTAAGGACTACAAAACTACCTTTGAAATGTGAAACAAACTAAAAGATATCTATGGAGGTGATCATAATGTGGGAAGAGCCAAAGAAAAAAATCTAAGAGGACAATTTGATCAGATGAGAATGAGAGAGGATGAAAACATTTCCAAATATGTTGAAAGAGTCAAAGTAGTCATCAGTGCAATCAAGGCTTCTAGAGGAGATATTGAGGAGGAAACTGTTGTAAGTAAAGTTCTTAGAACATTAATTTCCATTTATGCAATTAGAGTTTCTACAATTCAAGAAAGAAGATATGAAGCAAATCATAAGATAAATTTAGAGGCCATAGTAGGAAGATTGATTGCATTTGAGCTAGATAACTATGACAACTATGTTCCAGCTTCCAAGAAAATTCAATCAGCATTTGAAGCCAAGATTTCACTCAAAGAAAAAGGAAAGAAGATAAAGGATTCTCAGTCAGAAAGTGAAAAAGAATTAGAATAGAGTTTTGACAGTGATCTTGAGGTGGTTGAAGCTCTGCTTGCAAGGAAATATTCTAGAGGCAAAGGAAAATACAAAGGTAAGGTTCCTCTAATCTATTTTTCATATGAGGAAATTGGTCATATTATTGCTAGGTGCCCAAACAAGAAAAACAAGGATGAGAAGAAAGGTCACAAGTGCAATGGCAAGAAATATTTCAAATCATTCAAGGACAAAAGTAAGAAAACATGTTTCATGTCTAAGGATTCAAATGATTCTGATGATGGTGAAGATGAGATTGTTTACATTGCTGTGAAAGATGAATCTGATAATGATGAGGAAATGACACTTATCTCTCATGTGAGAAAAAATGATACATGGATCATAAATAGTGGTTGTTCACATCATATGACTAGTGACAAAATAAAGTTTGAATATTTTGAAGACTATGATGGTGGTAGTGTGAGGTTTGGTAATAATGAACCTTGTTGCATATAAGGAAGAGAAAGAATCTCATTAACCAAAGAACTTGTATGTGATAATGCCTATTGGGTTGAAGGACTAAAAAAAAATCTATTGAGTGTGGCACAACTAATCAATAATGGATTCAAAGTGGAATTCATGCATGGAAAAGCAAGACTACTAGATGACAAAGAAAAGCTAATTGGATTAGCCATATAGATAAAAGGTATCTTGTTCTATCTTGAACTTGGTGAATGTTTATGTTTTATTGCTCAATTTGAAGAAAGTTGGTTATGGCATAGAAGGTTATATCATGTGAACTTTGATAATCTGGTGAAAATAAGAAAATTCAAAAAAGTAAGAGGCATTCCTAGTATAAAAAAATCTGATGTTGGTCTATGCAAGAATTGTTAGATTGGTAAGATGGGAAAGACTAGCTTTAAAAGTAAGAACTATCAGTCTAAAGAAGTTTTAGAAATTGTGCATACTAATTTTTGTGGACCTATTGGAATTGAGAGCTATATTGGAGAAAAGTTCTTCATTATTTTTGTTGATGATTACTCTAGAATGATGACTGTCATGTATCTAAGAGAGAAATTAGAAGCATTTGAAAATTTCAAATGGTATTTGGCCAGAGTAGAGAAGGAAATAGGAAAAATACTAAAATTCTTGAGGTCAGACAGAGATGGTGAATTCATCTCCCATGAGTTCAATAACTTTTGCATTGAAAGGGGAATCAAAAGATAGGTATCAGCCCCTAGAACTCTCAAGAAAAATGGAATAGCTAAAAGGAGGAATAGATATATCATGGATTTTGCAAGAACTCTAATGATTGAAAAAAACATTGCTATCAAATACTGGAAGGAAGCTATTAGCACTACATTTCATACCTTAAACTAGGTACAGCTAAAGAAGGATTCATTCAAAACCCCCTATGAGTTATGGTATGGCTATAAACCCAATGTAAGTTACCTAAAAGTATTTGAAAGAAAATGTTACATTTTGAAAGAATCTAGAAAAGGTAAATTTGATGTGAAAGGTGATGAAGGAATATTTTTGGTTTATTCTTGCAAGAGTAAGTCATATAGATGTTTGAATTTGTCTACTCACAAAGTCATAGAAAGTGCACATGTGAAAGTTGATGAGTTTGCAAAAAGGATTGAAGAAGAAAGAAAAAAGGAACTAGAAGATTATAGGAGATCTATTTTTATTGAACCTGATATAGTGCTAGATACATCTATCAATTAGGAAACTTCCACTCCTGAATCTTCAGTCACTAAGTTGCAAGAAGTTCAAACTGAGCTACAAGATCCTAAGTCACATTTAGATGCTACTGATCCAATGCCTACCGAGTCTAAAGGACCTGAGCAGTAGACAGAGCAGCCAGAGCTAGAAGTTGAAACTCAAAATGAAAATAGTGAAACTTAGTCAAAAGGCAAGGAACTTATATTAGCCAAGTATTTCAGGAGACATCATGCACTAGATTAGATTATTGGAGACAAATTTGAAGGTACTATGACAAGAAGTAAGCTAAAAGGCACTTGTTTACTTATTAATTTTGAACCTAGAAGTGTCAAAGATGTATTATAAAATGAAAGTTGGATTGAGGTTATGAATGAAGAGATAGAGAAAATAGAGAAGAACAAAACATGGACTCTTGTACCTAGGCTTAAAGATAAAAATTTGATTGGAACTAAGTGGGCATTCAGAAATAAGTTGAATGAAGATGGTAAGGTGTCAAGGAACAAAGCTAGATTGGTATGTAAAGACTACTCTCAAGAAGAAGGAATAGAATATGGAGAGAATTTTTCTCTTGTTGCAAGATTTGAAGGTGTTAGGACCTTACTTGCATATGCTACATATAAAGGATTTAAGGTATATTAGATGGATGTCAAATCAGCATTTCTCAATGGTATACTAGATGAAGAAGTCTACATTGAGAAACCTGAAGGTTTTGTTGATCCAAAAAAGAAGGACATGGTCTACAAATTACACAAAGCATTGTATGGTCTAAAACAAGCCCCTAGAGCATGGTATGAAAGATTGCATAACTATCTTATTCAAATTGGTTTTCAAAGAACTAATGATAAGAGTAGCTTGTATATCAAGGAAGGACCAAATAACAAGATTTTTTTGGTAGAAATATTTGTGGATGACACTTTGTTTATAGGAAATGATGATCTATGCAAAAAAAACTCAGAGAAAATGAACAAGGAATTTGAGATGTCAATGTTTGGTGAGATTAAATTATTTTTTAGTCTTCAAATTTAGTAGAGTAAGAATGGTATCTACATTACTCAGTCTAAATACATAAAGGAGATACTCAAAAAGTTTGCAATGGAAGATTGTAAACCAGTTGGAACTCCTATGTGCACTAGACTAAAGCTTATCAAGGATGATGAATCAAAAGAGGTAGATCAGACACTACATAGATCAATGATTGGAAAGTTGCAATATGTAGTCCATACAAGGCCAGATATTGCACTTGCAGTTGGTATTGTAGTAAGATTTTCAGCAAAACCAATAGAAAATTACATGATGGCAATCAAAAGGATCATGAGATACTTGAAAGGCATTGAAGATTATGGATTGTGGTACAAATTTGGAGGTAATCTAGATTTGGAAGTGTTTACTAATGTAGATTGGGCAGGAAACATTGATGATAGAAAAAGTACAAGTGGAGGAGCATTCTTTCTTGGAAAGAGGTTGGTTTCTTGGACAATTAAAAAGGAAAATTGCACATCCCAATCTACAACAAAAGTAGAGTATGTTGCAATAGTAGTAAACTGTTCTAATATTGTTTGGTTTAAATAGTTATTGGAAGGCATGAAGATGGAAATCAAAGAACCATTTGTTATGTTTTGTGAAAATACAAGTGCAATCAACATATCTAAAAATCTAGTGATGCATTAAAAATAAAGCACATTGCAATAAAATATCATTTTGTAAGAGAATTGGTGTAGGATAAGGAGATTAGATTGGAATATGTCCATACAAAAGAATAAATTGCTAACATATTCACCAAGTCATTACCTAAAGATGCATTCTTGTATCTAAGAGGTAAGTTAGGGGTCATTCCCCTATCTAAGGCTTACTAAAATGAGGATTTAGTGATGCATCAATAGGAACCAAGTTGAAGAGCTATCAGTTGATGCAGCATAGTCATGGAAACATTGCATATGAATCAATACTCAAGGTACATTGTTACTCATTTGGTTTGTGTTTTTTTTGGCATGTGTTGTCAAAGCGGGAGAGTATATTGCCATATCCTTTAAAATTTGAATTTGATTGTGGAGAGTTTGTTATTTGAAAAGAAGCTATGTAATTCCTTCATAGAGGGAGATTACTGTATTTAAGAAGCTTGTGGCGTGAAATCTAAGAGGGAGAAATGTTCTATCAAAAAAAAAAAAGACTTGTTCTCAAATTTCATTGTGCTATGACATGTTGTGTTGCCATCAATGCCAAAGAGGGATATTTTGGATACAATTGTGCAATTGTGTATTTTCTTTGATGTTACACAAATGTCATATCAGTTATAAGATAGTGTCTACTGAGCTCAGTTGGTCAGTAAAGAAAAAGATAGAGTCTACTAAGCTAATTTGGTCAACAAAGTGAGTTACAGAGTCTACTAAGTGTTCCTAAATATACTCCATGGAAACAATTTTTATCGAGCTCACTCGAGCATCGAAGGATTCTATGACAAAAGTTAGTTTCTATCGAGCTTACAAGGTCAGCAAAGGAAAGACAGTGTTTACCAAGTTAACTCGATCTCCAAAAGATTTTGTAGAGTTCGTAGTGTTTACCAAGCTTTAGTTGGTTAACACTAGAAATCATTCCTGGAGAAGTGTTTATCGAGCAAGGTCAGCCAATGAATGATTCCATTGCTTTGGGAAATAAAGCTTAATTGTTTCATGTATGATTGTAGCCAATTGATGTGATGATTATTGATAATTGTAACTTGTAATGAGCTAACTTGACAATTTGTAAGGTATAAATAAAAGGTCAAGTTGTGAATTCTAAATTGTAATGAGTGAGCATGCAAGTGACTTGATTGTGTTAAGAAGAAAGTGTGAGGAAATTTTGAAGAAGGATTAGATATCCTTGAGGAGGACCAAAGGTGTATTCGATTAGAGAGGATCTAGTGAAGTAGACCAAAGATCTGTATCAACAAAGTTCAGTTGTATCTCATTCAAGTCACTTCATTATTTCTTTCTCACAATTGTAGCAGTGATTCTTAAATCTCTTAACATAGTTGATCTAATAGCCACTTTGTAAATCCTTTAACAAGGTGGACAATTCTATTGAATTGTTCTAAAGTCCTCTAGCAAGGCCACTCCTAGTAGGCTGATCAAATCCTCTAACAAGGTTACACCTAACAATGTATTTTGTAACCTTTAACAGGGTTGGCTCCTAACAGGGCTCACTTCAAAAGAGTGAAAATCAGTAGCTAGTTACTTGGTGGTTTTTTCTATATTGGGTTTCCACGTTAAATATGGTGTCTCTTGTGTTGATGTTATTTCTTTTATGCATGCATGTTAAATCTTTGTGAATGCTTAAAGATCAGTAATAAGTTAACTTGCAATACATCTACCAAGTTATATAGCATTTTTTGTGTGGCTACTAAGTGACAGCAGTAACTAGTTTTATAAGACATCTAAGGGATCTGTGGATTTTTTTTTGTGGTAACTGATTCCCCCCTTGCCCCGCCCTCCCCCCCACCCCTCTCAATTACTCCATCTATATTTCCAACAAGAATCATCCCTAGAATGAGGCTTGATCCTCAGGAGTTAGGGTTTAGACTATCCTAATACCTATCCATCAAACTTTGACAAGAACTATTATAAGATTGATTAGTTGATCAAAAGATAAGATAGATGAAAAATGATGTTAGGTAGAGGGTACAAGATGCCCCAAGTGATGAGATGCCCAAGTGATGAGGACATAAGATTCAGATTGAGTTGAAATTCAAATCCAATAATGGAATCATCCTACCCCCTCAGGAGTGAAATTGAAATATGACACACCAAAAATATGATGTAGAATAATATATTAAGAGATACATAAGAAATGTGAGTTTCAAAAGAATATAGAAGAGATTAGAATGATCAAAAGAAAATTTGGAGTCAATTCAAAGTGATTGTGAGGTCCAAAGGACCAAGTTTGACCAAAGTTGACCTTACTTGACTTTTCCAAAAATGTTGGAAATTTTGAAGAAAAATGTGATTTGAAAAGATTCCAAGGTTCATAAAGTATTAGCAAAATTGGATTATACAAGCATTCGATCATGTCAGTCCCAAAATTTTAAAATGTAAATTTGAGTTATTTAAGCGTGTCAAATTTTGAATTTGACCTAAAAATGGATTCAAAGAAGAAAAATTAGCTAGGGGGTCATGAATCGATCATTTTTGTAATCATGAAGAAATGTGATACTTTGAAGAAGTCAAGAATTCGTCATCATAAAGGATGCAAGTAGATCTACAATCGAATCATCTACTTATGCAATGCAATCCTATGCTAGATGCAACCTTAAACTAGATGCAAGCCTAGGTCTGATTACCAAGCTTTGATAATTATCATCACTAAGCATGTAGCAAATCCCAAATGTCATACAATCAACACTAACATTGCAATCATAGGAATATGAATAGGACATTTGTTCTAGTTTTGTCAGGATTAAATGTAAGCATTCAAGGCACAAGAAGCTAGAATGACTAGAACATTTATCCCTTTTAATGTAGCAAGTTAACATAAGCATCAAAGCATAAATGCTAGGATGACCAGAATGTTTAATGCATGTAGACACACTAGAGACATGAGAGATCCTTCTTATGCTAAGTAATCAGTAAGTATTATGTTTGCAATGACCCTTGCATGCATAACCTGAGACAAAAATGTGTTAGATATACTCACAGTGACCCATACATTTACTTAGTAGGATGAGTATTAGTAGTTACTATAGAATAGAGAATTCATTCAAACAAGTAAGGAGAAAAACCAACCTCATTGATTTATACATATAAAATGAGTTGAGGTACACACAGTCATCCAATACAAGATAGAGGCTCTTATAGTGGGTACCCCTTTTATGTGGATGTTTTAGATCATTAGAACTAAGCCACAAATAGAAAGCAAAGAAAAGATCATGCCCCTAGTCCTCACTTCTCTAGTCAAAAGAAACATCATCAAGTTTCTCAAAAAGACATGATAAAGTGAAAAGAAAACAAAAAAAAAGCTTAGCATATTTTAAGTTCATTTTTTGTATTACAAGATTGATCTTAAGTGTCGATTTCTAGAACATGGATTAAAGAACTCTCTTTATTAGGTTGACAACTATAGATAGATACAGTTAGAACAATTGGTGACTAAAGTCAAAGAGGAATCTTTAGTAAGAAGAACCTTAGTGGGAAACTGGGTGACAGTAGATAGACACAACTAGGGCAATTGGTAACTGATGCAAGAAATGTTCCATGAAAGGAATCTCTAAGTGACACTAGTGATAGTAGGTAGATGCAGTTAGAACAACTGGTGACTATTGCAAGAGATGTTCCATGAAAGGAATCTCTAAGTGACACTAGTGATAGTAGGTAGACACAATTAGAACAACTGGTGACTTTTACAAGAGATGTTCCATGAAAGGAATCTCTAACACACACTAATGACAATAGGCAGATGTAGTTAGAACAACTGGTGACTATCACAAGAGATGTTTTGTGAAAGGAATCTCTAAGTGACACTAGCAATAGTAGGCAGATGCAATTAGAACAACTAGTTACTATCATGAGAGATGTTCTGTGAAAGGAATATCTAAAAGTGACACTAGTGATAGTAGGTAGATGTAGTTAGAACAACTAGTGACTAACGCTTAAGAGATTATCCATAAGAGGAATCTCAAAAAGTGACACTAGGGATATTAGGTAGACACAATTAGAATAACTGGTGACTATCACGAGAGATTCCTATGACACTGTAGGTTGTTGCCCCTGAGTAATGATAAGATTTAATCCATGGATACATGAGTGAAAGAAGCAAAGAAAAATAGGAAAATAACTCTACATAAGACAAAAGATATGCTACAAGATATAGCACTTTAAAGAAGAGGTGCATGTTTACCAATTTTTCACCTTCTTGGCAGAGATTCTATTTTTTCTACCACGATGTCTGTTTCCAACTTTCCTTCAATAGCACTTTTTTTTTTAATTTTTCTCTTTTTGATTTTTTTTGTACTTTTGAGTTTTTCAAATTTTTTTGGTATTACCAAAGTGCTTATTGCTAGGTTTTCATCAAGGTAATGATTTTTTTAAGGACTTTTTGCAATTTTTATATTTTTCAAGACATTTAGATATATACAGAGAGCTTTTAAAACTAGATCAGTTGTAGAACTACTTCAGGTGAAGAATGTCAATGGGCTCTTTGAGCACCTCTCCCTTGGCTGTAGAAAGTTGGTAAGCATTGTCTCACCTATTTCAGTAATGTATAATGAATACTAATCTAATAATGAAAGAATTAACACAACTAAATAGTTAACACTTAAGATAGGACCAAGGTTATCACTACAAAAGGAAGAAAACCAAGAATGGTAGGATTCTTATGGTATACCCATGATGAAGTGGATATGTCCCTAATGGATGGAGATGTGTGCTCATGGTGTGCTCAAGCTTCTAAAAGATGGGGGTTTTTACCAAGTATATGTATGGATGATGGTTTTAACAATGGGGGTATAGAGGGATCTCAGCATTATGATGGTATTTTGGTAGTTTTTAAGCTCTCAAAATAACATTATAACTTTGCATGAAAAGTGGTTGATATTTGTGAAGGGAGAGAGTTTCATTTATAGGCCAAGGGGTAGAGAGATGGATGGTCAAGATGCAAGGATGGATTTGTGGTGAGGGAGGGCTAGTATACATTCAAAGGAGAGTACATAGATTGTGCTTCTTTGGAGCCAATAGGAGAGTGACACTTGTCACAAGGAGGATGAGTGTGAGAGGATAGGATAAGGGTTGGTCAAAAGAGTAATGAGCAAAGTTGAGCATGTAAGAGGCACTAATGACATGTAAGAGCCATAAATGTTAGAGGGTGAGGGTGAGGATGAGTTTTTTTACTTTAGCTTGGGTTAGCAAGTCTTAACCCTTGCTTAAATTTTTCCACATGTTTAGGAGGGGGAATTAGGATTATCTTAGAAAGGGGGTTAGGGTTTAAGTGGTTTAGCTTTGATGGGATGGGTTAGTTAAGTGGCTAAGTGAGGTTAGTATGGGTGGATGGGTTGGATTAGGGATAAAGGTAGGTTTTAGGAATGTTTTTATGGGTTTGGATATTTTATTAAATGATTTATTTAATAAAATGTGGATATGGGATTAAATTAAATAGATTTGAAGATTTATTTAATTTAATAGAGGAATAGGGATTTAATTGATAAATTGATTATGGATTATCATTTGATTTTATTAATTGGACTATAGTTTAATTTAATTAATTAATTAACTAGGGGATGATGATTAATTAATTAAATAATAAATATTTAATGAATAATGCCACAAGAGATGACTAAATATGATTACCTAGTGATGTAATCAGATTTAGGTTTCTACAAGCACTAGATCCAAACATTGTAGTGACTGTGTAGGGACTAAGATAGTTAGGTTTGAGCTTATCCTTTTGTACCCTTTGTTTTTGATTCTTAAAGTTTTCTCTCAGAATGAGATCACCCAATTGGAATTCAGGTGGCTTAACTTTCTTATTGTAACTTCTGGGACATACTGCTAGTAAGCTCAAAGATGATCACATGCCACTTGTCGACATTCATCTAACAATACTAGCTCTTGAAGCTGAGATATTCTGTAGTCATTGTCAATAATGAGGCCCTTCATGGAGATTCTCAAAGTAGGAATCTCAACCTCAATTAGAAGAACAACATCCACTCCATAGACTAAAGCAAAGGGTGTTGTACTTTTTGGAGTTCTAATGCTCATTCTATATGCCCATAAAGTTGGATTAATCTGAAAATGCCAATCCCTTCTAGATTTTCTAACTATGTGATGCAAGATCTTAAGGATCACCTTGTTGGATACCTCTACTTAACCATTACCCTAAGGATAATATATAGAAGACCAGCATTGCATAATTCTAAACTTTTTGCATAACTCCTTAAGATCCTTATTTTTAAACTATCTTCCATTGTCAATAGTAATAAAGGAAGGTACACAATACCTACATATGATGTAATTTGTGATGAATAGAGCTGCAATTTTTCCATTTGCTATAGAGAAAGGTACTACCTCTACCCACTTAGTGAAGTAGTCTATAGCTATAATAATGAACTTGTGTCTATTTGAAGAAGATGGGTAAATCTAACCCACAATATCAAAGGCCCATTATTGGAATGGCCACAACATGATAGATGGAAGTAGCTCCCTAGCTGGAGCATCAATTAGATTCCCATGAAGTTGGCATTGTTTATGGGACTTGGCATATTTGATTTTCTCTTGCTCCATATTTAGCCAATAGCAACTAGCTCTAATAAGTTTAGTAGCTAGTGTCAAGCCATTAGAGTAAGATCCACAAATGCCCTCATGGACATCGATTAACATGTGTTTGGACTCATCGAGTTCCAAACACCTAAGGAGTGTTCCATTAAGACCTCTCCTAAACAAGTTGTCAAATATAATGACATATCGTGAAGCATTGTTTATAAGGTGACATTTTTCATTCAGATTTAGACCATTCAGAATGGTTTGGTCATGCAAGTAAGAGTATATGTGGTGGTAGTGAGATGAATCATGTCTTACAATAGAACAGATTATCCTAGATTTGGGAGAGTTATAGCAAGGTAGAGTAATGTTTCCACTAGGAACTCATGTCAAAGATCATTTTCTATCATCTATAACAAGGAAGAAAGAGTAGTCATGGCATCAGCCACTTTTCCCAAGGAATTTTTTGAAAAGTAATATGAGCAAAGTATTTCTTCATGTCATCTACCATTCATTTATACAAGATTAACTTCTCACCCTTTTTCTAATATATGTCATTGACCAAATTGATTATGAGCTATGAATCACCAAAGATATTTAATTGATCTACTCTCCATTCAATTGCCATCTTCATGCCATTAATGAGAGCTTCATATTCTATGATGTTGTTCGTACAAGGAAACAAAATATTGTATTCTTTACGCATTGAATACTTCTAAGGTGTTATGAATAGTAGTTTAGCTCTAGATCCCTATTGTGTGAAAGAATTTTCAAAGAACTATTGAAGTTGATGAATGATCAACCCCACAACTCCCAAGAATCACCTACATGAAAACATCTGTTACAGAAGAGAGGCAAAAAGTTATGGAGGTAGGAATTGCCAGATCCATAAATGAAACATTCTTGATGAGCAAAAAATAGATTGCTATAATAAAAAGTGAATTCTTAAGTTAATATTTACAATGAGAGATCATCCTTATAAAAGAGATTGAAACCCTAAAAAAGGTCTAACCTAGATTGCATCAAAATAATTAATAAAACAATTAATTATTAGATGCCTAAAGTTTATCTTAAGAAACTAGAGTTAATTAGGAAATATCTAATTACTCTAACACCCCCCCTTAAGATAAACTTAGGGAGTAGCTAAAAACCTAGAAACTACTACTAAAAGTAGAAACGGGTCCTAGCAAACAAAGCTTGATGAGTTACTCAAGTACAACCAAATTTTTGTAAAGAGGAGAAATAGAGAAAACCACATGGGAAAAAATCTACTCCAAAAAGAGATGGAAAACAAGCTGAAAGAAACTAGTGAAGGACTGAAGAAACCTTCAAACTAGGGAATGTCCCAGAAGATAGGAACAAAGATGATCATGTAGAATACCACTGAAGCATGTAGAAGCTGCAAAACTCTATCAAAAGTAACTATTGATCTGAAGAACCTCCACTGCTAATCTAAAGTTTAGCTGAGCAACTAGAGTTAATTAGAAAATATCTAATTACTCTAACAAGAACATCACCCAAGTTTGGTGTGTAAGCATTAGAATTAATTTATAAGGAAAGTCAATGTGCAGTGGAAGAAGACTCTACATTAATGCCTCTAGTAACGGATCAGCAATTGTTTTTCCTTTGATAGCCTTATGTTCAACATACTAAATATCAAATTTTCTTAAGATCATGACCCACTTAGCTAGCCTCCTTGTTAGAGATGCTTTGTTGAGTAAGTACTTCAGTGCATCAATTTTAGCAACTAGTCAGGTAGTATGAGCAAGCATGTAGTGTCTCAACTATTGAGAAGTAAAGACAACTGCCAAGCAAGCCTTCTCAATGATACTATAATTCATTTCATAAGAAATTAGCATGCAACTCAGATAGTAGATAGCTCTTTCATTATTACCATTGTCTTCTTGTGCTAGCAAGATACCCAAAGATGATTTTGTTACTAAAATGTACAAAATAAGAGGCTTCCCATGAATAGGAGGCATCAAGATTGGTGGATGAATAAGGTATTCTTTATCTATGTTAAACTCTATTTGCAACCTTGGCTCCAGTTATATTTCACACCTTTATGCAGAGTTTTGGTAAAAGGTTGCAACCTATCTACTAACTATGAGATGAATCTATGAATGGATTGAAGTCTTCCTTGTAAGCCTCTCATTTAACTAATATTATGAGGTGGAGGCATATCCATGATTGCTTGAACTTTCTCTGGATCAACCTTGATTCCTATTGCAGACATGATGTAGCCAAGTAATTTCCCAAATGTTACACCAAATGTACATTTCTTGGGATTGAGTCTTAGACTAAATTTCTACACGCAATCTAGGATAGGTCCCAAATCTTGAAGGTGAGTGTGGAATTTTGTGCTCTTAACTAGATTATCATCGACATAGTCTTCCATTATTTTATGCATCATGTCATGAAAAATTGTATTAACTACCTTCTAATATGTAGCACCAACATTTTTCAATCCAAATGGCATCACATTCTAATAGAAAGTTCCCCATGCACAAGTGGAGGTAGTCTTTTCCTAACCTTCTGGTACAATTTTGATCTAATTATAACCATAAAATCCATCCATGAGCAAGTACATTTCATATCTTGTTGTCATGTCCACTATCATATCAATGTTAGGTAGTGAAAAATTATTCTTCTAACATGCTAAGTTTAGATCTCAAAAATTTGTATAGACTTTGATAGATTTGTCATGCTTGGAAACTGGAACAATGTTTAATAGTCATTCAGTGTAATCAATACTGTGGATGAAACTAGCTTTCAAAAGCTTCTCTAGTTCAGCTTTGACAAGCAATACAACATGAGGATGCATTTTCCTAAGTTTTTGTTTGACTTGTTTAACCCCTGGTGTGATAGACAAGTGATGCATAATGAGATCAAGATCTAATCTTGGCATGTCGAAGTATGTCCACATAAAGTTTATCTTTCTCTGTTGGAAGAAAGTAATGAAGTCCTCTTTTTCTTCTAGAGATAGTGACTATGCAATATGTATCATGTGAGATTTTTCCTTTGTTACCAAGTTGATCAACTACATTGGTTCTATCAACATTGATGATCTTTCCTATAAATAACTAGGAAGTGCATCAAATATCTCATCCACGAGCACCTCAGAGAGGTTTTCACCCTTGGATATGTCTTTTATTTTTACTTTTTTAGGTTTTGATATTGCCACAATGTGATTTTCACCATTGGACCTTTTATTTCTTTTCTTTTTTATTGTATGACTGAGATATTTGATGTCATCTTTAGTCACGTTGGTACTTTGTTCACTAGTGGAAGATGTTACTGGTTTGACAACATTTAAGTAGCAGGTAAGAGCATAGTCATTCTAGAATGTAGGGACTTCACTAGATGCATTGGAAATCTAGTTTATGGGCTCAAGATAGGTGAGTGAAAGAGATGTGACAGGTTCAATTGCATTCATGGTATAACCATTAAATGCTTGAACAAGCAATTTGAGACATAGAGCAGCTTCATCCATAAGTGTATTCGAATATCTCTAAGTTTTAACATCATTAATGGAAGACTAAATGACACCAGTTGGATAAGACTCATCTAAACTAACCCTAGACACTTCACCTACTTTGAGGAGGTTTTCATAGACATGAACTTGATCTATATATTTATCTATAGTTGCTTCTGAGAGAAGTCAAATTCATATTCCCAAGAATCTGTGCTACATGGTGGCAGACTATAAAATTCCCCAACAGTGATAGGGAAAACTCTCCTTCATCATCTAGATTTTTACAAAAATACTCAATGTGTAAAGCATGACTAGACTCTCCTTGTTCTTGTTGGGTATGATGTGAATCAGTAGTATCATCAGAACAAACACTATCACCATCCATGGTGCTGACACATGGTACAAAATCATCAAGTTTGTTAAAGAATTTATCAAGATCATTAGGAATGGTATAAGGATAAGGATCCTCATCATCAAAATTGTCTTCAAGGTCATTAGACTTAGCTTGTGACTCATTTTTAGATGAATTTTTAGGTTCAAGTACAAATTTGTTGATCCTTAGATGAAAGGGAATCTTCTTGAAGCCTAGACCAGATGTATGTTGGTTCCTCCTAGCTATCACTTTGATAGGGTCAATTTGACCATTTTTATTGAACCTAATAGGACCAATTCCCTTGTAATCAAAGAATTTCATGATTTTAAGACCTAGACCATACTTTTCAGGAGTATTTTCATGAGACTATTCTGTGAGGTCAACTAGAGTTTCCTCTTTGTAGATCCATGTAGCAATAGCTTTGTTTTCACTTTCCTCCTCAAGAGAGATGGTAGCTTTGACAAACATACCATTATAACTAGTTTGAGGTTTCAACACAAAAGGTCTCTTCACTTCAGATGGTCTCCCATAATGATGGGGAGATTCAAGAAGAGATGTCAAAGATAGAATGGGTTCTATGTGATATTCACCCATTCCAGTTTCTTTCAACTTTAGTGACTACTCAATTTGCTTCAACTTATTATCCTAATAATCTAGACTCTCTATTAGTAGGTATGAAGTTTGCAGTAGATTTTAGCATGTTACAGGTATAGCTAGTACTTGTAGGTATAGTGACTTCAGAGCCATGAAATGGGAACTTTGCGCATTGATGATAAGTGGAAGGTACAACCTGCATCTCATGTATCCATGGTCTTCCTAGTAGAATATTGTAAGCTAAGGGAATGTCCAAGACTTGACAATTGACATCCCTTTTGATAGGACCAACCTAAAGAGGTAACACAAAAGGACCCAAAGATTTGTGCTTGAGTTCATCATACGCTTTGATAATTATCCTATGATGAGGGTCAATGAACTCTTCAAAGTATTCTAATTGTCTAAGTAGAGTAGTAGAGACAATATTTAAACTAGCTCATTGTCAATAAGCACAAGTTGTACATGTTTTTGATGTATCATGACCTCAATGTGTAGAGGTTGATTATGTGGATGATTTAGTGAATTTTCATCCTCCTCATAGAAGGACATGTAGTAAGGTGAAGTCTGATGACCTACCATAGATTGGAACCTCTCAATATCAAGATCTTGAGGAACATTTGCCTTAGTGAGGGCTTTGTCAAGAATTTTCCTATGATTAGGTGATATTTTAAGTAGTTCAAAGATTGTGATTTGAGTTTTTGTTCATTGTCACTGATTTAGGATATTGTATCTAGTAGTCATAAGTTTTGTTCCTTTTCTAGATGGACTAGCAAGAGGTTTGTCTTTTTGTTATTATATCTCAGGAGTAGAAGGCACAAGGCCTTTAAGTATAAGATTGCATGAGAATGTGTAACAGTGTTAGTACAAGTTTTTTATGACTTGTTGTCAAATGTGTGGGAAGTAGGACCCCTTAAGACAAATGGTGTCTTAGGTTTAGTTTTGTCTTGTTTACCCTTGATGGTGATAATGTCACAATACTCAACACCTACTGGTTCAACCATGTGGACTATCTCATCATCATCATTAGAGTATGGATAGTCAACCTTGTTGTTAGGTTTCAATTTCAATTTTTATCCTTTTTCATATTAAGGAAATGGCTCCTTGAAAGCCTTGTGATCTAAGTTCATGTTATGTCCAACCACAACAATGTCACCATCATCGATTAGGTCTTGGATTTTGTGATACAAGTTGATATAGTTGCTTGTTTTATGACCTTTGTTTTGGTGGTATACACAAAATGAAGTCTCATTCCACCATGGTGGTTGTGGTTGTGAATCATAAGGATGACAATTGTCCAATGGAGAAGTGATTTTTTTTTGTAACAAGGTCTTGTAAACCACATCCAAAAGTTCACCAAGAGGTGTAAAATCTTGTTTAGGGCATGTAGCCCATGAGTTCCTCAGTTTGTTTCTAGACACCTTATTGTTAGAAGGAGGTCTCTCAACATTCTTGGATCCTTTGAGATTATCTATAAGATTGAACACTGCATTGGCAGGTTTAGGAGTAATGTTGTCAACAACTCCATCATGCACAACTTCTCAATTTTTGTTCACATATTTGGACTTGTCCTTATTAGATGTTGACACTTATTTAGTGTCCTTTTCAAGAGTTATCTCACCCTTTTTGACCATGAATTCTTCTATCTAGATAGCTTGTGTGACCATTTCTTCAAAGGTATGTGGACCTTGAAGTTGAACTCTATACCCAAAATCAAGTAGGAGATTATCCATAAAGATGTCAAGTTTCTCCATTTCTGGGATTTTACATGAGTATTTGGTGTAAAGTTGTCTCCATCTCTAAAGGAATGTGAGGAAAGGTTTTCCAACTCTTTGTTTAAGGTTTCACAAATCTCAAATGTTAAACAGGTGTTGAATATTGTGAGAGTAATGTTGGACAAACAAGTTAGCAATCTCATTGAATGTTTTGATACCAATAGGCAAGTGTGCAAACCACTCCATAGTCTGACCACCTAGACTTCTTGGGAATAGATACATGAGATATTTCTGATTATGCATAAATTCCATGGACAAGGCACCAAATTCCTATAAATGATCTTGGGGATTGGTAGTTCTAAAGTATTTATCATACTTAGGTAACTCGACTCCTCTTAGAAAAGGAGGCATGTCTATACTCTTATTAAAAGGAAATAGAAAAAGAGCATCTAAGGTGTATGTTTTTGTAGGTTTTTCTTTATTATGCATCATTTGAGCTAACTAGTCTTGCGTAATTTTTAGTTTCTTTTGCAATTTGAAAGTTTTAGTTTCCTCTTCAGGTGTAATGATAGTTTTAATGTTAAAGTGATGAGGCATCTTGGCTCCCTCTTGGACAAGTTTGAGAAAGTATTTCTCTTTCTCTTTGTTAAGCAATACTTCCATGACCTTTTGGAAGTTTTTATCCTTATGACAATTCTTGATATGATCAAGGATTATTTCTACCTCTTCTTCATTCTCATCATTAAAGATAGGTTCCTTATGTCATTCATTCCAATGTTGATCTTGGTCTCTAACTCATTCTCCATGTTCAATTTCTTGATCAACCATTGTAGGAATGTGATGTAAGTTTTAATGTGTTTTGGTTTAAAAGGTTGTCTGAAAAAAATTTCAAATATATTGTTTGGAGACGTATGACCTTTGCTAGTTTTAGGATCCTCTTGATACAAGGGGTTCCTAGTTTGTTGCAAGTTTATAGAGAACATTCTCTAAACATGAGATGATCTGACAGGTGAGGGAGTTCGTGAAGATTCCTCACTAAATGGACTAGAGATAGACTGTGTATGAACTAAAAAGTAACCTCTATAGTGATTATGACTCCTAACTTTACCTCGTCTAGGTCTAAGAGGATAAAATACATTTTTGCTTCTTGTTGGCATAGTCATAGACAAGAACAAAAAGAGAAAGCTTAAATAAGGACCACACTAGAACGTAGTCTCAAAAAAGAAAGATAAGTGTACTATATACTAAGGTACAAGTTATCGAAGTAGTGGCTAGAATAGCCAAAGATTATGACTATCATGACACAAAGTATGACAAGCACAAGAGACTAAGGACAAAATAAACAAGAGATAAGACTAGTTTATGTATAGGTCACAAGTCATTAGCTAAGTAAGAAGCCACTATTTGACACTATTTTTAGACAAAGAGGAGGTACAATTTTGCAAATAATAGACCATATTTAGAGTGCAAGTAGCTCTAACAAAAAAATTTGATAGTTCACAAGAAAAATTCCACATGAAGATTGCAAAAAGACATAGAGAGCCAAGCAAAGATTCAGAATAGCAAGTTTTGCAAAGATTTCTTGTGCAAGGACCTATGTAGATCCACATGAGGATGTGCTACACTAATAGCAATACAAGATTCTGAAAACATGAAAAATTTGCAAAATCTTGCATGGAGATTCTTACAGGACCACACGAAAACCAGGATAGGATTGCATGAAGAAATACTGAACAAAAAATTCTTGTGTGAAATTTTGGAAAATTGGGTGCAATAATAAGGACCAGACTGTGATATTTCTATCAAGATTTAACTGTGTTATTTTCAAGTCAAACTCATTGACCCATGTTTCAAACACAAAAAGGGACTAGACTGACAAATGAGACTAAATTTTGAAGAGATTTTGCAAGTTTTAGACAATTTTGGATAGATTGTTGGTTGTTTTGACAAATTTTAGACAAGTAGTAAGACCATTTTCAAGTTTTGGATAGCATTTTGGTTGTTTTAAACAAGATGGTTTTCAAATAAATATGAGAAGCAAGCAGTAGTTTCAAACAACCCAACTGAGGACAAAGCAACTCAAAGGGGTGGGGGAGTCTTGACCTTTATTTTGTTTGATAGGTTTGGAAAATGTTCAAAAATTCAATAACAAACATGCTTTATCCCTAAAATAAAAATTGGTAGAGAAGGCAAAACCTTTGTCCAACAACTTAAGTGCATGTCTTCACCTCACATAGCTACGTCATCCCACTAGAGAGAACCCATGTTTTTCGTGTATTCCAAGGGCTCAATAACATATACACTGAATGAACACCCTTGTGGCAGGGTTCAAGCATGTATACCACCTTCCAACTCCCAAGTACATACCTATGGTGAGTTCTACAAGAGAGATTCTTCCCCCTCCTTGCACGAAGATTATGCCCCCTTTTAGAGGTGAATTAGGTAGAAACTAACTAAGAACTGTTTACTTAGCTTCCATTCATATTAACCCTTAGTGGCTTCACAAGAAAAGTTGAGGCCAGCAACCCACACCAATATTTGTAAGTGCACACACTTGACTAGCAAGACTAGGGCTAGTGCTAACCAGTGTAATTTATAGAACCTCTTCTTGATATGTGATATCAGAATGAAGAAGAGGAAATTAATATGGCTTTGGAATCTTTCACTCAACAAATCTTCTTTATTAGAGTGAGGTGGAATCTCTAATGAAAGGAGTGTGCTCACTTGGGTTATTCCTAGAGGTTGGATTACTCTAGCAAGCCCTTTAAAGGTTGACTCAGACTGGTGGTTTGGATCTAATGGTCCAAGTTTCTAATTTCCCTCAAGAGAAAGAGCATACTCCTCTACCTCGTCACCTTACCCAAACATGCAAGACATGTTAATCACCGAGTTATCTTATCGATCCCACCTTGTCCTATTCCAAAAATTTGATTCTCTAAAAGGAAATCATCATATCTTCATTAAAGGCTTTATTTGGAAGAACCACTAACTTGCTTGCCTCCCTTAGGTACCATCTTTCATAGGCTTCTAGGTTTTTGATTTACCCTTGGGCGTCACTTCTAAGTGGTAAAGTGCATAGTCCCCTATTCCCCTATCTTGCACCCTACAAAGTCCACAAGCCCTATTTATACTATGTGTGGAAAGCAATAAAAAAAACACAATGTTTTAAGTAGGTTTGAAATGAGTCTTCAACATGCATATCTTTGACAAAGGATCTTGTAATCACACAATTAGTACTTGTTTCAAGTATTTTGATAAAGTATCTTCGACATGCATCCTACAAACCACTATTAAGTTGTTTGAAAACTATAAATCAGAAATAAAATGCTTCAAAAAATATCGTTAGTCAAACAAAAGCTTAACTATGGGAAAATAAAATTAAACTATTTTTGTTCTTTTTTATACCCATAAAATGGCTTAGAAAATGACAAAACCTATGAAAACATCAAAAGTCAAAATTCATTTTATACTTTCTTTCTTTCTTTTTTAAATGTCCTATAAACCACTGTTAAGCTGCAAAAAAATAAAAATCTAAAAGAAATTGCTTCAGAGAAAACTGTTAGCCAAACATCATATTAAACTAGAATTTGAAAAATCTACATTTTGCATTGTTGTTGCAAAATTCTATGTGAAACCATGTACAAACTAAGCTGAAGAAATGATGTGCACTGCACGAGAATCTATGTGATTATGCACTTTTTTGCATAAGGAAGTGCAGAGGAAAATGTGAAATCTTTAGTTCTTTACATAAAAATGAGATTTCTTCCACAAAAATTTGGAAAACTGTATAGACAAACACAAAAAAATCATGAAAAATGCAAAAAAAAAAAAAAAAAAAAGAGAAATTGAGGCCAAAAAAATTGATTTCTCAACCCCATGGTGGGTGCCAAAAATGTATATGTGAAATGTGAGCCTTAGTTTCTCACACACACTTCAACACAATCATTATCTGAAAGATCATCCCAGAATGAATATAAGATTATTCAACTGAATAATCCAACAATTCGGCCTATTATCTTCTAACTAGAAGAATTTTTCCTTTACTCTCAGAATGAGAAGTAGGCAACCAGACCTCTAGAATGAAGGATTTTATAGCTATATGATAATGTAGATTAATCTAAATGTATGCAAGATTATTCTAAGAATAAGAAAGAACAATTAATCTAAATGGATGCATTGTTAAACTATATGAGATTAATATAAGAAAATATTAAGCTAAGAATGCAAGAGAAAATGAGTAGATATTCTAGCTTAAGTTTGATGTGAATTCAAATCAACCTCTGTAATGAGGAATGGAGAGCTTCTTAAATAGAATCCAAGAGGTGATCAACGGTTGAGATTAATTGGAATGGACAATCAAGATTGAAGAGGAGACTCAGTCATAATGGAAACTTCCTCATGAAAGGGGAGTTAACTGATTGCCTTTCAGTGATAAAAGGAGTCAACTAATTTAATTTGAGTAATAGAAGGAGTTAACTGATTTAATTCCTTTTCTGATTTTAGTTCACCCAGAGTTTCCATTTCTAAACTGAAGAGAAGATTTGGAGAGAATATTTAATTTAATAAAATAGAATATGAACTCATAAATGGATAAACTTTAATTAATTGAATAATTAAATTCAATAATTAAAAAGAGGAGATATCTTATTAAATCAAATGTATTTAATTGCTTTGTACATTATCTAAAGAGGTAATTTTAATTTAATTAAAGTATGAACACTTATAATTAAATTAAATTAAATCAATATGTTTATTATAGATAATTTGAGTTAATATTTAGGAATTAAATAAGTTGTGTGATTAATGCAGATTAGGTTTTTCTACATTTGACACCTAGGTCAAGTAGCGATTATCAAAATTAGAATTGCCTAGTAAAATAGGACTTAGGAATGATTGAATAAACCAAAATTGGTTAATATGAAAATGTGCCAATTTTGGGGTATTATAGGAGTAAGGATGTGGCATGCATCCTAATACAACTAAAAAGTGCAACAATGGTTTGACTGACATCCTATGGATAATTCAATTCCATGACTAACATCATGCCAAGAAAACCTAAGAAAACTAGGTAGCACACAAATCGAGGCAAAACCTCAAAAACCCAATGTTGACAAAAATCAATGAAAATAAAATCCATTCACCTCAAGGATGAATAAGCCACAAAATACCAACAAAATTTGGGTTCGGACACCATATGCAAAAATGGCCAACATAATGGTGTGAAACCCGAAAGCCTCATCCCAAAAATTAGAGAAATGATCATTCCCGCCCAACTAAGTATAGCTAGCATATAGAAACAAAGGGAAACAATAGTTCTCAGCCTCCTTACAAATGGCTACCAAAAATAGAAGTAAAAATGAAGCTGAAACAATAAAATGGGAGAGTCCTACCTTGCAGCCAAAAGGGAAAAATAGGAATCTAAACCATAGAATAAAAATCTCGTATAAGTAGCCAAAAATCATGGCAATCTAAGGTCTCCCTGAGCTAGATCCAATGAGACTGATCTCGCAACAATCCTATGCCTATAGCTCCCACAATGAACAAAATAATAAATCCTCATGAAGAGGATTTTAGGTTTTACTCTCAAACTTTCTAATTTAAAAGTGAGAAGTGAAGAATTAAATTCATTTTTCGATACTTATTCACTTTTTTGAGTGCAAAATGGATTAGGGAAAATAACCAGGAGAACGACCTAAATCCCAAATCAACCCAAATGAAAATAGGCTATTCCAAGTAATTAGAATTCATCTATGGAAAAATTACCAAAAATTAAAATTAATTAAAATAAAGCCCGAAAACCCTTAAACCAAAATCACAGAGAACCTTAACAACTTTGCAATAATTTGAAACTCTAAATGCACAAACATGATCACAGGTCTAGTCACATAATAAAAATGAGTTCAGATTTATCAAATCACTGGAAGGTTTAATTTAAACATATAAATAAGATATGTTGACCACATAGGGATGGCATTGGTAAGATGAACAGGTGAATCACTAACTCCATGTGCCACTGCTAGGGATATAAATCCTACACACTAAAATACACGATCAAGTGCAATTACATATAATAACATAGCTGAAACAATAAATGCATTAAATTACCTAATTTAACCATGTAATCCATTATATTGAAATAATCTATATTTACATCACTCATATTCACATATAGCATAATGAAGAAAGAATGAAGTAAATAATCATAGCATTCAATCCATCACATAACATAATCAAAGTTATGCCCAAATACTGGATAACTAGATATCATCACAACACATATTGTCATCTCAAAATGGCATCATCATGCAAATATGATCAACTAAAAAACATAGTAGTCTAACATCTATGATACTGAAATCAAAGTATAACATCTAACCCTCAGGTCATCTCAAATGTAAAACATAACATGAGTAACAAGTATCTCTCCGATCAAAATATAACCAATGAATCTAACATGGACAATCCATTTCTAATTATTTACACATGTAATAATGGTTGTTTAAATAACATTAAAAGGAACTTAAGACTCATAAGTAAACATAGTCATAAACATGACTAACCACTGCTACAAGAAGCTAGTCTAGTGTAGCAAGATAATAATACACAATGCAATCCCTGAACACATCTCAAAGTAATCACAGAACAACATCATGATACCTAATCAATCCTGGTAACCACTGGCACAAACCTCAATAAATCATCTACCAAATCAAAATCTCATAAATTAGTCATAAGCACAATCAAAGAAACTGATATAGTAACATAAATCCAATCACCTCAAGGGTGTAAACCACTTATGGTTCCAATCACGATCTCTTCACAAAAAAAGATCAACAAGGTTGCATCCATCAAGATGACTTATAGAAATCAAATGGGAGAGGCACTATAGGATATCCATCATTCCAAATCATTAAAGTTGTTCCATCCTTCATCATAGAATGTCACATACATTACTATTCATGAGGTTTGGCTTCTTTGATTTTTCTTTGGTTTTTTTGAGTTAAGGCTATTACATTTGCATACTTGATCGCATATCAAATTCAATTGCATCTTTGTAGTTAATTATATCTTTCATTTTATATATTCAATCCTTTTACATGTTAGAATTTCCTTTGTCATTACTTTTACACCTCAATTTTAAGGTTGACTCCACAATCTAGGGCTTGTGTCATTTCCTTATTTTAAGATAGAGATTGAATAACAAGTAGATAATACAATATTATTAAATAAATAATGTTAATAAAGTCATATTAAAATTCAAAAATAATAATTAAATATATATAATCTATTATCAATAAAATAATATATGGTAATAATAAAATTATAATAAATGATAATATCTAACAATATAAATTAACTAAATGTGATGAAAAGTCAAGAGATATGTAATAAAGACATGTGACTTCTTAAAATTAAGATATAAAGGGGAAGAGAGAAAAGGAAGGAAGAAGAGGAAAAGAGAGGAATAAAAGGAAGGAATAATAAAAGAGGAAATTAATGTGAAGGAAATATGTAAGTGACTTTCTCAAAAGATATCAATGATATTTAAAGGATGTGACTCGTTGAAATGGTCATAATTATGAATGGTTGTGACCCTTCAAAAATATTTTTTATTAGAAAAATAGGTTTTGAAGGTGATAGCTTGTATTTTCACCATTCCAAAAAAATTTACAAAACATTGTGAAAATTAGATGAATGTATGTAATTAAATTTTTCATGTATTTTGTTGCAAAGGCTTTAGTAGAAAACCCTAAATTGGTTAACCCATGCCCTGGGTTGGGTTAAGATTTTAAGTTGTCTTTTATAACTTAGGGTTATGAATAAAAATGTTTAAACCATATCATACACCTAGCCAAAAAATTATCCTATGGTTGACATTTTGATTTTTCTAAGTCTTGTATTTGAGCAGGAAGTCATAAGTCTTATTGGGAATATTTCATATTATCTCCCAGTCTCAAGACTAAGTGTGAGTGTAGCATCATAAAGGTTATTATGCAAAGGTTATAACTTTACACTAAATGGTTGAACATATCATTGTAAGTTGATTTTTGTATAGGTGAAAGTGTGTCTCAAATTTATGCTTAGGCATAGAGTGTAAAACCATAAGTCTATTTCATAAGGGTAAAATTTCCTCTTGATCATATGATCTAATGGTCAAGCATAGCATCATAGGTCAAAGTGTTCATGTTTAAAAAAGAGTCACAATGATACATTCCAAAGGGAAATGTAAAGGTGTAAACCATGTTATGAAGTCATCTAAAGATATGGTTGGGTCTTGAGTATAAGTGTGTAAAAGATAGTCCCTTCAAGTTGTAAAGTATCCTGATCTTATGTCCCGAAGGAAAGCATAGGATCATAAGTATGTTATAAGGGTTGATTTGATGCCATGATTAAGGGTTAAGCATAAGGTTTTAAGGCTCATTATAATGATTCCTAAAGTTATGATACAGGTTGAGCATAAGATAAGAGGTGTATTCTCAAGTAGTTACGATGCTACAATGAGGATTTTCTAACTACTAGCATAGGATCAAGGGGAGTTTGATAGTTAAGGTTCCCAACTATGTGTTAAACTATTGAGTGTAAGAGAAGAGGTCTCTAGTAATAAAGCTCAAAAAGTTATGAAGAAAGGAAAGGTCTAGTGAAGCTTAAAGTTGAAGGCCCTAATAAGACAAAGATTCATAAAGTGATTTTGCAAAATGTGAAAGAGACATGGATTTCTATCCAATAAAAAAATTGCATAAAATAAGAAGGCTTAGCTAATAGTTAATGTCACCAAAATTATGAAATGACACTCCTACAATTAAATTTGAATCCTCATGCATGAAAACATTTAATGGAATAAACAAATTTGATGGAGTGCACTCTTACATAAAGACATTCTTTGTGACCAAGAAAAGTACTAGTTGCCAAAGTTAGATGGAATTATTGAGTTCTAGAAGTGATCGATCTTTTAGAGTGTCATACTATTTCTTGATAATTTTAGAATCTGGTCTATTTGCAAAGAGATCTCTTAAAGTGGAGGTGATGAGGGGAAATCCAAATATGTAGAAATTATTCAAGTGTCAGCTTTAAAAAATGCCAAAACTAGGTAGAGAAAGCCAAATAAATATTTAGATGAATGGACTCAGCTCCTCGCTGGATCATCAAATACAATTTTGGCAAATGATCATAGTTTCAGTGATCCATACATGTATTTTAGAGATGTCATTTTCTTAGATATAATGGGTATGAACTATTCATGTTTTTCTACAACAACAGATTTAAGAAGCCACTAGCCTTGAACCCATGGAGGATAAATTTGGCAAAGATTGTCTTTCCTAAGGTGTGTTTTGAGGTAGACTTGTTAAAGGCCCTTATAGAAATTTATAACCATGCAAAAAATTCCTTTCATAAGTAGGATGGGAGCATATTATGCAAACTTGATCGTGCCTCCTTCATTGAACCTTTTGGACTTGAAGGCCAAATGAGCATGGACATTGATATCCAAGATTTTCAAGAAAATTTTGAAAGAAATATCAAGCTTTACACTGGCAGGGTAATGATCCGCCATATTTTGTATGAGCTCAAGTCAATTGGGGATATTCCAAAAAAGGTGGATAAGATGCTACTTGTTGAAAATTTCTACAATTATTTGCAAAATGCAATATATGGTTTACATAAGGTGCTTGGAAGTGATGGGTTAGATATGATGTATGGAGGGCCCTACATTATGGCTTTGAGTATTCAAGATCCATAAATAAATATTGAATATGATTATGTGAAATATATCATTGAGAAGATGCAAGAACAGATTGCAGTTGCCTAGAGGGGAGAGTTTGGAAACTTCAAATTTCATCGTAATTCATTGTTGATGCATCTAATTCTAATTCTATACAAGAACATTGACTACTTCGGTACTAATTTAATTGATCAAATGTCAGACCTTGATGGAGACTTTCCAGTGCAACTCTATACCCGGGTATGGGATAGGCACTACCCTTATTCTAGTTTTGTTTCATTTTTCAATAATTTTAGCTATGTTGTTATGAAGATGTTGGGTGCCCAACAAGAAAGAATTCTAGAAAATTTAAAGAGAGTATTGAGGCCTGCATTTTTGAGGGATGATGCTAAGCTATATCATATCTAGGGAGATGCATTTTTATCAAGGTAAACTTTAAGAAACCCCCCTCCAAAAAAAGATATAAATTATTGGTGAATCTTTCATTATTTTGAAAAACCAAATTATTTGTATTCGCAAATCTCTCAATTTCTTTATTTTAAATATTATTTACATTGGCTATTACATTAGAATCATAATTTTTGAGTAGAAAATATTAGCGAATCTCAATAATGATAGGAAGTTCACTAATCATCATGGAATATTACAAATCAAAATTGAACATGTTTTACAGCATGGAAATTATTAGGCTAATTACATTATATTTTAAATCAATAATGAAAATTAAATATTGGTAATATACCCCAAAAGTAACTAATAATTATGATAATTATTGGTGAATTCATTTTAATTCTTCATTATATATAATATTTAGGTGAATCAAATCTAATCGTGTATCGAATATTGTGGCAAATCTTTGAGTTGAATTTTGTTAATAAAATAAACTATTGAGTGATTTTAAATATTTTAGAACTAAACTTAATAAAAATGTGACAATTTAGGTTGCATTAAATCTTAAATTATTAGCCAAATTACTAATAAAAATTTTCTTAAATTCACAAAATTACAAATATTCACTACTAAAAAACACCCTAATTTTTATTCCAAACAATTTCAGTCATGAGAGTTTATACATGCCCCCATCCCCCACATATATTGCCAAAGTATATACCTACTAGGTTAGGAATAATGGAGCTCTTATGGCAGATTATTATGATGGATAGGGAATATTTAGCCCCTAAGATTCACAGGGGGGCTTTTCTATGTAGATTTTTTAAGATTGGTGACTTTACAATTGGAAAAGAATCTATTGATAAAATTCATGAATTTCTAAGGCACTACAATTTGTCTTATGTGCCTTATAGAATATATGATCCTAAAAGTGTGGTCAAAAATGCTTTGAAAAATATTATAAATTACACTCCCAACTATTAAATAATTAATTTAGGAAGATATAATCATAAACAATCTAATTGAGAGTGATGTGGAGGATAGGTTAAGGAAATTTAACAATATCCAAAGAGTAAAGAGGGAGATGAAGAAAAATTACCCTAACTTTGAGGACTTTTGTTTAGAAGTTGTTTATCCATTTAGGATTGAAGAATTATTGCAAAATTATTAGCATATCATGTCATAATTGCCACAAGACCTAGGAGAGGAAGATAGAGTAAACCCAGACTCTCCAAAGCAAGATGTAGAGTTAGAAGAAGAAGATCAGTCTAAGACATTGCCATGGGTGGAAAAGGAAAATAAGAGGAAAAAGATTGTACATATGTGTGAAAAGGTCAAGGAAAGGACATTGTAATTGATGTCTAGAAAGAGATAGTATTTTTTTGACATTAGGCAAAACTACTTGCAAGAAAGAATCAAAGAAGGTGAAAGTTCCCTAACAGGCTTACAATTAACTATAGCAAGGCTAGATGAGAAGATCATTTGAGCAAAAAAAATTTTAGAAGATAATGAGTTCATAAAGATAGAGAAGTTTAAAATATTCCTATATAAGGTTAAACAAAGTGAATTAACATTGATGCTAAAACTAAGGTAGAGTGAGGAAAAAACTAAAGAATTCATAGAAAATCTCTTGGCCTATGATCCAAATAGTAAGACTATGATATCAAGTAAGGCTCTGGGACCTGGTGCTAAGGAGTGGTATGTTATTGGTACCTAGACTGGATTTGGGAGTAACCTTTGTGCTGGATCAAATTAGAAGGAAGGACAAGGCAATTTATTATTAAGCCTTTGGTGCACAAGGCCTACAAAGAAGCTCAAGTTTTAATATTGATGGTAAAATAGTAGATGTGTGGAGGTTTTCTCCTAAAACAAATAAGCCTTGATTAATGGATGTTCAAGACACATCTCAGGGTAATGCTATTATATGGACATTAGATTCAATTACTAGTAGTTAAATTTCAAGTGCTTTCAAACATTTCTCTTTCATGAATGAGGAAAAAGTGGGACAAATTGAAGATCAACTTGCCTAAACTTTTAGAGAATATATTGATACTCAAAAATTGTATGAGGAGGAGCTCAAGAATATCTATGTGTTGGGTCAAAGGGTGAAAGAGCTAGAAGAAAAAATGCAAATATTAGAAAATTAAATTTCCACTTTAAAAGAACAACTCAAAGCCATGGAAGAAAATAAAAGTGAAATGAGGACTAGTGAGTCAAAAAGAACTAGTGAGCAAATTGCTCCCATGACAAAAAACAAAGCAGCTGGAACTGATCAAGTAGATAAGTGAAGACTAAAGCTCTAGGTTAGAATGATCATTTGAAAGGATTCACTAAAGGGAATGTTACATCACAGGATAGAGGTGTTCAAAAGAGTATCCCAGCATGTCCACTATATTTTTATCTCTTTACAAAGTGTAGAGTATGTGTGCAAGGAAGCTCTAACATGGCTCTCCCCTATCTTTAATCAATGGTTCCCATCTATTTCCTTCTTTGATAAATTAATTATTTTGATGGGTAAGAAGCCAAAATTGCTTGACAAAATCTTCACAGTAAAAGAAGCCTTAGAAATGGTGAAAGAATTGATCAATTTCTTTACAACAAAGTCACTAGTAATCCAAGGTAAAGTGAAGGTAATGAATGAAGGAATCGATATTTATATTCCCCACATTATTGATAAAAAGTATAAATTGAAAAACTAGTAAGAATGATCAACATTATTTGACCATATCATGATATTGGAAAACATTGTAACTATTTTTTATGGGAATGTTGATGATAATTTGTTCTATGATTTGATTGATTCTTTGTTCAAGATTAAAATGGATATGAAAAAATTTGTAATAGAATCAAAGGCTATCACAAATTCTAGGTGGAACAAATTTGTTAATGATTTGGAGATTTTTAGAGGAACTAACTAGCCAACAAAGAGAGAGATTTATGTATGGAGGCACTTGGTGAGATCAAGGCTATTCCCATAGGAAGTATTTAGAAGATAGTTGATGAGGATAGACGAAGACAAAATACATGAAGGATAGGAATTATACCAGGGTATCTTACTTTTGCATTTTCTTTCTATGGATACACCCATTTGAAATATAAGAGGAGTAACTAAGAGGGGAGGGGTAAATTAGTTACCACAAAAATAAATCACAGATCCCTTAGATATTAGTGCAAAACAAACTCTGTGAAAACTAAACTTTGTTGAAGCTTGGCAAACACATAGACAAAATGTTATGACACGGTAAACACTAAAATAGCTCAAAAAAATTTTAACATGAAAATATTAAGATATTATCTATGATTTATATTATTTTAACTTAGTTGCAAACACATAAGAGAAATAGCATGAACACATTTCACACCAAGATTTAACATGGAAACCCAATTTGGGAAAAACCACCAATTGCAACTAGTTACTAATTTTTACTCTTCTGAAGTGAACCCTATTAGGAGCCAACCCTATTAAAGGTTACAAAACACACTGTTAGGTGTGACCCTATTAGAAGATTTAATCACCCTATTAGGAGTTGCTTTATTAGAGGTCTTTCGACAATTCAATAGAAATGTCACCTTGTTAGAAGATTTACAAATAGCTATTAGGCTAACTCTGTTAAGAGATTTAGATCACTACTACAATGGTTAGAGAGTAATAATGAGATGACTTAATTCATTATGCAATAGAATTTCTGATTACATATCTCAATTATGTCTTATATACTTGATCATTTTTTATCAAATGTATCTTTGCATCACAACAAGGATATTCTACTTATCCTTCAAATTCACTTCCTCTTGGCACCATCGGATCTTCAATTATGTTCCACTCATGCTTCATCTTCTAATCCTCAACTTGACCTTATATTTATATCTTACATATTGTGAAGTCAACTAGAATATAACTTAGAATAATTAATATCCATCTCCTTAGTCAACCAGAACCAACAAAAAATTCAATTGAACTCAATATGCCAAAATAAGAAAATCCTTTGTTAGACAACTCTGCTCAGTAGAAACTAACTCAGAAATGATTTTCCTTTTTAGCCAAGTGAACTTTTTCAACATTGCATATTCACAAATTTCCTTTAGCAACCAAGTGATGTTGGTTAACATTCCAACGTTTCCTTCTTAACTGAGTGATCTCAATTAACAGTCAACTTCTGCACACTTTCCTTTGACACTCAAGTGAACTCAATAGACACTATCTTTTGAACTAGGCAAACTTTGGAATGCTTAGCAAACACAAGAAATTGTCTTCAATGCTTGAGTGAGCTCAACATGCACTGACTAGAAATGATAGCATAGTTTGTATAACCTCAAAGATAATACACAATTAATCAATTATTCCAACAATCTCCCTCTTTGGGATTGATGGAAACACAACATGTCATAATGCAATGAAATTTTAGAGCAAGAATAAAGTAAGGAACATATACTTAGTTTCATTTTGATTCTCTTCTATGAGAACTCCCTCTATTAGTGTGAACTCCTTCTGCCTTCAATTTTTCCCTCTATCAAAAAACTTATATCTTCAACATCTTCTCCTAATAGAAAACTCTAACCAATTTCATTCTCCCTTTTAGACATCTCTTTCTCTTTATCTTTATAAAATTTCAATGAGATATGACAGAAAACTTCTCCCTCTTTGACATCTAATACTAAAGACAATATTCAATGAATATTAATGTACCTCATGTACTGATTCATTTTTAATATGCCCTTTGTTAATACTACACTAACTGATTGATCTTTAACATGCTCTGGTTGATGCATCACTAAACTTCATTTAGTGAGCTTTAGATAGGGGAATGACCCCTAGCTTACCTCTTAGATATAGAAATGCATCCTTAGGTAATGGATTGGTGAATATGTTTGCAATTTGTTCTTTAGTATTCACATATTCCAATCTTACTTCTCTCAAAAAAAAATATTTTATAGCAATGTGTTTTGTTTTGGTATGCATCACTAGATTCTTTGATATATTAATTGTATTAGTGTTATCATAGTATATAACCACTGGATTCTTGATCTCTATCTTCATACCTATTAATAATTGTTTGAACCAAACAATATTAGAATAATTAATTGCTACTGCACATATTCTACCTTCGATGTGGACTGAGAAATACAATTTTGTTTCTTGCTTGTCCAAGACAATAGCCTTTTATCAAGAAAGTATGCTCCATCACTAGTGTTTGTTTTGTCATCAATACTTTCTACCCAATCAGCATCTATGAATACTCTTAAATCCAAATTGCCTCCTATTTTATACCATAAATCATATTCTTTAGTACCTTTAATATATGTCATGATTCTTTTGATTTCCATCATGTGATTTTCTTTAGGATTTGTTGAGAATCTTGCCACCATACTGACTACTAATGTAATATCAGGCCTTGTATGCACTACATACTACAATTTTCCAATCACTTATTTGTATGTGCTTTGATCTACTTCTTTGGAATCGTCATTTTTGGAAATATTATGTCCAGTAGACATAGGGATTCCAATTAGTCTTGAGTCTTCCATTCCAAATTTCTTTAGTATCTCCTTGATATATTTAGATTGAGTAATGTAGATACCATCTTTCTTTTGCTAAATCTACAATCTAACAAAGAATTTTATCTCTCCAAACACAGACATCTCAAATTCTTTACTCATTTCTTTTGAAAATTCCTTGCACAAGTCATCATTTCCTATGAATAAAGTATCACCCACGAATATTTCTGCCAACATAATCTTCTTATCTAGTCCTTCTTTGATATATAGACTAATGTTATCATTTTTTCTTTAAAAACCAATCTGTATCAAGTAGTTATGAAGTTTTTCATACCAAGATCTGGGAGCTTTCTTGAGACCATATAATATTTTGTGTAATTTTTAGACCATATCTTTTTTGCTAGGATCTACAAAACCTTCAAGTTTTTCTATGTAGACTTCATCATCAAGAATTCTATTCAAGAATGTAGATTTTACATCCATTTGATAAACTTTAAATCCCTTGTGAGCTGCATATGCTAGTAAAGTTCTAACACCTTCTAATCTTGAAATAGGAGCAAAAGTTTCACCATAATCAATACCTTCTTCTTGAGAATAACCTTTACATTCTAGCCTTTCTTTGTTTCTAGAAACTTCTCCATCTTCATTTAGCTTATTTCTGAATACCCACTTTGTGCCAATTACACTTTTATCCTTGGGTCTAGGACCAAGAGTCTATGTTTTTTTATTCTCTATCTATTCTACTTCTTCATTCATTGCTTCAATCGAACTTTCATAATCCAAAACATCTTTAATATTTCTAGGTTCAAATTTAGCAAGTAAACATGTACCTTTAAATTTGTTTCTTATCATTGTTTCATCTGACTTGTCTCAAATGATCTGATTAGGTGCATCATTTATTCTAACATATCTTGCTAGCACAGGTACTTCGGATTTGGATTTTATTTCACAAATTTATTCATGAACTTTAGTATTAAGCTTGGGTCACATGGTCTATGACTTGGGTCCCACGGTCTATGACTTGGGTCCATCAGACTCGATTTTCTCTAGTAATAGCTTGGTAGCTTTTGACTACAACTTGAGTCCTTCATATTGTGACTTAGGTTGTACTAATTTCAACTTGATAGATTTTGGAGATTTTGGGGACTAATGAGGTGAGTCCTCTTGTCTTCTAGATAGATTTGGTAGAGTATCAAGTTCATAGTAAAAAAATCTTATGTATTCCTCAGGCTCTTTGTTGCTTTCTTCTTCACTATTTCCTACAAACTCATCAATTCTCACATGTGCACTTTCTATGATTTTATGAGTGGAAAAATTCAAACATTTGTATAGTTTACTTTTGTAGGAGTACCTTAGGAATATTCCTTCATCACCTTTGACATCAAATTTACCTATCCTAGATTCGTTCAAGATATAACATTTGTTTGCAAATACTTTCAAGTATCTTACATTAGGTTTGTAGGCATACCATAGTTCATAAGGAGCTTGATTTGAGTCTTTCTTCAGCTATACTCTATTCAAGGAATGCACTATAGTACTGATTTCTTCCTTCCAGTATTTGATTGCAACATTCTTTTCTATCATCAATGTTCTTGCATAGTCTATGATGGATATATTCCTTCTTTTAGCTATAGCATTCTACTGAGGTGTACCAGGAGCTAATACCTATCTCTTAATTCATTTTTCAATTTAGAATTCATTGGAAATGAATTCACCACCTCTTTTTGATCTCAAACATTTCAGCTTCTTTCCTGTTTCTTTTTCTACTCTTACCAGATACCACTTGAATTTTTGAAAAGCTTCAATTTTTTCTTTTAGATACATTACAGTCATCATTCTAGAATAGTCATCAACAAAAAGAATGAAAAATTTATCTCCACTATAACTTTCTATTCCAAAAGGTCCACATAAGTCTTTATGTACAAGCTCTAATACTTCTTTAGAATGATAGTTCTTTCTTTTGAAAATAGTCTTTCCCATCTTACCAATTTGACAATTTTTGCATAGACCCATATCAGGTTTCCTTAAGCTAAGAATACCTCTTACTCTTTTGTATTTTCTTATCTTGACCTGGTTATCAAAATTCACATGAAATAGTCTTTTGCACCATAACTAGTTTTCTTCTACTTGAGCAATAAAACATGAATTTTCACTAAGATCTAGATAGAATAGATTAGCTTTTGTTTGTTTGCCAGACCTAACTAGATTTCATTTTCCATCCAGTAATTTGGCCTTCCCATTCATAAATTCTACCTTGAATCCAATGTTATTCAACTATACGACACTCAATTGATTGTGATTTAGTCATTCAATGCAATAAACATTATCACATCTAAGTTCATTGGTTAATGAGATACATTCTTTTCCCTTTATGCAACCAGGTTCATTGTTTCCAAATCTCAAACTATCACCATCATAATGTTCCATGTGCTCAATCTTTGTTTTGTCTCCACTCATATGATGTGAGTAGCCACTATCAATAATCCATGTATCATTTTTTCTAACATGAGAGATAAGTGCCATTTTATCTCCTTCATCATCAAATTCATCTTATACAACAATATATACCACTTCATCTTCACTGTTATCAGAATCTTTAGCCATAAAACAAGATTTCTTACCTTTTTCCTTTTAGTCCTTTTAGTTTTTTAATTTCTTCTTGCCTTTATACTTATTTCTTTTCTTTTCATCCTTTTCTTTTCTATTTGGGCACCTTGCAGCAATGTGACCAACTTCTTGACAAGAAAAAATAGATTAGAGGAATCTTACCCTTATACTTTCCTCTAGCTCTGGAATATTTTCTTGTAAGTAGGGCTTCAACAACTTTGAGGTCATTATCTAAACTTTCTTCTTCTTCTTCACTTTTTGATTTATTGGCCTTTGATTTCTTACCCATTTTCTTGAGTAAAAGCTTGGCTTCAAATGTAGACTCCATACCTTGGAACTAGGAACATAGTTATCATAGTTATCCAACTTAAAAGCTATCAATATTCCAACTAAAGAATCCAAAGTTATTTTGGTATTTGGATCACATCTCATCTCTTGAATTATAGATACTCTAATTGCATAGATAGGAAGAAGGGTTCATGAGTACCATGCTTACAATTGTTTTGTCATCAATGTCTCCTTCAAATGCTTTGATTGCACTCACACTTGCTTTAATTCTTTCAACATATTTGGAAATATTTTCATCTTCTCTAATCTTCATATAATCAAATTATCCTCTAAGACTTTTAGCTTTGGCTATCATCTGCTCCATAGATGGCTTTTAGTTTGATCCATATATCATAAGCTGTAGTACAACTTTTGACCTCATCAAATTTAGCATAATTAAGAGCAGATTTAACCTCATAATTTAGAAATAGGGATTACTTGGAGGATGAATCAATAATCTACAAACTTTAGTTGCCAGCTAGATTTAACCTCATAAGTTAGATTTAACCTCATAGTTTCCAAATGTAACCTCATAAGTTAGAAATAGGGATTACTTGGAGGGTGAATCAATAATCTACAAACTTTAGTTGCCAGCTAGATATTATTTCTTACTTTAAACCATACATAACAAAGTAATAAAGTAATGTTGAATGGTAATAGTAACCATGCACAAAGATAACTCATAACACGATATTTTGTTAACTAGGGAAACCCTGGCCAAGGGAAAACCCCGATGACAATAATATCCACTAGATAATATACTAATATATAAGTTCCTTGTTAGAGGATGGACCCTATTAGAATTCAATGAAAAAATTTAGTATAAGGAGTCCTTATTAGGAGACTTTGAATCCCTATTAGGAGATTCAAACCCTGTTAGGAGTTGTAGTACAATAAATGCAAGATGAGCCCACTACCCAAACATGCACTTCCAATTACAAGAAGAGCTCATTGCCCAAAAAAGTAATCAAACTTTTGGAGTATAGATACTGTAACTTTATTCTTGAATCATCTTTGATCTTTAGCTCAATCTTAGATCACAAAATAATTTTTGCAAAAGTTCACATACAACTACTCAACATAAATTCTTCAAGATAGCACGATTACCCTCTTGAATTTGCAAGATGTCCTTTGCATAAATACCATACCTTTACACAAATTTTTGCTAGGTCAAAAAAGACCAAAATGCACTTTTCCAACTTAGATTGAACATCTAGGGTGTCAACCCTAATTGGACAAGTAATTATCTTGTAAAAAAAATAATCCTTTCCTTCAATTCTATTTTCTTGTTTCATCAAAACACAAATATCTCTATTTTGTACAATCTATACTGACTTCCAAGGTTATACACATCATCATCAACATGCATATAATCTCCATCTAACTTTTCTAGTCATAGCAACAATTTATAAACAAAACAATACATTGATGTATACCAAATTTCATACCTAAACAACTTTTTGATTACCAAAAGCTAAGTATCTTTATTTTTGAGGTTTCTTGTGAACATGTACATCATGTGTTGCCATAAATGACGATAATTACATATCTCCATCAGCCAATTGTCAATAGTCTTGTATTCATTTTCAAGATACTTAAAACCTAAATCATTAATAGTTGTCAAATGTAACCTCATAATTCTTTGTCATGCTATCTCAGTTCAACGAGCAAATCTCTCTTGTGTAAGACATCCTAATCTTTAGCTTAGGTCCTTAAAACCTTCTCTACAAACACAAAAGGCTCTAATACCAATTGTTAGAATTATAAGAGGAGTAACTAAAAGGGGAAGGGTGAATTGGTTACCTCAAAAATAAATCTCAAATCCCTTAGATGTCAGTAAAAAGTAAACTCTATGAAAATTGAACTCTACTGAAGCTCAGCAAACACATAGACAAAATGTTGTAACTCAATAAACACTAAAATAGCTTAGCAAATTCTTAACATAAAAATCTTAAGATATTATCTGTAATTAATATTACTTTAACTTAGTTGCAAACACATAAGAGAAATAGCATGAACACATTTGACACCAAGGTTTAATGTGGAAACCCAATTTGGGAAAAACCACCAATTGCAACTAGTTACTAATTTTCACTCTTCTAAAGTGAGTTCTATTAGGAGACAACCCTATTAAAGGTTACAAAACACACTATTAGTTGTGACCTTGTTAGAGGATGTAATCACCCTATTAGGAGTGGCTTTGTTAAAGGTCTTTAGACAATTCAATAGAAATGCCACCTTGTTAGAGGATTTACAAATAGTTGTTAGCCTAACTCTGTTAAGAGATTTAGATCACTGCTATAATGGTTAGAGTAGTACTGAGATGACATGATTCTTGATGCAACTAAATTTTTTATTATAGATCTCAATTTTGGCTCGTATACTTGATCCTTTTTTATCGAATATATCTTTGCATCACAACAAGGATATTTTTCTTATCCTTCAAATTTGCTTCCTCTTGGCATCATCAAATATTCAATTATGTTCTACTCATGTTTTATCTTCTAATCCTCAACTTGACCTTATATTCATATCTTACACATTGTCAAGTTGGCTAGAATATAACTTAGAACAATTAATATTCATCTCCTCAGTTGGCTAGGACCAAAAAACATTTCAATTGAACTCAATATGCCAAAACAAAAAAATCCTTCATTAGCCAACCATGCTTAGTGGACACTAACTCAAAATTAATTTTCTTGTGTTAACCAAGTGAACTTAGCCAACACTTTATATTCATAATTTTTCTTTGGTATATGAGGGAGTTCAATTAACACTAGTTCCATCCAACATTTCCTTCATTAATTAAGTGAGCTTGGTTAACACTCAACTTTTGTGAAATTTCATTTGAAGCCCAAATGAACTTGATAGACACTATCTTCTGAACTAGGCAAACTCTAAAATTCTCATAGAGATAGTAAACTATCTTCAATGCCCAAGTGAGCTTAGCATACACTAACTAGAAATGGTATGACATTTTGTGTAACATCAAAAACAATACACAATTAATCAATTGTTCTAACAAAACCTACACTAGAAACTAAGACTATACCTAAATATCTATAGGAGTTGATGAAAGCCAACTTCATAGCTTGCCAAGATCACCTGCATGCAAATAACCTATCGAAGGGAAATCAAAGAAGGAAGAGGCAGAGCTTGGAAAAACTAAATGGACTGGGAGAGAGAAGATATTGCAAACAAAGAAAAATGTATTGTTATTGAAAATGAGATATGAGTTATAATGAGAGAGCTTGAATATAAGGTCTCAAAGAAGCTTGTAGAACAAGCTAGAAAGTGCTAGAAGATAAGATTGACAACTAAGCATATGTCCACAAAAAGTGGAATATCCTCAATCAAGGTGAGGAGATAAGTATGACTTAAATAAGAACAAACTCCTCTGTTGTCAACAACTCCTAGAATACAACTAATAAATAAATGCATTAGCCTAAGTAAACTTAAGTAATAGAATAAATAATTAATAAATAATTTACTCTAACACCCCCCCTTAAGTGCAACTTAGGGAAATGCCTTAAGCTCACAAAAACTAAGATGAAATGCATAATAGGTCCTAGCAACAAGGCCATGTTAGGTACCCATGTACAATGAAAAGAAATGTAACCTCTAAAAATGAGGAAAGACAGAAAACCACATGGGAAAAACCCTCCCCCAAAAAGAGGTAAGAAAACTTAGTGAAGGATTGAAGAAGCCTCCAACTAGAGGAATGTCCCAGAAAATAGGAACAAGAGAAGATCATGAAGAGCATCACTGAAGCATGAAGAAGCAAAAAAATCCATCATCAAAAAGAAACTACTGATCTGAAGAACCTCCATGGAAAATAGAAGGCATGAACTAAGCATGTCTATATGGTAGATGATCCATCTCACTAAAATGCATAGGTAGCCAGCCACTACAATCACCTAGTATATAGGATCAAGTACTAAATACATAGTTCACACTATTGAACCATTAGACCAAGGAAGCATTAGAACAATAGAATAACCCAACCTTAATGTAGATAGGTGAGATGATAGGAAACTAAAAAAGTGGGTCAAAATCCTCCTACGGAAAGAACAAAGAATGATGAGAGAGTTGAAGAGGTACAAACACCTATAAAGGCACAATCATTAACTCTGCATGGGGCAAAAAAGGAAGAGGGCACAAAAGCAGCAAACAACTATTCCCCCCATGGTGCTTTATAAAATAGTGCAAGTACAACTATCTCAAAACAACATTCACGAACCTAAAATGCAAGAGTGGCACTTTATCTAAGTGTGTTTGTAGAAAGATGCTTACAAATGATATCAACAATGATCAAAAAATAAAAAAAGCTTATACAAAATATAGTACAGCCCAAACAAAAGATCCCATGTCATCAAAACAATCCTTGAAACTAGAACACCCAAGATATCCACCATAGAGAAAAAATGTCAAAAATATGGTAGAAAGAGCATGGGGCAAAATCTAAAGGAAATGACAACATTTCTAAAAAGGAAAAAAAAACAGCTTTCCAATAACATTTTCAAAAAATAGAGATGGGATGCAAAAGAAAAGCTTACCGGAGTGAAAAATAGAGCTTTGAACTTTGACTACAAAATTGAGCCATTAAACTACATCAAAACCTAAAAATACCTACACCAATGTCTCCATCTCAGAACTAGCTTTTTGGCACTTCTTTCAGATTGAAAAAATGCCTCTATATGCTCAAGATATGGCCAAAAAACCATAAGTAAGTCAAAAGGAACCCTAGAGAGGTGTTGGAAGGGTCTAATATAGTGTTGACATCATGCTAATGTCAGCAAATCATGAGCTTAAAATTGATGACCTCAGGGCTGTTACAGTAAAAAAAGAGGTCATGTGGCATGACACATGGCAAGAAGCTAATGTGGCAAGTGATGTGGCAAGGACCACGTGGCAAGTGCCAATGTGGCACCTATGCCACGTGTCACCCATAGACTAGTGCCAACTAGCCTGGAAATGCAAAGGTGGTAGAAGTGTTGGCAAGGCTGTAGGTGGGCGACAGCTGCTGGTGGTGGTGGCCACAGGTGGAGGCATGGAGGTGGCACAGCCAGTGGTGGGGACACCAAAGCGATGAGGTAGTGGTCACGAAGTGGTGGCCACGAATGGCTTGCACTACAGTAACTTTATGCTATAGCTACCAACATCAGTGGCATGTTGGTTGTGTGGTGGTATCACTATGGTGGCCGCTGGGCAGCACTGCCAATTTTTTTTTTTTTTGAAAAATCATTCGTACAATCCTCCCAAGGGGCTAAAAAATTTTGTCAAATGCTACAGAAGCCAAAAAATGGAAAATTTTATATGAATCCTAACTATAACATGCCTTCTCAACTCAATGGTAGCATCCATTTAGGCCCAAAGTGCTCTGAAAATGCTCTTCCCCTAGATTGAAGAAAAAAATACAAAAAAATTAGGGTTTGTGTCTTTGAATTGTAGCTTCAAAAATCCTTCAGCCAAGAAGCAACAGGCAGGCTCTAATACCATGCAGAAGTTGATGAAAGCCAACTTCATAGTTCACCAAGATCACCTGCATGCAAATAACCTATCAAAGGGAAACCAAAGAAGGAAGAGGTGGAGCTTGGGAAAACTAAACGAACTAAGAGAGAAGATATTGCAAACAAAGAAAAATGTATTGCTATTGAAAATGAGATATGAGTTACAATGAGAGAGCTTGAACATAAAGGCCTCAAGGAAGCTTGTAGAACAAGCTACAAAGTGCTAGAAGATAAGGTTGACAACGAAGCATACGCCCACAAAAGGTGGAATATCCTTGATTAAGGTGAGGAGATAAGTATGACTTAGATAGGAACAAACTCATGTGTTGTCAACAACTCCTAGACTACAACTAATAAATAAATGCATTAACCTAAGTAAACTCAAGTAATACAATAAATAATTAATAAATAATTATTTACTCTAACAATATCAAAATGTCAGCTATCAAATTTTGAGCTAATTCCCATATCTTTCAGTTGGAGGGAATATTTGTAAAACAAGTCTTTGTCTTCTCTATAACTTGTTTTTGAAATCATATAATGGCATGCGTCTTCCCAGTTTGAAGCTTGTTGAAATCCTTATTCTATAAAAGGATTTCCAAGATCAAGAAGGGTTCAAATTCTAGACACATGATAAACATTATCATTTTGAGTCAGTTCAATATTTTTTGTTTAAGTTTGAATTGTTTAAGCTTGTCTTTTTAGAAGTTTTAAAGTAAATGAAAAGCATGTTTTGATATGATATTATTGTTATAAGTCTTTTATCATAATTATTTATGATTCTCAAAGAGCTTAATACAAAGAAAGTTGTAGAGTATTTATGTCTCAAAATTCTATCTCCATCTTCATGCTTTTATGACTTTGAGAATGAATGAACAAGTTTCATTTTATTCAAATGCAATATAAGTAAGTTGTATGTTATTTAATTTATTTCTTTTAATTCAAGAAATTAAGTAAATTTTTCATTGTAATGATAGGGTCATTAGAAGTATGTGAGGGATATTGTAAGTAGAGAATTCGGAGGTCAACAATTGATGCATTTAATTGCATGTTAATTTAATTAGATCTATTAGTACTAGTATGACTCTATGGCAATGAATTAAGACAATAGTCATCAATTTAAAAGTCAAGAAAATAAATTTCAAATTTGTATTGATTAAAGATTTAAAATTAGAATTAGTAAAGTGGGATGTAAATTTGGTCATCATTTGTTGTAATAATATGTCATGTTTTTTGTTGGCTACTCTAAACTTGTTAGGGAATTGCAATTATTAGAAGTTAGTAGACCCAATCTATTGTAAAGGGTTTGTAACACAAATAGAGTAAAAATGTCAAATCCTTAGGTTGACCACCTTGGTTTAGTAGAGCCTAAAGATGTAGAAGGAATAAGTGATCTATTAGCTGGTCCAATCTCAAATAGAATGTACTAGACATGGGAGATAGCTATCCCCTAGGTATTATTTTATTTGTTGTTTCTTGGTATTTTCAAATTTAGTAAATTAGAAACCAATAGAAGGGGCCCTAAAAACCTATACAAAAGATACTAAAGATATAACATTAAGCCCACGAATACATCATATCATAAATAAATAGAACCAACACCCAAACAAAGCTAGCTATAGAACGATAACAAAACTAACAAAAGGCATAAATAAAAAGATTATTAGATACAATTGTCCAATTCTGTGTTGTCTTTGATGTTACACAAATTTCATATTAGTTAGTAGGTAGTGCTTACCTAGCTCACTTGGTTAGCAAGGCAATTTTCTATGTCTACTGAGCATTCATGGAAATTACTCTATGTAGACAGTGTTTACTGAGCTCACTCAGGCATCGAAGGAAATGTGGTAGAAAGTAGTGTTAACTGAGCTCTCATGGTTAACAAAGGAAAGTTGGTTAGAGGTTAGTATTTTCCAAGTTCAATCAATTTCCAAAGGATTTTGTAGGTTCACAGTGTTAACCAAGTTTCTATTGGTCAACACAAGAAATCATTTTAGGATCAGTTTTTACTGAGTAGGTTAGCTAATGAAGGATTTTGTTAATTTCAGAAATGAAGTTTAATCGTTTCAATTATTGATTCCATCTAACTGAGGTTATGATTATTGGTGATTGTAAGTTGTAAATGAGCTGACTTGATAATCTGAATAGTATATATGAAAGGTCAAGTTGAGAATTCTAAAGTGTATGAGTGTACACAAGTGTATTGATTGTTTGAAGAGGAAAGTGTGAGCAAATTTGAATGATGGTTAGATATCCTTGAGGAGCAAAAAAGTTATATTTGATTAGGAAGGATCTAGTGTGAAGTAGAACAGAGATCTATAATCAACAATTTAGTTGCATCTCATTCAGGTCAATTCATTGTTACTTTCTTACCATTGTAGTAGTGATTCCAAAATCTCTTAATAGAGTTGGTTTGATAGCCAGTTGTAAATCATCTAACAAGGTGACAGTTCCATTGAACTATTTTAAAGAACTCTTGCAATGCCACTCCTAACAAAGTGATTAAATCCTCTAACAAGGTCACACCTAACAATGTGTTTTGTAACATTTAACCAGGTTGGCTCCTAACAGGGCTCACTTCAGAAGAGTGAAAATCAGTAGCTAGTTACTTGGTGGTTTTTCCCATATTGGGTTTCCATGTTAAATCTAGTGTCTCATGTGTTCATGTTATTTCATTTATGCTTGCATGTTAATCACTATGAATTTTTAAGATCTATTAAAGTATAACATACACTGCATCTATTGAGTTACAGCATTTTAAGTATGTTAATCGAGTGATAGCAGTAAATAGTTTTATCATACATCTAAGGGATCTGTGGATTTGTTTTTGAGGTAACTAATTCACCTCCCTCTCAATTACTCCATCTATATTTCCAACAATTGGTATCAAAGCTTTTGGCACTTGCAGGAAGGGTTTCAAGGACCTAAGCTAAAGATCTGGATGTCTTACAAGAGAGAAATTGCAAAGCTTAATAGAGATAACTTTTCAGCATGGCAGGGTCGCATGAGACTTCATCTAGCTTCCATTGGTGATTCAGGATTAAAATACCTTGATGAAAAATACACAACTCCTTCTGGTACATTATCTGTTGGTGACATTGTTGAGAAAAAGACTCATAACACCATGATGATAGACATTGCATCTACTCTAAGCTATGAGGAATTTGATGATATCAAGGACTGCAAAACTATCTTTAAAATGTGGAACAAGTTGAATGACATCTATAGTGGTGATGAAAATGTGAGGAGAGCCAAAGCAGAAAGCCTTAGAGGAAAATTTGATCATAAAAGAATGAGAGAGGATGAAAAGATTGCCAAATATGTTGAAAGGATCAAAGCAAGTGTCAATGCAATCAAAGCTTCTGGAGGAGAGATCAAGGAGGAAACAGTTGTAAGTAAATTTCTTAGAACATTTCTTCCCATTTATGCAATTAGAGTATATGCAATTCAAGAAAGAAGATGTGAGACAAATCATAAGATAACTTTGGATACCTTGGTAGGAAGATTGATAGCCTTTGAGCTAGATAACTATGACAATTATGTTCTAGCTTCCAAAAATATTGAATCTAAATTTGAGGTCAAGCTTTCACTTAAGGAAAAAGGAAAGAAAATAAAGGACACTCAGTTAGAAAGTGAAAAAGAATCAAAGGAAATTTTTGACAATGATTTTCAAGTTGTTGAAGCTCTACTTGCAAGGAAATATTCTAGAGGTAGCTCAAAATACAAAGGTAATGTTCCTCTAATCTATTTTTCATGTGAAGAAATTGGTCATATTGTAGCTAGGTGCACAAACAAAGCAAGCAAGGATGAGAAGAAAGGTCACAAGTGCAATGGTGAGAAGGATTTCAAATCATTCAAGGACAAAGGTAAGAAAACATGTTTTATGGCTAAGGATTTTGATAATAGTGAAGATGAAATAGTTTACATTGCTTTAAAAGATGAATTTGATGATGATGAAGAAGATAAGATGGCACTTATCTCTCATGTGAGAAAAAATGATACATGGATCATAGATAGTGGATGTTCACATCATATGACTAGTGACAAAACAAAGTTTTAACACTTTGAAGGCTATGATGGTGGTAGTGTAAGGTTTGGAAACAATGAACCTTGTTGCATAAAAGGGAGAGGTTGAATCTCATTAACCAAAGAACTTGTATGTGATAATGCCTATTGGGTTGAAGGACTAAAACATAATCTGATAAGTGTGGCATAGCTAATCAATATTGGATTCAAGGTGGAATTCATGCATGGCAAGGCAAGACTATTGGATGACAAAGGAAAATTGATTGGATCAGGCAAACAAACAAAAGGTAACTTGTCTTATCTTGATCTTGGTGAGTGCTCATGTTTTATTGCTCAAATTGAAGAAAGTTGGTTATGGCATAGAAGGTTATGTCACGTAAATTTTGATAACATGGTGAAAATAAGAAAATTTAAGAAAGTAAGAGGCATTCCTAGTTTGAAAAAATCTATTGTTGGTTTATGCAAGAATTATCAGATTGGTAAAATGGGAAAGACTAGTTTTAAAAGTAAAAACTATCAGTCTGAAGACATTTTGGAAATTGTGAATATTGATTTGTGTGGACCTATTGGTATAGAAAGCTATACTAGAGAAAAATTATTTATTCTTTTTATTGATGACTACTCTAGAATGATGACCATTATGTACTTAAGAGATAAGTAAGAAGCATTTGAGAAATACAAATGGTATTTGGCAAGAGTAGAGAAGGAAATAGGAAAAAGATTGAAATGCTTAAGATCAAATAGAGGTGGCAAATTAATCTCCAATAAATTCAATAACTTTTGCATTGAAAGAGGAATCAAATGATAGGTATCAGCCCCTGGAACTCCCGAGTAGAATGAAATAGCTAAAAGGAGGAATAGATCTATCATGGATTGTGCAAGGACTATAATGATTGAAAAGAACATTGTTATCAAATACTGGAAGGAAGCTATCAACATTATAGTTCATACCTTAAACCAAGTATAGTTGAAGGACTCATTCAAAACCCCCTATGAGTTATGGTATGGCTATAAACCTAATGTAAGTTACCTAAAAGTATTTAGAAGTAAATGTTATATCTTGAAAGAATCTAAAAAAGGAAAATTTGATTTAAAAGTTGATGAAGGCATATTTTTAGGATATTCTTGCAAGAGTAAGGCATATAGATGTTTGAATTTTTCTATTCACAAAATCATAGAAAGTGCACATGTGAAAGTTGATGAGTTTATAGAAAGGACTAAAGAAGAAAGTAAAAAGGAACCAGAAGATTACAAGAGATTTGTTTACATTGAACCTAATACATTGCTAGACACATCTGTCAATCAAGAGACTTCTACTCCCGAGTCTTCCTTAGTCATCGAGTTGCAAGAATTTCACACTAAATCACAACAACCCGAGTCATGTTCTAAAGCTACCAAGCCAATGCCTATTAAGTCTAAGCAACCAGAGCCTAAAGTTGAAGTTCAAGAGGATGACAATGCAATTCATTCAAGAGGAAAGAAACCTGTATCATCCAAGTATGTCAAAAGGCATCATACACCAGATTAGATTATTGGAGACAAATCAGAAGGTACTATGAAAAGAAGTAAGCTAAAAGGTACATGTTTACTTGCTAGTGTTGAACCTAGAAATGTCAAAGATGCATTGGAAAATGAAAGTTATACTGAGGCTATGAATGAAGAAATAGAGCAAATAGAGAAGAATAAAACCTAGACTCTTGTACCTAGGCCTAAAGATAAAAATGTGATTGGAACAAAGTGGGTATTCAAGAATAAGCTAAATGAAGATGGTAAAGTATCAAGAAACAAAGCTAGATTGGTGTGTAAAGGATATTCTCAAGAAGAAGGAATTGATTATGGTGAGACTTTTGCTCCTATTGCAAGATTGGAAGGTGTTAGGACCTTACTTGCATATGCAGCCCATAAAGGATTTAAGGTATATCAAATGGATGTTAAATCTGCATTTCTCAATGGTATTCTTAATGAAGAAGTCTACATTAAATAACCTAAAGGTTTTGTTGATCCAGACAAAAGGGACATGGTCTACAAATTACACAAAGCATTGTATGGTCTGAAACAAGCCCCTAGAGCATGGTATGAGAGATTGCATAAATACCTTATTCAGATTGGTTTCTAGAAAACTAATGATAACAGTAGTTTGTACATCAAAGAAGGACCAGATAACAAGATTGTTTTGGCAGAAATATTTTTTGATGTTACTTTGTTTACAGGGAATGATGATCTATACAAAGAATTTTTAGAGAAAATGAAAAAAGAATTTGAAATGTCTATGTTTGGTGAGATTAAGTTCTTTGTTGGTCTTTAGATATAGCAGAGAAAGAATGGTATCTACATCACTCAATCTAAGTATATCAAGGAGATACTCAAGAAGTTTGGTATGGAAGATTCAAAACTAGTTGGAACACCCATGTGTACTAGAATAAAGCTTACCAAAGATGATGTTTCAAAAGAGCTAGATTAGACCTTATATAGATCAATGATTGGAAAATTACAGTATGTAGTTCATACAAGGACTGATATTGCTCTTGCAGTTGGTATAGTGGCAAGATTCTTGGAAAAACCCAAAGAAAATCATATGATGGCAATCAAAAGGATCTTGAGATACTTGAAAGGCACTGAAGATTATGGCTTATGGTATAAACTTGGAGAAAATATAGACGTAAAAGTATTTACTAATGTTGACTGGGTAGGAAACACTGATGACAAAAAAAGTACAAGTGGCGGAGCATTCTTTCTTGGCAAAAGGTTGGTATCTTGGACAAGTAAAAAAAAAATTGCACATCCCAATCTACAATAGAAGTAGAGTATGTTGTAGTAGCAATGAACTATTCTAATATTTTTTGGTTTAAATAGTTGTTGGAAGGTATGAAGGTTGAGATCAAAGAACCAATTGTTATGTTTTGTGATAATACAAGTGAAATTAATATATCAAAGAATCCAGTGATGCATTCCAAAACCAAGCACATTGCAATAAAATACCACTTTTTCAAAGAATTGGTGCATGATAAAGAAATTAGATTAGAATATGTCCATACAAAAGAACAAATTGTAGACATATTCACCAAGCCATTACCTAAGGATGCATTCTTGTATCTAAGAGGTAAGTTAGGGGTCATTCCCCTATCTGAAGCTCACTAAAATAAAGTTTTAGTGATGCATCAAGAGGAACCAAGTTGAAGATCTATCAGTTGATGCAACATAGTCAAGGGAACATTGCATATGAATTAGTACTCAAGGTACATTGATTCTCATTTGGTATGTGTTGTCTTTGGCATGTGCTGTCAAAGAGGGAGAGTTTACTATCATATCTTTTTGAAATTTGTTTGAGGGAGAGTTTTCTATTTGGAGAAGAAGCTATGTAATTCCTTCATAGAGAGAGATTACTGCATTAGAAAATTTTGTGGCATAAAATCTAAGAGGGAGAAAATTTCTATCAAAGAAAGAGTTGTTTTCAAATTTCATTGTGCTATGACATGTTGTGTTGCCATCAATGCCAAAGAGGGAGATTGTTGGATGCAATTGTCCAATTGTGTATTATCTTTGATGTTACACAAATGTCATATCAGTTGGCAGGTGGTGCTTACTAAGCTCACTTGGTCAGCAAGGCAATTTTCTATGTCTACTAAGCATTCCTAGAAATTACTCTGTGTAGATAATGTTTACCGAGCTCACTCTAGCATCAAAAGAAATGTGGTAGAAAGAAGTGTTAACCGAGCTCTCATGGTTAATGAAGGAAAGTTGGTCAAAGGTTAGTGTTTACCAAATTCACTCAATTTCCAAAGGATTTTTCAAGTTCGCAATGTTAACCAAGTTTATGTTGGTCAACATAGGAAATAATTTCAGGATCAGTGTTTACCAAGCAAGGTTGGCCAATGAAGTATTTTGTCAATTTGAGAAATGAAGTTTAATTGCTTCGAGTATTGATTCCAACTAACTAAGGTAATGATTATTGGTGATTGCAAGTTATAAATGAGTTGATTTGATAATCTAAATAGTATATATGAAAGGTCAATTTGAGAATTCTAAAGTGTATGAGTGAGTATGCAAGTGTATTGGTTGTTTGAAGAGGAAAGTGTGAGAAAATTTGAAGGATGGTCAGATATCCTTGAGGAGCAGCAAAGTTGTATTTGATCAAGAAGGATCTAGTGTGAAGTAGAACAAAGATCTATAATTAGTAATTTAGTTGCATCTCATTCAAGTCATTTCATTGTTACTTTCTTACCATTGTAGCAGTGATTCCAAAATCTCTTAATAGAGTTGGTTTCACAGCTAGTTGTAAATCCTCTAACAAGGTGATAGTTCCATTGAATTATTTTAAAGACCTCTTACAAGGCCATTCCTAATATAGTGATTAAATCCTCTAAAAAGGTCACACCTAATAGTGTGTTTTGTAACCTTTAACTAGGTTGGCTCCTAACAAGGCTCACTTCAAAAGAGTGAAAATTAGTAGCTAGTTACTTGGTGGTTTTTCTCATATTGGGTTTCTGTCTTAAATCTGGTGTCTCATATGTTCATGTTATTTCATTTATGCTTGCATGTTAATCACTATGAATTTTTAAGATCTGTTAAAGTATAGCATACTATACATTTACTGAGTTACAGCATTTTAAGTATGTTAATTGAGTGATAATTGTAAATAGTTTTATTAGACATCTAAGGGATCTATGGATTTTTTTTTTGGTAACTAATTTACCCTCCCTTTAGTTACTCCATCTATATTTCCAAAAAATACACAAGGAAGAGGAATAATAAATGGGACATAACCCATTTTCTTGATCATCTCAGCTACCTACTTCTCTAATTGGTCCATCTGCTCAACTACATCTTTAACCAGGCTTATATCTAAAGAGGCCCCAGTGTGCATTTTCCTAATTTTTCCCCTGGTCCTCCTCCTTATTCCTTCTTTTTTATTAGCCTAAACTACTTAGTCTTCACTAGTAGTGACAATGGATTTCTCCCCTGGACTACCTTACTAATTTACTAATGAGGATTTTTACATGCTCATTAGAGGCTTTGAGGATTTAACAGCTTTGAGCCTCTATATTCCTAAGGGTTCTTGCAATACCATTCACTTTATTGGCTAGCTCTAGCATGTGGGCCTCTAGCCTATAGAAAGAAACCATGTCAATTAGAGAAGTTGTAGGAGGTTGCTTCCACTCATTAGCATCCTAGATCTTTTCACCATCAATTATTCCTTCCACAATCCCCATTCTATACTTCAAGTCCATAGCCTAATGAAATGGCCACTTGATAGATCTAAAGTTATCTAAAAGATTGTTCCTAGTATTGTTTAGTAAATCCATATCCTTCTCATTGTTATTGTCACTGAGAATAATCAAAGAATGATCAATGAGAGATTAGATATCCACTTTATTACTTGGTTTAGCTTCTTGAACCTTCAACTCTATTTTATTCCTCACAATCCACAACCTTATTGTATCTATACTCATGTTTTTCATGCCATTTTCCTATGTTGCAAAGGTGTGAGGGTCTCATCATCTAACTTGGTATTTATAGTATGTGTGGGTACCAAAAATAATGCATGCTCCTCTAGAGTGGAGCCATACCCTTATTTGTATTTAATGAAATCCAATGGAGATACCAAACTCCAACCACCTTTCATCTCACCTTTACCAATATTTCATTTTTTCATGGTTAGCTTGGCAATCTTGTTGGTACCCTCTTCCTAAATAATTGTGTCCATTTCATCCCCTTCTTCCTCATACTCATATGATGAAATGAAAACCTTGGCTTGTTTCTTGGACACAAGGGTCCCAAGCATCTACATAGCCTTCCTCTTCTTATCCACCCCCTTACCTTGTTCTTCCTTTCTATAACCAAATTCCTCATCAATGTACATTGATTTATCTTCATATAGATCCTCATTCAAATCTATTTTCTTTTTTTGCCTCTTCCCAATATAACATTCTTCTTTAGAGTTTTCACAAGGGTTTTGTGTACAAAACTCTTACCCTTACCCTTCCCCTTGTCTTTTGGAGTCATCTCCTCTTAATGAAATCCATCATTGTCTTCAATGTCAGAAAGGACTTGAGTCTCCTCCAACTCACTCTCATCCCCATCCTTTATCTCTCTCACCTCAGGGAATTTTCCAATGTAATTTACTTCAATGTGCTCATAAATGAGCAACATTAATCCCTCATGAAGGGGACAATTTGCCATATTTTTCTCCCTAACCCCATTAATACTAGCAGTCATAGAGGAAAAGAGATAAAATAGAATTGAAACCTTTATATCATGCCTAAAATTATTCAAAAGAACAAAGTGGTATGACCATATCCTAGAAAATTTATCATCCAAAGTCACATAGTAAATGATGGCCCACAAGACAAAGCAACATAACATTTTAATGCATTCATGCTAGAAATATGTCTTACCTTATCACTTTGTCAAATCCTCACTCTCACCTAGCTCCTTAGGAAAGTCATCAATGGCTGCATCCAAAAATTTGTGATCTCTGTAAAACTTCATGCCAACCATCAGGATTCTCATCACCCTAGAGATGAGCTCCTCAGTTATAATGATTTTCCTATTGTCAAGGTTCAAAGATTCATCATTCTTCTTTCACAAAAAAAGATTGGTGACATTTGGATTGCCACCATGAAAGTGGTAAGGCCTCAGCACTCTAAAATATCGCACACTTTTGTTTGCCCCTTCCATTTTTCAAAATTTGATGGTTCATTTTGTCTACGTTGTCCTCACATATCCTTGCTATAATTGTTAGGTGATAGAGTGCATTCACATAAAAACCTTACAGAGTAGAGTAGAGAAAGATGAGTGAAAATTACCCTCAAAATGACCCATAAAGAATGCATGGAAATGGGTTCATTAACAAAAGTGTCATCCTTTCTCCCTTCCTTACATCTCAAAATTATAAAAACATCACTTCTATAAAGTATTGTAATTATAAAGTATTGTGGCTTTTTGAAAGTAATGTGATTATAAAGGGTTGTGACTTCTCAAAAGGATTGTGATAATGAAGAGTTGTGAAAATTTAGGACATAGATGAGAAATAAAATCAGATTTATAATTTAGTATTATATCAAATGGAGAAAATAGAACATGGTAATAAAAGAAATATAATCACACACCTCTTGGCATATGTCTAACATGAGAAGCAAGGCAACTCTAAAAGGATGGGAATTTATATTTATATAATTTTATTTATAATATATATGTATATAATATATAATTTATATGATATATATGTATATAAATATACATAATATTACGTAGATAAGGTATGTTGTAAATTCAAATTTATCTTTGTATATGTGTGATTTTATATTTATGTAACTTTATTTAAAATATTTATTCATTGTAAATAATATTATGTATATTTAACAATGAAAATCTACATAATGATATTTAATAATTTTTTAATATTATATTTATTAATTAAATATAATAATTAATAAAGTAAAACTCTCATAGTTCCAATATAGGAACTATACTCATTTCTATATGAATGGTTGTGTCCCAATGTAGGGTTTTATGTCATCTCTATATGAACGGATAAGATGGGATAAATGTAACCTCATAGTGCTAGTTTAAGAGGTTAATACAACCTTATATGAATGGTTATTGTACTAGCATGAGAGATTGGTACAACACTATTTCAATGGCTATATGAAATTATATTTTTGGTATGAGATATAAACATAATCTGTATCTAACTAACATCATGGAGATTGTATAGTCCTTATAATGTGGTAAATAAGATTGTTGTAATCTCCATCTAGTTAACATGAATAAGACTAGTATAATCCCCATGTGCCAAAACACTTTGATGATGTCAATATATGCACATGTGATTGTCCTTTGATAGAGGATGTCATGTCCAAAAAGAACCTTAAGGGATGCACTCTATAGAAGAAGGTAGAATAACTAAAGGTTAAGAAACCTGATTTTGAGACATATTTAAGGTTGGGGATAGGATAGAGGCTAGAATAACATAATTAGACTTCTTATTATTTAATTTTAACATTTATTTTTTTTGTATTACTTGTTTGATGATAACCCTAATAGTGGGGATATTACGGCTTGACCAAGGCAAGTTCTCATCAAACCAAAACAAAAACCAACTTTTAATGTGTACAAGAGCAGGATAGTTGAATTGCAACCACATATTTAGAAATTACTCACAAAAACACTTCTAGATAATTTGTTACAACTTTTCTACTATGTCTCAAGAATATGGTGACTTCATTATAAAGAATCTAAAATATGTTGTACCAAGTCGACATCTTTTTATGACCCTAAAAAAAATAACATTTTCTGGATTTTTTGTTGTGATCATGAATTTACAAGCAAAAGTTCTACCATGGGTTTAGATCTAGGATTTTTAGAGTGAAAAGGTATATTCCCTTGCACATTTCAATTTGAGTACTTTGTCATTCATTTCACTTATGATTGCATATATTTATCACCTAGGTCTATCTTACTCTTTCATTAAATAAATTAGTTCAAATTCATGTTTACATTTAAACATCTTTTTAAAAATTTATATATGAAAGAGGACTTTCTTGGTAGCACGTATGTTGATGTTATGGGGGAGTATTGCAAAACATTGATATGATGTATAATTATGTTTTTCATTGATGAAAATATAGTAATAAGTTAGTAAAAATTGGTAGAGTAGCAGACTGTGATTCTTCTATTAAGGACAATACATTGTGTATCTACTTATGTGCAGTTACTAGCATATACTATAGCATGTATGAGACATATGGGCAAGTGCGCAGAACCTAAATCAATAGTGTATGAAAGTTATTAACGATTTATAGAGAACCATAGGGAAATAGAGCATTGAGAAAATAGTTTCTATTATATGATCAATATAGCACATTGTATTTGGAATGAAGGGTTGCATAGTTAACTAGAGACAGTACACTAACCACTGCCACATCAGCGAGTGTGTAGGTATGGAAGTCACATGTGTGGAAGATTTTGTATAACTGTGATTTGATAATATTAATTAAATGTGTATTTCATTTAATTAACTTATAACAAAGTATGGGGCTGACTCAAAGAATTAATATTGAGTATGGTATAAAGGAAAGATGTTTTCCAAGTTTTAGACATCATCATTGGAGGTCAAGAAGCAGAGAAGAATTGTAAATTGCAAAATAGAGGAGCGGAGTAATCTGCTAATGTGTGATCTCAAGGGTTACTATTGATGAGTTCAGAGTTCCAGATCTAATTGCATGATCTAAAGGTGAAGAAGTCTGACATACTAGATAGAGGAAGAAGTGAAAGATTATCACACATCTATTCTTCTAAAAAGAATAGTACTGAGATCAATTGCATAATGGGTTCATTGATATGATCTTGATGTTGTTTGGACACTGGGTTCAATTGCCTTCTACAACTCCTAATAGGCTTGGAATCTCCTAACATAGATTCAAAGTCTCCTAACAGGGACTCTTTGTACTAAGTGTTGTAATAGACTCCTAACAGGGTCCATCCTTTAACAAGGAATATTCAAATTAGTTCATTATTTTGTGGGCATCATTCCCACTGGGGTTTTCCCTCTGATCAAGGGCTTCCCTAGTCAACATATCTAGTGTTATGGTGTATGCACATTTCTTTATGATTGTTTTTTACTTGGTTGAATATTTAAGAATTGCTCAAGATTAATATATAACTGATTCACCCCCCCACTCCCCCTCTCAGTTATATTGGTGGTCTACTATTTGTAACAATTAGTATTAGAGCTTCAGATCCTTGTAGGGAAATTTAACAACTTTGGGAGATCCATGGTGAATCTATTCAAAAAGGAAAGTCCTAGATTCGATGGCACAAACTATGACAACTGGAAGGATAAGATGAAGACTCATCTCTTGTGCATGGGTCCAGGATATTGGCTGTAACCAAGACATCTAAAAATACTGTAGAAGAAGACAATCTTGAAACCTATACCAAGGAATAGAGAGAAGTGTTTATGTGCAAGATAAGGGCAAGAGAAGCAATATTTTCAGTATTACCTAAAAGTGAGTACAATCAAGTAAAACTACTCAAAAAATATCATGAAATTTATAAAACTTTAGAGGCTAATTATGAGGGTGATACACATGCAAAAAGAGTTAGATTGCAAAACTTGTATTGTGTTTTCCAAGATGCTATAATAATGAAAGATTAATCTATAGGAAGCTATGTTGAGAGAATATTTGAAATTGTTACAAGAATTACATCTCATGATAGAAAGAAATCTGATTATGAAGTGATGTGGAATATTTTGAAAAGTATGACACCACCTTTCAAGATAGTAGCACAAATGATTTAGCCGATGATACCCTGTAGTACTAATTTCACCAAAGATACATTGCTTGGTAGATTGGAAGCTATAGAATTTGATCTGAAATAGTCTAGAGAATTGGCAAAAGTTGAGACAACATTTAGTGCACTAAATATCAAACCTAGTTTAGCAAGGAGCACAAAAGTGCAAGGAGACATTGCTAGTAATAGTAAGTTCATTGAAGAAAAGATCCAAGAGGGAGTAGCTCTTCTTGTGGAAAGAGAAAAAGATGGTAAGAATATCTTCAAATGTTTGACATGTAATGAATATGGTCATTATGCATCTAAGTGTCCTAAAAGAGAAAGAAAGTATAAGGGAAGGTTCAAGTCTAGAAGACCTCGAAATTGTTTATATGCTAATGAAGAAGAAGAAGAGGAATCTGATCAAAATATGAGTGAAGATCAATTAGGATTCATAGCTATAAAAGAAGATGATCTTGATAGAGAAATTAGAGAAGAAAGAGCATTGATCTCACAAGTTGAAAAGAAAGATTGGATCATTGATAGTGGTTGTTCACATCACATGACTGGTGATATGAGAAAGTTTGTCAAATTCAGAAACCATGATGGAGGAATTTTTAGAGTAGGAAATAATATAGCCTGTCATATTATAGGAATTGGATCTATCAGACTTTATGGTAAAACATACACTGATGATGTTTTCTTTGTTGATGGATTGAAGCATAACCTGTTGAGTGTTGGACAGCTTATGGACAAAGGTTACCAATTGCAGTTTGGTACTAACATATGCATTATCAAAAAAGGGTAAGGAAAACTACTTGGTACTACCACAAGAACTAGAGGTAATGTATTTTACTTAAACTCCACTAAAATAACATGTTTGGTAGCTAAGATTGACAACAGTTGGCTATGACATAGAAGATTTTGTCACATTAACTTTGATAACATTGTAAAAGCCAGTAATACACTTGTTGTAAGAGATTTACCTAAGATCACTAAGCCCACTAATACTATTTGTAAGCAATGTATTTTGGCTAATAAAAAGAGAGTCTAATTTCCTAGCAAGCAGTTTTGCACTACACAAAAGCTAGAACTAATTCATATAGATCTGAGTGAAACTACAAGAACAACAGGATACTATGGAGAAAGGTACTTTATGATTTTTGTTGATGATTCCACTAGAATGATGTGGGTAGCTTTTATTAAAGAAAAATTAGAAGCATTTGAGAAATTTAAGATATTTAAGAACAAAGTTGAGAATGAATCTAGAGTCAAAATCAAGAGCTTAAGATCATATAGAGGAGGAGAATTCACCTCTAGAGAATTATGTTGGAGTTCTTTCTTGTAAAGAGCATATCAGGTGAATTTAAATTTGATACCAAGAAACAAAGATAGGGACAAGCCTAAGGATGAGCTAAATCCTATATTCAATAAGGTTAAATCTTAGTTATGGGCCCAACATTAACAGAGTCATCAAGACTCACTTCACAAGAGACTTTGCTAAGCCAAGGTGGGAAAACGTAAGGGGTTTATCTTATTAACTTAATATTCTATCTGCGAGACTTTCCCCTGTACTAGAAATGGTCAATATTCTTCTATAATTTTTTGACAAACTTCCTGATTGCAGTAGCTAATTACAACCAAAGAAAGTAACAGCAAATAAGAAATGACCGACACTCCTAGTTCTTCAATACATAAAAGGGAAATAGATATTCAATTAAATTTTTGATCTCAGCATAACCTGGGTATGCAACAACAAAGAACATGTAACCTCCAAGTTGACCAATACATTATCCATTGGGAACCAGCTGAACCTTCACATACAGATGGATACCTAAAGTATACTCATATATTCAGACATCTGATCTATCTATTTGACTTGCAAACAGACATCAATCTTCATAAATACTCTCATACTTATGGTAATGTCTGCCTAGTGTAACCCACAATCCTATCAATGTAAACAAGAATTTACTTGGCTTCCTTGTTCCAACAGCAAGTCTATTCTGACATACAACCTTAAGGGATTGCAATTGAGTTCAAGCTCTTTGTTCTCAAACACAAAAGATTGCAAATAAAAAAAGAAGGAGATGAGAATTAGAATGAAACTAAAAGAAATGAAGTTCTTGTATTAATTTCCTTGAAAATAATACATCATATGTATGTCAAAATTTAGAAAATAACACAAAAAAGATGACTGTGTAATATAACAATGCTTCAAAAGAAATACAATATTGTTGTTCATAATAGAGGAATGCTAAGAAAATGGTATCACAAATCTCAAGAAATTATCCAACTCTAGAACCTATTTGGCCTCACAATCCTCAAAAAATCTCTAGAAAATTGGAACCATTACAATGAGCAGAGAAGGGAGATATATAGAAGAGAAGATATTTCAGGATTTGAAAGTTGAATTTGACATGTGTCCCACTAAAAATGTCTTCAATATAAAGTTTTCTAAAACTAAACTTCCTTCATCTGCCTATAATTAAAACCATAAATGATGCAGCAAAATATCTAATATATCTCATTAAAACAATTAGCAAAATATCTCATGGAGAAAATATCAGGTACACATCAAATCTAAGTTGGAGACTCAAAATTTGATTTAGTTGGTCACATCTGCTTTTTTCATGAAGTTCATCTATTCTACAAGAAAAAAACATAATTGCTTCCAACTACCCTCAAAACATTCAATTCATCCCTCAACTTGTTGATAAAGTCATACATGATGAAATTCTGGCTAATATCTGATCTCAACTATATCTGAAAACATCAATTTAGCATTTTCATTGAGATGCCCCCAAAATTACAAATCCTCCTATAGCTGCTTCCAGCAAACACCTACACAAGATTTGACTGTAAAAATAGATATTTCATTCTTTGCTGATTCCAATGGTATATTATACTGCCTATTTTAGATAGAAATCATGCCCTTGAGACCAAATTGAAAATCTAGCTCCCGGACTATGCACAGTCAATAAAATTGAAAAAATAAAAATATCAATATATTATAAACTATATGAAACATTAAAATCATTTAATCTTTTCAACTCTAAAATTCTCATGCATTCAAAATCCTCTTTGAAATTTATTTATTTTTATATTCATTTCCTCTTACTCCCCTTATTTTAGTGACAAGTGTCAATCCTCCATTGGTCATCTAAACCATTTGATATACTTGAATCTTCATCCCTTTTCACTTTGTAATATCTTACCTTTCTTACTTTCCATTTAAAATCCTATGACATAGTCTTAATCATAGCATCTCTCATCTTTTCATCAGCTTCTTCGATCTCATGACAACATAATGACCCATTGTAATATAATTTATATCTCCAAATTATATCATAATATCTCCAAATTAATTTTTGATTTTCTCGATCATACATACCATCGTATTATCATAGCCCTCATCAATGTATTCTGCAATCATACGATATTGTCATAGCATAGTAGCATGTATACTATGATTTTTTGATCATATGAATGGGCATCCAGTTGATACCACATGGCGCCTTTCTTCCTTGTATCACTTTGGTCAAAATTTTCTGATTGCACTATCCATAGGTGAGTAAAGACACAAAGCTACAGCTTTAAGAGCAACTACTTCCTCTAACATACTAACTTATTGTGCATTGGTTATAAAAAAGGCCTCTAGTGTATTCCTTACAACGCATATGGGATAACACCTATTTTATTTCCTTTAGAAATCTTCAAGAAAGGAATTTTTGATTCAAGTCTTGGATAATATCTGAGAGAATGGGGGGGACATCCCTGTCTGCATAAGGAGGAGATCTTAGTGCCTATAGTCTATCATACCTCACATAAATGGTTGCAGAGTACCTAGCCCTTTGCACCAATCATGTAGGAAAATAGTGTGTCTACTCCCTTTATGAAAATGCAAGCCTCCTTGTAGATTCTTGCTCTATCCCTAACATGAGGCTATGTCATTTCCTTGGCATGGAGATCCCTCCCATATAGATTTTTTCCTTCTACCTTCCATGCAACAACCTCTTCATTCAAATTTGTGGCTTTATCCTTCATGTATGGATAGCTTGAATGCTATGGTGGGGCTCTTTTCTTCTCTTATTTTGCAACTTTCATTTGTGTAGATGCTGCTCTATTTCCTTTGCCATGTTGTGTTCTGATGCATCTACTATGGACATGGAACAAGATGGAGTGCATCTTGAGCTAATCTGTGGACTACAATTTGCTCTCTCTTTGGCATGGATGCTCAAACATTTTTCTCTCTCCTTAATGTGAGGTACTCTTCTTACTTCTTGTAGATTGAAGAACTTGTCACCCATGTATTTTTGCCGCCTTTGCAATCATATCTTCCAAATTTCAATACATTTATATGTTACATTACTACAATCAATGACCTCAAATAGTGCCTTTGTATCACTAGCTTTTCTTTATTTGATGTGCTAATTCAAAGCTATAGCAATGGAAAGGATGACAAAAAATATGAAGCAGTTTTGAATTCTCCTTCAGGTGCTCAAATTTAGTTTGAAACTCAAATATGTCATCAAGAAAAAGATTTTATTTCATGTGTCAAGCCTTGTCAACCCTTTAAGACTTGATTTTAAAAGTTGCATCCTTCAACACCCTAACATCTTAACAATCTAATGGAATCAGTCAAGCCCCAAAGTGGGTCTAACTAAAAAAACAATTGTTTTAGAACAACTGATATGAAAACTGATCCATTGACCTTCTCGAACTGACTGGAATCAAATTTGATCACAAATTCACCACTGAAAACTCATTTTAAATTATTTTATCCCCACCATTAAATCTATGTCAGGAGGCATGTTACCTAGCCTTAAAAATTGATGAAAACACTTGGTTAGGCTCTAAAACTTTGGATATCTTATCTCTTTAACACATTCAACAAGCCTACCAAATCTTGTCATATGATGACATCATGGTCAAAATATATCAACCTCCCAACATGCCTACTTATAATTACTTGCAAATAGACATGTCAAGAAACTGGAAAGTGCATTTGGTTTTGGCTTTGAAAATTGGGCAAACAAATGTTTGAAGGCTTGAAAACTGGGGAGTTAGTTCATTTCCATGAGGAGAATGTAATTCTATGATTTGGACTCATGAAGAATCATAGGATGCATTTGGAAAGTGCACAAAGTGGGCTACTTAGAATTACAGGACTAGGGACATGAGACAAGATAACGATTTTTACAAATGGAATGGACCTAGGAAAGTGTGCAAAGGGATTCATCAAGACTTGAAAACTAGCACACTTGTAGTATTTTGAGTATAAAACATAGTGGTATAATCCATTTTTTCCCACCAATCATGAACTCAAAGATATGATATCTCGAACAAGGCTCCAGATCAATTTGCATTTCTGATTACCAATGAAACTTATAAATTGCAAACAGAATCATGTTTGAAAATTGATCAAATGGATTCGTCATAAGCTCAAATATGGAGTGTAAAAAGTATCTGACCCCTATAATATGATGCAAAAGGAAATTTCTTATTTGGTTCAACTGGTCAAAATTTATAACTTGTCAAACAGGACTACCCAAAATTATGAACAATATGCAGATTTATAACAGACGTAACTAACCAACTTCTAGACAATCAAAACCCAGTCAAAATATGTCGAAATGACTTGAAACTTGGAAAATAGGTTCTTTGGTATGCATTTTAAACATCCACAAAGTGTCAAAAAATGCAAAACTGAAAACTACTCAAAATGGAACCTCACAGAATGATTCAGAATGTCAGTTTATCACTACAAAACTCATGCATATGCCAAATGAAGGGTGTTATAAACATGAAACACCTTGTAGGCATTAATTAAATAGCCAGGTACATATGCATGAAAAGCATTTATAGGGCTCAAAACTTGGAAAGGACACTCAAAATGGGAATGCAATTTTGAGCACTAACAAGGTCTAGGAACAAGAGTCCAAGTTTTGTTCTTCTCTATCTATTCTATTTCTTCATTCATTGCTTCAATCCATCTTTCATTTTCAAAAGCATCTTTAACATTTCTAAGTTCAAATTCAGCAAGTAAATATGTACCTTTCAATTTTCTTCTTGTCATTGTTCTATCTGATTTGTCTCCAATGATCTGATCAGGTGCATTATGCCTTCTAACATATCTTGCTAACATAGGTTGTTTGTATTTAGAATGAGTATAATGATTTCATCATGAACTTCAATATCAATCTTGGTTCCTATTGTTTGTGACTTGAGTCCTTCAGACTTGGTTTTTCTAGCTCAGTAGCTTCTAACTCAAGTCCTTTAGACTGTGACTCGAGTTGCACTATCTGCAACTTGATAGATAGTGGAGATTCTGGGGACTCAAGAGGTGAAGTCTCCTTTATTTTAGATATATTTGGTAGGGTATTAGTTTTATAGTAAAAAAATATTCTATAATCCTTAGGATCTTTACTACTTTCATCTTCACTCTTTTCTTCAAACTCATCAATTCTCACATGTGCACTTTCTATGATTTTATGAGTAAAAAAATTTAAACATTTGTATGCTTTACTTCTCTAGGAGTATCCTAGAAATATGCCTTCGTCACCTTTGACATCAAATTTTCCTTTTCTAGATTCTTTCAATATGTAAAATTTGCTACCAAATACTTTAAAGTAACTTCAATTAGGTTTGTAGCCATACTATAGTTCATAAGGAGTTTGGTTTGAGTCTTTCTTCAACTATACTATGTTCAAGGTATGAACTACAGTATTAATAGCTTCCTTCCAGTATTTGATTACAATATTATTTTCTATCATCAATGTTTTTGCACAATCCGTGATGGATCTATTTGATGTAGGAGCATCTTGCATTAGAAAATAGAGACAAAAAATAAAAATAAAAAATTGTGGAGGAGAGAGAAAGTGACGAAAATTAGAGGAAAAAAATTAATTAAAAATACAAAAAAAGGAGAAAAGAGGAATTTCTATTTTCAAGGTGCATAGGTGGCATAAATAGAAAAATAAATTAAAATGGTTGTCATTCCATTTATCAAGGTGTGTAGGTGGAATTCTAGAAGTGTGTGGGTATTTCCTTAAATCATACATTTAATATTTGTTGGGCCACATGGTGGTGCTTAGTTGTATTTGGATGGGAATTTAATATTTTTTATAAGGTATTTCTATTTATCTTGTATCCCACATTGGTTGTGTTTGTAACATCTTGGGTGGCAAGTGCCTTTTTAAGTAAGGTATATGAGCATTTCTAATCAAGGTTCAAAGTGTGATCTCTTCTTAGTAGAAGCTTGGGGAGAAGGAGGAAGCTAAAAGGAAAGTTTTCTTGAGCCTGTGGATAGAGTGATAAATGCAAGGCAATTTATAGCAAGATTGTGATTAATCATCCAACTTGGAGAAGAGCATGGAAGATGGAGTAGTTGAGTGAGAGAACATTTTCAGAGTCTGTGGACAGAGTACCGAACGTGAGGTAGTTTACACTTGGATCTTGGATAAAGTTTGACAAGAGCTAGTAGATGTGGCTTGGAAAATTGGGAGATTTCTTAGTGGGCTTATGAGCACAAGTTGAGATCTTCCTTGGAGGTTTCTACCAGAGTGTGGATCTTGACTAGCTAGTGTTTGGATTGGATCATGAGGGATCTTGCATAACTTTTATTGTAATTTCTATTGTACTTGGTCATAACCCAAGAAGGCCTTACAACCTAGTACATTGCATGTAAATAGTTATTTTATGAATAAAGAGTTGCAATTGGTATCAAATTGTGTATCTTGTGTTGTGTTTCTATTGTATGGCTATTTGTTGGGGGCTAGGACATCTCTTTTGGGGATTCTCCTTCCTTGTACTACATCAATGTTTCTTCTCTCAACCATACCATTATGTTCTGGTGTACCAAGGGCTAATACTTATCTTTTAATTCCTTTTTCAATGTAGAATTCATTGAATTCATTGGAGATGAATTCACCACCTTTGTCTAATATCAAATATTTTAACTTCTTTCTAGTTACTTTTTCTACTCTTACCAGATGCCACTTGAATTTTTGAAAAGCTTCTAATTTTTCTTTTAGATACATTACAATCATCATTCTAGAGTAATAATCAACAAAGAGAATGAAAGAAAAATCTCCACTATAACTTTCTATTCCAATAGGTCCACATAAGTTTCTATGCACAAGCTCTAAAACTTCTTCAAAATGATAGCTTTTGCTTTTGAAACTAGTCTTTCCCATCTTACCAATTTGGCAATTCTTTCATAGACCCATATTAGGTTTCCTCAAGCTAGGAATAACTCTTTCTCTTTTATGTTTTCTTATCTTAACTAGATAATCAAATTTTACATGACATATTCTTTTGTTCCAAAGCCAACTTTCTTCTAATTAAGCAATAAATTATGAACTTTCACTGAGATCAAGATTAAATAGATTACCTTTTGTTTATTTGCCAGATCCAACTAGGTTTCCTTTTCCATCTAGTGGTTTGGCCTTCCCATTCATGAATTCTACCTTGAACCCAATGTTATTCAACTGTACCACACTTAGTAGATTATTCTTTAGTCCTCCAACCCAATAAGAATTATCACATACAAGTTCATTAGTCAAAGAAATACATCCTCTTCTTTTTATGTTACAAGGTTCATTGTTTCCAAATCTCACACCACCACCATCATAATATTACATATGTTCAAATTGTGTTTCATCTCTGGTCACATGATGTGAGTAGTCACTACCAATAATCCATGTATGATTTTTGCTAACATGAGAGATAAGTGCCATCTAATCTCTTTCATCATTAGATTCATCTTCACTATTATCAGAATCTTTAGCAATAAAACAAGATTTCTTACCTTTGTCCTTGTGGTCCTTATATTCCTTCTTGCCTTTGTACTTTTTACTTTTCTTTTCATCCTTGTTTTCTCTATTTGGGCACCTAGTGGCAATATGACCAATTTCTTCACAAGAAAAATAGATTAAAGGAATCTTGCCTTTGTACTTTCCTCTACCTTTGGAATATTTCTTTGCAAGTAGGGCTTCAACAACTTGAAGATCACATTTAGAACTTTCTTCTATTTCTTCTTCACTTCTTGATGGATTGGTCTTTGATTTCTTACTCTTTTTCTTGAGTGAGAGTTTGGCTTCAAATGCAAACTCAAAACATTTGGAACTAGGAACATAGTTATCATAGTTATCCAACTCAAAGGTTGTTAATCTTCCAACTAGAGCATCCAAAGTTATATTACAGTTTGGATCACATCTCATTTCTTGAATAGAAGATACTCTAATTGAATAAATAGGAAAAAGAGTTCTAGGTACCTTGCTTACAACTATTTTGTCATCAATGTCTCCTCCAAATGATTTGATTGCACTCACACTTGCTTTGATTCTTTCCACATATTTTGAAATATTTTTATCTTCTATCATTTTCATCTAATCAAATTGAACTCTGAGACTTTCTACTTTGGCTCTTCTTACATTGTCATCACCTTCATAAATGTCTTTCAGTTTGGTCCACATTGCATGAGTTGTTTTGCAGTGTTTTTGTTGAGATAATGGGTGTTGCACACATTGCATAATATTGTTATTTTATTATGTAATGTTGTGCCTAGATGGGCGTGCAACATGTAAAGATTCTCATGGAATATTCTTGATGAGTTGTATTGTAACATTGTGATAATATTATATGTAATTATTTAATATTGGGGAAAAAAATTAAATACCCAATATTAAATGCGGGGTCAGTGGGTTAGGTAGCACATGGTTTTAGCACATGGCTTATGTAATACCACTTGGTGGTTTTGTGGGACTTGCTACTATATAAGCAGCCACAAAGGTAGTTGTTGTAGAGAGAGAGTGACAAGGAGAAAAAAAAAAAGGCAAGAGTCGAGTGGGACAAGGCTTGACAGGTTAGCCAAGGGAGCATTTGTAAAAGTTGAAAGCATGGCATGGGATGTGTGGATTCATGCTTATTCACATAGTTTACTCGGTTGTGGCTATGGCCATGAAGGCTTCCATGGTTGTATGGAAATGGTATTTTTGTTGAATAATACATGATGATGGATGCTTTTGGAGGCTGGGTTTTTCCCTCAATGAGGGTTTCCCAGGGTATATCTTGTGTCACAATTTTGTGGGTATATTTTCTATTCTCTTGCATGTGGATTTTAATTCCATGTTTATTTTAGATCTATTATGGGTTATGTGAAAATGGTTATATTCTTTATTGCCAATTTTCCTTACAAGTGGTATTAGAGCTATGGTTTTATTATTGTAACCCTAGATTGAATCCATGGGAATGCATGAGAGGATAAAAGAAAAGGGCAAGATATATGAATGATTTATTGTAGATCTGAGGGTTTTGAATTTTTTATTATGATGGGATGTTAAAATATTTTGGGCATGTGAAATTGTTGGACAAAAAGATTTTTTCGAATGTCTCATTTTAAATGAGGGTTTTGGGGGGTAGCATGTAGAAATGACCTCTTGGGTAAAAATAGACCTCACCATTGGATCCGAGTCAACATTTTCATATATAATATGCCCTAATTTGGCCATGTTCAGAGAAAATGAAAAAGTTTTTTGGTTTCAGCCCATGATGGCCGTCAAATTTAATCCCGTCAGAATTTTCGTCACTGAAAAAATTTAAAATGAAAAATTGTACTGAAAATGGTGAAAAGATTGTCTTAGTAAAATGGCCATAACTTTCTCTCAGAATATCAGATTTTAGAGTTCTTATAGGCGTTGGAAAGCTAATTTAGAGCACTACAAGATGGTGTAGGTTTGGTTTTATGATTTTAAAATTTTGTCATGTTTTAAAAGCCCTAAAATCAGATGTTATTTATTTTGAGCACGGATTAGGGCATAACTTGGGCATACGGAGTCAGATTTTGGACTTTGAGTAGTCAACAGAAAGCTCTTGGAGAGCTCTACACATTGGTTCAGATTTGGTGCAGGTTTGGCATAATTTATTTATTGATATATTGATCTGAATAGTTTATAGGTATATTTTGACTATGGTAACATTGTGAGTTTATGGCATTGGAGATTTAAGATTTGATGTCATTCTATACTCAGTTCATATTTCAGATTGGTCTCATGATGATATGGTTATCAGTGTTTGGTTTGGATATGCATGATGACTTGTTGGGTCTACAAGTTGTGCAATGTTGTAAGCAGTTTATACTTACAGGTTGCATTTATAGCTTGGTTATGGGTTGTCTTTGCCCATTGATCTTTCATTATTGATGCATATTCAGATTGGTGGCTTGGATTTGGGTTGTCTATACCCTAAGTCACATGATTTATTTTTTATCTTCATGTAGAAGGGATGAGATGTTATTACCAGGTACAGTCATGACAGAGGATTGTGGTTGACTATGCTGACAGGTTGGACATATTGAGAGCCAGATGCTCGGTTCATGGATGTGATCATGGTGTCATGGATTTTGGCATGACATGATTGGTTATACAGGTACATCCTTGATGTTCATTAGCTTGGATTTTTTTATTTAGTTATGGTGGTATATCTTCTTGGTTGAGGATCATGGTTATTTGGTTTCTTTTGAGGAGCTCATGATATGCACTTTGAGTTCTTTGATGGTTTGATGCCTTGGTTGATTCTAATGATTAGAGGATGGTATTTTCATCATGATGTCATGGATAGCTTGGATACATGGTTTAGTGGGAGCTTGTGACAGTGATGAGGTGATAGTGCAAGATTAGTTCCTGGTTTGGTTTGGATCTTCATGTAGGAGATGGATTTTATGATGCCATTGGTGACTTGGTACCATGGTTGAGTGGGAGTTTTTTTGGCATTAATATATTTATTGACTGTTTGCATATGTTGGAGGTTTGTCTTAAATCTTGTTGCTGCAGAAGCATCTTTGACATTTGCATGGTGCACTTGTTATCTTCATGGTGAATGAAGATGGTTAGATCTTGAGGACTCATGGAGTTCTTGGTTATCTTTATGGTGTGTGGAGATGGTTCTTCATGGTATGTGGAGATGGTTTTTTTTTCTTCATGGTGTGTGGAGATGGTTGCATCTTGAGGACTTACAGGGTTCTTGGAAAAGGTGTGGTTTATATTTTTTATTTGGCATGTTATCCTTGGTATGAGGATGGTTTCATTATTATGTCATGGTATACTCTTGATACGCGTTTAGAGTTGTGACATGTTATGGTGTGTTCATATGGAGCATGTTATCTCTTTAGTTGAGATGGTAAGATCATGTTGTCATGTTTATGTTCCTGAGGCCATGGTTGGAACTTTGACATTGATCTTGGTTTAGTTTCTTAGTATTGAGTACACTGATCATAAGCTGGATACTTCATGATATTGCTATGTTGCATTTGGAGTTGGCATGGATTGATTGGTTACAGGTGCTCATGGATACTTAGAGATGGTGGTGATGCTGATTTCTCTTGGATTAGAGAAGTATTTGTTGGGACAGTTGATGGTTTCAGCAGGAAGTCTGAGGGGCAGTCACCTGATATGGACTTGAGAGGAGATTGTTCTTAGATGAGTCTTGGTTGGAGACTTGGGTATCTTGATGAGCATTCTCGTTCCCCACTCTTGGTCTACTAGAAGGTTTGCTACTTGAGAGGTATAGCCCATTGTTTTCTCTCAGTTGCATTATATTTATGCTTGTCTTTCATGGATATGGATCTTGAGCTATGGTACATGAGTTAGTTCTGGAGGGTTCATTTGAGAGATGTTTTAGCATTGGTTATCTCCATGTGCATATGTTGTTATGCTGGTTGAGTTTGGGAGATGGTTTTATATTGGGCATTTTCCTTGGATTAGGAATGGTTATTTCTTGGTTTAGGAATGTTTTATTGAGTTTGATCTTCTTGTGAGAGGCTTACATCCATTATTAGTTATATGATATGGTTTGGGTGTTGTTGAGGCTTCTTTTTGGGGTTTTATGGAGGAGATCATACTTGCACAGTTTACATCTAGAGGTGTGTGTAGAAGGACATGATACAAGTTATGATTTGCATGGTTTCTCTAGTCTTGGTTATCTTCTTTGATGTTCAGTTTTGCCTACATTGGATTTGAGATTGGTTGGAGATTGTGATCATTGGTTTGTGCTCATGTATGTCATGTGAGAGATGACATGGTTATTACTTTATCTCTTTCCTTTGTTGGTTGTGGAGAATTTGGGAGAACGTTGGAGACTTGTTACGAGAGTTGTTCTTGTAGGATATCAGTTTATGTATTGTGGATGTCCTTGATACTACATGGATTCACTTCTTTGAGATGTGTTGAGTGGATTGGTTATAGATTTGACATTACCTTTTGTCGTGGGAGCTTCTTGGTATATATGTGGCAGGTATTGCTCTTGAGGATTTTGATTGCAGGTTATAGATTGGATATGTCAGTGATATGAGATTCACTTGTTATACCTTTGAGGTATGGATAGTTGGATGGGTTCGGCACTTTGTTGTGGGTGCTATTTCAGCTATGGATATTTTTTGACAACTATGGATACATGCGATTACCTTTGGATTGTTGTTTAGTGTGGAGCCTGATCAGTCCCCAAGTGGGAGATTGTTAGATTGTGGTATAAAAAGGGCTTAGGGTTGGGTATTTTTCATAATTTTGTGATACAAAACTGGTTCTTGTGGCGGTATTGGGCTGTAAGGGATTACGAATTGTAATCAGGTTGTAATCACTAGATCGTAATAAGATCAGACTTGCTGTTTGGTGGACGTAGCCTAGGGATTGGGTGAACCACGTTAAATCTTGGTGCCTTGTGTTCATTTTTGTGTGTTCTATTATTTTTTGTTATTGGTTATATTTGTATGTAGTTTTTTTATTTCTATCTGTGGTTTATCCTAACAAGTGGTATCAGAGCAAGGTTGTATTTCAGTTATCCTCTGCAAGAAAGTCTCACGGTTAAGTGGGAGTCTCACAGTTGAGTGGGAGTGATGGTAGATGAGGGTAAGTTGAGGGTTGACAGGTTTAATGGGCAGAACTTCCAGTTATGGAAGATACAAATGGAAGACTATTTATATCAGAAGGATTTATGGAAGCCGTTGGAAGGAAAAGCCAAGAATCAAGGAACTATGTCAGAGGCTGAATGGGATCTTTTGGACAGAAAGGCACTCGAAAGCATTCAATTATGCTTGGCACCATTGGTGGCATTTAATATTACAAAAGCAAAGATGACAGAAGATTTGATGAAAACCCTAGCGACATTGTATGAAAAGCCCTCCGCATCAAATAAGGTATTTCTCATGAAGCGTTTATTTAATATGAAAATGGCAGAAGGTGGATCTGTTGCAGATCATTTAAATGAGTTTAATACTATTACTAGTTAATTATCTTCTGTGGGTATCAATTTTGATGAAGAAATTAGGGCTCTCTTGATTTTGTGTTCTTTGCCTAAAAGCTGGAATGGCTTGGTAATGGCAGTGAGTAATTTTGTTCCTGGATCTAGTACCCTAAAATATGATGATGTGATCAGTGTTATTTTAAGTGAGAAAACTTGTAGAAAATCCTCAAGTGGATCTACATCAGGAAGTGCTTTAAATGCACAAAGCAGGGGCAAAATGACTGAAAGAGGAAGTAACTCTGGAAATCGTGGGAAATCAAGAGGAAATTCAAAGGGGAGGAGGTCTCAATCGAGAGGACCAAATGATTGTTGGTCCTGTGGGAAACCAGGGCACAAAAAGAAATATTGTTGGAATCGAAAGAAAAATGAAGGAGATAAATCAGATGGAGACAAGAAGGCAAATGTGGTAAGTAACAAATCCGAAGAGGATGCTTTGCTTCTGTCTTTAGAGAGTGTTGATGATTCATGGGTTTTAGATTCTGGTGCTTCATTTCATGCTACACCTCATAGAGGTTATTTCATTGATTATGTCCAAGGGGATTTTGGGCTTGTTTATTTGGGGGATAATGAACCCTGTCAGATTGTTGGAAAGGGAAAAATTAAGATTAAGTTGCAGAATGGGAATCATTGGCTACTACATGAGGTAAGACATGTTCCAAAACTAAGTAGAAATTTAATTTCAGCAGGGCAACTCGGTGATGAGAGTTGTGTAGTTACTTTTAATGACAAAAATTGGAAGGTTTCAAAAGGTTCCCTTGTAGTAGCAAAAGGTGTGAAAGTAGGCACCTTATATCTTTGTACAGGTCATATTGTTCCTTCTACTTTGATTGTTTCAGAGAAAAATGAATATTCAGGAACAATTACTGCAGTTTAGTAGGGAGAACAAATAGCTGCTGTAGATTCTGATACAGCGTTGTGGCACAATAGACTTGGGCACATGAGTGAGAAAGGTATGAAAGTACTTCATTCAAGGAAATTTTTACCTGGTCTAAAATGTGTGAATATGGATTTCTGTGAAAGTTGTATGTATGAAAAACAAAAGAGAGTGAGTTTTGTAAAGACAGGGAAGGAAAACAAAAAGGAGAAATTAGAGCTTGTGCATACAGATGTATGGGGACTAGCCCAGGTATCTTCCCTTGGTGGCTCTCATTATTATGTTACATTTATTGATGACGCAACTAGAAAAGTATGGGTTTATTTCCTTAGATAGAAATTTGATGTATTTCAAACTTTTAAGAAATGGAAATGCTTGGTTGAAAATGAGACTGGTAAGAAATTAAAATGTCTCAGATCTGATAATGGTGGTGAGTATTGCAATCATGAATTTGAAGATTATTCCTCCACTAATGGTATTCGTAGACAAAAAATTGTTCCAAGGATTCCACAGGAAAATGGAATGGCTAAACGCATGAACAGGACTATAATGGAGCGCGCAAGGAGCATGCGGTTGCATGCTGGGTTGCCCTTACACATGTGGGCAGAGGCTATCAATACTGTAGTATATTTGATTAATAGAGGTCCCTCTACTCCTTTGGGCTATGGTATTCCAGAGGAAGCATGGACTGGTAAGAAGGTGAGTTATTCTTTTCTCAAGACCTTCGGTTGTGAAGCTTTTACTCATATAGACTCTGAAAATAGAACCAAGCTAGAAGCTAAATCAAAGAAATGTGTCTTTGTTGGATATGGCATTAATGAATTTGGTTATAGGCTTTGGGATTTTGAAAATCTTAAAATTATTAGAAGTTGAGATGTCATATTCAATGAGAAAGTGTTGTACAAAGATCTATTGCAGCAACATGAGAAGAAAGAAGATGATTATGTAGTGCTGGATGATACTCCAAAAGCTGATGTTCCAGCCATTCCTCATGATGTGCAACAACTGCAACAACAAATACCACACACACCAGTGAATGTTAGATGGTCAACAAGGCAAATTAGACCTCCACAAAGGTTTTCTCCTTCTTTGTATTCTATTTTACTTACTGATGTTGGTGAACCTGAAAGTGATGATGAAGCTGTACAGGTGGATACTAAGATTCAGTGGGGGTCTGCAATGAAAGATGAAATGGACTCTTTGCTGAAAAATAAGACATGGGATTTGTGCAAGTTGCCTGCAGGTAAAAAGGCTTTACAGAATAAATGGGTTTACAGGTTGAAAGAAGAGGAAGGAGGTAAGAAAAGATTTAAGGCCAGGTTAGTTGTAAAAGGATTTGCACAGAAAAAGGGAGTTGATTTTGATGAGATATTTTCTCCTGTTGTTAAAATGACTTCTATTCGTACTGTTTTAAGTCTTGTGGCTACTGAAGATTTGCATTTAGAGCAGATGGATGTTAAAACAGCCTTTCTTCATGGTGATTTGGATGAAGAAATATATATGGCTCAGCCATAGGGTTTTGAGGTCAAAGGTAAGGAGAACTTAGTGTGCAAATTGAAGAAAATTTTATATGGCTTGAAGCAAGCACCTCGGCAATGGTATCTAAAATTTGATAGTTTTATGCATGAGCATGGATATAATAGGTGTCATTCAGATTACTGTGTTTATTTTAAGAGGTTGGATGATGATAGCTACATTATTTTATGTTTATATGTTGATGATATGCTTGTAGTTGGGTCTAACATGGATCATATTAAGGGGCTGAAACACCAATTAGCACATGCATTTGCTATGAAGGATTTGGGGGCAGCAAAAAAAATTCTTGGTATGAAGATTTGCAGAGATAGGAAGAACAGAACATTGACGCTATCTCAAGTTGATTATGTTGAGAAGGTGTTGCAACATTTCTCTATGGAGAATGCTAAAGCTGTCAGCACACCTTTACCTAGTCATTTGAAATTGACTAAGGAGATGTGTCTCAATACACAAGAAGAGGAGGATAAGATGTCCAAGGTACCCTATGCTTCAGCTGTAGGAAGTTTGATGTATGCTATGGTATGCACTAGGCGAGATATTGCACATGCAATGGGAGTCGTTAGCAAGTATATGAGTCATCCAGGATTTGAGCATTGGAATGCTGTCAAGTGGATTCTCAGATATTTGAGAGGAACATCCAATAAGTGTTTACACTTTGGGGGCTCTACTACTAATTTACAGGGCTATGTTGACTCAAATTTGGCTGGGGATATTGATACCAGGCAGAGTACTACAGGTTATGTCTTTACTATTGGTGGGGCAGCCGTGAGCTGGGTTTTTAGGTTACAGAAGATTAATGCTCTCTCCACTATAGAGGCAGAGTATGTTGCTGCTACAGAGGTAGCCAAAGAGATGATATGGCTTCAGTTCTTCTTGGAAGAATTGGGACATCCTCAGAAGGATAATTATTTGTTCACAGATAGTCAGAGTGCCATTCATCTTGCTAAGAATTCAGCTCTGCATTCTAAGACCAAACACATACAGTTGCGGTACCATTTCATTCGGTCAGTTTTGGAGGATGGACAGTTAAAGCTGGAGAAGATACATACCAATGACAATCCAGCAGATATGTTGACAAAGGTTGTAACAAGGGAGAAGCTGAACTCCTGTTCAGCTTCAGTTGGTCTTTTAGACTGAACATGAATAAAAGAACAGTAGAGTCCAGGATGGTTTGATCCAGTGGGAGCCCCATGTGGTAGTGGTATTGCTACAGGATCGGTCTCCAAGTGGGAGATTGTTGTTTAGTGTGGAGCCTGATCAGTCCCCAAGTGGGAGATTGTTAGATTGTGGTGACTGATCAGGAAAGTACTGTACATACTTCATAAATAGCGGGGTTCGAAAAAAAATTTTGGGGAAGTAGCCGACATGGTAACCGACATATTATGGCCAACATGTTATAACCCTAAAGCGGTTTAATACTTGTATAAAAAGGGCTTAGGGTTGGGTATTTTTCATAATGTTGTGATACGAAATTGGTTCTTGCGGCGATATTGAGCTGTAAGGGATTACGGATTGTAATTAGGTTGTAATCACTAGATTGTAATAAGATCAGACTTGTTGTTTGGTGGACGTAGCCTAGGGATTGGGTGAACCACATTAAATCTTGGTGCTTTGTGTTCATTTCAATGTGTTCTATTATTTTCTATTATTGATTATATTTTCATGTAGTTTTTTTATTTCTATCCGTGGTTTATCCTAACATGGATCAGGTTTTTTGTGCTTGGAATTTTAGTTGGTATAGGATTTTATGATCTTCTAATGTGACAGGTTGGGTGGCTTTCTCTTTGGATGGCTTCTATGTATGTCTAGTGGCAGTGGCATAATAGGAGGTGAGATCATTCATATTTGAGATGCTGGATACTTTGATTTTGTTGTGGGTACCAGGATGGAGCACTTGGTTTATTTTGATCCATGATGGTGGATGTGTTGGGAGGGATTGTTCCCTTGTTCATTTTATGTGGCTACGGATTGACCCTATGCAATGTATACAACAAGTGGGAGATTGTTGAGATAATGGGTGTTGCACACATTGCATAATATTGTTATTTTATTATTTTATTTTATTATTTAATGTTGTACCTAGATGGACGTGCAACATGTAAAGATTCTCATGGAATATTCTTGATGAGTTGTATTGTAACATTGTGATAATATTATATGTAATTATTTAATATTGGGGAAAAGAATTAAATACCCAATATTAAATGTGGGGTCAGTGGGTTAGGTAGCACATGGCTTATGTAATACCATTTGGTGGTTTTGTGGGACTTGCTACTATATAAGCAGCCACAAGGGTAGTTGTTGTAGAGAGAGAGTGACAAGGAGAAAAATAAAAGGCAAGAGTTGAGCGGGACAAGGCTTGACAGGTTAGCCAAGGGGGCATTTGTGAAAGTTGAAAGCATGGCATGGGATGTGTGGATTCATGCTTATTCACATAGTTTTCTCGGTTGTGGCTATGGCCATGAAGGCTTCCATGGTTGTATGGAAATGGTATTTTTGCTGAATAATACGTGATGATGGATGCTTTTGGAGGCTAGGTTTTTCCCTCAATGAGGGTTTCCCAGGGTATATCTTGTGTCACAATTTTGTGGGTATGTTTTCTATTCTCTTGCATGTGGATTTTAATTCCGTGTTTATTTTAGATCTATTATGGGTTATGTGGAAATGGTTATATTCTTTATTGCCAAGTTTCCTTACAGTTTTACTTCATCAAATTTAGCATAATTAAGAGAAGATGTAATATCAATCATCATGATATGATTCTTCTTTTCAGAAATGTCTTCAACTGATAATGTTCCAGTGGGAATCTTGTATTCAACATCAAGATATTTACAACCTAAATCATTGATAGTTGCCAAATGTAATCTCATGAGTCCTTACCATGCTATAAAATTGTCTTTGTTCAACTTGGGAATCTCTTTTCTATAAGACATCCTGATCTTCAGCTTAGGTCCTTGAAACCTTTTCTGCAAGCACCAAAAGCTCTAATATCAATTATTGAAAATATAAGAGTAACTAAGAGGGGAGCGGTGAATCAGTTGCTACAAAAATAAATCCAAGATCCCTTAGATGTCAATACAAAATAATTATGTGAAAGCTTAATTATATTGATTCTCAATAAATAAAGAAGTGTTGTAACTTAGTAAATATAGAAATTGGTCGGCAAACAATAAATGCAAAAACTTTAGATGTTATCTATGATTACCATTACTTTAACTTAGTTGAAAACACATAAAAGAAATAGCATGAACACATTTGACACCAAGATTTAATGTGGAAACTTGATTTGGAAAAAACCACCAATTGCAACTAGTTATTGTTTTTCAATTTTCTCAAGTGAGCCCTATTAGGAGCCAGCCTTGTTAAAGGTTACAAAACACACTATTAGGTGTGACCTATTAGATGATTTAATCACCCTATTAGGAGTGGCCTTGTTAGAGGTATTTAGAAAATTCAATAGAACTGCCACCTTGTTAGAGGATTTACAAATAGCTATTAAGCCAACTCTTTTAAGAGATTTAGATCACTACTACAATGGTTAGAGAGCAACAATGACAAGACCTAATTTGGATGCAACTAAATTGTTGTTTATAGATCTCAATGATAGCTTATATACTTGATCCTTCTTGATCAAATATATCTTTTCAGATTCACAAGGATATTCTTCTTATCTTTCTAGTTCACTTCCTCTCCACATCATTAGATCTTCAAAATCTTCCATGTATTCACATACGCTACACTTTCATACTTTCCAATCCTCAACTTGACCTTTCATTTACATCTTTCATATTGTTAAGTTAGCTCAAATACAACTTAGAATAAATAATATGCATCTTCTTAGTTAGCTATAACCAACAGATAAATCAATTAAACTCAATATGTCAAAACAAAAAAATCCTTTGTTAGCCAACCCTGCTCGATATACACTAACTCAAAAATGATTTTCCTATGTTAACCAAGTGAAGTTTAATCAAAGCTACATACTCAAAAATTTCCCTTGTAACTAAGTGATCTCAGTTAGCATTGGTTCCATCTAACATTTCCTTTATTAACTAAGTGAGCTTGATTAACACTAATCTTCCATAGACTTTCCTTTGGTACTCGAGTGAACTCGGTAGACATTGCCTTCTAAACTAGGCAATCTCAGGAATGCTTGGTATCCATAGAAAACTATCTTCAATACCTAAGTGAGCTTAGTGTGCACTAACTAGTAATGATATGACATTTTTTTAACATCAAAGACAATACACAATTAATCAATTGTTCCAACAATCTCATCAATGACTAATTGATCAAGTATCCATTGTGATTCTAAATATTGGATCATTTATACTTAACAACTTCACTAGTTCATCTAGTTATCTCCCTTTTCAATTCTTATTCATCAATAAATTGATATGGTAGTCTACACTTTTAGTAAATGTCTTACTAGTAATAATTCATATCAATGACAACATAAAAATTGTTCCAATTGTAGTTTCCAACAATCTCTCTCTATGGCATTAATGGAAACACCTCTAGTTACCATGCAAATATTGACATAGTTTAATGTAGGAGAGTCCCCAAAGGAGATGTCCTAGCCCCTATCAAATAACCATACAATGAAACACAACAATAATGCAAGATTTGATATCAAATAAAAACTCTTTATTCATAAAATAATTGATTACATGCAATGTGTTGGGTTGTAAGGTCTTCTAGGTTATGGCCAAATACAAAGAAAGTAATAGTTCTACAAGATCCCTAAAGATCCCATCCAAAACCTAGCTAATCCAAATCCACACTCTAGTAGAAACCTCCAAGGAAGATCTAAACTTGTGCTCGCAAGCCCACAAAGCAATCACCTTGTTTCCCAAGCCATAGCTACTAGTCCTTCTCAAAATTCTCTCCTCTACCACATCCTCTTATCCAATATGGATGAATAATTACTAAAGACTTCAAAATACCCCCTACTTATACCCAACTAATCCATAATCTAGCCCAATAAGATACAAATTAAATATCCCTTACATTAACTACATGTAGAGCCCCAAGTCGGCCTCCTACAAAATTAAATACCAAATATCTTTAAAGGCTTGCAACACTTATTAAATACATCAAAAGAAATTAACCAAGACCCAAATAGGTCCACTCAACTCCACAAAAATTCCTCCAATAGGTAGGATGGCCAACTACCACAAAATGCTCCTACATCAAAGTCCTCAATTATAAAAAGATGTTCTCAATAGCTGGAAGAACATCTTCCAAGATTCAACACACAAATCCCAAACTAGTTATTCACATACATGTACTCCAAGTCCTCAACTTGTACACTATTTCCCTTGTTCATATTCTACTTATTCACCTCCATCCTCAGTATTCCATAGGTTTTTTGTCCATACCGATTGCTATCCCCTTTAGAATCTACCAACCCAACACAACTACCAATACTTAGGCTTTTTCTACTAACCTCTTCATTCTGCAAAGGAATTAGGGAATGCTTCCTACCACCTTTCACAATTGTAAACACATTCTTGACACAATCATGCACATCCATATAATCATATTGGCAAAGTCTGCCAAGAAACACATGACAACTCTTCATGTCCACAATATCACACAATACTTGATCCTTATACTACCCAATATGAAAATCAACAAGGAACTATTCCCTCACTTCCAAAGAATCCTCACCTTACAACTAGCCAATCCTATAAGGATAAGGATGTCTCACTCTCTTCAAACCAAGTTTTTTAACCATCTCCTTAGCAACAAGGTTATGAGTATTACCACCATCCACAATCACATTATAGACTTTACCACAAGACTTACAATGAGTCCTAAAAAAATTACTCCTCTAAAAAGATTCTAGTGTCCTCTAACCAACTAGTACTTGTCAAGCCAATAAACTCTCTCCTTTCTTAGGTTCATGGTCTTCAACCTCATTCACAATAATGGCTCTCTTGTCACCATCCTTCTACAGAAACTTATAAGATCTTTTTCCTTCTTCATGACATTTGAAATAAGTACCCTTAAACTCACCTCCACCTATCCTTCTCTTCTGCTCAATAGGTTTTGATTCATCTTCTGCACTCAATTTATCCTTTGCAAAGTAGTCTTGCTTCTCCTACCCTTAAGAACTACCTTTATTTTTCCTCTTTAGCTCCTTCTCTCCTCTCAAAGCATATTGATAAGCATCCTCAACCAAAGAAATATTTAGCATACTATTCTCATCCTAAATATTCAATCTCAAACCATTAATGTACTAAGCTACCTTCTCTTTTGACAATTCTCTATGCCCAAACCGATAGTCAACTTTTAGAACTCCTTGGTATAATATTGCATTGTCATATCCTTCTATTTTAGATTCAGAAACCTTTTTAAAAACTCAAATTTATAATCAGTAAGAATAAACTTAGCCTTCAATTTAGTTACCATCAACCTCCATCTAGTGATCTTCATTTCACCTTCCTCCTCTTTGTCTCTTTACAGTTCCTTCCACCAAAAAGAAGCATATCTCTTCAGCTTAGTTTGTGCAAACCTTACTCTAAGTGGATCCTTAATATCCTCTAACTCAAAGTAGTCTCCCAATTCACCAATCAAATCAATCAAGTCTTCAAGATTCAAAGTACCTAAGAAATTAGAAACCACCATCTTATACTTTAACTTCAACTAAGATCTAGGTTTAATAAACTAACCAACCCTATTCCCCATAGGTCTCTCCACATGATTAGTTCTATCCTCACCACTTGATCCACTAGCTTCAAATTCTTTAGCAACTTCCTCATAACTACCATCAGTACCACATGTCAAGGTACACCACCTAAAGAACTCATAATTTTAGCAATCATGTAACTCTTCATCAATGCCATCTAAGATCTGAAACTAGCTTTAACCTCCTCCATCTTAGATCAAAAATCTGCTTTAACCTTCTCTAAAATCCTTTCTTCCACAACATCACTAAGATCATCAATCACCCTAGGGTCCAATCTTCTTGGAGGCATCTTCCAAGATTTTTGCACACCCTCTACAATAATCCCCAAATCTAGAAGATCAATCAACTCCACAAGATCACACTCAGGAACAACCTTCACTCTAATACCACTTAATGTAGTGAAATGTAGGAGAATCCCCAAAGAAGATGCCCTAGCCCCTGGAAAATAAATATATGGTGGAAACAAAATAATACATCAAGATCTGATATTAAATCACGGCTCTTTATTCATAAAATAACTAATTACATGCAATGTGTCAAGTTGTAAGTCCTTCCCAATTATGGCCAAATACAAGGAAAGTAATAGTTCTACAAGATCTCATCCAAACCCTAGCTAATCTAGATCTACGCTCTACTAGAAACCTCCAAGGGAGATCTAGACTTGTGGTTGCAAGCCCACCAAGTAATCTCCTTGTTTCCCAAGCCACAACTACTATCCCTTCTTAAAAATTTCTCCTCTACCACATCCTCTTCTCCAAGATGGATGAAATATGACTAAAAACTTCACAATACCCCCTACTGATACACAACTAAGCCACAATTCAGCCTAGTAAACTATAAATTAAATATCCCTCATATTAACTACATGTAGAGCCACAAGTTGGCCTCCTATAGAAATTAAATACCAAATTCCATTAAAATATTACAACATTGATTAAATACATTAAAAATAATTAACCAAGACCCAAATAAGTCTACTCAACTCCACAAAAATCCCTCCAACATGTAGGATGTTCAAATACTTTAGGATGCTCCTACATCAAATGCAAAAGACTTTCTCATGATTTATCATTAATATCTCACTCTATGATTTTATATAGATCTTTATTAATATCCTTAGTTTCATTTTTATTCTCATCTATACACTCTCTTACACTTCTTCCTCTATGATACCAATTTCAAATTCACAAATCTAACACCAATGGTAATACCAATTGTATTGGCTCCCTCTTTGACATCTCTTCTTGTAATTTAGCTTCATAACTTTTCTCCCTTTTCTTCACTAGGGATGGTAATTTCAATAGGTTATGCCATATTCTCCCTCTTAATATTGAATAGTAAATGCATCCATATTCTCCCTCTTTGACAATAATGCCAAAGACAACATCCATTTTCCCTCTTTGTTTCATCATAAACATCATCTTCTCTTTATCACTGTGTGACTGATCTTGCAATATCACTTCCTCTATCATCCTTACCTTGACTCCTTGCGGTCTTATCTTCTCATTCTTTTTTCCATCTTTTTACAACTTTATGAAACTCCTAGGACCTAAAGTGTGACCTACATCAATGTGTAAGATAATATGATATAACAATTGATGTAATGTTGCATCTCTTCTCATTTTGTTTTAGATAGGCGAATGACTCCTAACTTACCTCTTAGATACTCAAAATAATCCTTAGGTAATGCCTTAATGAATATTGTTGACATTCTAGTCATATTTTTTATTAGTGACATACACTTATTCAAATTGTGAGTTCAAACTATGCATATTGTATAGTTAATAGTGTTAACCAAGAATTTTAGTTACTATTGAGTCCTATGGACAGATTTTAGTGTATGCCAAGTTTACCAATGTAAACTAAGTTGTGCAGTGTTTATTGAGTTTGTATTTGATGTGATGTGAGTCCAATATTGACCAAGATACTTAGTCTTAACCAAGAGACTCAATTTATACTGAGCTCAAGGTGGCAGTGTTTACCGAGCTATACAGTATCAATCAAGTGATTCAGTTTATATGTTGAGTTTCATAGTATTCACTAAGTCATCTATGTAGACCAAGTTCAACACTAATTAGAAGTGATCAATATGGACCAAGCTTCTACATCTACTGAGTTCATGATGATGTCAAGCAGTGACAGTGGATGTTGAGTATCAAAACCTCACCAAGCCAGTCTTCAAAGCTCAAGTTTCTACACTTTGGCAAACTTTGTAATATTTTGCGTAAACTTGTATTGTGGCTAACTTTGTAATTATGTAATTGGATAGATATATATGTAATTTTTTTTATCACATCCAATGTATGAATGGAATCAAAGAGGAATTAATGTAATTATTAGAGAAGAGAAAAAGAGAAAATTACAAAGGCTATAGCAGTATAAGGAGCAACAAAGATTCATATCACAACAAGGGGATTTGTACACTCAGAGGAATCTCATTTAGAAAACCAAGTTATAGATTAGAGATTAGCTACTATTTCATTGTAATAGGTAGATTATTCAAATCCTTTAACAAGGTAGATCTAATAGTCTTATGTAAACCTCTTTACCAAGTGCATAGTTTATTGTATGTTTGTAAATCCTTTCACAAGGTGGACCTAAAAGTCCTTATTGCTCATAATAGGGTAGATCATCGGAAGTGATCAATGTTATCCTTAATAGGCCAACTTTATACTAAAATTCTAAATCTTGTGGGCATCATCCCCACCCCAATTTTACCTTCTATTTGGAAGGTTTCTTGGTCACCAAATCTTGTGTCAAAGTGTTATGTATGCTTTCATGTTTTTTAGTTTCTCATGCATGAAATTAGATCAGAATTCATATAAAGGATTAATTGCTAATTGGAATAAAAGTTTTAGATGTTATTGATTCACCCCTCCCCTCTCGGTAACTTAGCTTGTCATAATATTTTTAACAATTGGTATCAAAGCTTTGTGGTTCTCAATGAAAAGCTTAATAGCTTTAGCAAAGATCAAAGGCAATGGAGATATTTACACTTGATAGGGCTATTGACAAAGAGAAGCTAGATTTGGAATTGGCCATTGGAAAACTCAAGCAAGAAAAAGAGAAACTCTTGCAATCCCTAAAAAGAAGAAAAGATCATGCAATCCAAATGAATGATTCACTCTACATTGAAGAAATAATTGAAGACATCATTCCAAGAAATTCAAATGAAGTTGATGAAGCAATCAAAGAACTACTTGAAAAGAATAATACTCTTCAAGAAGAAGTAAGAAAACTAAGAAGAGAGCAAGAAATTTATTTAGTAAGATTGTGTGAAGTAATGGAAGAGAAAAACAAAATAAGAGAAGAGATAGAAGGAAAGAAAAATGAAATCTAGTACCTATCCCTTCAACAAGTAGATTTCATTGATCATCTCACCAATTCAAATGAAGAAATCATGAACTTGAGATCAGAGAATGAAAGATTAAAAAATTATCTAGACATTTAAAGGCAAACCAATGAAAGAATGTTGAAATCTCAAGTAGACATGAATCAATTGAATAAACAAAATCACTTCAAAAAAAAGGGAAAAGTAGGAATTGGATATACAAAAGTAGGAGAATCATCCAAGCAAGGAGCTCAAAGGAACCGAAAACCTACTTGTAATCACTATGGTAAGATAGATCATACTTCAAACAAATGTTGGAGCAATGAAAAGGAAAAATTCAATGGAAAATGCTACAATTATAATCAACATGGTCATAGACCAAATGAGTGCAAAGAGAAACCAAAATTTGAAGGCAAATGTCACAAATGTAAGAAGCATGGGCACAAATCATAAGAATGCAAAACCAAGATATTAAATCCAACAAAACAAATTGTGAAATCTATATTTGGTTGGGACTATAACACCTAGTGTAGATGTCATTATTGTGGAGAATTTGGACACATCGGTACGAATTGTGTAAAACATCACATGAGGAAAAGAGATACTACCAAAAGATGTATCATTTGTATAGTAATTGGTCACCTTGCCAAGAACTATATGGATACTGGAAAAATAGAAGATGAAAAGAAGGAAAAAGATGACAAAATCAGAAAATAAATGAGACAACAATGGGTTCCAAAATCTATTGAAAATAAAAGGCTAAGCAATGATGATCAAGTCACTCAAGAATTGGGTGACTCTATGATCTCCACTTGATTTCTTAGAAGGAAAATTGGAACTAGGCTACTAAAAGAAGACATCTAAATAAGTTCCAACTATCAGGACAAAAGATCCATATCAACATTTAGGATGTGAAAGGGATCACTAAGTAAAAGGTACCAATTATTGCCAAGTTACCTTCCTTACTAAGTGAGGTAAGTGTTACAGGCTCTACTAAGCAAGGTTGACAGTAACTAAGTTTTACATGTGCTTACCAAATGATGAAAGACTTTACCAAGTAATAAATGTAAGAAAAGTGGATGATAGTCTATCAAGTCCATCTAACTTACATACTAGGCATTTATGACAAAATTTGATAAAAGGAATGAAATTGAAGTCATTTTCACTATGAATTTTCAAGAGCAAAATTGTGCGGAGTGATCTTCAAGGGCATTCAAGGGATTTGAGAGAATTGTTACCAATAATTTTTTAAATTCTCTTAAACCCTACCGAGTAAAGATGGAAGCAACTAGAAATAAGGGGAAGTGAGGGTTAGACATGCTAGTTTGAGGTGTATAATGGAAGGCACCTAACTTCAAGCTCACTCCTACAATCGCTAAAACCCTAAACCCAAGTGGAGCGCAGTTGCAAATCCCTTCCAAGGTATTGTTAGTCAATAACATCCATTCTCATTTTAAATATGTAATTTAAGATATTGGCACCCTATAAATGGATGAATGTTTAAAAGAGTTATGAGTTGATGGCATTTTGAAACCTGAGCACCAACATCTCAAGGCTAAAGGTTTAACCCATATTCCTCACATGCCGCGTGATTTCCAAGTCAAATGGATTAGGTATATTCTTAGCCATGTGCATAATGGATAGTTGTAGTTGGAACAACCTATTTTGATTACCACAGAGATGATTCATAGAATTACTAGTGTCCCTATGTTGGTTAAAGCTTAAATGACAAAAAAAAAAAAAACCTAGGTTGGGTTGAACTAGAAAACCCTTGCCAAGTGAGATGGTAGGAGAATGAAAATTAGCAGTTTCATTGACATATAATTGAATTTTAGCATTCATGTCATTACACACAAGATATACAATTTGAGCAATTTGAATAGTGTATCATGTAAAGCAGTTGGCCTGGCATACAAAGTAGTCAAGAACAACCTTTCTCTTGACATTGTCGAACTACTGCTAAATCAATTCAACAAAAACATGGAGAGCATTAGGACATCAAAGAATAACCTATGTAAGTTTGGCTCTCTATTGACATGCTTATTCTCTTATGTTCAAAAATTATTTCCATCAAAAGGTACTATCATGTGGAGGAAAGATGTGCTAGTATTGTATCAGATTAATGAATATATTGATAAGTAGGAGATAATTTATTGCTAAGATGGGAGAAAATTATGCCAGTATAATGGATAACTATTTTGATGCTTTCAAGGAGAAAATGAATAATAGATACCGAATCCCCAAGAAACTAGTTGAAGACTATTAGGATGATGTATGTTTTATGGTGGATAGTGATAAGGTATATATTTAGGCAGTTAGACCTAGAATTGCATGGGTAAAACCTCTAGGATATGAGGTAAATATTGATGAAACAAAGGATATTATTGAGGAACTAATTAATGAACCAGTTGACCCCAAGGCTACATATTTTGGAACATGTGATGAGGCTAAGGCCTCAATAGAACTACAAATCAAGCTCCCTTAGATGGTTAGCAAAGGCAAGAAAAGAATTGTCAAGCTAAAAACAAGCTCTACTCTTTTGTTCACCAAGGGAAAAGGTGAAGATGAAGAAGCAAAGGATGAAGAATCAAAGGAAGAGGAACCACTAAAGAAAAATGGTAATGTAATAATTACCAAGCTTGCCAAGACATCTATGATAGTGTTCACAAGGACATCCTCTAGGAAGAAGGTAGACAAAGAAGGGGGAGACATAATTTTCAAGAGGTCTCCACCCACATTGTGAAGGAATTGGAATTAGGTTCTGGAATAACTAATTTCAAATCATTAAAATATGATACTAGAATAGCTAATGAGAAAAGGTAGATTGAAGATATTTTGATATCTAAAATGGGAAAATGGAAATACTCTCCTGACCAGACCACTCAGCAAATTCTAGATGCTTTAATGGATAAAATCAAGCCAAGATGGGAACATGCAAAGAAAATTGCTAAGGACATTCATGAGAAGACCTTGAGGCAACTAATGCCAAATCTAACTGACAAGGGAATCAAGGAATCTTTAAAGAAAAATGAAGAAATTTTGATTTTAAGATTCAATACTTGTCTAATTTTTTTAAATGAAATAGAGAATGTTGTGAAGAATGCAATAAATACATGGAAGAATATCTATCTTCTTTATAAACTGAGTGATTTTCTAGTCAGCATAAGTGATAAAGATGAAGATGATGATCAAGAAAAGGATGAAGAAAAAGATGATGAAGAGGTAACACATTTTGATAATGAAGATGATGAAGAGGAATAGAAGCAAGAGGCTATCAAGGAAGATGCACAAGAAGTTGAGGAAACTAACCCAGTCAAGATTGTTGTAGTAGTTATTGCCTCACTTCCTCGCTCTCCAAGAAAAATAATGACAACATCAAGCACAGAGACAACCTCTATAGGATTGATTTGTCTAGCACTCCAAGCACAAGTATCCAATCAATCTTTGCACCAGTTGAGCTCAACACATCATTTGACTAAAGTGTCAACTACTTCATCTATTGAGCTATAAACTCTTCCATCTTCAATAGTTTTGAATACAATAGTTTTGTTTACATCAATTTTGTCTTTAATAAGTACTTCTGCTAACATTTCTACAATAAGTGTAGTATCAGTTTTTGCAGCAAGCCCCACTATTTCTACTATTGTTTCCATTCCAAGTACACAAGCAATAAGTGCAAGGAAAGTTGAGACCAAGCCTCAACTGAGCACAAAATTTTTGGGAAAAGGTAAAGAAAAGGAGGAGGATGTTGATCTTGATGATAGAATTGTGATTCCTAATTGGGACATTTCTAGACTCAATCTTGATCAAATGCAAACCTTTGGAGAATTACTCCAAAAGAAAGCCAAGTAGTAGAGGCTAAGAGAGGAAAGAAACAAAGAATTCAAAATCATTGAGGATGCCAAGAATATTTTGGCACAAGCTATAGGTATAGAAATTGATTCTTCTCAGCCAATTTTGTATTAGTTGGTAGAAGTAGTTTATAAGTATAGTGAAGATCAAGATGGACAAGATAAATTATTACAAAAAGTAGAAAAAAAAGTTTGAGAATAAGGCCTTAGAACTTATTGCTCAAAAGATTGCTATTTACCAAGTAGAGTTATCTACTATTTTGAGTTCTCTTGAAAATTCTTGTACAAATGTAACTTTACTTTTTGGTAAATTATGTGATATTCCAAGTTTTACAAAGGAAATAAAAGATAAATTATCCAAGATTGATGAAGATCTGAAGGCAAGTGCTCAACAGTTACAGCTTGACCCGAGTTCAAGCTCTACCCATTTCAAAAGGATCAATTTTTTGACAGGCATGTAGGTAGAATTGCTTAAAGAAGCTAGAATCAAATCTATGTTGGTAGATATTTAGAATTTGATACTCCTTAACATGGATGCACTATAGAAGCATATTACTTATTTAAAAAATTGCATCCATGACAATAATTTATCTATTGCAGGCCATATGATTCAACTTTCAGTAGAAGTGTAGGTGACATTGCACACATGTAGGGTCTTGCAAGAGAATTAGGATAAGACTTTGGAAATTATACTAAAGGTACATTTAGATTTCTCATCTCATTTTTGCATTTCTATGTAAATACATATCGTATAAATCTTTGGCATTAATTTCAAAAGAGGGGAGAACATATAAGATGATATAAAGAGGAGAAAGATGTAAAATGATAGGGGGAGAAAATTGTAGGAAAATGTGAAGAAATATATATTGTATGTATAGTATATTGTATATTAACTTTGAAGGAAGTATTACCATGTACAAAAATGTATCCTTTACAAAAGCAATTTTTGAAAAATCCCAAAAGCAGTATACTCTATCAAGTTGGAGATATAAGGTAATGGATAATTCAGTTTTGACTAATAAATGTTTTGTCAGTAATGTCAAAAGGGGAGATTATTGACATTCCAATCATGTTTTTTATTAGTGACATACACTTATTCAAATTGTGAGTTCAAACCAAGTATATTATATAGTTAATAGTGTTAACCATGCATTTTGGTTGCTAACGAGTCCTACAATTGCTAACGAGTTCTATGAATAGATTTTAGTGTATGCCAAGTTTACCAATGTAAAATGAGTTGTGCAATGTTTATCAAGTTTACAGTTGATGTGATGTGAGTCCAGTGCTGACCAAGATACTTAGTGTTAACCAAGAGACTCAATTTATACTGAGCTCAAGGTGACATTGTTTACCAAGCTATATAGTATGAATCAAGTGATTCAATTTATATGTTGAGTTTCACAATATTCACCGAGTCACCAATGTAGACCAAGTTCAAGACTACTTGGAAGTGGTCAGTATGGATCAAGATTCTACATCTATCAAGTGCATGATGATGCCAAGTAGTGATAGTGGATGTTGAGTATCAGAACCTCACCAAGTTAGTCTTCAAAACATAAGTTTTTACACTTTGGATGACTTTGTAATATTTTGTGTAAACTTGTATTGTGGCCAACTTTGTAATTATGTAAATGGATTGATATATATGTAATATGTTGTATCACATCCAATGTATGCATGGAATCAAAGAGGAAGTAATGTAATCATTAGAGAAGAGTAGAAGAGTGAAATACAAAGGCTACAATAATATGAGGAGCATCAAAGATTCATCTATCACAGCAAGGTGATTTGTATACTCAAAGGAATCTCATTCAGCAAATCAAGTAGCAAATTAGAGATTAGCTATTGTTTCATCCTAACAAGTGGATTAGTTAAATGCTTTAACAAGGTAGACCTAACAATCGTATGTAAATCTCTTTACCGAGTGCATACTTTATTGTATGTTTGTAAATCCTTTCACAAGGTGGACCTAGCAATCCTTATTGCTCCTAATAGGAAAAATCATCAAAAGTGATCAATATAAGCCTTAACAGGCCAACTTTATACTATAGTACTAAAGCTTGGGGGTATCATCCCCACCCGAGTTTTACTTTCTATTTGGAAGGTTTCTGGGTCACCAAATCTTGTGTCAAAAATGTTTTTATGCTTTAATGGTTTTCAGTTTCTCATGCATGAAGTTAGATCAGAATTCATATAAAGGATTAATTGCTAATTGGGATAAAAGTTTTAGAAGTTATTGATTCACCCCTCCCCTCTCAGTAACTTAGCTTGTCATAATATTTCTAAAAAATATATCATCTATCTTCTCCTTTGCATTTGTATCTTTTAGTCATGTGTATTTGTCTTGTACTAACTCTCTTAAGTAACGATACTTGATTTCATTGTGTTTGGTCATTGTATGCATCATAGGATTCTTAGATATGTTTATAATGCTTCTATTATTAAAATACATTATAATAGGTTTAGTAATCTCTTCCTTCACACCTTTCAATAATTTATTGATCCACACAATGTTAGAACAATTAACTATTGTAGAAACATACTCAACCTTTGCTATAGATTGAGAAATACGGTTTTATTTCTTGCTTGTCCATGAAATCAATATCCTACCTAGAAAGAAAGTGTCTCCACTTGTACTCTTTCTATCATCAATGTTACCATCCCAATGAACATTTGTGTAAACTTTCATCTCAAACTTGTCGCTCTTTTTGTACCATAATCCATAGTCTTCTATTCCTTTTAGCTATCTCAATATTCTTTTCATAGTCATCATGTGATTTTCTCTAAGATTAGTAAAAAAGCTTGCAACAATACCAACTGCTAATGCAATGTCAATTCTGTTATGTACAACATATTGAAATTTTCCATTCATTGACCTATATAATGTTTGATTCACTTCAATAGAATCATCATTCTTTGAAATTTTGTGACTAATGACCATAGGTGTACCAACTACTCTTGAGTTTTCCATTCTAAAAGTCTTCAATATCTCTTTGATATACTTTGATTGTGTAATGTATATACCTTTCTTCATCTTCTAAAGTAGAAAACCAAAAAATAACTTGATCTCTCCAAACATTGATATCTCAATTCTTTCTTCATCTCATTAGCAAATGATTTACACAACAAATCATGTCCTCAAAATATTATATCATCAACAAATATTTTAGCTAGCAATATTTTTCTTTTGTATTCACTTTTAAAGTACAGGTTTCTATTATCATTAGTTTTTGCAAAACTGATTTTCACCAAATAAGTGTGTAAGCTTTTATACCATGCTTTAGGGGCTTGTTTCAAACCATATAATGATTTTTGTAATTTTTATACCATTACCTTCTTGCTAGGATCAAAAAATCCTTTAGGTTGTTCAACATAGACTTCTTCTTCTAAGATTCCATTTAGAAATGTAGATTTAACATCCATTCAATATACCTTGAAACCTTTAAAAGAAGCATATGCAATAAAATTTATTACTCCTCTCAAACTTGAAACTAGGGAAAGTATCTCTCCATAATTAATACATTTCTCTTGTGCATATCCCTTACAAACTAGTCTTTCTTTGTTCCATGTGATTTTACCTTTCTCATTCATCTTGTTTCTAAATACCCATTTTGTTCCAATCACATTCTTGTCCTTTCATCTTGTTAACAATGTCCATGCCTTTTTTCTCTATTTGGTTAATTTTCTCATTCATTTCCTTCATCCAATATTTATTCTCTAATGCATCTTTAACTAATTTAGGCTCAACTTCACATAATAAACATGCTTCATTCTGCAACTTACTTCTTGTCATGACTCCTAAATGTTTGTCTTCAATTATTTGATCACATATTTTGCTAAGATAGTTTCATGTCCTCTCTTTTCTTGTTGTATTTCCCTTGGACCATCTTTCTCATCTTCTTCAAGTATCTCTAGCTACAATTTAGCATGGTTTGTGTATACACGAAAAGGGTACACTTCTCTAAGGCATTCTATCTAAGGGATCCCATGGATTAGGAACCTTTAATGAAGACTTAGAGATCCATATCTATCAAATTCAAGAGGCGTAAATTGAAGTGTTGTGGCTCTCAAATGAGCTTAGTTATGCAACCCTTCTAAGGTGCACCATAGAACATTAGATTCAAAGACAAGAGTAACAATGCTAGTGTCCAAGAATCAGTATGGATTGAAATGAAAATGTAAACTAAGCTAAATAAATATCAAATACAAGATAAACTAACATGTATTAGACTGTTACTAATCCCCCTACTTAAGCTAGATGAGTAATTCTAGACATGAAAAGGAACTAATCCAATGCTACTATGAAATGCAAATATGGATGAAATGATGTCACAAGTTCTCCAAAAGCTCCAAGAGTACCTAGAAATCTTGTAGTACAATGTTAGTAAAAAGGCATGAGATATGAGAATAAAGAGAGATCTCTCCTTTTTAATGATAGACGGATGATAGAGATCAAAAGACAAAGGAGATCTAATCAAGGGTAGAGGATGAATGTTAAATGATCCACGTGTACATGCATTTCAACCAATTGCAATAAAGAGTTGACTTTTGTGTCCCTCATATGAGACAAAATTCCTTTTCTTTTATTTTATAAATGGGGGAAATGGTTTATGTGTGCAGTCTTAAGGATAAGTGGGAAGTGGAGAATTTTATTTAATTAAAAGGGAGAAAGTTATTTTAATTAAAGAAGAGACTTAGGATAAAGTGGTCAAGCCATAGGTTATAATTGAGTAAATGGATTTTTTAGGATTTGATCAAAGATTAGTAAGGAATAAATTATGTAGAATGTCAAAAAGGGGGCTCATAGTCTAGATGATCATTTTTGGGTGATCAAATTAGCCCCTCCTTGACTAATGTGTGATTTATCTAGGAACACATTACATCAAAGAATAGAGAAGCCAAGAATGCAATAGAAACTGACTCCAAAGAATGAAGTGCAAAGAGATAGAAAACCCTAAATACATAGCATGATAGCAGTAGGACTTAACATTAGGAGAGAGATAGACAACATCAATACTTGATACAATCACTAATATGTCAAGCCAAGTAGCCAAAGTAAGTAGAAAGATCCAAAGAGATAGCCATAGAAGAAAAGCAATTTATAGCAATGATAGAATATGCATGCTCCCTTGGGATCAAAATCAAAATGGGATAGAGGAGAAGTGTAAATGAGCTAAATATAATCAAATTGAGATAAAGTAAAGTCCATGATGAATGATAAGCTATTAAGACCAAATAGAATGACCACCAAGCAGTGATATTATGCCCTATTTTGACTTAGTTTGATGAAGAATATATAGCATAATAATTAGGTCAAATCATGAAGTGAAATGGACTAATCAAGAAGAGTGAAAGAGAGTAGAAATGATAAACAAATGAAGAGAATGTGGTTACCCTAGCAAGAATGAAAGATTAGGCATCAAAAGGTCAACTAACTATGTAGAAGGAAGAATTTTAAAATGCCATTTTGACCATCAAGATGAACCATGATTTTGATTTCAATCCTAGAAATGTATCTAGGATGTCAAAATTAGCCAAGGGTACATTTTTTGTGCAAATTCAAGGAGCTCAAAAATTAGGTCAAAATAGGATCAAAAGATATAAAAGGGGGTCCAGGGGGTCATTTTCAAATCATTTTTCTTATTTAAGTTTTAGATATTTTTAGCATAGGGAGAGAGAGAGAGAGATATGGCCCAAGGAGGCATTCTAATCACAAGATACTAATTCGAGCATAGTTGATTGCACAATCGCTCTCCATAGTACAATCCATTGGTGAGTACTTAATATCCTAGCCTTTTTTGAGTCACTTTGAGAATTTTTTCATGTTTTCTAGGGGGTTTGGTAGAGTTTTTCAAAATTTCATGTGATAATTTATAAGGTATCAAACCACAATTAAGAGAACTATCGTATGATAGTTTTGCCAATCACATTATATCACACATATGTTATAAGATCTATCATACAAGACATACCCATTAATTGCACAATATTGTGCAAATTATTGCACATGTATTATGCAAAGTATCATATGACACTAGTTCATCTAGTTTATGATTTTATAAAATTTGTGCATTATTTTCTAGTTTTGTGTCATATTTTCTTACTCTAGTAGTCGAGTTATGATCTCTTTAGTTTCATTTTGATTCTCATGTGACAAATAATGATGTGTTTGCATGTTTTGATCATATAGGAGGTTTTTTGAACCCTTAATATTAGGAAACCTATTTTTAGGTTGAGGTCTATGACTCAGCTAGATGAGATGAAGAGAGGGAAACTATAGACCATTGGAATTGGATGGTTTCTATGAATGCCCCATATCTGGACAAACCATAGCCTTTTGACACTTTTAGCAAATAGGTGGTGTAGCAAGTATAATATTTTTCACTTGCCCATCAGAGAGGCCATGATTACACTAGAGGATATGTATCACATCCTACAAGTGCCATGTTACAGAGATCTAGTGAGTGTGATGAGCATGCCTATTGGTTATACTTTACTTAGTCTCTTTTGATGTGAGTGTTGATAGCAAATTGTGTGTCCCAAGTTTATTATGATCAAACCCTAGCAAAGGAAAAAGTTGCATTATGGGAGTTATTCCATGATATTCCCATCTTAGATAGGCACATTGTATGGGAGTGATCAATCATATATTATGGATATCAATATCTAGTGTAGTGCATAATGCACTCCTTAATAGCATATGCATTGATCATAGACATAAGCTAGAAGGGCTTCACATATGGGTTTGGCAAACTAGTGATGGATTTGTTTGGGAGACCAAGATGGATGGCATGGATACCATCCATCATAGCATGCATGTACCACGAGCTCTATGAGACCATGTACCAAGAGGGGAGGACATGGGCATGTGGATCTATCCTTTCACAAGTGTGGACATGGGATCATATCATAGTGATTTAGTTGATAGTTCAGTTGAGAGAGAGAGATGATACCCTTATATCTATAGATACTCAGGATTCATAGCCATGCCACATAGTGGAGATGTGATATATTACCAATATGTGTTCAATGAGCTATCTCCTTTCATGTAGAGACCATATGTGAGATGTGAGGGATGGCACAAGGCTCAAGTTGAGTTTGGCTAAAAAAAATTTAGCATGCCTCTAGTGGGTATACATGCTAGGATTGTGGAGTGGTTTGGCATTAGTTGCATGTGGAGACAATTTGGGAGGAGACAACGAGTCTCAACATAGACCACTACTTATGCTTCAATACAAGAGGAGGAAATTTGTTGGCTATCTATGTTAGATTATATAGTGTGCCTATAGGATATGCATGGCCTGCAATGACAAGCATAAGATTATCTCCTAGCATAGATAGACATAAGGGTTTCTCCTTATTATGCTCAGAAGATAAGGAAGCACTATTCCCATGATTCACCATTCTAGATGCACTAATAGGGGATGATAGTCATCAATTTGATGATGGAGATGATGATATGGAAGAAATGGGGGAGGTGGAGGGAGGGGTGGAAGAGGCAGAGAGAGGGTTACTATCTCTTGGAGTCTATCTAGCAATCAGATCAGATCAAGGAGCAAGGCATAGAGAGAAGAGGAGGATAAGGTAAAGCTACATAAGGAGCAGAGGCTTGTGAAATGACCTTAAGTAGAGAAAGAGCAAGGTAGGGAGTAGCCTACACTAGATGGGGGAGAAGATATACAAGGTCAATGTATCAGGGCATTGAAGGTGGAGATGTAGTAGGTGTGGATGGCCATCATCATGTGGGACCAATAGCCCATAGATGAGTGTACTTGTGGTGAGGAGATGAGGAGAGAGAGGTATGTGGCTAGGTGAGAGGCAAGGCATCATGGGGCTAGAGTTTCCTAATACTATGTGGCATATAGAGTTGTTGTCCCTCTAGGACAAGGATTGTTGGACTACTCTAAGAGAGTAGGGAGGTTAAAGGGAGTAGTACAACCACTAGATAGGACTCAAGAACAATGTCCTACACAAGAGGGAGGGAGAAAATCCTAGGCTCTAGTTGTAGCATAGGCTAGATTTCCTTGTGATAATTTTGATGTACCATTTTGAGAGACATTTTCCAAATTGTGATCTCACATTGTACATGTACTAATTTATCATGATATATATGAGATATTGGATTTGATTATAGTATTGTGTACTTGTCTCTTTCTTTCTCATTTGATGGACATTTGTTTATATTCTAGTACTTGTGTCTATGTTTCCATATGATGTTGATATGTATGCTCATGTTATGTATGTTCATCTTATATTTATATGCTTGCAAATGTATATTAATTTTTGTCTCTCATATGCTTAGATCTATGCATAGATCTATGTGATATTTAGATAGACGATTTGAAAACTTAGTGCTTGGATAGAGTATGCTGATGAAATTAACCCCTTATGATGATAGGAATTAAAGAAGCATTGAGTAGATAAGATAAACAAAGAGCAGAAGACATGATCGAGAGGAAGTAAAAGGAGGTGAACATAGTTAGCTGATGCATCCTTGAAACATAAAGAGAGAGCTCTCTCATCATGCAAAATGTAAAATCTAAACTAGAATGAACCCTAGAGTGCAAGATAGTATGTAAAGGTTCAATTGAAAGGGTTTCATAATGTTGATCTATCATTTTGCATGATGCTTAACGACAGGAATCCTTTTGAACTCATTTCTTGAAATTTAATCTGGGATCAACTCCAAGGTTCTGGGCGATCTTGCAACCTATTGGAATCTTCTCAATAGAAGATAATGTAAGTTTTCATTAGGAGGTTGTTGCTAGTTCTGACCAATTTTGGATGAGATTTTGAATCTTCTTTCTATCCCAAAAGAATAACCACACAAAAAATAATATATTTTTGTATTTTTTGTTTATAATGAATGCAATTTTAACAATGCAACTATATGACTTCCTAAATTAACCAAGTGTTTGCAAAAGAAAATAATGAAGATAGGGTAACAAGAAGTTTAAGCAAATGACTTGAAAAGTAAATTCATAATTGACATAAGCCACAAAAATAACATGTCTACGAATTAAGCCTTTGAAAATATTGGTACATAACCAATGAAAATAGGAGTAGGGATTCCTTAATTCCACTAATGTAATCATTGATGGGCATCTAGCAACTATAAGATGATTCACTTTTCATCAAATTGCAAGGCTATAGAAAGTTTTCTCATGCAAGACAAAAAGCTATGCAAGAACAATAGGTGATCTCTTCTCTAACTAAGTACATCAGTAGAATTTGTAAACATGTAGAAAACACCAAAATTAAAAGATCGCTCAATCAAAATAACACAATAAAACTATTGGCTCCATTAAACCCCATGAACATACATTCACAAAATATAGCACACTCAGGCAAGAATAACTTCACTCTAAATTAGAGTACCAATATGGCCTAGAATACATATTTAATTCCTCAATTTATAGGAAATATTCTCCTAAAATTATGTTGAGAGTGAGAGATTCCTTTGTAAATATATGCCTAAAACTAATTTAAAAAATCTATTCATGTACAAACTAACTCTCTAACTCGTGCTAAGTAGGACTCCACACTTATTAATATCATTTAATGGGTGCATGAGTCTTTACATGTCTTAAAACAAAGAAAGCATAAGAAAATAAGAAGAAGAAAGTCATTAGATGATCTAAGAGTCTCTAGAGATTCCAAAAATAGAAGCTCAACCTTCTCTAGATGTTTGTAGGAGTTAAACTATCATCAAAATGTGTTTTTGATGCATGGAAAACTCTAAATTTGGAATTGGAAGTTAATTGTCAGCGCACCTCTAACTTCTTCAAAAACTTTTGGTGCACCTTTGGAGAAGCACGCCTTGGGAGAATTTCACCTTGCACACCTTGGGAGAAGTGCACCTTAGAAGACAAGGTTCAAAAAATGCAAAATTTTCCCACATGTCAAAACTAAAATTCTAGCTTCTGGATTTTGTTCCCCTTCATACCAAAGCTATGTCTGGGTGTTTGATCTTGAATTTATCTATGATCTCTATCACTTGTGTTGCATCTAGAAAATATAAAGCATCATATTTATCCTTTACTTTTTGTCAATATTTTCCCACCTCTATGTGTCTCTACAAAATCTCCCAATTTCACATCCAATTCTAGTAATGCCTCTTCAGTCTTAAATGCTTATCTAATATCCTCATCAATGGAAGGTTCTTCAAAATTCTTCTAAAATTATTCAACAACTACTTGCACAATCATGAGTTTATCCCTTGAATCATCTTCTAAAATGTCAAGTCAAGCATCATTGTAATGTCTCTCTATTTCCAAAATCTTCTCTTGGGCTTGATCCTTGAGCTTATGAATATCTACATGTAATGTTTCCATTAATTTATTACCATCTGCAATCTTCTCAATCCAATCATCTCTTGTATCTAACTCATTTATCGTATATACGTCCATCAACATTTGCTCCCTCTGACCCTTTATTGATTGTAATACTTGCAGATCTTTACCACATGTATGTACCTCATCCATTAATCCAAAATTTTGGTTTAAAATGACAACTAGTTCTTCCATATTATTCTACATATGGTGCAATATCTTAAGATTTCCTTGTATGATCTACATACCTTTTTCTCCAAAAATTACTTGCCATTGTTGACAAGCCTTCAAAAATGGATCTAATTGTACATTCTCCTTGTCGAATGCCACACCTAAAGTCTCCTTATAAGTTTCAAGATCCAACAAACCAACTACTTCATGCAAATAACCTCTTAGGAGTTCATTTTCCCTACAAAGTTTTAACACTTCAAAATCATCCTTTTTTAAGTTCTTAAACACTTCTTTGATTCACGTAGTGATCATTAATTTGGCAGTATCCATAATGGGTTTTCCAAGCAAGACCTCTTTAATCTGATAGTCTTTTGGGGTCAACTCCTCAATATTTTCATGTGGAGGAGGGATAGCGACATGGGTGAATAAGTCTTTATTTTGGTTGCTCATAACAAAGGCTAATGTTCATGCATCACCTATAGCTAGCTTAGGTTTCTTGAGGGCTTCAATTAATACTCTCATTCCCTCTTCCTTAGTACAATACAATTTCCTTTTATGCCTAACCATCACCTCTTTTCTCAAACATCTTGGAGTATCTTCCCTCATAGACTTATTCTTAGATGAAGAGGGGGCTTGTACCACTAGGCCCTTTCCCTTATCACTCCTCTCTGGAGTCTTCTCCTTTTGTGAGAGATCTACATTAAGCATCTCTATTTCTATTGAGTCCATAGTCCTCACCTCCATATCTTGGGAATTCTATTAAGTTCCTCATCTATTTGACCCTCCTCTAATACTTCATCAGTAGATCTTTGTTGTGGCTCTTCTTCCTATTCAACTTATACCTTTTCTTCATTATCTAAAGGGAGAGGAGTAACTAAACCTTTATCTAAGAAAGATAAATCTTGACTTGGTGATGGTGGAGCAATTAACAGTTCTTGTGTCTAAGGTAGCAATTGACTCCAATCCTCTTGTGGAGGTTGATTTTTTGATGTATCCCTTCTTTGATCACATACAAGTTCAGTGCCTATAGGCATGAAATAAAAATCTAACATCTTATAGACATTAGCCTATTGATACTCTTGCTCATCAATCTGTTATTGTGACTCATCCTCCAAAGTTGTAACCTGAGTAGGTTGTGTAGGAATGGATGGTGGCATTATAGTGAAGCTCCTTCTCCATTCTACCTCAATAGCCCTAGCTAGATGAGTCCTTTGACTCAAGGGAAGGTTATCCTCTTTTTCTTAATCATCATTTTCTTCTTCTTTCAAAATAACTTCTGGGACTTATGAAAAAGGAATAACCTTTTTTATCACTTTTTTTCTCCTTGTCCTTTTAACTAGATTTTTCATCTTTTTCTTCTTGGGAGCTGATGGAGAGGCTTCTTCCTCTTGGGTAGGTGGAGACACTTCATGTCCTTCTCCTTCAAATTTTTTCCCTTATTCTAGCAGTAGCACTGGTGGATTATCTTGAGTCTGAGTGACTTCTAAATTTTCTACCCCTTGGTTCTTAGGTGCTTGAGTTTCCTCCTCTTCAAGATCAACTTGTTGAGGGGAAGCTTTTTTCCTTTTATTCTTACCCTTCTATACTCTAAAGTATCCAACTTCTTTATCAAGTTGATGCACTATTTTCGGCCTTATTGGAGACTAGGCTATGAATGTTGGCACTATCATTTTTTCTCCTCTACTTTTCATTAAGTGGGTTGTAGCTTGGAAAACTATTATTTTTGGAATTGGATCCAATTTGAATGGTTTCTTAATCCATTCCTTTGTCAACTGGATGATGCATCTCGCCCTACGATTGATATCTACATTTTCTTCTCTATCAATCTCTACATTCATGATAGGTTGATCATATATCTTATCTCAGTTGTATAAGGGATCTAAGACCTCTTTAGTATCTTGTTGCACAATCTTTAATGGGACCTTCATTTTCAAGGCACTACCTACCACATAAAGATTCATCCTACAATAATCCCTTATTCAGATCTCATAGTCATCTATTGCATTCATCTAATGATTCTCTATGGCATCTTCATGTTTGAACTATTTTCCTACCAAGTACTAAACTTTGTCAACCTTATCAAAACATGGATGAGGGGAGTTATAATCCTCCAAGGGATATTGATCCCATTTTGACTCAACAGTCATGATATCCTACTTTTTTTTAACACCAAACTGACCTATAGTGATGGGTCATACCCAGGTCTTCTTATGTTGCTTCCTTACTCTAACATATGCAAATGAGAGTTATTATGCAATCTCTAGCAAAATAAGCCTATCACATAGATACCTTGGGAGCTTCTTAGGATTTACAATTGTACCCACTAACCTTAACTAAGTGAATGTCTTGAATTGGATGTAGCAAGAGCCTATTTCTGTAATCTTTGATTTTGCCTCTTCTGATATCATTTTTGCATAGTCTCCCTCAATGAACTGGATAATTGCAAAAATGAAGCCATCATTGACTTGTCTATATTTCTTGTTGTGATTTGAAAGCTTCTTCTTCACTAGCTAGGAGTATACCACATAAGGTCAATTTTGACTTCCACCAATTGTTCATCTAAATTCTCACTAAGAATTATGGCCTAGTCAATTGGCACCTTTGTCATTCTGATGGTTTCATTGAAGTGTACCATCCATATTTTTAAGTGTCCCATTGCTGGTAATCCCATGATTCTACTCAGGAGCACTATGGAATGTCTAATATCATCCTTCATATAACCTCTTGCCATATCTACTTTCCCTACTTTTTGCCCAAGAGGCATTCTATCAATGAGATATGAAGATTGAATAATCTTTGTGGCTTCTTGTTCATGATCTCCATACCATCTCTATGCTTGATCTACCCTTGGAAGATGGAAAATTTTATTGATGTTCTTAGGCCTTAGATCTAAGATGATCTCCCCTGATATGCTTTTCACCCCTCGTTCCTCCAAAACATAATTCTCTGCCAATTCCATAACTAGCTCAGAAGCTTGTACTAAAATTGGGTGTGAAGCAATGTTTACTAACCTCAATCTTACAAGTGTAGACACCATTGGTGGCCTATCATTTGGTTTATTGCATAGAACCAAGAATGTGTTCCAAAAAATATGGCCTAACTTAGTGTCTTGAATCTCTAAATGTGCATCCTGGAAGCATGATTTTGATGGAACACCTTGAAATTTAAAGACCACCAATTTTGGAGCCATCTTTGTAGTGAGGGAAGACAAGAAGGAATCCATTTTATCTACCCAAAATAGGAATCCATTAGTCCATAAAGTTAAAAATAAAACCCTAAACATACCCTAGTTATGATAAAAATAAACCTAGAATGCAAAACTTTCACAAAATTGGTAAAAAAACCTATTATTTTACTCTGATAGACAAAATTTGGTGCACCTTGAGGGTGCACTAGGTGCACCTTTCCCCTTTTGCAAACCCTTCAATCATTAGGTTGCACACATAGTGCACCTTATGCAATGCACTATGTGCACACCCTTATAGTCCAAAGAATTCCTTGTAGTGTTAAAAAAGGGGTGTGCACATATTGCACCTTATGGGGTGCGCTATGTGTGCACCCTTGTAGTACTTAAGAGAAATTTTTATCTTTAAAAGGTGTGCATGTGTGCACCTTGGATAGGTGTGCACATGCACACCTTTCAATAAGGTGAAACTTGTTTATTTTTAAGTTTTGTCAAGTTTTTGCAAAAAAAGGTGTGCACCTTGTACACCTTTGATAGGTGTACAAGCACCTTGTTACTTTTAACTTAATTTTTTGTGTTTTGTGTAGGTTCTGATGAAAAGGCACACCTCAACAAGTTTTGAGGTGCACTTAATGCTTAAGTGGAGGAGATAATGAATTAGTGTAACAGTTATCCTACGCTTTTATAGGCCTAGGGTAGAGAGCACCCTTTGGGGGTGCGCACATGTGCAATCCCAAAAGGAGTTGTTCAGCACTAGTGTGTTTGTGCAATCCCAAAAGGAGTTGTTCAGCACTAGTGTGACTAACACACTAGTGCACCTTGAAGGGTGTGCTAGGTGTGCTAGGTGTGCTAGTGCACCCCATTCACTAAACAAAATGACACTTCATCTAAATTCTTTGATTTTTGGCCGCTAGATTTTTTTAAACCGATGGCTAGACTAGGCTTAGACACTAGATAGACCCCTAAAAAAGACTCAAACCCTAGACTAGGGGACTAGAAAGCATGTGTTGTGAAACCATAGCAAATAGTCTCAACAAAAAGGAAAGAAATGACAAAGCCATTTCATCATCAGCAAACATTCCTCTAATATGTAGAAAACACCAATGAAATCCTAAATACTCCATGTGTACTTTGAGTCACTTAATAGTTAAAACCTCATAATCTTGTATCTCCAAGTTCAATGTGTGTTCAGTGTATCCATTTTCTTCAACATCTCAGAATGTAATCTATCAAAAGCTTCCAACAACTTGGAAATAATCTTCTAGCATGCCAGTCAATTCATTGGGAATCCTTGTGAAAGCTATTTATCAATCACTTTTCTAAGCAAATGAGAGAATTAGTCCTAAGGGATCTTAATGGGTTATCACTTTTCATTTGAAATCCTGAGAAATCATCTGAATATTTGCTTCATGTAGCTTTCATGTCACCATTTGATTCTTTGATGAAGCAATTATTTTGATACTAGATAGCCTATTTGGAGCATGTATCCCTATAGTCAGATTAACTTTCTCAGACTTTTTAGAATCCTTCATTCTTAACACCATTTTTTCTTTTTTCCTTTCTTTCTATACCCTAAACATGCTTAGACTATGTGGCCAAGACATTGGTGTCATTTCTCAAATTCAATCTTTGGTTAACATCCCTTGCATTCCTCTTTCAAGAACTTTATACAAACTCTCACACCAAACAACGATCTTAGCAATTTATTCGAGAAGACCCTTTTGTTTGAACGGATAGTGTTTGGACTATCCCTTGTTGCTATCAATCTTGGTTTGAAAACAATCTATCTTTAACTTTGCAAAGTGTTGAAAACTTGTTGATCTAAAATTTTGAATTCAAGACTTAAAGTCCTCTATTACTACAAGTAACATTCATTCCTCAGTTTCTATAAGAAACAAAAATCATTTAAATATTTTGACAAATAAATACCTCTTCCCAAAATTCGAAACCAAAAAATATGGTTTAAATGAGATACATGAAGATAAACTCTTGAGTGCACCTAACCCTCGGACTGTTGCAACTTTGAAAATAAACACACAATTGAAAGCAAACATACAATCGAATGTAAACACACTTATAGAATAAATACACTTAAAGAAATAAACACACTTGAAGAAAGGAATTTTTTTTTTCTTTTTTTTTAGGCCTCAAAATAATGTTTCAAGAACTGCCCATTGACTGGCAACCAAACCAATTCCCCCTATAAGGAACTCAGCCTAAAGTATTTTCTCCTAGAATTTTTGCGATCTAATAAGGACCAATCTATAGCATTGAAACTTAGTGTGGTTTCCCAACTTTTCTTTTGCCTTATCCCACAGAAGAACAAGATTAGATATTTTGAAAGATTTTATTATGGCACACTTTTCAAACCACCTCTTAACGACGGCCTGATGTTTCACCATATGCTCCAAAGCAAATGTTTGTTTCTCATTAATCTCCAAGAGATTTATCAATCTAATCTAAACCCTATCAACATCTTTAGTGTACCCACTCATGAATTTCAAAACAAGAATCTTGAGGCTAAGTGGGAATACTGGCTCTTGTTCATAAATGAGTAGATATGGAGATGCTCCCAAAGAAATTTTGACCTGGACTTGGTCTATCCATAGAAAATATTTGAGTTGAGTATGCCAATCTTTAGAATTTTCCTTCAATAAATATCTTATTACCATGATCAAGTTCTTATTTGTAGATTCGGCCACACTATTTCCTTGCAGATAATAATTTGAAGAAAACTTGATTACAACCTCATTTTCTAGTACCCATTGGGTAAGGAATATTGATGCAAAAGCTAATCTATTATCATACACTAGAAATAATGGCATCCCAAATCTAGTAACAATGTATTCTTCCAAGAAGTTTGTAACCACCTTTTCTATGTAATTTATGAAAGACTCATCTTATGTCCAGCTCATGTAATAATCAATAGCTATAAGGAAAAAGATATGTCTAGTTAACGATGGTAAGTTCACTAGACCAATGAAACCTAGCCCTCACTTTGAAAAAGGTTGTACCTCAAACACTAGTTGTAATGGCATTATAGGATGTCTTTCTCTATTAGCACTAGTCTAAAAAATGTGGCAAATATGAATATTTTCATAAGTATCCTTGAAGATCATGGGCCAAAAATAACTTGATCTTAAAATCATATGGGTAGTAGCCTCTGTTGAACCATGCCTTGTACCATATTTTTTGTGAAATTGTTCCAAAACTTCCTTTACTTCTTCTCATCCCAGACACTTTAAATAAATCCCTTCATAGTTTCTTTTGTATAATTTCCTATCTTGCAACATGTAAGATTCACACTTCATTTTGAGTCCCCTACGTTGTGAACTATTCATCCAATTGGGGTACTTATTTTTTACAAGATAATAAAAAATATCCTAGTAGAAAACTTTTTTATTATACCTTGGTCAATATCAACTTCAAATAATACAATCTTATTTTGATCTTCCACATTATTTTTGTCATCAAATATGAATTTATTCTCATCCCCGATCTAGTTATCAGCTATCACTCTTGATAATCCTTGCCCTCTTACCAACTTCTTGGGTTGAATCTCTAAATTAAATTCTTAAAGGATTTCCATCCATTTTCCTCATCTTTCACCAATTTCATTTTGCATCAGTAATGTCTTAACCATAAGATCAAACACAATCACATATACCTTGCTCCTTAAAATATAATGGCAAAATTTTTTTACTACTTTGATCAAAGCAAAGGATTGTTTATCAAGGTTAGAATAATTTAACTTGGCATTTTTCAGAGTGAAACTCATAAAATCAATGGGTCTTTCATCTTCTTTATCCTTCTTTCATGTAAGAATCATAGCATGAATGTTCTGAAGCAAAAGGGTATATTTTGAAAATCTAGACTCACCAGCAGTGCATTTGTGGATATTGCCAATTTAATATCCTCAAATGATTTTTTAATTTATAGAACCCATTCTATTTTTTCTCCCTTTTTGAGTAAATTATTAAGGGGGCAAACTATCTCTATAAATCTACTTATAAACTTTTGTACGAAATTTGACTTCCTAAAGAAAGACTTAAGTTCCTTTCGACTGTGAGGAGCTGAAAACTTCATAATGGCTTCAATTCTATTAGGATCAATAGATATTTTGTCTTTAGAGATGATGTGGCCAAAGGACTTTCCTTTAGTAACCCCAAACGAACACTTCTTTGGATTGAGTGATATGCCATATTTATGACATCTGTTGAATACCTATCTTAAATCAGCAATGTGAGTTCTTGATCCTTTGAAAAGACTATTAAATCATCCATGTAGATGACTATAAACTTGTTTATTAATCCCTTGAAATCTTTGTCCATGGCTCATTGAAATGTAGCCCCTACATTAATCAACCCAAATAGAATCCTTCTATAAGAAAAAGTCCACCTTTTAGTCATGAAAGTAGTCTTTAACCTATCTTCTCCCTCGACCATTACTTGGTTATATCCCAAATATCCATCCAAGAAAGACATCATCTTGGATCCATTAACAATTTGCAATACTTCATCTAGTGAGGGAAAAGGGTAGTTGTCCTTTTGAGATGAAAGTTTTAAGTTATGAAAATCTACACAAAGATGAATCTCTCCAATCTTTTTCCTTACTAGGACTAAATTAGTCACCCATGTAGAATGGCATATGGGAAAGATGATCTTGGCATCAAGAAACTTCTTAACTTACTTCATTATCAATGGTTCAATAATGGGATTAACATGCCTTTTCCTTTTTCAAAAAGGCTTGGCATCTGGCTTTAACATAATATCATGTGTAATGATTTCAAGATCATATGTTTTGAGCTTGTCATAGCTTCAGGAATGATATCCTTTTATTCTATGCGTAATTTGAGAATATCCTCCCTTTCCTAAGCATTGCACACCTTGCCAACTCTTACCATTTTGGGATCTTCATTGGTACCCAAATTATACGAATTTCATTCTTTGACCCCCTTTTCTTTAACCATTCTCTTGTTAAATGCTAACTCATCATGATTAAAATTGCTCTCCAACTCAACCATTCTCTTAGGAATTGTTGGCTCCTGATTTAATAGTTTTGAAAATGACCAAGAAACCAAACGAATGCATCTAAGGCTAGCTAATTCCTATGATGAATGCACCTGACTGCAATCCTGGGCCAACTTTAAGGAATAACTCTTTCTTCACTTCAAGCTCTACAAGAAATAGGCAGGTTGACCTAGAGGCCCTAATGAATGGTACTAGTGCAATTAAACATAAATTTGAACCTATTTATTGTAGATGAAAACCCCTTATATCTCCTAATAACTCATGCAATAACACAGATCTACAGTAGCAAATTGCAATCTATGAAATCCATAAGTTGAGTGAGGGTTAATTCCTTTCAGCCCACTACAAAACATGAAAAATTGAATTTATTTGAATAAAATATTTTGTGCAAATGACATTCATATCAGCTTGCATCTGATTTAGTGATCAGTGCCTTATCCATTGAAACATAGAGTCATTACTAGCAGGATGACCTAACTTGTTTGCATTACAATCAAGTTTATCAACTAAAATCCCCAAATCCCATTCTTATGCAATATCCCCTTCATACACCCAGAAACCCTATTAGAACACTGAAGCATTTACCTAACTCCTTGAGTTAGAAGCAACAACAAATCTGATAAACAACTCATCCAAGCTACCTTAAATCAAATGAACCTTATCCATTTAATCACAAATTTAATGACATATGAAGAATTAGGAGACAGAACAAGGAAACTTAGATAATTCTTGTAAATCCCTTTTTATACTCATCCATGGAAAGACTGAATACATGAACTAGTAATACTAAATGAAACTCTAAATAATTCACATAATCTAGCATCAATCTCCATTTATCTCAGAAAACAACACATGAGAATGAACTAAAAATTTGCACAAGAGTTGGTTGTGTGGCCTTCACTACTAGAGCACAGCTCAATAGATAGGAAGCAAAACCATCTACAATCCCTGGTTTCAATAGTAAAACACTGGAACCCTACTATTATTACCCAGAGTAAAATGTCAACCTCTACAATGAATGAAAGAAAGAAAGATATAGTAGGAAGTGAATTCTCGGATCTGTTATGCAATTGACATCTATCCACTTGAACTTCAATCTCCTGCAACTGAATAACTTCTTTCTCCCTTCTCCCATTCTGATCTGATTTGGTTTCATCATTACTCTGTAACTGATTTGAAAATATCTTATGTTCAATGATGAAAACCCCTTTTTCTTGCCAAAATTTGATCTACCTCATGAAAATGCTAGTGAAATTGAGTTTTTACTGAGTGAATTTGATCAAAATTTGACCTTAACTAAATTTTCACTACCTTTTAACCACATTCAGGTCATTACCATGTCAAAAATTAGTTATGAACTTCCTCACCTAAATATAGTTACAAAATAGGAATCCTAATAGAAAACCTCTTGTGGCTTGAACTAGTGGTGTTCTGTGTAAAAACCAACTATAGAATCAAAAAAATTAGTTTCTCACAATTTCGGCAATATATATTACTGCTATGTTCACCTCTCAGAAACCCCCAAAATATTAGTTTGAAAAACAGTCCCCCTTTGCTAGAAATGTCTGATCTGCAACTCATTATTTTTTAATTTTCAAAAATTTAAAATTGCCTAAAGTTGAAACTTTGGAAAATGACCTTTTGAATTTAAAATTCTGACGTGCATTTGAGAAGGAGTTTAAAATATTACAATTTGTTATGACTTAACCTTTTTCCTCTCCTTGAAACTTGGGGGTCAACCTTGCTTTGACTAGGTGCCACATGGTAGCCTTTGATTGGTCAACCTCTACACACCTACCACCTCATCGCCATGTGGTGCTCTCCCACTTACCCATATTGTTTAACGACCTTGTAACTCCATTTTGTGGGTAAGTGCCCACTGTTGATCTAGGCCACGTGGAAAAATCTAAGCACTTGGTCGAATACATGTTAGTCACCACGTGTCATTCTCCAATTCACTCTCAGGTTCCACATCACCCTACTACGCAGATATGCCACATCACTTTTGAGTGGGACCCACTGACACATGTCAACAAGGTGCATTCTCACATTCTTTAAACCTCGTGCAACTCATTATTGTGTGGAAGTGCCAACCCTAGGATGTGCCATGTGGCACAATCCTGTGCCTCCTGCATTTGATGTGCCACATTATCAAGGGAACATCTTTATATAAAAATACGCATCATCTTATCAAAATTTTGGGTCATCATGCCACCTGGCCATGGCAGGCCCCACGTGCATGAGCACTGCCCTTCCAAAGGGCACTGTCTTAAAGACACTATGCATTTGAGTGCATTTGTATTTAAATGCCATTTAAAACATCCTCACATAGAATGTGGGATAAACAAAAAAAAGGGGTTTCCTCTGCTCTTACGTCTCATGAGCCAGTTGCCTCTAACTAGCATGGTTTTATACATCTAGCACAGGGTCTTTTTGATGGCGTAGGCTTCATCTGACAGTGGCTTGGATGTTTTATTTGAAAAACAAGAAACCTCCCTTCCTATTCAATGTGGAGTGCTTTGCATGGAGTTTAAAAACCCTCTGGTGCTAGTTTGTCTTTATGCATGGAGAGTTTCTTCTAAAACATGGGCAATCTCTTTGTTTTCAAACTGACATGAAGTTCTCCTTTTGACTAGCTACAGTCTCCTTTTTAACTGCCACCTCTATTTTATGGCATGGGCAGAGTTTGTGTTAATGGCATGAATGTTCTATCTTTTCTACCCTTTGCTCAAAATGTTGGAGCCCTTTTTATATGTGGGTTTCTACCATACTTTAGCGCTAATTGTTCCTTCATTTCTATGGTTCTTTTCTTTGTATCTCAGCCATGACTCCTCTATTCAATTAGTGGCTTGGAGATTTGGTTTTTTGTAGGCGTGAGGCTTTTGTTCCCTACTTTGACTACTGATTGTTCTCATGCAATGATAGAAAATCAAGCCCAGCTAAATAGCCCTTGACATCTTGATAATAAAGCTCTAACCAATGGGAAACCATAGTAGCATCTTTTCATTAAAGTGATGTAGAACATATTGAATTAGTTCCTAAAATCCCACCAGGATGGCAACAATGACAGTGGCAATTGAAAGTTCCCTTCATATTATCATGTTCTCCAACAAATTGCTTCAAGCAAAACTGATCCCCATTGCAGTGTGGTGGGAACAAATCTATAGTAGCATTTAGGAACTCAAAAGTTTCATCTAAAAAGCTTGCATCAGTAGGCCTCTCTTCACCATGCAAATGAAGAGAAGCACAAGCATCCAGAGATGTAATCATTCTTTTGTCTAATTTCCACCTAAGACCTTCAACGCCAGTAAGTTGTTGGTGCCTATCTATGGCATCATTGCTCCCATTATGCATATCCACTATCTCTGAATGATCATTATCAACCACGGATGTTGGATGACTTGAACCTAATGTACAGCCCCTGCCTACTTCCTCTATCCTTTTTGAACATCACCCCACCTATCCATATCTAGAGGCATCTAGCAAACACATCTACATGAAAAGTGCAGGTTTGATTGCAATCTTGATGATGTATTTAAAGCTTCTTCAAGGTAGTTAGCATGACCAATAAGATCAACCCTCTTAACAATCTACTACAGATTAGTTGGACCCCCAAAGTGGGTCTGACTAAAAAAAAATTCATTTCCAAACAACTGAAATGCTGGATTGATCTATTGATCATCCGAAACTAGTTTGAACCAAGTTTGATCATTGATTAATCAACTGAAAACCATTTTACCACTGAACTGCAAACTGTCACTTTTGCACCAGGAGGTCTATTGATTGGCCTTAAAAACTGACCTAAACCTCTGACTAGGCTCTAAAATCTAACCCATTGATTCTCTATTCATGATACTTTCACCCTGTCAAATATCATCTCATGAAAAATTTGGCATCAAAAGATATTCGTTGTCAAAATTGACCTCTCAGAATTACCTGCAAGTAAACATGTTAGAAAATAATAAATGGGATTCAGATTTAGCTTTGAAAACTGAACAAATGGGCACATGGGGAAACAAAAACTGAGACATTGGTTCTTTTTCACAAGGAGAGTATAAATTTATGATTTGGGCTCATGAGAAATAATTGGGCACAAATGGAAAGCGGTCAAAATGGGCTACTCAGATTTTGCAAACTAGAAACACTGACAGAAAACATTTTTTGCAAATGGAATTGACCTAGAAAAGTGTGCAAATGGATTCGTCAAATCTTAAAAACTAGCACACTTAAAATACTTTCAAAGGAAATCATAGTAGTATAATGCATTTGATCTTACCAATCATAGATCTCAAGTTATAACATCCCGAACAAGGGTCCCAATCAATCTGTACTTTATGACACCAGTAAAAAAGATAGAAATTGCATTTGGAATCGCATTTGAAAACCAATTAAACAGATTCGTCATGAACTGAAACTTGAAATATAACAAGTCTCTGACATCTACAATGCAACAAAAAAGGAATTTTCTCATATGGTTCAACTAGGTCAAAATTATGGCGTGTCAAACAAGGCTTCCTAGAAATGTGTGCAAAGTGCGTAAGCATGAAAACAGTAACTGACCAACTTTGAGGGATTCAAAACCTAGTCAAACAGACTCAAAATGACTCAAAATCTGAAACATAGGCTATCAAGTATGGACACTATATATTCTCAAAGTGGAAAGTCATGAAACATTTATGGGTGCAAGATATTCAATTGCAAACATGGCCTCCTGACATTGTTTGACACTCAAGGTAAAATGTAGAATTGACAAGCGCTCAAAACAAGACTTCGCCAAATGACTCAGAACGATAGTTTATCATTATGGAACATGTGGACAGGCTAAATGTAAGGTGTTAGAAACATTAAACACCTTAGGGGCCTCAAAGGTACAGCTGGGTACACATGCATTTATGGGGCTTGATTTGGTTTGATTTGACTCAAAATTGAAAAAGATGCTCATAATGGGAATGCAATTTTGAGTGCCAACAATAATAGTGTTGGTTTTCAAATTAAGAATCCCATCTTCATCTTCCATCATCCTCAAGTTTTTCATCTAGAGTGTCATCAATCTCTTGCCCTTTAAAGTGGTCATTGCACATTATAAATTTGAGTATATGTTGATCATCTTGAAAAACTTGGAATTTCATAATATTGTTCAAGATAGATGGAGTTGCAACCAATTCTACAAAAAATCTTTTCAATTTTTTTCTCTCGACTAGCTATAATACACTAGTTGAAATAGTGAGGGCATTTGCTACCATGTTTTTCCTCCTTGGAATGGACTTTATGTTCAAAGCTTCAAAACCATCCATTAGATCCCATACTCTTTTTCTGTAAGCAAGCAACCTCCTATTATTACAAGAGTATACCAATGTCACTTGTCTTATAACCAACTAGGAATCTCCCTCGATTATGAGAGCTATGATTCCTTTCTCCAATGCAAAAAGAAATCCTCAGATCAACACTTTGTACTTTGCAACATTATTAGTACATCTAAAAGTGTAATCGATATGTTGCATAAAAAAACTTACCTTTTGGGTTGATTAACTCAATACCTATGCCAGCTCCCAATTTACATTTGGAACTGTCAAAGTATAGTATCTAGATCAGGTCTTATTTTGGCTTCCTAGATTTATGATTGTTTGTCCTTAGCTTTTCTTTTATTTGGGCCTAAAAGGATTGTTTCTTGGGGATCCATTATAATCTCTCATGGGGTGGACTTGATGATTTTCCATTGTTACTCCGTGATACTGGAAGTGTATGTTTATCTAGTTTGTCCTAAATTTCCCCAATTAGTTCTGTAATTTCATCCACTTTGGGTTTAGGATGAATGAATACTAAATTCCAACCTTGAACCTTTATGTATCATCTCCTTCTTTGGACTTTGATCATTCCTGGTGGGGGAGAAGAAAAACCTCCACCATCTGAAGAGGTATCATGGTATGATGCATTGAGATCTTCAATTTCCTCTCCAACTTTTTCCACAAATTAGGATATGTTTGTAGAACTTTGATTTTCTACGGATATTTCTTTTGGAACATTACCACTCTTTATTTTCATTATTTGCATTAATACTTTAGCAACTACTTCTTGGCAATGTGAACATTTGAACTCCAAATGAATAATTTTATGCAATATGAAAAATCCTTGGAGAAGCAAGATACTAGGATCAGCCTCATCTCCTAAGCATTTTAAATTGGCCATTATGTTGTCTATGTACTATGTTACAATCTCTTGCTTTTGGATTGAAATCATGGATCTTCCATCTTGATCATCTGATATTTTAGTTGAAGTTGTATCAAAATCCATCACTTTGTAAGAACCTAGATTAGATTGTATGATTTCCACCTCATTTGGTGCATTGTATTCTATAATCATCATTTTTAATTTTGGCTTTGCATCAATCTTTATCTAATTATTCAACCCTTAACAAGGTAACCATAATTGAGTAAAAGTCATTGAAAACCATCCTGTCAAATATTTTATCCACTCTCTGCTTAATAGCAATCCATATGTTTCAATAATCTCAACCACATGTATATCAATGATGTCTTGAGTTTGGGGATCAACTAACAATTGTATCTAAACATCTTTCAATACACCAGTGACATTTACTTTTGATGGGGACACAACCCAACAACCAAAATAGACACAATAGAAAGGGGAAATTATATTAACTAAGAGAATAAGCTGGTACAAATAGTGCAGAGAAAATAAACTCAAAACATGCCCTGCGGGCTTACAATAGCATAAATCTGGAGAATATTTCTCCTTTTAGCACCTCCTCTCAAGCTCCAATCCGAACTGCCTTTTACAATGCCAGAAATCTCCTTAAATAGACCCCAGAGGGTTAAGGACTAGGAGTACATTCTAGAAAGTGCTAGTAGGCATCCACCGACAAAATAGAAGGTTCCGGAAGCTGCGTTAGAAGTCGGTGCAATTCTAGAAGAATCCAGAAACGGTAGCCGAACTTCCGGGAGGCATAACTTTTGAACCGTAACTCCGATTGACGAACCGTTTACATTTTCGGAAAGCTCTTGAAGCGCTCTATAGCCCTATGGAAAAGCTTCGCTCGTCCCCCATTTTTTGACCCTTTTCGAGGTCATTTAATGCCCCAAACCTGACTTTGAAGCATTCTTAGGGGGTCTCCAAAACTCAAAAAACTGCAATAACTTTCAAACCGTGGGGCCTTTTGACCTGATTCTTTTTCTGGAATGCTCTAAATCTTGATTACATTCATCTGGCCAAGTCACACCTTCTAGGTCACCAAAATGATGGTCAAATTGCATGCTCCTATTTTTTCAGGATTTTTAAATGCACTGATAGTTGAACTATGAGAGTTGGAACCTTTATTTGAGCCAAATGGGTATCCAAAAATGCAAAGACATAAAATAGAAACTAAGTCTAAGTACATTTTTTTGGGTGACACAGGATTGCCCTTATACCTCTGGATGCTCCTGCATCAGACACCCAGGGTAGATTGAAAAGTGACCCTGTCACTTTATGGATGGTAGAGGAAATCCCAAATGGGAAACCTCAGCTGCTGAAATCCAAGTTGAGTCTTCGATCGGTCGTCCTGTCCATTTGACCAAATACTCTTCATACTGCCTATTTCTGGTACTCCTACCCACACGATGATCTAGAATGTCTTCTATCTCCTCCTTCTTAGAAGCAGGAATTGGACACGGCTCTAAAACCAGCTCCTCATCAGCACCATCATCATGATACTCTGTCAAATCTGCAATGTTGAAAATGGGAGAAATGTGAATACCATCTGGCAGCTCCACCTCATATGCATTTCCTGAGTTATGTTTCTTCAAAATTTTGCAGGGGCCAAATTTCTTCATTTTCAACTTGTTGTAAGTACCAACTGGAAATCTTTCTTTTCGTAAGTGCACCATGACAAGATCCCCTACTTGGAATTCCTTATGTCTTCTCCTTGCATCAGCCCTAGCTTTATACTCTTGATTCATCTTGATAATTTGTGCTTGAACCTCCTCATGTAGACGCTTGATGTGTTCAGCAAATTCCTCAGCTTCAGCACTTGTTCTCTCCCCTTGTTCTATCTTCCTCAATTCTGGTGTAGTCCTTGGGCTATTCCCATATACAATTTGAAATGGTGATTTTCCAGTACTCCTATTTACAGAGTTATTATAAGCAAACTCTGCCTATGGTAGAATCAAATCCCATCCCTTGGGCTTATCCCCAACTAAACATCTCAGCAAATTGCCCAAACTTCTATTTACCACTTCTGTTTGGCCATCAGTCTGTGGGTGATGCGTGGAACTGAATTTCAAGTTTGTTCTCAACTTCTTCCACAATGTCCTCCAGAAATACCCCACAAATTTAGTATCTCAGTCAGAAACTATACTTCTTGGAAGACCATGTAGTCTTACCACCTCCTTGAAAAACAAGTCTGCAATATGGACAGCATCATGAGTTTTATGGCATGGAATGAAATGTGCCATTTTGGAGAACCTATCAACCACCACGAATACTAAGTCATTACCCCTTTGTGTCCTTGGCAATCCAAGAACAAAATCCATACTTATGTCCTCCCATGGCCTTGATGGAACAGGCAATGGCCGATATAGGCCAGTATTTTGACTAAACCCCTTGGCAACTTGACAAACCTGGCAACTCTGTACAAACTTCTTCACATCCTGTGTAATTTGAAGCCAAAAATAATGTTCTCTAAGAATGGCAATGGTCTTATCCTGACCAAAATGTCCTGCCATCCCTCCACTGTGTTTCTCCTTAATCAGATTTTCCCTCATGGAACTCCTTGGAATGCACAATTGACTACCTTTGAACAACATGCCATCCTGAATCAAATAGTCTAACCACTTGGTTCTATCTACAACAACAGGTTCTTTACAATATTTCCATGCTTCAGCAAAATCAGGATCCTCAGGGTACAAATTCTTGAGTTCATCAAACCCAACTACTTCAACCTGCATTGTTGTAAGCAACAATTGTCTCCTACTTAATGCATCTGCAACCCTGTTAGATTTTCCACTTCTATGCTTTAACACAAATGTATAACTCTGCAAGAATTCTACCCACTTCATATGCCTTTGATTCAATTTACCTTGGCTATTTAGGTACTGTAATGCCTGATGATCAGTATACAAAACAAATTCCTTTGGCAACAAATAATGCCTCCATTTCTTTAAGGCCTGAACTATCGCATAGAACTCTTGATCATAAACAGAATACTTCTTCTTTGCATCATTCAATTTTTCACTAAAATATGCAATAGGCTTACCTTCTTGGCTTAATACAGCCCCAATAGCACTGCCACTAGCATCACAATCCACCTGGAACACTTTTCTAAAATTTGGAAGTGCCAACATAGGCTGTTCAGTCACCTTCTTCTTCAGCAATTCAAAACTTCTCGCAGCTGCTGCAGTCCATTTGAACTCTTTTCTATCCCCTCTTATTGTATCAGTTAGGGGTGCACATATGCCACTGAAATTCTTAATAAACTTCCTGTAAAAACTAACCAGACCATGAAATGATCTTACCTCAGTAGCAGACCTTGGAGTAGGCCATTCCAAGATGGCTTTTACCTTCTCTGGATCCATTTTGAGACCTTCAGGTGATATAACAAATCCCAAATAGACTAACTCCCTTTTTGCAAAGACACACTTCTTTAGATTAATTAACAGTTTCTCTTCCCTTAGCCTTTCAAGGACACTACGAATATGCAGTAAATGTTCTTCCAAAGTCTTGCTAAAAATTAAAATATCATCCAAATAGACAATAACAAATTTTCCCAAGAACTTCTTAAGTACCTCATTCATGAGCCGCATGAAGGTGCTTGGGGCGTTTGTCAATCCAAAGGGCATGACTAACCACTCATAAAGAGCCTCCTTGGTCTTGAAGGTTGTTTTCCACTCATCTCCTTCTCGAATCCGTATCTGATGATAGCCACTCTTCAGATCTATCTTTGTGAAGTACTCAGCTCCACTCAAGCAGTCCATAAGATCATCCATCCTTGGCAAAGGAAATCGGTACTTGATGGTTATCCTATTTATAGCTCGGGAATCTGTACACATCCTCCACTCTCCATCCTTCTTTGGTGCAAGTACTGCAGGTACTGCACATGGACTTAGGCTCTCTCGAATCAAGCCCTTCCTCAACAGCTCCTGAACCTGTCTATTTAGCTCCTCTGTTTCAATAGGAGTCATCCTGTGAGCAGCCTTGTTAGGAAAACTAGCTCCTGGAATCAGATCTATCTGATGACTGATTTGCCTTACTGGTGGCAATCCATCTGGAACATTATCAGAGATAATATCTCCAAATTCCCCTAGTAAATCTGAAACTTCAAATGGTATTTCACTACTACCTTCTTTATCTTTCCTAGGAATCAAAGCATAGCACATACGCTGATGTTTCATGCCATCTAAAAACTTCCTTCCATCAACAAGACAAATCCTAGCACTGCTACATACCTTTTCACCTTCCTTTTTCATGGGCTTCAATTTGTGGCGAACTCCATCCTTTGTCAGAGAGTATGTGTTTGCATGCCCATCATGTATTGCATGTCTATCAAACTGCCATGGTCTACCCAACAATAGGTGGCAAACATCCATCGAAATAACATCACAAAGAACTTCATCATGGTAACTCCCAATTTTGAATTTTACTAAACATTGTTCACTTATCAGGACCTTATGATCATCTTTTACCCAAGAAATCCGATAGGGCTGAGGATGTTTCTCCCTCTTGAGCTTCAACTTAGAGACCATCTCTTCGGATACCAAGTTATCAGTGCTACCACCATCAATGATCACATCACAACATTTATCCTCACACTTGCATCTGGTACGGAACAAACTCCTCCGTTGTCCTAGTTCATTTTCACCACTTAGTAGGACTCTTTCATTTACCAAGGTCTCTCCTCTTTCTACATCCTCTGAATGTGATGATTGTGCATCCTCATCCACATGAGCAACCCTAGCTTGGCCCTCAGCTCTCCTATCTATCCTTCCTTGTCTTTGAGGGCATTCAAAGGCACGATGACCTTCTTCATTACAATGGAAATAGGTACCATGGAAGCCTCCTCTTCCTTGCCCACGTCCTCTACCTCTTCCTCTTTGATTTCCAAAATCTTGATCACGGGAGCGGTTGAAACCCTCATTCCTCTGGTTCCTGCTAGTACCCTCATCTTCATTTTTCTTTTGAGTTTCATTGCGGCCTCCAGATGATCTACCGCTTCCCCTTCCTCCTTGACCGTGCCCTCTTTGTCTTCCTTCAAACCTTTTACTCAGCTTCTCTTCAACTCGTAGGGCAAACTGGTATGCTTCTTCAACGCTGGTCATTCTTACCAGACTTAGTTCCTCTTGGATGCTAGGTCGTAACCCACTGATATAACGAGCAACCTTCTCCTTATTTGCTTCTGCATGCCCTGCTCTAATCAGGAGTCGGTAAAACTCCTCTGTATATTCTTGGACTGATCTTCCTGCTTGCTTTAACCCATGCATCTTCTTAAACAGATCTAGCTCGTAGTCCACAGGAATGAACTGCTTCTTCAATTTGTCCACCATGCGATCCCATCTTGTGATCTTCTCCTTTCCTCTTCTAAGTCTTTCCAGTTGAATCTCTTGCCACCAGATTTTGGCATGGCCTTTTAGTTTGGCCTTTGCAAACTTAACCCTATCTGGGTCCCTTATATCCTCATATTCAAAGTATTCGTCCAGTTCATTGATCCAATCGATCAACTCATCTGGTTTCAAATTTCCCGAAAATATACCCACTTCAATTGTAGGTCTTTTCCCAAACCTAGAAATGGCCCTTAAAAACCTTTCCTCTACAGGATTTAGAACTTCCCCGTCAACTTCCATTACTTCCTCTTCATTGTCATCCTCACTATTGTCATCTGCAGCAATATTTGCTCCTCTACGAAGCTCCTCTTGCAATGCTTGTACCTGTCTCTGGAGGGCTCTAACCTCCTCAGGATCAACAGCTCTGGCCCTTCCACCACTCTCTCTTCATGGAGGCATCTTCTAACTCGAACCCACAACCACACAGTCCTGGTGCAAACTGCCTCACAGTCGGCGCTCTGTCTACACACTCAGGAAAACTGGCTCTGATACCACTTGATGGGGACACAACCCAACAACCAAAATAGACACAATAGAAAGGGGAAATTATATTAACTAAGAGAATAAGCTGGTACAAACAGTGCAGAGAAAATAAACTCAAAACATGCCCTGCGGGCTTACAATAGCATAAATCTGGAGAATATTTCTCCTTTTAGCACCTCCTCTCAAGCTCCAATCCGAACTGCCTTTTACAATGCCAGAAATCTCCTTAAATAGACCCCGAAGGGTTAAGGACTAGGAGTACATTCTAGAAAGTGCTAGTAGGCATCCACCGACAAAATAGAAGGTTCCGGAAGCTGCGTTAGAAGTCGGTGCAATTCTAGAAGAATCCAGAAACGGTAGCCGAACTTCCGGGAGGCATAACTTTTGAACCGTAACTCCGATTGACGAACCGTTTACATTTTCGGAAAGCTCTCGAAGTGCTCTATAGCCCTATGGACAAGCTTCGCTTGTCCCCCATTTTTTGACCCTTTTCGAGGTCATTTAATGCCCCAAACCTGACTTTGAAGCATTCTTAGGGGGTCTCCAAAACTCGAAAAACTGCAATAACTTTCAAACCGTGGGGCCTTTTGACCTGATTCTTTTTCTGGAATGCTCTAAATCTTGATTACATTCATCTGGCCAAGTCACACCTTCTAGGTCACCAAAATGATGGTCAAATTGCATGCTCCTATTTTTTCGAGATTTTTAAATGCACTGATAGTTGAACTATGAGAGTTGGAACCTTTATTTGAGCCAAATGGGTATCCAAAAATGCAAAGACATAAAATAGAAACTAAGTCTAAGTACATTTTTTTGGGTGACACAGGATTGCCCTTATACCTCTGGATGCTCCTGCATCAACTTTCATTTTATCCAATTGCATCACTATTTGATTAGAGGGTTGAGGAGTGACTCCCAACCTTTGTGCTATCAAAAGTGGCATAACATTACAAGAAGCTCCTAAATCAATAGGCAATTGTGAAGATTCTTCCCATATATTTTGATGCTAAGAAAAAATGGGGGCACTTCAAACTTATCTTTAAACATAGTTGGCATTGCCCCTGAAGTATTGACCTATTGAGATACTATCTTTTGAGGAATAGTATTCATACTATGGGGTGCCTTTGTATGATCAAGAGTTTTCATCAGTACTTCTCATTGATGAGGGTAGTTTTGTAGCATGTCAAACATGGAAATGTTGGCCTTTGTTCATTTCAAATCTTCCACTACACTATATTTTTAAGTAGACCAAGTGGGACTTTTCAAGATTATTGTCACATTTCCTTGATTCTAATTTTTTTGTCCTCCATATAGGGGTTTGATAGGTACTAGATTCTCAGTTGCTCTCAGTTCTAGAGGAGTTGGTTGTAATGCAAGAGGAATACCATCAGTCATAGGGTCCTTTTGACTTCAAGTTGAATATCTAGTTCCTGACTGAATGGAAAATAAAATTCTTCATTGGCTAGTTGTTCCATTCACGTATTCTATAAAGAATCATAAGATTCTAGCATCATAGTATTGAATTGCATGGGGGACCAGCTATTATTACCCATTAGATTTTGATTTACTTGTTGATTCCGATTGTAATATATGTCATCATCATTTGGTACACTCTATTTATTGTCATACTGATTAATATCCACATACTAAGCATTGTTGTTGTTATTATCTACAAAAATACTTCCATTGTTAAGGTAGGTATTCCATTGTCAATTTTATATTTAGAACTCATTATTGCAATCAAGAGGAATAGAAAAATTTCTTGCATTGTTGTTTCCACTAAAATTCCTATTGTAGTTCTAACCATGGTTTTTGTTGTTGTAGGGACTAAGATTTGTCCTCTAAAAATTGTTATTTTTTCATTGTGACAACCTCAACTAGGTCAACTCACTATTGATTTAAGAGATGGTCTTCTTAATTTGGCCAAGCTCAGATACAACATTATTTTCTATTTCAGTGGATGTTGTTGCCTTTTGCTCAAAGAAGGCAGCTTTGGGAGGTTCATATCATGTATGTTAAAGCTGGTACTTATGGAGTGGGTGCCTATTGTAATGGATTTGGATTCATTGGTATGAAGTGGCTAAGCATCGGTGGTGCTCTAACAAGATATTTCGGTATTGTAGTAATAGCTTGTGTTGGGGGCATCAATCCTCCTTCATTAGGATTGGCCTTCTTTGTGAAAGCAATTATTTTCAAGAAGACTTTTTCCAATGTATCGATATCTATCATTGGAAGCCTTATTAGAAAAATGGCCATGAGATGGTCTATATAATTCAAATAAATATGAATAGCGGCTTCAACTAGTATAGTGTATGGTGTTTTCAACTTGTGGCATGCCATATGAAAGTGATGGTTGAAGTGTGAGATTGTCTTGGCTAGGTTCCTTTTGATTGATATGAATTGATGATGTATTATAGATAAGGTTAATAAAAGTTTTAAATTGTTCCAAGAACAATTTTTCAAAAGTATCCTAGTCTTTGACACATCTTGGGAGTAAGTTGACATACCAATTAAAAGAAACTTCTACTAATGAGTATGGGAATAAGTGAAGAACCACACTCTCACTAGCAATCTACTTTTGGTTAGAAATTTCCTTGAATACCTTGATGTGATCTTCACCTATTCTTGTCTCTCCATAAATGAACCTTGGGAAAAACTTCTCAGGATTCTTAGGAAGGTCGTTGAGTACTCCTGTCAAGTTGATTAGTGAATCTACAGCATTTGCAAAAAAGGCCATTGGAGGATTTGGTGGAATAACAGGTGGTTGTTGTGGAGGTAGAACTGAAGAAGAAGATGAAATATTGAATGGAAGTGGTAGAATTTGAGGGAATCCTTTGTCACTATGAGGCTTGCAAAAGTGGCTAAGTTTGAGGAACTCGTGTGTACTAAGTGAAGATCTTAAAGCTCATTAAAATGGAGATGATAGATCAGGATCTTCTAGCTTACATCAATTTTGGAAAAAGTGCAACTCTACAAAAGCACAGTTTCTTAAAAAATATGGTGCACATTGGAACCTTACACACCTTGCACACCTTTTGCACCTTGGAACAATGATAGTTTAGAAAAAAAAATAACTTGTGAAAAATGCAAAATTTTGAAATTGCAAGTTCTTTTCTTCTATTCTGAATGGTTGGGACCCTCCTTCTAGTGCCACTTCTATTGAGCTATCATTTTTCATGATGCTTAATGGTAAGAATCCTTTCAAACTCCTCTCTTGAAAAGTTAATCTAGGATCAAGTCCAAGGTTCTGAGTGATCTTGCGACATGCTAGAATCCACTTAGTAGAAGATAAATGTGAGTATTCATGAGGAGGCCTTTATTGGTTCCAACCAATTTTGAATAAGATGTTGAATCTACTTTCTATCTTAAAAGAATAACCACACAAAAAGAAATATATTTTTGGATTTTTCTATTTATAATGAATGTAATTTTAACTATGCAACTATATGAATTCTTAAATTAACCAAGTGTTTGTATTAGAAAATAATAAAGAGAGGGTAACAAAAAGTTTAAGAAAATGACTTGAAAAGTAAATTCCTAATGGATATAAGCCACGAAAACAACATAACTATGAGTTAAGCCTTTGAAAAGATTGACAAGTAACTAATGAAAATAGGAGTAGTGCTTCCTCAATTCCACTAATGCAATCATCAATGGGGATTTAGTAACCATAAGATGTTTCACTTTTCATCAGATCGCAAGGCCACAAAAAGTGCACTCATGTCAGACAAAAATCTATGTAGGAACAATAGGTGATCTCTTCTCCAACTAAGTAGGTCAATGGAATTTGTAAACACATGGAAAACACTAGAATTAAAAGACTGCTCAAAAAAAAAAACATAGTAAAACTATTGGATCCATTAAACTCCATGAACATACATTCACAAAATATAACATTAAACACACTCAAGCAAGACTAACTAAACTCTAAATGATAGCACCAATAGCATATATTATTGCATCAAAATAATTGCTTGGAATACATATTTAATTCCTCAATTTATAGAAAAAAATTTCCTCAATTTATGTTGAGAGTGAGAGATTCCTTCATGCAAATATATGCTTAAAACTAATACAAAAAATCTATTTATGTACAAACTAACTCTTTAACTAGTGTTGAGTAAGACTCCACCCTTGTTTATAACATTTAAAGGGTGCATGAGCCTTTACATGTCTTAAAACAAAGAGAGCATGTGAAAATAAGAAGAAGAAAGCCATTAGATGATGTAGGAGTCTCTAGAGATACCAAAAATAGAATCTCAACCTTCTTTGGATGTTTGTAGGAGTTAAACTATTGTGAAAATGTATTTTTGATGCATGGAAAACTCTAAATTTAGAACTACTAGTTAACTATAGGCTTCTTCAAAAACTTCTAGCACACCTTGGGAGAAGCACACCTTGGGAGAAGTGCACCTTGTGAACCTTGGGAGAATGCACCTTGTGCACCTTGCGAGAAGCACATCTTAGAAGACAAGGTTCAAAGAATACAAAATTTTCCCCCAAGTGTCAAAACTAAAAGTCTAACTTATGGGTTTATTTCCCTTCATACCAGAGCGATGTTTGGGTATTTGCTCTTGAATTTCTCTATGATCTCCATCACTTGTGTTGCATCCAAAAAATATAAAGCTTCATATTTATCCTTACTTTTTGTCAATAGTTTCCCACCTCTATGTAAGTCTCTGCAAAATCTCCCAATTTCATATCCAATTCTAGAAATGCCTCTTTGTCCTTTAATGATTGTCTAATATCCTCATTAGTGGAAGCTTCTTCAAAATTCTTCTGAAATTTTTCAAGAATTACTTGCAAAGTCATCAGTTTATCCCTTGAATCATCTTCAAAAATATCAAGGCAAGCATCATTGTAATGTCTCTCTACTTCCAAAATCAACTCTTGGGCTTGATCCTTTAGCTTATGAATATCTACATGTAATATTTCCATCACTTTATTACCATCTACAATCTTCTCAATCTAATCATCTATCTTATCTAACTCATCTGCCAAATATACATCCATCAACATCTGGATCCTTTGACCCTTTATTGATTGTAACACTTGAAGGTCTTTACCCTAGGCATGTACCTCATCCATTAATCCAAACTCTTAGTTTAAAATGGAAACTAGTTTTTCCACATTATTTTGCATATGGTGCAATATCTTAAGTTTTCCTTGTATGATTTGTACACCTTTTTCTTCAAAACTTTCCCACCATTGTTGACAAACCTTCAAAAATGGATCTAATTATACATTCTCCTTATCCCTCCTATCGAGTTTCATACCTAAAGTCTCCTCAATATTTTCAAGATCCATAGACCAACTACTTTATGCAAATAGCCTCTTAGGATTTCATTCTACTTTTAGAGTTTTAACACTTCAGACTCATCCTATTCTAAGTTTTTAAGCACTTCTTTGATTCTTATAGTGACCATTAATTTGGCAATATCCACAATAGATTTTCCAAGAAAGACCTCTTTAATTTGATATTCTTTTGGGGTCAACTCCTCAATATCTACATGTGGAGGAGGGATAGCAACATGGGTGAACAACTCTTGATTTTGGTTTCTCATAACGAAGGCTAATGTTTGTACATCACCCATAGGTGGCTCAAGTTTCTTGAGGGCTTCAATTAATTCTCTCATTCCATCTTCCTTAGTAAAATAAAGTTGCCTTTTATGCCTAACCATCACCTCTTCTCTCAACATCTTGGAGTATCTTCCATGTTGGAATTCCAATAGAAAATGTAAACTTCTGAGGGGGGGTGAATCAATAGTTTAAACTTGGACCCATAAAAACTTTTGCCACACATCAATCTCATACATTTAATAAGTAAACTAAAATATCATGTAAAGCATGTACATCTAAAACATGTAATCAAGTAAACATTCGCACACATGACACCAGATATGATTACCCAAAAACCCTCCAATGAGAAGGTAAAACTAGGGTGTGGATTACACCCACAAATCTTCACTACTACAGCAATAAAGTGTATCCAATGAAGGTTACAATGTTTTGACCATGAAACATGATCTACCCTGTGAAAGGTCTACCCTATTAAAGGCTTACAAAGACTATTAGGTCTCACCCTATTAAAGGATTTCAAAACCCTATTAGAAGTGTGTCTTGCTAAAGGACTTTAACTCACAATTAAGTAAGTACCTATTAAAGGATTTCAATATAGCCTATTAGGACTACTTTATGAAGAGATTTGACTGATTCACCTACTAGAATGATTCAGCAATGATCCTACAATTTGCACTTGGTTCCTTGATGATAGATCACCTTTAAATTGTTTTCTTCTTGATCCTTCTTGATCAGATGTCTCTTTGATGTATACTCTTATATTTCCTCTGTTCCTCTCTAACTAATTCTACAATGCAATCTCACTTCATAACTTAGCCACCATGAATTCTCTATTTGCACATGAAAACTTCTCTATACTCTCCTTCAACACTCTCGATAGTTTAGGGTTTTTCCTCCTTAAGAAGACTTAGGTGACTTAGGGTTAGGTATCAATCAACGATTGTGATTTATCCATTTTGCCATTTAATCCTTCCCATTTTCTAATTGGTTGCATGTAGTGCATCAAAAATCCAACTTAAGATTCATCCTTATTTCCAAAATATTAAAATTCATTCTTTAGTCAGCTCAAAAATGGTTTACATAGTTGTTTGTGCCATTACAAAAAATTATGACAAAACTATCTCACTTAGCATCTAAAGTCTCTGATGCTCGGCATATACTGAATTCTTAACTAAGACTCAACATCTATATCACTCAACATGCACTGCTTACTCAACTCCTAAATCACTCAGCATACACTATCTTCTCAGCACTTGAGTGAATCAACACATGAGTGACTCGACATTCATTGTGGACTTAGCATGTTGTATTATATACATGTTGTACTCAGCATGTACTACTTGTTTAGCATGAACTAAATAAATGACTTAAGTGTGTGGACACTCATTAATCAAAACCAATCTGAGATCAACAATCTCCCCCTTTGACATGAGTGTCAAAAACACTTGGTCATGCATTGATATCCTTATCCTTATGAGCATAGCATATCAATGATTTGGCATATGTACAAAACTTCAAAATTTCAAAATTTTGTAACAACTTAGATACCTCAAAATTTGATAACTCCCCCTAAGTTGATAGTCTAATTTTTATCCAAAAATTTGTACTCTTGCTGAGTAGATGTGTCTCATCTGATACTCTTTGACTTCATGCTCTATTTATGCTTGCTCCCCCTTAGCTTACTCTATCTTTTCTTTGTCCTTTTTTATTGCTCTCCCTCTTTATTACTCTATCTCATCTTAATCCCCCTTTTGGTTACTCTCCCCCTTTGTCTCACTCTCCTTATATCTCCCCCAAAATTCTTATTGTCCCCCTTTTTAACATTTATGTCAATGGGCTATACACTTATAGTGTGTTTGTGTAAAAAAGATTTAGGGACATCTAGGATTATCTTGAGAGTTGCATCCCAATTTTCACATGCTACATCCAAAGACTTGATTTGGATGGCTAGCTCAGTAGCAAGGTGAACTAGGTTGTCTAATGTTGAAATATTTGAGTCTTTCTTCATGAGAGTTTTAGCATAACCTAGTTCTTTGTGAAAAAATTCTATATGGGGGGTCAATGTGTTCTAGATGCTAATCAGTTTGGCCCTTATATTTTCCTTATCTACTAACAATGTGGCTAACTGACTCTAGGTTTGTAGCAATGTTCTGAAGTGATTTTCACTTTGAGCTGGTGTTAGAGATAGCTTTGCACCTAATGAAGTAATCTAACTCTCCAAACTAAAAATTTCACTTCTAGTCTCTTGTGTGAAGAGTGTTGGATTGCACAATTTTTTGTATGATGAGAAGATATTCTTATGTACCTTCTTCGCACTTTCTACTTTTTTTTCCAATGCAACTTGTGTCATTGCTATGTCACCTAATATCTTTTCATTTACTTTGCTTTAAAATTTCTTTTATGACCATTCTAATAATTTTGCATTGGTGTATAGGTCTACATCACTAACCTTTTCCACTATGTTTGTCAATTGTTTAATGAGTGGCTTGGTCTCATCTAGAGTTGGTAGACTAAATGAAGCTAAAAAGATGTCTTTAATTTCTTGTAATGCTTGCTTCTTCATGTACTCCCTTCTAAGCATTTCTTGATGCTTCTTTCTTGCAAGGGCTTGTTGGAGTATGCCCATCTGATCTATGGTCATTGTGGCATAGTCATATTTTGGTAACACAATCTCTTCAAGGTTAACATCTCCATATTGGATCACTTCTTCAACCTTTGATGAACTTGGGCTCAACACTAAGATCTGCAATGGTGTTGCATCTATGTTTGGCTTTTGAAGAGTATGACTTGAAGGAGTGCCAGATATTGGTAAGGTTACCAAGGCTTGAATTTCTATTTTCTCCTTTAGTTGTGGTATCATCTATGTCTCTTCAATCTTTTCCTTGACTTCCATAATGGCTTGTGATGCAACTTGCACTTGTATTGTAGGTGCAGATAAGTCTATCTGACCTATTTCACTCTATGTTTTTGTTGTGCCTTGTGTTTCCACATTGTCCTTTTCAATTGTATAAACCTTTTTAGATGTATCTTTAGATCCTTTATCCAAAGTTTTTACATGAGTGACTTGAGGGATGATAGAAGGTGGTTCTTGTGTATTCACTTATTCCCTTGTTGTTTTAGTCACTGTCTTCTGCAATTCATCCACACTCACCAATATAGGATTATTGCAATGTTTTTCCTGCAATGTAAACTAATCTAGTATCTTCTTGAGATCTTCCTCTATAAGGGGATTGATGTTCTGAGCTGTGAGATTAGAAACATCCTTAACTATTACTGTTTTAGTGTTTTCATTAGTTAAATGGTGAGGGCTAACATTAGGAAATTGTGTATCTGGTACTCTCTATTCTTCTTGTTGCTATGCCTTAGTTGTTTCGTTCTCATCTACTTGCATTTTTGTCCCTCCCTCAATAGTGTCTTCATTCTTATCATCTTCTTCATTATCCTTAACTTCTATGGGTTCCTCTTCTCCTTCCTTTATTGTAGCAAGCCCATAAGATATCTTCCACATCTATGTGGACTTCTTAACTACATCTTCAATATTGTTTTTTTAAATGTTAAAGGCTCTATATTTAGATACAAACCTAATTACATATTTCTTCATAGACTTAGTAATTTGTGGCTTACTAATTTTAGGCATCAGTTGTGCAAGAGATGTCTCTCTTATCTATCTTTCTAGGTTTAAACAATAATGTCATTTCTACTTAACTCTATCATATAGGCTTTTAGGCATTTAGTTGGAAATTTCTAGTGGAGTACTCTTTAATTTTTCCATCATGGTGTATATAGCCTCCTCAACTTGATTATTTTCAACTTTACCTAAATTGTCAAAATCAAAATGTGTAAATCCTGATAAGTTTGCACTATTCTTAAGTTTTTCACATAGATTTTCAAGATCTAATAGAGGTTTGTAACTCACCACTTTAAATTGGATATTGTCATCAGATTCTATTTTCTCCTCATTAGATTCTACTTGTGCAACATATTTCCTTCTTGGTCTTTTCTGCACTTCACCTCCCTGCTCTATAGGTTTTGTCTTTTCTTTATCCTTTTGTGTAGTTGCACGTACACTAGCTCTTGTAGTAGCTTGGCTACCTTCTTGTCTTTTGTCACTAGTTCACCCTTAGCCTTCCTCTTCTATTTCTTGGTAGGGGTAGGTGCTTCCTCGACTTCTTCTCCCTCAACACCTTCAGTAACTTTAGTCTCCTCCTCTTCTTGGTCTTCTCCCATTCCTTGAGTAAGTGCAAGTGGTGTCTGTGCCTTAGAGTTTTCTTCCTTTTCATCCTCTTCCTTGTCTTCTTCTTCCTACTTGGCAGCCTCACCAAATTTAGCTTTTAATTTCTTTACCAACTTATCCTTTTTCTTAATAACTAAGGTAGTCTTCAATTCCATTGTGATTTTGAACTTTTCCATTTCATAGTTTCCAAATGCCTTAGCATTTTTATCCACCTCTTCTACAAATAATACAATAATAGCTGCAAAGGCCTCATCTACATTTATCTCATATCCAAGTGGCCTCTGCCATCTCACCCTTGGTGTTGCTGCTTGGAGAAATGTATAGTCAATATCCACTAGAAAATAGATATCATCATAATGCTTTTCTAATAGAAATACTAGTATTCTTAATCTCTTCTTCATTGACTGCTTGAAGTCTTCAAAATAACTTATCATCACAGATTCAAAATTCTCACCCAATTGTTCAATGTACTCACTAATCTACATAGCCATTGACCTATTTTTTTTCCAACCAATTGTACCAAATGTAAGGAAAAAAAATTGAACGTAAAAGAATATGCATATTAGGATAGAACCAAATTTTCATTGTGCACTCTTAGTCCTTATTGCTCCTAGGTTCTCCATCAATTGTTGTAGTTGTAGCTCTATAAGATCATATGTGTGATCTCTCTTAACAATTTTATAACCCACATCCACTACTATACAGGGCACATTGTTTAATCTACTAGACTAGTAGAATTTGTGTGAAATAACCCTTATAGAAAAGTCCATCAAAGGATCTATGATTGTATCAATAGTCATGCCTCTCTTGTTCCACATGGCTTTGGTGTTCTTCTCAATTACCTCTTTTGAGTTACTTCTCAGTGTCTTGGGCTAATCTAGGGTTGGATAACTAGCAACCCTATGGATTATCCTTTTGGTTATCTTGATAGGTCCATTATCTAGCCATAGTGAACCATCATGAATCCTACTAAGAACTATCCTAATCCATTCTATTTTGAACAAATTTAGGAAATTTAGGGCATGATTTAACCCTTTCTTTTCTACAATTTTGAATTCTTCCTTCAACACACCATTCTCACATAATCTATCATATACTTCTCTAATCTCCATATCACCAATACTTCCTATTTTGTAGTTGTAACATTTTCTAACATCTTGCACCATTAAAACATTCAGTAGTATCATGGATAATGCACCAGAGGGGTCTTGCTTGTAAGAAATTTCGTGTATGGCCTTGAATATAGGTTGCTTAACTTCGTTACTAACTATTTGAATGATTAAAACTCCCTATCCTCTACATTCTTTGAACTAGATGCCATATTTGTGAAACTAGGGTTTACAATAATATAAACAACATAGCTTGACTCTTGATAAATACCTTACAAGATCTAATGAACTGGTGATGAATCATTGCTCAAACCTTCTGCAATCACTTTGAATGGATTTCCAAATCACCTTCTACTCTCCTTTCTCTTTCTCAATTTTGAAATGGTGTGAAATAAGCTGAAAATTGATAAAATACCCTTTGAAACTTTGTAATTAATGTTGAGTGCTTGCACAGCTATAAGCTTAGCATCAATCAATTTTAGGCTCACTCAGCATCCATCAACATTCCATTCACTCAGCATCCATTACAAGCTCAGGATCAACTAGCTAGTTTGTTAGCTCAGCATCTTCTAGCATTTTACCTAGCACATATAGGAAACTTTTCATGCTTGGCAACAACATGAAAAACTTAAACATTTTTCTTGGATTCCTAATTACATCTTGCATCTTCATTCATTCTAATGTAATCTTTTTAGAACTAAATCCTTTGAAACTAATGAATGATATAACATTTAAATATCAATCCCACATACCTCTTGATTTCTTAGTTTGATGAGGTGTGATCACCTGACCCATTGGGTGAAGTGATCCCTTCTCCATTAGATGTGCTACAATCATCCTTTTTCTTCCATGTCATGTTCATTTCATTTCTAATATTTTCAACATCTACCTTGACTTTTCCTTTATCAAACTCACAACTTGGTGCCTTTGACCTTATTGGGAAATACCTACTAATGTGACCAGTCTTCAAATAGCTAAAACATGTGGTTTGACTCAACGACTCTTGTAGTTACCTTTGAAGTGTTTCCTAATACAATTCTTAGGAACATGTCCATATTCTTGACAATAATCTTGTATTATAATCCCAATTATAAGAGTTTCCATTATTCCTTACCTTTGTTGCCTATTTTATGACCACATGGGTTTGGATATGCACTCAAAAGCTCTATGTCCATACTTTTGATAGTTATAGTAGTATCCATCAAATCTTTGTGTGTGCATCATCTTGGTTCTACATTCATGTGCCTGATGACCTTGTCTGTTGCACTTATGATACTAAACCATGCTCTTATGATTGACATTCTAATTTGTAGTTTTAGTCTTGTACACATTAGTAGTATGTCCTTTCTTACCACAATTATGACAAGTAGGTTTGGATTTCTTACCTTTTTTGCTCCTTTCTTCAGCACTTTTTGATGATTAACCTTCTTCAGTACTTGTGTACCCCAGTCCTAATGTGTCATTATTAGATCTAGGGGATCTCAATAATTTCTTAAAGTATTTTATGGCTTCATTAAGCTTATTAAAACTTTCAGCAAACTCCTTTTCCCATTTTAGGTCACTTTTTAATTGTTCATTCTGCAACTTTAATGTTGTTACCTCAATGTCCTTAACATTCAATTGATAGTTGGTATTCATCATTTGACTTAGTGTATCTAATTGAATGTTGTAAATCTTGGTTAGTTCTTATGATTTCTCCTCCAATATATTGCTCAAAATTATTTTGTCTTCTTTAATCATAGCTTTGTCTTCCATGGCTTTCTTATTTTGTTCAGTCACCTCACATAGCAATATGTCTTGTGATTCTTGCTCTAACTTGAGATTTCTAATTTCTTCTACTTGGGATCTATTATTTTCCATTAGATCTATAGCTACAGTATCAAATTCATTGGAGTCTCCATTAGCAAATAGCTTAGTAGTGTCTATCTCTTTGTATTGTGTGTCATTCTCTGCAATAGCAATTTTCTTCCTTCTCTTCAAGGATTTCTTTAGATCTTCTCTTTCTTCATTCAATTGATGTAGAATGAGATGTATTTCAATCTCTTGATTCTCAATAGTCTTTCCCAACTTGTAGACTTCCATTTCAAGATTTTTCCTCAAGGCTACAAAGCTTCTCTTTCAGAGAACAAGGCTCTAATACCAAATGTTGGAATTACAATAGGATAGGTAAACTTCTGAGGGAGGGGTGAATTAGTAGTTCAAACTTGGACCCATAAAAAATTTCACCATACATCCATCTCATACATTTAATAAGTAAACTAAAATATCATGTAAAGCATGTACATCTAAAACATGTAACCAAGTAAACATTCACACACATATGACACTAGATGTGATTACCCAGAAACCCTCCAATCAGAAGGTAAAACTAGGGTGGGGATGACACCCACAAATCTTCACTACTATAGAAATTAAATGTATCTAATGAAGGTCACAATATTTTGATCATGAAACATGATCTACCCTATGATAGGTCTACCCTATTAAAGGCTTATAAAGATTTTTAAGTCTCACCCTATTAAAGCATTTCAACACCCTGTTAGAAGTGTGCCTTGCTAAAGGACTTTAACTCACAATTAAGTAACCATCCTATTAAAGGATTTCAATACAACCTATTAGGACTACTCTATTAAGATATTTGACTGATTCACCTTCTAGAATGATTTAACAATGATCCTATGGTTTCCACTTGGTTTCTTGATGATAGATCACCTCTAAAATGTTGTCTTCTTGATCCTTCTTGATCAGATGTCTCTTTGTTGTATACTCTTATCTTTCCTCTATTCTACTCTAACTAATTCTACAATGCAATCTCACTTCATAACTCCTTAGCCACCATGAATTCTCTATTTGTGCATGCAAACTTCTCTATACTCTCCTTCAACACTCTTGATAGTTTAGGGTTTTTCCTCCTTAAGAAGACTTAGGTGACTTAGGGTTAGGTATGAATCATTAGCTATGAATCATCCATTTTTTCACTCAATCATTCCCATTTTTTGATTGGTTACATGTACTACATTGAGAATCCAACTTAAGATTTGTCCTTATCTCAAAAATATAATAATTCAATAATTAGTCAGCTCAAAAATGGTTTACATAGTTTTTTTTGCCATTACAAACAATTATGACAAAATTGTCTCACTCAACATCTAAATTCTCTAATTCTCAACATATACTAAATTCTTTATTAAGACTCAACATCTATATCACCCAGCATGCACTACTTACTCGGCTCTTTAATCACTTAGCATACACTATTTGCTTGACACTCATTGTGGACTTGACATGCTCTATTATATACGTGTTGTGCTCCACATGTACTACTTGTTCAACATGAACTAATTAAATGACTTAAGTATGTGGACACTCATTAGTCAAAACCAATCTAAGATCAACATTCCATTGGAGACTTGTTCTTAGATGAAGAGGGGGCTTGTATCACTAGGCCTTTTCCCTTACACTCCTCTCTGAAGTATTCTCCTTTTGTGGGAGATCTACATCAGGCATCTCTATATTTGTCAAGTCCACAGTCCTCACCTTCATATCTTGGGAAGTTTATTGAGGTTCCTCATCTATTTGACCCTCCTCTAATACTTCATTGGAAGATCTTTGTTGTGACTCTTCTTCTCGTTTAGCTTGTACCTATTCTTCATTATTCAGAGGGAGAGGAAACATTGAACCTTTATCTAATCAAGATAAATCTTGACTTGGTGATGGTGAAGCAATTAAAGGTCCTTGTATCTGAGGAGGCAATCAAATCCAATCCTCTTGTGGACATTGATTTTTTGGTGTATCACTTATCTGATCACCTACAAGTTTAGTGCCTACATGCATGAAATTAAAGTTTGACATCTTAAAGACATCAACCCCTTGATCCTCTTGCTCATCAATCCACTATTTTAACTCATCCTCCAAATTTGTAACCTAAATAGGTTGTGTAAGAATGGATGGAGACATTATAGTGGAGCTCTTTCTCTATTCTACCCTAGTATTCTTAGCCAGACAAGTCCTTTGTCTCAAGGGAAGGTTATCCTCTTCTTCTTCATCATCCTTTTCTTCTTCTTCTAGAATAACTTCTAGGACTAATGGAAAAGGAATAAAAAAACTTATCACCCTTTGTCTCCTTGTCCTTTTAACTAGAGTTTTCATCTTTTCCTTATTTGGAGCTAATGGAGAGGCTTCTTCCTCTTGGGTAGGTAGAGACACTTCATGTTCCTTTTCTGTAGCTTCTTGCCTTTGTTCTAGTAGTGGCACTGGTAGATTATCATGAGTCTGAATGACTACTACATTTTTTTCCCCTTGGTTCTCAGGTGCTTGGGTTTCCTACTCTTCAGGCTTAGTTTGTTGAGGAGAAGCTCTTTTTCTTTTTTTCTTACCCTTATGTGCCCTGAAGTATCCAACTTCTCCATCAATCTAATGCATCATTTCTGACCTTATTGGAGACTAGGTTGTGAATTTTGGAACTGTCACTTTCAATCCTCTACCTTTCATTAGGTGGGTTATAGCTTGGAAGACTATTTTTTGTGGAATTAGATCCAACTTGGATGATCTCTTAATCCATTCCTTGGTCAACTAGATGATATGCTTCACCTTATAATTGATATCTATATTTTCTTCTCTATCAATCTTTCTATTCATGATAGGTCGATCATATATCCTATCTTAGTTATATAAGGGATCTAAGACCTCTTCAGTATCTTGCTTTAGAATCTTTAATGGAACCTTCATTTTCAAGGCACCACTTGCCATATAAAGAGTCATTCTATAATAAACCCTTATTCAGATCTCGTAGTCATCTATTGCATTCATCCAATGATCCTCTATGGTATCTTTGTATTTGAAATATTTTCCTACCAAGTACTAAACTCTGCCAATGTTATCAAAACATGGATAAGGGGAATTATAATCCTCCAAGGGATATTGATCCCATTCTAACTCAAAATCTACAATATCCTACTTCTATTTGACACTAAATAGACCTATATTGATGGGCCATGACTCTTCTAACATCCTTTTTACAATGTCTCTCTCAATGAACTAGATAATTACAAAAATGAAGGCATCATTGACCATTCTATATTTATTCTTGTGATCTGAGAGCTTCTTCTTCACTGGCTAGGGGTATACCACATAAGGTCATGCATTATCATCTTGCAAGTTTCCCCTTTTAAACAACCTTGGGTAATTTGTAGTCCATGCTACTAATAAATACACCAAATAAGATGTCATATAGAACCTTAGGTCATTTTTTACTACTACTAGCTATTCATCTAAACTCTCACTCAAAATTATGGCTTAGTCAATTGGCATCTTTGTCATTTTGATGGTTTCAATGAAGTGTACCATCCATATGTTTTAGTGTCCCACTGTTGGTAATCCCATGTTTTTGCGTAGAAGTACTATGGAATGTCTGATATCATCCTTCATATAACCTCTTGTCATATCTACCTTCCCTACTTTTCTATCAAGAGGTATTCTATCAATGAGATATAAAGATTGAATAATCTCTATAGCTTCTTGTTCATGATCTCTATACCACTTTTCTGCTTGATGGTACGTTAGTCTTGTATACTAATCTGCCTTTGGAAGATGGAAAACTTTCTCAATGTTCTTGGGCCTCAGATCTAAGATGATCTCCCCTATTATTCTTTTCACCACTTTTCCCTCTAAAACACAATTCTCTGTCAATGTCATAACTAGCTCAAAAGATTGTACTAAATCTGGGTGTGAAGTGTTAAGATTAAATCTCATATAGAAATAAAAATTACATGCAAATATCAAAAATATCAAAAAATAATAGATCACATAAAAAGAACAAAAGACACCAAGATTTAATGTGGTTCACCCAAACCCTAGGCTACATCCACCAAATAGCTAGTATGATATTATTATGATCCAAGGATTACAACTTGATTACAATCTGTAATCCCTTACAGCTCAATACCACCACAAGAAGCAATTTTTTAATCACAAATTATGAAACAATCCCTAACCCTAAGCCCTTTTATACAAGTATTTTGTTGCTTTAGGGTTAAACCTAGTTACAACATATCAGCCATAAACTGGTGAATATAATCAATAGCTAATTGGCAAATATTAGGCACTGGCGAATAGTAGCCCACCATTGGTGAATAGTAGCCCGCAAAAAAATTAGGGTGATTCCCTAAACCCCAAATAATTTATGAAGTATGCACAGTACTTCCTTGATTAGTGACCAAAAACTAACATGAAGCTACATTTACTAACCCTAATTTTGTAAGTGTAGACACCATTGGGGGCCTCTCATTTGGTTTTTTTCATAGAACCAAGTATGTGTTCTAGCCAATATGGCCTAACTTGGTTCTTGAATCTCTAAATGTGCATCTTGGAAGCATGATTTCAATGGAACACCTTGAAATTTGAAGACCACTATTTTTGGAGCCATCTTTTTAGTGAGGTAGGACAAAGAGGAAGCTATTTTATATGCCAAAATAGGAATCCATTAGTTTGGAAAGTTGAAAACAAAACCCTAAATAAACCATGTTTGCAATAAATAAAAAAACCCAGAGTGCATAACTATCACAAAATAGGTAAAAAAAACCTATTATTTTACTCTAATAGACAAAACTTGGTGCACCTTGAGGGTGTGCTAGGTGTGCCTTTACCCTTTGGAAAACCCTTCAATGATTAAGGGTGTGCACAAAGCACACCTTATGGGGTGTGCTATGTGTGCACCCTTATAGTGCAAAGAATTCCTTTTAGTGTTAAAAAAGGGGTGTGCACATAGTGCACCTTATGGGGTGCACTGTGTGATAGGGCGCACTATGTGCGCACCCTTATAGTACTTAGGAGAAAAATTTTGTCTTTTAAAGGTGCACACATGCACACCTTTCAATAAGGTCAATCTTGTTTTTTTTTTTTTTTGTTAAGTTTTTGCAAAAAAAAGGTGTGCACCTTATGGACCTTTGATAGGTATGCAAGGTGCGCACCTTGTTATTTTTAAGTTAGTATTTTGTGTGTTGTGCAACTTCCAAAGAAAAGGTGCACCTCAACGAGGTTGAAGGTGTGCTTAATGCTTGAATAAAGGATACAATGAATTAGAGTAGGGGGTATCCTAGGATTTTATAGGCTGAAGATAGAGCACACCTTTTGGGGGTGTGCACCTACACATGTGCACAAGTGTACACTCCCAAAGGGAAGTGTTTTGTACTAGGGCAACTAGTGCACCTTGAAGGGGTTGCTAAGTGTGCTAGGTGCACTAGTTCACCCCATTCACTAAAAAAAATGACACTTCACCCAAATTCTTTAATTTTTGGCCACTAGGTTTTATTAAACAGAGGGCCAGACTAGGCTTAGACACCATGTAAACCCCTAAAAAAGACTTAGACCCCAGACTAGGGGACTAGAAAGAAAAAAATTATACTAAGGGTCCCCATTTCTAGTATAAATGGGGTGTGCACTGTAAAACCACAACACATAAGTAGGCCATAATTTTTATCATTGAGCATTATTAGAGACATTAGGAGATCATATAATCATCACTAATATAACTATAAGGATATGAATATGATCTATATCATATTGGAATGTGGAAACCCAACCTATGCATCAAAGACATATAGGTCAAGATGACTAGTACAGTTAGATTCCCTAAGTTTAATATAGCAAGTTTACACTTGTATCAAGGCACAAGTTCCAGGATAACCCATGAGTGCAATCTTGCAAAAATAGACAAGGATGATACATTGTAGATCCAAAATGTTAAGTAGGACAAGCATGAATGCTCATGAAACTTAAGATCAACAAGGTTTACCCACATGCATAAAGAAAGAGAATAAATGCCCCTTGCCCTTAGTCCTTCATTCATGACATCCTCGAGAGATTATTAGGGAGGGAAAACTCATCAAATAAATCATCATAGATAGCACACAAAGAGAAATAAAGCCAACAATTCATAGTCAATTTTAGTGTTTAAGTGTGTGTTTGGAAGTCACATGACTATCTCTTTAGGACTTGAGTTTGCTAGTGAGAAATATTACAAAATCCTAGACTATGGCTAAAGTATCTAATAAGTGTTGAAAAATACTCGATGTCAAGGGGAAGTATTTAAAAATATTTTTTATGGAGCTTCCAAAGAAACATTGACGCACAAGGAGACCCTACTAAGCCAAGGATTTTGTGCCCCCTAGACCTAGACAAGAGTCAATTCAAAGCTAGGCAAGGCAATGAAACATGAGATGAATAGTTTCATGAGTGAAAAGGAAGACTTGATAGGAAATAGGTACAAGGGTCTCAAGTAGTGCATGTTTCTAGGTTTTCTCCATTTGGGACGATTTATTTATTTTTTATTTTTTGGACTTTTGGACTTTTTATTAAAAAAATTATATTTTTGAGATGTTTTGATTTTTTTGGTGATACATCAAAGTTCTTATCACTAGGTTTCCACTAAGATCATCATTTTTTTAGGATATTTTTCATTTTTTAGAATTTTTTAAGGATCATAAGAAATGCACAAAGCTAAGCAGCAGCTCTAAGCCTAGAACTGCTTGAGGTGCAATATGTTGATCAGTTCAAGGAGTTGTTCTCCCTCTAGTGTAGAGAGTTGATATGCACCAGATCTAAAGCTAGCTATAATAAATATAAGTTCCCAACCAATTAGGTTTGAACTTCCCCTTTTGTTCTCTATTTTGTTGATTTTTTGGATTCTCTCTTGTGAATGTAGATGGATCTCTGATAGAATAATAGTATTATATTCTCAATTACTATTAATTCAAATCTAATATTTATGTATATAATTTAGTTCTAATTTATCAAATTGAATATATATCTATATATATATATATATATATATATATATATATATATATATATATATATATATATATATATATATATATATATATATATATATATATATATATATATATATATATATATATATATATAATGATCTATGCATAATACAACTTCAATCATATCTATTTTTGTATTTGTCTCAACATATCTTGGAAATTAGTGAATTTAATACAAATATATATATATATATAATGATCTATACATAATAAAACTCCAATCATATCTATTTTTGTATTTGTCTGAACACATCTTGGAAATTAGTGAATTTAATACAAACATATATATATATATATATATGTTTGTATTAAATTCACTAATTTCCAAGATGTGTTCAGACAAATACAAAAATAGATATGACTGGAGTTTTATTATGTATAGATCATTGTTGATGAATAGTACATTGTCGTTGAACTATATACTTTCTCAACCAATGATCTTACATAAGTATGAGGATATGTTCATGCCCCTATAGGGACATGACTCTACATGGCCAATGGCCACATAGGGACATGACTCTACATGGTCAATGGACATATAAGGTCATGTCCCTACATGGACCATGATACATAATCAGTCTTTTAACTAATGTACTTGTCATTTTAGTTAATGTATTTCAAGCCAGATAATTATTAGAGAAGATCAAAAGTCTTTAAGGATTATTATTATTGTGTGTGTGTGTGTGTGAGAGAGAGAGAGAGGGAGGGAGAATGAAAAATTCATATGGTTAACATAATGTGTACTTCACTTCTACTGAAGATACACTTTAACACTCCCTCTTAATGAGGGAGAAGTGAGATACTAAGGTTTCTCATATTCTCTTGATATGTGTACTAGTATCAACTTCATTAATACCTATTAGGAGAATAGTTTATCTAATTTTTGGCACTTTGGAACAGTAATTTAGAGTAGTCTATTAGCTAACCAAAATCACAATGTCATGAACTATATCATGACAAGTATTATGATCTATGGCATTCTGGGACAACAATTGAAGTCTGGTCATAATACATTCATTATCATGACTTCTAGCACTCTGGACAACAACTTCATAAAGTCATTCATGATAATAGGTCTAGCATTTTAATATTTTAATATCATCACCCTCTAATGGGTACCTTCTATATATATATATATATATATATATATATGAAATATCATCACCTTTAATTACATATCACATGCAACTATGAAAAGTAACATTTTTATCAAGAATTTATATAATCATATATATATATATATATATATATATATATATATTCAAAAAAAAAAATTGATTTTAGTAATTTCAGTCATAGTTGATTCATTCCAAGTTTACCTCTTAAATACTCTAATTTGGGCTTGGAAAAAGGTTTAGTGAGTACATCAGTTGTCTGTTCATTTTTGCTTATGTATTCTAGCTTGAGAACATCTAGATCTACCATATCGCTAACTTAATGATAAGGGATCTCAATATTCTTAGATTGATTGTAGAAAATTGGATTCACAAATAACTTGATGCAGCTCTAATTATCATAATGGATGATTGTTGACTTCAAGGGTTTCCCAAACAATCCAACTAATAATTTTCTTAATCCAACTACTTCTCTAGCTCCCATGGAAGAGGCTACATATTCTACCTCGATAGAACTTACTTGGTGATTAATGATTTTTTCTGCTAAGACAAGAGATCATTGCTGAACCAAGATTGAAACAACATCTTGTAGTAGTTTTAAGGTCACTATAGCTACCTACCCAATCATAATCATAATATCTATGAAGATTAATCTTAACTTGATCATAGTTGAGACCTAGACCAATTGTACCATGTAAGCATTGTAAAATATGCTTGGCCACCATGAGATGGATCTTCTTCAACTCACACATGAATTGACTTAAGGCATTGGTTGCATAATAATATCAAGATGAGTGTTCAACAAGTACATTAGTGATCCAATAATTTTCCAGTAGTAAGTAGGAGTAGTGGATTCTGATTCAAATCTATCATTCTCCAGTTTGTGTAGATTTTCTTCCATAGGATTAGTTGAGGGTTTGTAGTCCATCATCCCTAACTTAGTTAGAATGTCAATAGTGTATTTTTCTTGATTGATAAAGGTGTAGTTCTTCTTTTTCCATACTTCTAGGCCTAGGAAGTAGTGAAGAAGTCCTAGATCTTTCATGTCAAATTATTTTGTTAGATCCTATTTGTATTTTTCTATAAGATTCTCTTCACTTGTTAGTAAATCATCAACATACAATACAAGAATAATCATATCACCATTGACTATTTTGAGATATATATTAGGATCAGCTTCATTTTTTTACTATCCTAATTTTGAAAGATAGTTGTATATCCTTTCATACCATGCCCTAGGGGCTTGTTTAAGACCATAGAGTGCTTTCTTTAGTTTACATACATAGGAATTTTTATCATGGGAGACAAATCCTTCTAGTTTTTTTATGTATACTTCTTCTTCAATTACACCAATTAGAAATGTACTTTTAACATTCATTTGATGTATCTGCCACCCTTTAGATGTTGCAATGGCTATGATGATTCTAATAGAAATGTAACAAGCAACTGGTGCAAAAGTTTCTTCATAATCTATTTCTTCCTTTTGTGAAAATCCACAAGCTACGAATTTGGCTTTGTATTTTTCAATACTACCATCTGGTGCACGCTTGATTTTGAATAACCATTTAGAGAAGACAATTGATGTATCTTTAGGTCTGGGTACAATATTCCATACATCAATTTTTATCGTGGATTGATATTCTTCAATTATTGTAGTAGAGTATTCTCATCTAATTTGGTAGTTGGTCCTGAGTATGATTCATCAATGTTCTTGAAGAGGTTAAAAGAAATGTCTTCTTCAAATTTTACATCTCTACTGATTACAACATCTATTTGTCTAAGGATGTAACCTATAACCTTTGGATGATTCACTATATTTGACAAATATGCCTTTCTTTCCTGATGGTTCTAGTGTGGTTCTCTTTTCCTTGGGAATATAAATGTATACAATACATCCAAATATTCTTAGATGAATTAAGTCTGGTTTTTTTCTAGTATATACTTCTTCAGGGGTTATGTTTTCCAATATTGAATGAAGACATCTATTTTTAATGTAAACTATAGTGTTGGAAGCTTCATCCCAGAATAAGATGTGAAGATTTTGATCATGCATCATAGTTTTTATAGATTGTATAATAGATATATTTTTCCTTTCTACAAATCCTTTCTATTGAGGATTATATGGTACGAAAAACTCCCTCTTAATCCCAATAGAGGTACAAAAATCTTTAAAGTTTTTCAAAATGTATTCACCCCCATTGTGTGATATTAGGGCTTTGATTTTCTTACTAGTTTGATTTTAAACTAGTGGTTTAAGTTCTTTGAATTGGATAACACTTTAGTTTATTCTTTAAGTTTAAGGAAGTAAATCTAATTTTTCTTAGAGAATTCATCTATAAAATTACATAGTATAGACATTCTCTTAGGGAAGGTATAGACATTGGACCACATAGGTCAGTATGAATGAGTTCAAGTATAGATCTGGATTTGTATTCACTTTTGGGAAAGGACCCTTTTGTGTTTTTACCTAAAGTACATCCTTTGCAAGTTCCAAAATGATCAATTTTAGAACTAGGCAACCTAGTTACTATATTTTCTATGGATGGTAAGGCATGAAAATGAAGATGACCAAGTCTTATATGATAGATTTCATTTGTATTTGATATTTCATGATTTAGAGCTACATTTTGATGGTTAGAAAGTATGTACAAACTTATATCTCTAAATCCAATGGTTATTGCATTCTTAATGTTTGAGTTCTTGGGCCAGGATAGTACTTTATCCTCTTGGGATTTGATACCCTTGGTTTGCAAGGCATAACATAGAGACCAAGTTTCTTTTTATGCCAGGTACAAACAAAACATTCTTTAGTGGAAGAGTGATACATGTTTCCTTATGTATTGAACATGATCCAATTCCTTTTACCAAATATGTAGAATTATCCCCAATAGTTAATTCTTTAGAGGAGTATCCTTCAAAACTTTTCAATTTTTCATTAAAACCCATGGTATGACAAGTTGATCCACTATCTATTATCCATTTATTTTTATTGGAGTTGAGTTCACTTGAGAGGGCTAAATAAAGTGAAAGTTTTTCATCCTTTTCATCTTTGACTTCTACTAGGGATACTTTAATTTTCTTTCATTCTAGAGAAACTTTATGAGTGTGACCAAATTTGAAACATTTGAAGCATTATACTTTTGACCAATCTCTTTTCTTGTATGTTTTGTTAAATTATTTTCTTTCTTTTTTGAATTGACCTTTCTTTCCCTTATTTTTGATATTATCTTAAAGAGCTTGAATTTCTCCCTCTTGATTTGGATTGCTTCCTCTTGTAATTAGTCTTGACTCTTCTTGAGTATATTCATTTTTTATTTTCTCAAATTTTGGAAGTTCATATCTAGAGATTATTCCATGAATAAAATATTCCTAAGATATATTTACATTTGACATAACAAATGTAAAATTTGGATAAAATCATCATCCATTTAGCTAGTCTTCTCGTAAGCACAACTTTACTTAAAAGGTACTATAGAGGATTAATCTTAGGAACTAGTTGTGTAGTATGCACAAGCATGTAGTGTACCATAGAAATAAAAGCCTTCTCAATGTTATTATAGTTGATCTCATAAGCAACTAATGTTTAAATGATATAGTAAATAGTTTTCTCTTTTCCATTATCATCGTGTTGTTCTAGAAAATCCCCTAGAGAAATTTTGGTAGTTGAGATGTATAGTATCAAGGGATTCCTAGGAATAGGAGGCATGAGAATAGATGGTTTAGCTACGTATTATTTGATATGAGTAAGGTTCTTCTCGCATTCCTCATTCCATACACATGTAGACCCCTTATGCTAATTTTTGTTGAATGGTTGAGACCTCCTAATAGACTACAAATATCCTTTTAGACTTATTAATTGACTAATACTCCTAGGAGGTGGCATTTACATTATTGCTTGCAGAATTTTGGGATCAAATTTTATGTCTTTAGTTGATGTGATGTAGCCTAAGAGCTTTCTTGAAGTGACATCAAATGCACACTTCTTAGGATTGATCCTAAGTTAAAATTGTTCCATGTGGTCCAATATCAAACTCAAGTCATCTAAATGAGTTCTTCTTTGTTTGGATTTAATAAGGGCATCATCAACATAGTCTTTAATATTCTTGTGCATCATGCCATGAAATATAGTTGTCATAGCCCTTTCATAAGTAGCTCTTGCATTCTTAAGACCAAAAGGCATGGCATTCCAACAAAAGGTTCTCCAAGTGCAAGTAAAAGATATCTTCTCTTGATCCTCAAAATCTAATTTATTTGATTATAACCCAAGAAACCATCCATGAGAGAGTGTTTTTCATAGCCTGTAGTCATATCCACTATCATATCAATATTTGGGAGTGGAAATCCATCCTTTGGGAAAGCTTTGTTAAGATCCTAGAAATCAAAAAATAACTCAAATGGATTTGTACTATTTTGAAATAGGGACAATGTTGGAGATCCATTCGGCATAGTCTATAGCTCTAATAAATTTTGCACTTAGGAGTTTTTCAAGATTAGCCTTTACTAGTAGAGCAACATGTGGGTGCATCTTCCTTAATTTATATTTAACAAGTCTGACACTAGGAGCTATAGAAATATTATGCATAATGAGACATGTATGAAGACCATTTTTATCAATATTATTCCAAGAAAAAATTATTTTCTTTTCTTAGAAGAACTAGGTGAATTGTTCCTTTTCTTCAGTCGATAATGGCTGAGCTAAGTGTATGGTCTTAGAACTCTTTTGTACCTAGCTTAATAGGATATGTGGGCTCAATAAAAATTGATGATCTATCCTCAAAATAGCTTGGAATACTACCAAGTATCTCATCTTTGGGCACCTCATAGAGGTTTTCACCCTTAGATACGTCTTTATTTTTACTATTTTTTGGCTCTAATACTACCACAAAGCGGTTTTTTCCATCAAAGATCCTCTTTTCATTTTTCTCTTTAATTTATGACTAAGGTACTTAATGTATGACTCATTCATATTAACCATTGGTTTTCTAGTGGAAGAGACTACTAGTTCAATAACATTTAGATAGTGAGTGATCTCATTGTCATTTTGGAATAATGGAAGCTCAATTCTTTGATTTTGTATGGACCAATCAATGAGATTGGGGTGTATGAGTAATAGTGATTCAAGGTTATTGATGTGGAATGAATTGTCTCTAGTGAAAAGAGAGTTTAATTCTATTAGGAAATTTCCAAAGGAATCCAAATTGGGATTAATCCTAGGAGAATCAACATGGTCCATTAAAGCAAGTTGGGAGCCTAGCTCATCATACCCTATCAAAGACTCATTAACTATGTTGGTGTGGTTAGTATAAGTTTGTACCTCATCAACTCCACTTCATGAGATGCATAAAAAAGAGAATCCCATTCATATTCATTTGAATTAGTGCTTTGGTTATGAGCCACAAGATGAGCAATGTTTCTTCTAACTCTTTTTTTATTAGGATCTTCGATATCTGACTCATCAAATTCATGTTGTCTAGAATTGGAGGCTTCATCACTTTTATTTGTAGGTGGTAGTTCTTACCCATAAAGAATTGAATTTTTTGGAATAAAATCCTCCACTAGGATAGTAGTATTCATGGGTTGAACCTCATCATCTAAATCACTAGTTGTGGGAGGTTCTTCATCATAGATAGGAAGGTTTCTTTCAATGCCATAGCCTAGACCCATTGTGTCTTTCCTTTTTTGACCTTTTGTATGACGCATAGGTTCAATAAGGGTGTGCTTATTGTCATTCAAAGGTCTATATCTAGGGTAACCCATCTTCTTAAGAAATTAATAACCTTTTACATATCTCTTGGGGAAAATAGGTGTAGCAAGTATGACTTCATCAACTAGATCTTCTTCCCTATATATCCAATCTCCAATAGCTTGGTCTTACTTTTCATATTCTAAGGAAACCAAAGACTAAAAAAATGCTCCATAGATGGTCAAAGCTAAGAATCTTGGATTCATGTCAATAGATGGTTTCCCATAAAAGTGGGGAGAGATTAGTAGTGCAGTAATAGAGTCCAAGGTCTCTTCTCCAACACCGATACTCATCATCTTAAATTTCTTCTTGCATTCAAAAAGTGAGGGTCTAATATCACTAGAAGGTCTATTGTGTAGCACTAGTGACTTGGTACTAGTGAGCATGTTAGTAGACATAAATTTATCTCTTGAAATCATGATCTTGACACCATTGAAGGGGAGATTTATGCATTAGTGATAAGTTGATGGTATAGCTTGCATATCATGAATCATGGTCTAACTAAAAAAAGGTTATATGTGAGTAGAATATCAAGGACTTGAACCACCACATCCTTCTCCATGGGACTAACTCAAATGGGTAGCACAATAAGACATTTAGAATATATTTTAACCTTATCATAAGCTTTTATGGTAATTTTGTGCCTAGGATCAATTAGAAATTTAGATAATTGTTAACCAAAAATGCCTTCCCATAAAATATTTAAATTCAAATGATAATGGCTTGGTTCAATGGTCACTTCCCAATATTTGAATATTAAAATACAAATGGAAATATGAAAATAAACAAAATAAAACTTTAATGTATTTCCTTATTCTCGTAAGTTTATTTCCCATGCCCCACAAATTTCTTTACCATTAGATCTTGCACAGACCTACGATGGTCGCTTTCCTACATTTTGAAATTGCTCAAACTTTAAGCAATTTGGGAAAGCAACATCGTACCATGTGGACATGTGGGTCCTATTTTCTTGTGGTTCATAAACAAGGTAGAGAGTTATCGATTGAGTTGGCGTATGACAGGCATTCTATTCACTGAGGTACTAACATGGAGAATGAAGTTGGTTGCATGTTTTCAGACCATCAGATGTAAGAGGATCAATGATTATCATTCCCCTAATTTATGGAATTGCCCAAACTTTTGAGAATGTGGGGAAGTAATATTGTGATGCATGGCCATGTGGATCAGTTTTTCCAAAGGACGTCAGGTAGTGCTAAGGTGGAATATGTGTCAATTAGTTCATGTTGATTTGCTACAAATATGATGTGCTCAATGAGGTGGATGTTGAGTGTTCAGTAGGGCCAAAACTATTGAATAAAAATGTAGTAATAACTAGGGTCTCTCATCATCATCACTTTCCCACATTTTGAAGTTGTGAGGATTTTAGAGAATGCAAAGAAGTGAAATGAGGGCACATGTCCTTGTAGGTGCCAAAAATATTGAATAAAAATGTAGTAATAACTAGGGTCTCTCATGATCATCGCTTTCCCACATTTTGAAGTTGTGAGGATTTTAGAGAATGTAGAGAAGTGACATGAGGGCACATGTCCTTGTAGGCCTAGGTAGTAAGTAGTGGTAGTTGTGCTCGAGTTCACAGTTTCATAGGGTGGACAATTAGTAAAGCTAGCAAGATGGTCAACACTCAAAGACCTTGTAGACTAGCAAAAGGAAATAAGACTATTAGTCTATGTGGCTCATCTTGGTTGCTTGACCTAGTTGGCCTGTTGATTTTGATGACTTTTTGAGCTAGGGATGGGAGAAAGATGGTTTTCTCTATGATCTAATCTCCATGATCAATCCCAACCACTCTTGAATGAATAACATGCTAAAAAGATGTAAGGAACACTCCACCACCCTAGTTTTATCCATCTACCTAGTCAAAATATTAATGGTTGTCACTCTTGTCTTCTCAAATAGTTCTTTTGGGGAAAAAATTGGATTTTCATTACATATGGACGTATACCAGGATCAAATTTTCTCCAAATTTGCATGATTGTCCTCTACAGTTTTTATTTTAGTGGTTGAGCTTAGCTTATTTCTGAAGCTATCCCAGTTATGTTGGAACTATAAAAGCAAGATTTTTTACTCTCCTAAGGGTTCTCTCTTTTCTAATTTTTAGAGAATTTCTACAATTTTGCCTATGCTCAATAGAGATCTTCTCTACTATATCTATTTTTTGTCAGCTAAGTGTGTGTACACTCCTATGGCCTTGCTTGTTGAACATATTTTGACAATTGAAATATCATCTAATCATGTTCATACTTGGTGACTGATTAGATCAAGTGAATCAATTGTGTTCCATCTCTGATAGTGTTATCTTTTGGCTTATCTAGGATATTAAGATTGAAAAGGTGTAGATAATGGTATATTTTGAGAAATATATTAAGTTCTAATGTATTCATTGGGAAATAAGTAGATCCATATACTATCTGGTGCATCACCCCTCTAGGTTAGATTAGGTGGTTTTTCTTACATGCATTCCTTCTCCCTTTTCCTCTCAAGAACTAGTTCGGTGCATCTTGATAGTAAAGGAAACTAGCCTTCTCTGGGGACTCAATCTCAAGTTTCAAAGTCCCACACTTTCAAGATTGTTTCCATGTTACACAAGGCTTCATAAGAAGTATTCCCTCAAGCTAGGGTGAAAGCTTTTGTGTCAATAGTTTTCGACATGCCTGGTGGGACTAGTATCAAAGGATTCATATCAAAAGATCTCAAGTTCACTGGTTTCAAAGAATAATTTTAAATTAATATTGACAAGATAGTGTTTCTCTTAGTGTTCAAACCTTCGAGAGGCTCATTCCCCAAGTACTTGTTGACTCCAAGCTTCAAATACATCCTAGCTTCTAGACCAATGTTGTTGTGATTCATGCCCAAAACTCACACAAGGGCATCTTCTAGAGGTGATTTCCAATACACTGAACTCTCATTTTCAAAACCTAGAAGGTAAAGAAAGAATTTGTCCTCATCGCTAGTTAGGAGTGCAGTAGTACCGCATACACCTACAAGATCTCTTTCCACTCCTCCTATTGATAGGTCACAATCTTGAGTGTCATCCTTTCATTTGAATAGAGCACTATTTCATATGGTCCAATGTACAAAACATGCATTTACCACCTTTAATGGTGTGAGTCCTCTCCTATTAGCTCAAAGGCATGATATTCCAATGTCATCTCTCAAAATTATACCTAATTTCATCAATGAAACCTCTAGCTCTCCTATAGAACATATTCAAGAAGTCTTAAATATTTTCAATATTCATGGTATTACTAAAGATGATGTAGCAATCAGGCTTCTAGCATCATCCTTGAAAGGAAAAGCATTACAATGGTATAGAGGTTTTCCCCACAACTCTATTACTGATTGGGATGGGATTGGAGCAGGGCCTTGTAAGTATTTTGAGGATTAAAGTGATCACCTATCACTTTTAGAGTAGCTAACAACTATCAAAAGGGAACCCCATGAATGCATGATAGATTTCAAAAAACATGGGATAGGATACCTACTCTAGTAAATCCTTCCCCTATAAATGCCTTCTTGCATTACCTTAGAGCTTTCAATAGTGATTAGCTACCAAAGTGCAAACTATGGGAAGGGATACTTTACCAAATGCTTATGAGATTACCATAAAGGTACAAAATATTTTGATACAAGGAGGACAATTAGATTCAAGGCCTCCATTGCTTTTCTTCCCTAATATGCCTAATCATTAGCCTACTATAGCCCCCATGTCTACAGGTCAACCCCTTTATCTAATCCCTCAAGTTTCCACATCATCTAGTGAGCTAGGAGAGTTGAAGGCCCTAATGCAAGATCTTGGGAGGAAGTTGCAAGTCCAAGATAAGAAGTTGCAAGATAGCTTCTTTTTGATTCAAAAAGTGACCAATGAGGTAGTGACTTTGAAAAGGTGGCAAGATCAAAGTAATAAGCCTCCGCAACTACAATATCAAGCTCTTTTGAATAGTAGGCCTCCAATCTAGAATCAAGGAAATACTTCTTTCAATCAAAATAGATCTAGTAACCATGCTTATACTTCAAATTCAAATCAAATTAGGGTCCTAAAACATCAAAACAATATGGCTCAAGATCAAGATTTTTATCCCTCCTAAAATTACTCTTATGCTTATTGTATGTGTCAAAAGGTTGAATCCTATTTAGCTTTGACCACTCAAGATCTTGTAGTAGGGCAACCATATAATATAAGCCAACCCAATGAGGTGTCATATTTGTAACAACAAGGTGATTACTCCTTCATGAATCATCAAGTGGGAGAACATTTTCATGTTAGTCAAGACCCCATTACTCATAACACTAGGAGAAAGACAAGAGTTGTTGAAGGTGCTACACCCCTATCACCTAATCAAGCTTCAACTTTAAATGCTGCTCCATATATGGCAATGATGAATGCCCAACCCAATGCTACTCCTTAGCAGAAGCAAAACATAAGCAACAAGGACCTTGTTGAACCTCAGGTTACTCAACCTCAGCCACCTACCCATGCAATTCCCAAAGCTTCAACCAAGGCATTCAACACTAATTTTAATGTGTTGGATCAAATTAAATGGATTAATGTAAATATCTCCATGTGGGATGTTGTTGCCACCATATTGTTGCAAAGGGAATTGTTGGAAAAGGAGTTAGAGAACATAAAGGCCAAGAATCAGCTACCTAAAGAGGAGAATGCAACAAGCTTGGTATAGCCAATAAAGGAAGAAGATATAAGTAAGAAAATCAAGCCTCCCCTATTTTATGATTCCTTGATTATAGGAGATAAACTAGTCCACAATTGTATGATAGATTCAGGGGCTAGTAGATCTGTAATGCCTAAAAGTGTAGTTGATCTCCTTGGTATCAAGTATGAGCCCATAATCAAGGATGTCCTTTGGTTGGATGGTAGCTCTATCAAGACTGTAGGGGTCCTAAAAATGTGGAGATGGCATTACATGCTTGTCCCGATTCCACTATAACCCAAGATATATCAATAGAAAATGTAGAACCTTATTTTTTTATCTATCTTTCTAGAGACTTCACTACACAAATAAGGGGTCATATTGCAAAATATTGGTCATGTATGTTCTTTAGGACAAGATATGGGGCAAGAGCTTCCCTAAGAGTAGAACCTTTAGCCCTTAATCACATAGAGACCTATATTCAAAGCCCTATAAACATGAAGTGCACAATTAGGGAGGAAGAGGAAGTGTACACATTCCATAAGCCCACTACTTCATTAACAGAGGTTCCTAACTAACTTTTGGATGAGTGGGCTACTGCCTATCAGTTTGATCCAACACAAGAAGCCAAGGAGAGTAATCTTGGGACCTATTGTATATTTAAAGAAAGTGTCCCTATTCCCAATCTCATGGAAGAAATAGAAGATACAAATAGATTGTGGGAGATGTTCTTTGATGGTTCAAGAAACAAAAATGGTTTATAGGCTAATGTTATGCTTGTTTCTCCTCAATTGGAGAAGTATTATTTTTCTTATAGGCTCCAATTAAATTGCACAAATAATGTAGTAGAGTATGAAGCTTTGATCTAAGGTATTCAACTTGCACAAAGGAGGGGAATCAAATTTTTAAAATTATATGGAGACAATGAGTAGGTTGTGAACCAAGTTAGGAATCAAAATGTTACAAAGAATAACCTCCTCAAATTATTACCCCCAAGGTAATGGCTTGGTTGAATCATCTAAAAATAACCTCATTAGAATCATGAAGAGGACAATTGAAGATAACCAAAGGTGTTGGCATGCTAAATTGAAGACAACCCTTTGGGATGAAAAAATCACACCCAAGAGGGCCATTGGATACTCCCCATTCATGCTAATATATGGAAAGGGAGCCAAGCTTCCTATATCATTAGAGTTCCCTTGTCTTGAGTTATCTCATCAATTAGAGCTACAAGAACACAATCCCATAACAATAAAATTGGCAAAACTAATTGAGTTAGAAGAAAAGAGGCAACAAGCTATGCATAAACTTAGGCATGTCAACAATAGGTCAAAAGGAGCTTTGATAAGAAGGCTGATAAGAAGGCTAAAACTAGGACTTTTAAAGATGGAGACCTTATCCTCAAATGGGATATAGATAGAGCCAAACTAAGGAGGCATTAAAAGTTTGATGTTATTTCAAGTAGACCCTATGTGATCACTAGTTATAAGGAGGCCAATGCCTTTTAGTTATCCAAACCCAACGGTGATACTCTACCAATCCTAGTCAATAAGATCTATCTCAAACCTGCTTCTAAAGAGGGTTAGAGTTTTCATGTAAATAGTTAGAGTTTTTCTTTTCAGTCTTTCCTACTTTCAAAGAAGTGCGTGAGTATAGGCTATCTCCTAGATGATGGCAATGTTTTGAAGTTTTTCAAAGTTGCAAAGTAGTAAGGGGTAGGGTTATGGTGTTCACAATACAGCAAGATTCATGTTTTTTATGACTCCATAGCCTAATGGATGTTCAAGGTCACTGGTCAATGCATTGATATGATGAACAGATCTAGACTAATTGCAATATTGAATTCTTAAATAAAATCAAATTAGTGGAAGTCTTAATACATTTAACATAAATGAAATTAAGCATCACAAACTCAAAAGCTTGAGGTGAAATAAACAGAATTGAGAGAGAGAAGAAGATAGAAAGTGCAAACAAAGTTTGATTTCGGAGTTTGCCACAAATGTGACTACGTCTCTGAGTTGGCTCCAATAGAGTATGACCGATCTGATTAATCTCCAGAAATCAATTACAAATATGCACCAAAGAATACCATTTCTTCTAGCACTTCGATAGCATAACAATACTCTGAAGTATGAAAATGGCTCCAAAAAATCTCCTAGCAAAATCTCCCTATTCCTTTTTAAAAAAAAAACTTCACCAAGAGCAATTTCTCTCAAGTCTCCCTTGTTTTTCCAAATGACATCCTATCCCCCTTTTTATACAAAATAATTTGCCTAAGTTGGCTCAAAACCAATTAAGGGTATAAAAAAAAACATCCCCTTCGAATAACCCACTTTGCCATTTTTACATTTTGGCATTTACATAATTTTAGGGGTTAATGTTGTTAAAAATAACAAATAAATCTATTTTAAGGGGGCTCCGCTATTTGATTAAGGTTAAATAACACATTCGCCGTGCATTTAACAAGCCACATCAGTGGTGTATTGGCACGTAGCTATTTTAGGGGCATCCAGGTCAAGGGTTCAACTCCCACCTATGCATCTTTTCAAATGGCTTTGGCGACATTCATAGTTCAAATAAAAAATCTGCTACAAAGTTGTTAAAAGCTCCATGTGGTTTAGTGGCAAGGAGGGAAAGTGGTAAATGGGAGGCTGGAGGTTTAAACCTCCTTAAAAAAAATTTAAACCACCAAATTTGAGCTTGAGGTGCCATGTGGTACTATTTTATTTGCTCATATTTTTGACATGTGTCATCACTTGAGCTGTTGATATCATGATGATGTCATCACTATTTCATTTTGCCTCCAAAATTCAAACGGCCATAACTTTCACATATGAAGTCCATTTTTGATGAAACGAACGTCGTCGAAAAGCTTGTGATGAGATCTTTAATTTGAAACCCATTGTTGACCACTTTTGAGGTGGTTTTATTTAGCCCCTTATCTAGCCCTCTGGTCTACCTATTGACCAAAACTTTGACCAAGCGTAACTTGCACAAACGGACTCCTTTTTGCTCCATCCAAGTTGCCTTGGAATCAGGATGCTAAGATCTTTTTGATGGTGCAAAAATCTAGAGATTTGAAGACACTTCAATTTTCATTGAAATTATCCATCAGATCATGCATAGTGGGCTAGCATCCCCCTGAGTCATGAGAAATGTTATCCAAAAATGCCTTCCCACAAAATATTTGAATTCAAATGATAACATCTTGGTTCAATGATCACTTCCCAATATTTGAACATTAAAAGACAAATGGAAATATGAGAATAAATGAAATAAAACTTTAGAGTATTTCCTTATTCCTGTAATTTTATTTCCCAAGCCCCACAACTTTCTTTACTATTAGATCTTGCAAAGACCTAAAATAGTCACTTTCCCACATTCTAACATTGCTCAAATTTTAAGCAATGTGGGAAAGTGACATCATGTCATGTGGACATGTGTGTCCTATTTTCTTGTGGGCCACAGACAAGGTAGAGAGTTGTTGGTTGAGTTAGTGTATGATAGGAATTCCATTGGCCAAGGTACTGACATGGAGAATGAATTTGGTTGCACATTTCTAGGCCATTAGATGTAAGAGGATCGACAATCATCACTTCCCCACTTTATGGACTACCACAACTTAAGATAATGTGGGGAAGTGATATTTTTGATACATAGCCATGTGGGATCACTTGTTCCAAAGGATGTTAGGTAGTTCTAAGGTGGAATATGTGTTAGTTATTTCATGTTAATTTTCCAAGAAGATGATGTGCTTGATGAGGTGGATGTTAAGTGTTTAGTGGGCCTGAAAATATTGAAGGAAAGCACAGTAATAACTAGGGTCTCCCATGATCATCGATCAGTTGGCGATCAATGATCATCACTTTCTTGCATTTTAAAGTTGCAAGGATTTTAGAGAATATGGGGGAGCAATATGAGGACATGTGTCCTTTTAAGCCCAAGTGGTAAGTAGTGGTAGCATTTACAATGGCAGTTGTAGTTAAGTTCATGGTTTCATGGGCAGCCAGTTAGTAAAGCCAATAGGTTGGTCAACACTTGAAGACCTTACAAGCTGGAAAAAGGAAATAAGACTATTGGTCCATGTGACTCATTTTGGTTGCTTGACCTAGTTGAGTTGCTGATTTTGATGACTTGTCAAGCTAGGGATGGGAGAAAGATGGTTTTCTACATGATCTGATCTCCATCATCAATCCTAACCATGAATAACATGCTAAAAATATATAAGGAACACTCCACCATCCTATTTTTATCCATCTACCTAGTTAGAATGTTAATGACCATTGTTCTTGTCTTCTTGAAGAGTTCTTTTGGGCAAAATTTTGGATTTTCATTGCATCTGGACGTGTACCAAGATCATATTTTCTCCATATTTTCATGATTGTCCTCTGTAGTTTTTATTTTAGTGGTTAAGCTTGGCTTCTTTCTAAAGCTATCCCAATTATTCTTGAACTATAAAAGAAATTTTTTTTACTCTCCTAAGGGTTCTCTCTTTTATGATTTTCAGAGCTTTTCTACAATTTTGCCTATGCTTAATAGAGATCTTCTCTATTGTATCCATTTTATATCAGCTAGGTGTGTGCACTCCTATGGCCTCACTTGTTGAATGTATTTTGATAGTTGAAATATCATCTGATCATGTTCATACTTGGTGACTAATTAGATCAAGTGAATCTATTGTATTTGATCTCTAATTGTGTTATCTTTTGGGTTATTTAGGATATTGAGATTGAAAAGATGTAGATAATGGTATATTTTGAGAAATCTATCAAGTTCTAGTGCATTTATTAGGAAAGAAGTAACCCATATACTATCTTGTGCATCACCCCTATAGATTAGATTAGGTAGTTTTGGTTACATGCATTCCTTCTCAAGAACCAGTTAGGTGCATCTTGATAGTAAGGAAACTAGGCTTTTCTAGAGACTTAATCTAAAGTTGCAAAGTCCCACATTTTTGAGATTAGTTCCATGTTACACAAGGCTACTTGAGAAGTATTCCCTCAGGCTAGGGTGCAAGCTTTTGTGTCAATCATAACCCTAATTATTGAACTTCACTAAAAGAAACAATTTTTAAGCTCACATCAATGTCTATCAATACTCGTCTAACTTGGGTATGATAAATTTGGACCTCAATGTGTAGGGAAACATTATAAGGATGGCATAATTCTTTTTCATCTTCTTCAAAGAAAATAAGGTAATGTGGTGAGGAAATATAGTTCATCCTAGCTTGGAACTTATCTGCATCAATATATGCGAGAACACTAGCTACATGTGAGGCTTTTTCTATGATCTCCTTATGCAAAGGAGATAACTCTAGAAACTCAAAGATAGATATATGAGAAAGGTTTCATTGCAAATGACTCACAAGATCATAAGTGGACATAGTAGAAGTAGTAGCTTTCTTAGAAGAGGAATATTTTTTAGGGTCATTAGCCATCTTAAGGACAACCTTAGACTACCCCCTAGTAACACCATTTAGTGTCTCACTATGAGAAGAAGATGTGTCTTCTACCCTAAGTGAAACCTGAGGTCTCAAAGTATTGGGAGGGATCATGTGATCTCACTACTACTTAGGCCTTTCATCATTTGTGTCATAATTAGGCTCATAAAACTTGGGACCCATCATGTAGACATTCTCCTCAATAGGCTCAAGCATGTTGATGACATTGTCAATGTTGGCATATGAGTAATTGATCGTTGGATCATTTCCTTTGTTGTTAATGTTTGATGTCTCTCCCCATTCATAATTAGGCAAAGGTTGTTTAAAATCCTTGTGATCTAAATTATTAACCAATTCATTAGTGGAAACCTTCCCTTCATTAATGAGGTTTTGTATTACATCCTTGAGATTAAAACAATTATTAGTGTTATGACCTGTATTTCTATGATAGTTTTATAAATGATCATCCCTCGACCAGGTAGGTTTGATAGGTGGGTTGTAAGGTAAAAATATTTTAGGCAATGTAACATTTTTTTTGACAAGAAAAGTCTTAAGACTATGTCATATGATTCAACCATTGCAGTATAGGTGTGCCTAGGCATAGAAGACCTTTTAGATTTTTCATGAGGTTGTGATTTTTGGAATCATTAGATCTTTTTGCTTCTTGTCATTTAGTAACATATATAGCATTGTGTTGGAAACTAAAATTGGAAAAATGTTATGTTGTCATTGATTTCAAATGTTAATGGTGAGACAATTGCTACCTAAGTAGAGTGTCATATCAAGATGATTGGTGAAGAGGATTTGAGAAGATGAGATAGCAAAAGGACCTAGTGTAAAGGCTAAGTTATGTGGAATTACAATGGGAACTTGATTAGTTGGACTTTAACAAGATAATGTATTTTTGAATCATAACACTAAGTGGAGAAGATAGTTGAGTTGAAGCTTGGAAGAGATGATCAATGAAGACTAGACACTCAGGCTTAACTGAGCTTCAAAGAAGAATATTAAGGAACTTATTATTGAAGTCAAGTTGTGCTAGTATCGAAATATTTAACAGTATAAGTCAAGAAAATATAGTTTCAACCAAGCACCAATAAAGATAGAGCATTAGAAAAGTTGGACCTAGCACCGGTAAAAGGACCAAGGGAAGATAGAGTAAGCTGAGAAAGATAGTTAGTATTGACCAAGTTATCTAGTGATGGCCAAGTTTGAGGAACATAGTTTTGATCAAGTGTCAGCATTTTTTATTTTGTGAAGAAATTGAGATGCTTGGCCAACATAGTCAAAATCTTGGAATATGAAAGTGTGTTGAAGATAAGGATTGATGAGATGGAACATTTAATACAAGAGAAATCATATTTGAGAATTTCTAGGCATGGATTCAAATTGAAGTTTTGAGAATTTTCTAGAAGGGGAAAGAGGAAATGAAATGATGGAAGGATTTGATGAATCTAACCTAAATCTAAGATTAATGGAGGTGTTTAAGTAGAAAAAGATCAAGCTACCTATTTAAGGAGGCATAAGGGTTAACCTAGTAAAGTTGGAGTAGTTCTTGATCATGTTGATTAGTGAACTTAAGAAGAAGGCTAAACAATGAAGAGTGATTGCTTTAAGGGTTTCCAAGTGAATCAATGATGAAGATGATAATGGAGGCTAGTTAATGAATCATATATTGAACCAAGTTGTAATTTAATTTATCCAATCAATATGTTTTTACTTTCTAACCATTGTATCAATTAAAATATTTTAATCAAGGTTAACCAAATAGTCATTTGTAAATCATTCAATCAAGGTGACATTCTAATGGAATTTTCTTAAGTCTTCTAAAAAGGTCACTTCTAACAGGGTGATTAAATCCTTTAATAGGGTCACACCTAACAGTTTGTATTGTAGAAGACTCTATTGGGAAAAAAAATTGTAATTTGATGGCCAATTTGGGAGTGATGCAGAGGAATTTTAATACTTTTAGAAAATCAGATTGCACTTGCATGCATGCAGATTTCATAAATTTTGCTCACCAAAGAGGTCAACACATAATGATGTTGCCCAATCAAATCTACATTACAACTGGGTTTTCATCTAACATGATATGAGATAATAATACAGAAAAAAATAAATGCATGAAATTAAAGAGGATCATCCAATGGTTGAAAAAGACCATTGGAGGATCTTTAGAAAACCTCCATGAAAAGGTCACTCTCAAAACAACAAAGAGATCCAGCTGATAGGAAATGAAAAATAAGAAAATACTAAACTATTAAGATCTAATTTTCAGATTTCTCCCAAAATGAAGATCTAAATACAAATAGAAAAATGTAAATAGAATAATATAAAATCACATCTTTATAACACTAGAAACTCAAGAAAATTATAGGAAAACTCAAGGACTCCATTCTATTCACTCTCCCAAAAAAATCTCTCTTACAATATGCACCCTTTCTCTTTTCCAAAAACCTTCTAATGTAACTCCCAAGAAATCACCATAACTTTCTTGTGGTAGTTACATTTTGAATTCCAACACATGATTCTTTTAGCAATATTCATCATTTTCTTCCATTTGATTTTTTCCATAAATATTTTCAAAATTATAAACTTTTAACACACCCAAAATAAACTAGAATAAACTCGTACTAAGCCATAAGTGGATAGTTTTGGGTAGGCTTATAAGAATTCCACCTAAAAATTTCCACCACATGGAAAAGGGCTTTGATTTAAAAACATAAAACTCCAAACTCACACACACACTAACATTTCAAATTTCAGATTTTAAATTCAAATCTTTCTAATTTTGCTTTGTGCCCCTGCATTTTAGTCATATTGCAAGTTGTCTTCTTGTCACCACCAAACTTCCTATCACAATATAATTATGCATTAATAATGTAGCATGCTATCTTCCTATCACATATGTGCTCCTACACCATACCCCCAAATTTAAAAATTTTCCAAGTCCCTTGGAAACACCTACAAAACAAAGCATTAGAAAAACATATGGATCCCTTTAGCTTGACTTTTGGTTTGCACTTGTCCTCTACCAGAAAACTTGGCCTTGCTTGAACTTGTATCTTTTGAATTTTCTCTTTCACCTTTATCTTTACCTTTGGTTTGTTGTCCATTGGTACAATAAAAATAATTTTTTGCTCACTATGCATCCAGTTCATCGTATTCTGAATTTGTATGGCTGCTACATACAATTGTAACTTCATCAAATTTTAAATTGTTATTGTTGTTGCAAACACTTGAATTTGTATTCAAAATTTTATGTCCCAAAAATAATTTCTTACCTTGTCATAAACATATTCAACCTCCTCTTCTTTGGAAACTTCTTCATGCTGAGTCTCCATACTACAACCATGCCTTTTCCATTCTCCCATCATGGCTACAAAATCTTCTAATAAATCAGATTCTTCTTCATGACCTACTGCTACACATTCTTTATCTTCATCCTCATGCCATTCCTCTTGGCATTTCACTTCACTATGCATATTTAAGGCTTCATCATTTTCCTCCAAAATCTTATTCATAGGAGCACCTTCTAGCATTGTACTCATCTCTATTTTCAAAGGACACATTATTGTTCTAACCATAACTTTATCACACTCAAATTCCATAGGACTTGCCACTTTACTCCTCTCATCAATATTTACTGGTTGCACTTCTCCTTGTTGCAATTTATGTTCTTTTTGCACTTCATGTTCTTTCCATTCCAAAGGAAAACTTACATCTATCATTGTTGAGATTTCTCTCCCAATTTCACATACATTTGCATTCTTTATGGATGTCTTCTCCACAGTTTCATTAGCCTCCACCAAAACTTCTTTCATTCCTCTTTAGCTTCATAATGCATTGGAAATGCTATCCTTTTAATAAGGCCTAAACTTATTGATTCCTTCCATGTTGCATCATCCTTCAATAGAAACAATACCATCTTCTTTCAATGCTTGTTGATGGTATATGTGTTCTCTCTATAATCATACATGGTTGACCTATCATATTGTCATGCTCTTCCCAAAATCAAGTGACAATATTTTAAAGGCATAATGTTGAGATAATGGGTGTTGCACACATTGCATAATATTGTTATTTAATTATTTTATTTTATTATGTAATGTTGTACCTAGATGGACATGCAACATGTAAAGATTCTCATAGAATATTCTTGATGAGTTGTATTGTAACATTGTGAAAATATTTTATGTAATTATTTAATATTGGGGAAAAGAATTAAATGCCCAATATTAAATGTGGGGTCAGTGGGTTAGGTAGCACATGGTTTTAGCACATGGTTTATGTAATACCACTTAGTGGTTTTATGGGACTTGCTACTATATAAGTAGCCACAAGGATAGTTTTTGTAGAGAGAGAGTGAGAGTAAGAAAGGCAAGACTCGAGTGGGACAAGGCTTGACAAGTTAGCCAAGGGAGCATTTGTGAAAGTTGAAAGCATGGCATGGGATGTGTGGATTCATGCTTGTTCACATAGTTTTCTCGGTTGTGGCTATGGCCATGAAGGCTTCCATGGTTGTATGGAAATGGTATTTTTGCTGAATAATACATGGTGATGGATGCTTTTGGAGGCTGGGTTTTTCCCTCAATGAGGGTTTCACAGGGTATATCTTGTGTCACAATTTTGTGGGTATGTTGTCTATTCTCTTGCATGTGGATTTTAATTTCGTATTTATTTCAGATCTATTATGGGTTATGTGGAAATGCTTATATTCTTTGTTGCCAAGTTTCCTTACAAGTGGTATCAGAGCTATGGTTTTATTATTGTAACCCTAGATTGAATCCATTGGAATGCATGAGAGGATAAAAGAAAAGGACAAGATATATGAATGATTTATTGCAGATCTAAGGGTTTTGAATTTGCTGTTATGATGGGATGTTAAAAGATTTGGGCATGTGAAATTGTTAGAGAAAAGAATTTTTTCAGATGTTTCATTTAAATGAGGGTTTTGGGGGGTAACTTGCATAAATGACCTCCTGGGTAAAAAAAAAAAAACCTCACCATTGGATCCGGGTCAACATTTCCATAAAATTTGATATATAATATGCCCTAGTTTGGCCATGTTAAGAGGAAATGAAAGAGTTTTTTGGTTTCAGCCCATGATGGCCGTCAAATTTAATCCTGTCAGAATTTTTGTCACACAAAAAAAAAAAATGAAAAATTGTACTGAAAATGGTAAAAAGACTGTCTTAGTAAAATGGCCATAACTTTCTCTCAAAATATCAGATTTCAGAGTTCTTACAGGTGTTGGAAAGCTAATTTAGAGAACTACAAGATGGCATAGGTTTGGTTCTATGATTTTAAAATTTTGTCAATTTTTTAGAGCCCTAAAGTCAGATGTTGTTTATTTTGAGCACTGATTAGGGCATAACTTGGGCATACGGAGTCAAATTTTGGACTTCGAGTAGTCAATGAAAAGCTCTTGGAGAGCTCTACACATTGATTCAAATTTGGTGTAGGTTTGGCATGATTTATTTGTTGATATATTGATCTGAATAGTTTATAGGTATATTTTGACTATGGTAACATTGTGAGTTTATGGAATTGAAGATTTAAGATTTGATGTCATTGTATACTCAGTTCATATTTCAGATTGGTCTCATGATGATATGTTTATCAATGTTTGATTTGGATATGCATGATGACTTGTTGGGTCTACAAGTTGTGCAGTGTTGTAAGCAGTCTATACTTACAAGTTGCATTTATAGCTTGGTTATGAGTTGTCTTTGCCCATTGATCTTTCATTATTGATGCATATTTAGATTGGTGGCTTGGATTTGTGTTGTCTATGCCCTAAGTCACATGATTTACTATTTTCTTCATGTAGAAGGGATGAGATTTTGTTACCAGGTATAGTCATTGTGGAGGATTGTGGTTGACTATTTTATGTTGATAGGTTGGACACTTTGAGAGACAGATGCTCGGTTCATGGATGTGATCATGGTGTCATGAATTTTGGCATGACATGATTGGATATACAGGTACATCCTTGATGTTCATTAGCTTGGATTGCTGATATGGTTATGGTGGTATATCTTCTTGGTAGAGGATCATGGTTATTTGGTTTCTTTTGAGGAGCTCATGATGTGCACTTTGAGTTCTTTGATGGTTTAATGCCTTGGTTGATTCTCACAGTTAGAGGATGGATTTTTTTCATCATTATGTCATGGATAGCTTGGATACATGGTTTAGTGGGAGCTTGTGATAGTGATGGGGTGACAGTGCAGGATTAGTTCTCGGTTGGGTTTGGATCTTCATGTAGGAGATGGATTTTATGATGCCATAGGTGACTTGGTACCATGGTTGAGTGGGAGTTGTTGGCATTGATATATTTATTGAGTGTTTGTAGATGTTGGAGGTTTGTCTTAGATCCTGTTGCTACAGAAGCGTCTTTGACATTTGCATGGTGCACTTGTTATCTTCATGGTGTTTGAAGATGGTTAGATCTTGAGGACTCATGGAGTTCTTGGTTTTCTTCATGGTATGTGGAGATGGTTCTTCCTGGTATGTGGAGATGGTTTTCTTCATTGTGTGTGGAGATGGTTGCATCTTGAGGACTCACAGGGTTCTTGGCAAAGGTGTGGTTTATGCTTTTATTTGACATATTATCCTTGGTATGAGGATGGTTTCATTATTATGTCATGGTATACTCTTGATATGCATTTAGAGTTGTGACATGTTATAGTATGTTCATATGGAGCATGTTATCTCTTTAGTTGAGATGGTAAGATCATGTTGTCATGTTTATGTTCCTGAGGCCATGGTTGGAACTTTGACATTGATCTTGTTTTAGTTTCTTGGTATTGAGTACACTGATCATAAGCTGGATACTTCATGATATTGCTATGTTGCATTTGGAGTTGGCATGGATTGATTGGTTATAGGTGCTCATGGATACTTAGAGATGGTGGTGATGTTGATTTCTCTTGGATTAGAGAAGTATTTGTTGGGACGGTTGATGGTTTCAGCAGGAAGTCCGAGGGGCAGTCACCTAATATGGACTTGAGAGGAGATTGTTCTTAGATGAGTCTTGGTTAGAGACTTGGGTATCTTGATGAGCATTCTCATTCCCCACTCTTGGTCTACTCGGCGGTTTGCTACTTGAGAGGTATAGTCCATTATTTTCTCTCAGTTGCATTATATTTATGCTTGTCTTTCATGGATATGGATCTTGAGCTATGGTACATGAGTTAGTTCTGGAGGGTTCATTTGAGAGATGGTTTAGCATTGGTTATCTCCATGTGCATATGTTGTTATGTTGGTTGAGTTTGGGAGATGGTTTTATATTGGGCATATTCCTTGGATTAGGAATCGTTATTCCTTGGTTTAGGAATGGTTTTATTGAGTTTGATCTTCTTGTGAGAGACTTACATCCATGATTAGTTATATGGTATGGTTTGGGTGTTGTTGAGGCTTCTTGTTGGGTTTTTATGGAGGAGATCATACTTGCACAGTTTACATCTAGAGGTGTGTGTAGAAGGACATGATACAGGTTATGATTTGCATGGTTTCTCAAGTCTTGGTTATCTTCTTGGATGTTCAGTTTTTCCTACATTGGATTTGAGATTGGTTGGAGATTGTGATCACTGGTTTGTGCTCATGCATGTCATGTAAGAGATGACATGGTTATTTCTTTCTTTTTCCTTTGTTGGTTGTGGAGAATTTGGGAGACTGTTGGAGATTTGTTATGAGAGTTGTTCTTGTAGGATATTAGTTTATGTATTGTGGATGTCCTTGATACTACATGGATTCACTTCTTTGAGATGTTGTAAGTGGATTGGTTATAGATTTGACATTATCTTTTGCAGTGGGAGCTTCTTGGTATATATGTGGTAGGTATTGCTCTTGAGGCTTGTGATTGTAGGTTATAGATTGGATATGTTGGTGATATGAGATTCACTTGTTATACCTTTGAGGTATGGATAGTTGGATGGGTTTGGCACTTGCTGTGGGTGCTATTTCAGCTATGGATATTTTGACAACTACAGATACATGTGATTACCTTTGGATCAGGTTATTTGTGCTTGTAATTTTAGTTGGTAAAGGATTTTATGATCTTCTAATGTGACAGGTTGGGTGGTTTTCTCTTTGGATGGCTTCTATGTATGTCCAGTGGGAGTGGCATAATAGGAGGTGAGATCATTCATGTTCAAGATGCTGGATACTTTGATTTTGTTGCTGGTACCAAGATGGAGCACTTGGTGTATTTTGATCCATGATGGTGGATGTGCTGGGAGGGATTGTTCCCTTGTTCATTTATGTGGCTATGGAGTGACCCTATGCAATGTATACGACAAGTGGGAGATTGTTGAGATAATGGGTGTTGCACACATTGCATAATATTGTTATTTTATTATTTTATTTTATTATGTAATGTTGTACCTAGATGGACGTGCAACATGTAAAGATTCCCATAGAATATTCTTGATGAGTTGTATTGTAAGATTGTGAAAATATTTTATGTAATTATTTAATATTGGAGAAAAGAATTAAATGCCCAATATTAAATGTGGGGTCATTGGGTTAGGTAGCACATGATTTTAGCACATGGTTTATGTAATACCACTTAGTGGTTTTATGGGACTTCCTACTATATAAGCAGCCACAAGGGTAGTTTTTGTAGAGAGAGAGTGAGAGTAAGAAAGGCAAGAGTTGAGCGAGACAAGGCTTGACAAGTTAGCCAAGGGAGCATTTGTGAAGGTTGAAAGCATGGCATGGGATGTGTGGATTCATGCTTGTTCACATAGTTTGCTCGGTTGTGGCTATGGCCATGAAGGCTTCCATGGTTGTATGGCAATGGTATTTTTGCTGAATAATACATGGTGATGGATGCTTTTGGAGGCTGGGTTTTTCCCTCAATGAGGGTTTCACAGGGTATATCTTGTGTCACAATTTTGTGGGTATGTTGTCTATTCTCTTGCATGTGGATTTTAATTTCGTATTTATTTCAGATCTATTATGGGTTATGTGGAAATGCTTATATTCTTTGTTGCCAAGTTTCCTTACACATAATATCACATTCAATGGTATCAAAATATGGTCCAATATTAAAAGAAACATATGAATTTCCAAAGACATCAATCCACTGTTCATCTCCTAACCCATATGCTTTGTAAGGTAAATCATGAATGACTCTTGGAAGATTCAATTTCTTAACCATTTCAACTAAGATTATATTTTCAAAGGCACCACTATCAACTATAACTTTGCATACCTTTTTATTGCATTTGCACTTTGTTCAGAATATAGAATGTCTTTGGATGTAGCTTTGTCTTTCTACTTCTTCTTCCATAATGATGTAAAGTTGCACTCTGGAAACCTTTCATGGATATACTCAACTTGAAGGGTTGCTTCAAAGGCTCACACTCATCAATTTGGAAACCTTCACAATCCACACATTTTATTCTGCTACATGAACATATGACATAAGCATACTCTATTATTCACTTCAAACTCTTCTATAGGAGGATCGAATGCTTCAAGAACAAAGAACCAATTTTCTTCTCAAAAGTATAATTTTTCTCTTCCATTTACTATCAATAATCAAACTAGTATTTACTTCTTTTTATGTTGCTAAATATAGCATACCACACACAAAGAAAACACTCTTCTTTTATTTTTGTATTCAAAAATACCTTAAGTTTCTCAGAGAGATTAGATTTCTACAATCCATTAAAATGGTTCGTAATTGCTTATGGATTAGATTGTGTTGAAATTTTTACCATCAATGTTTCAAATCACACTACATGATTCATCATTAGGATGAGAGAGCAAGAGCTGCAAAAAAATTGTGAGTTGCAAACTAGGACAGACTCCAAAGATATAAGGGACTACATGGAGAGAGAAAGCACACAAACTGAGGGAGGAAACCCTAAAGAACTTTAAAAATGAAAGCAAATAAATAAAAGGACAAAATGAAAAAACAATAAGAAAATTATAAAAATAAATGAAATAATAAATAAAGACCAAAGAAGACCATGGAGAAGACCAAGCAAACCACACAAACATGCAACCCAAGGCAAAATATGTATATATATGTATATACATGTGTATATCTATATATATACATAGGTATATATCTATCTCTATATATACATGTACCTATGTAAGTATATATAGATGTGTATACATAAATACCTAACTATATAAAAATGTATAAACACCTATATATTATATATATTAATATATAAACAAATATACATACACACATAAATATATAAGTATAAATATAGTGAATTATATCTATACATGCTTATATATATAAACCCAAAAAAACCTAAGGAAAAATAAATTAATTAATTAATTGATAAATTAAAAATTAAAAGATAATAAAATTAAAATTAAAAAATTAATAATAAAATAAATACTAGTAAATAAATAAATAAATAATATATGTATATGTATATGTATATGTATATGTCCTAATCTGCAACTCACTATATTTTTTGCAGCTCTTGCTCTCTCATCTTGACGATGAATCACGTAGTGTGATTTGAAATGTTGATGGTAAAAATTTCAACACAATCTAATCCAAAAGCAATTACAGATAACTTTAAGTTTGTCTTCTTTTTTCTACATGAACATAGAATGCTTCAGAAACATAGGACATTTAAACAAAACAAAACTCTTTCCACAAAAATTTTCAATCATGTTCTTTCACTCATTGCCTTCAAGTAGTGGTAATTTTGCCTTCACATTGATAGGAATTTTGTCGAACACTTATCCCCTTAACTAAAGAAAACTAACCATACTTTAACCATGACCAAAACAATCTGTCCAACCCAATGTTGCTAATTTTAGAGCTAGGGATTTATTTTCAAATGGTAAACTTGAATTTCTTTCAACCATATTCCTTCCTAACACCATGAAAATGAAGGAAAAAAAGACTTTCCAAATTGCTACCTTCATATAGCAACAGTAACAGTAAACATGACATTTTTTAGAAACAGGTTTGTTTGACCCCTCAAATTGTGAAATAATTTTTTCTAGAAATAATGAAAGTTGTTCAAAACATAATGAACCATCCTCCCACCTATTTTTAGGTCTCTATGAAACCATATGTGACTATTAAAAAAAAATCTTTGGACTATAAATTTAAAATCTAAACAAACCAACTTCACAGAATTGTGCATAACTTGCTCATTTCTAAATGAAAATGAATCAAACTTGAACCAAATGAGAGTATATTCACAAATTTTTCAAAAATTATCTCATTCATAACAAGGAAATAATTCATAAAAAAATAAGGAAAGGCTTTCCACTACACTGCCCAAAATCAGGAAGCTTCAAATTTAAGGAATGTTGACATGCATGCAATAGTTTCAACTTCAGATATTTCTCTTTCAAATGATAGTAATTTACTTCCTTTGTTTCATACAAGTGATTTAGTAACAAATCAATTCAAAACTCATTTTGATCCCTTCTCCTTCAGCATTCACAAACAAATATATGATTTGATTCTTTCTCACATGGAACCCCATATAACTTCAAAATCAAATACCAAATCTTCTTTCCCTACCCAGATCTCTTGCTGGGCTCTGATACCAAAAATGATATAGAGGGATTTTAATACCTTTAGAAAATTAGATTGCACATGCATGCATGTAGATTTCATAAATTTTGCTCAACAAAGGGGTCAACACATAATGATGTTGCCCATTAAAATCTACATTACAATTGGGTTTAGTAAAAAATAAATGCATGGAACTAAAGAGGATCCTCTAGTTACTGATGAAGACTATTGGAGGATCTTTAGAAAACCTCCATACAAAGGCCACTCTCAAAACAACAGAGAGATCTGGCTGATAGGAAATGAAAAATAAGAAAATGCTAAACTATTAAGATTTGGTTTTTAGATTTCTCCCAAAATGAAGATATAAATACAAATAGAAAAATGTATGTAGAATCATACATAGTCATAGTCATACAACACTAGAAACCCAATAAAATTATAGGAAAAATCAAGGACTTCATTTTATTTACTTTCTCCCAAACAAATCTCTATTACAATATGTACCCTTTCTCTTTTCCAAAAACCTTCTAATGTAACTCCCAAGAAACCATCATAGCTCTCTTGTGCCAATTACATTTTGAATGCCAACACATGATGCTTTTAGGAATATTCATCATTTTCTTCCTTTTGATTTTTTTTCATAAACATTTTTAAAAATTATAAACTTTTAACACACCCAAAATAAACTAAAATAAACTCTATTGATATATGATTGAAAAGATCACTTGAGTAGAAAATTGTTGAAAGAAGACTGTGTATTTTCAATCATTTTTTTGTCACTAATGTGAAACCTTCCCTATGCTGGTAATACAATTACTTATATGTTTCAATAACTATCACTTAGTTGATTGATGAGGAGGATTTGATCAACAAGATGTAACAAAAGTACCTAGAGGAAAGGTTGAGTTATGATTATGTATTGAAGTACAAGAATCAGTTAAGACAATGATAACATAATGTATTGATAATTTACTTATGGTTACAAAATGATTGGCTACACTTAAAAATTTTAGAAAAAAAGGTTGGACAAAGTTCATTTGCTAAGCTTGACCAAGTTGATAGAAGGTTTCAAGCAAAGTTAGTGCAAGTCAAGCAAAAATTTAGTTGGAGTTGAGTGAAAGAAATTTTTAGTGGATGTTGAGAAAGTTAGTAGGTGTCAAGAAAGTTGGTAGATGCAGAGTGATTTTCAGTTGATGTCAATCACCAGTAAAATATAGTTGATGTCAAGTGATTTTATAGTAGATGTTGAGTAACATATTATGTGTTGAGCATCAGTAAATTGATAATGCCAAGCTACTACATTATGAAAAAGATCAAAGATTCACCAAATAAAATCCAACAAGTTTGTTTTCTTGGAACTTGTAAATTAGGAGGAAGATAAGATTGATGAGCTAGAAGCACAAAATCTTATGTAAACCATTCTGGAGGTGAATTCAAATGAATTTTAGAAGAAGTTTCTAAAGAAGATGAGATATGGGGTAGATAAATTGTATCCTACCTAATCCATCAAAAACCCTAATTTTTGAGATAGATAATAAGAGGGAAAAAGAGTTTTAATTCCCTATATGTACGGATGTTTGGTCATGAAGAAAAGTTGGATAGAGGTCAGAGAGTTTTTGGATACAAAAATCTAACAAAGAAAAGGAAGAGGGTTTGCTTCATCAAGTGATCTAAGTAAAGAAGTCTGCTATGGCAAGCTAAGCAAGAAGGCTTAAAGAGGATGAATGCTTCAAGGGTAAACAAGCTATCAGAACTGCAAAGATTGGAAACCAAGTAGATTTGAGGACTAAATAGTGATTTTTAAACTGCAAGTAAGGTTGTAAGTTGTATCAGATCAAAACTCTACTATTACTTTCTAACAATTGCATCAGATTAGGGTAAATCCTTTGGAGAAAGGTTGACTTAGTAGTCTTTGGAAAAACCTTTAACAGGGTGGCATTCCAAGTGAATGGCCTAAAGTCCTCTAACAAGGCTCACTTTTAACAGGGTGATTGAAATCCCTTAACCAAGTCACATTTAATAGTGTGTGTTGTAACCTTTAATAGGGTTGGCCTTTAACAAGGCATCACTTTAGAAGAATGAAAAAGGAGTAGCATGTTATTGGTGGTATTTCCAAAATTGGGTTTCCAAGTTAAATCATTGTGTCAAGTGTACTAATGAATGTTTTATGTTTTATGCTTTATACTTCAGTATGTTAATGTCACAGTAACATATCTGTTTTGGTTAACACATAATGAATGCATCCATGGTTAAGAAAGTTTGAAGGGTTCATTGAATTGAAAAAAATTTTATTTTGTACATCTAGAACTTGAATAACTGATTCACCCCCCCCCCCAGTTATTCTAAAATAATTCTAATAATTGGTATCAGAGTACAACTTCTTAAGAGGATTATTTTTAAGGTACTAAAAGCATAAAGATCAAGATGTCAAAAAGAGAGGTAGCCAAGCTAAACAGAGATAAATTTTATACATGACAAAGTTTGATGAAGCTACACCTTGGAGGACTTGGAGATTATGCACAAACTTGCATTATAGTAGAACATGTTGATCCAGCAGGAGCCCTAACTATTGAAGACTTGAAGAAAAAGAAAGAACACAATTAGGTGATGTTGGAGATTGCCTCTACCCTAAGCTATGTTGAGTTTGATGATATCAAAGACCTTAAAAGTGAAAAATAGATGTGGGATACCCTAGCCACCATCTATGGAAGAGAAAAAAATTCTCAAAGAGCCAAGTCAGAGAGCCTAAGAGTTAAGTTTGATGACATGAGAATGGAAGAAGGTGAAAACATTTCTCAATATGTTGCTAGAATAAAAGAAGTTGTTAGTTCAATAAAAGGTGCAACTCATAAAATAAATGATGATACTATGTTAAGTAAAGTTTTCAGAACATTGTTGCATGTGTATGCCATTAGAGTGTCTGCAATCCAAGAGTTAAGATGTATGCTAGGGGATGACCTAACCCTTGAAGGTTTGGTAGGAAGACTTACTACCTTTGAGTTATCTAATTTTGACAACTACAAACCAGAGAGTATTGAATCAATTTTCAAAGCCAAATTGTTACTAAAGGATTCTGAGGAAGTTAAGCTAAAGAAGAAGGAAAAAAAAAGATAAAGTATGCATCTAGTGATAGCAGTACATATGAGGAAGACATTGAACAATTGGAAGCATTGTTGGCAAGAATATTTCACAAAGGAAAAGGTAAATTCAAAGGTAAGTTGTCTATAATTTTTTTTAATTGCACTAAAGTTGGCCATATTGTAGCAATACATACACAAAAGAAGAACTTTAGAGAAGAGAACAAGTACAAAAATAGAAGAGAAGATGATGGAAGAGACTACAGAGACAAAGGCAAGAAGTCACGCTATATTGCTGATGAAAATAACTCTGATGAAAATGATCATGAAGTGGTATATGTTGCAATGAAGGATGAATCAAATGAAGATGAAGCTAATGCACTTATGACTTGTGTGAACAAGAATGACAAATGGATCATTGGCAGTGGATGCTTACATCACATGATTGGAGACAAAGGTAAGTTCATTACCTTAACTTGTTATGATGGAAATAGTGTAAGATTTGGTAATGATGCACCATGTTCAATAAAAAGAAAAGGGTCTATTAAGCTTATAGACAAGATCTCATGTGGAAATGCTTACTATGTTGAAGGATTGAACTATAATTTGTTAAGTGTGTCACAATTGAATAATATGGGGTGCAAAGTTGAGTTTGAAAATAAATTAACCAAGATATATGATACAAATGAAAATCTGATTGGAAAAGGTGATCAAACTAGAAGTAATCTATTCTATTTGGATATAGAAGATGCTACTTGTCTTATTGCAAAATTTGATGATGTATGGCTTTGGCACAAGAGATTATTTCATGTTAACTTTGATAATCTGATTAGTATCAGTAGCATGAAAAGAGTTAGAGGTTTGCCTAAGTTGAAGAAACCAAAAAATCTAATGTGCAAACAATTTCTGCTAGGCAAGATGACAAAGTCAAGCTTTAAAAGTAAAGCTTATACCTCTAAGGAAATAGTTGAAATTGTTCATATTAACTTGTGTGGACCTATTGAGGTACAAAGCTACATAGCAGACAGGTATATAATGTTGCTTGTTGATGATTACTCTAGAATGATGACTATTATGTTTCTAAAACAAAAATTAGATGCTTTTTAAATGTTTAGATGGTATTTGGCAAGAGTTGAGAAAGAAACAGGTAAAAGCTTGAAATGTTTGAGATCAAACAAAGGAGGTGAATTCACTTCACATGAATTTGAGATGTTTTGCAATGACAACGGAATCAAGAGACAGACATCAACACCTAGGACCCCTCCACAAAATGGAATTGCTGAAAGAAGAAATAGATCTATAATGGATTGTGCTAGAACACTAATGATGGAGAAAAATGTTGCCCTGAAATTACTAGAGAGAAGTTGTAAGTACTATTGTATACACATTGAATCATGTGCAACTAAAGAAAGGTACTTACTCAAAAAATTTTGAACTATGGTATGGTCATCCACCTAATGTGAAATATTTTAAGGTATTTGGAAGAAAATGCTATATTCATAAAGATGTTAGGGGTAGAAAGTTTGATGCAAAGAGTGAAGAAGGCATATTCCTTGGTTACTCCACAAGAATTAAAGCTTACAAGTGTTTAATTACTAACACTAAAAAAATTGTGGAAAGTGCAAATGTGAATTTTGATGAGTTTACAAAAGCACATGAGGTTGAAACTACAAAAGAACTAGAAGACTACAAGAAATTTTCATACTATTATAAAAAAATACCTACTGAAGAAGATATTACAAATCATAGATCAAACCAGTAGCAAGTTTCAACAATTGTCAAGTCACATCCTGTGAATGTCAAGTTGCATTTAGATGTCGAGTTATAAAATGAGGAGAATGCACAATCTAACTCTGAGATTGGCACACATGAAAGAGATGTTGAAACACTTGATAGAGATGCACATAGTGATTCTGAATCTAAGAGACAGAATGCAACTAAAATAACTAAGCCTAAACTATCAAAATATGTTAAAAGACACCATCCTACAAATAAAATCATTGGTGACAAAGATGCAAGGCCAATGATAAGAAATAGGTTGAGAGGTGAAGCATGTTTTCTAAGCACAAAGGAACCTAAGATAGTGAGAGATGCATTGGATGATGATAATTGGTACAATGGTATTGAAGAAGAAATTCAATAGATAGAAAAGAATAAGACTTGGATTCTAGTTCCTAGACCAGAGGATAAGAATGTGATTGGCACAAAATGGGTATTCAGGAACAATCTAGATGAGAATGGTGAAGTAACAAGAAACAAAGCAAGACTAGTTTGCAAAGGGTATGCACAAGAAGGAGGAATTGGCTATGGTGAAACATTTGCCCCTATTGCAAGAATGGAAGAAGTAAGAATTATGCTTTCTTATGCTACATACAAAGGTTTCAAAGTTTATCAGATGGATGCTAAGTCTACATTTTTTAATGGAATATTAGAAGAAGAGATCTACATAGAATAGCCAGAAGGATTTGTGGACAAAAACAATAAGAACATGGTATGTAAATTGCACAAAGCCCTATATGGATTGAAACAAGCACCAAGAGCACGGTATGAGAGACTTCATACTTATCTTATTAAGATTGGATTTGAAAGGATAGATGATAATACCAATTTATACATGAACATAGATGAAGAAAAAGGTATACTGTTGTCTAAAATTTTTGTTGATGACATAATATTTGGAGGACAAGATGTTCTATTTAAATATTTTGAGTATCAGATGAAGCAAGAGTTTGAAATGTCAATGTTTGGTGAGATCAAATTCTTTGTGGGATTACAATTCTATCAAATGAAGTATGGTGTACATATCACTCAATCAAAATATGTCAACGAGATGTTGAAGACATTTGGACTTGAGGATTCAAAACCAGTAAGTACACCTACGGTAACAACAATCAAGCTATCAAAGAATGATGATTCAGCTGAGGTCAATCAAACATTTTATATATCCATGATTGGAAAATTGCAATATGTAGTACACAATAGACCTGATATTACATTAGCTATGGGGATAGTAGCTAGATTCTCTACTAATCCTAGAGAGAATCACTTGATGGCAGCGAAAAGAATAATGAGATACTTGAAAGGAATAGAAGAGTATGATTTATACTATAAGAAAAAAGAAAAGTTTGAACCGAAAGCCTACACTGATGTTGATTGAGCTGAAAATATTGATGACAAAAAAAGCACCACTGGAGGAGCATTTTTCTTAGGTAGAAGACTTGTTACATGGACAAGCAAGAAGCAGTGTTGTACTTCCCAATCTACTGCTAAAGTAGAGTATGTTGCTACTTCCATTAATTGCACAAACATTGTATAGATCAAATAGCTACTTAAGGGAGTGAAGGAAAAGATTACTAAACCAGTGACACTTTATTATGATAGCACAAGTGCTATAAATATATCAAAGAACCTTGTCGTGCATACAAAGACAAAGCACATTGCAATAAAGTATCATTATGTAAGGGAGTTGGTTCAAGACAAAGAGGTGAAGATTGAATATATTAACATGAAGGAGCAAATTGTTTCTATTTTCACCAAAGCATTACCTAAGGATGCTTATGAGTATTTGAGAGGTAAATTAGAAGTGATGCCCCTATCAAAAACTATGTAAAAGATAGAGGGAGTATCATACATCAAACAAACTGGCATTCATTTCATACAAATTGATGTAGTGGATCTTACTTTAGGAAATTGCCTAAAGTAATCACAGAAATGGAACTTCAAATTAGTCACAAAAAAGGTGATAGAGGGAGCAAATTGAAGAGCTTGCAAAAGCTTATATCTGCATATACAAAAGATGCCAAGTGTTGAGTATATGTCTTTGGCATTCTTGTCAAAGAGGGAGAATGTACAATGAACTAATCAAGTGCATACTGATTAAGAGGGAGATGATCGAAGCAAAAAATCAAGGGAGAAAGTATAGTGCAAAAGAGGAGAAATGAAGTGAGACTACATCATCAAAAGACTAAAATTTTGTAACCTTAGAGGGAGTTTCTAATAGAGGGAGAAGTGTTATTCACAAGATTTTTTTTTGGTATTGCCTTACTATTTTAACCTAGTTAGTTTGATAGAACAAGATGTTCATCATTTGTTTGAATAGTTTATTAGTTTGGTTTTCCATCAATGCCAAAGAGGGAGATTATGGATATATGATTGAAAAGATCACTTGAGCAAAAAATTGTTGAAAGAAGATTGTGTGTTTTCAATCATTTTTTTGTCACTGATGTCAAACCTACCATATGCTAGTAAGATAATTTCTTATATGTTTCAAGCACTATCACTTAGTTGATTGATGAGGAGGATTTGATCAACAAGATGTAACAAAAGTACCTAGAGGAAAGGTTGAGCTATGATTATGTATTGAAGTGCAAGAATCAGTTAAGACAATGATAACATAATGTATTGATAATCTACTTATAGTTACAAAATGATTGGCTACACTTAGAAAGTTTAGAAGAAAAAAGTTGGACAAAGTTCATTTGCTAAGCTTGACCAAGTTGATAGAAGGTGTCAAGAAAAGTTAGTGCAAGCCAAGCAAAAAGTTAGTTGGAGTTGAGTGAAAGCAATTTCTGGTGGGTGTTGAGCAAGTTAGTAGATGCTGAGTGATTTTTAGTTGATGCTGAGTAATTTTATAGTAGATGCCAAGTAAGAAAGTATGTGCCAAGCATCAGTAAATTGATAATGTCGAGTTGCTACATTATGAAAAAGATCAAAGATTCACCAAATAAAAGCCAACAAGTTTGTTTACTTGGAACTTGTAAATCAAGAGGAAGACAAGAATGATGAGTTGAAGGCACAGAATCTTATGTAAATCATTCTAAAGGTAAATTCAAATGGATTCTAGGAGAAGTTTCTAGAGGAGACAAGATATGGGGTAGATACATTATATCCTACCTAATCCATCAAAAACCCTAATTTTTGAGATGGATAATGAGCTGGAAAGAGAGTTTTGATTCCTTATATATAGGGATTTCTAGTCATGAAGAAAATTTGGATAGAGATCAGAGAGATTTTGGATGCAAAAATCTGACAAAGAAAAGGAAGAGGGTTTGCTTCATCAAGTGACCTAAGTGACGAAGTCTAGTATGGTGAGCTAAGCAAGAAGGCTTAAAGAAGATGAATGCTTGAAGGCTGAACAAGCTATCAAAATTGCAAAGATTGGAAACTAAGTAGAGTTGAAGACTGAGTAGTGATCTGTAATCTGCAAGAAAGGTTGTAAGTTGTATCAGATCAAAACTCTATCATTACTTTCTAATAACTGTATCGGATTAGGGTAAATCCTTTGGAGAAAGGTTGACTTAACAATCATTGAAAAATCCCTTAATAGGGTGGCATTCCAAGTGAATGGCCTAAAGTCCTCTAACAAGGCTCACTTTTAATAGGGTGATTGAAATCCCTTAATCGGGTCACATTTAATAGTGTGTGTTGTAACCTTTAACAGGGTTGGCCTTTAATAGGGCATAACTTTAGAAGAGTGAAAAAGGAGTAGCATGTAACTAGTGGTTTATCCCAAATTGGGTTTCCACATTAAATTATTGTGTCAAGTGTGTCGATGGATGTGTTATTTTTTATGCTTTATACTTCTACATGTTAACGTCACAATAACATATCAGTTTTGGTTAACACACAATGAATGCATGCATGGTTAAGAAAGTTTCAAGGGTTCATTGAATTGTAATAAGTTTTATTTTGTACATCTAGACCTTGAATAACTAATTCACCACCCCGCCCCCCCCCCCCCCTCAAGTTATTCTAAAAGAATTCTAAAAATACTAAGTCCTAAGTGGATAATGTCAAGTAGGCTTATAAGAATTCCATCTAAACATTTCCACCACATGGAAAAGGACTTTTATTTTAAAACATAAAACTCTAAACTCACACACACACTAACATTTCAAATTTTAGATTTTAAATTCAAATATTTCTGATATTTTCTTTGTGCCCCTACATTTTAGTCATATTGCAAGTTGTCTTCCTATTGCCACTAGACTTCCCATTGCAATATAATTTTGCATTAATAATTTAGCATGCTAACTTCCTATTGCATATGTGTTCCTGCACTAGGGAGATCCTAAGGGCATTATTATGGGAGATTTTAATACCCCTCTTATGGCCACTAAGAAATTAGGTGAGCTCCAACTGGACCTAGAAAGCAGACAACAACTGGAAAATTTTATCTATGACCTAGCCCTTTTGGACATTGAGTTAGGAGGTCAAAAATATACATGGTCTAATAGGAGAGTCTAAATGGATTGTATTTAGGTTAGGCTAGATAGAGCCCTAATCACTTTGGATTGGATGAACTATTATCAATGCAAACTGTCTTCTATGGCAAGACTAGGTTTGGATCACTCCCCTATTATTCTCACCTTAGAAATTTTCAATAGGAAAAAAGCTTTCCCTTTTAGATTTGAGAAGATGTGGTCTGCACATCCTAGTCTTTCTAACAAAATTAGAGAATGGTGGGGTATTGATGTGGATGAAACAACTATGTATAAGGTGGCTAAAAAACTCAAAAACTTTAAAATGGAGATCAGAAAGTGGAACAAAATGGACTTTGGGAACATCTTTCAATGAAAAGAAAGGATTTTGGTAGAACTTGTAGAGGTGTAGGAAGATATACAAAATATGGGTTATGATGAAAGTAGGCTAAAAAGACTATTTTGGTTAACCTTCACAACATTGTGGGAAAAGAGGAAATGTTTTGGAGGTAGAGGTCAAGATTGGTGTGGTTAAAGGAAGGGGATAAAAAATCTAGATTCTTTCACCTTTCTACTATAAAACACAGGGCTACCAATAGAATTAGGGGTATTAAAAAGGGGGATGATACTATAGGGGAAGACAAAGAGATTTCTATGGAAACAATTAAGTATTTCTCTTCTATTCTATCCAAAGAGCTAAACTTGGGAGATGAGGACCAAGTGGAAATTCTCAAGACCATCCCCAATGTGATAAGTACTAGCCAAAATAAGGATTTGGTGGATATTCTAGAATTTCAAGAAATCAAGGAGGTTGTTTTCATTATGCCAGCTAAAAAATCTCCTAGCCCAAATGGTTTCCCTACTTTTTTCTTCTAGATGTATTGGGAAGTTATAAAATATGACCTTGCTAAAGCAATTTAGGAATTTTTTGGAGCTAGGAGCTTGCTTAAAGAGATCAATGCTACTTTTCTGGTTTTGATTCCTAAAGTCACTAGTTCAAATTCTTTTTAAAATTTTAGGCCTTTAAGTGTTTGCAACTCTTTTTACAAGATTTTTTCAAAGGTTTTAACTAATAGAATTATCAAAATACTATTAGAAATTATTGCACCTTAGCAATCAGGATTTTTCCCTGGTAGAAAAATCCTTGATTCTATCATTTTCATGCATGAGGTGATCCATTCCTTAGATGAAGGTAAAAAGGAAGGTTTTTTTCTCAAACTTGATCTGTCTAAGGCTTATGATAGGGTTGACTGGATATTCTTGGATAAGGTTCTGGAATCTTTTGGTTTCAATGATAAAACAAGAAAGATTATATCTCGACTAATCTCCACCCCAACTTTCATGATGATGGTTAATAGTACTCCCTCTGATTTCTTTAAATTTTCTAGGGATCTTAGGTAAGGAGACCCTCTTTCATCAATCCTCTTCATCATTCTAGCAGAATGCCTGGGAAGACTTATTCATAAGAAAAGGAGTAGAGGAGAATTTTTTAGGCTAAAACCTTCTTCTAGACCCTTGATCTTCTCTCTTTAGCAATTCATGGATGATAGCATTTTGGGGGGGAGAGGCTTTAGTGAAAGAAGCTAGAAATGTGAAGAAAATTCTCAATACTTATTCCAATGCCATAGGTCAACTCATTAACTAGAGAAAAAACTTGGTCTTCTTTATTAACACCCCTGTGGATAGACAGAGGAGAATTGTTGGCATTTTGGGTTGTGATGTTGGATCTCTCCCTTCTACGTATTTGGGGCTTCCTTTGGGGACCAAATTTCCTGACCTCTTTTGAAACAATCTCATTGATAGATTCAATAGAAATTTGGCAAGATAGAAAGGCATTACCCTAAGTCAAGCTGGTAAAGTGCTTATGATCAAATCTACTTTGTAGAATTTGTCAACTTATGCATTAAGCCTTTTCTCTATACCTACCAAAGTGGTTGATACTTTGGAGTTCATTTAGAGGATTTTATGTGGGTTGGTGCCAAAGGAAATAAGAAATACTTGTTGGTGGCTTGGGAGACTATTTGTAGACCCAAAAAGCAAGGGGGCTAGGGCTTAGGAATCTAAAGTAGTTCAATAGGGCTCTGCAAGCTAAACAAATATGGAGGATTTTCAAATCCATAGGGGAATGGAGGGATATTTTGAAGGACAAATATGTTGTTAATATTAACTTCAAATAGTTCATCATTAGGGACTATGACCCAAGGGGGTCCAACATCTAGAATGGAATTCTAGGGAATAAGGGCATAGCCACTGAGAAAGAAAAATGAAAACTTGGCAATAGTGAAGATATAAATTTTTGGCATGATGACTAGCTAAGAAAAGGGCCCTTATGGAACATCAAGTTGTATGATAGATGGGAAAACTTATGTATGGAAAGATTTGGCTATAGAGTGAGCGCCTATAGGGTCAATAATGAATGGATGAATCTAACTGAGTTGTCCCAAGAGCTAAAGCCATTGATGGACATAATTATGCATATCCCTCTATCCCTCAACAAGGATGCCATTATTTGGGGGAAGATGAAGGATGGAAACTACATTGTTACCTTGAGCTATGAAACCATGCAAAACATTGAAATAACCCCCATTTGGGCCAAAGCCTGGTATTCTAGCCTTATTCCCAAAATCAACATTTTTTTTGGATAATGCTCCAAAACTATATCTTGGTAGTGGACAACCTTACCAAGAGGGAGCATCTGATGCCTAATAGATGCATTCTATGCAAAAACCATAGTGAGAGTGTATACCATATAATTATTCACTACTACTTCACCAGAGACATGTGGCCTTATTTCCTATCTTTCTTCAAGGTGACCTGGTGTTTTCCCAGTAACACTATAGAACTCTTTGAAAAATGGCACCATGGTGTTATTAGGGATGTTAATAAGGGCTTGATAGAATGGACTTTGCCTCATGTCTATTGGGCAGTGTGGAAGGAGTAGAATAATAGAATTTTTATGGAGAAAGAAACTAATGCCAAAGTTGTCTTCCACAAAAGCCTTAATGCTTTACTAGAAAAATATACTATTAATAAAGGTTATAGCCCTCTTCTCAGCACAAAGGAAATTGATAAAAATAGTAGGGAGGAGTGTAGATGGACTCTCCTACCTAAGGGTTGGTTTAAAATAAACTTTAATGGGGTTGTTAAAGGCAACCCTGGTAAGGTTGGGATGGGGGGAATCATCAGAAATGCCCATGGAAAAGGAATTGCTGCTATTTTTTACACCTCTGGGGTTGCAAAATAATTACTATGCAGAGATGACTATGGCACATCAAACCATCAAACTTTCTCGAGACATGGGAGTTAGAAATCTATGGCTAGAAGGAGATTATAAGAATATAATGGATTGTCTTAATAAGAAGAATGAGCCTATGTGGATGATTGTGAATACCATTAAAGAGTGCATTTAGATCCTTAAGTCCTTTGATAATATATATGTGGCTCATGAGTATAGGGAAGGTAATCAAGTGGCTAATAGACTGGCCAACTAGGCAATCAAGAATGATGAAATGAAAAGATGGATGGATAGAAAAAATATTTCATTGGAAACCTTAGATTTGATGGAAAGGGAGAGGATTCTGGGAAAATTGGGAAACATCAAAGGTCAATTATGAAAGGTTATGTGCTATGGGAAATATTTTGAAAATGATGTGCAAGTATGATAGCCAAAGTAAGAAATGCATTATTAATATTCATTAGCACACTTTGAGGCCTGATTTTGGGTATAATTTGCATGAGGCTACAAGAAGTTTCATGAAACAATACATATCAATTGGAATTAGGCTTTAAAATATATCACTACCAAAAGAAAAGATTGCAGAGAGGATGAAAGTATGGTGGGGGAAAGACATGGTAGAGAACCTAAGGATGAAGCAAATAAGTGGCATTGACACTCTAAGGTGTGGAGAATTTTGAAAAAAGGTGAAGTTACCACATTCATCAAACAGCTTCATAGGTGGAAACCCTCTGTTATGGGTATCATGGTTAAGAGTTGGAATGAGGGGATTGTCAAAATTTATGGGGTGGATTTTATGCTGATGGAGGAGGTTATCTCTATGGTGATAGGCATACCCATTATTGGAAAGAAATTCTAGAGAGATAGATGTATTTCTGGGTAGGCTATGACCAAATTTAACAAGGATGTGGAGGAAAAGAAGGCTTTATTGAAGAAATGTAACTACTACCTATCGAGCTCTATCAAGCCATTATGGAGGTTTGTGTTGAGGGTTATTATCAAGTACATCTCCCTAGACATGAGATTTTACTGCCTCTACATTCACCACTTCATGCTACTTAACCATTTCAGGTATGGGGAAAATATTTCAATCCCTATTTTCCTATATTCATCAATTAATGAGAACATCAAAGTCTATAGAGAGAAGTACATTGCTAATGTTGCTTTCTATGAGGGGCTTTTGTTTTTAATTTATGAATTTTTAAGGCTAGGACAATGGGGAAAGAAATTAAGAATAGGAAGGTGGGCAAGGAGGGTAAAGTTGAGTTGGATGAGTTGGGAGAAGATTATATTCCATCTAATACTAAGAACAATCAAGAGATGCATTTGGATATGGATGAGGATGCTACCCCATAGAATAAAAAGGGGAAGAAGAAAATGAAAATGGAGAACAAGGAGACTCAATACCCTAAATAGAGCATTGAGATCTTATCTAACAGAGACTTCAACAAGAGGTTGGAGGGCATGGATACGATGGGTGATATTATTGATGTGGAGGAAGATACAAATTTTAGAGAAGAGGAAAATAAGGAGAGGATGGGAGGAAAGAGAAACATTACTATTAAGATGCTTATCAACAAAGAGGAGGATTCTAGTGGCAAGCCTTTATGAGGTTGAAAAAGGGAAAGATATCAAAAAAGAATCCAAGGAGAAAAGGTGAGAGGAGGGGAAGGATAAGGATGAGGACAAGGAGAATCAAGGGAGTGGGGAAGAGAATGAGCAAGTTTTTGGGGAATATGGGTCTAGCCATTACACTTGAAAGATTTCAGCCAAAGACAAGAATGTGGTTGGGAGGAAATTTGATAATGTTTTTGCAAGGATGGGGCTTAATAGAGAGATGATGAAAACTTTGTTTAAGGAGAATAAGGAGGAAAAAATCCAAATGGAGGAGCTTATTGATCTTGCCCTTGTTATTTTAAGTGATGTCCTAAGGAGAACCCTTAGATGGATGTGCTTGATAATGTGAAGAACAATGCAATTGGCAGCTATAGAACTACAAAATGGACTTACCATGAAATCCAGGAGCTTATATAGAGTGGGCAGATTGGAGAGGGAAAATTACAGTAGTAAGAATAGGAAAACTAAGGAGGAAAAGGATATTGAAAATAGAGTTGAGGAAGGGAAGAGGGGATTTCAAAGCATGGAGGGCACCCTGCAAAAAAAAACATGAGAAAAGCTATAACATTCTTAAAGTTTCTCATGACAACATAAAGGTGTTGATAAACAAATTTGAGGAACACAAGGTTAGTAAGGAGGAAGATCATTCTCCCAATAGTGGTAAGGACAAGTCTCCTAAGGATGGATCAAGGAAGAGGACTAGATCTAGCACAAAGAAAAAGGACACCCAATAACCTAATAAAGATCTTTTTGACCTTAAGGAGGAAGCTAGAAGAGTGTCTAAGCTGGAGATTCGTGCTACAAAAATTCTCAGAGAAATCTCCTGAGTTATTCTCTTGGCTTTGGGCCTTTCCTATTTTCTTTTTCTAGTTTGAGGTGGCTATCTTGAGGGAAGCTATTGTTTTTAGCCTATGGTTATTATGTTGTTCATACTTTAAGTAGTTTATCTATATTAATCTTTTAGTTATGTAGGGTTTTAGGGCCCCGTCAGAACCTATTTTCCTTAATCAAAAATAGTTTGTATTGTAACCTTTAACAAGGTTAGCTCCTAATAAAGTTCACTTTAGAAGAGTGAAAATTTGTTGACATATTGCTGGTGGTTTTTCCCAAATTGGGTTTTCACATTAAATTTGAGTGTCTTACTTGTGTGGATTTTATTTAAGATGTTTTAATATTTAATTTTTTACATTATATGAGTTGGTTATTAATGGGGTAGTGGAGTACAAGTATATGTTACTAATACGTTGTTATAGAGACTAAGTGGATTAAATATTTGATCTAAGTTGTTTGTTGAGTTTAAAAGTTGAATTAGTACATTTGGGCCTAAGGATAACTAATTCACTCCCCTCCCCCCAGTTATTCTAAATCATTCTAACAATTGGTACTTGTAGAGAAAAATTTTAAGGGACCTAAAGCTAAAGATCAAGATGTACAGGAAGGAGATACCCAAGTTGAACAAGGAGAACTTGCCTACATGGAAAAGTCTGATGAAGCTACACATTGTTGGAATTGGAAATTTAGTAGTACTCTACTTGAAGAATGAATATGTAATTGTACCTACAACTATGATAGCTTAGTAAATAAAGGAGAAACAAGAACAAAATCATGTAATTTTGGACATTGCATTTGCCTTAAGCTATTCAAAATTTGATGATATAAAGGATTGCAATACTAAAAAGAAGATGTTGGAAAAATTGGAAATGATCCATGGAGGAGATAAGAAAGTACTAAGAGCTAAATCAGAAAGCTTGAGATGAAAGTTTGATGACATGAAGATAGTAGAAGTTGAGAAAATTTCTCAATATGTTGGATGAATCAAAGAATTTTTTAATACTATTAGAGGAGCTAATGGAAAGATTAGTGATGAGACTGTGATTAGCAAGGTATTGAGAACTTTACTTCATATTTATGTTATTAGAGCGTCTACAATATAAGAACTAAGATTTACTCCTAGTAATGACCTAGCCTTGGATAGTTTGGTTCGTAGACTTGCTAATTTTGAATTGTAAAACTTTGATAATTTTAATACCCCTTCCATTGAATCTTCTTTTATGTCACAATTAGTTTTACATAAGTATAGGAAGAAGAAAGGAAATCATGAGGATAGTGACAGTGAATCTTATAATGATGATCTTGAGGATCTTGAAGCACTAATAGCTAGGATACTACCAAGAGCCAAAGTAAAATATAAAGGTAAGCTCCATGTAATCTATTGTTCATGTAATAAATTTAGTCATATTGCTACAAGATATCCTGACAAGGATGACATGGATGAAAGGAAAGCTAGTAATTTCAAGGGAAGAATAGATGGATAAGATAACAAAGGATACAAACACTACAAAGGAAAAGGTAAGGAGTCTTGTTACATTTCTAAAGAAGAGATTGATGATGATTCTAATAGTAATGATGAATAAGTTGTTTTTTATAAGAAAAATAGGTTTTGAAGGGACCTGAAACCCTTTACAAATCAAGAAATTTTCAACAAATCCCAAACCAAACAAAACATCAAACCTAAGGTGAAACAAGTCACCAAACAAGACATAGTGACCAAGGTGACATCATAGATAACATGGTACTCTTCAACCACATATATAGGTTTTGAGTGAGCACCTGAAACCCCAAATAGGTTTTCAAAGGAACTTGAAACCCTATATGAAACAACCATTAAAAGTGAAATGAGTCACCAAACAAAAGGTGACCTATATGGCAACACAAATAAAATAGAACACTATAGCCACAAAATAGGTTTTGATTAGGATCCTAAAACCCCATGATGAGACACACTACAAAGAACTAAAAGCCAAAAGACAGTATAGAGACAATTGGCCAATAGCCAAGTATTAGATTTTTCCTTTAGAACTCTTCTTATTAGACCATAGTGCCATATCAAAAGTGGGAATGGATGGCTTGACCTTTTTTCCCTTTACTGTAGTCCATCCATCCTCCATCAAACTAGCAACCTTCTACTAGTTAAAATTAGCTCCTTCACAACCAATTTTAGAAACCCCCAAAGCTAACGAGAATGCCATAGAAGAGGAAGTGACAGCAATAGCATCACCCAAAAAAGGAATTGCCTCAAAAACACAAAAAATTAGAACAACAGAATTAGATGGACCAACAACCACCACAGCCAACTTTAGATCCACCAACAAGAAGAGTGGATGGACAAACATAGGCACTAGTTTGGTCCATGCTAGAAATTAGAATAGAAAAATCTAGAGATGGACCAGCTACCATCACTAAAGGAGTCAAAAGAAGGGATAGACTAAAAGAGACAGTAGCAAAATCCTCACCAAAAGCTAGGATAGTAGAATCCAAAGACAGATCAGCTGCCACCATAGAAGGGACTAGAGGAGGATCCACCATTAAATTTTCTTGTAGAGAGTCACCATTCCCCATAGAAGGGACCTTTTGGAACATGTAGTGGTCTTTTGAGACCCCCTTCCACCAAGAAGGGGACATTTTCGATCTAGATTTACCAGAAGAGCACCTGGCGGCTAGGTGACTAGTCAAGTGGCAATTCCTACAACACAAGGGGATGCCCTCATAGTCAAGAAGAATATTCCAAGAACTAAGAGGAGAGTCCAACAAAATCATTTCTAGTAGTCCCTTAGAAATGTTGATCTCAACCAGTATGCAAGCATACATCATCTGAAACACTTTGGAAGTAGCCCTATCAGACATCACAAAGTATTCAAGGGTATTCCCCACCTCCCTTAGAATAGAGCATCACCAAAGGTGAAGGGGAATATTCAATAGCCTTACCCACAAAGGGAACTTATTAAAAGTTTTTGTCAACGGGTTGAAATCCTTGTGCCAAGTTTTAGCCATCATGGGAAACTTCTCATCCCAAGAAAAGTTGTTGCTGAAAATAGCATTTCCTTCTTCAACGGCATCAAATTTCACAATTAAAAAAGCCCTTGCCAAAGGGTAAATTTGGGTAGTCTTCGAGATGAAGGGCTCCCAAACACGAGAAATCCATGCATGCAAATTTGAAAGAGAAGGCCAGAAACCCTTAAATAAAAAGATGGTAGTAGTGTCCTCAAAATATTTTATATTGATAGAGATCTTATCAACTATAGCAGAATTTAAAACAAGCCTTTTCAGGTTACATACCACAATCGGCACAGTGTTACATAGCCCTGGATGCACAGTATCGCCAGTCATACCAACCTCATAGGTAGCCACATCAACATAGGAAATGGTTGAACCACCCACAACTCCTAGGGAATAAATATCCCCACTAGAAAAAGGAGAAGCCTTAGCTTGAAAAGTAGTAGAATCCATAGCAACAAGATCAGAAGCCAAAGCAGCCACCATAGAGCCGAACACAGGAGCCAAAGCTAGACACTGAAGCTGGATGCAAGAGCTAGATGTGGGAGCCGAAGCCAGACACAGAAGTCAAATGCGAGAAACCCTAAATCATAGCCACCATAAAGCTACATGTAAGAGCCAAAGCTAGATGCAAGAGCTAAATGTGGGAGCTGAAGCTAGATGATGAAGAAGTTGTTTATGTTGCTATGAAATATGATATTGATGAAGATGAAAAAATTGTACTTATTTAATTTGTGAGTAAAGGTGATAGATGTAAAATTGATAGTAGTTTCTCACATCACATGAATGGTGATAAAAGTAAGTTTGAGAATTTAGAACATAATAAAGGAGGTACTATTAAGTTTGGTAATGATGCACCATGTCTTCTGAAAGGCAAGGATCAATAAGATTGATTGATAAGATCAGGTGTGATAATTCCTATTGGGTTGAAGGACTTAACTACAATTTTTTGACTGTGGCATAGTTGAACATTTTAGGCTACAAAGTTGAATTTTAGCACAAGAAGGCTAAGATCTACAATGATTATGGTGAACTGATTGGAAGTGGAGACCAAACCAAGGGTAACTTGTTCTATCTAGATCTATCTAATGATATATGTTTATTTGCACAATGTGATGATATATGTTTATGGCATAAGAGGCCATGTCATGTAAACTTTGACAACTTGGTTAGCATTAGTAAGATGGCGAAAGTAAGAGGATTACCAAGATTGAAGAAACCTGGTAATGTGATGTTTAAAAAATGTCAATTGGAAAAAAATGACAAATTCTAGTTTCAAGAGAAAGACCTATACTTCTAATGTTATTTTAGAGTTGATTCATACTATGGTGACAAATACTTTATTCTATTTGTTGATGACTACTCTAGAATGATGATCGAGATGCTTCTTAAAGAAAAATCTGATGCAACTCAAATGGTTAAGTGGTATTTGGCCAAAGTTGAAAATGAAATAACTAAGAGCTTGAAGTGTCTGAGATTTGATATAGGAGGTGAATTCATATCTAAGGAATTCAACACATTCTAAAATGATAGAGGAATCAAGAGACATATGGCTACATCAAGGACCCCTCCATAGAATGGTATAGTTGAAAGGAGGAATAGATCAATCATGGATTGTGCTAGGACATTGATGATGGAAAAGAGTGTTACACCTAGATATTGCAAAGAAGATGTAAGTACAATTATTTATACATTGAATAGATTACAAGTCAAGAAAGGTACAAATATTATACCTTTTGAATTATGGTATGGATATGAACCTAATGTGAAATATTTCAAAGTGTTTGGAATGAAATGTTATATATTGAAAGACAAAAGAAATGGAAAACTTGATGCAAAAAGTGATGAAGGAATATTCTTAAGATATTTCACTAAGATAAAAGTATATAAGTGTTTGAATTCTAACACTAAAAAAGTTGTGTAAAGTGCAAATGTGAAAGTTGATGAATATGTAGAAAAGAATGAAGTTGAATGTAAGACAGAACCTAAAGATTATATAAGTTTCATATACATTGATGAAGGTGAACCCAAAACCTTACCTAAAGTTGATAAGAAATTTGTCATGTAGTAGTAGCTAGTACATGTTGAGTTACAGCAATAGTGTGTCGAGCATCAAGTAGTTGGTGTTGAGCATCAAGAAGTGCATGCTAAGTGTCAAGAAGAGCTTGGTGAGCATCAGTAAGTAATTATCAAGAAACCAAAAAAAAAATATGAGATACATGAAGTGTTATCTAAAATTAATCTACAAGATGAACCTAAACAAGAAGAAAGAAGAAAAGATCCTACATTAGCAAAATATGTGAGAAGACATCATGCACCTAATCAAATCATTGGAGACAAAAAAATTGGAGTTATGGTGAGGAAAATATTGAGGAGTGACAAATGCCTACTATGTTAATTTGAACCCAAATTAGTGAAAGATGCTTTGGATAATGAACACTGGATTCGACCAATGAACAAAGAGATTGAGTAGATAGACAAGATTAAAACCTAGTCACTACTACCTAGACCAAAAGACAAAAATATTATTGGAACAAAGTGGGTATTTAGAAACAAGCTAAATAAGAAAGGTGAAGTAACAAGAAACAAAGCAAGACTAGTCTATAAGAGATATGCACAAGAAGAAGGCATTAACTATGGGGAGATATTTTCCCCTATTACAAGAAGTGGGAAATCTACTTTCATATTCTTCTTACAAAGGATTCAAAGTATACCAGATGCATGTTAAGTCTACATTATTGAATGGAATTGTAGAAGAAGAAGTCTACATTGAACAACCTAAATGATTTGTTGACATGAACAAAGGTGATATGATATGTAAGCTACACAAATATTTGTATGGATTGAAACAAGCCCCTAGAGCATGGTATGAAAGGTTGCACACTTATTTTGTGAAGATTGGTTTTGTAAGGACAAATGATAATGAAAATCTATATTTGAAGAGTGAATCTAAAAAAGGGATACTTTTGGCTAAGATATATGTTGATCATATCATATTTGAAGGAAAGTATGCATTGTGTAAGTCATTTTTAGATCAAATGAGACAAGAGTTTGAGATGTCTATGTCTAGAGAGATCAAATTCTTTGTTTTCTTGCAAGTGTATCAAATGAAGAAAGGTATCTAAATTACTCAATAAAAATATATTAAGGAGATACCAAAAATTTTGGTATGAAATACTCAAAGATCATTTGGAACACCTACGGCTATTGGACATAAAATTTCAAAGAATGATGATTCTACTGATGTGAACCAAACCTTATATAGATCAATGATTGGAAAACTACAATATGTTGTTCATAGTATACCAAATATTGCATTAGCAGTTGAGATTATTTCTAGATTCTTGCAAATCCTAAGGAGAATCACATGATGGTTATGAAATTACTATTGACATATCTAAAAGAAATAGAGGACTATGGATTGTATTACACGTAGAATGAAAATTTTGAACTGAAAGTGTATACTAATGTAGATTGGGATGGAAATTTTGATGAAAGAAAGAATATACGTAGTGGAGCTTTCTTTCTAGGAAAGAGACTAGTTTCATGGACAAGTAAGAAGAAAAATTGTATCTCCCAATCTACACCTAAAGATAAATATGTAGCAATAGCAGTTAATTATTTTGACATAGTGTGTATCAAGAAATTGTTGAAAGGAATGAAGGAAGATATCACTAATCTTATTGTTATATTCTGTGATAACACAAGTGCTATAAACATATCTAAAAAAATTGTGATGCACACTAAGACCAAGCATATTGCTATCAAGTATCATTACTTCAGAGAGTTGGTACAAGATAAAGAGGTGAGATTGGCATATGTAAATACAAAGGAACAAATAGCTGATATATTCATAAAATCCTTACCTAAGGATGCACATGAATATTTGAAAGGAAATTTGGGGGTGATTCCCCTAACTAAGTGATGCATGAATGAAAAGATTCAACCAAAACTACTCAAATTAAACATACAAACATGCCCTTCTTAGAGTTACACATGGAACCAATATATATATCACATGGAACAATGAAAATAGGATTTACATGAGGCTAGGAAATTGGAAACCATACTCATGTAATAATTTAAAAAATTACATCTACATGTTCAGTTGTGAGGCCTTCTGGGTTTTGGCCATGTACAAAGGAAATTATGATATTAGAGTCCAAGCTCACATCCTATGTTTCTCTTCAATATTTCATGCTAACTTCTTCTCCTCTCTCTCCCTTCTACATCTAACTAAGCCTCTTATATAGCCATCTAAGCCACAAGTTGACTAGTCAAGCATTTAATTACATTATAGGTCCAACCTAGGAAGAGTACACCAAAACCATCACCAAATGAAACACATATCAGTGCACACTCAAAGGAAGATCCACATGTGTCCCAAGAGTCAAGTCCTAACTTCACAATACACCATGTTAACATAAGAAACCATGCCAAAAGAAACAACATGCCTCGCTAGAAGAGAAATGCAAGAAATAAGGACCACAAAGGAAAATTCACAACTCAAAAAATACAAATGATCAAGGCATGTGCACTTAGGAGGAGTATCAATGATAGCTACTCGTCATCATGTTAACCACACATAACATAAAACCAACAATATAAATGGATACTTTTTGAACAACGGACAGGTACAAAAAATAAGATTTATTTTTGGTTGATGCAAGATTGCTCCAAGATCCAAGATGCACTTGCATCTGACACCTAGGGTTAATAAAGAATTGATGTCCACATGAGGTATTGCTCATATTTTAACCTAAATCGTAAAGATCCAACTCAACTTGTGTAATCCATGAACTATCTTCAACTACTTTGTCTTTCCACTGAACTAGGTATTCCATGTAATCTTTTCCTCTTGTACTTTTTCTTATTCTACTATTCAAGATTTTTTCAATGTTGACTTTCTTCTTTTTAGGATAATATAGGTTATCTTCCATCTCCTCATCTAATTCAAAATAATTAAAGATATATGAAATATTGAATATAGGTGAAATGTCCATGTCTTCTGGTAGTTTCACTTTATGAGCATTTCCACTATCAAATTTCTTCAAAATCTTACAAGGTCTAAACTTTTTCATTTTCATCTTACTATAGGTACCAACTGAAAATCTATTCTTCAAATGAATCATAACCTCATCTCCAACCTTAAAATATTTATGTCTCTTTCTCTTTTCTTCTTGTTGCTTATTATTTTAGACTACTATCTTCTAAATTCTTTTTGACTTCATCATACAAATTTCTTCTGAAATTTTCAAAATCTTCAGCTTCAACACTTTTTCTTGTCTCCACACAAAAATATCTCAACTTTTTGTTTTCCTTGGGATAAAATCTAGTAATAATCTCAAATGGTGTCTTCTTAGTAATTATATTCATAGAATTATTATATGCAAACTCTTCTTGTGCCAAAACTAAATCCCAATTACCAGGCTTATCCCCAACCAAACATCTCAGCAAGTTACCCAAACATTTGTTCACAACTTTAGTTTGTCCATCTATCTGAAAGTGAAATGTAGAACTAAACTTCAAATTTGTATTCATCTTCTTCCAAAGTGTTTTCCAAAAGTAACCAATAAACTTAGTATCTTTTTTCTAAATTAATAGTCTTAGGAAAACCATGTAATCTTACCACTTCCTTGAAAAATAATTCAGCTACATGTAATGCATCAGATGTTTTCTTGCAAGGTACAAAATGAGTCATCTTTAAAAATATGTCAACCACTACCAAAATAGAATCATTACCTCTATGAGTTCTAGGAAACCCAAGAACATAGTCCATACTCACATCTTCCCAAGGCTTATCAGGTACAGGAAAAGGTGGATACAATCCCAAATACTGACTAGTTCCTTTTTTTTCTTGAAAAATTCTACAACCTCTAACCATTCTTTGTACATCCTTATAAATATGTGACCAAAAGTATCTATCTAAAATCAGTTTTATGGTCTTATCAATCCCAAAATGTCTAGCAAGTCCACCACTATATTTCTCCTTCATTATGTTCTCTCTCATAGATCCTCTAGGTATTCTTAATTGAATTTCCTTAAAAAATATATCTTCTTGAATGAAATAATCAGTCCACTTATCACTCACTATTTGTTCCTTACAAGCTTTCCAAGGTCAAGAAAAATTAGGATCACTTTCATACAAACACTTCAAGTCATCAAAGCCAGGTACCTCAACTCTCATCTCTATCACCAAATTTCTTCTTTAGCTCAATGTATCAACAACTTTATTTAATTGTTGACTTTTATGCTCTGATTCAACTAATTATGAATTCCTAAATATGTCAAATTTATGGTTAGTATACAATACAAAATCCTTAAGCATCAAATAATGTCTCCATTTCTTCAAAGCTTGAACACTAGCATAAAATTCCTGATCATAAACTAAATATTTTATCTTTGCTTCATTCAATTTCTCACTAAAGAAGGCAACAGGTCTTCCTTCTTGAATCTTAAAAACACCAATTGCACTTCCACTAGCATCACATTCAACTTGAAAAACTTTACTAAAATCAAGCAAGGCAAGTGTAGGCAATTTTGCAATCTTTTGATTCAATGTTTCAAAACTCTTTTGTGTTCCATGTGTCCAAAGTTCCTTTTATCTCCTCTCATAGTTTTAGTCATGGGATTACAAATAGAAGTTGAATTTTTTATAAACTTTCTTTAAAAACTTGCCAATCCACAAAATGATCTTACCTTTGCAACATTATCTAGTGTAGGGCACTCAAAAATAAATCTTACCTTTTTAGGGTCCATCTTTAGTCCATCAGCTGAAATCACAAAACCAAGGTACACAATCTCTTCTTTCATGAATTAACATTTCTTCAAATTAATTAGAAATTATTCTTCCTTTAATCTATGCAATATGTGTTTGATATGTTCAAGGTATTCTTCCTTACTCTTGTTGAATATCAAAACATCAATGAGGTATACAATCACAAATTTACTCAAGAATTTCTTCAAAACTTATTTTATTAGCCTCATGAAAGTACTAAGTGCATTAGTTAGACCAAAGGCATAACCAAACATTCATACAAACCTCCATTAGTCTTAAAAGAAGTTTTCCATTCACCTCCTTCTCTAATTCTGATGTGGTGATATCCACTTTTCAAATCAATCTTTGTAAAATAGTTTGCCTTGTTGACATATCAATCAAGTTTTTTATTAGTGACACACACTTATTTAGATTGTATATAGCCACTGAACTTATTGAATAGTTTATAGTGTTTTCCATGTAATTCAGTAGCCACCAAGTTCTACAATTGCTACAGAATTCTTTGGACAAATCTCAGTGGTTACCAAGTAGATTCACTCACTGTGAAGTCTAGCCATTTAAACTGTGCATTTCAGTATACGCTGATTTTATCAATGGTTACCAAGCATTGCAATGTCTACCAAGTTCACAGTTTATGTGATGCAAAGCCAGTGTTAATTGAGCTACTCTATGCTAACCAAGTGATTCAGTGTTTGTTGAGTTGCATAATATCTATCGAGTCACCAATGCAGACCAAGTTTAAGACTACTTGAAAGTGATCAGTATGGACTGAGCTTCTATGTCTACCAAGTGCATGATGATGTTGAGCATTGAAAGTGGATGCTAAGTATTAGAACCTCACTGAGTTAGTCTTCAAAACTCGAGCGTCTTCATTTGGGTTGAATTTGTAATATTTGTGTTAACTTGTATCATGGCTAACTTTGTAATTATGTAATTTGGGTTGGTATATATATGTAATGTATTATACGACATCAGTGTGAGTGAATGTATGGATGTAATATGAATGTGCATGTGAAAGTTAAAGTTATAAATGTAGCAAAATAAGAGCAAATTTAAAAGGCCATAACAAGGAGTAGTAGAGACATCTATCACAGAAAGGTGATTAGTACACAAAGGAATCTCATTCAGCAAGTCTAGTTGCAAACCAAAGATCTACTACTGCTTCATCCTAACAGGTGAACTAGTCAAAATCTTTTAACAAGGTAGACCTAATAGTCTTTCATAAATCTCTTTACTGAGTGCATACGTCATTGTATATTTTTAAATCCTCTCACAAGGTGGACCTAGCAGTCCTAATTGCTCCTAACAAGGCAGATCATTAGAAGTGATCAATGTAAGCCTTAGCAGGCCAACTTTATGTTACAGTATTAAATTTTGTGGGTATCATCCCCACCCTAATTTTACTTTCTATTTGAAAGGTTTCTGGGTCACCAAATCTTTGTGTCAATTTGTTATGGATGCTTTTATGTTTTCAATTTCTCATGCATGGAATTAGATCAAATGTGATAAATTAAGTGCTAATTGGATTATTGGATTAAGAATTGAAATTGTTAATGTTTTAGAAGTTACTGATTCACCCCTCCCCTCTCAATAACTTAGCATAGTCTTGAATATTTCCAACAGAACTATCCACTATGCCATCCATCTTGGGCAAAGGAAATTTGTACTTAATTATTATCTTGTTTATATCTCTAGAATCAGTACACATTCTTCATTCTCCATTCTTCTTAGGTGTTAACATAGTAGGTACTACACAAAAGCTCAAACTTTCTCTAATCAGACCCTTCTCAAGAAAATCTTGTACTTGTCTATTTAGCTCAATTTTTTCATTAGGTGTTGACTTATGTGGTGCTTTATTAGGAAAAATAGTTCTAGGTATCAAACTCATACAATGACTTATACTACTCATAGGAGGAAAACCATTAGGTACATTATTAGAAATGATGTCATGAAATTCTATCAGCAAAGGTTCAATCTCAGGTCCATGTTCTAACACGTCTTGTTTCTCAGTCTTTCTAGGAATCAAAGCATAGAAAAAATTGTGTACTTTCATCTCTCTTGGAAACTTATTACCCTCAACCAAGCATACTATGATTTTAGTACAGTGACTGTCATCAAAATTTTCCACCAAAGGAAAAAAAAATTGTTTCTTTCTGTTTACCCAAATAGTATATTGATTCAATCATCCATCTTGAAAATCTTGTCTATCATACTACAAAGGTCTACCCAAAAGAGTATGACAACAATCCATAGGCATAATATCACACAAGAATTCATCATGATAATTCCCAATTTTGAATTTGAAAAGGAATTATTCACTTACAAATAGTTTGTGCTCCTTCTAGATCCAAGCAACATGGTAAAGCTTAGGATTTCTCAATCTTTGCAACTACACTTTGTTAACCAGCTCTTCCGATGCCAAATTATCTGAACTTCCACTATCAATGATTACTTTGCAATATTTTTCAATGATCTTACATCTGGTCTTGAATAAACATTTCCTCAAAATAGGTTCTTCATAAACTTTCTTACTCCATAAGATCCTTCTTAACATCATATTCTGACCATTCTCAAGTTCATTAGGTGTTTTATCAATTTATTCACAAGACAAAGTGTTTCTTCTATTACCTTTAGTCTTCTTTCTAGAGTTAGTACATTGAAAATCTCTATGTCCTTCTCCACATTTGTAACATGTACCTTTAAACCAAGATATTCCTTCCCTCTTTCCACCATTATTGTTCGTAGAGTAACTAGTATAGATACCTCTAGATTAATTACCTCTTTTACTAACAAGTTCATCTTTCCATTCTTTATCGTATACTGCATTGTCAAATCTACTACTTTATCCATAGGTTCTGCCTCTACTTCTTTGAAATCTAACACCTCTTTTGATCATGACCTTTTGTTAACCATTCTTCAACCATCAAAGAAAATTCATATGCTTCTTCAACACTATCCATCGTAACATATTTGATCTCATCTTGAATTGATGTCCTCGAGCCATTCAGGTGTCTGGCCACTTTCTCAACTTCATCATCTGCATGTCAAGATCTTATATCTAACTTGTAAATTTCTTTAGTATATTCTTTCACACTCATATCCTTTTGTCTTAGATTTTGCATCTTTCTTAAAATAATCTAGTAGTGTGTTGGGAGAAAGTTCTTCTTCATCTTTCCTAGCATTCTTTTCCATGTCTTGATATTTTCCCTCCCTCTCTTATGTCTCTTAGTTTGCAAGTGATCTCACCAAAGAGATGCATGACCCTTCAACTTTGTGACTACTATCTTAACCTTTGTGCTATTAGGAGTACCTTCATACTCAAAATATTTATCCATCTTAGAGATCCAATCCAATACTGCATCAATCTCAAGTCTTCCATTGTAGAAATAAACTTCAACAATAGGTGTAGAGTTAGCTTGAGACAAAACTGTCAAAAGTCTTTCATCATCTTGTTCAATTTTAGGTTAAAAATTTGAATTAGGTGCTACCTCTTCCTTATCAATCACATATTGAAGATGTACAGCTCTTCTCTAGGTTGTTTCTACATCTTCAAGCTTGGTTGCTATCTTTCTCAACATATCCATTATAGCATTATCAATACCACGAACCATCTTGACAACAATTTCTGCAAGATCATAACCTTCTGCAATTTATAGGTTAGATTTTTGATCTACTACCCAATAACCAATCCAATAAGGTTCTCCATAATCCACTCAACAAGAACAAACTCTACTATTATACCACCTAATGTAGGGACAGAAAAGATTCAAGTAAAATTTCTCAACTTAAACATACAAACATGCCCTACTCAGAGTTACACACAGAAGCTATATATATATATATATATATATATATATATATATATATATATATATATATATATATATATATATATATATATATATATATATATATATATATATATATATATATATATATATATATATATATATATATATATATATATATATATATATATATATATATATATATATATATATATATATATATATATATATATATATATATAGATATCATAAAATAATGAAAACATTTACATGAAGCTAGGCAACTAGAAACCACACTAATGTAATAAATAAAATAATTCTATCAACATGCCCGGTTATAAGGCCTTCTAGGTTTTGGCCATGTACAAAGGAAATTATGAAATTAGATTCCAAGCTTACATCCTATCTTTCTATTCAATATTTCATGCTACCTTCCACTCCTCTATCTCCCTTCTATATCTAAGACTCTTACATTTCCAGTTAAGCCACAAGTTAGTTAGTCAAGCATTTGATTACATTATAGGTCCAACTTAGGTAGAGTACACCAAAACCATCATCAAATGAAACACAAATCAATGCACACTTAAAGGAGTATCCATACATGTCCAAGTATTTGGCTCCTAACTTTGCAACATGAAGCATTAACATAAGAAACAGCACCAAAATAAATAGCACACCTCACTGGAAGAGAAACATAGGAAACAAATACTACAAAGAATGGTTCACATCTCAAGAAATACAAATGCTCAAGGCTTGTACACTTAGGAGGAGGATGAAGGATAGGTCCCAATTATCATGTTATTTGCACATAACATTAAACTCTATACGTGAGTTGTTAGCATGTTAGGAGAAACCAAATTTAAATAAAGCTTCTACAAACTAAGAACAAACATAAACTTCAAGATAGACCAAAGAGGGTTCCTAAATGGGAATATGAGCCATTGAAAGACTCTCCCAATAGGAATGGCTCTTTTTTGATTCGCTATGTCTAATTAAGGTTTGTGTTTTAGGGATGTATGCTCAAGATTGGTGCTCAAATTTGCTTCAATGGAGATTCTTGGATTTTGAATGTGGATAATGGATGTAGATGTCAAACTTGTTCTCAAAATAGCACTATGACTTTACTTGATGGATTGTGATTATTTGGCTTGGGAGGGGATTCCTTAAATATGCAAAGGGCTTGAGGGATTGATGGCTAGGATGGAAGGAAAGGAGAAAGCTTATGGAGGGCTCAGATTGAATGGGAGGAGAGCAAATGGATTACGCTTCCTTATAGCCAAGCAGGGAGTGACACATGTCATATGGTCATTGGTTAGAGCAAGATGGGTTGAGGGGTTAACAAAGGAGGCTCAAAGCTCATAAAGACCCTCATAATGGCTTGTAAGAGTAATAAATGGGCTTGTAAGAATCATTTATGGCTTTGTGGGAGCATTTATGGCTTAGTGGTTGTGATATTTTGAGGGGATAGACTTTGGCTTGGCTTAGGAAAGTCTTAAGCTCATTTAGGATTGTGCAAATGATTAGGGGATGGGTTAGGCTTGGGTTAGGATTATATTAGGGATGTTAGAGATGTGCAAGTGGATGGTATTGATGAGGGTGGGTGAGTTAGTGGCTAAGCTTAGTTAGTATGGGTGGATGGGGTGGATTAAGCTAATGGTGGGATTTAGGATAGTTTTAGGATTATTAGGATTTGAGGGCTTTATTTATTAAAGTGATTTTAATAAAATTGGGATTTTTGGAATTAGATAGGAGAATAGGATTAATTGATAAATAATTGGTTATTTGATTTATCAATTAGGACTATAGATGATTAATTAAATTAATCAGCTAGGGGATGGAAAAGGATTAATTAAATAAGAATTTAATTAATGATGCCTTTAGAGATAGCTAAATAGGATTACCAAAGCGGTGTAATTAGATTTAGGTGTCTTCATAAACCAATAGAAGTAATGAATACTTCATGAACAACAAACTAGTATAGAAAATAAGAGATACTTTTGCTTGATGCAAGATTGCTCCAAGACCCAAGATGCTCCTGCATTACTAAGGCTACTTAAGATAAGATGGAACTTTGCATCAAATTTTTTCATTAGAATATCTTACAAATTGATGTAGAAGGTCACACTTTAGGACCTACTTAAACTTGTGAAGAAGAGAAGTACAAGATGTTGAATCAGTCATAAGCAAGATGACAAAAGAAGAACCGGATTCAAAGAACTAACAAAGAGATATCTACATGTTGAAGATGTATGAGATAAATTTTACTAAAGATGTTGAAGTATATTTAGAAGTGTCTTTGGCATTGTTGTCAAAGAGAGAGATTATATAGTTATCAGAAATAATTAGAGGGAGAGAATTGTAGATCAATTACCATGAGGAGCAAAAGTCAAAAGGGAGAGATTATAGATGAAAGAATTTGTACATGAAAGAGGTAGAGTATGTATAGTTACCTCATAGCAAGAGGGAGAGTTTATGAAGCAGTTGCCTATGCATTAATCAAAGGAAGAGATGTCATCATCAAGATATAGTGAAGAAATTTAGAAGATGTATAGCAAAGAGGGAGCTTATGTTCTCATATGACAGAGGGAGTTGTTGGAATTGTTACTAGAGGTTTTTCATATAAGAGCCACATGATATGAGAATTAGAATGAAACTAAAAGATGAGATCAGAGATATTTTTGGCTACTGAGATGAGAAGTAGAATGAAACTAAGGATATTAATGAAGATTTGTTACTAAAAATAGAGGGAGTTGACAAAAGAAAATTGAATGGTTACTCAAGTGTTTTGGATTGTATGACACTAGAGGTGTTGCCATCAATTCCAAAGAGGGAGATTGTTGGAAACTACAATTGGAACAATTTTTATGTTGTCATTTATGTCAAACCTTACTGGTGAGATAGTTGTGACCTAAGTAGAGTATCATATCAAGATGATTGATGAAGAGGATTTGAGAAGATGAGATAACAAGAGGATCTAGTGGAAACATTGAGTTATGTGGAATTACAATGGGCACTTGATTAGTTGGACTTTGACAAGATAATGTGTTGTTTAATCATAATACTAAGTGAAGAAGATAGTTGAGTTGAATTCTACAAGAGACAAACAATGAAGACTAGATACCTAGGCTTAACTGAGCTTCAAAGAAGAAGATTAAGGAACTTATAGTTGAAGTCAAGTTGTGCTAGTGTCAACTGAGTGAACAATAGAAGCTAAGAAAATATAGTGTTGATCAAGAACTAGTAAATATAGAGTATCAAAAAAGTTGGACTAAGCACGAGTAAAAGGAATGAGTGAAGATAGAGTAAGCCAAGAAAGATAGTTAGTATTGACCAAATTATCTAGTGATGACCAAGGCCAAGGAACACAGTTTTGGCCAAGTGTCTGTATTTATTATTTTGAAAAGGAATTGAGATTCCTGGCTGACATACTTGAATTTTTGGAATATGTAAAGTGTGTTGAAGATAAGGATTGATGTGTTGGAACATTTAATGTAAGAGAAACTATGTTTGAACATTTGTAGGCATGGATTCAAATAGAAGTTTAGAGAATTTTATATAAGGAGAAATGGAAATGAAATGATGGAAGGATTCAATGAATCTGACCAAAATCTAAGATCAATTGTGGTATTTAATTTATAAAAGATTAAGCTACCTATTTAAGGAGGCATAATGGCTAGCCTAGTAAGGTTGGAGTAGTTGTTGATTATATTGATTGGAAAACTTGAGCAAAAGGATGAACAATGAAGAGTTGAGGTGAAGAGTGATTGCTTGGAGAGTTGCCAAGAGAATGAGTGATGGAGATGATGATGGAGGCTAGCCAATGAATCAATTGTTGAACCAAACTATGATTCATAATTATAAAGTGAGTTGTATTTATTCAAATCAACCTAATGTTATTTTCTAACCATTATATCAGTTAAAATCCTTTAATCAAGGTTGACCTAAAAGTCATTTGTAAATCCTATAATCAAGGTGACATTATCATGCAATTTTCTTAAGTCCTCTAACAAGGCCTCTCCTAACAAGGTTATTAAATTCTTTAATAGGGTCACACCTAATAGTGTGCATTTAACCTTTAATGGGGTTGGCTCCTAATAGAGCTCACTTCAAAATAGTGAAAATTTGGTGACATGTTGTTGGTGGTTTTTCCCAAATTAAGTTTCCACATTAAATCATGATGTCTTACTTGTGTGGATGTTATTTGAGATGTTTTATTGTTTAATGTTTTACATTCTACAAGTTATTTATTATTGGGATAGTGAACTACAAGTGTATGTTACTAATAAGATGTTATAGAGGCTAAGTGGATTAAAGATTAGATCTAAGTTTTTTGTTGAGGTCAAAATTTGAATTGGTACATCTAGACCTAAGGATCACTAATTCATCCCCCCCCCACCCAGTTATTCTATATCATTCTAACACATTGGTCAAGTGAAAATCGGGCTCTTTTATATTAGGAACATCCACAACACCATCGTTGACAACATACTTATTCTTGTTCCAAGATTTATTTCTATCCTATCCATTCCCATTTCCATTTTTATCCTTATTCAACACACTGTCACCCTTCTTAATAGAAGCATCCTCAATTCGATAAGCACTCTCAATCATAACATTGAATTTAGTGAACACTTGTTTTCTAATATTGTAGTATAACTCATGGAAAAGAGTTCTAACAAATATATCAATCTTCTCATTCTCAAGAATTTTTTGTGGATATCTAGCATGTAATATTCTCCATCTTTGTAGGTAGGTAACAAAATATTCCCCTTTTTTTTCTTAATTTTGCAAAGACCTAGCATGTTGATGGGTGTTGTATGCTGTAAGAATAATGTTGAATAAAACATTTTGCAAGATCATCAAAAGAGTTGAGAGATGGGGAGATCTTGGTGAACCATTCCATAGCTTGTCTTCTTAAGCTCCTTGGAAATATCCTCATAAGGTATGTGTCTTTTTCATGTCCCCTTTTCAAATAATTAAAAAATAATAATCTTTGCTAAGGCAGGCAGGCCCAAGAAAGTGAAGTTTCAGAAAAAGGGGGTTAATCTTTGAAAACTGTTGGACTAATAAATGAAAATTATTATTAAAATATGTTTCATTAACCTATCTTGGATGTGAGTTACAGTTATGCTCTCTTTTAAAGGTTTTGGAGGCATTTTGGGCAGATTCCAGAACTTGATTTTTGCTCATTCTTTGTTATTCTTCAGAGGCTGCCAAACCTATGGAGAAGGAGACCCAAGAATGGGAGTTTGCAGGTTTCCAGGGAGACCCAAGAATGGGAGTTTTCAGGTTTTCAAGAAGGCTAAGGATGGGAGTTTGAAGCCATTACATGTGCATGCTCATACAGAGTTTGCCTTTGTGCTGAACAGTGCAGATTTGTGGGTTTACGGGTGTGTTTTTTGTATGAGTTTGGTGTTTTCAGTTGAGTATTTCATATTAGTTTGGTTTGCTGCTGTATTTTAGATTTTAAGGTGTTAAAAAAGATCTGAATATATGTATTGGGACGTGATTAAACTTCAGAGATAGATTATTAGTGTTTTTGTGGTGTTTTCGAGCATTTTTGTGTTAATTTCGAGAGCCTGATGAGCATAGTTTTTGTCCTACATTGTGAACTGTAGTGTAAAGGCTATAAGGATCTAGAAATTTCATTTTGTAGGCTTTTATGCTGCTGAAATTTCTGTAAAAATGTCTATTTTCAGATTTATTAATAATTTGTGAAGTTGTGAAGCTTTTGGCACTATTTTTAGCATACCCGATTTGGGGTTTCTTGAGAAATTTGGTGGATCTTTGTGATATTAGTTGTTTGATCTTGAAAATCTGATTAGAGGTTGGAAATATCATATAAAATCAGAAAAGGAACATTTCAGTGGTATCAAAGCCATGATCTTGGCAGCCTGAGGGTTTGTAGAAGCTTGCATGTCAGTTTTGACAACTACCCAGATCTTGCATGTAAGTTTTGACAACTACCCAGATCTTGCATGTCATAATTTATGATTGCATGTTGCTTCTAATCAGCTGCATGTCAAAATTTATGGTTGCATGCTACTTCTAATTATTTTCATGTTAGTTCTTAGTGAATTTGATTTTTGTAGAAGTTTGCATGTCAGTTTTGACAACTACCCAGATCTTGCATGTCAGTTTTGACAACTACCCAGATCTTGCATGTCAATTTTGACAACTACCCAGATCTTGCATGTCATAATTTATGATTGCATGTTGCTTCTAATCAGTTGCATGTCAAAATTTATGGTTGCATGCTACTTCTAATCATTTGCATGTTAGTTCTTGGTGAATTTGGTGGTTGCATGTTGCTTCTAATCAGTTGCATGTCAAAATCTATGGTTGCATGCTACTTCTAATCATTTGCATATTAGTTCTTGGTGTTTGAAGAATTAATTTCCTATTGGGGTTACACTCTACTTTATCTAGAATGGAAAGGTATAGTACAGAGTCTCAAAGGACACGATCTTGGACAATTGATATCCAGAGTCAAAACAGTAGAAAGGATGGTTATTTAGACATTCGAGATAAACTTATAAAAATAAGCCATGACTTGTCTGAACAGTTGGTTGAGCACCACTGTATAATGAATGGCATGTTTTCCGACCCAGCTAAGGTGGATAAGTTGATTGGATTTCTATTTGGTAGATTTTCTCATAGGGCAGATGACACAATTACCAAGAACTTGCATGAGGAGTTTGAGAAACTAGCTGATAGTCAGGTAGAGGTCTCAGATTCTACTCTGCCACAAGAGGTGGTGGGAAAGGATATTACACAGATTGATAGTAATGGTCAACTTGATACTCAAATTGAGACAATTGTTTACAGGTCATCAAAGGGTGATGCCATAGGTATTCAGGATGGTATAGTTACAACAGGCAGTGACTACAGTGTAGTGGGTTCAGATGATGATTATGAGGATGTTGTTGTGCAGGATGGTGAGATACCTGGTAGAGATGAGCAGACATTGAGCATTCATGACTTTCCTGAGAAAGAGTACTAGGCATAGTTAGATGCTTCATCACATGAGGTTGAGGTTGGTAGTACTTCACATGATTTGTCCAGCCAGCTGAAGGTGAACAAAGATAGTATTGTGACTTCATTATCTCATCATGATAGGTATGTGTAGTTAGTTGGTATTGGTCATATTACTCAGGTGAGGAGTTTTCTTGAGTTACCAGTTGATTCTAGTTTACGGATATGGACTCGAGATTATTATATTAGCGTTTGGGATTCAATTGACTAGAGATCTTTAACACTTTTTGGTAGCAGCGTTTGTTTGGGTGCTATCATGGATTTGATTAGCAGATTACATGGTGTTGTCTTTTCTTGTGCCAGTATCTTGTCTGATGTTGGTATTAGTTTTTATACACCAATGTGGGGCTTTGTTCATATATTCAATCGACCATACTTGCTGGAATGTGTTGATGATATTTCATATTTGGCAGTGTGTATAGATGAATCCCAGGATCATATTGGCATTGATGACATCCAGGAGGATGCAGTGGGCAGTTTTGAAGACTTAGTTTCCTTGGGTATAGAGGAGTTGGATAGCAATGCTAATGTTTTTGATACTCCGTATGTTGATATGAGCTTTAGATTTGATTCACAGGATATGGATGGTAATACTCTAGAGACTAGTAACTTTGAGGATACTCCTTTAGACAGTGCATCGGAGGAGGTTTGTAGGAGAAAGTCAAGCCAGTGCCATCATGTGTCTAATCAGTTGAGAGTTAGTGACTGAGACATTGCTATCACTTGCTAGCATTTCAATGTTGCTCAGCAGTTGTTAGTAGTTTATGGATGGGGTTCTCCTATTAGTGATGAGCAGGAAGGCAGTTATCTTTCCTTGACAAAGATCCACTCTTTATGGGAGGCTATTCAGATTTTGAGACAGAATTATATGCAGTTGGTAGGCGACAGAGATTATCTTATGGAGTGGGGTAGTACAGCATATGATGCATTGTTGGCCAAGGAAGATGAGGTGAGTGAGCTTACTGAGCAGCTTGAGGTGACTTCTGAGATTCTTGAGAGTACACAGTTGGCTTTCAAGGAGTCACAGTTTCATTTGGCTAAGGTGACCATGGAGTTAGAGCGACTACAGTCTTTACCTGATTCTATATAGTCACAAGTTTTGGTGTTTGGTGATCTGAGGATGTCCATGGCCGAGATTGTCAGAGACAGTGGAGATGGGGATGCATCCATCCTTGATACTAACATTGGCATATCAGGTTCATTCCCACTAGAGTCAAGTTCAGTTGAGTTGGGTGCTGTAGTAGATTGTTGTATGCCTGACATGGTGGTGGCCTCTAGTACTGATGGCACGAAGACTAGAGGTGTATCAAAGATCATGTGTGATGTTGGTGAGTCAGCAGTGGGCATGGTTCCTGCTAGTAATACTACTCCCTTGGTGATATCTTCAGAGGTAGTAGTCAGTTCCAACATGGTTAATGATCAATTGCAGTCAGTTTCATCTAGATTACAATCTGAGCCACTGACTGAGATTGGTGAATTCTATCAGCATTACACTGTGAGGTATGCTCATCAATTTACCTTTGATGACCATGTTGATGAGATGATGATACAGAGATGTACTTTGGTTCCTAGTGCTTATCATCAGTTATGGGGCAGTTTGATGCCTCAAGATAAGAGTTGTGATGGGCATGACATGGTGATAGGTTCTACAGTTGATAGCTTGATAATATGTGACTTAGAGCGGGAGTTTGGGAGTGATGCTTCAATGGGTTTTGTTATTGATTCTACTCCTTTGGCTATGACATCTCCTGACTTAGCTAGTGATCAGTCACAGTGGGTTGTATCACTTGTTCATGGTGAGCTATTGACTGAGGTTGGTTTTTTTAATCAACATTATATTGCAAGGTATGTACATCAGTTAGCATTTGATCCTTGTGTTGAGGAGTTGATGGCAGGCAAATTTGGTTTGGGTTCCAATTCTTGTTGTTTATCTTGTGATGGCTTTTCACCATTAGGGGTGCATGGGAGTTATTGTTATGAGATAGTGGCCGGTGATTTACAGAGTTGTGTTGACTGCAGGAGTTGTACAATGTGTGGATTCTCCATACTTGGTACAGTTTCATTCGAGAGCGTTCACCATTGTTGCAGAGTTGGACTGTACATTCCGTATAGGCTAGTGGGATGCATTGATGGTATTTACTGTGTTGATGGTTTGATTTGTCCACTTTACTTAGGTTCTGATGTTCTAAGAGTTTGTGTCTCATGGGTTTTTGACTGTGGTAGTGGTGATTTTGGAATTTGGTTGAGCTATAATTGTCAGTTTGATTATGGATTCCTCTTGGTCATATTGCAGAGGATATTGCAGGAGCCTGTGTTAATTGGTAGTAGTATAGTTCATGACTACATTTGGGATCCAGGTGGATTGATTAGTTTATTTTTCAGCCATTTCTTGAGGACAAGAAATTTTTGGGAGGGGAGGACTTGTCATGTCCCCTTTTCAAATAATTAAAAAATAATAATCTTTGCTAAGGCAGGCAGGCCCAAGAAAGTGAAGTTTCGGAAAAAGGGGGTTCATCTTTGGAAACCGTTGGACTAATAAATGAAAATTATTTTTAAAATATGGTTCATTAACCTCTCTTGGATTTGAGTTACAGTTATTCCCTCTTTTAAGGGGTTTGGAGGCATTTTGGGCAGATTCCAAAACTTGATTTTTGCTCATTCTTTGTTATTCTTCAGAGGCTGCCAAACCTGTGGAGAAGGAGACCCAAGAATGGGAGTTTGCAGGTTTCCAAGGAGACCCAAGAATGGGAGTTTGCAGGTTTCCAAGAAGGCTAAGGATGGGAGTTTGAAGCCATTACATGTGCATGCTCATACAGAGTTTGCCTTTGTGCTGAACTGTGCAGATTTGTGGGTTTTTGGGTGTGTTTTTTGTATGAGTTTGGTGTTTTCAGTTGAGTATTTCATATTAGTTTGGGTTGCTGTTGTATTTCAGATTTTAAGGTGTTAAAATAGAGTTGAATATATGTATTGGGATGTGATTAAACTTCTGAGATACATTATTAGTGTTTTTGTGGTGTTTTCGAGCATTTTTGTGTTAATTTCGGGAGCCTGACGAGCATAGTTTTTGTCCTACATTGTGAAATTTTGTGTAAAGGCTATACGGATCTGGAAATTTCATTTTGTAGGCTTTTATGCTGCTGAAATTTTTGTAAAAATGTCCATTTTCAGATTTATTAATAATTTGTGAAGTTGTGAAGCTTTTGGCACTATTTTCAACATACCCGATTTGGGGTTTCTTGAGAAATTTGGTGGATCTTTGTGATATTAGTTGTTTGATCTTGAAAATCTGATTAGAGGTTGGAAATATCATATAAAATTAGAAAAGGGACATTTCATTCTTCTTGCACAAAGTCCATACTAAGTGCATAGAATTGCCTAACATGATTGTTTGGGTTACCATTTCCATCATATTTATCATATTTGGGAACCTCTATATCCCTAGGAAATGGTATCATGTAGAGACTTTTCACAAAGGGAAGAGCATATATAGTTTCAACAAAGGAGGTCTTAGGTTTTTCTTTCTCCATTTTCATTTGCATAACTAGATTTGTTATATCTTGGACTCACTTCTCTAAGATATCCTCTCTAGCTAGTTTTTTCTTTGGAATGATTCATTGAACATCAAAGTCATGTGGTATCTTCCAACCTCTGTTTTCCACATATGAAAATTATGGATCACCATTTTGTTCTAATGCCTTAAGCATGATCCTTTAAAGGCATTCATCTTATTGGAATATCATGAGATTTTCACTAGTAATTTCATTGTCTACTTCACTTTCATGATGTGAAGGTTGTGAGTGTCTAGGTGATGATGTGTGTAGACACCTAAAATTGTCCAAATTCCCTTTTCCTGACTAATTAAATAGATATTTATTATTTATTTAATTACAATCTTATCCTCCCTTTAATTAAATAAATTTACATTTATTTAATTACATTTTCCTTTCCTTGATTTAAATAAATTTTAGTTTATTTAATTCTAGCCTATTTCCCCTCATCCCACTTACATCTTAACCCATTCACTTTAACTGAGTAAATTACTTTGTTTACTTAAGTAATCCCTTTAAGCCCACTTGGAATTAAATATTAAATTTAATCCTATTTGAGAACATGGCTCCTAACTTTAACCCTCACCCAACCTCACTTTCCTAACTTAACTCATCCTTCTAAACCTACCCACTACCTAATCCCACTTACTTTTCCTAATCACCTTGTTAATCCCCTTTTAATCCTAAGTGTGTGCTCACACATGTGTGAGGAACACTCACACTTCCCACACCCCTCATGCCTTCCACACCTCTTACACATTTGTCCCCTTCACATGAGAATCAAGGTGTCTCACACATGTGTGAGAAACCATGCTTCTCACACCTCTTACACTTGTCATTGACCTATCACATCTAAGGTTGTTCATATATGTGTGAGCATCTTTCCCCCTTTGAATGGTCAAAAATCCTAATCCACATGGATTCCACTTGGCCTCCACCTCATGTACACCTCATTGATCCTCAGAGATCCTAGCCCTTCATCTTGCATTAAATCTCAACCATCTGTTTCATCTCATTTCCTATAAAGGCGAGCCCTCTCCTTATTTCCATAAGCACTATCTAACCCATTGTTATGTTGCAGGATTTATGAGCAACCACATCCCACATCAATGAAATCATCAACAACTTGGTGATTTTATGAGGTTTGCATTAGTGTTATTTTGAATGGTTTAAGCTCTTTTGATTTCATGTCTTCACTACTTACATGTTGTCTTTCATATTTGAGGTTTGCATGAATATGTAGGAATAGGCTTTAGTTGTTTATTGTTTATTCCTTTATTACATTTTCATGCAATACATTTTGGCACACTCGGTGGGACCCACTTCAAGGGTTCAAACTAATCATCTAATGTGTTTTTGAGTTTATGTGTGAGTTTTCAAGCTTGCAGGTTGAAGGCTTACACTTGGAGATCAAGTTTCACGAGGAGCCTCTAATCAAGCCAAAAAGCCCATCATCGTGCTTGAAGCACACAAGAGAAGTCTTTTGACATATAACACTCTATATTTCTTATTTCTCTATTTCCAAGTTGTAGGAGTGTATATACATAGAGTATACTTCTTTGTTAATGAGAAAATAGAAAACTTTTTAAAAATCTATATTTATTGATAAGCAAAAAGGGGGGGGGGGGGGGGAGGGGTTTTGTTTTGCTTTAGTTTATCTTGTTTATGCTTTTTTTAATCATATATATATGTATATATATATATATATATATATATATAATATAGATATATAACATATATTTATATAATATATATATAGAAATTGTTTTTTTTTTAAAGTGTGGTCAAAAAGTCTAAATGGAAAAATAAAATAAAATAATTTTAAAAATTAAAATTATATATATATAATCTCATTGTTTGTGCAGGTTTGGCAGCCACAGGCACCACCACTGGCAGTGCCGCCCCTGTGCCACCTCTGCTCCCGTGGTCGCTATACCTTTTGCTCGGCCCTCTTTTCGCGTAGCTCCCCTTTGCTCCATCTATGGCCATCTCCCCTCTCTGCCCGCCTGCAACCCTCTTTCCACTGCTTCTCTCGCTCACGGTTGTTGCTTTACCCGCAGCTAACCCTCAAGCAACTGCAACTCCCACCACCACCCTGCAACTTCCTCCCTCGCTACTCCCCATCGCTCAACCCTCACCGCTGTTGAAACCTACACTGCCCACTGAACACTTAGCTCCTGCTACTGCTACTCACCTCCTTGCCTCCACCGATACACTTACGCCCTGTAACCTCTACTCCTTCCTCCTTACTCCCTTGCCACTGTGGCTATCTCTCCCCATCCACAACCACTCCACTGAAACCCCCACAGCCACTGCTATTGCTCCTCCCTCTGCCCTTCCACCGATAGCTCCCTCCGTTGAGCTCCCTCCTCCCACAACCCTATAGGATTTCTTTTTTTTAAAAAAAAAAAATTAATATTTAGAACATAAAGTACTGATGTTCTTTTCAATCTTTTTTTTTAAAACATAAATTTTATCTTTTTAATCAACCATCTAGATTAGATTTGACTTTTTTTAGCAAAAAATTTTTTAAAAATTCCCTGACATGCATCTAGCCATCAAATTTAAGCCTGCAAGTTGTTGATGTCATCACTACACTAGCATTCCACATGCCCTTCTAGACCATAAGGAGCAGCCTTTGGTTTTTGCTCATAACTTGAGCATACAGACTCCATTTTTTAAAAACAAAATATTGCCGAAAAGGTGATTCTGAGCCTATCATGATGGTGTTGGTTTCATTTGATTTTGATGCTATTTAGGTACCTATTTTTTCTGTCAAAAGATGAAATTTGTGTCAACATTTTCATTGCAGGGTTATTTCATGTTTGTCATACATTTTTGATGCCCTAACTTGTGGTTTTGCAGGGATATTTCTTCACTTGTGCATTGAAGGTTGGAGAATTCTAGAAATCACTAACCATATTGTTTGCAAGTTTTACCTTAAATTTATTTTGGAATGAACTTGTATGCTTAAACACTTATCTTTGAATGCATGGTTAAAGCTAAAACAATTGAATTCAATCTTGAATGTCATAAGGAAATTGAACATTTTAGTGGAATGGATGATCATAGAATCTTGAATGTCTAAAGATCAATGAACATTACAATGCACATTTCAATTTGGTGCTTAAAATGAACAACCACTCAATCTTGAATGCATAACAGAATTTGATTCTTTCTTTATTGAATTTGCTTATGTTGATGACGTTTGATTCACTTATGTTGGCAAACTCTCCATTTTTATGTTGACAACATTTCCAAGTGGGAAAGAACATTGTATGCTATAAATACATGTGTCTTCAAAGTAGATTACAAAACCTAAAGCTTCATTAGGAAATAAAAAGTGTCTTTTAAACTCCGAGGCCACTTACGTATTCTCTCCTCTCACGCCTTCGGGTGATCTTGAGTGCACAAGAAATAAATGGTCCTTTTTTTTTTTTAGGAGGCCTACTTGGGAATTTTATCACCCCTTGAGATGACTTCAACTCCAGTGTTCTAGCAGAGTATAAATATTGGGAGGTGAATTGAAAGACATCTCTCTTGGAAGTAAAATCTTGTCACTCTTGGCTAAGCTCCAAAGAACTTTATACCTTTGGGAAGTGAAGGAGGACATTTGGGTTACCATCTCCCCCTAGTTGTGTGGCATTATTTTCTTTCATCTATAGATTTGGGCCTCACATACCTTGTGTATATTGAGGACACCCTCTAGTTGATCCTTGTACATCCTAGTTGAAACCTTATAGGGTTGTTGGTGTGTTTGACATTCTTGAGTGTTTGAAACCCTCCCTACTTGAAGGGGGCACATACCATCTACACTTGTCTTGTATATATTTCATTGATTGATTTTTCATTCCAAATTCAAAAAACCAAAAACATCATAAAATATTTTTAAAAATCCAAAAAAAATCATAAAAGTTAAAAAAAAAAAATCAAAAAAATCTCAAAAACAACAAAAACAAGTCTTGGTTAAAGTCCTCTTAGTCAAGTTGTCTACATCAATTTTACATCGCTTCTTCTTCCCATCAAATTCATCACCCTCATACATCTCTTGTCTTCATCATTCAAACCATTCCTTGAAGTCTTAATCATCTCTATTCATCCAAATCATTTCCTCATCTTCCTAATCACTCAATCTAATTCCTAATCTCCATCCTAGTCATGGTGCATACTCCACATCACTCTTCAATTCCCTCATCCAATGCTTCATACTCATGATTCTCAATCCAATTCATTGTCAACTTCAATAATTTCCAATCACTTCTTAATTTAATCCCTTTACATCTTCAGCCACAATCAATCTTTCTAATTTCATCCATTCAAATCTTCTTCTAATTCAACTTTGCATCACATCTTCTACTTTGGACATAGGACCACTGTCATAAACATTGGACTTTGATTCAAACCCCGCATTTACTTATTTCCAATATCATAAGGTTTTTATTTACATCAAATTCATATAAAACCTTCATCAATATCAAATCAAATCAAATCAATATCAATATCAAGTCAAATCTAATCAAGTCAACACAAAGTCCAAAATTGCTCCTTGTCCCAAGGTCATATTTCATCCATCATCAAATCTTTCATCACTCTTCATCTAAGTTCCATGGATAAGAATTAGCTTAATCAAATGGTTGATGATCTTCAAAGGCAATATGGAGTTATACCTCCCTTTCAACCTATGTATCAAATCAATCCTCATAACTTCATATCCAATTCTAATCCAGCTCATGTTCATTATTCTTCTACCTTTGACAAGAGAAATCCACCTCATTATCCTTCAACTACATATGATTCCATTCATAGCCACATAATTCCTCAAGTAGAAATGTCATTGCCAAGGAAATTGAGGAACTAAAGAATTCTATCTTGAGCCTAGCAAATCAACAGACAAAGTCCACCTTCCATGCCATGTGTCCTCCTCCCCCATGTTTCAAAGACCATAGTCCTCATGTCCCATCTAACCCCAACCCTCCATGCAATTCCCACTACTTTGAGTTTAATGTCAAAAACCATCATCCCAATCCCCTACCCATAGTTCCACCTTCAGACAATCCTAATCCTCCAAAAACATCATCCCCACCTCATAATGGGTTTTTCTCACGCAACTTCTTGGCTAAGTGTAAAATTCAAAATAAAGTGATCCAATCACCCAAAGTCATACCCCCAATTCCATCTCAAGACCTTTCTCCGAAGCATGTCATTATAGATTCCTCTTCTCCTCTAGATCTGAACATTTCTCCATCCCATCATTCCCTTATCCTCAAGATCCATTTATCCCTCTTAGTCCATCTCACAATCCCCTTCCTAATCAAGATCAAGACATTCCATGTACCACACACATTACCGATTCTTTTCCATCTCAAGAGTTAGCATCCATAGATCCTCCACTTCATGAAGAGAATCCTTCCACTCCATCCACTAATACTCCTACATGTCAAGATAAAATCACTCTATCTCATTTTTCCATTCCCTCCACTCCATTATCTAATTCTATTCCATCTCATGATCCACTCGTTCCACTACATGATCCTCTTTTAAGTCAAGATCAAAGTACCCCTTCATTTTCCTTTCATGATCTCATTCCATCTCAAGATCTTATTATCCCTCATAATCCCCCTTGTGATCCTAATCCTCCACATGATCCTATCACACCTATCCAATCCACTCATGAACCCCCTATACATGGACTCTCATCTTGTGTTGAAAATAATAAGTATCCCATTGAACAAACAATGTCTCAAGATGTTGGTATGCCTTCCATTTCTTCCAAATCCAAAATTCCTCCATCCAAACCTAAATGTTCCCATCCTCCATATTCCAAGTCCATTTTGGGCCATTATGTCTATATTCCCATTACCTCCTCATTTCCATCCATTTTGGGTCCCTATGTTCCACATCCAAACCTTTCATACCTTCCTTCCATTTTGGGTCCTTACATACATCCATCCACCATATCCATATTTTCCACTTCATCCCCTCATGGTCCTAGTAAAGATCAAAAAAGGCACACATCCTTGACTTCCTTACAATGTTCACCATCCATATGCTCTCCACCCCATTTTTTTTCATGCACCCATACCATGGCCAATGGAAGCAAGTTGGATGCCAAAGAAAAAGAGAATAAAGTCAAAAATCCACAAAAATCCAAGGATCAACATGTCCTCTCTAAAATTAATGTCCAAGAAAATAAAAATATGATCCAAATAAAAATCAGAAGGCCACAAAGGCTAAAAATAAAAAATGCAAAAATCTTGTGGATCCCAAAGCTACTTAACATAGCAATGAATCTCAAAGAAAGATTCAAAATGACATCCAATTTTGCTAATCCAAAGGCTTCCCTCATTCATAAATTATCCAAGCTCCCATTTTCCAAATCCATTTTGGGTCTTTATATACCCAAATCCACCATCCTAAATCCATCATCTCCTTCATCCATTTTGGGTCCCTATATCCCAAAATCCAAACTTTCTCCTACACATCCTCCATAATTTCCTCCTTTCCATCAACCTTCAAGGTGTGTGCCAATGATAATATTTTTGCCTCCTTCATCCACTCATTCACAAGTCTTCCAACCTAGCATCCATCAACCATGTCTCCCTCCCACCCACTCCGCCCCCTTAATCCAAACTTTTTCATAAGCCATTGTCCTCCACTCACTACCCTACCAAGATCCATATGAAAATAGTCAAAATTCCTTGAAATTAAAAAAAAAAAAAGGAAACAATATCAAGGGATACCATCCATGTATCTTCCATCCATACCACACTTCCATACATATCTCCCATACTTCCATCTACTATTCATCATCCTTTTCCATATTTGATCTTGACTTTCATTTTCTTTCCATCCATCCATGCTCACTTGACATATCCCTTGTGCACTATCCACATTATCCTATATACTTCCATCATCGTTTCATATATTTGATCTTGACATGCTATCCATATCTTGCATTCCATAGTCCTTTTCATGTTCATTTCATCCATTTTCCATCCATACTCCTATGTACTTCCACCCTTCTTTCATATGTCCTTGGTCATGGTTATCCCATCCACTTCATATCCCACATTTCATCTATATGTTTCATATCATTACCTCTTTTCCATACCCTCCCTCCCATATTCCTTCTCCATTCCACTTTCATACCCATGCTCATGATCACTATTAGAGGCACAATACCAAAATTTTCATACATGCTTTGGAAGAGCACATGCCTTCTCTTCCTCCATATGCTAGCCTTCGTACCATCTTTCCATTTTCACGCATCCTTTCCCACCATATTTCCTTCCATTTTCCTATCCTTGGTATGGGGCATTTGGACTCCTTCGAAACATGGTCCTTGACTCCATATTTTTTGATATCATATCATTTGGCCCCTCATATCCTTTCATCATTCCTTTCATCCACTGACTTAAGTTTCTTTTCCTTCATTTACCATGCCTTGGCTCTCCCTTGTCATTGGCTCTAATCTCTTCCACCTTCCATCAATTTTTACTTCTTCTAATCCATTCAATCTACTTCATTTATCCTTTGATTCAATCTATTTTTCCTTCTTCTAATTCTTTCACATCAAATCAATTTATATTCTACTCTAATCATTCTTCATCCTCTCAACATCATTCTTCCAATCTCATCCATGTTCATTCTTCCACTTGCATTTCAATTCAATCTATCCATAAAAATCTCCATAAAATCAAAAACATCAAAAAAATCTCAATCAATGTGCAATCAATATTAATCCAATCAATCTAATCTTACAATATTGTGCATAATCCTTAATCAATTCATCAATTTGACCCAATTTTTTGATAATCCATTGACCATATTTGAACATCATCATGGGATGTTTCCTTACCAATCCTTGGATGTGCATTGTGCTTATCGTTAACTTTTTCATCCTCAATCAATAATCATCAATCAATCCATTAATTGCTTTTCAGCTTGACTACAAGAAAATTTTGGTTTGCTTTTGGTTTATTGTGCATGATTGCTTGTTACTTGTATGCATTAGTATTTTCTACATTTATCATGGTCTTTGCATCCTATTTTCCCAAGGAATCATGGTCTTCCATATCATGGTTTTATAAGGCATATGGTCGTATTAGACCCCTTTTTATCACATACTTGATACATTGTCATCTTGGTTCCTCATACCTTGGTACATAGTGTTGAATACAATATCAAACTTAGGTTGTTCACACCATTGCAGCATAACTTTATCAATCATATCATTTCTCACTCCCTTCCATACTCTCATCCATTTTGAGAGCACATCCATGTTCTCCTAACTCCCATGTCCTCTCGAGGGGGCATACCATTCCCCCCTCATCATCCTTCCTCATCCTTCCATGATTGGGGCACCATGTTGTAGACACCTAAAAACCTTTAGAAAATAAGGTATTTTTATTTTCTGAAAAAGTCCTGATGACATCATCATTTATTAATTAATTATTTATTTATTTAATTAATTAATTTTTATGCCATTAAATCCCTTTATCTTAATTAAAAATATTTAATTAAGGAATCCCTCCCAAAAATGTTTAAATCTTATTTAAACATTATTTCCTTATTTATTAATTATTTAATTAATAAATTGACCAAAAAACCCAAAATAAATTAAAAAATTATTTTTTGCCCAAAACTTGGCCAATTTCCTTAAGACCACTAACCTCTTCCAAAATCTTCTAATCCTTCTTTAATTTTAATTAAAGGCTAATCCCATCATTTCCTACCCCTAATCCCAACTCAAAATATTTAATTAAGATTAAATATTAATCCTCATGTTTATTAAAAAAGTTTTAATAAATATCTCCTCAACCCAAACCCTTGAAATAAATAAAACTTTATTTATTTCCTAAAAATCTAATTTATCCTCATCCTAAGAAGTTCTAGACTCTTCTAGAAAGTCTTCATCCTCATCCTCAGAAATTCTAGACTACTCTAGAAAGTCTTTATCCTCATCCAAAGTCTAGACTCTTCTAGAAGATGTCTTTGAACCTAATCCTAATCCCCTCCTAACCTTGTCAAATTCCCTAAACATGGGTTAAGAATTACTAACCCAAGCCAAAGTTAACAAATATCTCCTCCTTCACCCACCCTCATTAAATGCCATCCACTTGCCTATCCCTAAGCTAATCCTAAACCATCCTAATCCATCCTCTAATCATTTGCACAAGACTAAACAAGCTTAAAACCTTCCTAATCAAGTCCAAGTCGAAATTGCTCTCATCACCCTCAAAATATCTCAACCATAAAACTTTATGAAGCCCACTAGGCCATAAATGACTCTTCCAAGCCCTTTTATTGCTCTTACAAACCATTATGAGGGTCTTTATGAAGATTTTATCCCTTGAGCCTCCTTTGTTGACTCATCCTTCCCCTTTCCTCCATCCTCTCACCATGTGACATGTGTCACTCCTTGATTGGTTGTAAGGAAGCACAATCCATGTGCTCTCCTCTCATGCAATCTGAGCCCTCCATGAGCTTTTTCCCATCCTTGCATCTTAGCCCTCAATCTCTCAAGCCTCTTGCCTATAAATTGGATCCTTCCCCTTTGAAAAATAACACAATCCATGAAGTAAATTTATAATGCTATTTTGAGAGCCAAATCCATACTAAAGCCATCTATCCACACCAAAAATCCACAATCATCCATTGAAGCCTTTGGAAGCATATTGAGCATACATCCTATCCATTTAGATAAAGCCACTCAACAAGAGAGCTTCTCATTGAGAGAGCCCATTAATGGCTCATATTCTCAATTGAGAGCTCATCTTAGTCTATCTTGAAGTTTATGAATTTTGTTTAGTTTGTAGAAGCTTTATTTAAATTTGGTTTCTATTAGCATACTAACATTGCTCATATACACATGCTACTAGTCTTATCCTTCGATCCACTATATTTTATTTTTCTTTGATATAAAATTACTAATGCTATATCAAAGAGGGGCAAATGTAGACACCTAAAACTGTCCAAATTCCCTTTTCTTGACTAATTAAATAGATATTTATTATTTATTTAGTTATAGTCTTACCCTACCTTTAATTAAATAAATTTACATTTATTTAATTACATTTTCCTTTCCTTGATTTAAATAAATTTAGGTTTACTTAATCCTAACCTATTTCCCCTCATCCCACTTACATCTTAACCCATACACTTTAATTAAGTACATTACTTTGTTTACTTAATTAGTCCCTTTTAAACCCACTTGGAATTAAATATTAAATTTAATCCTATTTGAGCACATGGCTCCTAACTTTAACCCTCACCCAACCTCACTTTCCTAACTTAACTCATCCTTCTAAACCTACCCACTACCTAATCCCACTTATTTTTTCTAATCACCTTGCTAATCCCCTTTTCATCCTAAGTGTGTGCTCACACATGTGTGAGGAACACTCACACTTCCCACACCCCTCATGCCTTCCACACCTTGTACACATTTGTCCCCTTCACATGAGAATCAAGGTGTCTGACACATGTGTGAGAAACCATGCTTCTCAAACCTCTTACACCTGTCATTGACCTATCACATCAAAGGTTTCTCACACATGTGTGAGCATCTTTCCCCCTTTGAATGGTCAAAAATCTTAATCCACATGGAGTCCACTTGGCCTCCACCTCATGGACACATCATTGATCCTGAGAGATCCTAGCCCTTCATTTTGCATTAAATCTCAACTATTTGTTTCATCTCATTTCCTATAAAAGGAGAGCCCTCTTCTCATTTCCATAAGCACTATCTAGCCCATTGTTATGCTGTAGGATTTGTGAGAAACCACATCCCACAAAAATGAAATCATCAACAACTTGGTGATTTTATGAGGTTTCCATTAGTGCTATTTTGAATGGTTTAAGCTCTTTTGATTTCATGTCTTCACTACTTACATGTTGTATTTCATATTTGAGGTTTGCATGAATATGTAAGAATAGGCTTTAGTTGCTTATTATTTATTCCTTTGTTACATTTTTATGCAATACAATGTGAATCCCTCAATCTGTGATCTTGGAGTTCTTGGAGGGGTATTATTTCTTCTTTTTCCAAAGTGTGTCTAGATTTCAAAGGATTCTCAAAGTTATGTGTATAAGTGTTGCCAAAGCCTTGAGTGTTGTTGTGAACATCATTTTATTCATATAGGTGAGAAGTTACCCTAGAAGCTATACGCCTAGCTTGTTCAAGTCTTTCTTTCTCTAATATAGCTTTTCCATTATGGTATGTCTTCTTATTCCTTTCAATTTCATCTCTCCTAACCACAAAGAAGTTATCTAGATAGTAATTTCTCTCTTCTTGATTCATGGTGAAAGACAAACTATTTTCAGCTCTAGAAGTGTCAAAGGGAGTATCAAAGAAACTACCAAAGTGACTAATAGGATCGTACCAAGTAGCAATCTTATCATATTCCTCTTGGTCAAAGATAGGTTTTTTGTCAGAGTGTCACCTATGTGGAAATCTAGGGGAAGCTAATTTTTCAAAGAAAAATGAAGGATGGATTTCTTGTCCTAATTACAACCTAGTTTCCACTGACATGTAATAGTAAGTCTTAGCTTAGTAGGATGACACAAAGCACTTGGAATTTAAACTTCAAAAGTATGATTTTCACTTGCTAAGGAATGTAGCAAAGATAGTAGCTTGTCAAAAGTATCCAAGAAATTTATGACACTAGTGATTGAAGGTGAGACTAGGGCAAGAAGTCCAATAGAAAAAAGCCAAGAAAAGTAGGATAACCAAGTTTTGACAAGTGAACAATTTGTGATCTTAAGTTTGCACCCAAGAAACCAAGCTTATCCCTTTAGCCTAGGACACAACCAAACATGTAGAATATAGACTAGAGACACAATAGGACTAAGTAGGAACACTCCTAATTAGCTATAACATAATTAAAGATCAAGTCTTGCGAGCAATAGGTACATGCGATAGTTTCCAAAGGGTGAGACAATAAAATTTGTGCAAGTAATATCATGAGATAGTTTCTAGAATAGCTAGGCAAGTTTTCAATGATATGATAGTTTCCAGGAGGTCGTGTGATAGAATGTAGAATACTCAGGCGATAATTTTTTTAAGGCAGTGTGACACTTCAAGTAGTCCAAAAGTATTGTACAATATTTCTAATAGGAATAGTGTAATACAAATTTAGCAGAGATGGTATTTCATGACTTTGAGCCTAAAACACTTACATTTTGACCCAATATTTTGTGTGTTTGAGAAAAAATAACAATTATAGTAGAGTGTTCTTCTAGTTTATAGTAGCAAGTGTGATATTTTGAAAGAAAATAGTAGCACAAACACATATCTTCAAGAAATTGAGCAAGGGACAAAACAACCTTTCCAACACAAAAACTTGTGAGACTTCAAAATAAAATTCCAAGAAGACTACAATTATGTCTATGTCCAAATTATTACCCCAGGTCTAGAACAAATTTAAAATACACCAAGCGATATCTACTTAAAGGTGAAAGTTCATTACTTAATACCATGGCCCACACTTGGTACCCCCTTACCTCCCATAAAGTGGTTGCCCACAATAGTTATTGGCTTTGTTGTGGAAGTATTATTAACACAACCAAAGGGAAACCTATGGTGAGTGTAAAATCTTGGGGTGATTTGGGCAGTCCACTAGGATTGATCCTTATACCAAGATATTGAGTAGCTAAAAAAGGTGGCCTCTAAATCCTAGAGTGTCTAGTAAGGGTCTCATTTGTAACATCTCTCTTGTACCTGATATTAGGAGACCTTATCGTGATAAGTAATGGACCTCACAGCCACAAGAGTACCTTAAGTATTCCCACCTAGTGAATTTATCATGATCCCAATCCCACAATAACTCTCCCTAGACAAAGATGAGTGTTATGCCCTCCAAGGCTTTGGTGTTTCTCAAGGGGTTTGTGATTATAGTGGGTCTAGTTAGCTGGGTTTTTCTCATTCCCACTTTGGGCCATTCCTATTGGTATCTTTCCACCAATAGTAGGCCCTCTAAAGTTAATATCTCACTAGGAGATAAACAAAATGGATCCACACCAACAAGGTCAACATTTTTTATTTACCTCAGAGGGTGAAGAGCACACTCTCCAATTCCTTGATGCTTCCCCCAAAAATTCCAAAAATATTAATTAAAAGCACTAAAAAGTGGAGTATCCACTCACATTCATGATTCAAAGAAAGGTCAAGATTTATGATTCACCTAGAAGGTGAAGACCATACTCTCCTACCAAAAGTGAGCCCCTACTCACAAGTTTTATGTGTCTAATGAAAGGAAACAACTAGTCTAATCCTGCACTTGAAAATGAAAGAAGACACATAGAAAAAAAAATGGTTTGTTTGTTTTCTTTGCTTGGGCATCCCTGCAACAAATGCTAGTAGCCTTTTTGCAATTTTTTTCTTTGAAAATCATTTTTAGCAAGAAAGTGAACAAACTTTACAAAATAACAAGGTTAGGGCACCAAATAGTTGTTTAAAATAGATTGATACAAGTATGATAAATGTGTTTCAATCATTGTTTTGTCACTGATGTCAAACCTACTATCTATTGGTAAGACAATTGCTTATATGATTTAAGTACTATCACTTGTTTGATTGATGTAGAGGATTTGATAAAAATGATGTAACAATAGCACCTAGAGGAAATGTTAAGTTATGATATGGAAAAGGAGTATAAGAATTAGCTAAGACAGTGATATCATAGTGCATTAGTAATCTACTTATGGTTGAAAAGGTTGGTTACACTGAGAAAGTTCAAAAGAACAAGTTAAACAAATTAATTCTACCAAGCTTGACCAAGTAGATAGTAGATGCTGAGCAAAGTTAGTGCAAGCCAAACAGAAAATTAGTTGGAGCTGAGTAAAAGTCAAATTTAGTGTAAGTCGAGTGAAATAGTTGATGCTGAGTAAAGTTTAGTTGATTTCGAGCACCAATAAACTTTAGTTCATGTCATGTAATTTTTCAATGGATGTCAAGCAATGCAATATGTGTCAAGCATCAAAAGCTAGTTAATGTTGAATGTCAACATTATTAGAAAGATCATGAATTTTATGGATCTGAGCTTTCAAAGTTGATTTCTTGGATTATGTGAACTATGTGAAAGATAAGATTGATGATTTGGTGGCACAAAATTCATGGTAATTCATTTTTAGGTGAATTCAAGAGAATTGAAGGAGAAGTTTCTAGAAGGGAATGAAATGAAATAAAGGGTAGATTCATTGAATCCTACCTAATCTATCCTAACCCTAAATTGGATGATGGAGAATGAACAAAAAAATATCTTAATTCTCTATTTATAGAGATGGTTGGTCAGAAGCAAAGGTGGTGATGTGTAAGAACCTAAGGAAGTCAATGAGTCTAGGGTATTGCTTCATTTAGTAACCTAAGAGAAAAGTCCACATTGGCAAGAAATGTAAGAAGGCTTAAGGGTATGGATGATTGAAGGTTGAAAAAGCTATCAAAGCTAAAGTGTGTGAAAGCCAAGCAAAATGGAAGACTAAAATAGAGAACTGTACAATCTACAAATGGAGTTGTAATTTGTTATTAGATCAAGCCTTATTGTTACTCTCTAATAATTTTATCACTCTAGGGTAAATCCTTTGGATTAAGGTTGACCTAAAAGTCATTTGCAAATCATTTCACTAAGTGACATTACAAGTGAATGGTTTAAAGTCCTCTAACAAGGCTCACTCCTAATAAGGTGATTGAAATCCTTTAATAGGGTCACGTTTAACAGTGTGTATTAAAATCTTTAATAGGGTCCTTTCATAGGGTATCACTTCAAAAGAGTGAGAAATAGTAGTATGTTACTAGTGGTCTTTCCCAAATTAGGTTTCCACATAAACCATTGTGTCAAGTGTGTTATTGAATATGTTATGTTTCATGTTTACATTTCTATAAATTGATTTGATAATAACGTACAATTTTTAACTAATTGCATAATCTTATGGATCCATGCATGATGATAAATTTTTTATGGGTTCACTAAGATGTGAAAAGTTTTAATGGTACATTTGGACCTTGGATAACTTATTCACACCCCTCCTCCTTAGTTATTCTAAAGTATTCCAACAATTGGTATCAAATCTATTTGCTTAAGAGGACTAGTTTGAAGGTACTAGAAGCACAAAAATTAAGATGTCAAAAAGAGAAGTACCCAAGCTTAATAGAGATAATTTTCATGCATGGAAAAGCCTAATGAAGCTACACCTTGGAGGACTTGGAGATCATGCACAATATACCATTTATTTTGAGCATGTTGAACCTACTAGAGTCTTAACTGCTGAAGATCTGGGGAAAAAAAAAAAAAAAAAACGAGGCAATGTTGGAGATTTCCTCTACCTTAACCAATGTTGAGTTTTATGATATCAAAAGATGTGACAATACAAAGAAAATATGGGATTCTCTACACACCATCTATGGAGGTGACAATAATATTTTAAGAGCTAAAGTTGAAAGTCTCAGAGGTAAGTTCAATGATATGAGAATGAAATAAGGTAAAAATATTGCTCAATATTTCTCTAGGATAAAAGATGTTGTTAATGTAATAAGAGGAGCTACTAGTAAAATAGATGATGATACTATACTAAGAAAAGTTTTGAAAACACTGCTACCCATCTATGTTATTTGAGTTTCTACAATACAAGAACTAAGATCTGTACCAAGGAATGATCTAACTCTTAAAGGTCTTGTAGGTAGGCTCACTACTTTTGGGCTATCTAATTTTGAAAATTACAAACCTAAAAATATTAGAATTGATTTCAAAGCTAAGTTGTCATTCAAGGAACTCGATGAGAAGAAGAAGAAAAAAAAGACAAACTAAGTGTCCAGTGACAATGATACAGATGAGGAAGATGTAGATCAACTTGAAGCACTATTGGTAGGGAGATTTCATAGAATAAAGGAAATTTTAAAGGTAAACTACCTATCATCTATTTCAATTGCAATGAGGCTGGTCATATTGCTGCTAGATGTCTAGAGAAGAAGAATTGCAGAGGTGGAGACAAGTACAAAAGTAGAAGAGATGAAGATAGCAAAGATTACTAAGATGAAGGCAAGAAGTCTTGCTATATTGTTGAAGAGGAAATAAGAGATGAATCTGATGATCATGATGATGAAGTGGTGTATGTTGCAATGAAGGATAAATCTAATGAAGATGAGGCAGTTGTACTTATGTCTTGTGTGAACAAGAATGACAGATTGATCATTGATAGTGGGTGTTCACATCACATGACTAGAGATACAAGTAAGTTCATTACCATGAATTGTTATGATGGAAATAGTGTAATATTTGGTAATGATGCACCATGTTTGATAAAAGCAAAAGGTTCTATCAAGCTCATAAAAAAAATTATGTGATAATGCTTACTATGTTGAAGGACTTAACTATAATCTATTGAGTGTGTTACAATTGAATAATTTAGGATGTAAGGTTGAGTTTTTAAAAAATATTACCAATATATATGAAACTGATCGAAAACTGGTTAGAAAGGGTGATCAAACTAGAAGTAATCTATATTGCCTTGATATAGAGGATGCTACTTGTTTAGTTGTAGAATTTGATGGCATGTGGCTATGGCACAAGGGGTTATGTCATGGTAATTTTGATAACTTGGTTAGTATTAGTAACATGAGAAAAGTTAGAGATTTTTCTAAGTTGAAGAAGCCTGACAATATAATGTGCAAACAATATTGGTTAGGAAAAATAACAAAGTCAAGTTTTAAAAGTAAAATTCATACCTCTAAAAGAATACTAGAGATTTTTCATACTGACTTTTGTGGACCAATTGAAGTGCAAAGCTACAAAGGAGATAAGTACATTATGTTTCTTGTTGATGATTATTCTAGAATGATGACAATTATGTGTCTGAAATAGCAATCTAATGATTTCTAAATTTTTAAGTGGTACTTAGCAAGAGTTAAAAAGGAAACACGTAAAACTCTAAAATGTTTGAGAAAAAAAAATATAATAGACTATGCTAGGACACTCATGATGGAGAAAAATGTTGCTTTAAAATACTAAAGATAAGTTTTAAGTACAATTGTCTATACCTTGAATCATGTGCAAGTCATGAAGGGTACTCATTCAACACCTTTTGAACTATGGTATGGATACTCACCCAATGTAAAATATTTTAAGGTATTTGAAAGAAAATGCTATATTCTCAAAGATTTCAAGAATGGTAAACTAGATGTAAAAAGTGAGGAAGGTATATTTCTAGGTTATTTTACAAGAAGTAAAGTTTATAAGTGTTTAAATACTAACACTAACAAAGTTGTGGAAAGTGCAAATGTGAAATTTGATGAATATACAGAAGTATATGAGACTGAACCTATGAAGGAACCAGAAGAATACAAATCATTTGTATACTTTTATAAAGGTATGTCTGCTAAAAAAGATGTTGCAAATCAAGTTACAAACCAATAGAAAGTTTCAGTGACTATTGAGTTACATACTATGAATGTCGAGCTGCATTCAGGAACTGAGTTACATTCAAGTGCCAAGTTACAAAATGAAGTTGAGACACATTCTGATTCTAAGATTAGTGTACATGAAAGAGATGTTGAACTACATGAAAGAGATGTACATAATGATTTAGAAGTTGAGAGACCAAATGAAGAAACTAGAATTGAACCAAGATTGTCTAAATATGTCAAGAGATATCATCCTGATGCACAAATCATTGGAGATAAAGATGCTAGACCAATGACAAGAAATAAGTTGAGAAATGATACATGTTTTCTAAGCATGAAAGAGCCAAAAATATTGAAATATGCCTTGGACGATGTGGACTGGAGTAAAGCCATAGAAGAAGAGATTGAACAAATTGAGAAAAACAAAATATGGACTCTAGTTCCTAGATTAGAAGACAAAAATGTGATTGGTACCAAGTGGATATATAGAAACAAGTTAGATAAAAATGGTGAAGTCACAAGAAACAAGGAAATATTACTTTGTAAAGGATATGGATAAGAAGAAGGGATTGATTATAGAGAAACATTTGCCCCTATTGCTAGATTGGAAGGAGTAAGAACTCTACTTGCTTATTCTGCATACAAAGGTTTCAAAGTTTATCGAATGAATGTTAAGTCTGCATTTCTGAATGGTATAATAGAGGAAGAAGTTTATATAGAATAGCCTAAAGGATTTTTTGATGTTAAAAATAAAAACAAGGTATGTAGATTACACAAAGCTTTATATGGTTTGAAGCAAGCACCAAGAGCATGGTATGAGAGACTTTGTAATTATCTTGTGAAGATTGCATTTGAAAGGACTGGTGATAACAGTATACTTGAAGATAGAGAAAGGAAAAGGTATTTTGTTATGTGAATTTTTTGTTGATGATATCATATTTGGAGTTCAAGATACTTTATCTAAGGCTTTTACAAATCAAATGAAGCAAGAATTTGAGATGTCTATGTTTGGAGAGGTCAAGTTCTTTGTGGGTTTGTAAGTACATTAGATGAAATATGGTATATACATCACTCAATCAAAGTATGTTAAGAAGATACTAAAAACTTTTGGATTGGAGGACTTTAAGCCAATAAGTACACCTATGGTGATAGGACATAAATTTTCAAAGAATGATGATTTAGTTGAGGTGAATCAAACATTATATAGGTCTATGATAGGGAAATTACAATATGTAGTACATAACAGACCTAATATAGCATTATATATAGGGATAGTTGCAAGATTCTCTATTAATCCCAAGGAGAATCATTTGATGGGTGTAAAGAGAATAATGAGATATCTGAAAGGAATAGAGGAATATGGTCTATACTACAAGAAAAATGAGAAATTTGAATTAAGAGCCTATATTGATGTTGATTGGGCTAGAAATATTAATGATAGAAAGAGCACCAATGGAGCAACATTTTTCTTAGGCAAGAGGCTGGTTACATGGACTAGCAAGAAATAAAAATGCATTTCTCAATCTATTGTTGAAGCTGAATATGTTGCTACTGCAGTAAATTGTACAAACATTGTATGGATCAAACAGCTTCTCAAAAGTATGAAGGAAGAGATCACTAAACCAGTGATACTTTATTGTGATAATACAAGTGTTATACATATATCAAAGAATCATGTGATGCACACAAAGACTAAGCACATTGGAATCAAGTATCATTTCTTGAGGGAATTAGTTCATGAAAAGAGGTGAAGATGGAATATGTTAACACAAAAGAGAAAATTTTTGATAACTTCACAAAATTATTACCCAAGGATGCTCATGAGTATTTGAGAGGTAAATAAGGGGTGGTACCCCTATCAAAGGCTATCTAAGAAATAAGAGGAGTGCCCTACATCAAAAAAGTTGATTGACATATGTTACATATTGATGCAATGGATCTTACTTTAGGAGTTGCCTAAGGTAATCAAAGAGTTGGAACTACAAATCAGTCACAAGCAAGATGATCAAGGGATAAAATAAAATTGTTCATATTTTCATATTAAGATGACAAGTCTTTGGCATTGTTGTCAAAGAGAGAGATAGTAAAGAAACTGATCAGAAGAGATATTGAAGAAAGAAAAGAATCCTATGAGGGATATAGACATTGTTAATAGCACATAAAGGAACTAAACAAAGAGGGAGAAATCCAAACACATAGTATGCGGGAGAAATTCTTACTGTTGACAGAGAAAGTGTATCTGTTGATTACATCTACCTAGTAAGAGGAAGATAATGTAGAGGGAGATATAAGAAGTAATTTAGAGGGAGTCATAAGGATGAGTTGATTGTTTTTTGATCTAAAAAGAATAGAATTTTGTAACCTATTCAGAAGATAAAATTTGTTGATAGAGGGAGAGATTTCAATACAAGGAATTATTTTCTTTTTGGTATTTTATTGGTCTTACTATCTAAACTGAGTCAATTTGGTTGATCAATTTGTTGATCTCAGATTGGTTTTGACAAGTGAGTTTCTATACACTTAAGTCATTTACTTAGTTCATACCAAAAAAATAGTACATGTCAAAAACAACAATTATAAGATAGAGCATGTTGAGTCTACAATGAGTGCTAAGTCACTCATGTACCAAGTCACTCAAGTGTTGAGTAGACAGTGTATGCTAACTAATACAGGAGCTGGGTAAGCAGTACATATTGAGTTATTCAAATGTTGAGTCATAGTATAGAAATCACTATATGTCGAGCATCAGAGGCTTCAGATGCTGAGTGAGACAGTTTTGTCATAGTTGTTTATAATGGCACAAACTACTATGCAAACCATTTTTTACTTAACTTAAAGATTGAATTGCGATATTTTGGAGATAAGGATGAATCTTAAGTTGGAATCCCTATGAATTGCATGCAACTAATTTGGTAAAGGGAAGATTTAAGTGGAAAAATGGATGAATCACAGTTTTTGATTCATACTTAACCCTAAGTCATGTAGGTCTTCTTAAGGAGGATAAACTATAAACTTCATATGTGTGTGGAAGGAGCGAAGAGAGAAGTTTGCATGTGCAAATAGATCATTCATGGTGGCTAAGGAATTGTGAATTGTAATAGCATTATAGAATCAATTAAAGGAGAACAGAGGAAAGGAAGAGTATACAGCAAAGCGACATCTGATCAAGAAGGATCAAGAATACATCAGTTTAGAGGTGATCTATCATCAAGAAACCAAGTGTTAACTACAAGATCAATGCTGAGTCATTCCAGTAGGTGAATCAATTAAATCTATTAACAAAGTAGTCCTAACAGGCTGTATTAAAATCATCTAACAAGGTGCTTACTTAATTGTGAGTTAAATTCCTTTAACAAGGCACACTTTTAAGAAGGTGAGACCTAACAATCTTTATAAGCCTTTAACAAGGCAAACCTTTCACAAGGTAGATCATGTTTCATTATCAAAAATTGTAACCTTCATTGGATACACTTTATTATTATAGTATTGAAGATTTGTGGGTGTCATCCTCGCCCCTTTTTACCTTCTCATTGGAGGGTTTCTGGGTAATCATATCTAGTGTCATACATGTGTGAATGTTTACTTGTTTACATGATTTAGATGTGCATGCTTTACATGGTATTTCAATTTACTTATTAAATGTATAAGATGGATGTGTGGTGAATATTTTAATGGTCAAAGTTTAAAGTACTGATTCACCCCCTCCCTAGAAGTTTACCTTTCCTATTGTAATTGCAACAATTGGTATCATAGCCTAGTTCTCTAAAAGAAAAGCTTTGCAGCTTTAAGGAAAGATCTTGGAAATAGAAGTCTACAAGTTGGGAAAGATTATTGAGAATCAAGGAATTGAAATACAACTCATTCTACATCAACTGAATGAAGCAAGAGAAGAACTAAAGAAATCTTTAAAGAGAAGGAAAGAATTTTCTATTGAAGATAATGATGCACAATATAGAGAGATGGACACTGCTAAATTATTTTTTGATGGAGACTCTAATGAATTTGATGCAGTGATTACAGATCTAATGGAAAAGAACAGAGCCCAAGCTGAGGGAATCAAAATTCTCAAGTTAGAGAAAGAATCACAAGCCATACTACGATATGAGGTGACTGAACAAAAAAAGAAAGCTATGGAAGACAATGCCATGATTGAAGAAGAAAAAAGAGTTTTGACCAATAGACTGGAAGAGAAATCATTAGAGCTAACCAAGATGTCCAACATGCAATTGGATTCTTTGAGCCAAATGATGAATGCCTACTATGAATAGAATGTCAAGGACATTGAGATAACAACACTAAGTTGTAGAATGAGCAACTGAATAATGACCTAAAAAAGGAAAAGGAATTTGTTGAAAGTTTCAACAAACCAAGTGAATCCATCAAATACTTTGAGAAATTGATGAGATCCCCTAGACCTAACAATGACACATCTGGACTAGGATACACAAGCAATGAAGAAGGAAAGTCATCCAAAATTGCTCAAGAAAGGAGCAACAAAGGTAAGAACTCCAAACCTACTTGTCATAATTGTGGTAAGAAAGGACATATTGTTAATGTGTATAGGAGCAAGACTATAAATCAAAATGTCAAGCATAAGAACATGGTTCACTACCATAAGTGTAACAAACAAGTTCATCAGGCACATAAATGCAAAACTAAGACCATGAAGACTCAAAGATTTGAAGGATATTATCATAACTGTCAAAAGTATGGACATAGATCTTTTGAGAGCAGATCCAAACCCATTTGGTCATCAGAGAGGCAAACAAAGGTAAGGAACAATGGCAACTCTTATAATTGGGATTATAATAAAAGGTATAGTTATCATTATTGTCAAGATTATGGACGTGTTCCTAAGAATTGTATTAGAACACACTTCAAAAGTGACTACAAAATGTGGTTGATTCAAACAACATGTTTTAGCTATTTGAAGACTGGTCACATCAATTGATATTGTCCAACAAAGTCAAAGGCACCAAGTTGTGAGTTCAATAAAGATAAAGGTAAAGGCAAGGAAGATATTGAAAATGTTAGAAATAAAATGAACAAGACATGGAAGAAAAAGGAGGATTACAGCACATCAAGTGGAGAAGGGATCACTTCACCCAATGGGTCAGGTGATCACACCTCATCAAACTAAGCAATCAAGAGGTATGTGGGACTGATATTCAAAAGTTATATCATACATCAATTCCAAAGGATTTAGTACTAAAAATATTGCATAAGCATGAACAAAGATGCAAGATGTTATTAGGAATTAAAGTAAAATCTTCAAGTTTTTCATGTTACTATCGAGCATGAAAGGTTTCCTATGAATGTTGAGCGAAATACTAGAGGATGTCAAGCTTACAGACTAGCTAGTTGATGTCAAGCTTGTAATGGTTTCCAAATGAATGAAATGCTAGTGGATGCCATGTGAGCCTAAAATTGGTTGATGTTGAGCTTACAGCTATGTAAGCACTCAGCATTAATTGCAGTACTTCAAAGGTGCATTTGATCAATTTTTAGCTCATTTTTCATCCTTTCAAAATTGAGAAAGAGAAAAAAGAGAAAGAGGTAATTTAGAAATCCATCCAAAGTGATTGCAAAAGATTTGAGCAGTGATTCAACGCCATTTCATCAAATCTTGCAAGGTATTTATCAAGTGCTAAGTTACATTGTTTTGAATTTCAAAAACCCTAGTTTTGCATAATGGCATCTAGTTCAAAGGGTGTACAGGGTAAGGAAGTTTTGAATGTTCAACTAGTTAGTAATAAGGTCAAACAACCAATTTTTAGACATTGCTTATAAACAAGACCCCTCTGGTGTGTTATCCATGATACTACCAAAAGTTTTAATGGTTCAAGATGTCAAAATGTGTTACAACTGTAAGATTGGAAGTATTGGAGATATAGAAATTAGGGAAGCATATGATAAACTTTGTGAGAATAGTGTGTTAAGAGAAGAGTTCAAAATTGTAGAGAAGAAAGGGTTAACTCATGCCCTAGATTTCTTGAATGTTTTCAAAGCTGAATGAATTAGGATTGTATTGAGTAGGATTCATGATAGTTCACTTTGGTTAGACAATGGGACAATTAAAATCACTAAAAGAATAATCCATAGGGTAATAAGGTATCTAACCCTAGATCAGCCTAAGACTTTGAGGAGCAAATCAAAATAGGTTATTGAAAAGAATACTAAAGCTATGTGGAATAAGAGAGGAATGACTATTGACACCATCACAGATCCTTTGATAGAATTTATATTAAGGGTAATTGCACATAAGTTTTACCAATCAAGTAGATCGAATAGTGTGCCTTGTATTATAGTGGATGTGGGTTATAAGATTGTGAAGAAGGATCGCATATGATCTTTTTGAGCTACAACTACAACAAATGATTGAAAACCTAGGAGAAATAAGAAAGACAAAGAGTGCTTATTGCAAATTTGGTTCTATTTTGATATGTATCTTCTTTTATGTTCAAAACACATTTCCTATATTTGGCACTATGGCATGGAAAACTAACAAGTCAATGGTAGTACAAATAGGTGATTTCATTGAACAATTGGGTAAAAATTTTGAGTCAGTAATGACTAGTTACTTTGAGGACTTTAAGTAGTCTATGAAGAAAATATTGAGGATTTCAGTATCACTAGTGGAAAAACATTATGATGATGTTTGTTTCCTAGTTGATGTTGATTATACATTTGTTCAAGAAAAAACTTCAAAGGTAAGATGGTTGAGACCATTAGGATATGAAATAAATGTAGATGAAGCCTCTGCAGCAATAACTACATTACTTATTGAAGATATTGATAAAGATGCCAAAGCATTTGGAAACTATGAGATAGCCAAATCTAAGATTATCATGGAATTGAAGACTGCCTCTGTTATAAAGAAGAAGGAGAAGTTGGTAAAGAAACTAAAAGCTAAATTTGGTGAAGTTGTTGAGTAGGAAGAAGATGAAGAGGAAGAGGATGAAGAGGAAGAAGACTCCCAGACCCAAGCACCACTTGCATTAACACAAGGAATAGGAGAAGATCAGTAAGAGGTAGAAACAAAAATTGTAGAAGGTGTCAAAGAAGAAGAAGCCAAGGAAGCACCTACTCCTATTAATCTAAAGAAGAGAAAGGCTAAGGCTCAACCAATGACAAGATCCAAGAAGGTTGCTAAACCAAGCCAGCCCAAACCTACAGCACCTACCACAAGAGCTAGTGCGCGTGTCACTGCACAAAAGGCAAAAGAGAAGATCAAACCAATAGAGCAAGAAGGAGGAGATCAGAAAAGACCAAGGAGGAAATACGTTGCACAAGCTAAATTTGATGAGGAAAGAACAAAATTAGATGAAAATAACCAATTCAAAGTGGTGAGTCACAACCCATCTTCAGATCTAGGTAACCTATGTGAAAATGTTAAGAATAGTGCAGATCTATCAGGATTTTCTCATATTGATTTTGATAATCTTGGTAAAGTTGAAAAGAATCAAGTGGAGGAGGCTATATATGCCATGATGGAAAATTTTAAGAAATCCCCACTAGAGATTGCTAACTCTATGCCTAAAATTTTATATGAGAGAGTGAAGCAAAAATGGCATTATTGTTTGAAACTAGAAAGATAAATCCGAGAGAGATCACTTGCTCAAGTGATGCCTGAACTCAGTAAGGCACAAATTGGTAAGGCCATGAAGAAATATGCAATTAGATTTGTACCCAAATATAAAGCCTTCAGAATATTGCAAAACAATACTAAAGATGTTGTGAAGAAATCTACATAGATATGGAAAGTCACATATGGGATAGCTCTAATAAAAAAAGGTAGGAGCTTATTGAGGTTAAGGATGATGAAGAATATGAAAACAATGAAGGCACGGTTGAGGGAGGTACTAAAATGAATATAGATAACCAAGCAATAGCTAAGAAAGAGTAACAAGAAGAACAAAGTGTACAAGATATGCAATTTCCTAATGTTAGCCCTCAACATATAACAAATGTAAATACTTAAATAGTAATAGTGAAGGATGTTTCTAATCTTACTGCTTAGAACATCAATCCCCTAATAGAGGAAGATCTAAAAAAGATACTAGATCAATCTACACTATAGGAAAAATTGTGTGGTAATCTTGTGTTAGTGAGTGTAGATGAAATTCAAAAATTAGTGACTAACACTAGAAGGGAAGAGGTGAAAACACAAGAACCACCTACCATCACCCCTCAAGTCACTAATGTAAAACCTTTAGATAAAATACCAAAATTCAGATCTACAAAGGTTGATATAGTTGGAAAGGACACAATAGAAACTCAAGTTACCACTGAAGCACAAAGTGAAATAGGCCAGATAGATTTATCTACACCTCCAGCACAAGTACAAGGTTCATCCCAAGGCATTATGGTAGAATAGGACAAGCCTGAAGAGATTGAGTTGACACCAAAGCTAAAGGAGCAAGCAGTAATTCAAGCCCTGGTAACCTTACTAGAATCTAGCATTCATTCCAGTCACACTCTTCAGAAGCCGAGCACAAATGAAACACCATTGTAGTTCTCAGTGCCAAGTCCAAGTTCATCAAAGGCAAAAGAGGTAATACAATATGGAGATGTGAGCCTTGATGAAGAATTGTTTTATCGAAGTATAATCATGCCATAATGACAATAGAGAAAATGAATATATTGCAAGAAGCCCTAGCTAGAAAGAAGCATCAGGAACTGCTCAAAAGGGAGCATAGGTAGAAGCAATCTTTGTTGGATATAAAAGACATATTCCTAGATGCATTCAATCTACCAACTCTAGATGAAACCAAGCCACTTATAGAACAATTGACAGATATAGTGGAAAAGTTAAGTGATGTGGACCTTGATACAATGCCAAATTATTAGAATGGCCTAAAAAGAAATTTCAAAGTAAAGTGAATGAGAAAATATCAGGTGACATAGCACTTGCACAAGTTACATTGGCCACAAAGGTAGAAAGTGTGAAGAAGGTACTTGAGAACACTTTCTCACTATACACTAAACTCTACAATCTGACACTCTTCACACAAGACACAAGAAGTCACATTTTGAGTTTGGAAAGTAAAATTAATGCATCAAGTGAAAAATTGCCTATCAATCTAGCTCAAAGTGAAAAATAGTTAAAAGGTTTATTGCAAGCACAGAGTCAGTTAGTAGCATTGTCTACAGATGAAGCCAACATAATGACCAAACTTATTATCATACAAACAACATTGACTCCTCACATGGAGATTTTTCATAAGGAGTTAGGCTCTACAAAAACTCTTATGAAGAAAGACCTCAATCTTTCTACATTAGATGGCCTAGTTCACCTTACTGTCGAGCTAGCTATCTAAATTAAGTCTTTGGATGTAGCATGTGAAAACTGGGATGCAGCTCTCAAAATTATTCTAGAGGTCCATAAATCTTTCTTGGACAAACACACTATCAGTGTATAGACCATTGACATCAGTGTCAAAAAGGGGGAGATAGAGAAAAAGTGAGAGAATAAGAAAAGGGAAAATGAGAGCAAAGCTGCAAGTCAAAGAGTATCAGTTGAGACACATTTACTCAGTAGGAGTACATCATTTTGAGGTATAGGTTGTTTAAAAAATTTTGAAATTTTGTACATAAGTCAAATAAGAGATATGTTATGCTCATAAGAATAAGGATATCAATGCATGACCAATTGTTTTTGACACTCATGTCAAAGGGGGAGATTGTTGATCTCAGATTGGTTTTGACAAGTGAGTGTCTATTGTTGAGATCTAATTGAAAATATCATTATTGAAGAGAGATTGTTGAAGAAGACTATGTGTTTCAATCATTTTTTTGTCGTTGATGTCAAACCTACTATTTTTTGGTAAGACAATTGCTTATAAGGTTCAAGTACTATCACTTAGTTGATTGATGAAGAGGATTTGATCAATAAGATGTAACAAAAGCACCTAGAGGAAAGGTTGAGTTATGATTATGTAATGAAGTACAAGGATCCATTAAGACAGTGATGACATGATGTATTGATAATCTACTTAAGGTTACAAATGTTGGCTCCACTAAGAAAGCTTAGAAGAACAAGTTACACAAAGTTTTTTTGCCAAGCTTGACCAAGTGGATAGTAGGTGTCGAAAAAAGACAATGCAAGCCAAGCAAAAAGTTAGTTGGAGCCGAGTAAAAGAAAAATTTTAGTCAATGCCGAGCAAGAAAATTGATGCCAAGAAAATTTTAGTTGATGTTGAGCATTGGTAAACTTTAGTTGATGCTGACTAAATTCACAGTGGATGTCAAGCAACACAGTATGTGCCGAGCATCAAAAGGTTGATAATGCAAAGCTACTGCATTATTTTAAAGATCGAAGATTTGTTGAATTTGAGATGACAAATTTTGTTTTCTTGAATTTTTTGAACTAGGTGAAAGATAAGGATGATAAGTTGGTGGCACAAGTTTTGAGGTAAAACATTCTTTAGGAAAATTCAAATGGATTCTAGGAGAAGTTTCTAGAAGAGATATAAGATATGGGGTAGATACATTGTATCCTACCTAATCCATCCAAACCCTAATTTGGATGATAGAAAATGAGCGACAAAATATCCTAATTTTCTATTTATAGGAATGTCTAGTCATGAATCAAAAGTTGTCATGTGCGAGAACCTAAGGAAAAGAAGGATTCAAGGGTTTTTCTTCATCAAGTGACCTAAGAGGATATTCTACAATGGCATGTTAAGCAAGAATGCTTAAGGAGATGAATGCTTAAAGGGTCAACAAGTTATCAGAGCTGCAAAGTATGAAGGCCAACCAGAAGTGAGGACTGAATAATAGATCTGTAATCTAAAAACAAAATTGTAAGTTGTATCAGATCAAAGCTCTACTATTACTCTCTAACAATTGTATTAGTCTAGGGTAAACCCTTCAGAGTAAGGTTGACCTAACAGTCATTTGTAAATTCTTTAACTGGGTGGCATTCCAAGTGAATGGCCTAAAGTCCTCTAACAAGGCTCACTTCTAACAGGGTGATTGAAATCCCTTAACCAAGTCACATTTAATAGTGTGTATTGTAACCTTTAACAGGGTTGGCATTTCACAGGGCATCACTTCAAAAGAGTGAAAAGGAGTAGCATGTTACTAATGGTTTTTCCCAAATTGGGTTTCCACGTAAATCATTGTGTCAAATGTGTTGATGAATCTATTATATTTCATGCTTTACATTTCTACAAGTTGATTTGATAGTAACCTACAAGTTTTAGTGATTACATAATCTTAAGGATGCATGCATGGATATTTCATGGGTTCACTAAGTTGTGAAAAGTTTTATTACATCTAGATCTTGGATAACTAATTCACACCCCCCCCCCCCCTCTCAATTATTCTAAAGTATTCCAACATTTATACAGTTAATTCATTTACTTAGTTCATGTCAAACAAATAGTACATGTTGAGCAGAACATGTATAAGATAGAGCATGTTGAGCCCATAGTGAGTGCCGAGTCACTCAAGTGCCAAGCAGACAATTTATGCTGAGTGATATAGGAGTCGAGTAATAAGTGCATGCTGAGTTATTCAAATGTCAAGTCATAGTATAGAAATTAGTATATGTCGATCATCACAGACTTCAAATGTTGAGTAAGACAATTTTTTCATAGTTGTTTGTAATGGCACAAACTACTATGTAAACTATTTTTTAGCCAACTTAAAGATTGAATTATGATATTTTGGAGATAGGGACGAATCTCAAGTTGGAATCCCTATGAATTGCATGCAACCAATCAGATAAAGGGAAGGTTTAAGTGGAAAAATGGATGAATCACAACTGTTTATTCATACCTAACCCTGAGTCACCTAGGTCTTCTTAAGGAGGAAAAACCATAAGTTTCATATGTGTGTGGAAGGAGAAAAGAGAGAAGTTTTCATACATAAATAGAGCATTCATGGTGGCTAAGGAATTGTGAATTGTATTAGCATTGTAGAATCAGTTAAAGGAGAACAGAGGAAAGGAAGAGTATATAGCAGAGAGACATCTGATCAAGAAGGATCAAGAATACATCAGTTTAGAGGTGATCTATCATCAAGCAAACAAGTGCTAACTGTAGGATCAATGTTGAGTCATTCTAGCAGGTGAATCAGTTAAATCTCTTAACAAAGTAGTCCTAATAGGCTATATTAAAATTTTTTAACAAGGTTCTTACTTAATTGTGAGTTAAAGTCCTTTAACAAGGAACACATCTAACAGGGTATTGAAATCTTTTAACAGGGTGAGACCTAATAGTCTTTGTAAGCCTTTAATAGGATAGACCTTTCAAAGGGTAGATCATGTTTCATGATCAAACATTGTAACCTTCATTAGATACACTTTATTACTATAGTAGTGAAGATTTTTGGGTGTCATCCCCACCCCAGTTTTATCTTCTCATTAGAGGGTTTCTAGGTAATCATATCTAGTGTCATACATGTGTGAATGTTTACTTGTTTACATGATTTAGATGTACATGCTTTACATGGTATTTTAATTTACTTATTGAATGTATGAGATGGATGTGTGGTGAATGTTTTAATGGTCAAAGTTTAAAGTAATGACTCACCACCCCCCCCCCCCCCCCCCACCCCAAAAGAATTTTACCTTTCCTATTGTAATTCTAACATAGTTTGGTTTGCTATCAATGCCAAAGAGGGAGATTGTTGAAAATAGATTGATACAAGTATGATAAATGTGTTTCAATCATTTTTTTGTCACTGATGTCAAACCTACTATCTGTTGGTAAGACAACTTCTTTTATAACTTAAGTACTATCACTTGTTTGACTGATGAAGAGGATTTGATCAAAATGATGTAACAATAGCACCTAGAGGAAAGGTTGAGTTATGATATAGAAAAGGAGTACAAGAATTAGCTAAGAAAGCGATATCATAGTGCATTGGTAATCTACTTATGGTTGCAAAGGTTGGTTACACTAAGCAGGTTCAGAAGAACAAGTTAATTGAAGTAAGTCTACCAAGCTTGACTGAGTGGATAGTAGGTGTCGAGCAAAGTTACTGCAAGCCGAGCAAAAAATCAATTAGAGCCAAGTAAAAGTCAATTTTAGTGTAAGCCGAGTGAAACAGTTGATGCCAAGTAAATTTTATTTGATGTCGAGCACCAATAAACTTTAGTTCGTGCCGAATAATTTTTCAATGGATGTCAAGCAACCTAGTATGTGCTAAGCATCAAAAGCTAGTTAATGTCAAATGTCAGCATTATTTGAAAGATCGTGAATTCGATGGATCTAAGTTATCAAAGTTGATTTCTTAGATTATGTGAACCATGTGGAAGATAAGATTGATGAGTTGGTGGCACAAAATTCAAGGTAAACCATTTTTAGGTGAATTCAAGAGGATTGAAGGAGAAGTTTCTAGAAGGGAATGAAATGAAATAAGGTGTAGATTCATTAATTTGTCCTAACCCTGAATTGGATGATAGAGAATGAATAGCAAAATATCTTAATTATCTATTTATAGAGATGGTTGGTCATAAGTAAAGGTGGTCATCTATGAGAACCTAAAGAAGACAAGGAGTCTAGGGTATTGCTTCATTCAGTCACCTAAGAGAAGAGTCTGCATTGGCAAGCAAAGAAAGAAGGCTTAAGGGTATCGATGCTTGAAGGGTGAACAAGCTATCAGAGCTTAAGTCTGTGAAAGCCAAGTAGAATGGAGGAAAAACAAATATTTGTAATCTGCAAATGGATTTGTAAGTTGTTATCAAATCGAGCCTTACTATTACTCTCTAATAATTGTATCAATCTAGGGTAAATCCTTTGGATTAAGGTTGACCTTGTTGGTGTTTTTACACTACCAAGCAACAAAATACTTGATACCAAGATGATGAATAAAAACTTAGTCTAAGGGTTAGCTATTTTCTATGTTCAACTAAGGGATTCTCAAATCTAGACCCAACTTCAACAAAATCACCAGGATTTTCTACTCTTTAGGCTTTGCAAAACCAAGGCGGGTGCAGCTAAGGGATAAAATGAATTAAACTTGATATTATTTTCACACTTCATTCATCTATTGATATTCTATTACAATACTCTTTCCCTATAGCAGATGTTTGGTCATATTTCTTCTCAGATTTACATGTAATTATGGGTAGCAACAGTTAACTAAAACACATATATTAAATACAAACAAGTATTGACCAGCTATGATACTCTTAATACATTTAAAGTAAAATTGATTTTGATTTTAAGATTTTACTTGATGCTTATACATGATCTCTTCATATGCAGACTAATATAATTGATAAGTGCCTCATCCATTGGAATTTAGAGTCTATCTAACCTCTTGACCTAATTGATTGCATTACAATCAATACCATCAGCAATTCTTCCTAAAACTCATTCTTATGCATATCAATATTATCAGCAATTCTCCCTAAAACTCATTCTTATTCATATCCTTTTTACTGGCTAGAAACTCTATCATATCACTGAAGCATTTACTCAATTCATTAAATCAAAAGCAATAGTGAATTTACATACAACCTATCCTAGTTGCATTAAATTGAACAAGTTTTGCCCATACAATCTCAAAATAACTAGTCAATAACAATGGAGAAAAGATTCAAAGAAAATAGATATGGTGATAGTTTGTCTTTGTATTAATTCTCTTTGAGAATTGTATAACATTAGAATAATACTCAAAATGACTCAAGACAAGGCAACATGATCTTAGAATGTTAGTGTATTTTCATACTTACAACGAAAATACATCATAAGATTTACATCAAGGAAACTAGATTGAAATAAAGCTAGCGAAAACTAAAATTGCACAAATGTTCAAACCCTTTCTCTAGCCTTAGAATCTCATTTATATAGCATGAGATGCAACATTCAGGCCTATAGAGTACTAACATTTGTCCTTAAGATAGAAATATATTTACAAAAGTTATTGTCACAAAAGACAAAAATTAGTGCAACAGAATGATTTGTATTATGAAAATTCCTTTTTTAGGGACCACTTCTGATGCACTTCTTTGTTGAGGAGTTTGTGATTGGCTTTGTCACAATTATCATTCCTCGAAACATGTGGGCATTGGATTTCCTTCAGATGGACCCTATTCTAATATTTGAAAACTGAGTTGAACTCAGGGTTCTCCATCCATGTCATCTTGTATTGAAAAACTTACAGTCACGCTTGATTCTATTGCTACCAAGTCATCAATTTGGGCCTTTATGCTTGTTATTGTAGTTGGTTGTTTACCTTCATCTTCTTCTTCTTTAACTGAGGCATCAATTGTTTGCAACTCATCTTGTTCGATTTCATCTTCATCAATTTCACCAAGTTCTAACTACTTTGCATGTAGAAAATATTCCATCAACTTGTCAAAAAGTGTGTCATCTGACCAATTAAAACTCAGAATCTCATGTTGTTTCTTCAGCACATATTCTCTTAGTTTATCTATTTCAATAAACTCTTATCTTAGATAATCATAAAATATTTGAACTTTAACAACTTCTTTAGTTGTATTTGCCCACCATGCATGTCCCTTTTCATTTATGACCCTATTCATCCTAAGGTATAATAAATAATCCAATTCCTTGGCCCATTCCTGTGTTAGTGAAAATTAATATTATTTACACTTTATTTAAGTTTACTTAGATAAATGCATTATTTATTAGTTTGTTATCTAGGAGTAAGCATACTCTTACGTGTTGACTTGTTGAAAACATAGGAGTTTGCACCTACCTTTTCATACTTATCCTCTCGTCTGCATGGAGGATAATCCACTTTTTGTGGACATATGTTAGTTGTCTTGCTTATCTCCTAGCTCTTTCTTGCTCATTCTAGAAGCATCCTAGAGGCCTTTATAAATAGGCTCTCCTATTATATTTTTGTATAGCAATTTCATTTTTCATTGTTGAAATATATTTTCTCTCACACTGTTGAGATTCTCCAAGCCCTAGCTTTCTTTCTTTGGTTTCTCTTCAGTAGGTTATTTACATGCAGGTAGTCTTGGTGATCTGTGAAGTTGGCTTTCACAACTTCTACATCCTCGTTATCTTTTAATTTATCCTTTTTATTCATGGCATGGGAGAAGACTTCAAAGTTTCTACTCCTATATTCTGAAAGATAATTTATGATTCTCATCTGTAATGTCATTCTTTTATTATCAAACTCGAAGAGATCATTAGCAAAGTCAAAAGTCTTTTCTATTTTCTCACAAGACAAACTGATAACTGAAAAACATAAATGCGTGACATCTTTGTCCTTGTTGTTCCATTTATTGAAAATTGGCTTCAGAGCATCCTCATTTCCTTTCAACTCATTCCATACATTTATTACTTTTTCTAATTGTTCATTGAATTTAGGCCAACCAATTTTATCTACCAGATACATGATTGCTTTTGTCAATTTTTCTTCATATTGGATATCTAGTTCCACACGCAATGCCTAGAGTTTTCTCTTTTCTTCTTCAAAATCCTCTGTAGTATAATATTGAGGTCTTTGTGGGGTGTCTGGCATTTCTATAAGAGGATTTGATTTAAAAGGCTCAACTAGAGATGAGGATAGGTAATTCTAGGTCTACTAGACCATCTTGTCATCTTATTCTCAAACTTCATTCTTTTCTACACTTCTTTATTGTAAGCTTCCAGAACCTACTCCTATTTTTCTTGTAGTTCTAACTTTTGTAGTTTCTCCTTTCTGGTTGTGGCTAGGGTGAGGTTGGTTGTTCCAAAATTTAGCTCTATGGCCTCCTCATTTGGAGTACCCTCTACCCTTTTTACAATCAAGTTTCCTATCATGTCAGTATCATCAGGTTGAGATGAACTGATACTGGATCCTCTTCTGATTGACCAAATCACTAAGGCAGCATGATCTTCACTGAACTTAGCACCTCTCAGCTCCTTTTTCACCCTTTCATATGCACTTAATTACTTAGTAACAATGTTAAATACCATGGCATTTACAATGTCCCAGCTTGGTAAGAGCAACAAAACCCTAGATGATTTTATCATTCTTCTTCCTTTTTCAGGGGTTTTCATGTCCCCTTTTCAAATAATTAAAAAATAATAATCTTTGCTAAGGCAGGCCAGGCCCAAGAAAGTGAAGTTTTGGAAAAAGGGGGTTAATCTTTGGAAACCGTTGGACTAATAAATGAAAATTATTATTAAAATATGTTTCATTAACCTCTCTTGGACGTGAGTTACATTTATGCCCTCTTTTAAGGGGGTTTGGAGGCATTTTGGGCACATTCCAGAACTTGATTTTCGCTCATTCTTTGTTATTCTTCAGAGGCTGCCAAACCTGTGGAGAAGGAGACCCAAGAACGGGAGTTTGCAGGTTTCCAGGGAGACCCAAGAACGGGAGTTTGCAGGTTTCTAGGAAGGCTAAGGACGGGAGTTTGAAGCCATTCCATGTGCATGCTCATACAGAGTTTGCCTTTGTGCTAAACAGTGTAGATTTGTGAGTTTTTGGGTGTGTGTTTTGCATGAGTTTGGTGTTTTCAGTTGAGCATTTCATATCAGATTTGGTTGCTGCTGTATTTCAGACTTTAAGCTGTCAAAATAGAGCTGAATATATGTATTGGGACGTGATTAAACTTCTAAGATAGTTTATTAGTGTTTTTGTGGTGTTTTCGGGCATTTTTGTGTTAATTTCGGGAGCTCGATGAGCATAGTTTTTGTCCTACATTTGTGAGCTGTTGTGTAAAGGCTATATAGATCTAGAAATTTCATTTTGTAGGCTGTTATGCTGCTGAAATTTCTGTAAAAATGTTCATTTTCAGATTTATTAATAATAGGTGAAGCTGTGAAGCTTTTGGCACCATTTCTGGCCTACCCGATTTGGGGTTTCTTGAGAAATTTGGAGGATCTTGGTGATATTAGTTGTTTGATCTTAAAGATCTGATTAAAGGTTGGAAATATCATACAAAATCAGTAAAGGGACATTTCAGGGGTCATACTTCTGAATTCTTGCATCATCTCATCCTTTATTTGATCTTGTATGGATGCCTCTTCCATTTTAGGATGCTCTTCCTTTCTCCTATTGTGCCTTTCTTCAAATTTTTCAATGTTTGTTCTCTCTTCAAATTGATAAAAAAACTCTTGATTTAACAAAACTGTCATCAAAAAGAAATTCATGACTAGCTTGTTCTATCACAAGGTCCAATTCCCTTCCTCTATAATTAGCAATAGTTATCTCAAGGCTAGGCATGGGAGGCCCTTGAGGATTTCCTTCTTCTAATTCTATAATAATAATAAAAACTCCCCCTTGGGATACTAATTGCTCCATTTTCTCCTTAGTGAGTTGTTCATCTCCTACATGGAATGGGGAATTGAGTGGGTGAGTATTCTTCTATTTGGGATACCTATTTTTCTTCTATCTTTTTCCTCTTGGGATTTGTCTCTTTAGGCCTCTCTTCCAAAATAGTACTAGTTGATCCAATTATTCATTTACCCTTGTTAGTTGTAGGCTCTTTATTCTTAATGATATTGTAATTGTTAGAAATAGTAGTCCACCAAGATAACTAAGAGGAGGGGATGAATCAGTTATCTAACAATTAAAACATTTATCTTCTTAAAACAAACTTAGCCATTCAACCAATGTAAACAGCAATCATAATAAGATGCACATAGACAATTACACTAGATATGTTAACTAGGGAAACCCTTGATTAGAGGGAAAACTTCGGTGCGAATGATGTCTACAAGATGATGTACTAATATAAATATTCCTTGCTAGAGGATGGACCCTGTTAGGATTCTATTACAACATTTACTACATAGAGTCCATGTTAGGAGATTTTCAATCCCTGTTAGAAGATTCTAACCTTGTTAGGAATCATGCCAACCCTGTTAGGAGTTGTAGTACAATGTATGCAAGAAGAGCCCACTACCCAAACATGCAAATTTCAACTACAAGAACATCTCACTACTCAAGCATGTGATTTACTATTATGTTCTTCTTTCCTTTGTTCTATCAAATGAACCAACCACTGTTAGATCTTGTAGACTAGGTCTCAAACCTTGGATCCAAATATCAAACCTCGGATCACTCAACAAAACCTTGACAATAAAGTTTCCTTCACTTCCACTCTACTCTGCTCAACTTCGCATCAATACAATTTTGTACCATCTCATGCATACACATCGATGTTAGATAAAGGAAAATTTCCTTCCTTTATACCAAGTCCATAAAATAATTCCTAGAGTCAGCTGTTAGACCTTCTCAATTAATCATTATAGGACCACATCAAGAACACATTACACTTCGCGATAACATTAATCTTTCGCCTTGCAACTTGAATAACTTTCTGTACATGCAATATTATGATGCACAAGCTTAGCCACATCATCACCAACATGTCTTCTACACATTCTCAACCTCGATTCTTAGAATAAAAATTCTGCTAAGAGATATAAAAAGTTTACCAGAACATGCCTCAATAAACTCTATCTCAAAAAAAAATCACCAAAACTTACATAACTTCTTCCAAACTTATCATTTCATCTTCCAATGTTAAATACATATACTAGATACTCAAAAGTATCTCCCATAACCTCAGATAGTTAGAATACTGAACTAGTTGTGCATACCAACTTGACTTTCTATTGTTCTTCTGTCAGATACCACAAAAAATTGCTATTGACATCAATGATAAACTCAATCATGAATGTAACATATCATCATAGTAACATATCTACAATACTCCCCCATAGGAATATCATCAGCATTCATGCTTCCAATAGTCTTGCAACAATTATAGCCTGACCTCCTTTGAATAACCAATTGCCCTAATCCTACTACAGGGGTAAAAGATAACCTTTTCATTACTTCTCTAGCCTTGTCAGGATAAGAATTGATAAAGAATGTCTTCTTTTCATTCATTTCCTCCATAATCTTTGGAAATGTGATCATTAAATTATTCAACTTATCTGCCTCTATCTTTGCATCTTTAAAAGGCTTATAATCTTTGTCAAAACAATTAATAAACTCTAAAACCCTAGAATAAACTCTCCATTTCTCCTTTTTGATCTCTTGTTCTTGGAGAGAGAATTCATTTCTTATTACATCTTCAAGAAAGTAGGGTTGATGTTTTTTTAGCACTAGCCTTAGCCCTCTGTCTAAAAATTTAAAAAAATCCTTCACTATCATTGAAACGATCATGAGAGATAGCCATTTTGTATTGGTCTAAGAATTTATACAAAAACAACCACCCACCTTTTGTGATTATGAACTAATGAGCAATTGTACAAGATGGGAAAATAGAGCCCCTAGACCAACTAATCAATTGTGCTTTCTCCAAACCACCTATTTTCCATAACATCTCAACTATTCCCACCTTAAGAGGTTGGTAGGGAAGTGCATGTGGAGTTCCTTGGAATCCATTTACTCTAAATACTGTTGACATGGGGTATGGTATGATATCTACCCAATTATGGAAAATCTTCAAACCAACAAGGTTTTCCATAGACCTGATGAAATTTAGCAATGCATTAGGTATCATAAGATTATCCTTTAATAATAGGCTCCTCAACCTAGATGCGAAGTATCTATGAAATCTCACAAAACTAGCCTCATCTGCATTCCAAGTCATATATGCACTCCAAAATTGGATTGGCAGAGATTCTCCCTCAAATTCTCTATTCAACACCATTTCCTTTTCAAAGAAAGTAACTCCCTTGTACAAAAACATATGCATCAATAAAGAATAATAGCCAAAGGTTTTCTCAATTTTTCCCCTTGCAATCCCAATTAGACCTGTGTTAATTTCTTCTGCTAGATAGGATGCAAAATCAAAAATAATATTCACACTAAAAGAAGAGATCTATATCACCATATATATGAACTTTATTGGCATAAATTCTTGTTCATCTTTGCCAAAAACCTTGCACAAAGTCATGTAGATGTCTATGGCCCTAGAATTGAAAAGATGCTTCTTGAAAGGCTCTTTAGTTGATGTTATAACAAAAGTCAAATTACTAATTGTGGCTAAGTGTCCTCTCATTGCCCCTTGCCTAACTTGATCTTTACGAGACAAGTATTCTTACTCCAATCCCTAAAAATCAATGACCTCATGATAGTATGTGGTTGGGTCCATTCTGAAAACCTCTTGAATTTCTACTACAGTAATTTTCATTAAACATTCCCCATCTATTATCCTCACCATCCTAGCTATTGGGTCATAGTTTCAGGCTACAACTGTTAGTAGGTTTGAATCCATAAAAACCCCAAGAACTACTAACTTACATAAGTCAAAATTCTAGATATTCCTGTGGGGAGAAAACAATTTCCTCTCTGAGAACCATTTCTTAAACAATTGGAGCCCTATTTTAGAAGTTATGGCATCCCTAGTCCAGTTTTTCTTATCAAACAAGCCATCTACAATTTGGAGTCTAGAGTTTACAATAAATATTTTCTTTATTTGGGTTGATTCATTTGTAGATTTACTCAATTGTTCCAGAAAATCATCATGGATATTTCTACTAGCATATTCTACCTTCCCAAAGAAACCCTTTTTCGGAGACATATTGGATAATACTGAAGAGAAATCTAATTCTTTGAATTATATGTGGACTGAGATACTTACTTGGTTTTCTTGTTTCTTCTCTGCATGCTGCAATGAATCGTTGATATAGAAAAAAAATCACAATTCAACTAGGCGAGAAAAATGGCTCTTCAACAAATTCTAGCTCCAGAAAATTGAAAATACATTTGCATGAAGAAATTCTTTGACTTTCTGCACTGTATTCCTTGTTTTATTTTGCACGAGGAGCTTTAATTCTCATAAATAGATTGTAGAGAAATAGAGTGGCAGTACCCTTCAAATTTGAAAACAAGTCATCAATGTTTTGAAAAATCCAACGATTAAGGAATAAAACATTTTATGACTCAAATTCAACCTTCCTAGTTGGCAGTCAATCCAATTGAATCCTTCCACGTGAGCCTTTTCTTTCTTGGGTGGCAACTTGCATAGGACCTATTTACACCTCTGAACACATGTCATGTTCTCGCTATGTCACCAAGGATAAAAGTCGAGGAACTTCCTTTGGTGACAAAGCGATGGCCATTGATTAACCTTGCATCGGAGGGTAGAGCACATGATAATTGCATTATACATAATGTGGGCCTGCGGCAATTCCTTCAGGTCGTTATATCACCAAGGGTAAAGATCTTGCAACTTCCTTTGACGAAAAAGTGACCACCGTCGATCGTAAGAAGATCTGACAGTGTGGACCAATGTCTTATTTCCTTCAAAACGAATCCCTAGTGGCATCGAAAAGTCTAACATCCTGACAACCTGTTGATGACATGGAAACCTATGGCACTTTTCACAAGGGTTGGGCCTGCCACATATCCACGTGGTGGGTTGTCGCTATGTTGCCAAGGATAGAACCTACACAATTTCCTTTGGCAACAATGCGACCACCATTGATCATGAGAAAATTTGACAGTGCGGCCTTTATTATTAAAATCTTCCTCCTTTTGCTAGGTCCCGCGGATAAGTATCGCCTTGTCGCTATGTTGTCAGGAGCAAATATCTTATAATTCCTTTCACTACAAAGCGACAACCGTTTATCTTAAGGAAGATAAAGGGTCATCATTACTTGATCAATTTTTCAAACCAAAACATAAACCCGCATTATATTAAAATGAAAGCTTAGGTTAAGGCCTTTCACAGGAACTTAAGGAAATATTAGACTATGCAAGCGAATTTTAAAAGGGACCCGGGAAGAAATAAAATGGGCATTTAAAAGATTTTTCCCGCACATCCTTTTTCAAAAGGGCATGCTGCGTAAACATAATCCAAAGGCTTTCTAGGGCAATATTTAGTGAAGCAAAAATTAGGGTTATTCTAGGGTTAGCAAAATTAAAAACACAAAACCCTAATTTTCATAAAGGAACTTGGAACATTCACTTAGAGATGCATAAGGATAATTTTCAATAAAAAATAGACCAACTGACCTAACAATCATTTGTAAATCCTTTAACTAGATCACATTTCAAGTGAATGGTCTAAAGTCCTCTAACAAGGCTCACTCCTAACAGGGTGATTGAAATCTTTTAACAGGGTCACATTTAATAGTGTGTATTGTAACCTTTAACAGGGTTGGTGTCATATCCCCATTTTAAGATAGAATTTTAATAATAATTAGATAATAAAATGTTATTAAATAAATAATGATTGTAAAGTTATGTTTATAAAATTAGGAAATTATTATTATTTAATCTATATTATTAATGAAATAATATTTAGTATGATATTTTAAATAAAAAAATTTTTTAAAAATTAAGTAAATAAAGAAATAAAATTAAATACAAGAGACAATATTGTAGAAAGTATGTTAACTTTCTAAATAGAATTTCATAATAAATAATAACAAACACAAATAAGTAAGTAAATAAATAATATAAATTAAATAAATCTAATGAAAAGTCAAGAGAGATTTAACAAACAAACATGACTCCTTAAAATTAAGATATAAAAGGGAGGAGAGTTTATTTTAGAAAGGAGAAAAAATGGAAGAGGAAAGTAATATGAAGAAAATAAGGAAGTGACTTTTTGAAAAGGTATCAATGATATTGAAAGGATGTGAACCTTTGAAAGGGTCATAATTATGAAGAGTTGTGACTCTTGAAAAAAAAAAAATAGATTATAAAGTATTGGGACTTTTTCAAAGGATTTTATTTTTATTAAATGTTGTGACTTTTCGAAAGGATTATAACTATGAAATATTGTGACTTTTCAAAGGATTTGTATTATGAAAGGTTGTGACTCTTGGAAAAGAAGAAATGAAAAAAAAAAAAAAAAATCATTTCCTTATAATTAGAAAATGAAGAATTTTGGAAAGTAAATATAGAATTGAGATAATCTAGAAGGAATAATTCATTGAAGAGTCGACTAAGGATAGAGCCACATGGACCAAGAAAAGAAGACAATAAGAAAGGTATGTTTATGGATTATATTTATTTAATTATGTTTATGACTTTATTTATATTAATGAGTCTATTGAAGAGAAATGTAGTACATGTGTTAAGATAGTCTTGTAGGTCTTTGAAGGATAATGGCTAACTAATCGAGGATCATTTTGAGGAACCCAGAGGGTCTTCCAGAGGAGTATGAAGCCCGACTTGAAAGGTAGTTTCAAGGAAGAAGGCCAAATAATTGAAGGTTGTTCCTCATGAATACAGGGGATCCTCCCAGATGGTTAGGAAGCCAGATTAAGGGATCCTCAAAGATGTGTAGAAATAGTAAAATTCCTACATTCAATCATTAGAATTGAATTTAACTGATTATGTTGCTAATAATTTCTATAGGTAAACATGTCCTAAGGAGTGGGGACATTACAGTTGGCCTTTCACAGGGCATCACTTCAAAAGAGTGAGAAAGAATAGCATGTTACTGGTGGTTTTTCCCAAATTGGGTTTCCACGTAAATCATTGTGTCAAGTGTGTTATTGAATTTGTTATGTTTCATGTTTACATTTCTACAAATTGATTTGACAATTACCTATAAGTTTTAAGGGATTGCATAATCTTATGGATGCATGCATGATGATAAATGTTTTATGGGTTCACTAAGTTGTGAAAAGTTCTAATAGTACATCTGGACCTTGGATAATTGATTCACCCCCCCCCCACCGTCTCATTAATTCTAAAGTATTCCCAAAATAGTTAGCAAATTTTAAATTTACCTTGCAAAACCACTAAAAACCCAAAAATGGAAAACTTCAAGAAACAAAAATGCCAACTAAGAACCAAAATAGCTAGCTAAACCAGGCTAGGCAATACTTCTAGTTGCACAAGTATCGTAGGACACTTCCCAGTATAACCAAGCGATAGAATATCCTAGTGTGATACTGTGTCACTACATGTGATACTTCACAGAATAGACGTGCGATAGAAAGTACATAAGTTGTGCAATAAAATAACTAGTAAAGCATCGCATCACAATAGGATAAAGTATTGCATGATACTGGTAAAGTATTGCACAATAATTATGTCTCCAAAAAAAAAATAGTTGAAACAAGCAACAAAAATGACAAAAATGCAAGAACATGAGCTAGACAAGGTTGTCTAGCCCCACGGTGGACGCCAAAAATGTATACTCAAATATGGTACACTTCTCTAAGACACTCTATCCAAGGGATCCCATGGATTAGGAACCTTGAATGTTGTCATTGATTGCAAGATTTTGTGGCTTTGCATGTGGGTTCTTGGATCATGTGAGAACCTATATCTAAGGTCGTTGGTGTTCTTATGCTTAATTATGTACTTGGTCATTTAATCTCATGGGGTCAATCCTATATTGTGTAACACATTTCTTGTTTTAGGAAATTATGACCTTTAAGTCTACCTATTTTTCCTAATGGCTTTATATGTAAGGTAAGATGTATCTTGAGAGGCATCAAGAGTAGAGATGTGATAACAAAGGTTAGAAAGCGAGTGGGTCTATAATTTGGATTAGTTATTTTCAGTTGTATCATAATGTACTTTTATTGTGTGACACTTTGTTGGGGGTTTCTCATCTCCTTTAGGGATACACCAGGCTTGTACTGCATCATCCAATGACATGGATGAACATATGGAGGTGATGATCTAGCATCACATTAATCAAGAGCAACATATGGGAAAGATTTTAGAGGAAGCAAGTGGTCGGTCAAAACATGTTTGACCTATGGCACAAAATTATATGAATTAGTTGGTATGATCATGCAAAAGAATTGTGGAGCATAAGATATTGTCTTATGTCATTTGGATCTGAGTAGGATATTTAAATTTCAATTAGTAACACATTTAGGGTTTGATTAAGGTGGTGAAATTGGAAAACCAGTGTATATAAGTGAAGGATAAACAGCTTTTGCTATTGATTGTAGTCGAGCAAGTGTGTTGAATTGAATAAATTCAAGGTGTGATCTAGCCAGGAAGAAGTTAAGAGTGTTGAGAAGTGATTTTGAGCTTTAGTGGATCTAATCAGGCAGAAGTAGTGTTGTTACACATATCATTTTTTCTATTGTTCCCTAATAGTTATAGGAGTCCAAATTCTTTAACCAAATGGATCATAATGGGTCATTTGGTGTAAATCCTTTAACAGGGTAACACTTTATCTAGTGCTTAAAGTCCTTTAACAAGGTTGTCCCTAATAGCATGACACTTTAGCTAGTGCTTAAAGTCCTTTAACAAGACTACTGACACTTTAGCTAGTGCTTAAAGTCCTTTAACAAGGCTACCCCTAACTCCTAACAAGGTTAAGCTCCTAACAAAGCATACTTTAGAAGAGTACAACTTTGTGGGTGCTAATCCCTACCACAGTTTTGATACAAGTTAGGTATTCGTGATACCAAAATATGTCTCAACTTTGTCGATCCTTTCATTTTATGAATGCTTGTATGTGATAATATTAGGTTGTTTATTAGTTAAAAGGTTTAAAAGGTGATTATTTGGCTAATTACTACCCTTCCGCCCTCGTAATTTGATCCCTTGTGACTTAACAATTTTACCAAAAAAAGAGGATTTTTCTAATATGATTAATAATGAATCATAAAGATATTTCTTGGAATGTTAGTCGGATCTCCCTCTCGTTTTTAACATAAGGTTAAGGAGGTTATTTAAAATGAGAACTTGATTTTGTATTTTTTTTAAGAAGTCAAACTTAATGATTCTCAAGTTGGTTCTTATCTACCAACATACAAAAATATGTTACTTTTCATATTTTGCATGGATAAGAAAAGAGAGGGGTTTTTAATTATTTATCCACTTGGGAAATAAAGTTTTTCATTGATGAAGGAGAGAACCCTTCACATAGTTGTGTCGTGTTTGTGTCCTATAATTTTTAAATGGACATAGATTTTTGTTTTGTTCTATAAATTCTCCTAACATGTTTACATTAAACATAATTGAATAGCATAAGATTATATCAATGAATTGTTCATAAGATGCTAACTAGATTCAGTTCAAAAACTAGACATGTAAATGACAGCCATGCAAGGTCATATACTAGATTAAAAAAATAAGTCAAAATAAGTATGGATACTAATTATCCATGATGATTGTTTCTTATCCACAAAAGATGTTAGAATACTAGAATCTCCCACAATTTGGTGGTCAATAAGTTGTGCCAAGATCTAAAACTTTTAGAGATTAAACCTTAGATCTTAATGTTAAGAATGACAACCCATAACCATAACACCACATGAACACAAAATTGATATTTTTTTCGTGGAAACCATGTTAGCTAAAAAATCATGATCAAGTTAGTACCCACAATAAACTATTATCTACTAGAAGTATAACTTATTAGAAATCATTGAATATTACTATTTAAAATATTATAATTGAATATAACTTATTATAATTTAGTTCTAGACCAGTTATTATCATATGCCCATTTGTACTAGAGATGTCTGCTATGTGACATTGTTTGTAGCGTTGTTTGAGGATCTGTAACCATGGTAACATGGCAATTAATTAGAAAAATGCATGCATCGTTTCTTATAAAGTCTCAAGTTGACTAAAATATGTTCTTTAGCGTGTTAAATATGTTGCATGATTATATTCCTCATATTGCTATTAGGATTCAAATTAATATTTATTCTTTTAAGTTTTTTTAAATATTGAACACATCTGTCAAAAAAAGAACTGTGAAGAGTACAAACTAAAAATTACAAAGCCAAGCACAAAATTATTAGAAACCGTCATTTTTCATCAATTATAATCAAGATTCAAAAACAATCACATGGGAGAAATCAGGACAGGAATAAATTAATAATAATAATAATTCATTCAATGTTTTTCGACTATACAGTTCTGAGAATGGACATGACCCTCCAACTTCCAGCTTAAAATACAGATACAACAAACAGCAATCTCATAATAGTCAAGAAAATTAGGGAGATGAATCAACAAATAAATTGATTCAGAAAACACAATACAACATTCCGTTTGCAACCTTCTCCTACAAATAGTATTCAGAATGGGCAAGCAAATGTCATTTTTAATCTTCAAAACCCCAAGAGGAAAAATACCATTGAGGATTTTCAAATTGCTTTTCTTGCTGATTTCACTGGCTTTTTTCTTGTTGATTTCTGAGGTGTCTTTTGAAATGCCTCATAGTCACTGTCTTCCTTGAAAGCTACTAAAGCCGATCTTGAAGGCCTTTTGGACGTTTGCAAAAGAGACGAATTCTCTTCTGAACTAACATATTTTCCCTCGCAAGTCACATCCTTTGCCACCTTGCAATCACCGTTTTCATTTTGGATTTCATCGTCTGAAGGATTCACAGCTTGCGTCAACCGCTTTTTTCCAGTTGTTCCTCCAATCTCATCCCCCTCAGCTACATAATCAGTATCAGTAGAACCCTGATCTTCATCTGATGACGTCTTCGAAATGAATTTTAATTCATCTTCATCTATTTCTTCGTCGTTATCGACATCTATTGTTGTCTGGCACCTCATCCTTCCAAGTGCAGCTGTTTTGCTAGACCTCTGTAAACGTGTTGTGCAAGGAGTAACTGGCTCTAATTTCACGGGAGAAATGCTTTCCGGTGTTTCTACACGCCTTGCCCGCCCTGCCCAATAAGTAGCCAACATATCAGCTTCTGACAATATGATTACCAAAAGTAGAAGTCCTGAAGAAGCCAAAGAAGTAAAATGCTAGGAAGGACGTAAAAGGAAGATTTAACGATGCTCACTTCTGTTTGTTGTCTTTTTTGGTGCAGGTGTGGAAACCGATTCTTCAACGATGGTTTCAATGTCAGTGCCATTGTCGAGTCCAAGATTACCTGCAGATGATATTGTTAAATTATATTTTTCAATCACCGGGCATATTCAACGTTCCAGACTACAAGATTGTTTTAAGACCTACCAAGGAAATTTTTTATTTGCTCATCCGGTAGTACTTCAACTGGATTTGCATCTTGAGCTTTTAAGCGTGCAATCATGGCTTCAAGTTCTTTTGCCAGTTGTTTGTCTCCTGTGACAGATTCTGCCATGCTGCGAAAGTAAACGTCTTTAAAATCAATCAAATGCAATTACATGCATATAAAGCATTCAGGAGAATTAAAATTGTAACCATTGTTATATCATACTAGACCAAAAGGAACACCTAACGAAAAGACGAACTAGCATATTATCTTTATAATTCATTTCGAGCCTACTGTCTTTGTTCTACCCAGTAGAAATCCACTGAACTTTTTCAAACATAAACTGTAAGGTAGACAGATGAAATCTAAATGAGGCAGCACTTTCAAAAAACACAAGCTATCAATCACTTTCCAGAGACATATTATTAGTGCAAATTTTCCTTAATTACTTACTGGTTGAGAAGCTTTCTCATGCACTTGATTGCTTCCTGCTGTGATGAACGGAAATTAAGTAGAACAGCAACCCTACATAAGGCTCCAATATAGGATTTTCCAGCGGCAGTTTTTTTTGAAGGAAAACTTGCTATCTGCAGGAAGTATGATAAGTTAAAATCTCACCAACAAGAAATGTCACCAGAACATTGAATAAAGAACTGAAAGTCAGAGCATACCTCTACTCCAATACGAATAGCCAGTTCTTCCAAGCCCTCATCAACGTCAGCTTCAATCTCCTTTGATTTAGGAATCTCTTGCCCATCATCTTGTACAGAATTTTGTCCAGATTCTATTCCAGCATTATCAGCCTGTGAATTGTAAAGAGGCGTCTGCAGTAATTGTAACATAAATCGAGATATTTGTGTTCCGTGTTTCCTTAGGCTTGAAACTACAATGTTACTTCCACTTGGATTACCGTAGACACCTGGCCAGACTGAACGCATGACAGGAATAAAGGCTTTTGAAATGCATTTCTGTTAAGAAACAATATGAAATCAAATCAATAACTTTTCTGCTTTGCACAAGTGCCTGCAAAACATGTAGGCCAGCGGACAGACTCAACATTATGCATATATTATCTTATACTGAGCGGAATTAGGTAAAATAAAATACGGAATACCGTTTGAGTTATCAAACAATCGGAAACCAAATAGCAAGCTCTACATATCTACATTCTAAAATTTCAGCTATAATGGTGCTTTGCAAGAGCTGATAGAAAAATGTAGCATTAAATTCTTCAATACTAAATAACACACCTTATGTTCAACTGCTAGAGCAGGATACTGATCAAAGAATACAGACAAGCACTGTCTCAACCTGCAGAAAAAGATTCTATTGTTTGTTTACCTTATCTAATGGAAAACAAACTATATACTTTCCATTACTGAAGGCATCTAAAACTCACATCAACTTACCTGTGTAACTCCTTAGTGTCCTGACTGAAGTACATACATATCAGTTTGGCCAAAATTGTGGGTTGCATTGATGAGAGGTCTGGATACATCTTGCTCTGGAGTAGAAATTTTGCAAATCCCTCTGCAAGAATACCATAAGTCGTTTCTACATCATCCAAGTCTCTAAGTTCATCCCTATCATCTCTATCCAGTCCAGATAATAGAAGATTTAGTATGGTTAAACCACTATCTCCATCATCTAGGACTTCTCCTGCTGCACCATCAGTTCCAACACCATGTGACTCTGAGACGCAACCCAACCCTGGCCCAATTCCTATGGCACTATCTACAATGGTTGGACTGTGCCACATACAAAGATCAAACAATGCCTTGGTGGCCATTACCCGAACAGGTGAAGGACCAATACAGAATGACAACCGCAACTGCCTTACTACTTGCTCACTGGGTTTTTTCTCACGTATGCTATACACACCCAAACATCTTATAGCAGCCCTGCGTACTTCTACATTGATGTGCTTAGCCTGTTATTTCATTCAGAAAAGAAATAAGACTATCTTGCACTGATAACCTCAGCAAGCACGAAAACAATTGCAGTACATATATTTTCCTGAAATTGAGCATTGATGTTAATGTAACATATATTATGATCTTAAAACTAGCCAACGACAGAAGCTTAAAAAGTAGGAGAAAATATTGGAAAGTAGTTCAAAATAGATATTTTGAAAATATTACAACCATAACAACACTGAATGGTTTAAAAATTAAGATTGTCAAGAAACCAGATACACATCCAATGCAATGCATATTGATTGTAACTTACAGCTGGCAACAGCAAACCATGTAGTATCTCAGAAGCTTCAATAGCCTTTCCTTGAAGGCCCCGTAGAGACTTGATACTTTCCAAAACAAGTCCTGTCACAGCTAGACAATGCATCCACTGCAAGAAATCTGCACCCCCCTCTCTACATGGCCTTCCTAACTCTGCAACAACAGTTGAAAGTACATCTTCAAATTCACCTGAAGATGCATGTACCTTCTTTGCAAGTTCGCTAACTGCTCTGGCCCATTCTTTGTCCCCACCAAGATTTATACCATCACCAATGACCACATCTTTACCATCATCTTCATCAATGGCATGTTCAATTGGCTTGTGCAAGAGCTTTTGCAAAAAAGAACTTGCAACCTTTCGACTGGCAGCATCAGAAAAATCCAGCATTAAACCCAGTAATAATAACTGTCGTGATGCAAACCGGTAGTTTGGTCCTGGAAACAGAGCAAATAATATCACTTCACAATTCGAAAGGAAATGACTTATGTACATATTCAAGAAAATTGTGCGTCTTTTCACCCTTCAGCTTATTAACATTATGAACGGTAACAAGATAGAAATCAAGAACAGGGAAAGCGAAAAAACTAAACTGCAATAACACTGAGTTCTTCAATAGTAGATCTGATAGACCTTGAAGTAAATTTACACAAGCTAAAAATGTATTATATAACATAAGCAAATTTATATATTTTCTGTGCTTCTGATATGTAGGTTTGGAATCTTGGATATGTATACCTGCAAGGAGATGTGCTTCCACCAAATCAACATACTCAGCAACTGTCTCAGGAAGAACCCTATCTAGAAGTTCATTTGTATCTGCAGCTTCTGCCGCATAGACAACAGCTTCTGCTCCCTGTGTTGATGCGGCATCACTACCTTTCACCTTCATTATAGTTGCAGACAAGATACTGGAAATGTCAATGATAAGATTTTATAAAATGAAATCATTTAATCAGAAAGAGATTTCCAGCACATAAGAAATGAAATTTATGATTATAAAAAGAACCTGCGCTTCCGATTGCAGGTGGCTACATAACATTCTCCAAAAGAAAGATGTTTCTGCATCCATTAATTTCACTCTTGGAAGGCCAGAATCTGACATATGGTGTAACACACATATATTAGAAATAAATGACTATATCTGCAGTTTTCCAGTTAAACAGAACTGAGACAGTGGATATTTGAAAGGGATCCAAGCACAGATTTAAGTGTTTTTGTAAATTTCCTAGATGCACATTGCATATATAAAGTGGATGGTAATTTTGTCAAACAACTCAAACAGGGGTCTGTAAAATCCTTAGTTAAACAGTTCAAAAATAGATAAACAATTGTTTATTGTACAATGCAGATTTGTAAGACAGCAGGTAAGCCAGTTGCATCAAAGTTGCACAGAACCATGGTAACAAACTGTGTCTAATTGCAAAACTTGTCAACCAGATCTGCATATCAGAACCATGTGTGAATACCACATGGTAAATTCTGCAAGCTACAAACCAGATTTTCAACTTTCAAGGACCACAATCTATATTTTTACAGAGCAAAACTAAATTCCACATGCCACAAACAAAAAACCTGCCCAACATTGGTAGCAAACTTGACAGTGTAACGAGTGAGCACATTGCAACAAACAGCAATGCATTGAATATCAGATGACAAGTAAAAAAACTAACACAAAAACAAAGCTTTTCCACTGAGTCCAAGTTCAAGTTTCATGACTATGCAAATACTATTGTGATTGCAATAGGTAACACATACTGCGCAAATTTCATGACTATGCAAATCCTTTGAATGGCTGAGAGAACACGACAAACAAGTTTCTGAAAACTCTGAAGATCAACAATTTTATACTGATGTGAGATTCAGACAATTGAAACGGCGCACCCATTGGAATGTGTGTGCATGCTTATTTATTGAGAAAGGAAGGTAATGGTGGTAACTTACATTATGTAAGCTGTAAGTTATTTGACTATTTTGTTAGACAAAGTTATTACAATATTATAAGCATTCATATCATGTATATTAAGAGTCCTTATGACTAGACATAAACACTACCACAGCCTTCTTCTGTTCTTCTGGCCGCATCTCCCCCCCCCCAATAACCCCACCCACGACCACCCCACCCCACTTCCACAGCTCCCCACATAAATTCCATAGTATTTGTAAGTAGTGGTCAACGTTGAAGTGGAGCACTGCATATCAGGTAGTGCAATATTCTCTTGGGTAGCTGCTGTTGGTGACGTTGGGGAAATGTATTTAACCCTAGTTGCAAGGAGATTCCCAATGGTGGTACAAGAGGATGAGTTTCGAGGATGTGGGAAGGGTCTGATCTTGGGGACAACAAGGGCACAAGGGGATGACAACATGGCAGCGCAGTGGGTGGTGCAAATACATATAGTTCTTAAAAGTGCTGTTACCAAACAATGTATATGCAATATATTATATAAGTATAACAACCTTAGAGTTAAAAATGAGAATAACAAAATTTGGCATATTGATTACTAAGTCTACTACTAAACTAGTTTGATAGTGTGAAGGGCGGTTTTGTCTAACTAGTTCGCTTTTAGCCTACATAGTTGACCCCTATTCACACTAGCACACTTACAGGCTAGCTAGACTTTTGTCCTACCTATTTTAGAGTTGCTAAAGTGTCCCAACATTTGTTCCATACAGTCCTACACTTGTTGCCTACTTGGAAGGGCAGTAAGAGTTTCCCTTGTACCTACCCACCTCTTCTTGGTTGCCTTTATAAGCTAGGCTCTTTTGTACATTTTCAATTACTTGCTTACAATGTTTGATAAGATACACTGTGGAAGCTATAAATATAGTTAAAATGTCTTCAAATGTCAACAAACAGATTTTCCATATTCACAGCCATGTTGAAATGAACAGAATTTCTTGAAGGAATACAAAAATTGGAGTGAAAATCAGCACAGTAATTATGTGACCCAAAATTGATATCAGCTCATTGATAATAAAATTTTTTAATATGACACAATATACCTTTTTAAGATGTGTAAATGAGAATAGTGATTGCAACAAAAGTGATTACAGATTTATTTTAACGCATAGTGACTGCAACAAAATTGATTACAGATTTATTTTAAATCCACTCACCTTCATTTGCTTCAATCTCTGAAACCCAAAACTGTCTGAGGCTCTGACCTTCCTTAATGTGGATAATTCCAGCTTTCAAAAGCTCTTGCATAGCTGCTTCTCCTACTGATTCATTTGTTTCCACATCGAGATATCTAAGAAGAGCAATAGAATCACCTTCACAACACTTTATAAGCCATGCATCTTTCATCATTTTTACACATTCTGCTGTCACAGCTGGTACTCTGTCTGCCAATCCTCTTCGAAGAATCGTAGTGCGGAGCTTGATACTACATGTTTTCAAAGCATATCATCAATTAAAAAATTGAATCCTTCCATATTAAGGCAAAAGAACACAGCAACCAATTATACCTGAGGCTCTGAAGTGGAAACTTATTTGCCAAAACTCGATAAGCAGCCTTTCGCGCCGAATCGTTCACATCAAGTGTCCGTTCTATAATATCCAGTGCTGTATCATTTGAAGGAGGCAGAGACAACACTAGCATTTTGCGTACCTCCTACATATCACAACTGACATTAATATGTTTCCGCATAATCTATCCCCAGATAATGATGACTACAAGGTAATTTGTCATTGAATCTAGGAATTACGACTAACAATTAAGCTTATGAAATGACTTATTCCATTATTCGAAAAACAGACTGAATCGACCATGTAAAAACCCTCTTCATTTATTTCACATTGAACGAAACATCAAGCATTGGAGAAATTTAATGTCTGGAATCTGAGATCATTGCAAATTCAATCACCAAACATGTCTCCAATTATATTATCAGGGGAAAAAAATAGGAGTAGCAGAAAAGACCATACTAATCACATCAGTGACTTAGACAGACTGCATTATCAGTTCTCTCCCATCTATAGCTTGCAAAACCAAATCGTTTAAAAACTTACAGCATTTTGTTCAGAAGTTAAAGCTTCCTTGTAAAGATTGACAATGTTTGCATTATCAACATCATTCGCAAAGCGTGCCAGGGCACGAATAGCATAAACTCTGACAATAGGGACCTTGTCCTGCATCCTTCTTTGCATGCAGTCAATGACCTCATCCCAAACTTCATTACTCACTTCTGCATTATCTGGTAACCGCATAATCACCTACATAAACAAACAAAATGAAACGTAAGTAAACATCTGGAAACCATGTACATTCCACTTCTTAAAGAACGTTGAAAAAATATTGAAAAACAACGAAGAACACAGTGCCAAAAAGTTAAAAACAGGATCAGAGTGACTATCTAGTATTTGCAGAGTTCAAATTTCAAATCAGTGACTAGCCCAAGGACACACTGATATGAACTAAATCCATTGCAACATCCCATGGAATTAAACATCCAAAGAAGCACCCTAAGAAAATCTGCCTCAAATGACTAGAATTTTGAATCATTTGATTGATGTGTTTTACCAAAAGACGCATTAACACTCTACTCAAATGTAACATCCAGAGTACTATTGCTACTAATCAAGCATGAGATCTAAGGCAATGCATTTGATACTCTCAACTATAAAATTACAAGCACTTTTGAATGGATGGGCCAATTGCAGACATTACAGGGGTTGCTAGGAGATCATTGCAACATCCCATGGAATTTTACATCAAAAGAAACACCCTGAGAAAATCTACCTTGAATGACTAGAATTGTGAATCATTTAAATTACACTTCTGCCCAAAGGACCATTAACACTCCACTCTTATGATATCCAGAATATTATTACTACTAATTAAGCATGAAAGATCTAGTTGAGAATCTCAAGGCATCTCAGTTGGTACTGTCAACTATAAAGTCACAAGGGCTTTCACATGGATGGGAGAAAATTGCAGACATTACAGGTGTTGCGAGGAGATTTAAAAAAGGTACTTTAAAAAAAGTTTACCCACAACTAGTTTTCCGACTACAAACTCATTTACTTTAAATAAGCTCTCCAGGGCCTGCTGTCTCAGATGGACCCACTGGAAAACTGAGAGCCTGGGCTAGACCCTGGGGGCCTGGACAAACCCAAGATGATCGAAGCCCCATACTGAAGCTAATGAATATGCAGGATGAAAGTGCCAAACATGGTAAGCATGATTTTAATTTATACAGAAATTGGCATGTGGTTACACAGCAACTAGTTTGTCTTCTGCATTTTTGTGTTTCATGCTACTTTACAGTTGAATGCTGATTCAGTTGAATTGCCACTTGGGTTATTTTAGTCTGGTCGAGTGTAAATAGTGATGTATTTATAATGGTTATAAAATAGTTGAGTGAGAAGCAGATTTGCACTATTGCCTTTCCATAATGCTTCTATACTACTGCCCCAAGAAACCCATGCTAAAAAGGTGCCAAACCATGCAAGCTGCAACACCATTACTAAATTTACACAATATCCATAGTAATCCGTTTCACAAGATTAGAAAAAACTGGACATATGAAAATCCTTGTCTAGAAAATGATGCAGAGGGTCAGGTTTCTCAGTACAGACTGTGGAAACATATAGTGGCCTCAAACTGAAAAAAAGAAATTGAAGAACATTTACTGATAGTAGTGAGGTACACGGTCAATCAATAATGCACCAGCTCTGGGAGAAAATAAACTATCTATACAGTCCCGAATGAAGGGGCTTACAAAATCTCGACACCATACTGATGCACAGATATTCATTTTATACCCTGCTACCCCTATCATTATAAGCCTTCATTTCCATATATCCTCTTTGCTCACTAAGTCGTCCTCTCCAAAGAGAACTCCAACTCATAATTTTAGTAATTGCATCAGTTATTTGCCACAAGTCTGTGCCAGTTTCAACTTCAACTTCATGTCTCCTACTTCGGAGAAGTTGGTTGGCTGTCACTGCCCTAATTCTCAGGAGTTGGCTTGCATCATTCTCCCCTTCTTTTAAAATTTTGAACCTCCTGAATCAAAGCAGGCTTACAAGAAAGCAAACTTCACGAAATTGAACATTAAAAATCTCAAAAGCCTAACTATAACATTTCACTTTTTTTGTGATGCAATATTTCCTTTTATCCTACGAAGATACTGCATGAAACATCAAAAAGAGAGCTTGGAATAGATGATAGAACAATCCTTTTAACTTGAAGAATCAAGCCACCGTGTTCCCTCTGACCAGATTAGATATATGTTCAAATTGTCATATTTTATTTTTTTCACTCCCTCCCACTTGCTAGAATAGAGATCCTCCTCATTGTCCAGGTGGTCGCTTTCTTCTTTTTCCAGCTCCCTGAAGGCTTTATAGTTCTTCTCCATTGAACATCAACATTGCTCTTACAAAATATGTGTCAGCTGAACTTGCATCAATTAAAACAGGAATAAAGTGATGCGGGTAAAAAGCTCCCTAGGTGCTTTCTCCTCTTCTGCTAGATAGGCAGTATCAGTTCAGGATCAGGACGAAGTTCTGTCAAATTCTTTTTCCTTTTTGTGGGAGAGGGGGTAATTCTTTCATACAAAAGCATTTAAAAAATTAAAAATAAATACACATATGCAGCAGTAACTAAGTTTATAATACACCACCACGTTAGAGTCGAGTAACATAGCAAAATACACCATCACATATATTCATGTTTTAGTTCAAATAACATAGCAAAATCCTGAAATATGTCATCATATTAATGTTTTAGTTCAAAAATAATGATGTCTTTTGTTAACAATTTCAAATTCTTCTCACAAAACTGTAGTGTATTAATCGGTGGTTGATCAATCCTTGACAACAGTCACATACAACACAATCTGAAAGACCGGGAGAACATTGTTCAGATTTGGCCTTCCGTCTTTTCGGCAATTAGAATCTTGTAGTCATCACTGATGGCATTTTTCCCAATCAGAATCTTGTAGCCATCATTGATGATACATTCCCCAATCAAAATCTTGTGGCCATCTCTGGCAGTATTTTCTTCAAAGGCATCTCAGATAACCTTGCTTTCCTGCTTCTGCTATATGATAGGTCCAGAGTGGTCCCTCTAGCTTTTAAGAGGTTTTGCCCCATTCTTTTTCAGCCTAAATGCTCTTGTCCACCCATTTTCTTATTCCTTGCTCTTTTAGGTAACTGCTTACAAAGTTAAACGGGTTCCAAATATTAATATCAATTAGTCCTCATCTGTTCAACTTTTTTCTTATTGCTAAGAGGAGATACTCTAACCATTAATTGCCCCAAATTAAGCTTTAGTACCACTACTTATATGCCATAGCATAGGTTTTGTAATCAGAACAACTTTGCAAATTAAGTTCCATATTAAAAAGCCTTCAGACATATTCACAATTCTGAATCTTAGAACCTTCGAACATAGGTTCATGTCACTCACAAAGGTTAAAAAAAAATTCATCCCAAGTTCTGCTGGGAGAGAGAAAACACTTATCAGCTTGTCCCCCGATTTGACAAGTTGAGTCCACAAGGAATCACTCCGAGTCCCAAGTGGAGGACCCGGTGTCCTAGCTCTTTTGCTTTGTGCCATTTAGGCATGTGCTCCATTTCATGTATTTAAGGTGGGGCTTTTCTTTCATAGCTTAATATGGATTTTTTCACAAGACAAATCCCTTTTACATTATCTTTCACACCATAATTGTACGTATTTTTACCCTCTCCCTCAACTCCTTGTTTCCTCCCTAGGGAAGTGATGATCTTCCACTCCTTTTCCATCACTCTTGGGACTCTGAAGACAATCCTTCAACTACTTTTTCATCACTCATAGGATCCTCAAGGCAATCTTGCAGCTGCTTCTGGCAAGTTTTGTTCCCTACAACCTAAGTTATGGATTCTGGTTCTGATGTTGATGCAGGTGCGGGGTTTTGATGCGTCAATGCGTGATTTTTTTTTGTTTGGAGATTTTGGATGTGTTGGGGTGCATGTATATATTAATAACAAGGCCTGCCGAAACTGATGGTTTGGAAATTGTCTACAATTTTAAGTTGCAACTGCTGATGGCAATTGATTTTTTGAAATTTCCTATGTCATTTTTTTGCGTGTGTTAAGAGTGTGAAATATACTAAAAATGGCAAATAAAAGCAGCTACGAACTGGTCGACTAAAAGGATAACCGTGTATGAAAGAGGAAGATGGCTCTTAAAAAGTGAGAAGAGACAAACTGCAATAATATGGCAGGAGCTGACAGATGGTAAAAGTTGTTAACTGTTACAACAGAGCACCAGTGCAGCACCCAAAAGCATTGGTGCATCCAGAAGCATCAGAACTCACACCTGGACATTTCTTAGATGCATCGGTATCTTAGCCTAGAACCAATAAATCTTCATCACATATGGGGCTCCCCTTGTGATAGATTGCATTCCTTCTCATTGTAGTCTTTCTATTCTTCTTTTTCTACATTGTAATCTCATATGCCTTCCCTTTCTTCGGGGTAACACAATTTGACAGCTCAATCAAACTCGACTACATCTTGATGTTTGTCCCATTCATCTATTTTTGCTCTCTATAACTTTTGGAAAGTCTCATTCAAAGGTCTTTTATCCACTGCTATTTATGTGAACTCTTCAATGAATTCTATCTTTCCTTGTTCTAATGGTTCCACTCCTTGTATAATCTTGACTCAATGGCTTTCCTTTCTGAGAATAGTTCTTGCCCACGAGGTGAATAATTGTTTTCACCAGACATTTCTCCTTCTCATAACTTTGACACCTATTGTAGATTTTTCCTTTCTTTGGCGTCTTATCGTTGCATGCCTTGTAATCTTCCAACATACACCATAGCTCCTCCAACTCAAACTCTAATTGGTGTAGCTACTTTTGCTAGTCTTTCATTAACTTCTGCCTATGCCTTTTTATAATCTTTTCTTCCACTTTGGTTACTCTCTTTCTTACATTATGATATAACTCCATGATTTTTTGTCAACCCCAAAATAGAGTTGCAAGTCTCTTTCATTCTAAATGAATGATCTATTAGCCATATACCATATTATTTTGCTATTCATCATCTCTTTAAAGAAATTAATACAAATTTAGAGAAAACACATACCAGTGCATACTCCATAACCTAAAACAAAATGCTCTCAACAATTATTAGAGCAGCATTGTCTTCAAAATCCTGTGAAATTGTCCCACAACAATATATTGTGTTGTAACTTGTTCAGGTCATATGAAGCAGATTTTCTACACCAGAGGTTACATAAAAGACTGATAAAATGTACTCATATTCATTATCATGAAAACATGACAAGTAGATTTTTGTTGTATGTCCATAACCAACAAAAAAAATAGAGCAGCTACCTGTTGTGAGGTTTTCACACCACCTCCCCATTGCAAATGGGGGCCCCCTTCTTTTTGCTTTAGCTGATGGAGTGGGTGGTCTTTAGGGGCCTTAGCTAGTGGCAATCTCAAGCCTCCATGAGTAAATTTGAGTTTGATGGGGCCATGGAAAAAGATTTAGTTGGAAATCAGTCAAGCCCTTGGGCCAAAGAGTGGAGTTTGCTTGGGTGCATAGGGTAGGTTGGTTTTGGACTTGAAGAAGGAGGTGCAAGGATAGCATCAACTTTAGGCCAAGTGGAAATGAGGACAAGGCAACTCCTTGCAAATCCTTTTTCAATGAGCTTGAGAGGGCTTTGGAAGGGCACAAAATGGTTAAGTGTGGGCAGCAAAGCAAAAGTGAAAATCCTAAGGGCAGGGTGGAATCTACCTGCCCTCTAGGGTTGTAAACCCTAGCCTCCCCCTAGTTTCCATCCTCTCTCATAACTCTTATCCTAATATGTTGTCAATTTCTGCTTAGATGTGAAAGTCTTAAGGTCTTTAACTGGCAGCTTAGCATAGTCTAGAGGCAAGTATCAAGGAGAAAAGGTGAAAATCAAATTTTGAAAGAGAAAATCAGGGCATGGAATCAGAATAATGACTCAAATCATTGGTGGAGTAGAGAAACCACCTTGAGGGTCAATCATCATTGAATAAGGAAGGTAGACTTGTGTAACAATGTAAAAACACTCAAGTAGGGACAGAATCTGCCCTTACCTAGGATTTCCAGTCCTCTAAAACATGAAATCTCCACCACCCCAAGAGGAATCTTGCCTCTCATAAGAACAATTTCAGCCCTTTCATACGAGTCAAGAAAGTGTGTTTGTAGCTCACCAAAATTGGTGGATGAAGCCTTCAATTGTATAAGGACAGCAATGAGGTTTGGAGTCTTTCCTCTCATAAGGGTGAATTCTGCCCTTTGATATGAGTCGAGGAAGTATGTTGGTGGCTTGCTGAAATTGGTGGATGATGCCTTGAATGCCTTGAAGATTTAGTGAGGGTGAGGATATGCAAATTTGAGACTAAAATTTAGATGGAGAATATAATCAAAATCCTAGCCCCCCCCCCCCCCCCCCCAACTCTGCCTTATAACTCATGTAATGCATTAAATCACAAACTAAACTTGAGTTGGAGGGACAATGACATGTTTGAGGATTGAAGCCAAGTTGAAGAAGTGAAGAAGTTCGTTGAGGGATGGTGGAATCTGCCATCGCCCAAGGATAAAATTGTCTGACATAGCAAAATTCTGCCCCACATGAGGTGTCACTAACGGACCCAACACAGCAATTTTACTTAAGGATAATCTAGTATTCAAAAGAAGAATTAATTTCCTTCAAAATTATCAGCCTAAGGAAGTTGAGAATTAATTAGTTTAGATGATTTTCATTGGATAAAAGAGGCCAAGTTGGCCTGCATAGAGAATGGTACCTTTTCAAAGTTCAGATCGCCTATTTAAACAAGAGGAGAGAGTCGTGTTCATACCAAATAAAATACAGATCTGCCTCTGCTATAGCAATGAACTCCTTCCCAAGGTAGCAACGAAGCCTTCTTGAATTGGCAATGATCTGTCATAAGGATAAAAAGAAATATCTAAAATAGGAACTGAACCTACTTCAAGGGCATTAATTCTGAGCATTTAAAAGACAGTTTTATTCTCGGTAACCAGAGTTATAAGGGTAGTAAGAGGGGTAAAATCTGGGTGTGCTATATTGAAAACTTGTGTAATTTTTACAGATGTTTTACAGGGACTCACCTCAAGTTGTAAGAATGGAACCATTTCACTAATAAAGTTAAAACTCGAGATGTGCAAGAGGATGAGGGAATCTGATTTTAAACTTAAGACAACCCATGATTAAATCCATTTCATTTCTCTATTCGGAAGTCAAATTTATTTCATGAAAATTTTGGATTTCTTTTCTGTTCCCTTATCAATTTCATTAGCTTAATGAAACCTCTGTCTTGTTTTGCGAGGAAAGTTGTTAAAGGGGGATGCTAGGAGGACAAGGAGATTGTGGCAAGATCAAGCTCAAGAACTTCAAAGTCAAGCTTGAGGACTTCGAATGAGAAGGAGATTTAAAATCAAGTTAGCAAAGGAAAATTAATTAAGATCAAGATGGAATTCAAGAATGCAAAGGACAAAAAGAGAGAAAACCAGTGAAAGTTTATTATCAACTTGAGTTCCCTCTTGAAATTTAAGTTCAATCTAAAGAATTCAATCATATGAGGATTTCATCACTTCAAAAAATTCAAGATTCAAGTTTGCAAGTAGAATTAAGTTTAAATCATGATAATGAGGAAAATTTCAAGAATGAAGGTAGAGAAAGTTTGAAAAGATGAAGCAATTTGGGAATATACCATCACAATTGAAGGCATCATAATGCTGAGTATCTTGAGATATTCTCTAATAATCAAAAGATTGATCGAGCCTATAAGATAAGGATGTTGAGGTGGAACCTACTAGTCTTCTACCAATCAGAAAATTGTAGTTACAAGAACACTCAATCTTATCATGCCAAGTGTACAATTTTTGCATCGGCTTTGAATAGCATTGCAATTTTCTTATTGGCCCAAAGAGTGGTGCCATTATGTAATTGGTTGATAAGGTAGCAACCCTAAGTAGAGTTTGTGCGAATTTATCTCAGCCCTTGGTCTTAAATTGATCTTGGCCCTTCATTGTAATTGAACAACTATAAAAGGCCAAGGCTTTCTCATTTGTAATTCATTACAGAGGAGTTTAGAATAGCTAAAGGAGGGACCTGTTGAAATCGTTGCCATAATGTTATCAAAGTGATTGATGATTCATTGTTAGTCTTCATGGTGGAGTACTTAATGTTGCTTTGAAGTGTTGCACTATTTCTTCAATTCCTCATTTGGAGTAGATTTTATTTTGTGTTCTTTAGAAGAAGTCTAGTTGGATGAAATAAACTGTGGATGTTTACTTGCTTGACTCAAACAATATTAGGCCACAAGCCTCTTGTTGATTGTAGTGTGTTATGTGTGGTTAGCTAGTAATTGAATTCACTTAACTTCAATTGATATTCAATCTTTAATTTGCATCCATTGATGGGATTGGAGAGGAGATATTGATTTAAATACCCTTTGAGTATTCCTTACAAGCTTGCACAAGGTAGGTAGAGTCACTTACAAGATTGAGCCTAGTAGAGTCCAAATTCATCAATACTTCCTTATATTCATAGCTAGTAGTAGTAGAAGTTACGTTCACATTTAAGTCAAGAGCTCAAGAGTTGGAAAGTTAAAAACTATATTTTCATTGCACGTTGTGAAGCCAAATCTATAGAAGTAAGTTGACATCCATTGAATGAATAGTGTAAATCCCTTTGTGATAACCAGCAACACACACTATTTCTCAAATACCGATTTGGGCTTCCTGCCTATAGAGGTGGAAGCGGATGCAACCAGAAGTGGATTCGAGGGCGGATGTTCACCGCCTCTGGCTGGCTGGAAGTAACTTTGAGACAGTTTTCACAAGCATCAGGGAGCCTCCAACAGCCTCCATAGGCCCAAACACCTTGAAAGGCTGTCTTTTTAATTTTTGCCACTCAAAACACTTTATTAGCACATGAGGAAATACATCTTTCAACATATTTTTTGCTCCCTCGCCCTGGAACAATCTTGAAAGAGATGATTAAGGTTTTCTATAAATCCATATGATTTAGTTTAGGATTGATAAACATTGAACGATGAACTATATTTTGATTTTGTAATTGTGATGATTTGTTGATTTGATATGGTCTATATTTTATAATCTTATTGAGTATTTGAATATGTATTGGTGAAGTTACAAGCTATCGAATGTTTTAATTTTGTATATTTCTTTCATTTCTTTGCATATATATAGTATAACTATATGTGTGTGTGTATCCATACACATCCACAACCCCAAAAAATAAAAAGTCGTGCTTCCCACACCCGCTTAGGATCTACATCCGGATCAATAACTAAGCATTATTTCACTAAGAGAGTATCCACAAATTGAAGGAACCTTGAAGTCATTTTTATGATCTTACTTTTCTTAGCATGAGAAGTGACCTTATTCAAGAGAAGATTGAATATTTAGTGTTTCATTTTGAAACATTGAGTGCTTGATTATGCATGTTGTAGTGGCACAAAACTCACTTTAAAAAAAATTGATGCTAGGAGGGCATGAACAAAGTTCATTTGTGAAATTGTCAACAAGAATGAGCTTTCAAGTTATTATTGAGATACAAGATCTCTCTTAAGGTGAAAAATCTTTAAAAAAATGTGAAAAAGTTGAAATATTAAAAAACAGAAAATCCAAAAAGAAAGGTTTCTTAATGAACAAGCAGGATGGTGTTCATCCAATTTGGTTTGATTTGAATATTTAGCTACATCCATTAGGATTATCTAAACTTGCAACATCAGAGGACTATAGGATAAATTGCACCACTGAGCATGAGGCATTGTTTGGTATTTCTTTTAAGGGTGGGATTAGCATTGCAATGAATTTCTTTTTTCAGAATTGTATAAGCCTATGGTACTTGTCAAATCAGAATCAAAGTTCCTTGAGTTCAAAGAAAATATCAAGAAGAAACCAAGAAACACCTATGGAGGAAATACTTGGTCGAAGCACATGACTTGTCATATTCGAAATCTACTTGTCCATCGTGTCAAGATACCCTTGACCTAGTCAATGTTTAAGATGGGGTGGTATGAAGAGTCATCAAAGGAAGAAAGCAAGGATGGCATTCAGCTCTAAAGTTGGATCCCAAATGACGATGGCATACCTCACTCAAGTTGGGTATCAAGTTGATATCCATTGAATGAATAAAGTAATTCCCTTTGTCATAACCAATAAATCACATTATTTCATTGATAGAGTATCTACAAATTGAAGGGACCTCGAAGTCATTACATGATCTTACTTTACAACCTTAGCATGAGAAGTGACCTTATTCAAGTGAGGATTGAGTATTTGGTGTTTCATTTCAAAACATTTGAGTGTTTGATTTTGCATGTTGTAGTGGAACAAAACCCACATCAACAAAATTTGGCGCTAGAAGGAGGGCATGAACAAAGTTCAGTTGTGGAATTGTCAACAAGAATGAGCTTTCAAGTTAGGCTGCTTTTCTACCATATGAAGTTCTTCTCTTCCAAAACTCTTTTGTTGACCTGTCAAGCTTCTACTTGGTCATCTTTAAAGCTTCATAGTGCAATTTTTGTAATTGCCATTAGAGCATTTTCCTGAGAAGAAAATTTTGGATATACATTGAATGTGCACCAAAGGAACAAGCAGCTCCAAAGCACTCCACTAATGTTGGCAATGTCCATCCACTGGTTGATGTACCTATTCTTTTCCAAGTTGTGGACCGCTTCTCTGGCAGTTAGCACAAATGCCTAAATTTGGTCTTGAATTCAACAATTTCTTCAGTCTTCAAGAAAAATTCTACTAAATAAGCATGGTGTCCACCTCAAATTTCTTTGAAAGCATTGCCTAACTAACTTTTCAACTCAATATTCCCTTCAAACCATTATAAATAATGGCACTCTAAATTCCTTGACTTCAACCGTGAACTTCATATCCACTCTACATATTGAAAAGGTTGCAACCTAAATATTAAATGAAGATAATAAAAGGGCAGCCACATGGGTCTATGGAGAAACTAGAGACAAAAGCTAATATAGAGCATGGTGACTCGCAGACACAGAAATGGTTTGCTCTGATACCAAACTGACGCAGAGGACCTGGCTTAAAGTACAGACTGTAGAAACATTCAGTGGCCTCACAAATATGAACAGAAGTTGAAGAACATCTACAGATAAATAGTGAGGTACGCATTCAATTAATAATGCAGTGGTTCAGGGAGAAAAGAAACCTTCTATGCAGTCCAGCTATAAAAAAGTACTTGAAAACTTATATTTATAGCCTTACAGATAAAAGGACTTACAAAGCCTGGACCATACTGCTGCACAACCAGTTAATTCTCTATCAGGAACCAATATTTTTTTGGCATATAAATCTGTCAAGGGAGATTAAAAAAATTATGCAAGAGTAGATAAGCAATGAATTTTTTTTTAAAATTCAATTCTGTTTCAAAATAGCATTAAAACCTTCACTAACTTTCAAATTTTCAATATATACTAAAAAGTTAAAAAACTTTCAATAGGAAAAGATCTGTAGGTATCAATTAAAAATTCCAAAAAGATTGCACAGGATTCCAAGAAGTGGCGGTGCAATGGTAAAGCAGAACACATGGAAAACTCTGACCTCAGATCAAATTCCCCTATCTTAAGAAAGCAAGCTGTGGTAACTGAACCAGATTGGTTTGTTAAGAGTGGGGTTGTCATTGCACCAAAAGACCAATCTTTTAATGCCCAATACAACAACTCAACGTATAGTACATAGGAGGCGGTTAAGCCCTTGTCACGAATCCCAAGGGGAGCTCTGAACAAATTTCTAACACTCTTCCCCCTCAACGTTACCCAAGGGTCTGAGGATTTGAACTTGTGACCAAGCTCTGATACCACTTCTTAGAGTGGGGTTGCCGTTGCACCAAAAGACCGATCTTTCAATGCCCGATACAATAACTCAACTTATAGTTCAAAGGAGGCGGTTAAGCCCTTGTCACAAATCCCAAGGGGAGCACTGAACAAATTTCTAACATGGTTGTAACGTAATAATTGTGGAGTACTTCGGAGTGTAACTAAGAAATACAAACTTGGGAAATCTACACTGTACTCGCCTGAGACTGCCTTATGGTTGCTTATAAACCCACCCAGAATTTATCAAGCAAAGAAAATGATGAATGAAAATGATACAATCACATTACCTCAAGCTAATAAAATTTTGGTGCCATAAAAACGATTAGGCAGTGATGTAGGAGCATAGCATGATCAGCGCACCCATAGATTTTACTATAAATAATCGCTGCATTTGCACTGATCATACTAATAAGTATTCTCTTTCATCGAATATAATATATCTAAAATCCTAGATCTAATGATCAATCATCTATGTTCCTCTATAACGAGTAGACAACAATAATTGGGACTGACGCTATATAAATACTTTCAAATGAAAACCTTTCAATAGAAACTAAGATTCTGTCTGGCACAATGCTACAATTAGGATCATTCATAGGGACAAAGCCTTCGGTAAACTTTAAACATTTCCACTATCACAGGGATATTATCTTTGCAAGAATATCCAAGATGTAGAGATTGAATTGTAAATTGATGGAGCTTTCATAGCCTGACCCCGGGTTTAAATACCAGTGACATGTTAAGCGTTCAAATTCAGCAAATTGTTGCATCTAACTGTAACCGTGGCATATCAAGCGTGCCTTATTTAACAGAAAAGATAATCTTCAAACGCCAAATATTACTACAGATGAAGAATTTATTTCACAAATTGTCATGGAAAATGTTGCATCTAATTCTGACTCAACCATAGCAGGTACGAATAACTTTAATGCAAAAGATAATACCGAATAGCCAGAGGTTATCGCATGATAGAAAATCTACTTCAACCATTTTTGTCAGTCGGTGAAATACAAGAAACCAATAAAAATTGAAATAACTCCAAGAAAGAGGATAATTTTGCGTGTTTTCGTCTAAAAAACTCTTTACTTGAAACCATGTATTAGTCGAATCACTTTTCCCTTAGGTTTTAAATTAGCTCTATCAATTACTGAGAAGAATCAAGTCACTCACTGGACTAAAAATTAGTAGAATACTGCTCTCCTAAATTGTAAAACTTATCGGAAAAGCATTGCGGGGAATCAAGTCGTTTGGTAGAAACCCTATATAAGTCGACCAATGTTCACCTAAATTAATTGAAACCTTAAATTTGCACACAAGAGTTTTTAAAATTTGTTTTAAATTCCATTCCAAGAAGCACTCAATTATTTTGTGCATATTCGAATGTTGCAGTAGTAACAAGCGAGAGAAATCAAAATATTGGATACCTCGGACAGAATCTGGCACGATCTGAACCGTACGGCCTTGTGAGAGGCATCCGACGAATAGAGCAAAATCCCGAAAAACTCTTCCAAGAATGCATCGCACTCTTCCCCATGCTTTTCATCTCTATAAGCCGCAAAAGCTGCGACAAATCGAGCGATCCTCTCGACAGCCGGCTCCCTCTTCATAACAAGAAAAAGAGGCCTCAATGTCTTCCACCATTCCTTCGTAAATTCCTCCCTGTTTTCCCTTCTGATTGCCACAAGCTCTTTTATCCTCCGCGGATGTAAGGCGTATGATTGCTGGCACTCATTCAAAACCTTCCCTATGCAGCCAGGAAAGTCGTCCATTCTTTTTCTGGGATGCTGTCTGCTGTTATTTTTCTCTTTCATTTTACCCATCGTGGATTCGAACCTGCGATCTCCAGCTGAAAATGAAGTCCTGTTTTTTAGCTTTGGCTTTTGTTTGAAATTGTTCTTGAGCGGGAGAAATTCCCGTCAATTCTAACGGCTCTCTGTTAACATCTGTTTTCTTGTTCTATCAGATTTGGCGTCAATAAACTTTGATATATTTATTAAATTAATACACGTAACATATTTATTACTTGTCCGTGCTTGGGAAGAATTTAGCCAACGATATTTGGAATCAATTAATTATTTTATTTTATATAATGGAAGTAGTCAGAAGTTATAATAGGGACTTTTTCTTTTAGGCCCCGTTTGGTTGGGGAAGATAAATTTGTGTCATAACGAGGTTATTTTATAACCAAGTTTTCGAAAACCTGGTTTTGTGGTTTGGAAAGCCAATGGTCCATTTGGTTGACACGGAAGATGAATATACTGTGGACCCTACAATATTATTAAAAAAATTGTCATAAAATTCAAAACCTGGTTTTAATTTCGAATTCCACCTTTTTGTTGGAAGAAACTTCTTCCAATTTTTGACCAAAATTGGAAGATGAAATTGAAAACCAGGTTATAATTTTAACCAACCAGACACCAAAGTTTTCTTGCAAAACCTGGTTTTACCCCTGATAACCCGGTTTTGACCCTCATCTTCCAGCAACCAAACGGGACCTTAATGAATCTTGATTAAAAAGTTCGTTAATTTGTAGAGTTTTATTTCTTTAGAGAGCTCATTTAGAGTCACACTTAATATAATTTCAAATTGCTTATAGATGTCCTCATATCTTATAGGGTTCGTTTGGTTCGTGGAAGATGACAGGAATTGGCTTTTTCATAATTCAGATTTGAAAATTTTTGCGTTTGTTTCAAAATTGACAAAATGGAATTAAAATACCTGACTTCTAATTTTGTCTCAAAACCAGGGTATCAGACTTCCCACTAGCAACTAGGAATTGAAAATCAAAACCTGGTTACGTTTTTTGATGAGTGTAAAAACTAAAGATTGGACTATTTTTTGGAGTCTACCTTCAATCGAAGCTTATGCATAAAAATGTATCTTCTCACTCATCTTTCGAGTGAAACAAATGGTTCAAGTAAAATCCAAAAAATAGGAATGAATATTTGCAAAACCTTGATTTGGCTAAGTTGAATATTTGCAAAACCTTGATTTGGCTAAGTCAAGATTTGTAGAAATCTCGATTTCTACATTTCCATGAACCAAACAGACCCATCCAAATTATAATGAAGCAATGCTTGGTTTCCATTAGTCTCAACTACAAATTATTTCTTCTCACTTTTACTTATGATTAATTCATCTTTCGTTGGGATCAATCCATCTACCCATTTCACATCTAAGGTGATGAAAGTCTATTCTCAACTACTGTATTAAAATTATAGAGTTTTTTATTATTCTTATTTTTTATCAATATTTAAATTATAATTAAAAGGGATAAATAGTACTATGTTGAAAGTTTTTAATATTAGAAGTAGCCAAATATGGGGGTTGACCCTTACAAATAGACAGACAAAGTGATGTCAAGCAGGAACATCTAGAAACCAGTAGAAAGCCGCAATCAACACGCACTTAGCAAATAGCTCAAAAGACAAGCTATTGAAGTACACGAGGCCAATAGAGGCCAAGTACAACAAAGAGCATAAGGCTTCCACTAACCAATAACATTCAGTTTATGGCATTGTCAACTAACCACAAAGTTGAGCACATATAGGCCTTCCTATAAATAACAACACTGCCTAGATTATTGATTTGGAAACCAACTACAATCTCCCTCTACACCTCAATAGCAAAGGGGTCCACCTCTATGGGAACATTTGTTATGATTTATAGGTACTAAGAGGGGGGGAATCAATACAATCAAATGTCTACAAATTTTAACCATTGATCTATAAAACTTGATAACTTCCAATTTGTAAAACATGTGACCACTATTTGCAAATAAAGCATAATAAGATCAAACCACCACACATACATGTAACACATGACATAGTGATTTTGGTTATGTGAAAACCCTTGTTAGAAGGTAAAAATTATAGTGGGGACGATACCCACAAAGCTCATTGCTACGATAAATGAGTTACCCTATTAGGAGCATACAACTACTCTTTCTAGGGGTTCACCTTGTTAGGGGTGACTTTGTACCTTATTAGAAGTATAAATAGATATGTTAGAATCTACCTTGTAAAAGGATTTATAGAACTCTTTTGAGAGTCTACTTTGTAAGAGGATTTGCAATTACAACATGCTAGGATCCACTCAATTTAGAGATTTATCAGTTGTAACTACTAGGAAATAACTAAATCTATGATCTAGTCATGGCACTCCTTACCTGTGAGATCCAATATGCTCTTTGATTTGATTCCACTGCATTGTGCCCTTCTTTGTTTTGTATCTTGATCAATGTTGTTTGATCACTCTACTTCTCTACTTGTTTTCATTTCTTTTTGCTTCGCCTTCTTTCATTGTTTGTTCTTTTTCTCTTATTTATCTTAGCATCTTCTTCATTTGGTCTATTATAGAACCTATATGTTTACTTGTAATATTTTGCCGCTTGATCATGACCTTTCATTTGAATTTTAAGCTCCCCTCTCTAACTCCTTGTGTACTCCTTGTGTACTTCACATGTCTCAATAAGTTAATTGTTTGGGTCAACTTTCATCTTGATTTACATCTCCACCACTTAGACCAGTCCAAACATGTTACCTCTCTCAATGTAAAGGTTGCATCTTTACCATACATTTCAATGTGATTGACTTTCCTCATTCAGACTTCTTCCTTGTCTAGTTGCAAATCTAGTACATTTTGTCTAAAGGTCATCAATCATCACAAGTGTCATTCCTTTTTTTATTATCATGACATGCCTTAACCTTTAACCTATTGGGATGTGCAAACCTAGTTCTCATCAATCAAAGCTATGGATATTGTGGATTACCACTATGAATTGTCATCACTGACAACCATAAAACTTATCCACTCTTGTAAATTGTCTCCAATTGGTAAAGTTAATTCTCTCCTGATAGATTCTCAATGCCAACAATCTCCCCCTTTTGACGTCAATGGCAATGCATTTTAGATTTATGAGTTCATACTTCTCAAGCTTCTCATCTTGTCTAATCTCTTTGAACTTCTCCCCAAATCTTATCCTAATTCTAATATCTATGCTTTTGTTTTCCGACCTTTGATGTTCTTGGGTTCTCCCCCTTTCTCTTTACATCATGTCTCCCCTTTCTGTTCTCCTTATGATCTTAGAACTTCTAATCTTCTCCAGTGATCTCATAATCTCTAGTGTCCTCCCCCTTTCTCTTTACTTGTGTCTCCCTTTTTGTTCTCCTTATAAGCTCATAACTTCTAATCTTCTCTAGTGATCTCCAAAGAACATATCCTGTCTTGTTTGATCTCTTTGAACTTCTCCCCAAATTTGATCCTAATGTAGATCTCTATACTCTTCTTGTATGGCCTCTGAATCATGATGTTCTTGGTGTTCTCCCCCTTTCTCTTCACATTAAGTTTCCCCTTTTTGTTCTCCTTTTGATCTCAAAACTTCCAATCTTCTCCGGTGATCTTAGATTCTCTAGTGTTCTCCCCTTTCTCTTCACATCTTGTCTCCCTTTTTGTGTAGTTTACGATCTCAAAACTTCTAATCTTCTCATCGATCTCATAATCTCTCTCATGATTGCAGAATCTCTCCCCCTTTGACAACAATGGAAAATGTGTAATCTTAAACAATATGTAATCGTTAATTTATAATATGTCAAATATAACTTTGTGATTGTCCTTGGTTGACCCTAATGACATCTCCCATGTATTCTTCAAGTAACTCAATACAATCACTCGTTCTTGCATTTGTGTAGCTAACTCGTCCAATATATCAATTGAATTTGCACTCTTTAATGGTAATGCTTCCACTGTTGTCCTTAAGTTCCTCGACATTGCCTCTATGATAGGGGATGGAAGCACTTGAACTTCTAGTAGATTCATCATTTTGTTGTCCTTCTCTTCTCATAGTTGTTTTATTTTGTTTAGAATCTTCATCACTGAACACAATAATTGAACTTGATAATGGATCTAGTTAACTGCCTAGATTCTCTAATTCTTTTTGTGTGTCTCCTTTTTGGGACTCCAAATATTTCACAAACTTTGAGTAGTTAGATATCTTTGTAAAAGTGTCCCATGTCTCTGTCAATGTTTCTTTTACCTCCTTCACTGGATCTGTCAACTTGCCTCTGATTTCAAATACTTTTTCTGCTAATTTGTTTGACATCTTCTTTTCTATGTTCTCTTTAATCATGCTTATGTTTTCAGACTATAATTCAGTCTCTTGATCGTATATGCCTTTGATTAGGGTATCCAGTTGATTAATTATGGGATCATCCATCTTGTACTCCACTTCGGATACCAACTCAGCTAAGATATTTTTGAGATGTCTCAATACTTGTTTCTTTTTCTTCTTTTCTTTGATTGCCTTTCTTTTTGTTGGTAATTCGACTAAGAGGATATGTAAGAATTATATAGGGTTGTCATTTATGGCAACATGCACCTGCTATGAAGAAGTCAAAACATAATAATAAGTTTTGGATACTTGGACTTGGAAAATTGTCTAAGTAAAATTCAAGAAAATAGTGCAAGTAAAATTCAAGAAAATAATGCATAGCGCTCCCAGGGTCCCCGCCACCGCTCTCCCAACGATGGTCATGGCGGTTGGAGGCGTCGCTCCGCTTCCCCACCACGTGGTGGTTCTAGCTGGTCTCCAGCTCCCCCCCTGGGCGGGCTTTTGGCCGGTCTCTGGCTCCTCCCCCTGGACGGGCGCACTCTGGCAAGTTTCCCCGGCTGGCCTTGGCAATTTCTCCTCCACGGCCAGACAAGAGGGATGCAGAGACTGCAACTACCCCAGATCCTGCAGATGCTGCTGACGGCTAGACTGTTCCTAGTCCGCCTCACAATCCCACTGATGCGTGGGTATTTCCTAATAAAGATGATCCTCCTCCCTCTGTTGGTACTGCCTTGGAGCATGAGGTTGTTTTAAATGTTTTTTTTTTTTATGAATAGTTTATAGTTGCTGGCTGCGGCCATGTTGTTTACTCCGGCTTCGGCCGATTGAACTCATTCGCGGGGTGATCCTGTATCCCCCGACCCTTTTTTGTGAATTGTAATCTTAGTAAATTTTATTAATTGAAAAGGACTATTCATCAAAAAAAAAAAATAGTGCATAATCAGAGTATTTTCTTTAGTAGAGTTTACTGGATGCACTCAAGCTTATTCATGGTTAAGGGAAGGAAGTAAGTGATTTAATGTGCATGTGCTTAAGAGTGCTTAACAATATTTGATGTACAAATAGAGTTATGACAAGTTTTATAGAGATGGGTTATACAAGCAGAACAAAGAAGATAACAAAGTAAAGGCATTTTGGTTAAGGGATTGTTTTGGTTTACCAAAACAATGACTTAAAATGGTTGGGACAACATCCTGGATGTTAACCCTTACTCAGCAAAAGTTAATTTAAAAGATTTAGCAAGGTATCAAGTAACAAGGTCGATAGGATGAATGAATTTGGTATAAAGGAAGAACTTTTTGTTTTAAAGAAGTGTGGCATTGTAATGTAATGTTATAATATTGTGATGCACACTTTGTATGATCAGTATTGATGAGAACCTAATGAAAGTATGGTATTGTATGCGCGCATGATCAGTTTGTTGGAAATATAAGAGGAGTAACTGAGAGGGAAGGGGTGAATCAATTACCACAAAAATAAATCCCAGATTCCTTAGATGTCAATACAAATCAAAACATAAACTCTAATTAAACTGTATTCTTTTGTTACTTTGCAAACACATAGGAACTCAGTTAACACGAGCAAATACTGCCACTCGGCGAGCACTGAGAATCAGCTATAACTTGGCAATAATTGAATGTACTGATCTTAATGTGATTACCCTTAAATTTAACTTAGTTGCATACACATAAAAGGAATAGCATGAACACAAGTGACATCAAGATTTAATGTGGAAACCTAATTTGGGGGAAAACACCAATTACAACTAGTTACTATTTTCACTCTTCTGAAGTGAGCCCTGTTAGGAACCAACCCTATAAAGGTTACAGAATACACTGTTAGGTGTGACCCTATTAAAAGATTTAATCACCCTATTAGGAGTGGCCTTGTTAGATGTCTTCAAGACACTTCAGAGAGAAAATGTTACCTTGTTAGAGGATTTACAACTAGTTGTTAAGCCAACTCTATTAAGATATTTAGATCACTGCTGCAATGGTTAGAAAGTAACAATGAGATGACCTAATTTTTGATGCAACTGAATTGCTGATTACAAATCTCAATTATGGCTTTAATACTTGATCCTTCCTGATTGAATGTATCTTTGTAGCTCCTCAAGGATATTCTGCTTATCCTTCAAATTTGCTTCCTCTAAGCATCTTTAAATCTTCCATTCCTTACACACATTCAATTCTCAAATTGACCTTATATTTATATCATACATATTTTCAAGTCGGCTTGAATAAAACTTAGAATACTTAATATTCATCTCCATAGTCAACTAGAACCAACAAACAAAATAATTGAACTTAATATGCCAAAACAAGAAAATCCTTTATTAGTCGACCCTGTTTAGTAGACACTAACCAAAATAGATTTTCCTTTGTTAACCAATTGAGCTTGGTTAACATTGGTTCTCATGCCAACTTTTTTTGTCTCCTGAGTGAATTCGATAGACACTACCTTCTGCAAATTCTCTCTGGTAACCAAGTGAGCTTGGGTAACACTCGTTATCTTCCAGCTTTCCTTTGTCTCCCAAGTGAACTCAATAGATACTGACTTATGAACTTGGCATACATAGGAATGTTTGGCAAACATAGGGAATTGTTTTCATTGCCCGAGTGAGCTCAACAGAAACTGACTAGTGAATGTATGACATTTTGTGTAACATCAAAGATAATATACAATTGATCAATTATTTTCAACACGGTTTGGTCAAGAGAACTACTAAGGACAAATCAGACTTTGAAGATATCAGCATAGTCAGAAAGGTTTTTGTATCTATACCTTTTGAATAAATATTGTACTATTATATATGTATGTTTGAGCAGTGAGCTCAGCTTGCTACTTTTGTATTGTAATACCAACTCATAATAGGGTTGAGGATTCTAACAAGGCTTAGTCCTCTAGCAAGGACAAATATAATATACATATGCAATAGACTCCTAATAGGGTGAATATCTTTCACAAGATACTTTTGATTAGTGGATCATTTTGTGGGTACCATTCCCATAGGGGTTCTCCCTTGGTCAGGGTTTCCCTAGCCAACAAGTAATGGTGTTATGAGTTGCATTGTATTATGGTTATGTTTTTCATTTTGATCATTTATTAAAGTTTAAATATTGTCAATAATATCCATAGTTGGGTGAAATTTTGTGAAACACTGATTCAACCCCCCCCCCCTCTAAGTGTTCCCTATTTCTAGTAATTGGTATCAAAGCACAATTACTCAGAGGAGACCTAACAACTTGAGTAAGATCTCTGTGGATATGGATCGGGTATAGAAGAACCTAGAGGAAGCTCTTAAGGAACTTGATGTAGTCACAAAAGAAAGAAATAATATGAATATAAAACTCAGAGATGCACAAGATTTCATTTAGAAGTTGAAAGAGCATATCAAATCATCGAAATCCAAGAAGAAAGAGTCAAATGATCAGATCAAGAATAGTGATGCAATTTCTAAGCTTCAAAAGGAGAATGAGATTCTAAAGCATGTAATGTCCCGCCCGGAGATCCTTGGAACAACGATAAACAATAACCAATAAAATTTTTTTTAATAAGAAATAAGCATGTATTCAAACAACATCAACATGTAACTGATCAAAAGATCACAACGGGAGAATTAACCAAGCAACCCAAGCAACTAAAGATCTCCAAGCATTAGTACTTAACAATGTGTTCAATAACCAACTATGAAAGTTAAACAAACAAGAAACTCATAATCTCTGAGTTGTCAAGACTTGGGAAGGGGTGCAACCCAATAGGGTATCCAAAACACCCTTTGAATCTCAACCGAAAAGTCCAAGATACCTATTGTTTTCTCGAGCATGTTTTTACACAAAAAGCAGGCAATACTTTCCAATATTGTACGATACTATACAATACTACCAAGCGATACTTTTCCAATATCACACAATACTTCTTACAACTATCATGTGATACTTTCTAGTATCGCACGATATATTTTACTATTACAGTGTGATACTTTACCAATGTCACATGATAGAACTTACTATTTTCATGAAATATTTTCCACTATCGCATGATATTTCTTTCTATAGTCGTGCGATACTTTTCTAGTATTGCTTAATGTTGAACTTCTATTGCCCAGGTTTGTAAAGAAACAACCCAATAAACAAATAGAATGGGGAAAGAGTTAGAACCTCCACAATGAGGAGTACCAGAACCATAATAGTCAAGGAGTAAACACTCAAAAGGATACAAATATCAATTAATTCTAACATCTAATGTAATCATGCAGAAAGCAACATCGCAGTGAACATACGTATGCATAAATCAACTATCTCAATAAACTAAAATAATATAAACCACATGGAAAAATACTCTGGTAGATACAGAGAACCATGTGAGCATCTAGCTCTGGAACTAAACATGGAGGATGGTAAACTTTATATGTCAGTCCCCAACAATGGTATAGGTAGCTACGCCTCCCAACCACGTAGAACCTGTAGGCTCACTCCCACTGTGCTGATAGAGATAGTGATTTGACCTCAAATAGACACAAAATAGTCATCCATGACTAACACTCACGCTAAACAGTGTAGAGGATTGTAGAGGATTGAAACCAAGATCATGAGACAATGCAATACAACAAGTCCTAGTCATACGCTTTAGGGGTCTACTATGTAGGGACTTTGGTGGAGAGTAGATCACTTGGCATCGTGGAGCCCAAGATAAACATTGTATGGACTCACCCTTAGGAGGCCATCATGTTATGTCCCTAGATGCACCGTGCAAACATTTGGCCCTCAGATAAACTAAATGAGCACATACCTTTAGGATAGTCGTACAGGTATGTATTATTTTCTTATCTTAGTTAATTACCCATGAATTCATTTAGCTATCTCTTATTAAAACTTATTCACACATACCTTGCTAGGATAGTTAGGGTATATAAGAGAAGCCCCTCCACTAGTCTACCCTAGATACCCATGCTCATCACACGATGAGTGCCTATAGGCAATGCAGTTTCCCAACCCAACCCCAATGAACATAACTCAACTAAAAGAAATTGGGAGTTTAGGTCTCGTAAGAACCTAAAAAGTGCATGGTCATGTGCTCATGTGTGGGCACACCAACTACATAATGATCATAAACAACAAGGGCTAGATGAGAAATAAATAAAATACCAAGTAAATGGTTACTCAATCGAGCACATAGTCGAGAGTACAGATTCAACATGAATCCCAATGCAAGAAGAAACATTTATGGTCAAATCAGATTCCTCACAGATAATATGGGTCCATGACTAACATCAGTGCCAAGAAATACTCAAGAAAACTAGGCAGCATGCAAATGGAGGTGAGGTAAAAAATGCCCAAAAACCAACATTGACAAAAATCAACGAAATTAAAACACTTTACACGAGCGGGTATAAAAACCTCAAATATCTAATAAAATTTGGGTTTAGAGTCTATATGAAAAAATGGCTACCATAACAATCCAAAACTATAAAATCCCCACACCAGAAAATCCTAACTGCTCATACCCTCCCAATCGAGTAGAGCCAACATATAGAAATGAAGGGGAACACTAGTTCTCTACCTCCTAACATAATAGTACTAGAAAATGACTCAAAAATGGAGTCAAAACAAGAAAATGGAAGAGCCTTACCTCACAACCAAAAGGGGCAAAACAAGAACGCTTGTGATGAAATAATCGCTCAACAGAGGTTGCTCAAAAGCTCAACAAACCAAGGTCTCCCCGAGCTAGATCCAATGAGATTAACCTTGCGATGATCCCATGCTCGTAGCTCCCACAACGAATAAAACAACAATTCCTCTTGAAGACGATTTGGGATTTTAGCTCTCAAATTTCTAAGTCAAAAGTGAGAAGTGAGGAATAATTCCCTTTTTGGGATATATATTCACTTTCAAAGTGAAATGTTAAAATAGGGAAATAATAGGCTCACTAAAATAAACCCTTTTTAAATCTTGACAAAATCAATTTTTAAACCCAAACAAAATCAGGCAATTCCAATTAAATGGAATTCAACTACGAAAAAGCTACCAATAATTAAAATAATAAATTCAATACCCAAAATACCCTTAGACATTAAATCTCAAATTTCCTTAATAATTTACATGACCAAATGTGGATATCTAAATGCACAAACATAATATGAGTTTCACACAAATGCAAATGAATATGGATTTATTGAATCACTAGAGGGTTTTGTACATGGTATGAACACGTATTCATGAAACCTTACTGTAGAAAGCAAATGGACTGATGACAAACTATACTGGACCCAAGATATCATCATCAGAATGTAATCTTTACAAACTTCTCATGTCTCCCTAACTACAACTGCTAAAATAGCTCTCAGACCAACACCTTAGTGACAGTTCTAGAATGGGATTGTGCTAAAAATGCAGATCTACAATGAAAAGTGCAAGATCTATGATTAAAATATGGCTTATATGTGAAAAACAACTCCTAGAAATGCTCTTGAAATGATCATGTTATGCACTAAATATGCAATAAATGAAGCAAAATGATGTATAATGATGCAAAATGACACAAAATGATGCTAACAATGCTATGAAATTGCTACAATGAAAATGCTAAAACAATGAGTCTAAATATGCCTGTAGTGTAGATGCACAAAAACTTGGGTCCCTTGCCTCTTAGATTTCTCTCTTATTTATAGGATTTCAGAAGGGGTTGGGGTAAGAACCAAGATTTTCACTTTTGATTGGGGGTGAAAATGAAACTCAAAATATCTCATAAGAGGCCAAGAGGAAGAGTCCAAAGAAGAGTCCAACAAACTTGGTTTTGAAGATAATATGAGGATTTTGTTGGTCAAAAGAATAGTCTTGACAATTGAGTGTCAACACACTTAACCATTTTCACTATATATGTCGAGTACACAATGTATGCCGAGTGATCCAGGAACATTCATGTGTCAAGCAATACAAGAGATAACAGGTGTCGAGCAAACCAGGATATAACAAGTGCCGAGCAAACCATAAATGTAGTAGATGCCGAGCAATCCAGAGATAGTATGTGTTGAGCATCAGTAATACAATATGTGTTGAGTAACTTAGGATCAAGATAAGAGTTTGTGCCATCACAAAATAAAATGTAAAACAATTTTTGCATGACTCGTGAAAGGATAAGAAGATAAGATTGAATCCTTGCAACTACCTATGAAATTGACATGCAACCAATCAGAAAATTGGAGACAAGATGCAACCAATAGGTGAAAACAAAGGATTTGAGCAGGAATTTCAAGTTCATGAATGCATAGCAAACCCTAAGTCCACAATATCTTTATAAGGAGACCACAACACCATATTGAAGTTGTTGAGATTGTTAAGACAAGAGTTGAGAAGGTTATTGATGGAGTTATCAAATTGCAAAATAGAGCAATCAACAAAGGTGTCAAGGACTTAGTGAAATGGACTACAAATATACATCTAGTTGATCAGAATAGAGCAAGGGATACATTCAAAGATCAAATCAAGTAGGGATCAGAACAAGAAGAGTAGATCTAGTACTTGAATCCATCAATTTGAGATTGCATTCAATCAGGTCAAATGTTATAATACTCTCTCACAATTGTATTAGATGCTGAAATCCTATATTGTTAGGTTAGCTTAACAGCTAAGTAGGAGAACCTTTGGAGAAGGTGATTGAAAATCCTATGTATTAGGTGGGTTCAACAACCTATTGTAAATCCTTTAACAGGGTGACACTTCATGTAAGTGTTTGTAAATCCTCTAACCAGGTCACTATTGACATAGTGTAAAGCCTTTAGCAGGGCAAGCCTTTCACAGGGCAAACCATCATAAGTGGTTGAACATTGATTGCTGCAGTAATTTTTGTGAGTATCATCCCCACACCAGTTTTACCTTCTTATTCATGGAGGGTTTCTGAGTTATCAATTATAGTGTTATGTGTTATTACATGTGACTGATTTTATGTTCTTTTATATGTTTACATGCATGCAATTTGTTTTTTTAGTTATATGTTTAAAGGATGAAAAAAAGAGGTAGAAAAGGTGTGATACTTCTGATTCAAACCCCCCCTCTCAGAAGTACTCTTCCCTTTTGAATATTCCAATAGATTTTTCAAATTCTTTTAATGGTAAAAGGGGGATTTTCTATCTTGTGAGGATAAAATGATTTTATTGATTTAATAAATGATTTATTTTCAACACTTTGTCTTTTTCTTTCCTCCGTTTTTGAATTTTATTTTATGAATTTGAATTGTTTTCTTCCTCTTTTAAAGTTGATTTAGGTCTTGTCGATTTGATAGGTGATTAAAGACCTAATGTGATTTTTGATTTGAAAGTCTATTGTGCTTCTTCTGATTTTCTCTTTAATTTGGACCTGATTGATTGGAATTACACGATTTAAGTCTTTGCCAATTTTTGGGTGTCTACAAGTTAAATTAATAATGAAACAAGATACGTCGCCCACACAGGGATGACATTTGCTAGGTGTAAACAATCGAATCACTAACTCCATGTGCCACTACTAAGGATATAGATCCTGCACACTAAATAACACGTTTAAGTGCAATTGTGTAATGCCTACCCCTACTTGACTTTTTTGTTGTAGTGTCTGATTCTTTTAGGTAAGCTTTTCTTATTATGTTTTATGATTATCAATGCTTGGTTACCAGATTAGATTACATGTATTTCATATTCAGTTGATTTATGTGATGAGTTGTTCAGTTATTTCATGTGTTTATGTTTATCCTTTCAATGATGATATATGTATGTTCAGTTAAGTGATTTTAGTTATCTCATGATGATTAGTAGATGAATTGTTTATATGCAATTCTTAAGGTTACTTATCCCATACTTGCATGTGTATGGTGTACCTGTATGTCTTATTTTATGATTGACATTCTTGATGTGTTTGAGGAAGGGAGTCATAGTCACCTGTTAGTCGAGATCTACACGATGCACCACTTTCAGCCATTGCCTATTTAGTTTAGAATATATGTGTTTGTACATGCATGGATTTTGTGTAGATTGCAGGTATTGGGCATCGACTTCCCTGAATTGTTAGGATTAGTGTACCCTATCACAGTATTTCAATGGTATATGTGGGGAGATAACTCTTGAGTCCAAATCCTAAACCCTAAGCCAATTGTCCTAGAAAATAGGACAAATATCTGAGTTAGTTTCACCTTTCTAAATTCATCAAGTGATGTAAATTCGTGATTTTAACCCTAGAATTTGATATTGTCTTTTGTCTTTAGTTGAGTTGACATTTTTGGTTTTGCGGGTATATGATGATTTTCTATTATAATTAAATCAAATTAAAAGATAGTTTAATGATTTAATTTAATAGAAATTTTATAAAGAAATTTGATATTTAATTATATTTAAATAATTGAGAAATTAATTAAATTAAAGAATTAAATTTAAAGATTTTATTGAAGTTTTAATTTAGGCGTATTTATATTTATTTAATTTAATAATTATTATTTAAGAGTTTTATTTTTACTAATAAACTATAAATAATATTATTAGTTGAATTAATAAATATATTATTAAAGCATCTCATGATTTAATAAGAGAGAGAAAAATATAATTTAATAAAGTTTATTTTAATTAAATTGCATAAAGCTTATGCATGAAACTAAAACATAACAAATTAATTAAAGAGAGAACGCAAATTAAATTAATAAAGATATTTTTAAATTGCAATAAGCATGCCTGAAAATATAAAAGATAATAACATAATAAAAGATAATGATCATTGAGTTCCCTCGCATGATTGCACAATCAGAGCCCCAATTTTAGGGGAGAATTCTTTATCAAAGATCTAGAGCTCATTGTTGCCAAAAAAATCAGGTTTTGGTGGAGCAATTTTAGAGATGAAAGTTTTCAAAAAAAGGGGGATTGTTTGCATGCTTCATGTGATTGTCATTTTAGCATCAGATCCAAGTAGGATCTCGTAGTTTATTTGTACAATGGTTTTCATTCTTCAAACTTCTGTCTTCTCCGTATCTGTTGTGTATTCTGGTTTTGGATTGTTGTTTGGGTTGAAACCCTGGTATGTGAGTTTATTGTTCTTTGACTGAGAATTATCTATTTTCAAAATGAATTTGGAATTGAAACCCTTGTTTGATGAATTGGGGATCCATAATTGGATTATTAGAATCGATATGAGGGTTTGGGAAAGATAATTGGGAATGTTTTATACATTTATGTATTGTTTGTATTTTCTTTTCTATCAGAACTAAAGGAGTAACCTTTCAAATATATATACTTGCATAGTTCTGTGATAAACTATAATTTGTAATATAAAAAGGAGGAAGTACGTTTTGTAGGGGGGGTATGTGCCTATTTTTTTTTAATTTTAAACAAGAAGAAATTAAATATATATATATATATATATATATATATATATATATATATATATATATATATATATATATATATATATATATATATATATATATATATATATATATATATATATATATATATATATATATATAATAAGGGAAGGAGCAGTGACCTCCCCCCTGCCTTGCTACTTGGTAGCGCCTCATGCTACCATGGCAATCGTGACTGCTACTTGACAGTGGCTCATGCTGCCATAGTAGCATTGAGCACTGCCACAGCATCCTCACGCATAGCGTGAGAGCCCTTTTGGGCAAGGTAAGTTTTAAAAATTATTATTTTTAGTTTATTTTAAAAAATTATTAATAGTTTTACTATTATGTTAATTAATTTTTTTTAAAGTTAGTAATTTATTAAATGTTCTAAATATATTAAAGTTTATTAGTTATTAAATATTCAATGTTATTGTATCACCTATTTTAGTAGAGTAAAATGAACACTAATCTATAAAAAGCATTCTCAATACTAAAAACAAATAAACACTTAAGATAGGACCAAAGAAGACAAAATTGAGGAAAGTAGACCAAAGATGGTAAACTCCTCAAGTGCTTCTCATGATGACGAAGCTATGTCCCTGATGGATAGTGGATGTATGCTCACGATGTGCTCAAGCTCCAAATGGATGAGTGATAATCAAATATGAGTGGGGATGAATGATTCAACAATGAAGGTATGGAGGGTTTTCAGCATTATAATAGTATTTTGGTAGTTTTTAGGCTCTCAAAATAGCATTATAAGTTTGCTTCAAAAGTGGATGATTTTAGTGAAGGGAGAGGCTTCTATTTATAGGCCAAGGGGTGGAAGGATGGACAGTCAGGATGCAAGGATGGCAAGATGGTAAGGGAGGGCTAGGATGCACTCAAAGGGGAGCACATGGATTGTGCTTGTTTAAAGCCAATTAGGAGGTGACACATGTCACAAGGTGATTGGATGTGAGAGGGTAGGATATGGGTTGGTCAAAGGAGTAATGAGGGAGGTTGAGCCATAAATGGGGATGGTTGGGTCAAATAGAGATGGTTGGGTCATAAATAAAGATGGTTGGAAGGAGGATGAGATTGTTGACTTTGGCTTAGAGGTGGTTGGGAGGAGGATGAGATTATTGACTTTGGCTTGGGTTAGCAAGTCTTAACCCTTGCTTAAGTTGTGCACATGATTAGAAGAGGGATTAGGATTAGCTTAGGAGTTGGCTAACCTTGTTTAGGGAATGTGACAAGGTTAGAGGGGGGTTTAGGATTAGAATTGACATCTTCTAGAAGAGTCTAGGCTTTTAGGATGAGGATAAATAAGATTTTTTAGAAAATAAATAAAGTTTTATTTATTTCAAGAGTTTAGGTTGAGGAAATATTTATTAAAATATTTTTAATAAATATGAGGATTAATATTTAATCTTAATTAAATATTTTGAGTTGGGATTAGGGGTAGGAAATGATGGGATTAGCCTTTAATCAAAATTAAAGAAGGATTTAGAAGATTTTGGAAGAGGTTAGTGGTCTTAAGGAAATTAGCCAAGTTTTGGACAAAAAATACATAAATTATTTATTTTGGGATTTTTGGTCAATTTATTAATTAAATAATTAATAAATAAGGAAATAATGTTTAAATAAGATTTAAACATTTTTGGGAGGGATTCCTTAATTAAATATTTTTAATTAAGATAAAGGGATTTAATGGCATAAAAATAAATAAATTAATTAAATAATTAATTAATTAATAAATGATGATGTCATCAGGGTTTTTTTCAGAAAATAAAAATACTTTATTTTCTAAAGGATTTTTAGGTGTCTACAGTTATATTATTATATTATTAATAATTATTATTTTATTAATTGATTAATAATTGTTTATTAATAATTTAAGATAAATTATTTTCTTAATAAATAAATAATTAGTATCATTAATAATTTAATGATTATTGATTTAATTATAATGATATTTAATTAACATAATTAAATAGTTTATCGTTAAAATGTATTTGTTCAACATACTTTGAATTGTGATTTGGGGAGATTGGTAAACTTGGGTTTTGCTTAATGATTCGATTTTATATGATTTAAAAAAAAAAAACTATTAGGGGAAATTGATTACATCTTTTGATAATTTGAGAACCTTAGTAGTTTTGATACTTTGGTAATGAAAACTGAAATCCTAGTTTTGAACATTGAATCTTGTGTTTGTATGATAGTGAATTGAACTATGAAACTAGGTTTAAGCAACTATATATGATATGTTGAATCCTCTGGAATTCTAGTGAACTCGAAAAACCATAGTAAATCTAGCAAATTGAGAAATGAAAATTGAAACCTGGATTGAGATCGAAAATATTATGAATTGATATACTTGATAGCGAAACTGAAAACTTGAAAACCCATATGTGAACCTTTAGGTTAACTTCTTTTGGGTTCCCTGGCGGAGCCTTACAAATTGCATATAATCATATAGTTGAAGCGATAAATGCATTTAATTACATAATTAACCATTCATTTAATTACATCAAAAAATTCTATTTACATCACTCGCTACATCATAAAACTTCTCAAATAAAGAACGAAGCAAATATACGTAGCATTGCATCATAGTATCCAAAATCCAATAATTCCATCATATAATCATAAAACAAAATATATGTCTAAATACAAAATAACTAGATATCATCATAAAGCATCATGTCACATCAATAAGCATCATCATGCAGATATGATCAAACCAAACAACATAGTATCTAACATCTATGATACTAGCAATCAAAATATAGAATCTGACCATTAGGTCATCTCAAATGTCATTCAACACGAGTATCAAAAAAATCTTGAATTCAAAATACAACAAGGTAAAGAATGCAAACATGACAAGCATACAAAGCATGAACTTGATATCACAAATCTTAAGATGAGTATGATGAAAGATGAGAAGAAAAATCAATTAGATTTAAAGATCCAATAATGCAAATCTAAAATCCAAACTTATCAAGGCGATATCTGAACTTGTGACTAAAAAGTTACAATTTAGTAAACTTGAGAAATACAATACTATTGTTAAGGGAGAGCTTACACAAACAAAGTAACACCTTAAGAAATTGCACTCTAGAACTGAAAATCTTGACGAGTAGATTATGACACAAAGACTTGTTTATGATAAGACAGGGATTACATATACTGAAGGAGAATCATCTAAAGGATCTGAAGTTATTGAGGAACCGGATCCAATAAACCAACAACTTGAACAATAAGTGGATTTGAATAAAGAAGTACCTAATCAACCTGAACAACCTAAGGAAGTGAAGAACAATTAAATGGAAGATGATTTTCATGTAATCAACTTGGACATATGAAGGACTATATAGGTAAATATTCTAAACCCTTTTCTGGTTATTGTTATAATTGCTTTGCTTATGGACATAGAGCTAATGAATATGGGAAACCTAGATATTATAATAATGGAATGCATAAAATTACTAACCCTGCATCTAGTAGACCTATTGGAGCAACAAGTGTAATAATAAATGGAAATATGTGTTATAAGTGCAACAATTTTGGACACATTGCTAGGGATTGCAAATTTTAGACTAATCAATTTAGACGTAAGTATGGAAATAATGTGATAGCATATGATATTTGTAACAATTTGGGACATACGTCAAGATTTTGTAGAGTGAACAACATGAGAACACCAAGTATGAGATCACAAAATATGAACAATAGAAGGAATGCAAACAACAATGTGAGAAGGAATGAAAATAGTAATGAAAAATAGAAAGAAAATGTGAAAGAGCAAGCAGAAAACTTCAATGAAAAAATTATTAAAGGAAAGAAACCTAAAAGCGCACAAGTATGGGTTGAGAATAAAAATGACAAGTGTCAGAAGAAGTTTAAATCAACTATAGTAGTTGATAAACCCTTATCGATTTAAGCAATCAATTCATTAGAAGAAACAAGGGATGTTACACTAGAAATTCATTAGACCATGAAATGGTGACATAAAGTTTTGCACACTTAGGATGAGCATGGAAATGATATTTAGAAGCTAGAGTTAAGAGTGCATAAAGATTTGAGGCCATATGTGAGCTTAAGAAAGAAATTCAGTGCATTAGTTACAATGTCACCTTTTTGAGCTTGCGTGCTGGCATAATCAATGTTGAATGGATTTGTAGTAAATAAAACGACTTAAATCAAAGTAATGAACCATTGTTTGAGCATTTGCAGCCAAAATAAGCCTAAATTCAAGATGACTTATGTTGGGAGGAAAACAACATAACAAATGGCAAAAATGACTCCACCAAAAAGAATGAGAGGGTAGATGACCCTACCTCAATCTTAGTCATAGCCACAACCACAACCATAAGAAGCAAAGATTAGTGAAAAGAAAAGAAAGAGTTGAAAACTAGAGATTGGCATAATGAATCAAATGACAATCAAAGATGGAAATCTAACTCAGTTAAACAAATATTATGATCTCTATGATCCTATGCAAAAGAGACAGTTGGAGAATGCAGTTACAAGGTATATGATTGATTTCAAGTAATATTTCATACATATACATGGGAGAATACCAAAGGAATTATATGAAAGGTTGAAGATAAGGAAGAAGAGAACTCATGAGGAAGAGAAGGAAATTAAAGAAAATTCAATTTTGAAACTATGTACCTTAGACAATAATAATCAAATGGAGGATATTAAGAAAATATTGGAGACCCTATTGAGAAAGAAAACAAGAGAAGTTCAAATAATGAGAGGCTTGTATGATGAAGTAATCAAGGAGTAGAGGAGGTAGTAGTAAAAGTAACAACATAATCTACTTCAATAGTAGCAGAAAATGAACCCCAAGATGATACTATAATGGATACAGAGGATGTACCAAATGTGGAAGATGACACCATGATGATAGGGGAGCCATAATCACCATTGATACTAGTGATGACCCCTTTGCTAGTGCTAAAGTTGACCCCTCTACAGGACAAAAGAACCATGAAGTTGGTAATTTGGAAACATACCACATTGAAGCTACACCAATTTAGAAGAAGACGAAGATAAAAGAAACAATCAAGACCCTATAGTTGTGCACCGACTAGTAACACATATAGATATATCTTTGGTACCTACCCTTGCAAGTGTAGAGTTTGACTATACTACTAATTGGTCAAACGTCGTTGAGGAGACCATAAAAAGAACAATTTCTTTGAAGAAGAAAAGAAAAGAAAAGAAAAAAAAGGCAGAAGAACAAACATAGAAAAAAAAGAGAGAAGATAAAAAGAAAGATAGAGCAAGAAAAAAATAATTAGATCGATATCCATCCATATTAGCAATCTAAAGTTCAAGTACCTATAGTTGAGGAGAGACAAATATAAGTTACATGCAAAACCTTCTAAGGCAATAGAAACATCCCAAGCTAGTACTTCAAGATCACCTCTTGAAGCACTAATTATAGGTTTGCCACATAATGCTACCAAAATGTTTGATGGTAACATGGATATTCAAGAATATTTGCAAGTAACAAAATTTTCACTTGGAAAGATTGCAAAAGAACCAAGGAAAGATGAGTAAGAGTGTTTTGGGTACACTTTACAATATGACAAAGAAAATGCAAGATATTGTTCAAGTGCAAATTGATGAATCAGATATAGAGAAGAGAGTAGAGAAGACAATGGAAGAATTTGATAAGAAATTCTTTACATTGGAAGAAGTTGCAACAACAAAGTCTCAAGATACCCATGATGCTAACTTAGTTTGTAAAAATATTTCTAGTGACTTATCACTTATTGACACTTGTATCAAGGTGTTGAGAAGATGCCTACAAGAAGGTAAAGAATTGTATCGTAAATATACTTTTCATTTGAGTGCACCAAAGATATTGAGAAGGAGATCAAGGAGAAGGAACTAGAATTGAAGAGCATTGTGGATGAATTTCCAAATCCAAATGCAGAGATAATAGATCTAAAATCAAGGATCAAAAGTGTTCGTGATGAATTGAGACTACTTGAGTTAAGGAAGGAAAGGATCATAAAGAAATTTTGAAAACCTTACTTTGAAAATTGGTCATGTACAGAGGTAGCTTAAGGAGTGTACAAACACAAAATATTCCTTTGCTAGATTTGTTTATTTTGATCTCAATGTAGTTGAATTAGCATCCTATGGCTTATGTGCATTAATCAACCTATTAGAAGCAGTCAAGGATACATGGGAAAAAGAATTCGCTAGCTAGAATCAAGAATTTGGAGAGTGCATGACACTCATTAACAATTGAAAAGCTTGATGAAGGAGAAGGAAACAAAATTTTAATATGTATATAAGCTTTGACTCACCTTTGTCATTGATGTAAAAGGGGGAGAGTACTAAGGAAAATTGTAAAACTATTATGTATACTTTATTGTAAGGAGTTATAAGCAGGATAAAGTATAGTGAAAGGGGGAGTAAATATGAGTATAAGGAGGTACACATTTTTAAAATTTCACAAGGCCGCAATTTTTGAAGAATTTTTTATTTTAGCCAATTTTCCCACACATCACCATCAATGTGTAATATCCCCATCTCAGCGTTCACATTTAGATTTTTGATGTTGAATTTTAATATGTAATTTTCATCCTATGTCTCTTCCTTACTCAAGGATGATAGCTTTATATTTCACTTTCTCAATTGGTGTGTCAATTGGAGGCAAGAGTTTATGCCTTTTGAATTTATATACTATTAATCTCATATTTATAAATAATAGATTATGGATAATTACCTTTATTTTGTATCCTATTACATTATATTATTATATTGAGTCATAATATATTATTACTTGAAAATTATATTAATAATTTATCATATTAAAGATTCTATTATGGAATTATTATTTATTTGTACATGGTATTTAAAGAATCAATTCATAAATAACTTTTGATATATGAATAATATAGGTCATATTATAATATTTTATAAATATATCTTTTCTATATTAAAAATATATCTTAATCATCATGATATCATTATTTATTTATAATTATATTAGATTCATCATTATATTATTGGTTTAATTTTATACTTCAATATTACTATTTTTATGTAATATTATATGATATATTACTTATATTGTGGTTTTTTTTTCTTATTTAATAATCTTATTCTAACTGGGATATCACACAATGCTAAAGGGGGGAATTGTTGGCAATTTAGCTAGGAGGATATGTAAGGATGATATAGGGTTGTCATTTATGGCAACATACACTTGCTATGAAGAAGGCAAAACATAATATACTAAGTCTTGGATACCTTGACTTAGAAAATTGTCTAAGTATAATTTAGGAAAATAGTGAACATTCAAAGTATTTTCTTGAGCGCAATTTATTGAATACACTTGAGCTTATGCACGATTAAGGGAAGTATTGACCCTAAAGGTAATTAATTATCTATTAGTGCAAAATACTCAATCATTTACTAGGCAATGTTGGTCGGTCATCATTGTGACCAAGCTGCTATTAAATAGAGAAGTGAAGAAGTTTAGTATGTGTTGAGGCAATTAAAGTTGTCGAGTGCACATAAGCATCGTTGAGAATTTTAGTAGTTGTCGAGGGATTTAGGAGGAAACATGCATTGAGAAATCCATAAGGAAGATTTATTTATAGTTGAGTCAAGTTCATGCCGAGGAACATCATGAAAGATTAAGCAAAGTCGAGTGCTAGAAGCTATATGAGCTGAGTAACATAGTTTGTTTATATGATATAGTAGTCAATCATGGAGGTAATTACACGTATAATTATAGATCATTAATCCATATGTTGTGTGATGAACCAATCAGAAAAATGTAAAGCTCAAGTGAAAAAAGAATGAATTCAAATCATTGATCAAGATCTGGAAGCTTCATCGGATGGCTATTTAAGAAGGGTTTAAGACCTAATTTTATGTTGTTGAAGTTGTAAGATAGAGGATTGCATAGTTGAAGGTGAATTAAAGGTTGGAGGACTAAGGCAACCAAATAGTCTAAAGATGAGATAAAGTATATTTGTTAGATAGAGGTGATTGAATATTGGAAAGAGAAGATTTTTTATCAACAATCAAGTAAAATTTGAAGGATCATCATATTGATTACATACTAACTGGTGTATCAGGTGAATCTCTTATTAGAGTGGACCTAACATGCCTATTGTAAATCTCCTAATAGAGTACTCACTTTATTATGGTGAAAAATCTTTTAATCAAGGTAGACTTAACAATCTTATAAGATCTTAATAGGGAAGATGCCTCATAAGGTAGATCATCATAAGTGATCAAACTTTGTAGCCCTAACAAGCACACTTTATTGTTGCAGTAGTGAAGATTTTGTGGGTGTCATCTCCACCGTAGTTTTACCTTCACCTTGGAGGGTTTCTGCATTACCATATCTAGTGTTATGTGTTGATCAATTTATTATATGTGTTATTCATGTTATTATATGTTAAATCTAATATTGCATTTTGTTATATGATGTTACATGTTAATGTTTAAGGCTAAGGCGAGTGGTGAATGTGATTCATTTTTGAAGTGGTAGATGTTTTATAGATCCTGATTCATTCCCCCTCACTATCAACATCTTACTTTCCCTATTAGATTTCCAATAATTGCTATAAGATCCTAGTTCTCTAAGCAAAAGTCTAACCACTTAAGAGACAAAGATCTTAGAGATGGAAGCCTACAAACTATGAAAGGTGACTGAGAATCAAAAGATTGATTTGCAACTTGCATTTGAGAAAGTTAAGGTTGTAAAGCAGGAACTAAAGAAATCTTTGAAGAGAAGGAAGGAAATGGAAATTCAACAGAATGATACACAATACAAGGAAGAAAGCATTGAGGACTTATGTGATGAAGGAAAATCCAGTGAAACTGATGCAACAATAGAAGATCTATTGGAAAAGAACAATATTATTAATGAAGAAATAAGAGCACTAAAAAGAGAACATAAAATACACTTAGTAAGGTTATGTGAAGTGACTAAAAAAAAGAAAAAGGTTGAAGAAGACAAGGTAATGACTGATGAAGCTAAAATGCAGATGGCTACAAGTCTTGATGAAAGGATCAATGAAGTACAAAGGCTAACTCATAATCAATTTGACATGGTCAATCAATTATTAAGTGTTAATCATGAGATTACTAGGAAGGTGGAAGAGATTATAAATATGAGATTTGAGAAAAATTAACTGAGAGATGAGTTGAGAGCTAAAAAATAAATCATGGAAACAATGAACAGATCTAGAGAGGCTATGAGAAAAATTAATGAACAACTAAAAGCACAAAGAAGACCTAATGACACAATTGGGCTAGGTCATATTGAGTTCATATCATCTACCAAGTAAGGATAATCATCAAAGCATGCAGAATAAAGGAATGCTAAGAATAACAAGCCTACATGTTATCACTATGGAAAATCGAGCCATATAGAAAATATTTGCAAGAGCAAAACTGGTAAGTCAAATCCTAAGCCTAAATTCAATGGTAATTGTTTCAATTGTAACAAGCATGGACATCAAGTACATGGATGTAGATCATAGACCAATGAGACACAAGCTACATCTAGAATTTAAGGTTATTGTTACACATGTCAGAAGTATGATCATAAGGCACAAGATTGTAGATCTAATGCAAATAATAGTTGGACACCTAAAGGTCAAGGCAAAGCAACTAGGCAAGGCAATACTATAACTTAGGATTACAACACTTGGGTCAATTGTCAGCTATGTGGAAAGTATGGACATATTGCTGCAAATTATGCAAGGATAAATCTTAGAGGAAGATCAAGAAATTGGAGAAATTTTGGTCTAGTATGTTTTAATTGTCATAAGGTATGTCACCTAAGAAAAGACTGTATGAACCAAGCTTTAACATCCAATAATGAAGAAATTGGTGGTAAAGCAAAGCTTAATATTGAATAAGTGAGAACCTAAATGAATCAAACTCAAAAGAAGAAAAACGATGAAGGAAACATTTCAAATGGTGAAGTTGCGATCACTCAATCAAATGGATTAGGTAATTCCACTGACTTAAACTAAATAAAGAGGTATGTGTGGAACTATATTTTAAATTTCTAAATCACACATCAATTCTTGATATTGAAAGTGCAAAAGTCCAAATCAACATACTGTTAGATGCATAAGGACAAATTTGAGGTTTGAACTGAGTAGTGTATGGAAGTCGAGTTGAAAAGATAATAATTATCGAGTATCAACAATGAGAGATGAAAGAGTTAAGTGACCAAGTGAGATTGCTAGTATTGATCAAATTGATATATTGGATGAGTTGATGATTGAAGGAAGTGTGAAGTATGTTTGTTGAGTTTTGTAGAGAAGGTTGAGACATCTATAATACACCCACTACATATACAAGACATTTATGAGGCCCTAAAAAAATTGGATTTTTTTGACTCCTATAATGAATTTTGTCAATCATTTCAAATACCTTTCATTTTAGATTTCAAGAGCTAAAAGAGTTAGAGTGATTCCAGAGTGAAGTTAAGTGATTTTCACAAAGATCTTGTAGTGTTCTATCAACAATTAGAGTAATTTGACGGTTGTGTTGATACCAAGTGAAGCAGAGTTCAAATTCTTCAACCCTACACATAAATGGTATCAAGTTCGACCATAGAAAAGAGTGAAGCATCAAAGGTTAGTGATGTGCAATTGATTTTTAATTAAGTAGTTCAACCCCCAAAGTTTAAGGCATATCCTAAAATTACAATGAAAGGTGATGCATATGGTGCCCTGTCATCAAATCTACCTAGGGTATAAATTATTATTTGTGCTAAAAGATTGATAAAATAGGTAATTTTGAGCCAAGTAATGTGTTAGTAAATAGTTTTTTCCCTTTTAGATTTAAAACTCAAAGAGAGAAAAACTCTTGATAAACTAAAAGATTTGAAATTCCTTATGTGTACACTAAATAATTATGGTAGAAACACCAATTTACATGAAATGAAAGCATTTACAAAATTAAAAAGCATAACATATATGCTAGACAAAGACAAGCCCTCAATTGAGAATATGAACCATTAAGAGGTTCTCTCAATGAGGCCTTGCTTGTTTAGGGATGTGTCTATTTGATAGATTTAGGATGTATGCTCAAATTTGCTCTATGCTTCAATGGAGATGGATTTGGGATTTTTGGTGTGGGTATATGTAAAAGTATGGATTTGGCTTCTCAAACTGACATGGTAACTTTAGCTTAAGGATTGTGATGAAATGGCTTGGGAGGGGATCCAATTTATAGGCTAAGGGCTTGAGAGATGGAGGGGTAAGATGCAAGGATGAGGAAAAGCTCATGGAGGGCTCAGATTGTATGAGAGGAGAGCACATGGATTGTGCTTCCTTATGTCCAATCAAGGAGTGACACATGTCACAGGGTGAGTGGATGGAGAAAAGGGCAAGGATGAGTCAACAAGGGAGGCTCAAGGGATAAGGTCCTCATAAAGACTCCTCATAAGTGCTTGTAAGAGCAATGAATGGGCTTGTAAGAGTCATTCATGGCTTGGTGGTTGGGATATTTTGAGGGGAGACTTTGGTTTGGTTTAGGAAAGTCTTAAGCTTGCTTAGGAATGTGCAAATGATTAGTGGATGGGTTAGGCTTGGGTTAGGATTAGTTTAGGGATGTTAGAGATGTGCAAGTGGATGGTATTGATGGGGGTGGGTGAGTTAGTGGATAAACTTAGTTAATATGGGTGGATGGGGTGGATTAAGCTAAATGGAGGATTTAGGATAGGCTTAAAGGATTATTAGATTTGAGGGTTTTATTTATTAAAGTGATTTTAATAAAATTTAGGATTTGGAATTAGATAGGAGAATAGGATTTAATTGATAAATGATGGGTTATTTGATTTATCAATTAGGATTATAGATGATTAAATAAGATTAATCAGCTAGGGGATGGCAAAGGTTAATTAAATAGGAATTTAATTAATGATGCCTTTAGAGATAGCTAAATAGGATTACCAAAGCGGTGTAATCAAATTTAGGTGTCTACATTTTGCCCCTTTTTGACATAGTGTTGAGATAACACTATTTCAAAGAAGTTCGAATGGAGACGACAGGGAAGATGTTTTAGAAACAAGGTTGCCCCAGTCTCAGATAAGAAGAGGAGAGACTAGACTTAAAGATGCCCCCTCAAGAAGGCGACAGAGAGAGAAGACGAGGCTCGACGGCTTCTTGAAAAGCAAAAGAATTGGAGATGAGTAGAGACACATATTGGCAAAGAGAAGGGGTTGAATTAGCACAAACTCACACTACGGGAGAATGATAAAGGGAGGTCAGATGCACAAGCGAAAGTAAGCCTAAGATGATCCAGGAGTGGGGGGTGGGGGGGGGGGGAAGGGGGGTAGTGCAATAAAAGGAGATCAGGAGGAGGGGATGGATGATGGGAATGGAAAGTGGTTTGGATGGGGGATAATGGAGATGAAGAGAATTCATGGAAGCGGGTTGAGCGGGGGGAGACTTCAAAGAGAAGTACTACCACGCAGTTGAGCACGAGATTTAATAAAGGAATGTTGGTTAATTGCCAAGGTTACCAAAAACAACATGGCCTTTTTACCAACTTTCCAGAGGATAGAAAAACTGACTCAAAATACGCAAGGATTGCCCCAGCATCGCACATGAATCCTAGAGGAAGTAGTGTGGAACTGATACTGGGTAACCCACAAGCAAAAAAGAAAAACAAATAAAAGACCTGATCAAGACCTTGCATTTGGATTGCCCCATTCATTAGCACACCTATGATATAAAAGATCAAGGCGACTGTGAAGAAGGAACAACCCAAAGCACCTGGAAGAAATACGTCAAGGCCCAAAGGGAAGACGCCAAAAGCAAAAGAAAGTGAAAAGCCAAAAGAGAACCATTTGCCAACGAGGGGTGTAGGATGAGGTACTAATGGACCAAGATCAGACCAGAGGAAAGCTATATCCTACAAGGATCCATCAGAGAGCACCTAAGTTGAGGGATAACACTTTGGTGACAAGAGATCGAGCTAAAGGATGCAGCGAAATAGCTAATCAAGAGTTGTGACAAGTGGACAAAGTTGTTTTGCGATTTGTGGGTGTGAGAGGGGAATGTTTTGGAAGGTTGGGATGACCAAGAGGGGTAGGCAGGGCATCGGGGTGGGCTATAAGGGGCAAAGAGGAGGCTAGAAGGGGTCATTTGCATTTAGATTAAGGAGGAGATATTGCTGATTAGGAGCTCTGCAGCGGAGATTACGATGGCAGGTATTGGGCAACCAGAGCATTGAGCAGACGTAGTGTGACGAGTACGAGTATGAGGGATGCTTGATCAATTGGTAGGGTCTAAAACCTCTTCGTGATTTTTTTTAATGCTTTCGGTAGAGCATTCCTACGAAGGCAAAAACATGGTCCCACAGGCACGGGTCCAGCGAGAACACAAGTGGGATCGTGATCTCGCAACAAATAGCATGGAGTGGGATAATGCAAGGGTTTTAAACAGAGATTTGCGAGAACACAATCCCGAGGTGGGAAGTTACATGGGAATGAGATAGAGTCAGCAAGATCGCGTCCCCGCGAAGAGGAACGAGAGTCAGGTAGCGAGAATGCGACCTCGTACATTAAGAGTTTTGAACAGTGAGAAAGGAGGACAAAGGGGATAGTGTAGGAACACGATCCCGTGGGATCAAGGGTCGACAAGATCACCAGGGGGAGAGACCATGGGAATGCGCCAGTGGGATCGGGGGAAAAGGTCAAGGGTTAGAGCAGAGTCAACATCGTGATCTCGCCAGAAGATAGTTACGTGGGAACACGAGAGGTTAGGCTTCGTGGGAACGTTGTTTCTGTTGGAACGCAATTTTGGCAGAAGAAAGGCAGAAAAAGTTGGGGTTGAGGGAAGGGAGGGTGGGAGGATAAACAAGGAGATAGAAAACTGACAGTTGGATTTGTTTTGGTGGTGTGTAGTGGTCGTTGGATGCATTAGTGTCATGGGAGCGATGAGCAGCAATGTTGTGCACTGGAGAGATGCTGACAGTAGCTGACTAGCCACAGATCGAGGCGATCAAGCTAGGCCACTTGGTAAGGTTGCCCCATACTTGCACCTATATGACGATGGTTATAGTGTTGTGCAAGAGATGGCACAGTGAGACAACGACATTCCACCTACCAATGAGGGAGATGACGGTGACGCTAGAGGATGTATACCACATATTTAGATTGCCAATGTAGGGGATGCCAGTCATGGCGACCAGAGAGATGACAGCAGAGGCGACCGTGCAAAGATTGGTGGGGCCCGAAGTGGAGTACAGGATCTGGAGGGGACAGTTTGCTTTGGACGAGCATCTAGATCACGTGACGACAGAGAGGCAGATCTACTTTTATGTGCTAGGGCTAGTTTCGAGGTACATTGCCCTAGATACAGGTGGTACAGGGGTTACACTGGTGTTGATTCTAGTGGTGATGCAGATTATGGATGTAGGATGCCTAGCGACATGGGGTTCTCTGATGTTGGCTGAGCTATACCGAGACCTACATCAGATAGTGTACCAGGGTAGAGGCCGAAAGGGGAGGAGTATTAGGTTCCCTATACTGTTACAAGTATGGGCGTCAGAGCATATTGTAGTACTCAGGCCATTGGGGCATAGAGATAGGCAGGTAAAGGAGCCAGTGGCATACAGCTGGGCTAAGCCATTGACATACCACCACACAGATTCAATGGATTACTAGAGAGTGTAGATTGATGAGATAGTGACGGTGGTATGGAGGCCATACATGGGCCTAGGACCATGGGTAGAGGAGGGAGAGAAACTCCCCTACACCATTTTCTCATGTTTTGTGTTTGGGAGATGGGAGTACGTGGCAGAGCAATATAGGCCAGACAGGGCACTGCAACAGTCTGAATGGCAACAGGTGGCATTAGGGGATCTGCACTGGTATCAACGGGTCACACGTGAGCTAGTATTGATGTATGGGCTAGCACTGTGAAGGGACCGGTTGTTGAGGGCATGGCAAGATTTGGAGCCACAATAGTGGGATTGGTTTGGGGGGCTGGCGGATGCGGGCTCCATACAGGAGTACCGAGATACTTTCGTGCGATCGAGGTCAGTGGAGAGAGCATAGAGCACGAGGGTAGCGGTGGTGGTAGGGGAACTAGCCCGAGCAGCCCGACAGGGGCTGTTTGTGGTGAGGGGGTTGCAGTAGTAGGCAATAGTGGTGGCACAGGAGGAGGAGTTCACCCGTCAGAGGAGGGTGGTGGGGGAGGAGAGGAGAGCGGAGCTAGAGAGGAGAGCAAAGGAGAGGGGAGCCCAACCAAGAGAGGAGGAGAGTAGGCATAGAGGCGACAGAGGGAAGTAGGGGGAGAGGTAGGAGGATCATCAGTTGAGGGAGGAGATGACGGATTGGCAGGTCGGTATGCCTCGCTAGAGAAGGCACACACAATGATGAGCTAGCTGCTCCGTGATACTCAGCAAGAGAGAAATCAGCTTCGGGTAGAGCGAGATCGGTTTAGATAGGAGCGGGATACAACCCAAGGGTAGGTAGACAGGGCAGGGGTGGAGGTGGGGAGGCTATAAACAGAGGTGGTCCGGGTGGAGGGGAGGTTGGATGCCATGATTATGGAGCGGCAAGGGGTGCAAGTGAGACTAGAAAACCTCTAGTAGGAGCGAGATAGGTTGGTGGTGGAGGTGGCAACCTTACAGGCATAGGTGGCAGTGGGAGGGGTTTTGGAGGAGCTGCGAAGACTGCAGGTAGAGATGTAGGAGTTGAGGGAGAGGGCTGGATTCTATTGGGGGAGGTACCATGCCGTAGTGCCAGCATCGCAAATTGAGCATTAAAGGCGGCCGACTTGGTTAGGGACAACAGGTACCCATACAGGGATGCAGGGAGGAGGGGAGAGTGGATGGAGCACTAGGGGAGAGAGTACAGGTGGGTCCTAGCACACAGGGCACAGTCAGAGGGTAGGGTCGAGCCAGCAGCGTGGGATGAGAGAGGAGGCAAAGAGCTCTGGGATAGGGGGAGGACTGATGGGGCCACCACGTCGACCACTACCACCACCAGTCGCAGACGCTAATAACAGTAGATGCTAAAACACGAAGATGACAAAGCACAGAGCGCAGACGACAAAAGCATAGAGTGCAGACATCAAAATGCAGAGCGCAGACGCCAAAATGCAGAGCACAGATGCTAAAATGTAGGGCACAGACGCTAAAATAAAAAGTGAAGATGCTAAAATGAAAAGCAAAGACGCTAAAATAAAAATTGGAGACGCCAAATTCAGATCACAGACGACAGATCACAGAGCGGAAACGACAGAGAAATAAGTGAAAATGACAAAACCCTAACACAGACGACAGAATAAGTAATGCGTAGATGCAAAAAGAAAAGAACCTAATTTTTTTGGCGACGGCGCAGACACTTGTTCTCGGAGATGCTGATCTGCGAAGACGCTGATATGTGTAGATGCGCAATGCAGATGACACTGCGACTATCAGAGACGACAAAATGCTAATTCGATCTGCAAAAAATTGTATTAGCAAACTTCTAAAGCGAGATCATGGACGTGTGTCCCATCGGGCGTGCCAAAATGTGTGCTGGAAAAATGTGCAAATTGCTGGAAGCCTAAGGAATCAAGCTAATCTAAAAGAAATTCACAAAAGCAACCAACAAACCAAAATTCCAACCACCTCTAATACTCAACAAGGGCAGCTATGTGTAGCCATTGTTGGTGTATCCTTGATGGAGGGTATGTTTGGTATGCTCTCACAAACACAACAATAAGTAAATCCCTTGTGTGGAAGTGCAAATGTGAGTGTGTGTGCAAAGTGAATGTGCAATATGATCCTAGACTATATGAAAAGACAAATACATTTAAGATATGACTATGGTGGAAGTCACACTCAAAGGTACTCTATGATGCAATGAACATGAAATGATGAAAACTATCAATGAATGCAAGGTATAACTAGAATGAAATCTAAAACTAGAATGTAAACTAAATATGCAAGATGCAAGCTACAACTAAAATGAAAGCTAAACTAGAATGTAAAATAAATATGCATGCACAACAAAAACCAAAATGCAATACAAAATGTAAATCTTATCAACTATTGAATCACTAAGATGCAACCTATGAATTCCATATGAAAATGTACCTATAATGGAAGCTCTCAATGTGGTGATTCTAGACCCAAAGCGACGGCGTATCAATGCAATCCAATAATCCTCTATCTGCAATGCTTGAGACAAGGCTTCTATTTAAAGACTCTCAGGAAACATCTAGAGGGTGTCTAGAAGATAAGGATAAGGATAAGGATAAGGATTAAACACCTTATCTCCTTATCTCATATCCTTAGTTGGGAGGATAAAATGATGAGGTGGCACATGTGTGTAGAAAGTTCTCAAGTTGTAGACACCATGTGCTTAAAAGATGTGCTAACAACTCATATGAATGCACATACCTCTAGGCGGTTTGAACAAAGATTAAATTAAATAAAATTTAATTTAATCAAGTTCTAGAAGAATTAATGGGAACATGGAGGATTTTAAATAAATAAAATTTATTTAAAAAAGAAATACGTGGAGAATCATGTGTTAATTAAATTAACACATTAGAGCTAGGAAGTATTTAAATTAAATTTAAATACTTAGACAAAAATGAACTTATTTAATTAAAATAATTTAATTAAATAAGTAGAGGAATTTGACTAGTATTAATTAAATTAATATAGTCATTCGGGACAATTTTTAGTGTATACACCACCTTGGTAAGAATCACCACCTTTCTACTTAGTCTTGCCTTTTTCATCATTCTTCCATTTAGATTTTTCTTTATCTTGCACATAATTGTCAGATCTACTATCTTCACCATGAGATCTACCTCTACCTCTCTAGAGTCTACCACCTCTACCTCTTTGTCTTTGTTCATGCTTCTTTTCAAGATCTCCTCAAATTTCAAGGCATATTGGTATGCTTCTTCCACAGTTTCCAATTTCAAAAAAATTATTTTATCTTGAATTCCAGATCTCAATCCATTTATGTACCTTGTGATTTTCTCAACATCATCATTTACATGTCCAAATCTGATGACCAACCTATAGAATTCCTTAGCATACTCTTTCACACTTATGCCTCTTTGCCTCAAATTTGGCATCTTTCTCAACAAGCTAACCTAGTAATCAGCAGGAAGGAATTTTTTCTTCTCTTTGTTCACCATCTTCACCCAAGTTCTGATCTTTTCCTTTCCTCTCCTTTGCCTATCAGTTTGCAAATGCTCCCACTATAGTGAGGCATGTCCTTTCAACATAGTAATTGCAATCTTCACCTTCCTATTGTGAGGAGTATTTTCATACTCAAAGAACTTCTCCATTTTAGAGATCCAATCCAACATAGTATTGCTGTCCAATATTCCATCATAAGGAACAACTTCGATAGTAGGCTTTGAATTTTCCCTAGACAACACTCTCAACAACCTTGCTTCATCTTGATCTTCTTCAAGTTATGGATTAGGGTTTGGTGCTACTGCTTCATCATCACTTACATCATCAAGATGTATCCTCTCCTCTAGTCTATCTCTACAACATCTAATTTGGTAGCAATCTATCTCAATGTATCCAATATTGCATTATCGACATTTCCTCTACCTCGAACCATCTTTATAAATCAAGTTCTTGCAAGATTGTAACCCTCTGCAAGTTATAGGTCAAATTCATAGATCTACAACTCTACAAGCCAATTCACTTAGGGTTCTATACAATCTAATCACCACAAGGATGAACCTCAAGCTTTGATACCACTTGACATAGGAAGAAAGAAGATAAACTAGGGCTAAAGGCACACCCAACTATCCAAACCACTTTGCAAAAGTTAGCAGAATGAAAACACAACACAAAGAACAACAACCAAAGGATGAAGGAGTGAAAACACTTATAAATTCATCAAATAATTTGTATACATGCCCAAATGTAAGGCCTTCTGGGTTATGACCAATACAAAAATTATAGCTTCCAGATTCATGATTCAACTTTGAATTCACAATTCCAGACACTTATCTTTCTATTGTCCTCTTCCACGAATCTACCAAAATCTCTCTAAAACTTAATCCTAGACTTCCTTAAATACTTGTGTAGCCACAGGTCAACTTATCATAGAATTAAATCTTACATTAAATGCATGTGAAGCCACAAGTTAGCTCACATTAGATATTAACTACCTATATTGAAATTAAATACAAGCAAGGTCGGTCCAAACTAGAACCAGACATAGACAACTTGGCAAATAAAGGCTCTATGAAATACTGGCACTTGACATCCAAATGATCACTTGGCAACCACATGAACTCAACACCCAAAGGAATGACTCAACAACAACTAAGAACTTGGCAACCTAAGGATCACTCAACAACTACACAAACTCAACATCCAAAGGAATGACTTGGAAATAACTAAGAACTTGGCAATCAAAGTATCACTTGGCAACCACACAAACTTGATATCCAAAGTAATGACTTGGCAGAAACTAAGAACTCAGTAATCAAACAAAATGCTCAGCAATGCAAGACATTATAACTTGATAAAACTAAAAATATGTAGGATTGTAGAGAAACCTAAGATGCTCTTGCATGAAAACATCACTGTAGATCTTTGGGTTTGGTTAGATTCATCAAATCCTTCCATCATTTAGTCTCTTCTTTTCTCTTCTAGAAACTTCTCCAAACTTCTCCTTGAATTCTTGCGTAGATACACATAAACATAGTTTGCCTTGCTTAAAATACTCTGAGTCATGCATCCTTATCTTCAACACATTTTAACTATTCTAAGAAATCAACTATGTTAGCTAGAAATCATGATTTCTTCATAAACTATCAAATATTTTCCCTTGGCCAACATTGTGTTCTAGAGCTCGGTCATCATTGGGTTACTCGATCACTACTAAATTTTTTGTTCAACACATATATTAATGCTTGGTCGACACTAGTTCTACTTGACACATATTGTGCTCTTTTGACACTTGTATCACTCAACGTATACTTCAAGTTCCATAATATTTTGCTCTTTTTCTTGGTCAAGCCTATGTTTATAGTCATTCTTTGATCACTTCTTCAAGGCTTCAGTACAACTATCTTCTTCACTTGTACCATGATTAAACAATCACTTTATCTTTTCAAAGTCTAACTAATAAAGTGCCCATATTTATTTCCTCTCATAACTCAACCTTTCCGTTAGGTGTTATTATTATTCTTCTCTCAAATCCTCTTCATCAATCATCTAGATATGGAACTCAAATAAGAGAGAAAATTGTCTTACCAATTAAGTTTGACATCAATGACAACATAAAAATTGTTCCAGTTGTAGTTTCCAACAATGAGCTCTATGGTAGAGTAGATACCATTAACAACTGAAAGGAAAATTAGAGAGGACACACTTTCCCAAGTCATGCCTAAGTTGAACAAGAAATAAATCTCCAAATCCATGAAAGAGTTCATTAACATATTTGTACCTAAGAGGAGGGCTTTCTTAATCTTGAAAAACAAAAAAAAATGTTGTAGAGGAGAGCAAGTTCATGTAGAAGAAAATATATGGATTAATTCATGATGATAAACAAAAGGACGAGGAAGAGAAGGATGAGAAAAAAATGATAGAATTGGACAACATAGAAGATATTGATGATGGAATAGAAAATATTGTTGATATACTTCACAATTTGGTGCAACTAAGTAAAGGGTAGGTATAAACAATGGCCATTGATGAAGAATTATAAAAGATCCCTAAAAGAAATGTGTTGAGTAAAGAGAATGTTACAACCAAGCCAAAGAAGCTCAGTGAAGGACACATGCTAATTGAGTCAGTCCAAATGCTAACTTGTGATAATTTGATGGACCCCAATCTTGTGATCATGTAAATAAAGGACTATCCCAAGATTGATGCACAAGAGTCCACAAAATAGGCACAATCTATACCTATTACCTCTATATACCAATTTTCATAATTGGTCAAGAGCAAGGACAAGGAGATGCAAGTGATAGTCATGCTAAGAAACATAGCATGACTAAAGAGAAAAATGCACAAGTGCCAAATCAACAGAATAATCCCAATGAGGGAAACATAAATGAGACTATTAAAGAGGAGAAGAATGGAAAGAGCTAGAATGATCAAGTGGATCATTCCACTATAGGTGAGAGACTAAGTTCCTCAGGACCTCATATTGAGGGAGAAAAGGAGGCTATGCAATCAATTTGAACACATGAACTTACCACTAATATTGAGAAGGAAAAGGAGAATGCACCCGAACAATAGTACTAAAGATAAAACAACAATTGTGGAGCATAATTAGACTAAGGAGACACATAGACCGAGCATAAGTGTACAAACTGAAGGTCTACTAATGAAAATGTTGAGTTCCAACAACCCAAACTCAAAGGGGAAGGAAAAAAAAGAAAAAAAAAGAAAAAGTCTCCAATGGGAATTCAAGGTAAGTCTGTTACCTTAGATGAAGTGATTGTGATCCCTAACTAGGATACAAACTATTTAATCAGTGATTAGATGAAGATGTTGAGAGAATTGTTAGCAAGGAAGATTAAACAAGAGGAAATGAGAAGATAATATAAATGTAAGCAAGTATTGCATGGGATCAAGGATATATTTCTTGAAACCATTAATGTTGAGAACTTGAATGAACATGCCCCAATCATTGAAAAATTAGTTCAAATTGTGGAGAAGTTGAATGACCCTAACATAGATACAAGAGAAAATATTATGCAGAGGTCAAAGGGAAAATTTGAGATTAAGGTAATGGAGAAAGTTGCAATAGAAATTGCATTGAAATAGGTTGAACTTTCTACCCTTGTAAATGATTTTGAGAAGATAGTCCAAAATATAAATAAATTATTTATGATTCTATGTTACATCCCATAATTTACAAAAGAAATAAGAGACCAAATAGACATGATTGATGATGATTTTCAGCAGAGTGGTGACACAGTGTTAGATTTTGGTGATTGATTAGGAAAGTACTATACATACTTCATAAATTCTTTGGGGCTCGGGGAATTTTTTTTGGGCCCTATTTTATCAGGATTTTGGGCCAACATGTATTTATTAATTATAACCCTAAAGTGGTAAAAATAATTTTATAAAAGGGCTTAGGGTTAGGGATTGTTTCATAAGGTGATGTGAAAATTGGTTCTTGCAGTGGTATTGAGCTGTAAGGGATTACAGATTGTAATTAGGTTGTAATCACTAGATTGTAATAATATTAGATTTGCTATTTGGTGGACGTAGCCCAGGAATTGGGTGAACCACTTTAAATCTTGGTGTCTTGTGTTCTTTTTTGTGTGATCTATTATTTTTTGATATTGGTTATATTTGCATGTAATTGTTATTTCTATCCGTGGTTTATTCCTAACACACAATGACCTTGGATGCAAGTTCAAGCTCAATACATTTTTTAAATTTGAGATTCTTGCAAGGCAAGCAATCTAGTTGTTATAGGAAGAGAGAAAAATAAGGGCAAAGATCATCATAGTTAAATCTTCATTGACACCTCATTTGGAGGTAATGCAAGACATTTGTAGAAATCCAAGGATATGATTTAGAGTAATCAAAATTTATCCATTACAGATAATATGGTAGACTTAGCTACTAGAATTGAGATTGAACACCATATTATTGAGACACTCAAGACTGATTGGGATACTACAATGGACCTAATCTTGTGATGACACAAACCATTTTTGATTAAGCATGGTTTACTTCCTAGTACCCAAATTACTATCAAAAGGCAATTGTGACAAAACAAGGGGGAAATGTACAAAGATCATAAATTACAGGGGAAACATGTTTTTATACTGAGGAACAGAGTAATGTATATAGTTATTGAGCTAAGGTATGAAGCATAGCCAAAGGGGGAGTTCTAGTTTTGAAGTATTTTTATGTATGCACTATTGATAATGATAAGTGTTTTTGCCACTAATGCTAAAGGTGGAGATTGTTGATGCCAAAGGAAATTAATTTTCTATTAGTGTAAAATACTTAGTCATTTACTAGGAAATGTTGGTTGGTCATCACTATGATCAAGCCTTCATACAAGCTAATCTTCTATTAAGTAGATAAGTGAAGAAGTTTAATATGTGTTGAGGCAATTATATTTTCCAAGTACACATAAGCATCGTTGAGCATTTTAGTAGTTGTCAAGTGATTCAGGAGGCAATATGCATCGAACAATGTAGGAGGAATCTTTATTTATATCCGAGTCAAGATCATGCTGAGGGACAACATGAAAGAACAAGAAGAGCTAAGTGATAGAATTTATATGAGATGAGTAACATAGTTTGTTGTATTAGAGTTTGGATTGAGACAAACTCATAGGTAAACCATTTTGATGAGGTGGAAGCATGTTTATATGATCAAGGAGTAAATCATGGAGGTAATTATACATGTAATTGAAGATCATTAATCCCTATGTTGTGTGATTAACCAATTAGAAAAATGGAAAGGTCAAGTGTCAAAAAGAATGAATCTAAATCATTGATCAAGATTTAGAAGCTTCATTAGATGGTTGTTTAAGAAGGGTTTAAGACCTAATTTTGTGTTGTTGAAGTTGAAAGAGATAGGATTGTGCAATTGAAGGTGAATTAGAGATTGAAGGACTAAGGCAATTGAGCAATGCAAAGGGAAGATAAATTATATATATCACATAGAGGTGATTGAATATTGGAAAGAGAAGATTTTTCATTTACAATCAAGTGAAAACCAAAGGATCATGGTACTAATTACATTCAAACTAGTGTATTAGGTGAATCTCTCAACAAGGTACAATTCATTTTATTGTGATGTAAAAATCCTTTAATCAAGGTAGACCTAATAGTCTTGTAAGATCTTAATAGGGAAAACCCCTCATAGGGTAAATCATTAGAAGTGATCAAACCTTGTAGCCCTAATAGGCACAATTTATTGTTGTAGTAGTGGAGATTTTGTGGGTGTCATCCCCACCGCAATTTTACCTTTACCTTGGAGGGTTTCTACATTACCATATAGGTGTCATGTGTTGAATAGTTTCTTAAATGTGTTATTCATATTATTAGATGTTAGATCAATATTACATGTTGTTATATGACGTTACATGTTAAGGTTTAAGGTTATGGTGTGTGGTGAATGTGATTCATATTTGAAGTGGTAAAAGTTTTATAGATCCTGATTCACCCACCCTCTTAGAATCTTACTTTACCTATTAGATTTACACTAGGAAGTATATTTTGTAATATGCACATGGTTAAGAGTTCTTAAGAATATACAATACACGAATAGAGTTATGGTAAGTTTTATAGAGACAAGTTATACAATAAGAACAAAGAAGATAACAAAGTAAAGGCATTTTGGTTAAGGGATTATTTTGGTTAACCAAAACAATGGATTAATAAGGTTGGGACAATATCCTAGATGTCAACCCTCACTTAGAAAATGTTAATTTAAAATATTTAGCAAGGTATTAAGCAAAAAGTCTAACATGATGAATGAATTTGGTATAAAGGAAGAACTTTATGTTTTATAGAAATGTGGCAATGTAATGTAATATTATAATGTTGTGATACACACTTTGTATGATCAATATTTATGTGAACCTATTGATAGTATACTATTGTATGGGTGCATGATCAATTTGGTGAAGAGAGCTACTAAGGACAAATCAGATATTGAAGATATTAGCATAATCAGAAAGGTGTTTATATCTATATCTTTTGTATACATATTATAATATAGTATATGTATGTTTGAGCAGTGGGCTCAACTTTCTACTTTTGTATTGTAATACCAGCTCCTAACAGGGTTGAGGCTTCTAACTGTAGTACCTAGAAAATGGGCTAATGTCTAACATATTATGAGCAAATCACAAACCCAATAAGCATATGCTAACACCCTCTAGTCTACCATGAAAGAAAAATGAATAAAGAAAGCAAAACAATGTTAAAAACTCCCTCTTTCACTTGTAGCTCCCATGTCCTTCTTTCTTCTCTATGTAATGTAGCTCCAAAATTACCTATAGTGCACACAATATTGAAGCAAAAGTCTATGATAATGATGGTGCTATTGAGAATAATTGAAGATGTGATTTTAGTGTGAGAGATGAAGCAAAAGACTCAAAAATTAGGGACCAGAAATGAGAGAAAGAATACTCATTTTATAATCAACACACAAGGTGAGAGCATTGGATTTTTCACCCTTAGATATGCAACTTGGCACAAGATTCCTTTGAGAATCCATGACACATATGACTCAAGATGCCAAGTGTAGGATTCTATGATGCTTGGAAGTCAGACAAGGCTAAATATGGTTGAGAATCTATGACACGTCATATGACACTCAAGCCAACTTAAAGCCAAGAATCTATGATGAATGAAGCCAAATATGGACATTTGTAAGAGAATAAGAATATTGGATTATGACATATATTAGCCAAGTGTCAAAGGAGAATCCACAAGGTGTCACACCCAAGTGTCATGATGATGTCAATATTTTGTGGAATATTTGAATTAAAAATCCTTTATTCCACAAAATAAAAATTAGTGAAATGGAATAAATGGAAGAAAATATGACTCAAGAAATTGAGAATTTCCATGGTTTGTGAATGATGAACCAATCAATTAAGGAAGTTAGTTAGGAAGAATAATTAGTAAGAATGATAGGATTAAATTATTGGTTGTTTAATCCTATAGGGAAAATTAGTAAATGATTGGCCAAATTGATTAAATAAGTGTGATAGTGTCCTTTGATAAAAATGTGACGATGATATAGATTGAATAGGATGATGATAGGTAGACCAAAGCCATGGTCAAATTTATTAATTGATTAACATGCCAAGGACACATGATGTGAATTAAAGATATGTAACATTTAACCGATATTGTAAATGCTACAAGATTGAGATTGATTGATAAGGTTGATTATAACAATATCGACGAACACAATCAATATTATTGAAGTGGTTTGATGATGTCATGATCTAACACTGAGAGCCTCAATAATGTCAAAGATCAGATGATATGAATGATAGTTTGACCCAACACTGAGAGCCATGATAGTACTAAGGTCAGATTGATAAGATTTGATAGATTGATAGGTTTCCAATGCACTAAAAGCCACAACAATGCCTGGGATTGAAGAGATGATGATTGATTTTGGATGTTTAATATGTTTTGGGTTGATTAGGACTAGTTTTGAGTGATTTTGAGTTGATTTTGGGTGATTTTGAGTTGATATGAAATGGTTTTGAGTTGATTTGATATGATTTCAAAATGATATAAAATTGATGTGAAAGAGTATATGGATGATGATGAACACTGTTGAAATATGATCAAGTTGGCCAAAATATTGAAATTAGTGGATTAAGAAAATGGGATGAATTAGTATGAGGAAGTGATGAAACTATAGATGTGAACCATTTTTGAGTGTCTACACTAACAAGACCCAATCCTCTAATAAAGACATATACAATATGAAAATGTAATAGATCCTAGCAGGGTCAATATCTTTCACAAGATACTTTTGAGTAGTGGATCATGTTGTGGGTACCATCCCCCCCAGGGTTTTCCCTTGGTCAGGGTTTCCCTATTTAACAAATAAAGGTGTTATGAGTTTGACTATGTTATGGTTATGTATTCTTTTCAATTTGATCATTTATGCAATTTTAAAGATTGTTAATAATATCCACAGTTGGGCAAAGGTTTGTCGAACATTGATTCACCCCCTTCTCAATATTCCCTATTTCTAACACTTTTTACCTTTTTTAGTACTCCATCATTTCTCTAGGCTTCAAATTTATCATGTCCATGGGTGTAGGAATGATTTCCTCTTCACCTAAATCTTCAACTTCTTCCTCTATTATAAGTTTTATCAATTTTCTCTTCCTTGACATGCCTGACTCAAGAATTAACTTTCTTCTCACTCAATATTCTTCTTCAATCTTTTCCTAGTTTTCTTCTTGATGATTTTCTTTGATCATTTGATCTTTCTATTCAGTATTAAATACCTTTTCTTGTCTTGTAGATAGTTCAAGTTGATTGGTTAAGTTAACATATTTGGTCTCACCATTTGGTGATTTTACTTGTTGTGTTTCTAGCTCTCTTACCTATTTAAGAATATCTTATACCACATTGCCAATGAACTCTTCAAGTATAAAATTATCATCAACTTGTATTAATGATGAGTGTCCTCATGTTTTCTAATCAATCTTTAGAATCTTTCTTCATATCTCAACAACTTCAACATGCAATCTTTGAGTATCTTGAATAAGAAATCTAGTTGCTCTCTCCTTTACTCCAAATTGTATCTTTTGATCTTCATATAATCTTTTGGCATCCTCTAGGATTAGGTTTGATTGAGATTCCAATAAATATTTCTCAATAATATATTTATCCATTTGTAGGGAAAATAACCACCTTTCATATATAAGTTATTGTAACTCATCAAGGATCACTAAATATATTTCTAGCAGTGTTCTCTTGAATCTGTGCAAAATATTGAACAATTATTTCTTCAATTTTCTTTATTTTCCAGATTATATCTCTTCACATTTTCTAGTCCACTAGACTCTACTATAACAAATTATTTAGTTTTAGGTGCCTTGATTTGCAATCCTCTCTTCTTTAGTTGTGAAAATTATTTTTTTGACTTTGTGTTTTTTGCTTCTTCTTCCTCTTTTTGTTTCTTGTCATATTTATTCTTCCTAGAAACTTTCTTGGTTGATTGTCTCTTCTTCTTTTGTAATTTAATCCTTTCTTCCTCTATAGTCAATTGAGAAATCTTCCTCTTTACTCTTTTTAGGTGGAGGGGATGTTGGTAGATGGATCCTCTAAAAAAACTTTAACCTATCAGCTATAAAATACTTCTGAGGGTGGGTGGGGGTGAATTAGAAGTACCAAACTTTAAGCTATAAAACGTTTAACTAAAATCAATACATGCATGAAACATTTCTAATTAAAATTAAAGTAAAGGCATGCATGAAAATAGACAACATAATATTTGATCACCCAGAAACCCTCCAAAATGAGAATGTAAAACTGAGATGGGAATGACACCCACAACTTATCACTACAACAATATGTGACTTGTCAAGGTTAGAAAGTTTGACCATCAGCATGGTCTACCCTATGAGAGGCATACCCTATTAAAAGGCTCCAACACCCTATTAATGGTGTACCTATCTAAAGGATTTACAAACATTCACTTGGAATGTCACCCTGTTAAAGGATTTACAAAATGGCTGGTAAACCAACCTATCTTCATAGGATTTTCATTCTCCCAATACAATGGCTAGAAAGTATAGTAGAATGTGTTGACTTGATAACTTATAATCTTCAATTTTTTATTTCATATCAATTTTTAGTCGATTCTAATATGATCCTTTTTGATCTGATATGATTCTATACAAAGTGCTGATACTTTGTTTTGATGTCCACTGATCTGGCGATTCCTCTATTTTTCTAAGTCACCTTGAATGTATTCTTTACCCTTATGTTCTTTTCTCTCTTTCACTCTATCATTCCTCTCTTAAATTCTCTTCTTGCATACTCTCTCATGCATTCCCTTACATTACTGAATTATGGGGTTTTGACCTCCTTAAAAAAAGTTTCATGACTTAGGATTAGGTATGAATCTACGATTGAGATTCATCCATCTTTCTCGCTCAAATCTTTCCATTTTTCTGATTGGTTGCATATTGATTTCATAGGAAATAAAAAAGATTCGATCTTATCTTTTAATCCTTTGAGATTCACCATATGTCATCTCAAAAATGGTTTACATATTAGTTTGTGAGGGCACAAAATCTTATGTTGATTTTGTGTTACTTGGCACTTACTAATTATTGATGCTTAACACATATAGATATTATATTTTGCTTAGCACCTACAGTTTACTCAACACATATACTGGCTCAACACCTATTAGTCACTTGGTAGTTGAAACTTGCTCAACATTGTCTATCTACTTGACATCTGAATGACTTGGTACTTGTTGAATTTCTAGCTTGGCACATACTATAACCCAACATCTATATTATACTCGGTATCAACTTAGAAAATTTCTTAAGTATGTTGACACTCAATTGTCAAAACTAATCTAAGACCAACAATCTCCCCCTTTGACATGAGTGTCAAAAATACTTAACTATACATGACGAATCTAATTTTTTTGAGTATATTGTACATTCTATTTGACATATATACAAAAATTCAAAAATTGTTCAAAATTTTGTGAAGGAGTATATACCTCAAAATTTATAACTCCCCCTGAGTTGATGTGCCTTTGCTGTATCAAAAACTTCTCATGCTAGATTTGTCTCATGCTAATTTTGATTCTCTTGCCTTGTCATTCTTTCTCTATTTGCATTATACCAACTCCCCCTTTCAAACATCTTCCCTTGCAATTATTGTTTCCTTTTGGCTTTTCTATTTCTCCCCCTCAAAATTTATCTCCCCAAAATTTTATCTCCCCCTTTTTGATACTTATGTCAAAGGGGTATATACATTAACTAAATTTTTAGCCAAAAAGGATTTGTTTACCTCCATTACTATCCTCAGAGCAACATCCTTGTTTTCTAATGCAATTTCCAGTGATTTAAGCTGGATGGTTGTCTCTACTGTAAGGTGAACTAAGACTTCCAATGTAGAAAGATTGGGGTCTTTCTTTAACACATTTTCAACATAGGCTAGTTCTTTTTGTAAAATTTCCATGTGTGGGGTTATGGAAGATTGAATCTGTATCAATTTGGCCTTTGTATTTTCCTCATTTGCTGTTGACACAACTAGTTCCTTTTGAGTGTGAAGCGTAGTTTGAAAATGCTTCTCACTCTGAGTTAGATCTTTAGGTAGTTGTGTAGCAGATATCTTTAAGTTCCTCTCCAAGCTCATTATTCATTGGCTGGTTTCTTGTGTGAAAATTGATGGATCACACAATTTTGAGTACAATGAGAATACATTCTCAAGTGCTGCCTTTACCTTTTCAATCTTCTTGGCTAGCTCAACTTGTGAAAGTGCTATTTCACTTGATATTCTTTCATTCACCTTTGTTTGAAACTTGTTTTTAGACCATTCTAATAGTTTTGCATTTGTATCAAGGTCTTCATTCCATACCTGGTCCATTACACTAGATAGTTGCTCCATAATGTATTTAGTTGCATAAGGTACCTGCAAGCTAAATGCATCTAGAAAGATGTCTTTTTATCTCAATTAACACTTGCCTTTGTTTATAGTCATTTTTGAGTATCTCCTATTTCTTTTTTATTTTCTAGTGCTTCTTGCACTTCATTTATCTATTCAATGTTCATGGTTGCATAGTCATACTTAGGAATGACTATTTCTTCATCTAGAGTAGGGTCTCCATAATGAAGTACCCTTGCAATCTTTGTATAGCTTGAGCCTGGTGCTGAAATTTGAAGTGGTATTGCTTCAGTGCTTGACTTTTGAGATGTTCCAGTTGGAGTCCCTATTGTAGGAAAATTTATCAATATTTGATTTGCCTCTTGCTCCTTCTCCTTAGGAATTTCATTGTCAATTTTAGATCTTTCCTTATCAATTACAATAATCTTTGGGGGTGCACCTTGTTCTTGTGTTGTAGAGACAGAGGTATCCATCTATCTTGTTTGATCCTTTACTAGCTCCTTGGTAGTTGTAGTGACTGGTACAGTGGAGTCAACCTTAGCTAGTGTGTCTTGTGCAGTTTTCTCTTGGGGTTGTCCATTTGTAGCTATTTAGATATGAGAAGTGGTTCTTGTGGATTCACCTTATCCCTTGTGAAGTTAGCTACAACTTTTTGTAAATCTTCCATACTTACCAAGACTAGATTTGTACATTGTTGTACTTGTAGGGTAGTCCAGTGAAGGATTCTTTTAAGATCCTCTGTAGTTAGTGGATTTATATTTAGATCATAATTGTCAGGAACATCTTTTATGGTCACTGTATCTGTAGGTATGGGAGTTATATGTGGAGGACTTCGTGGTGGCAATTGTGTGTCTTGCACACTCTATTCTGTTTGCTACTATTCAATAGTTGCCATATCATCTTTTTGTGTTTCCTTCTCCACTTTGTCATTTGCCTTTTCTTTTTCACCTTCTTCCTCCTTATCATTGTCCTCTTCTTCTTCATTATTTCTTCCTTGAAAGGGATTGCCTCTCCTTCTTTGATAGTTGTCAAGCCATAAATTAATTTCCACATTTGTGTGGACTTTTTTGCAACATCCTCAATCTTATTTTGTAGAATACTAAAGGCACTATACTTGGGTGCAATTTTTTTGCCATGCTTCTTATTTGCCTTGCTAATTTGTCCTTTAGTACGTTCAGGAATTACTTGAGTCAATGTTGGCTCTCTTATTTCTTTTTCCATATTGAGGCAATAATGCCATTTATTTTTTGCAATGGAATATAACTCCTTAGGCATTGAATTGTCAAGTTCAAGTGGAGTGTTCTTGAACTTGGCCATCATAGTGTAGATTGACTCTTCAACTATGTTTTGTTCTTCTCTAGTCAACTTATTAAAATCAATGCTTTTAAAGCCATATAAGTTTGCATTATCTCTAATGTTATCACATATATTTTCCAAATCAGACTTGGTGGTGTGACTTACCACTCTAAACTAGCTTGTGTTCTCAGACTTTGTTCTTTCTTCATCTAATTTAGGAGGTGCAAAATACTTTTTTCTTAGCTTCTTCTTGGTTGGACCTTCTTGTTTAGTAGCCTTCTTATTTTCCTACTCCTTAGCATTCTTTATTGTAGCTCTTGTACTAGCCCTTGTGGTAGACTTTTTTGGGCTTGGCTTAGCTATCTTCTTGCCTTTGGGCTAAGCTACAGGTTGTTTCTAAGCTTTTCTCTTCTTTGGCTTAGGCTTGGTAGGTGCTTCCTTGGCTTGCTCTTCCTCCTTGGCACCTTCTACCTCTTCTGCATCTTCTCCCATGTCTTGGGTCAATGAAAGTGGCTCTTGGCCCTATTATTCTTCTTTTTCTTCATCTTCATCTTCCTCTTTGTTTGCTTCTACTACACCTTAACCAAATCTAGCCTTTAGCTTCTTCACTAGTATTTCTTTTTCAAAACTGAAGCTATTTTCAGTTCCATGTCCACCTTGGATCTGACAACATCATAAGTGCCAAAGGGTTCAACACTTTTATATATTTCCTCTGCAATTATAGTTTTTTATTGCTGCTAAAGCTTCATCAATATTGATTTCATAACCAAGTGGCCTTAGCCATTTGACTCTTGGCACTGCGACTTGAATATATGTATAATCAATGTCCAGTAAAAAAAAAATGTCATTGATGTGCTGCTCAACAAGAGTGACAGGTATCTTGATTCTTTTTTTCATAGACTTCTTGAAGTCTTCAAAGTAATTGGTCATTATAGTTTCAAAATTTTCCCCCATTTGCTCTATGTATTCATTAACCTTTACTGCTATTGACCTATTCATTTTCCAACCTATCTTGCCAATTCATTCTGAACATAAAAGAATATGCATATCAAAATTGCTCCAAATTTACATTGGGAACCCTTGGACCTTCTTATGGCTCCCAAGTTCTCCATAATCTATTGTAATTGTAGTCCAGCTAGATCATATGTATGATCCTTCTTGACAATTTTGTATCCAACATCAACTGCAATACAAGGTACACTGTTCAATTGGCTTGAATGATAGAATTTATGGGATATGACCCTAATGAAAAATTCTACAAGAGGATCTTTGATTGTATCAATTGTCATCCTTCTCTTGTTCCACTCTTCCCTAGTGTTCTTCTCTATGGCTTCTTTAGAATCACTCCTTAGGGTCTTTGGCCATTCTAGGGTTGGATACCTAGTTACTTTATGTATAATTCTTTTAGATAGTTTAATGGGTCTATCTTCCAACCATAGGCATCCATCATGGATTCTACTCAGCATAATTCTTATCCATTCCATTTCAAATACTATAGGGAAATCTAGTGCATGGGTTAAGCCCTTCCTCTCAACAATTTAAAACTCTTCCTTCAATACCCCATTCTCACAAAGTTTATCATAAGCTTGTCAAATCTCCATGTCACCAATTGCACCTATCTTACAATTATAGCACCTTCTGACATCTTGCTCCATCACAACTTTAGGTGGACTAATGGATAAAGCACCAGTAGGGTCGTTCTTATATGCAACTTTGGGAATTGGTCTAAAGTCAACTTGTTTTACTTCATTAGTAACCAATTGAACCTCAAATGACTCCTTGTCTTGGGGTTTCCTAGAGCTAGATGCCATTTCTAAAAACTAGGGTTTCAAGATATAAAAATGGCATAATTACATAGCTTGGCACTAGTGTAAATACCTTGAATCATTGAAATGATGTTGAATCTTGGTTGGAATCTTTGCAAAAGCATCAGTCTCTACTTGGAAATCATTTTTGCACTCTACTTGCTCTTGCTCTATGTTTTCAATGATGAAAATGATTGAAAACTCAACCTTATAGATTTCATTTCATAGCATTTAATGCTTAGTGCATATAAAATTATCCACTCAGCTCCTTATGTGATTCTATTTGACTCAGAATCCACTGGAGTTTCCCTTTACTTGGCATCTACTAGCACAATTTTACTCAGCAATGACTAATCACTCAGCTTCCACTAGTTCTATCCAAAAACTTGGCACATACTATGATTTCACTTGGCAACTGAAGATAAATTTTTGAGGATAAGCTTGCATCTTTATTCATGCTATTTATATCTTTTGAAGTACTGACTTTTCTTGGAACTGATGTATGATAAAGCTTTTGAATATCAATCCCACACACCTTATTTTTCTTAGTTGGATGGAGTGTGACCACTTGACCTTTTAGGTGAAGTGATCCCTCCATTAGATGTTCTACTTCAATCTTTTCTTTTCCATGTTCTATTCATTTCTCCTCTAATGTGTTCAACATCAAATTTCCCTTCTTCTTTTTTGAACTTAGAGTTGGGTGCCTTTGATCTTGTTGGGCAATACTTGCTGATGTGTCCTATCTTTAGATAGATGAAACAAGTGGTTTGACTCAACCACCTATTGTAGTTGCCACTAAAGTGTGTTCTTATGCAATTCTCAGGAATGTGTCCATATTCTTGACAGTAGTGATAACTCTACCTAGTGTTGTAGTCCCAATTGTGGTGATGTCCATGACTATTTGAATTTGCTAGTTGATTTAGTGTCCACATAGGCTTGGACCTATATTCAAAGGCTCTATGTCCATACTTCTTGCAATTGTTGTAGTGTCCTTCAAATCTAGGTGTCCTGATGATTGTAGTCTTACAGTCATGTGCCTGATGACCTTGCTTATTGTACTTGTGATAGTGACCCATGTTTTTAGGTTTGTCATACTAATTGGCATTCTTGCTCCTACATACATTAGAGGTATGTCCCTTTCTACCACAAAAATGACACGTGTGTTTAGTATTCTTACCTTTATCACTTTTTTCTTATGTAGTCTTAGATGGCTCTCCTTCTTCATTGCTGGTGTATCCTAGTCCTGAAGTGTCATTATTGGATCTTGGTGATTTTAGTAGCTATTCAAAGTAATTGATGACTTCATTAGGTTTATTGAAGCTTTCTACAATTTATTTTTCTCTTCTCAAGTCATTTTGTAGTTGTTCATTTTACATCTTTAGTGTGGAGATCTCAATGTCCTTGACATTTAGCTCATGATGGGCATTCATCATTTGGCTTAGAGTATCTAGCTGCATGTTGGACACTCTTGCAAGCTCAATTGGCTTTTCCTCTAGTCTATTGGAAAGGTTTATCTTGTCATCTTCTATCATAGCTTTGTCTTCAATGGCTCTCTTCTTCTATTCAGTCACTTCACAAAGCATCATGGTTTGTGATTCTTGTTCAATCTTGAGAGTTATGGTCTCTTCTACTTGAGCTCTATTCTTCTCCATCAGGTCTACAATTGCTACATCAAACTCCTTAGAATATTTATTGGCAAACATTTTTGAGGTGTCAATCTCCTTGTATTGTGTATCATTTTCAGCTATGGCAATTTCTTTTCTTCTCTTTACGGATTTCCTCAATTTTTGTCTAGCTTCTTTTAGAGAATGTAGAATGAGATGTATCTCAATCTCCTAATTCTCTATAATATTCCCAAGCTTGTAGACCTCCATTTATAGATATTTTCTTGAAGCTATAAGGCTTCTCCTTGTAAGAACTTGGCTTTGATACCAATTGTTGGAATTTACAAGCGGGAAGAGTACTTCTAAGAGGGGGGGGGGGGAATGAATTAGAAGTACCAAAATTTAAGCTATAAAACATTTAACTAAAATCAACACATGCATGAAACATTTATAATTAACATGAAAGTAAAGGCATGCATGAAAATAGACAACACAATATTTGAACATCCAAAAATATTTGAACATAATAAATGCCCCTAGTCTAGCCTAGCCTACAAAAATACGAAGAGGATCAGATGACTTACCGGTGGGCCCATCTCGACTGCCTGCTAGTACTCTTGAACATGCTCACCAAGCTGCAATCGCTCAATGGGGTCCATATCTGCTTTGGATGCTCTGCTCGTGGTGTGACAATGACCTTCTTTGGGCCCCTTGGTGGCTTATATAGGCCCCTTGTGGATCCTGTTTGAGCTCATGCCTTTCCTGAATCATGTGCATCTTCTGTTTACCTTCAAGCCATGCAAATAGCGTCATTTATTCCAATTTTTCTTCCTTTTCTTGTTTTTCTTAAGACCTTTTCGCAAAAATTGCTCAAAATTTATTTTTTGCGCAATTCTTGCGAGGGGGCACCCTCCTCCTTTGTCGTCACCATAGGACTCCTACTTTCATTGGGGCAACCCATATTTTCTTTTCTTTGATATGATACTGTTCTGACGTCACATCAAAGAGGGGAAAAATGTAGATGCTTAAAATCATCCCTGAACACTATATTAATTAATTTTAATATTGCCTGTGACATTGTAATTAATTAATTATATTGCTCACATTCTTCTATTTATTTAGTTAAATTATTTTTAATTAAATAAGTTCATTTTCCCAAGTATTTAAATTTAATTTAAATACTTCCATCCCTAATGTGTTAAATTTATTTAATACATGATACTCCATAAATCTCCTTGTTAAATAAATCTCATTTATTTAATTATTCCATCTCCATTAATTTCTCTAAAACTGTGATTAAATTGAATCCTATTTAATTTAATCCCAATCCTACCTTAAAAACCTAGCCTACACCCATCACTCTCATCCCCCTAAGCCTATCCACTACTTAATCCCACTTTATTATTTTAAATCCCTTTCTAAACACCTTTTAGTTCTTAAGATTTTGCTCACACATGTGTGAGAAGCTCTTGATCCAATAAACCTTCCACTTCATTTATGCCTCTTACACCTCTTACACATTTGTCCCCCACTTCTTCTCCCAAGGTTGCTCACACATGTGTGAGCACACCTTGAGCCTCTCAAACATTAAAGGCTCTTTTTGAATTTTGCATGGCTTGTCCCTTTTGTCCATGTGTCTCTCTTGTGGCACTTATGTAGATGCCACATAGATGCCACCTCCCCAAGCCCTCTCTCAAGCCTATAAATAGAGGCCTTGTCTCAAGCATTTACATCTCCCATTGTTGCATTGTTATCATGCCATTTTGAGTTTTGAGTTTTTATGTTAGAGTTTGCATTATAGTTTGATTCTCATAGAGATTTCTAGGTGCATACTAACTATTTGGTAGCTGATTTAGTTTACCTCATGCATTGTTAGTCTAGTTTCTTCATGTATTAGCATCTCCATTTCATCTACTTCTTAGTTTAACTTGCACATCTCATTAGTTTCTTAGTTGCATTCCATACTTTCATTCTTGAATACCTTCAAGTATGGCTTTTTCCATAGTCATTTCTTGGGGTGTTCTTCATTTCATCTAGCCTAGGTTCATATTTCATTTTTATTCACACTTGCACATCCACTCAAGAGATTCCATACATTGTTGTGTTTGGGAGAGCACACCAATCATACCCCCAATCTTAACACACCAACAAGGCCTCTCATGGGTGCCTTTGTTGAGCTATAGAGGTGGCTTGAGGGCTTGATTTTGTTGGTTGCTTTGAGTTGCAAAACTCAAGCAAGCATTAGTTTAGTTTTTCTTCATTTTGATGAATTCTTGTTACATGCATTTGAACTAATGTTTGCTTGTTTATTCATACTCCCAATAGGTCATTTCTTCTAGCACACATTTTGGCACGCTCAGTGGGACTCATGTCTCTAATTTCATTCTAAAATTTCCAAACAAACTTTGCTTAGTCGTAAAACATTGCATTGTTGTCTCTGAAGGCCACAACATCGTCTGCGATTATCATCTACACATACCAACATCTCTATCAATTAGCATCTCCACAACAACTATTTTATCACTTGCTCTTCCCTTTTAGCATCTTCGTAGAAAACCAGTCTGCCGTTTAGTTTTTCAGACTGTCATCTTAGAAGTTTATTCTTTTGTCTGCGATTAATAGTATATCATCTGTGTAGCTAACTCTATCATCTGCAATCTATAGTTTGTCATTTGTGAGTACATTCTGTCATCTGTGTTGTGTGTGGGCTTTACTTTGTCATCTCTAACTTTCAGCATCTCTGTGTTCTATATTGCCGTCTGCATCTGACAACTCATTTAGCCTGCTAAAAATTGTACAAACTATCTTCTATCATCTACCAGTATTGGCGTCTGCGTGTATTAGCTACTAAAAATCATACAAACTATCTTCTGTCATCTATGAGGTTTAGCATTTTCGTAGTTTGGTGTCTTTGATGTTCATCGTCTCTATATATTGGCATCCTCACCTGCGTTTTGGCATCTCTTCTTGTGAACAGAATTAGTTAATTTTGAACAATAATTTTTGCTAACATATTGACTTGCAGGTTTTAACTGACGGTTTGATGCAAAGAATTAATACTTAAAAAAATCTAAAAATCAAAACCAATAGTGGTTTTTATCACTAAAGGAGATTTGTAGTGATTTTTAAACATTAAGGGCTAATGAACTTGTATGGATTAAACACCTTCGTTTGAATGCATAAATGTGTAGAGTAGCAAATATTTGGACTTTGGTGTTTGAAATTGACATGAATGTGTAGAGTAGAAAACATTTGGGCTTTTGGTGCTTAAAATGGACATGAATGTTTAGGCTAGCAAACATTTAGTCTTGGTGCATAAAATTGACATGAATGTTTAGGATAGAAACAACATTTGGTTTTGGTGCCTAAAAAGAATTCACATAATCTTGAATGCTTTAAAAGATAATGAACATGTATGCCTAGGCTAGACAACATTTGAAATTGGTGCTTAAAATGGACATGTATGCCTAGGCTAGAACACATTTGGATTTGGTGCTTAAAATAAAGTCATACACTCTTGAATGCCCTAAAGTAAATTGACTTTATTTTTTGCATTTTTATTTTTAGCATTTTACTTTCACGTGCTCGATTTACTTTCTTGTTGATGAATCTGTACTTTTCATTTATGTTGACGATGATTTCAAGTTGGAAAGAACATTGTATGCTTTAAACATGTGTGTCTTCAAGTAGATTACAAACCTTAAAGCTTCATTGGGAAAGAACAAGTGTCTTTTAAACCCCAAGACCACTTATGTATTATCTCCCCTTGCGCCTTTGGGTGATCTTGGGTGCATAAGAAATAAGTGGTTTTGCTTTTTTTTTTTAGGAGGCCTACTTGGGGATTTCATCACCCCTTGGGATGACCTCAACTCCAGTGTTCTGGTAGAGTATAAGAATTGGGAGGTGAATCGAAAGACACCTCTCTTGGAAGTGGAATATTGTCACTCTTGGCTAAACCCCAAAGAACTTTATACCTTTGGAAAGTGAAGGAGGAAATTTGGGTTACCGTCTCCCCTTGGCTATATGGCAGTATTTCCTTTCATCTACAAATTTGGGCCTCACATACCTTGTGTATATCGAGGACACCCTTTAGATAAACCTTGTTCATCCTAGAGATAGCCTTATTAGGGTTGTTGGCATGTTCAGTGTGCTTGTTCAAACATTCAAAACCAAAGCCAAAATGTCAAACAAGTTCTAAAATGAGTGAAATTGTGAGGTAATCTTTCATTGAGTGAGATAGGTTAAGTGAGGTCTTCTTGATTCATGGTTACTTTTGGTAGTTTGCATTTTGAAATTGGTTGAGTCTAGTCACATCTTATTGCAAAGTTTTTGGATACTTGAAATTTGGGTCTTGTTTTATTCCTGCCATGATTGATAAAGTCAACCAAGTCAAACATAAGAAAATGAAGTTGTCCAAACCACCTATCTACAAGGAAAGGAAGAACCTAGCACACGGTGACAAACAATTTCGATACACAATCAAAGACATTCAAAAGGAAGAAGCTAGACAAGACCGCTATGATAGAATTGAATACAATGGAAAACTTTGAAACTGGTCTACTTTCCCAGGAGTGAACCCAAGGTTTTTATTTCCAATGAATAAGGATTGAGTTAACTGCATTAGTGACCAAAATACACTTTCATCTTTTCATATCTACCTCTATCTTTCCAAACTCCTAGTTTTCCATTTTCAAATTTTCTTCTAGAGAGTTTAAAAAACTTAAAACATCTTTTGACATTGCAACATTAGACCTTTCATCCATAAGCAAACATTTATCCTAATTACACTTACTTATTTGGGATCACAAGTCCATCTCCAAATAGTGAGTAAACAACTTGGTTTCCTATCCTACCTACAAGATCACCAGACTATCTTTGGTAGGAGAAAGATACTATTATCCTCTAATCAAACTTTGTTTGCTAAACCAAGGTCTTTTTTAGTTGACCCTTTGATCACATAAGGTTGATAGCTCTCATCCTCATTTTCCTTTTCTTCCATAATCTTCCACCCATTAACTTGATCACTCTTGCATGGTACACACATGATTAGGAAGGTTCACATTTAATCCCATGTCATGTTTGTGGGAATCATTGAGGCAGTCAGAGATGGAGAATCCATTTTCTCCACTCACAACTTCATTAGGGAGCACAATTCCCTCTAGTTCAAACCTTGGTATACCTAACTCAACATCCACATGAGAACTAGAAGATCCCTTCCATAACACAACTTTGGGGGATAATGCCGAAGAAGTATACCAAGATGAAGATCCTATTGATCGTAACGATGTACCTAGTGATGTTAGGACATTCCTTATGGATCCCTACAATGTGGAAATGATGGAAAAATCCATTAGGGCAAACAAAATTGAGATATTCCTAAATTTGGTCAAGGATGGTTTTAATGTTCCCCCAAGCTTTGACGAGAACACTTTTTTTAGACAAATTACAAAAGATGGTGCTCCCATATTGCCCACTTCAAACATTGCTCCAACTTCTAGTAGAGGGAAAGAAACCATGGTAACAATTAGTGCTATGCCTACATCTAGCACTTCAACACAACCGACATTTCAATTGAGTGTAGAACATATTCAACAAATCATTAGTGCCATGCCCAATGTCAATACACATGCTAGTATTCCACAATCTAACTTGACAACCTCAACTGTGAGATGCTTAGGCATTAGACAAATGCCTACTCAACCAATGGCAATTCTGACACAACCTATGAACTCCTCTTATTTACAAGTGCCAACCACTATGGTAAAGACATCAATGCCAATTCCCACAAGTGCATATCAATACATTGGCCAAAGTGGAGTACCTCCACCACCCCACACTACATTTGGGACTCCCTACAATTTAGGAGGTGGATTTATCAATCCCCAACAATCACAAGTGCAACCCAATCAAGATTTGGCTCAACAACTCCAAGAATTGTGAAATTTGGTCCTTAACATGAACAACAAATAGGTGAAAGATGTCTCTTTTGAGGAAATTTGTCCTTTTCCATTTGATAAATCCATTAATATGGTGCCATTTCCACCTGGTTTTGAAATTTCTAAATTTGACAAGTATTCGAGAGAGACATGCCTCGCCACACATCTTAAAGAATTTTCCATTTTGTGCCAAGAAGTAGCCTATAGTGATGACTATCTTAAGAGGCTCTTTGCACAAAGTCTTGGAGGCCCCACACTTGAGTGGTTAATGAATTTACCTAAGGGCTCTTTTACTTCTTTCAATGATTTGATAAGTAAGTTTATAGCAAAATACTCTTACAACATTGAACACCATGCCTCATTGAGTGACTTGTGCAACACAAAACAACAAAATGGAGAAACTTTTGCCAACTTCCTACAAAGATGGAGACATCTTGCTAATTGTATGCCATATAAAATTGGAGATTCCCACCTTGTGGATATATTCATCAAGAACTTGATAGCTAAAATGTCTTTTCACCTGAAGATGGCTAGCCCTGAAGACTTTGCCACTTTAGTAAAAAAGGGTAAGAATATTGAAAATGAACTTTTGGAAAAAGGTACTATTAAACATTATAGTTCATCATCCTCCAAAAATGAGTCAAACAACAATAGAAAACCCAAATTCTGGTCCAAGAATAAGGGTGTTACACATGATGGTGTTACTGATGTCAAAAATTTTCAAGGAGGTAACAACAATTACCGCAATCGAAACAACAACCATTCGAATCATGATAATCAAGGCAATCAACAATCTTGAAATCAAACACAATTCTTTCCACACAATAACAACTACAATCGTGACTATGATCGAAATAGGAAGTTCATTAAATTTTGTGAACCTTTGGAGGCCACCTTTCAAAAATTAGTGGATCACAACTTGATGGTATTTCCTAACATGCGTCCTTTTGATGAAAATCAACCAAAGTCAAAGTGGTATAGGGAAAACAAATATTGTAAATACCACTGTATCAAAGGACATAACACCAACAAATGTATCAAACTCAAAGTCTTTATCCAAAATCTTGTTGATGATGGGGAAATTGAAGTAGAAGGAATTCCAAGCTCTAAAAATGCTAAATTAAAGATATTTCGAAAACCATTTCCCGATCACAATAATGATAATAACAATACCAACAATGCAAATCAAGCTTCCACATCAAATGCATTTCCTTATGATTATTCTACTAACCACATATTAGGATTTGACTCCTTGTGTGGTAGGATAGAAACCAACGATATATGTGGATTTGACTCCTTCTGTGGTCACATTGAAGAGGTAGACACTCATGTGAATACCCTTGTCTTACAAGCAGCTGATTGTGATGCCACCACTCGACGGGGAAGACTCACTTTGCAAGCCGCCCCTTCCAATAACACTAATCCATCGATGCCACATGTGCCTGCTGTGCCATCCACTTCACAAAGGCCCACCTCTCGCTATGATGTGTTGTCCCAGCTAGGTAAGAATCTTGCACAAATATCCATTCTTGAGCTTCTTACCACATCGCCCATCCATAAAGAGATCTTGGAGAAGGCTCTTTTAGAGTCTCGTGTCCCTAAAAACATTAATGCTTCCCAATTCACTGCTATGATTGGAAACCTTGCCACCCAACAAAACCTTGTCTTCACAGACAAATATTTCCAAGGTCCTAATCCCCACCATAATTTGTCACTCCACAATGAAGTCCTCATACAATGACATAAAATAAAAAGAGTCCTTATAGACAATGGATCCGATTTGAACCTTTGTACATTAAAAATGTTTCGTTTCTTGGGACTTCTAGAAGACCTCCTAGATGTCAATAAAAGGATCACAATAAAAGCATATGATGAAAGGGAAACAGAATCAAAAGGAGTTATCATGTTACCTCTCAAGGTTGGACCAGCTATCATAAATACCAAATGCCATGTCTTAGATTTGGATTTTCCATATAACATCTTGCTTGGTAGACCTTGGATACATACACCAAAGGCTGTCCCATCTACCTATCACCAATGCTTGAAATTACCCCACCAAGGAAGAGAGGTCACAATCCCAGGGGATCCCACTCCTTTTGCATTTTGTAAAAGATTGGAAGGTGCACCAACACATTTTTGTCCAATTAGTGAGTTTGCCAAAGTCATACCTAAGTCTCTCACCATAATAGAATCACCTTCCACAACAATGTTAGAATTAGCCAACGATGATTCCAATTCCCATAAAGGAAAAGAGAAGGTGGGAGATACTAAGGTCAATACTACAGGGAAGAAGGTTACTTTTGTTGATTTAGGAATGGGAGAGTATAAGTTTGAAAATGCCTTGTGTGTTGGAAAACTACCACTCTCCCCTCGTTCATTTGGAGAACCTTCACAATTGCCACCTCCTGCCAACAAAGAGACTGTGCATATTAACAAGACCACATTTGAGCATTGGGGTTCACTTAGTGATGAGCACATGGAAGATAATATTCTAGATTGGCTATTATATGATGGAAAAGATGAACCTATGGAGTTCCCCAAAGATAAGTATGTTAAGGCCCCTCCCATTATCAAAAACATGGGATATCATGGTACCGGCCTTGGACCTAAAGAAGATGGAATAAGACAACCCTTAGAATCTAATAGCTATCCTAAAGGATGTGGTTTGGGCTCCATTAAACCTAAGGTATCCTTTGCTAACAACTATTGTACAGTTGAACCTGATTCTAAGGCTGAAGAGGAAGAATTCTTCGAAGTGCCTTTCCAATACATTGAGGATGACCTAGATAACTATGTCCATGCCATCACCATAGATGAACTTTCATCCATTTACCTACCTCTCACCAATCCTAACATGATAGACTGGGACCTTCAAGATACACCACCAGCTCTTGACATTTGTAAAACTGATGAAGCAGTGATGGCACTTTTTGGCCTTAAGAATCTTTGAGATTACAAACATGAGATCCAGTACAATGAGGAAGCCTACTTTGGTAGCCAAGTCAATTCTCTTAGTCGCAAAAGTGAAAAATAAAATAAAAATGGAAAAATAAAAGAAACATCCTCTAATGAAAACTCTTCTAGGGCACTTTTGGATGAAGAAAAAGATAGAATAAAGGATGCATCTTCTGGTGAAAACCTCTTAGAGGTGCCAAAAGAGGGAGAGCTTGACTTGCCATTTAGATCCTTGCCACCAGAAAAGTCACCTATTTTGAATGAGGACACAATTCCAGTCAATTTGGGAATGGAGGATAATCCACAGATTACCTACATTGTTGCTACCTTGAGTTTTGAGGAACAAAAAGCCATGATTAAATTCTTGAAAAAAGGAAAAATCAATTTTACATGGACATACAAAGACATGCCTAGCCTAGACACAGATTTGGTTGTGCATCATTTGACAGTTGATCCCAAGATCAAACCAATGAAGCAAAAGTTGTGCAAAATGCACCCTAAGTTAGCAATCCTAGTCAAAGAAGAGTTGCAGAAAATGTTAGAGGCAAAGTTCATCTGTCCTATTGATTATCCTGAATGGGTCTCCAAAATTGTTCCTATAGGGAAAGCATCTGGGGGCATCTATGTTTGTTCAAATTTTTTAGATTTGAATCTCGTATGTCCTAAGGATGATTTTCCACTTCCTAACATAGACATCATAGTGGATTTGACTGCTGGACATGAGATGTTGTCTTTGATGGATGGATTTTTTGGTTATAACCAAATCAAAATTGTAAAAGAAGATAAACATAAAATGACATTTACCACCCCATGGGGAACCTTTTGTTATCAAGTCATGCCTTTTGTCTTGAAAAATGCTGGTGCCACTTATCAACGCGCAATGACTACCATATTCCATGATCTTCTACATGTCATAATGGAGGACTATGTTGATGATATCCTAGGAAAATCCAAGACAAGAGAATCCCACATTGATTTCCTTACCACTATTTTTGATAGGTTGGAGAAATACAAAGTGCACCTTAATCCTAAGAAGTGCATATTTGGGGTCAAATCAGGCAAATTGTTAGGCTACATTGTGTCAAGAAGGGGTATTGAGGTAGATCCAGAAAAAGTGAAGGCCATCATGGATATGCCTCCACCTACCACATTGAAACAACTCCATAGTTTCCAAGGAAAGTTACAATCTATTGGGAGATTTGTGTCACAACTAGCAGATAAAGTTCATCCACTTCAGCATTTTCTTCGCAAGGGAAACAAGTTTTAATGGGATTGTCTATGCCAAAAAACATTTGAACAAATTAAGACATATTTGGCTAATCCTCCAATTTTAGTACCTCTAGTTGTAGGATGACCATTGATTCTATATATTCCAGCTACTTCAGTTGCCCTAGGAGCACTCTTGGCACAATTAGATGACAATGGGAATGAGCAAGCCATATATTCCCTCAGTTAAACACTAGTTGTCTATGAGTTAAACTACACTGCTATTAAGAGAGCATGTTTGGCTGTAGTCTTTTGTACGCAAAAACTACATCATTATACGCTTAATCATACTACATATCTCATTGCCAAGATAGATCCACTCAAGTATTTGTTATCAAAAGCTGCCCTCACTGGTCGAACAGCAAAATGGGTCTTAATTTTAAGTGAATTCAAAATTGTTTATAAGGATCATAAGGCTATTAAAGGACAAGTAATTACAGATCAGCTTGTTGAAGCTCCTCTTCAAGGTGACCATCCCATTGTAGCCAATTTTCTAGATGACACAATTATGACCCTAGCCCCTACTACACCATGGAAATTATTTTTTGATGGATCCTTTACACAAAAGGGATCGGGGGTAGGAATTTTGTTTGTGACACCATGAGGGGATCTCATTCCTAAGTCCTATAAACTCTCATTCCCTTGCACAAACAATATAGTGGAGTATGAAGGTTTAGTCATAGGACTACGTCAAGCTATCAAATGGAATATCAAAAACCTTCTTGTCTTTGGAGACTCACAATTGGTCATTAAGCAAGTCACAGATGAATACCACACCAAGGATGAAATTTTTTTTCCCTACTGCAGAATAGTTGAGGATCTTAAGCAGCATTTTACAGAGATTGTTTTTTAGCAGATTCCAAGGGCTAATAATAGAGCAGCGGATGCCATGGATACTATTGCCTCTATGATTTCCATGCCAGAATATAGTCCTAAATGTGAGTTTCTTGTTGAGAACCTTTTTACTCCTACTTATGAGCAAACTAATTTAGAGTTGGTATGTGAGATTTTTGGTCCTAAGTCTCCATGGTATACTGACATCTTTGCCTATTTACGCACAAAACCATTCCCATAGCCCTTACCCCAAATCAAAGCAAAACCTTTGTTTTTCGAACTGCCCGATATACCATCCTAGGTGACACATTTTTCCAAAAACACTTTGATGGAACCCTCCTCTAATGTCTTAGTTCAGGTGAAGCCCAAACAACGTTAGAAGAGGTTCACCAAGGGATTTTTGGTACCCACTCTAGTGTCCTTACGTTAGCAAAAAAACTTCTTAGGATAGGTTACTATTGGCCCACTATGGAAGCAGATGCATATAAGTTTGTGAAAATATGTGTTCTATGTTAGCAGCATGGTGATTTGATACATGCTCCCGCCCAAGACCTTTAGCCACCATCACCCCATGACCCTTTTCCCGCTGGGGATTTGATCTTGTTGGTCAAGTATACCCAAATTCCTCAAATGGCCACAAGTAAATTGTTGCCACCACTGAGTACTTCACAAAGTGGGTCGAGGCTATCCCATTAACCTACATCACAAAAAATAGATTTCCAAGTTCATCTTGAACTACATTATTTGTTGTTTCGGTATACCTCAAGATATTATGAATGATAATAGAAACCCCCTTTAAAAATCAAGAGGTTACCACATTGTGTAGGAAATTCAAAATCACCCAACATTTCTCCACCAGATACTACCCCTAAGGCAATGGCCAAGTTGAAGCTACCAATAAAACCATTTTGAAAATCTTAAAGAAAATCATTGATGCAGCTGGTTGTGATTGGCACATCCAAATTCCTCCCACCCTTTGGGCCTACTGTACCTCCATCCGCACCCCCATAAGAGCCACCCCATTTTCCCTTGTTTATGGTTCTGAAGCCATCTTGCCCATCAAAATTGAGCTCCCTTCCCTCAAAATCTCTCTCAAGAATCTGATATCCAAAAAGGAATATCGAGTGGTTGGCTTGGAAGAGCTGACACTCCTTGATGAGAGATGACTCAATGCCCTAAACCACCTCCACGTGTATCAAAATCACCTTCAACTTTGGTATCAGAAGAAAGTCAAGCCATGAAAGTTTGAAGTGGGTGACTTAGTTTTGCAGCATAATATGAAGAACCTCTAGAACTGTGAAAATAAAGGAAAGTTTGAAGCAAATTGGGTAGGTCCATTCATTATTATAGCCAAGTATGGTTCTGGGGCATATCAAATTGCTACTCAAGAGGGAGATCTGCTCCTTGAGCCTGTAAATATCCAACATCTCAAGCAATTCTATGCTTGAGCCTTTGTTGTTCCTATATAGTGTTTATAGTCCCGCAAAAATCCAAAATAATCAAAAAATCATAAAATCATAAAAAAAAAAATTCATAAAATATTCCTGAAAAAAATCCCTAAAAAGCAGAAAAATGTTCCTGAAAAAAGTATGGTTTGATCCATTGTCTATAAGGCTCATTTCACCTCACTTCATTCCACCATCCCATTTCCCTTGTGCAAAGTCTCATCTAGCCTTTTGCGTTTCATGCATCCAATAAAAGATCACTTGTCTGCGAGGCTTTGCTTCACTTCCATATTTTGAAAGACTTCTAGTCCACGAGGCATTTTTCTATCAAGTGATTGCTAATCCTATTACACTGAGCTTTTTCACAACAGTGACCACACTTGGACTTACTCAAAATCACCATTTGAGACTTAATGATTCAAAAAACTTGTTCACTTCACAAACCTTGCCGAAAACACACGATTTATGATCATTGACATTTTGACTTGACACACTTTTATAGGATGAATCCTTCCTATAGGTGACATTGTGACATTCACTTCTAGACCTAAGGTTCTTGGCAGGAACTGTGGACTGAATGACTACTTGGTCATGAGGTCTCTTTTTGGTTGATTTTATTTTTTATTTGTTAGTGAAAGCCTTTTATGATACATCTTGATCTTCCATATTTTGGTCATACCTGAATGGCTCTCATTGACTACACATGTTTTTGTGGTATGATCTATTTTTTAGGCTTTATTTCATATGTGTTAGTTTCGAGTTATGCTAATGAGTTGTGTAATGGGGGCAACGGGTTAGCACATGTCCCACCAAAGATCCCTCAAAGACTTTGGGTGTGCCCAGACCTCTCTATTGCATATATGACATTTGATCCATCATAACTATGCAAACTACACCTATCGTGCTAAAGTCTTTATGGTTTGTCTAGTCCACACAAAAGAGTCATGTCATTTATGCTTCTATAGCATATAGCATATAATGCATAAAATCCCTTGCAAAATTAACTTAAGGTGTGCTCTCCATATGACCACAATAAAATCTCTTGATATCATGTAGTTAGGATGCATGTAGTATAGGGTTTCATTCGAGTCGTGCTTGAGACAAGGTTCTATTTATTTCCCCCCATGCTATGCTACTAGGTTTCTATGAGTGACAATTTTGATAGATATTCATTCATTAGTTCATTAGGTTGCATTAAATTTTCATTATTGCATTTATTCATTACATTAGTGTTGATTTGATTTATCTCATTCAGTGTTCCTTAGGCATTTTTAGTTCATTCCATTAGTTGCACATAGTCATCACATATAAGGGCATATACATCATTATCACATCTCACATGTATATAGTGCATTCATGTACACTAAAAAAATGTATACATCTCATAATTGCCCACTAATCTGCATCACACACATGTTAGACATCATGTACATATGCATACATCATAGGAAACATCACATAGCATCACATCCTGCATCACAAGTGTCAATACCCACATCATAAACATCATATGCATCACATAAATCCATACATATAGAGTCATCAAATCATGTCATGTATATATCTCAAAAAATAATGTTTGTATAGTCCATATACAAATCATGCAGGATCATATAGTACAAATGCATCATCAAAACTCGTTGCATTTGCACATATCTGTCATAACACTGATCACTATATAAACTTAGGTCACTGGCTATGAGGGCCCTACCCCCCCTGAATCCCCCCCTTGCAAAGGTCTTTTCTGTCCTATAGACTACTTTGATCTAGCTCTACCACTTGACATCCATGAGCTAGCTCCCCTCTCAAAATTTGGCTATCGCCGATCAACAGGCATGACCTCAATATAAAGTGACCTATAATAGGCTGCCTCTCATATGGCCCGTATCTCTGCTCGTCTAGCTGTGAGGGCCTCATGCATCACTGAGATGACTACTCCAGGCTGTACCATCTGTATGGCTATGTCCCTCTACTTGCAATATCTATCTAGCTATGCCTGATGCGTGGCTCGCTTGGCCTGTAATGCGGCTACCCCTACTCGGAGCCTCTCTAGCTCTGCCTGCTCCTCCACCCCTATATGGATGCTCATCCTTGCAAAATCCCCTACATCCACTCGTGCCTATAGGGCTGCTAAGGCCTCCTATGCACTGTCCCCTTCGGCCCTCTACACCTATAGCTCTACCTGTATAGCCCCCATAGCCTGCTCTAAACTGTCTGCTCGTGCTTGTTGCACCTGTGCTATCCCCTATAGTCAGGCTACCTCTATCTACAAGCTATCCCTCTCATCCCTAACCATGTTTGGGTCCTCTCCCTATACCTGTCCCTATGGAGGTACTTGTGGTGGTGCCTACAGAGGTGCTTGCAGTGGTGCCTAGGGCTATGCCTATGCCTATACCTGGGGTGCTATTTGTGGTGGCCCCTGTGTTGGTGCTGGCCCTAGCCCTCTCCTCACTCAAACTCTATGCTCACATGGTACCTCCTATGTCCCCTGTGCTGGTGGTGGCATCATAACTACCTTCCCACCATCCCCTGCTCCATCCCCCTCCCCTTGTGCCTGCTCTACCGGTGGAGGTGCCCCTAGCACTGTAAGCCTGACCCGCTAGTGCGTTGCCCATCACTGTGTGTATGCCAATGTCATACCTGCATCTCCCTTGTCCGAACCATGCACCCATGGTATCGCTGCCATCCCCACCTAGGAAGCTCAGGCTAATCGTATGGTAGTCCTATGTCCCCATAGTCATCTATACTCTCTTGACACCACAAGATATAGAAATTTGTCTGATACTGTATCCTACCAAATTGCTGTTGCACTCAAGAGGGCATATAGTGCATGATCACATGCATGGATCGATCAATGATCTAGTAGTCAGTCTGTGTGTATGGGGGGTACATCTGACCCTCTGTGTCATCCTCACCACCTGCTGCCAGTGTCTGCCCCCACCGCTCTATCCCATCTTAGGGAGTCCACTCGAACATGATGATCTCGTCTATGCACCGATGCTAGAACCCCATAGACTCTATTAATGTATACTATATGGGAGGTTAGTATCTATAGGTGAATAACTCTCTAGGCTACCTGGTCTCTCGTTGAGTGATGAGCCGTGTGACCCCAATGTGCTCCCATGACCAGACCATTAATAGTATCAGTCTTGGCCCAAAAGTGCACTGGGTTCAATATGCACACATGTGCAAATCATGATATAGCTCAGCTAGGATGGTCTGCCCCCAGTAGTAGACTACTCCCTCCTCTTGTAGCAGAGTGCTCAGCACTTGTGCTCAACCAATCAGCCACCCGTGTCTCGCATGATCTGGTAGCATCTGCCATATCAGTGAGGCTAGGTATATTGCTAGCCTCGATAGCCTTTGCTCTAGTGCACCCCTCCATGATAACCACGACCTCTAGATGGGTAGTCACTATTTTCGTCTGCCAAAGCACTCCCTGAGGAAAGGATCAGAACCCTCTAGCACATACTCTAGGTATGCACCTCTGATAGGTACTCGTAGGATCTGCCACACATCCAAGAGTGTGACTGTAGCCTCCCCCATCGGTAGATGGAAGCTCCCTATAGGCATGTGCCATCGCTCTATGAGAGCTGATAGTTGCGCTAAATGTACCCTCAAATTCGGCCACTTTTGTATGTCCTCTAGGTTGCACAGTCGTATGTGTCCCTAATCTGCATCTGTCAACCTCTCCTGTATTGCCATGGTCAGAGGATAATGCTCCCTTGACCTAACACCACAGTGTCCTCCTGCAACATAGACATACAGAGCATTAGTTTGCTAGCATCTGATGTTCCTATAATGGGGCATCTTCCTTCCCCTTCTTCCAGTCTAACCCAATTGGCAGAGCTGCTAATCGGCGTAGACGCTGATATGTGCAGACGTCGATCAACGAAAATGCTAATACGTGCAGATGCCAATACTGGCAAATGAAAATCTTTTTTCATCTTCAAAAATGAAAAACTATTGTTGATTGTCTTCGCTTCCCCTTGTCATCCATGAAGACGACATGATGAACCCTGTCACCTCTGCGATACCTTTCACCCTTTTGGCATTTGCATAAAATCTCCCCTTTGTTGTCTGCGTAGATGAAAGGGTAGAGACTGTCGTCTCTGCCTAGACCTTATTTTCTATGCATTTATGACATAATAAATGCTCCTAGTCTAGCCTAGCCTACCAAAATACAAAGAGGATTAGATGACTTAATGGTGGGCCCATCTCGATTGCTCGTTGGTACTTCCAAACATGCTCACCAAGCTGTAATTGCTCAATGGGGTCCATATCTACTCTAGATGCTCTGCTCATGGTATGACAATGACCTTCTTTGGGCCCCTTGGTGGCTTATATAGGCCCCCCGTGGACCCCGTTTGAGCCCATGTCTTTCCTAAACTGTGTGCGTCTTCTGTTTACTTGCAAGCCATGCAAATATCATCATTTATTCCAATTTTTCATCCTTTTCTTCTTTTTCTTAAGACCTTTTCGTGAAAATTGCTCAAAATTAATTTTTTACACAATTTTTGCAAGGGGGCACCCTCCTCCTTTGTCATTGCCATAGGACTTCTACTTTCTCTGGGGCAACCTATATTTTCTTTTCTTTGATATGATACCGTTCTGACATCACATCAAAGAGGGGCAAAATGTAGATGCTTAAAATTGTCCTTGAACGCTATATTAATTAATTTTAATATTGCCCATGACATTGCAATTAATTATTAATTAATTAATTATATTGCTCACATTCTTCTATTTATTTAATTAAATTATTTTAAATTAAATAAGTTCATTTTCCCAAATATTTAAATTTAATTTAAATACTTCCATCCCTAGTGTGTTAAATTTATTTAATAAATGATCCTCCATAAATCACCTTGTTAAATAAATCTTATTTATTTAATTCCTCCATCTCCATTAATTTCTCTAAAACTGTGAGTAAATTGAATCCTATTTAATTTAATCCTAATCCTACCCTAAAAACCTAGCCTACACCCATCACTCTCATCCCCCTAAGCCTACCCACTACTTAATCCCACTTTATTATTTTAAATCCCTTTCTAAACACCTTTTAGTTCCTAAGAGTTTGCTCACACATGTGTGAGAAGCTCTTGATCCAATAAACCTTCCACTTCATTTATGCCTCTTACACCTCTTACACATTTGTCCCCCACATCTTCCCCCAAGGTTGCTCACACATGTGAGCACACCTTGAGCCTCTCAAAAATTAAAGGCTCTTTTTGAATTTTGCATGGCTTGTCCCTTTTGTCCATGTGTCTCCCTTGTGGCACTTATGTGGATGCCACATAGATGCCACCTCCCCAAGCCCTCTCTCAAGCCTATAAATAGAGGCCTTGTCTCAAGCATTTGTACCTCCCATTATTGCATTGTTATCATGCCATTTTGAGTTTTGACTTTTTATGTTAGAGTTTTCATTATAGTTTGATTTTCATAGAGATTTCTAGGTGCATACTAACTATTTGGTAGCTGATTTAGTTTACCTCATGCATTGTTAGTCTAGTTTTTTCATGTATTAGCATCTCCATTTCATCTACTTCTTAGTTTAGCTTGCACATCTCATTAGTTTCTTAGTTGCATTCCATACTTTCATTCTTGAATGCCTTCAAGTATGGCTTTTTCCATAGTCATTTCTTGGGGTGTTCTTCATTTCATCTAGCCAAGTTCATATTTCATTTTCACTCACACTTGCACATCCACTCAAGAGATTACATACATTGTTGTGTTTGAGAGAGCACACCAAACGTACCCCCCATCTTAACACACCAACAAGGCCTCTCATGGGTGCCTTTGTTGAACTGTAGATGTGGCTTGAGGGCTTGATTTTGTTGGTTTCTTTGAGTTGCAAAACTCAAGCAAGTATTAGATTAGTTTTTCTTCATTTTGATGAATTCTTGTTACACGCATTTGAGCTAATGTTTGCTTGTTTATTCATGCTCCCAACAGGTCATTTCTTCTAGCACACAAGTTTGGAGATTTTCCTAGAGTGGAGATTGCTTTTAGTGTATTAAGTGTTTGCCCTTCCCTATTAAGGAGAGTAGGCACTAGTGGAGATTATGCTATCAACAACAAATCAAGATCTAAAGAAGATAGAAAGATTGAAGAAGGAATTACCTTATGAAGAAAGAACCATATGGTAAGAAAATATTTAAATGTTGAACTTGCAATGAATTTGGTCATTTTGCTTCCAAATATCCTAAGAGAGTAAAGAAGTATAAGAATAATTTCAAGTCTAGAAGGCCTAGAGAATGTCTATATGCAAATGATGATGATGAATTTTAAAAAAAGAGTAAAAGTGACAATGAGTTAGGTTTTGTAGCTATAAAAGAAGAAAATACTAAAAAAGAACTTAGAGAAGAGAAAGCCCTAGTATCATAGGCTGAGAATAAAGGTGATGGGATCATAAAGAGTGGTTGTTCACATCATAAGACTGGTGATATGAATAAATTTGTTAAGTTCAACAACCATGATGGAAGAATTGCCAGAGTTGGTAACAACATGACTTGTCATATCAAGGGAATAAGATCTATTACCGTTGATGAGAAAACTAACACAAATAATGTTTACCTTGTTGATGCTTTAAAATATAACCTTTTGAGTGTTTGATAGTTGGTTGATAAGGGATATAAGTTACAATTCATAGAGAAGACATGCATTATCAAGAACAAGAATGGTAAGATGATTGGCACTAGTACAAGATCTAGAGGTAATTTTTTTTAGCTAAATCCTACAAACATGATATGTTTGGTTGCTATAGTTGATAATAGTTGGTGATGGCATAGAAGGTTTTTTCATATAAATTTTGACAATATTGTGAAAGCAAATAGTCAATTTTTTGTTAGGGATTTACCAAAAATTGTGAAGCCTACTAATATTGTGTGTAAGGAATGTGTTATGGCTAAGTAGAAGAAAAATCTTTTTCCTAGCAAGAAGTTCAGTACAAAAAAAAAATTGGAGATTTTCCACATAGATCTAAGTGGTCCCACAAAAACAAAACAATTTTATGGTGAAAGATACTTTATGATTATTATCGATAACTTTACTAGGATTATGTGGGCAGTGTTCCTTAGAGAAAACTCTGAAGCATTTGAGAAGTTTAAGTTGTTTAAAAATAGAGTTGAGAATGAGTTTGAATTGAAGATTAAATGCTTAAGATCTAAAAGAGGTGGAAAATTTACTTTGAATAAGTTAATTCCTTTTGTGAAGTGAATGGTAATAAGAGACAACTATTAGCCCCTAAGACTCCTAAGCAGAATGGTATTGATGAGAGAAGAAATAAGTCTGTAATAGAAGCAACAAGAGCTATGGTGTTTGAGAATGATATATCAAAGATATTTTGGAAAGAAGAAGTTAATATAGCAGTGTATACAATGAAAAGAGTGAAGATCAAAAAAGGTATGAACAAGACACCTTATGAACTATGGTTTGGACATGCACCATTAGTGAAGCATTTCAAAAATTTTGGTATTAAATGTTATATAAAGAGAGATGATAACATTAGTAATTTTGATGCAAGAAGTAACGAAGGCATGTTCCTTGGTTATTCATTAAAAAAAGGCTTATATATGTTTTAATCAAAGGACTAAGACTATTGTTGAGAGCACAAATGTGAAAGTGGATGAGAAGTTTGGAGTTCAAGAGAGAATTCTTGATTATAATTTTGATGATGATGAAGCTAATCCTAAGCCTATCTAAGAATTTTTTTAGAATTTTTATGAGACTAACAATGATTTGTAGAATGATATTCAATTCATAGAATAAAGAGAGGAATCAAGATCTAATCCTAGACTAGAAGCAAGAGTTAAGTCAACAACACTAACACTAAACAAGAATTTGACAAAGAATCACCCTGTTGATCAAATTATTAGAAGAAACGATAGAGGAGTTAAGAAACAAAGTATATGAATAATTATGTTTAATTTGTCAAGTTGAACCAAAGAGTGCAGATGGAGCATGTAAGGATGATCATTGGATTCAAGCAATCAAGGAAGAACTAGACCAGATTGTGAAGAATGAAACATGTGAATCAGTACCTAGACCTAAGGACAAAAATGTTATAAGAAATAAATAGGTTTTTAGAAACAATATGAATGAACAAGGTGAGGTTGTGAGAAACAAAGTAAGATTGGTATGAAAAAGATATTCACAACAAGAAGGTATAGAACATGAAGAAACATTTGGACCCATTGCAAGAATTGAAGCAGTAAGGATGTTCTTGTCTTATGCAATAAATAAGAAGTTCAAAGTGTATTAGATGGATGTGAACTAAACACTTATAAATGGAGAAATTGAATAAGAAGTCTACCTTGAGCACGCTAAAGGATTTCCTTTGACTAAAGAAGGAGATATGGTATGCAAGTTGAAGAAAGCATTGCATGGACTAAAACAAGCACCTAGAATTGGTATGAAAGGTTCAATAAGCATTTGAAAAAAAATTAGAATGACTTGTTGGTTATTATGATATTTGTGGATGATATAATATTTGGAGGCAATGATGAAGCAAGTTAAAAATTTGTTGATGAAATGAAGAATGAATTTGAGATGAGCATGATTGGTGAGATAAAATATTTCTTGGGTTTATAGATTATGCAAAATAATGATGGCATTTTCTTATCATAGACTAAGTATTTAAAAGACTTGTTGAAGAGATTTGGTTTGGAAAGTTGTAAGACTGTTGGTACACCTATGATAACTAGTCACAAGCTATCTAGAAAAGATGACACACTTTGTATATGTGAATTTTAGGCCTAAAATTCTCACACACACTTCAACATGGTCTTTACTCAAGAGATCATCCTGGAATGAATATTGATTTTTTCATCTAAGAAATCAAACAAAGCAACCTATTGCCTTCTAACTAGAAGAATTTTTCCTTTGGTCTCAATCGAGAAGTGGGAAACCGAACCTTTTAGTACGAATGATTTATGCAGCTAAATGATAGTGCAATTAATCTCGATGAAATATGCAATTAATCTTTTTTACAGATAAAGCAAATTAAAATATATGATTGCATATTAATCTATATGATATTAATGCTAAGAAAGAAAAGCTACGAGAATATTAAGCAAATGGGTATGTAATTTGATAATAATTTGATGTAATTTAATTCCAACCTCCATAATTAGGAATTAGAAGCCTCTTATATAGAATTCTTGAAATCAATCAACAGTTGAGATCAACTCAGATCAATGGTCAGGATTGAAGCTAAGATTCAGTCAGGATGGAAGATTCCCAATATAGGTGAGATTAACTAACTCAGATCTTGAGTGTAATGAAAAGTTAACTAAAATTCACCTAAGTGTGAGAATAAGTGGATTAAGTCAATTCCAATTTGAGAGATAGATCACTTGGAATTCCCATTCATGAATTGAGGAGAAGGATTTAGAAGGTTATTTAATTTAATAAAATGAGATATGACCTCATAAATGCATATTTCAATTAATTAAATAACTAAATTCAATAATTAAAATGAATACATTTAATTCCTTAGTACATTAGCTTTAGGAGATAATTTAATTAAATTAAAGTATAAACACTTTAAATTAAATCAAATTTGATCAATATGTTTAATGTGTATACACTAGTTTAGTAGAGTAAAATGAACACTAATCTATAAAAAGCATTCTCAATACTAAAAAAAAAGTAAACACTTATGATAGGACCAATTTGTTATCACCAAAAATGGAGGCAAACCAAGAATGGTAAGCTCCAAATGATATAACACAATGATGCAATGGATTTGTCCTTGATTTTAGGTATGTATGCTCACAAGTTATGCTCAAGCTTAGATGGATGGATGAAGTGAATGAGGTAAGGTTTTAACAATGGATTCATGGAGTGATTTTGCTATTATAATGGTATTTTGGTAGTGTTTGTGCTCTCAAAATAGCATTATAACCATGGAGGATGATTTTTTTGTAAAGGGAGGAGGTTCAATTTATAGGCCAAGGGTTGGAGGAATGGAGGGGCAAGATGCAAGGATGGCAAGATGATGAGGGAGGGCTAGGATGTACTCAAAGGGGAGCACATGGATTGTGCTTGTTTAGCACCAATAGGGAGGTGACACTTGTCACAATGTGAGTGGGTGGAGGAAAGGGCATGGATGAGTCAACAAAGGAGGTTCAATGCTTTAAATGGCCCTCATAATGGATTGTAAGAGCTTTTAAGGGTATGTAAGAGCATTGAAGGCTTTGTGGTTGGGATAAAGTTTTATGGTTGGGATATTTTGAGGGAGGAGACTTTGGTTTGGCTTAGGATTAGATTAAGGATGTTAGAGGGATGCAAGTGGATGGCATTCATGAGGGTGGGTGAGTTAGTGTCTAAGCTAGGTTAGTATGGGTGGATGGGGTGGATTTAGGCCATATGGAGGATTAGGGATAAGTTAGGGGCTATTAGATTTGAGGGATTTATTTATCAAATAGGTTTATCTAATAAAAGGGGATTTGGAAATAGATAGGAGAAATAGGATTAATTGACAAATAATAGGTTATTTGATTTATCAATTAGGGCTATAGATGATTAAATAAGATTAGTCAGCTAGGGGATGTCAAAGGATTAATTAAATAAGAATTTAATTAGTGATGCCTTTAAAGATAGCTAAATAGGATTACTAAAGCGATGTAATCAAATTTAGGTGTCTACATAATGTAGCTAATTCAAGTTGATACTTTTAGAAATTAAATAAATAGTGTGATTAATGCAGATTAGGGTTTTCTGCATTAGATAATTAAGTCAAGTAGTGAGAATCATAATGAGAATTGCCTAATGAAATAGGACTTTAGGGTTGATCAAAATAGATCAGAATTGGTTTTCATGGAAATGTGCCAATTTTGGGGTATCACATTTGCTCCTCTTTGAATGAATGTATGAGCAACACGTTCTCTTCAAAGAAATCAGAAGTATGATGCAATGATCAAGAAAGGAGATTGGTTTTGAAATTGATGACATGAAAACCAATTGATAAGCTTTTAAAGATTATCTCTAGAATGGATCTTAATCTTAAGGGATCCAGATAGAACACCTAGATACCTAGATTGATAATCTTTTAAAGATTATCTCTAGAACAAAGCTTAATCTTAAAGAATCTAGATAGAACATCTAGATACCTGGATTGATAAGCTTTTAAAGATTATCTCTAGAATTGAACTTAAACTTAAGGGATCTAGTTAGAACACCTAGATACCTGGATTGACAAGATTTTAAAGATTATCTCCAAATTGGAGCTTAACCTTAAGGGATCTAGATAGAACACCTAGATACCTGGATTGATAAGCTTTTAAAGATTATCTCCAGAATGGAGCTTAACCTTAAGGGATCTAGCTAAAACAACTAGATACCTAGATTGATAAGCTTTTAAAGATTATCTCTAGAATAAACCTTAACCTTAAGGGATTGAGATAGAACACCTAGATACCTATCCATAAAATATAACAAGATCCAACCACAATTCATAGAATGATCTATAGAATGAGGCTTGATCCTCAAGAGTTAGGGTTTAGACTGTCCTGATACTTGTCCATCAAACTCTGATAAAGACTGCTATAAGATATGATTAGCTAATGAAAAGATGAGATAGATGACAAATGATGTCAGATAGAGGGGAACAAGATGCCCCAAGTGATGAGATACCCTAAGTGATGAGGACATAAGATTTAGATTGAGTTGAAATTTAGATTCAATGATGTAATCATCCTGCCCCCTTAGGAGCAAAACCAAAAGATGACACACCAGAAATGAGATAGAGTAGTATATCAAGAGATGCAAAAGAAATATGATATTGAAAATAATATAGAATAGATCAAAAGATCAGAAGGAAATTTGGAGTCAAATCAAAGTGATTTCAAGGTCCAAAAGACCAAGTTTGACCAAAGTTGACTTTTTCTAGAAATTTTTAAAAATTTGAAGAAATTGTGATTTGAAAAGATTCCAAGATGCACAAAGTATCAAAAAAATTGGACTGCACAACCATTCGATTGTGTCAATCTCAAAATTTTAAAATGTGTTTTTTAGCTATTTAAGTGTGTCAAATTTTGAATTTGATCCCAAAAATGGATTCAAAGTGGCCAAATTAGCCAGGAGGTGATTTTCATGCCAATTGGAACACTTTGAAAAATTAGGTCAAAACCTATATAAGGGCCCACAAGCTCATTTTCAAATCAATTGCACTTTTGTCTTTAGCGAAGAGGAGAGCTTTGAGGCAAAGATGGTGATCCTGTTGTCTACACATCGATTTGAGCACTCCTAATGACACAGTTGGCTGACAGACTATGGGCATCTGGTGAGTAGTTGATAACCTTGCCCTGCATTTAATTTTTCATGCTTTATGATGTATTTTTAGCATGTTTTAGGTCTTTTTAAGAATTATGTTGTCAGTTCTCATGTGAGGATGTCTCTCCTTGTGCGAAGCTAGTCTCATCTTGCTCGAAGAAGTACCAGGCTTGTACTTCTTTTCCTATTGCACTAGGTTTTCTTGCATGGGAGATGCCCATGTGTCACATGAGAAACCCTAGATTTTAAGCATTCTTCACTTAATGTTTGATTGCTCTTCGCACGAAGAATTTTATCCTTGCATGAAGATGTGCAATCTCATGTGAGGACATTTGATTTTGTGTGAGAGTTTGGTGTTAAGTGCAAGTTTTAAAGTTGTAATTTTGATTTGTCATTGAAATTTTGCACTTTTTGTTCATCTTGTTCATTTTTTGAGTAAAGACTAATCATTTGCATATTGTATTTTTTCATGTGTGCAAGTTACCTTTGAGGATATTGGATTTTTATCTCATTACCCACCATATGGAGCTTTGTTTTGGAGACTCGATGAATATGGCTCATATAGAAAAATTGGATTTGTTGTATCTATACCAGATTCTACCAGTGTTGGTGAATCATTACTAGCTAAGAACACTAGTGGAGTATTTCCATTCAAGGACAAACACTTTCCACTTACCCCACGAGGAGATGATAGTGACATCATAGGACATCTACAGGATCTGCATACCATTCCATGGGTTGAGAGTGGTTTATGGCACAATTTTGTAAGTAGGACAGAGGCACTATAGGCCATCTTTCAACATGACTTGATTATGAGTAGAGTGATCATGTGGGATGAGTTTGTGCATACCTATGGTCCCACACTTAGGTTAGCATTAGTTTTGGAGATATTTATCAACTGCTTCTTGATGCTAAATAGAGGTAAACACAAATTAGGGTGTGGATGGGGCAAGATACTCTGGATGATGTTAGAGACCCTAGAGAGATATGGATGGGGTCAATTCATGCTCACACATATGTATCACAAGATGCACGAGATTGTGTATCATGAGAGGAAGAGCATGGCTGCCATGTCTATGTTCTCTAGATTTGGGCATGGGAGCACCTACCAATTATAAGGTACATTTTTGAGGATGAGAGGTAGCCTATGGAGCCTTATATTTTTAGATGCAAAGGTGAGCTTACCTAGATAGCTCTGGGGAAGACTGAGCAGTGGAGGGCCTATTTTAATGACTTAGTGTCTGTACTATGGCATCCCTAGAGAGAGAATGAGGACTAGGATGATGCACCCTAGGAGCTAGGGCACATGTTCACATTGCAACCACTGATAGGTTGATCTATGTAGATAGTGGAGTGATTCCTACTAACTTGCGTGTGGTGTCAGTATGGGTGACCTTAGGATATTTCATAGGAGTACTAATCCTATGCATGACTAGTGAGAGATTTGGACCATGGGTGGTCCCAAAGATTAGATCCTAGTAGATCGATGATAGATGTTTGCAACTTGATTGAGACACAGTGGGACTATCTACCAACAGTAGTAGATGGAGGGATGATGCCAATTTACTAGGTGTATTTTGTGAGTCATCCCTTCCCATGCTTTACAGATCTAGTGGGTATGGAAGCTTCAAGATAGCTAGTATAGGCTCCCCAAGCACCACCACAGTAGCCAAAGTAGCCACTATAGGTGAGACATTGGACTAGATAGGTTTAGATTCTGCCAAGATAGATGGGATCAGACCTAGATACTGGTTGGAGTAGGATAGGTCAGAGGTGTCAATAGAGAGCTCACATAGAGGAGCAACAACCAGCTAAGAAGGGAGATGAGGAGATGCAAGATTAACTTGTTATAGGAACCTAGGGTAGAGATCTCCTAGTACAAAACCAAGATGCATTAAGGAGGTCTAGAGAGAGGATCTAGGTCACACAATGATAGCTTGGAGAGCTATAGATCTAGGTAGAAGTTAGAGGCTCCTAGATCATGGATTGGGAGTATGAGATCTATGGGTTGTAGGAGTAGTTAGAGCATGACATGCAAAGATTAGAGTAGCAATAGGATGAGATTAGGCTATAGTCAGCCTGAGTAGCCTATTGTTTTGCAACATATGTGATAGTGGTTCCAGATGAGGTTGAGCAGGTTCCGTGATTTTCATGATATGCACGAGAGTCAGGGGGAGCATGAGTGGTAGCAAGACTTGATATGCCTCCTCTACCTCCTCCTCCTCATTCACCTCTAGGAGGTGAGGGGGAAGGAGAGAGTTAGATATCTTTTGACTCCTATTTTGATTTGGCTCTGTATCGATTGGTGTGTTAGCACCATTTTGTACCATTTTTGATCAACAACACTCTAGTAGCCTCCATTTTTACACTGATGTACTCTTTTTGATATATATATATATATATATATATATATATATATATATATATATATATATATATATATATATATATATATATATATATATATATATATATATATACAAGATTTTGAGTCGAGTACCATTTACACATGTCACTTTCTGTCTTTATAGCTTGTTGTACATGAGATGTTTTATGCTATGATTATGAAAAGTAGATATGATGTGATGTATGAATGCAAATTTGATATGATGTATGAATGTAGTGTAGATGAGATGGATTATGAAAGTATGTATGAAATTTAAATTGTGAATGGACTAACATCTCATGTAGTGTTCTATTTTTGTTGTTAGTGACAGGTACCTCTTAAGGATCAAGAGGATGAATGAAAGAATTGAATGCTTATGCAGTCATGGAGTAACATGATATTTTGAAGAGGCCAAAAATCCCTCATCATTAAGGATGTAAGTGAATTAGTCATTAAACCTTGTACTTATGCAATGCAAACCCTAGGCTAGATTCAACCTTAGACTAGATGTAACCCTAGGTCTTGTTATCAAGCTTCAACAATTATCATCATTGAGCATTTAGATGAATCCCACATGTCCTACAATTCCCACTGACATTGCAATCATAGAAATATGAATACGACACATTTTCTAGTTTCATTAGGATTAAATGTAAGCATTCAAGGCACAAAAATCTAGAATGACTAGAACATATGTCCCTTTTAATGTAGCAAGTGAACATAAGCATTAGAGCATAAATGCTAGGATGACTAGAATGTTTCTTGCATATAGACACACCAGACACATGAGAGATCCTTCTTATGCTAAGTAATTAGTGAGTATTCTATCCACAACGATCCTTGCATTTGTAACTAGAGATAGAAGTGTGCTTAGTATACATGCAGTGACCCATATGTTTACTTAGCAGGATGAGTATTAGTATTTACTATAGCATGAAGAGTTCACTCCAACAAGAAAGGAAAAGAACCAACCACATTGATCACACAACCATCCAATATGAGATAGAGGCTCTTATAGTGGACACCCCTTTTATATGGATGCTTCAGATTATTTGGAACTAAACCATCAAAAAGGAAGCAATGAAAAGATCATGCCCCTAGTCCTTGCTTCTCTAGTCAAAATGACATCATTGAGTTGCCCAAAGAGACAAGACAAAGCAAAAGTAAAAAAACAAAGAGCTTAACGTATCCCAAACAAATTCATTAAATTGAGTTCATTTTTTGTGTAATAGGATTGATGCCAAGTGTCAATGTCCAAAACATGGATGAAAGAAATATCTTCAATAGGGTGACAAGAGTAGACAAACATAGTTAGAACAACTGGGGACTAAAGTCAAAGAGGAATTTTTAGCAAGAAGAACCTTAGTAGGAAATTGAGTGATAGTAGATAGATATAGTTAGAACAACTGGTGACTGATGTGAGAGAGATCTTCCATGAGAGGAATCTCAAGGTGACACTAGCAACATTAGGGAGATGCAATTAGAACAACTAGTGACTATCATGAAAGAGATTGTCCATGAGAGGAATCTTGAAAAGTGACACTAGTGAAAATAGGCAAACGTAGTTAGAATAATTGGTGACTATCATGAAAGAGATTGTCCATGAGAGGAATCTCAAAAAGTGACACTAGCAACAATAGGTAGACATAGTTGGAACAACTAGTGACTATCGCGAAGGAGATTGTCCATGAGAGGAATCTTGAAAAGTGACACTAGTGATAGTAGGTAGATGTAGTTGGAACAACTGGTAACTATTGCAAAAGATATTGTCCATGAGAGGAATCTTAAAAAGTGACACTAGGATAGTAGGTAGACACAATTAGAACAACTGGTGATTGTTGTGAAAGAGATTTTCCATGAGAGGAATCTCAAAAAGTGACACTAGTGACAATAGCGAGATGCAATTAGAACAACTGGTGACTATCATGAAAGAGATTGTCCATGAGAGGAATCTCAAAAAGTGACAGTAGTAACAATAGGTAGACATAGTTAGAACAATTGGTAACTGTCATGAAAGAGATTGTCTGTAAGAGGAATCTCAAAAAGTGACACTAGCGACAGTAGGCAAATGTAGTTAGAACAACTAGTGACTATCATGAAAGAGATCCTATGAAACTATAGGGTGTTGCCCCTAAGTTATGACAAGATTCAATCCATGGATACATGAGTGAAGTAGCAAACTAAAGTAGGAAAACAATTGTAAAAGATCCAAAAAATTGTGCTGCAAGATATAGCATTGGGAGCAAGGGGCACCTATTTATTAGGTTTTCACCTTCTTGGCAGAGATTCTTTTTTTTTGCTACCATGATGCCTATTTTTCAAGTTTTTTATTTTTGAGTTTTTGAATGTTTTTGGTATTACCAAGGCACCTATTGCTAGATTTCCACCAAGACACTAATTTTTTAGGACATTTTTGTAATTTTTAGATTTTTCAAGACTTGTAAGTATATATAGAGAGCTTTTGAAATTAGATCAGCTATAGAACCGCTTCAAGTGGAGAGTGATGATGGGCTCCTTGAGCACTTCTCCCTCAGTCATAGAAAGCTGGTAAGTACTAGATCCAAATACTGCAGTGACTATGTAAGGACCAAGCTAGTTTGGTTTGAACTTCCCTTTTTGTACTCATTGTTGCTGATTCTTAAGGTTTTCTCTCATATCAAGATCACCTAGTTGGAAGTCACATAACTTAACTTTCTTATTGTAACTTTTGGACATATGCTACTGATAAGCTCAAAGATGATCACACACCACTTGACAACATTCATGTAACAATACTAGCTCTTGAAGTCAAGATATTCTATAGTCATCATCAATAATGATGCCCTTCATAGAGATTCTCAAGGTAGGAATCTCAACCTCAATTGGAAGCACAACATCTACTCCATATACTAATGCAAAGGGTGTTGTACCCATAGGAGTTCTAATACTTGTTTTGTATGCCTATAAAGCTAGATTAATCTTAAGGTGCCACTCCCTTCCAGATTTGTTAACTGTATGATGCAAGATCTTAAGGATTTCCTTATTGGATACCTCTACTTGGCCATTACCCTAAGGATAATAGATAGAAGACTAGTGTTGCATAATTTTGAACTTTTTTGCATAACTCCTTAAGATCCTTATTTTTAAACTATCCTCCATTATCAGTAATAATGGAGGAAGGTACACCATACCTGCATATGATGTGATTCGTAATGAATAGAGCTATAGCTTTGTCATTTTCTATAGAAAGAGGGACTGCCTCTACCCACTTAATGAAGTAGCCCGTAGCTATAATGATGAACTGATGCAAGAGCATCCAGAGGTATAAGAGCAATCTTGTGTCACCCAAAAAAATGTACTTAGACTTAGTTTTTTTTTCATGTGTTTTCATTTCTAGATACCCATTTCGGTCAAATAAAGGTTCCCACTCTCACAGTTCCACTATCAGTGTTCTGGGTTAGAGTTTTTAATCACCTTGGGATATGTGTAAATGTCAAAAAAAAATGAGTATGTAATTGAGCCATCATTTTGGTGAACTAGAAGGTTTAAATTTTTTGGATGATGGTAATTGTAATTTAGAGCATTCCAAAAAAAGAATCAGGTCAAAAGGCCCCACGGTTTGAAAATTATTGCAATTTTTCAATTTTTGGAGACCTCCTAAGAATGCTTCAAAGTTAGGTTAGGGGCATTAAATGACCTCAAATAGGGCTGAAAAATGGGGCATGAGTGAAGCTTGTCCATAGGGCTATAGAGTGCTTTGAGAGCTTTCTAGAAATGTAAACGGTTCACCAATCGAAGCTATAGTTCAAAAGTTACGCCTCCCAGAAGTTCGGTTACCATTTCTGGATTCTTCTAATTTTGTGCTAACTTCTAATGCAACTTCTAGAGCCTTCTATTTGGTTGGTGGATTCCAACTAGCACTTTCTAGAATGTATTCCTAATCCTTAACCCTTTGAGGTCTATTTAAGAACATTTCTGGCATTGTAAAAGGCAGTTCAGAGTGGAGTTTGAGAGAAGGTACTGGGAGAAGAATTTATCTCCAGATTTATACTATTGTAAGCCCTTAGGGCATGTTTTGGAGTCTTTTTCTTTGCACTAAGTATACTACCATATTTTCACAGTTAATAAAATTTTCCCTTTCTTATTGTGTCCATTCTATACTTGGGTTGTGTCCCCATCAAGTGGTATCAGAGCAGGTTTTCCTGAGTGTGTAGACAAAGCACCAACTGTGAGGCAATTTGCACCAGGACTATGTGGTTGTGGGTTTGAGTTAAGAAGATGCCTCCATGAAGAGAGTGTGGCAAAAGGGCTGAAGCTATTAATCCTAAGGAGGTTAGAGACCTCCAAAGGTAGGTACAAGCATTGCAGGAGGAGCTCCGTAGAGGAACAAATGTTACTACAAGTGATGAAAGTGAGGATGACAATGAAGAAGAAGAAATTGGACCAGAAGGGGAATTTGATAGGAAAGTTCTAAATCAAGCAAAGGAAAGGCTTTTTAGGGCCATTACTAAGTTTTGGAAAAGATCTACAATTGATGTGGGTGTATTTTTAGGAAATCCGAAACCAGATGAGTTGATCGACTGGATCAATGAACTGGAAGAGTATTTTGAGTATGAGGATATGAGGGATCTTGATAGGGTTAAGTTTGCAAAGGAAAAACTAAAAGGCCATGCCAAAATTTTGTGGCAAGAGGTTCAATTGGAAAGAAATAGAAGAGGAAAGGAGAAGATCACAAGGTGGGATAGCATGGTGGACAAAATAAAGAAGCAGTTCATTCCTGTTGACTATGAGCTTGATTTGTTTAAGAAGATGCATGGGTTAAAGCAAGTAGGAAAATTAGTCCAAGAATATACAAAGGAGTTTTACCAACTTTTGATTAGAGTAGGGTATGCAAAAGAAAATAAGGAGAAGGTCTCTTGTTATATCAGTGGGTTGTGACGTAGCATCCAAGAGGAATTAAGTCTGGTAAGAATGACCAACGTTGAAGAGGCATACCAGTTTGCCCTATGAGTTGAAGAGAAGCTAAACAAGAGGTTTGAAGGAAGAGGTAGAGGACATGGAAAAGGAAGAGGAGGCTTCTGTGGTACCTATTTCCATTGCAATGAAGAAGGTCATCGTGCCTTTGAATGCCCTTAACGATAAGGAAGGACAGATAGGAGAGCTGAGGGTCCAGCTAGGGTTGCTCATATGGATGAGGATGCACAATCATCACATTTAGAGGATGCAAAAATAGGAGAGACTTTAGTAAATGAAAGGGTCCTACTAAGTGGTGAGATTGAACCAGGACAAAGGAGGAGTTTATTTCATACCAGGTGCAAGTGTGAGGATAAATGTTGTGATGTGTTCATTGATGGTGGTAGCACTGATAACTTGGTATCAGTGGAGATGGTCTCTAAGCTGAAGCTCAAGAGGGAGAAACACCCCCAACCCTATTAGATCACTTGGGTGAAAGATGATTATAAGGTCCTGGTAAGTGAAAAATGTTTAGTGAAGTTCAAAATTGGGAGTTACCATGATGAAGTTCTCTGTGATGTTATTCCAATAGATGTTTGCCATCTATTGTTGGGTAGACCATGATAGTTTGATAGGTATGCAGTACATGATGGTCATGCAAACACATACTCTCTAACAAAGGATGGAGTTCACCACAAACTAAAGCCCATGAAAAAGGAAGGTGAAAAGGTATGTAGCAGTGCTAGGATTTGTCTTGTTGATGGAAGAAAGTTTTTAGATGGCATGAAATGTCAGTGTATGTGCTATGCTTTGATCCCTAGGAAAGATAAAGAAGGTAGTAGTGAAATACCACTTGAAGTTTCAAATTTACTAGGTGAGTTTGGAGATATCATCTCTTATAATTTTCTAGAAGGATTGCCACCGGTAAGGCAAATTAGTCATAAGATAGATTTAATCCTAGGAGCTAGTTTGTCTAACAAGGCTGCTCATAGGATGACTCCTACTGAAACTGAGCAGCTAAATAGATAGGTCTAGGAGTTATTGAGGAAGGGCTTGATTTAGGAGAGCCTGAGTCCATGTGTAGTACCTACAGTACTAGCACCAAAGAAGGATGGAGAGTACAGGATGTATACAGACTCTTGAGCTATAAATAGGATAACCATCAAGTATTGGTTTCCTTTGCCAAGAATGGATGATCTTATGGACTACTTGAGTGGAGCTCAATACTTCACAAAGATAGATCTCAAGAGTGGTTATCATTAGATAGAAATACGAGAAGGAGATGAGTGGAAAATAGCCTTCAAGACCAAGGAGGGTCTTTATGAGTGGTTAGTCATGCCCTTTGGATTGACGAACATCCCAAGCACCTTCATGCGGCTTATGAATGAGGTACTTAAGAAGTTCTTGGGAAAATTTTTTATTGTCTATTTGGATGATATTTTAATTTTCAGAAAGACTTTGGAAGAACATTTATTGCATATTCGTAGTGTACTTGAAAGGTTAAGGGAAGAGAAACTATTAATTAATCTAAAGAAGTGTATCTTTGCAAAAAGGGAGTTAGTCTACTGGGGGTTTGTTATATCACCTAAAGGTCTCAAAATGGATCCAAAGAAGGTAAAAGCCATCTTGGAATGGCCTACTCCAAGGTCTGCTACTGAGGTAAGATCATTCCATGGTCTAGTTAGTTTTTACAGAAAGTTCATTAAGAATTTCAGTGGCATATGTGCATCCCTGACTGACACAATAAGAGGGGATAGAAAAGGGTTCAAATGGACTACAACAGCTGTGAGAAGTTTTGAATTGCTCAAGAAGAAGGTGATAGAATAGCCTGTGTTGGCACTTCTAGATTTTAGAAAGGTGTTCCAAGTGGATTGTGATGCTAGTAGCAGTGCTATTCTAGCTATATTGAGCCAAGAAGGTAAGCCTATTGCATATTTTAGTGAAAAATTGAATGATGCGAAAAAGAAGTATTTTGTTTATGATCAAGACTTCTACGCAATAGTTCAGGCCTTGAAGAAATGGAGGCAATTATTATTGCCAAAGGAATTTGTTTTATATACTGATCATCAGGCATTATAGTACCTAAATAGCCAAGGTAAATTGAATTAGAGGCATATGAAGTGGGTAGAGTTCTTGCAGAGCTATACATTTGTGTTGAAGCATAGAAGTGGAAAATCTAATAGTGTTGCAGATGCACTAAGTAGGAGACAGTTGTTGCTTACAGTAATGCAGGTTGAAGTAGTTGGGTTTAATGAAATCAAGAATTTGTACCCTGAGGATCCTAATTTTGCTAAAGCGTGGCAAGCTTGTAAAGAGCCTATTGCTGTAGACAGAACTAAGTGGTTAGACTATCTGATTTAGGATGGTATGTTATTTAAGGGCAGTCGATTATGCATTCCAAGGAGTTCCATGAGAGAAAATCTAATTAAGGAGAAACACAATGGAGGGATGGCAAGACATTTTGGTCGAGATAAGACCATTTTCATTCTCAAAGAACATTATTTTTGGCCTCAAATATCATAGGATGTGAAGAAGTTTGTACAAAATTGCCAAATTTGTCAAGTTGCCAAGGGATTTAGTGACAATACTGGACTATATTAGCCATTGCTTGTTCCATCAAAGCCATGGGAGGACATAAGTATGGATTTTGTTCTTGGATTGCCGAGGACACAAAGGGGTAATGACTTAGTATTTGTGGTGGTTGATAGGTTCTCCAAAATGGCACATTTCATTCCATGCCACAAATCTCATGATTCTGTCCATATTACAGACTTGTTTTTCAGAGAGGTGGTGAGACTACATGGTCTCCCAACGAGTATAATTTCTGACAGAGACACTAAATTTGTGGGGTATTTCTGGAGAACATTGTGGAAGAAGTTGAGAACAGACTTGAAATTTAGTTCCACACATCACCCGTAGACTGATGGACAGATTGAAGTGGTAAATAGAAGTCTGGGCAATTTGCTGAGATGTTTAGTTGGGGATAAGCCCAAGGGGTGGGATTTGATTCTACAACAAGTGGAATTTGGTTATAATAACTCTGTAAATAGGAGTATAGGTAAATCACCATTCCAAATTGTATATGGAAGTAACCCAAGGACTGCACCAGAATTGAGAAAGATAGAGCAAGGGGAAAGGACAAGTGCTAAAGCTGAAGAATTTGTTGAACATATCAAGCATCTACATGAGGAGGTCTAGGCACACATTACCAAGATAAACCAATAGTATAAAGCTAGGGCTGATCAAAGGAGAAGACATAAGGAATTCCAAGTATGGGATCTAGTCATGGTACACTTATGAAAAGAAAGATTTCCAGTCGGTACTTACAACAAGCTGAAAGTGAAGAAATTTGGCCCCTACAAAATTATGAAGAAACATGACTCAGGAAATGCATATGAGGTAGAGTTTCCAGATGGTATTCACATTTCTCCTACTTTCAACATTGTAGACTTAATAGAGTATCATGATGATGGTGCAGATGAGGAGTCGATGTTAGAGCCATGTCCAATTCCTGCTTCTAAGAAGGAGGAGATAGAAGACATTCTAGATCATCGTGTGGGTAGGAGTACCAAAAATAGGTAGTATGAAGAGTATCTGGTCAAGTGGAAAGGACGGCTGATAGAGGACTCAACTTGGATAGTAGCAGCTGAGGTTTCCTATTTGGGATTTCCTCTACCATTCATAAAGTGACAGGGTCACTTTCTTGATGGGGACACAACCCAAGTACATAATGGACACAATAGGAAAGGAAAAATTTTATTAACTATGAAAATATGCTAGTATACTTAGTGCAAAGAAATAGACTCCAAAACATACCCTAAGGGCTTACAATAGTATAAATCTGGAGATAAATTCTTCTCCCAGTACCCTTTCTCAAACTCCACTCCGAACTGCCTTTTACAATGCCAAAAATGTTCTTAAATAGACCCGAAGGGTTAAGGATTAGGAATACATTCTAGAAAGTGCTAGTTGGAATCCACTAACCAAATAGAAGGCTCTAGAAGTTGCATTAGAAGTTGGCACAAAATTAGAAGAATCCAAAAACGGTATCCGAACTTCCAAGAGGCATAACTTTTGAATCGTAGCTCCGATTGACGAACTGTTTACATTTTCGAAAAGCTCTCGTAGTGCTCTATAGCCCTATGGAGGAGCTTTGCTTGTCCCCCATTTTTTGGCCCTATTCAAGGTCATTTAATGCCCCTAACCTAACTTTGAAGCATTCTTAGGAGGTCTCCAAAAATTGAAAAACTGCGATAACTTTCAAACCATGGGGCCTTTTGACCTGATTCTTTTTCTAGAATGCTCTAAATTACAATTGCCATCATCTGACCAATTTACACCTTCTAGTTCACCAAAATGATGGATCAATTACATACTCCTATTTTTTGGCATTTACACATATCCCAAGGTGATTAAAAACTCTAACCCAGAACACTGATAGTGGAACTGTGAGAGTTAGAATCTTTATTTGACCCAAATGGGTATCCAGAAATGAAAACAAATGAAACAAAAACTAAGTCTAAGTACATTTTGTTGGGTGACACAAGATTTCCCTTATACCTCTGGATGCTCCTGCATCATGAACTTATGTCTATTTGAAAAGGACTGGTGAATCTGACCCACAAGATCAAAAGCCCATTGTTGGAATGGCCACATTGTGATAGATGGAATTAGCTCCTTGGTTGAAGCATGAATCAGATTCCCATGGAGTTGGCATTGTTTTTATGACTTGGCATATTTGATTACCTCTTGCTCCATATTTGACCAATAGTACATAGCTCTAATAAGTTTACAAGCTAGTGTCAAGCCATTTGAGTGAGATCTACAAATGCCCTCATGGACGTTTGATTAATCTGTGTTTGGACCCATCAAATTGTAGACACCTAAGGAGTGTTCCATCGAAACCTCTCCTAAACAAGTCGTCAACAATGATGACATACCATGAAGCATTACAAATAAGGTAACATTTTTCATTCTGGGTTAGACCATCCAGAATGGTTTGGTCACACATATAGGAGTATATATGGTGGTAGCGAGATGAATCATGTCCTACAATAGAATAGATCATCCAAGATTTAGGGGAATTAGAGGTAGGGTAGAGTAACATTTCCACCAGGAACTCATGTTGGAGATTATTCTCTGGCATCTATAACATAGAAGGAAGAGTAGCCATAGCAACAATCACTTTGTTGTCTGCCCAAGGAATTTGCTGAAAAGTGATGTGAGCACAGTATTTCTTCACATCATCCATCATGCATTTGTGAGGTATCAATTTCTCATCCTTTTTTTGATATACATTATTGACTTGGTTGATTATGAGATGGGAGTCCCCAAAGATGTTCAATTGATCTACTCTCCATTCAACTACCATCTTCATGCCATTAATAAGAGCTTCATATTCTACAATATTATTTGTACAAGGAAACAAAATATTGTATGCCTTAGGCAATGAATACTTCTATGGTGTGATAAACAATAGCCTAGCACCCAATCCCTGTTGTGTGAAGGAACCATCAAAGAACATCACCCAAGTTTGGAGTGTGAGTGTTAGAATTGATTCATTAGGAAAATCAATGTGACTTTGCATCAGTGCATTTGCTAGCTAATCAACAATTGCTTGTCCCTTGATAGCCTTTTTTTCAACATACTAAATGTTAAACTCACTTAGTATCATGACCCACTTAGCCAACCTTCCTGTTAGAGCTGCCTTGCTAAGTAAGCATTCTAGTGGATCAATTTTAGCAACCAATCATGTAGTATGGGTGAGCATGTAGTGTCTCAACTTTTGGGAAGTAAAGACAACTGCTAAGCAAGCTTTCTCAATGATACTGTAATTCATTTCATAGGAGATCAGCATGCAACTCAGATTGTAAATAGCTCTTTCCTTGTTATCATTGTCTTCTTGAGCTAGTAAGATACCCAGAGATGTCTTTGTTGCAAAGATGTACAAAATCAGAGGCTTCCCATAGATAGGAGGCTTCAAGATTGGTGGATTAGCTAGGTATTGATTTATTTGTGTTAAGCTCTGATCATAATCTTGGCTCTAGTTGTATTTCACACCTTAATGTAGAGTCTTGGTAAAAGGTTATGACTTATTCACTAGTTGTGAGATGAATTTGTGAATGGATTGAAGTCTTCCCTATAAGCCCCTCATCTGACTGATATTACGGGGTGGAGGCATATCCATGATTGCTTGAACTTTCTCTAGATCCACTTTGATTCCTTTAGTAGACATGATGTAGCCCAATAGTTTCCTTGATGTTATGCCAAATGTGCATTTCTTGAAATTAAGCTTCAAACAAATTTTTTCCATGTGATCCAAGATAGGTCCCAAATCTTGCAGGTGAGTGTTGCATTTTGCACTCTTAGCCAAGGTATCATCCACATAGTCCTCCATGGTCTTATGCATCATGTCGTGAAAAATTGTAGTGACTACCCTTTGATATGTAGAACCAATATTTTTTAAGCCAAATGACATCACATTCCAATAGAAGGTTCTCCATGCACAAGTGAAAGCAGTCTTTTCCTGATCTTCTAGTGCAATTTTGATCTGATTATAACCAAAAAATCTATCCATGAGTGAGTACATCTCATATCCTACCATCATGTCCACTATCATATCTATGTTAGGGAGTGGAACATCATCTTTAGGACATGCTAAGTTTAGATCTTAGAAATCTATACAGACTCTAATAAATTTATCATGTTTGGAGACTAGAACAATGTTTGATATCCATTCAACATAATCAATAGTGCAGATGAAACTAGCCTTCAAAAGCTTTTCTAATTCAGCATTGACAAGCAATGTAACATGAGGATGCATTTTCCTAAGTTTCTATTTGACTAGTTTAACTCCTAAATCAATAGACAAGTGATGCATTATGAGATCAAGATCTAATCCTAGCATGTCTGAGTATGTCCATGCAATGTTTATCTTTTTCTCCTGGAAGAAAGCAATGAATTCCTCATTTTCTTCTAGAGATAGTGACTGTGCAAAATGTATCATGTGAGGCTATTCCTCTATTTCCAAGTTGATCGGCTGTGTCAACTCTATCAACATTGATGATATTTCCTAAAAATGACTACGAAGTACATCAAATATCTCATCTATAGGTGCCATCTATAGGTGCTGTAGAGAGGTTTTCACCCTTAGATACATCTTTTATTTTTACTTTTTAAGGTTTTGACACTACCATAATGTGGTTTTCACCATTAGACCTTCTATTTTTTTTCTTTTTTATTGTATGACTAAGATATTTTATGTTAGCTTTAGTTATGTTGACACTTTTTTCACTGGTGGAAGACGTTACTGGTTTGATAACGTTTAAGTAGCAAGTAAGAGCATAGTCATTTTGGAATGTGAGGACTTCACTAGATGCATTAAAATTCTAGTTTATAAGCTTGGGATAGGTGAGTGAAAGATATGTGTTAGGTTTGATTACATTTACAATATAATCATTAAATGCTTGGACAAGTAATTTGAGACCTAGAGTGGCTTCATCCACAAGTGTGTTTGAATGCCTTTGAGTACTAACATCATCAAAGACTCGAGGAAACTAGTTGGATAGGACTCATCTTACCTAACTCTAGATGATTCACCTACTTTGAGGAGGTTTTCATAGACATGAACTTGATCTATGTCTTTGTCTATAGTTTCTTTAGAGAGAGATTCAAATTCACACTCTCAAGAATATGTACTATATAGAGACAAGCTATAGAATTCCCCAATAGTGATGGGAACAAACTCTTTGTCATCATCTAGATTTTTGCAAAGATACTCAATGAGTAAAGCATGACTAGACTCTCCTTGTTTTGGTTCAGTATGATGTGAATCAGTAGTATCATCAAAAGAATCACTATCACCATCCATGGCATTGATACGTAGTACAAAGTCATCTAGTTCTACAAAGAATTTAGCCAGATCATTAGGAATTTGATAAGGATAAGGATCCTCATTGTCAATATTATCTTCATGGTCATCAAACCCAACTTGTAACTCATGTTTAGATGAACACTTAAGTTCTAGTATGAATTTTTAAATCCCTAGATGGAAGAGAATCTTCTTGAAGCCCAGACTAGATGTGTCTCAATTCCTTCTAGCTATTGCTTTGATAGGATCAATTGGACCATTGTTGTTGCATCCAATAGGACTAGTTCCCTTATAGCCAAAGTGTTTCATGAGTCTAAGACTGGGACTGTACTTCTCAAGAGTGATTTCATGAGCCTATTCTATGAGGTCAACTAGATTTTCCTCTTTGTAGAGCCATGCAGTAATGGTTCTATTTTCACTTTCATCCTCTAGAGGGACTATATATTTGAAAAAAGTACCATTATACTTAGTTTGAGGTGTCAACACAAATGGCCTCTTTGCTTTAGATGGTCTCCCATAATGATGGGGAGACTCAGGAAGAGATGTCAAAGACAGAACTGGTTCTATAAGATATTCAACCATTCCAGTTTCTTTTAGCTTGAGTGAATGCTCGATTTGCTTCAACTTGTTATCATGATAATTATTAGGTTCCCTATTAGAAGGTACAAAGTTTTCAACAAATTTTAGCATGTTATAGGTATAGCTAGTACTTGTAGGTATGGTGACTTTAGAGCCATGAAATGGGAATTTTATGCATTGATGATAAGTGGATGGCACAACACACATCTCATGTATCCATGGTATTCCTAATAGAATATTGTAAGCCAAGGGAATGTCAAGGACTTGACAAGTAACATCCCTTTGTACAAGACCAATGCAGAGAGGCAACACCACAAGACCTAAATATTTTCACTCAACTTTGTCATACACTTTGATAGTGATCTTGTGATGGGGATCAATGTACTCTTCAGAATAGTTCAATTGTTTGAGTAGAGTAGCAAAGATAATTTTTAAAGTAGCTCCATTAACAATGAGCACATGATAGACATGTTTCTAGTGTATCATGACCTCAATGTGTAGAGGTTGATTATGCAGGTGACTCAGTGAATTATCATCCTCCTAAGAGAAAGACATGTAGCAAGGTGAGGTTAGATGACCTACCATAGATTGGAATTGCTCAAGATCAAGATCTTGAGGGACGTTTGCCTCAATGAGGGATTTATCAAGAGTCTACCTATAAGCAAGAGAGATTTTGAGCAGCTCAAAGATCATGATTTGAGCATTAGTTCACTATAACTGATCTAAGATTTATGTAGCTAGTAGCTACAGAAGATGTTGCAAGTTTTGCACCTTCGCTAGATAGATCAACAAGGGGTTTTTCTTTGTATTTTTCTAACTCAGGAGTAGAAGGCACAGGGCCTTTGAGAACCAACTTAGCACAAGAATGCATAACAGTGTTAGCACAAGATTGTGATGGTTCATTGTCAGATGTGTTGGAAGTAGGGCCCCTTAAGAAAAATGGTGTGTTAGGTTTAGTGTTATCTTGTTTTCCTTTGATGGTAATAATGTCATAGTACTCAAACTCCATAGGTTCAACCATATTGATCACATTGTCATCATTAGAGTATGTATAGTTGACCTTGCTATTAGATTTTAGTTTTGAGCTCTCTCCTTTTTCATAAGGTGGGAATGGCTCCTTGAAAGCCTTGTGATCTGAGTTCTTGTTATGTGCATCCAACACAATGTCACCATCATCAGTTAAGTCTTGGACTTTGTGATCCAGGTTAATACATTTGCTAGTTTTGTGACCTTCATTTTGGTGGTATTCGTAGAATGTGCTTTTGTTTGACCATGATGGTCACAGTTGTGAATTGTAGGGTCAAGAGTTATCCAATGGAGAAATGAGCTTGTTTGTAACAAGGTCTTTTAGACCACATCCAAAGGTTCACCAAGAGGTGTGTATTCTCATTTTGGATGTGAGACCCAAGATGCACTCTTCAGTTTGTTTCCAAATGTCTTATTGTCAAGAGGAGATTTCTCAACATTCTTAGATGCTTTGAGATTGTCTATAAGATTGAAGGCCATCTTAGTAGGTTTAGGAGTGATGTTTTCAACAACTCCATCATGCACAACCTCTCAGTTTTTATTCACATACTTGGACTTGTCCTTATTAGAGGTGGATCCTTGTTTTGTGTCCTTTTGAAGGGTCAATTCATCCTTTTTGACCATGAATTCCTCTACATGGATAGCTTGTGTGACCATGTCTTTGAAGCTTGCATGGACCTTGAAGTTGAAGTGAAGATGTCAAGCTTTTCTGTTTTAGGAATCTTTCATGAATATTTGGTGTAAAGTTATCTCCATCTCTAAAGGAATTTGAGGAAAGGTTCCCCAACTCTTTATTTAAGACTACACAAGTCTCGAATGTTAACCAGGTGTTGTATGTTGTGAGAGTACTATTGGAAAAATGAGTTAGCAATATCATTGAACATTTTGATACCTGTAGGCAAGTGTGAAAGCCACTCCATAGCTTGACCACCTAGACTTCTTTGGAATAGATGCATGAGATATGTTTGATTATGCATAAATTCCATAGATAAGGCCCCGAGTTCTTGCAAATGATCTTGGGGATCGATAGTTCCAAAGTATTTATCATACTTACATAACTCAACTCCTCTTGAAAAAGGAGGCATGTCTATACTCTTGTCAAATGGGAATGGACAAAGAGCATCTAAGGTGTATGTTTTTGTAGGTTTGTCTTTATCACACATCATTTGGGCTAGTTGCTCTTGCATGAGTTTCAATTGTTTTTGCAATTTGGAAGTTTCAATTTTGCATTCAACCGTAATGATAGTTTCAACCTTAAAGTGATGAGGTAGCTTAGCTCCCAATTGGGCAAGTTTGAGAAAGTATTTCTCTTTCTCTTCGTTAAGTAGGATTTCCATGACCTTTTGGAAGTTTTTTTCCTTACAACTTTTTTCAATGTGTTCAAGGAGTATTTCTACCTCTTCCTCATTCTCACAAGTAAAAGGAAGTTCCTTATGTTTTTCATTCCTAGGTTGTTCTTAGTCTCTACTATGTTCACCATGTTTAGGTTCATGATCAACCATTGTAGGAATGTGAATAGTTTCAATATGTTATGATTGGAAAGGTCCTCTAAATAAGAATTCAGCTATGTTTTTTGGAGATGTAGGACTTTTTCTAGTTTCAAGATCCTCTTGATACAAGGGGTTCCTAGTTTGTTGTAAGTTTATAGAGAACATTCACTGAACATGAGCTGATTTGATAGGTGAAGGAGTTCGTGAAGACCCCTCACTAGATGAACTAGACATAGACTTTGTATAAACTAGAAAGCAACCTCTACCATAATTACAAACCCTAGCTCTACCTTGTCTAAGCCTAAGGGGATAAAATACTTTTCCACTTATTGTTGCCATAGTCATAGACAAGGACAAGAAGCAAAAACCTTGACGAGGACCACACTAGAATGTAGTCTCAAAAAAGAAAGATAAGTGTGCTATATACTAAGGTATAGGTAGTCTGAGTAAGGGCTAGAACAATCAAAGATTATGACTATCATGACACAGAGTATAACAAGTACTGAAGGACAAGAACAAGATAACTGAGAGATGAGACTAGTTTAAGTGTAGGTCACAAGTCATTAGCTAAGCAAGATGCTACTATTTGAGACTATTTACAGACCAAAAAGAGGTAACAAGTTGCAAGTACAGGCTAGACTTAGAGAACAGATAGTGCTAACAGATAGTTTTGACAATTTTAAGGCAAGATCCTGCGTGAAGATTCCTAGGGAGTCATGTGAGAAAGAACAAAGAATTAGGTGAAGACTTAGAACAATAAATTTGGACCAATTTTCTTGTGCAAAGAATTGTACAAAGCCATGAGAGGATGTGTTAAATTGACAAGAAATAGGATTTTGACCAAAAAGGACAAGGTTGCAAAATATCACACAGAGATTTTCACAGGACTACACAAAGACTTAGATAGGGTCACGCAAAAAAATGCTAACTCAAAAGGCACTCATAAAAAATTTCATAAAATTGGGTACAAAAATAGGGAATAGACTGATAATTGAGACTAAATTTTGAAGAGACTTTGAAGGTTTTAATTTGTTTTGGAAAAATTATTGGTTGTTTTGATAGATTTCAAATAGATAGCAAGGTTGGTTTTCAAGTTGTTAAACAAAATTTTGGTTTTGAACAAGACAAGTTTGCTTTCAGATAGACACATGAATCAAGTAGTAGTTGAATACAATCCAATCAAGGATAAAGCAACTCAAAGGGATGGGGGAGTATTGACTTTTAGTTTGTTTTGATGGGTTTGGAAAAGTTTAAATTATCAATAAAGAACATGCTTTATTCCTCCCACAACTTATGTGCATGCATTCACCTCACACAACCATGTTACCCCACTAGAGGGCACCCACGTTTTTGGTGTATTCCAAGGGCTTAATAACATATATGCTAGATGAACACCCTTGTGGTAGAGGTCAAGCATGTATACCACCTTCCAATGCCCAAGTACATGCTTATGGTGAGCTCTATAGGAGAGATTCTTCCCCCTCCTTGCACAAAGATTACATCCCCTTTCGGAGGTGAATCGGGTAGCAACTAACTAAAAGGTTTTTACTTGGCTTCCATTCACATTAACCCCCTATGGATTTGCAAGTGAAGTTGAGGCCAAAAATCCACACCAACATCTATAAGTGCACATACTTGACTAGCAAGATTGGGGCTAATGCCAGCCAGTACAGGATATAAAGCCTCTTCTTGATATACAATATTAGAATGAAAAAGAGGAAATTAATATGCTGTTGGAGTCTTTCACTCTACAAAGCTTCTTTATTATAGTGAGTTTGAATATACAGAAAAAGGAGTGTGCTCACTTGGGTCATTCCCCAAGGTTGGATTGCTCCAGCAAGCCCTCTAAGGGTTGAGTTAGACTAGTGGTTCAAATCTAAGGGTTTGAGTTTTTGATTTCTCTCAAGGTGAAAGAGCATACTCCTCTACCTTTTCACCTCACCCAAACACGCAATTCATGTTAATCACCCAATTAGCTTAATCAATCTAGACTTATCCTTTCTCAAGATTTTGATTCCCTAAAAGGAAATCATCATCCCTTCATAGAAGATGACTTCTACTAGAGAACCACTAACTTGCTTGCCTCCCTTGGATGCCATCTTTTAGAGGCTTCTAGGTCTTTGATTTACCCTTGGTCATGACTTCCAAGTGGTAAAGAGCATACTCCCCTATTCCCCTATCTTGCACCCTACAAAGTTCACAAGCCTTAATTATACTATGTGTGGAAGGCAAGATAAAGACATGATGTTTAAACTGGGTTTGAAATTGGTCTTCGACATTCTTATCTTTGGCAATCATCCTACAATCACACAATCAGTACATGTTTGAAATGTTTAGATAAGGTTTCTTCGTGAAAACATCCTGCAAACAATTGTTATGTTGTAGAAAATAAAAAATATGAAAGAAAATGCTTCAGAGAAAACTATTATCCAAATGTAATGATAAAAACAAAATTTTGGAAAATTGTATTTGCAATGTACTGTTGCAAAATTTTGAACAAAATCTTGCATAGGTCTATGCAAGAAAATGAGGTGCCATGCAAGAAACCATGCAATTAGGCACTTTTTTGCATGAGGAAGTGCAAATAAATCATCAAATCTTTAAATGAAAATGAGATTTCTCACATAAAAATCTAGAAATCTGTACAAACAAATGTGATAGAATCAATTAAAATGCAGAAAATAGAGAAAATGAGGCCAGCAAATTTAATTTTCAAGCCCCACAGTAGGTGCTAGAAATATATATGTGAATTGTGGGCCTCAAATTCTCACACACACTTCAACATGATCTTTACTTGAGAGATCATCCCAAAATGAACATTGAATTGTTCATCCAAGAAATCTAATAGAGTGACCTATTACCTTCTAACTGGAAGGATTTTGCCTTTGCTCTCAGATCGAGAAGTGGGCAACTGGAAATTTTAGTACAAAGGATTTATGAAGCTAAATGATAGTGAAATTAATCTAGATGAAAGATGAAATTAATTTAATAATAGATAAATCTATTTAAACTATATGATTGCATATTAATCTATATGATATTAATGCTAAGCAAGAAAAGCTATGAGAATATTAAGCAAATGAGTAATTAATTTGACAGTAATTTGATGCAATTCAATTCCAACCTCTGTAATGAGGAATTAAAAGCCTCTTATATAGAATTCCCAAAATCAATCAACAGCTAAGATCAACTCAGATCAATGGTTATGATTCAAGCTGAGATTTAGCTAGGATGGAAGATTCCCAATGTAGGTGAGGTTAACTAACTTAGATCCTGAGTGTAGTGAAAAGCTAACTGAAATTCACCTAAGTGTGAGAATAAGTGGATTAAGTCAATTCAAATTTGAGAGATAGATCATTGGGAATTCCCATTCCTAAACTGAAGAGAAGGATTTAGAAGGTTATTTAATTTAATAAAATGAGATATGACCTCATAAATGCATATTTCAATGAATAATTATAATGAATAATTAAAATGAAGATATTATTAAATTAAATACATTGAATTCCTTATTACATTAGCTTTAAGAGATAATTAAATTAAATTAAAGTATAAACACTTTACATCAAATCAAATTTTATCAATAGGTTTAATGTAGCTAATTTAAGTTGATACTTTTAGGAATTAAATAAATAGTGTGAGCAGATTAGGGTTTTCTACATCTGGCAATTAAGTCAAGAAGTGAGAATCATAATGAGAATTGCCTAATGAAATAGGACTTTAGGGTTGATCAAAATAGACTAGAATTGGTTGTCATGGTAATGTGCCAATTTTAGGGTATTACACACTTATGATTGACTAGAAGAAGTATAGATCCATGATTGGAAGTTTGTGATATCTGACTTACACAAGACTAGATATAAAAAAATTAGTTGGTATAGTAGCAATATTTCCAACTGAGCCTAAGGAATCACTCTATCCAACAATAAAGAGGACATCTAGATATTTGAAGGGTACACCTAATTTTGGGTTATGATATGATAAATCAAATGAATTTAATCTATGTGCATATACTAATGGGGACTGGACATGTAGTATGGATGAAAAAAGAGTACAAGTGGTGGGGCATTTTTCCTTGGAGGAAGATTGGTTTCTTGGCTAAGAAAGAAATAATATTCTATTTCACAGAGTACAATAGAAGAAGAGTATGTAGCAACAACGAATAATTGCAATTACATCATGTGGATGAAATAGATGTTGAAGGATATTGGGATAGATTTTTAAGAACTTGTTATCATACATTTTGATAACATAAGTACAATGAGTATGTCTAATAATTTTGTGTTATATTCTAAGAAGAAAAAGCACATATCTATTAGGTAACATTTCTTGAGAGATAAAATTGTAGAGAAAAGGATTAGATTGGAGTATATTAATACAAAGGAGTGGATTAAAAATATTTTTATGAAGCCTTTTACTATGGATACCTTTGAGTATTTATGAGGTATGCTTGGGGTTATGCCTCTACCTACTTTAGAGTAGAATGTAGAGATTACACTAGTTTAGTGGTATAAATAATTATTGTTTGTCTAGACTGAATGTTGATGCTTCCTCTATGGGGGAGTATCTGTGGTTTAGTAGAGTCATGAAGGACTCTTGGTAGTTGGTATTGAACAATGTCTTTGGAAACTTGAGTTGGTTGAATAATTTAAGTAGTTGATTGACATAATGATGCCTTTTTCATTGATGTCAATGGGGGGAGAGTGCTTTAAACACATCTCTTGAATATTGAGAGATAATGCATGGAAGGATATGCATATAGAATGGGGGAGAAGTAGCACATGGAACATCTCCTATAAAAAAGGAAGGCTAATGTAGAAGAAGTGAATGCATATGAGAGAATCTCCTATGAATGGAGGATATTTATGAAGAAAAGATAGATTGATGTCAATGGAGAAAAGATTGAGAAGCTTATTAATGGTGGAGCAATAGTTGTTCTTGAGAGTTCTGTATTTGATTGATGAAGATGATTTGAAAAGATGAGAGCAACAACAATAATAGAGTTGGATTTGGTATTCGTGGAACTTAGATATTTTTCATCTATGTTACCATCAATGCCAAAGGGGAAGATTGCTAGCATGAATGCTGATGATATTCCTATGGGGGAGTATTCTAGCATCTCTTGAGTAGTGGAGAGATAGTAAGCATGACTGTGTGTTGCATTCATGACTATATTTGTCATTGATGTCAACATACTATGAATATTAGTAGAGTAGAAAATAGATAATGAGGTCATATAGATTGAGTATTGAGGATAAGGTAAAGCACAGTTGAGGACATGTTCTACAATATGTCTTGATGAACTAGTTAAGTGTGCATGCATAAAGTTGAATACATGTGAGAGTTATTTGTGATTTATAGAAGATAGTTTGTAGATAGAGTACCTAAGAAGTGATTTTTGATGTTTGGATTATATCTCCTAATAGGGATAGAATCTGGATGAGAAAAGTTAGACAAAAACAAAGAACAACCTGATGATGATGTTAGCAAGTGTGTGAAGTCTGAGGTTGCACATATGAAAAGTTATAATTACTATGAGCCGACAGTATTAAATAATTATTAAAAGATGTAATGTATTATATTATCTTATTGTGGTCCTATTGTAATTAATTGGGAAAGCCTCAAGGATGATTCAATGAATTGTTTTAAGGACATGGTATAAAGGAATCCTTATGATCAAGCATGAAATGAAGTGGAATTGTATGAGTTGAAAGAAAATTATATTAGATTTATGAAGATTGATAAATGCAAATAAGAGATCAAAGGGATCATTGTGATGCAAAGTTAGGTCTGAGAAGTGTTTTGGTGCAGTAGAGGCACAATAAGATGATATACTAGTATTGAGTTGCCGAGATTAGTTTCATTTCTATTATTCTAAAAGAAATAATATAGAGGCCATTTGGATAGTGAGTTTAGTGGTCTTTCCCCTAAAGTTGCTTGGACAGTGGGTCCATCTACCTTATACAACTCTTAACAAGGTTGGCACAACTCCTAATAGGGTTGGAATCTCCTCACAGGGATTCAAAGTTTCCTAACAAACTGGTATGTACTAAATACATTTCATTGGCTCCTAACAAAATCCATCCTATTACAAGGAACATTTATATTAGTAGGTCATTTTTTGGGTACGATCTATAATACCCCAAAATTGGCACATTTCCATATTAACCAACTTTGGTTTATTCAACTATTCCTAAGTCCTATTTTACTAGGCAATTCTAATTATAATAATTGCTACTTGACCTAGGTATCAAATGCAAAAAACCATAAAATGCATTAATCATATTATTTATTTAATTCCTAAATATTGAATCAAATTAGCTACACAAACCTATTGATTTAATTTAATCTAATTATAAGTGTTCTACTTTAATTAAATTAAAATAACCTCTTTAGCTAATATAAAAAGGAATTAAATACATCTAATTTAATAAGATATCTCCTCTTTTTTAATTATTGAATTTAATTATTCAATTAGTTAAAGTTATCCATTTATGAGGTCACATTCTATTTTATTAAATTAAATATTCACTCAAAAAAAGGAACCAGTCAGCTCCTTTTATCACTCAAAAGGTAGTTAGTTAGCTCCTTTTATCACTCAAAGGCACTTAGTTAACTCCTTTTATCACTCAAAAAGGACTCAGTGAACTCCTTTTATCACTCAAAAAGGACTCAGTTAACTCCTTTTATCACTCAAAGGCAACTAGTTAACTCCCTTTTCATGAGTAAGTTACCTTTATGACTGGCTCTCCTCTTCAATCTTGACCATCCATTTCGGTTAATCTTGACTGTTGATCACCTCTTGGATTCTATAAAAGAAGCTCTCCATTCCTCATTATAGAGGATGAATTTTGGAATTTGTGTCAAATTTATGCTGAAATTCTTACTCACTTTGCTCACATTTGCATAACTTTATTTCTTTCATTGTAATATCATTTAGATTTTAAATATTCATCCATTTAGCATACTACGCTTCTTCATTTCTTAGATTAATAATTGCATCTCTCATCTACATTAATTGCACTTTCATTTAGCTACATAAATCCTTCATTCTAGAGGTCTGGTTGCCTGCTTCTCATTCTGAGAGCAAAGGCATAATCCTTCTAGTTAGAAGGCAACATGTCGCTTTGTTAGACTTTTTGAATAAACAATACAATGTTTGTTTCAAGATGGTCTCATAGGTAATGACCATGTTGAAGTGTATGTGAGGATCAGAGGCCCCCAATTTTGCATATACATTTTTGGCACCCACCATGGGGCATGACAAATCAAAATTTCTAGCCTCGTTTATTCTATTTTTTGCAGTTTTTATGATTCTATTTTCCATATTTTCATAGTTGTCCTTGTTGTTTTCTAGATTTTCACATGAGAAATCTCATTTTCACACGAGGAACTGAGGATTTTGCCTCTGTTATTGCAAAAAATTGCATAAATGCACATTTCCTCACACAGTGCATGTCATTTTCTTGTGCAGGCCTGTGCGTGATGTTGCGCAAAATCTTGCAACAACATATGTAAATACAGTATTCAGAATTTAGAATTTAGAATTTAGATTTATCATTATGCATTTGACTAATGGTGTTTTCTAAAGCATTTTTATTTCTATTTTTTTTTTCTGTAGCTTAATAGTGGTTTGTAGGACATTTTGAAAAATTTATTATTAAAAAAAGAAGAAGAAGAAGAAGAGGAAGAAAGAGTATTTTTCAAATTTTGACTATTGACTTTTTCATAGGTTTTGGCTTTTTTAAAGCTATTTTATGGGTATCAAAAAGAACAAAAAAAAGTTAAATTTTATTTTCCCATAGTTAAGCTTCCATTTGACTAAGGGTGTTTTCTAAAGCATTTTGTTTCTAATTTTTGGTTTTCAACAGCTTAATAGTGGTTTGCAGGATGCTTGACGAAGATACTTTTTATCCAAACACTTCAAACATATACTAACTATGTGAATGTAGGATGCTTGTCAAAGATATGCATGATGAAGATTTGTTTCAAACTCACATAAACATTCTGTCTTCTTTTACTGCTTTTCACACATAGTATAAATAAGGCTTCTGAACTTCGTATGGTGCAAGACAGGGGAATAGGGGAGTATGCTCTTTACCACTTGGAGGTCATAACCAAGGGTAAATTAGAAACCTAGAAGCCTTTGAAAGATGACATCCGAGGGAGGCAAGAAAGTTAGTGGTTCTCCCAAATAAAGCCTTTAATGAAGAGATGATGATTTCCTTTTAGGAGATCAAAGTCTTGGAATAGGACAAGGTGGGATCGATTAAGCTAATTCGGTGATTAACATGTCTTTCATGTTTGGGTGAGGAAACAAGGTAGAGGAGTGTGCTCTTTTCCCTTAAGGGAAATAAGAAACTTTGACCCTTAGATCTGAACCACCAGTCTAAGTCAGTCCTTTAGAGGGCTTGTTGGAGTGATCCAACCTTCAGGAACAACCCAACTGAGTACACTCCTTTTGCCAGAGATTCCACCTCACTATAATAAAGAAGCTTTGTTGAGTGAAAGACTCCAAAGCCATATTAATTTCCTCTTCTTAATTCTAATATCACATATCAAGAAGAGACTCTATAAACTGCATTGGTCATCATTGGCCCCAATCTTGCTAGTCAAGAGTGTGCACTTACAGATACTAGTGTGGGTTACTGGCCACAACTTTTCTTGTGAAGCCATTGGGGATTAGTATGAATAGAAGCCAAGTAAAAACCTCTTAGTTAGTTGCTACTCGGTCCACCTTCGAAAGGAGGCATAATCTTTATGCAAGGAGGGGGAAGAATCTCTCCTGTAGAACTCACCATAGGCATGCAATCGGGTGTTGGAAGGTGGTATATGTGCTTGACACCTACCACAAGGGTGTTCATTCAACATATATGTTATTGAGCTCTTTGAATACACCAAAAACATAGGTGCCCTCTAGGGGGTGACACGACTATGTGAGGTGTGTGCATGCACATAAGTTATGGGACAAAGGTTTTGCCTTCTCTACCAATTTTCTATTTTAGAGATAAAAGTGTGTTTGTTATTGAGTCTTTAAACATTGTCCAAACCTATCAAAAAAACTAAAACATCAAGACTCCTCCACCCCTATGAGTTTCTTTTTCCTTGGTTGGGTTGTTTGAAACTTCTGCTTGCTTCATGTATTTATCTGAAAACCAATTGTCTTGTTCAAAACAACCAAAATACTATCCACACTAGTACATTTGATGCCATTTTTAGACCCAAATTTTTGACCATCTATTAAAGTGGGGTCAACTTGGTTGGAATAGGCAAGGAAAAATATCTTTTTAAAAAAATCCATGCCCGTGTTGGTCAAAATTTTGACCAACATGTATTTCACCCTAAGTGTTGGTCAAAATTTTGACCAACACGGGCTTTATCATGTTAAAATAATTTTTTTTATATTTGGTGCCCTATTTCATTGTTAGTCCAAGGTTCAACCAGTGAATACTAAGGCACATCAGAGAAGGCAAGCTTGAACCCTGAAGTATGGTTATTGTGACGACTTGGGACTTCGGAGTTCTCCTATCTTGGGATCTCTCCATTTTTAAAAGGTCACATGCCAAGCAGCTCTTCTACTAGCGTACTTTCTTACAACCCTCTCCACCCCCCAAATTCCAAAATCTTGTTGAACATTTCGTGATGGCTTACAACTATTTTCCTTTGTCACTGAAGGTTTTTGGGGGACAGTTATACAAAAAGTCCAAAGATTACTCGGAATGCCAATTAGCTAAAGTTAGAAGAATATGGTTAGGTGAAATCAAACAAAGGCTACTAGTTACCTATGATGCAATGGATGTGGAGGAAAATGAGACATTCTTAGATGTAGCTTGTTTTCTCATTGGAGAAGAGAAAAATAAGGCAATAGCGGTGTGCAATGGATTGGGTTGGAATGGTCTACATGGATTAGAATGGAAGAATAGGCAGGCACAAATACAAACACACCACTTTTAGGGAAAATGGAAATGCATCTCTTCTACGAGGAAGTGAGGGCATCTGTGCTTCCTTAGCTAGTTCTAATAATTAGAAATCTAGATCCATCAACAATGGAAAATCTTATATTAAGTAAGTGTCAAATTTGGATTGAAAAGCACATATTAAATACATTGTATCTTATTGTCTTGTTTAAGCAAAAGAAGCCAAAAAATCATCTTAGACAAAATAATAACACAACTAGCAATCATTGTATCAATAGCTTATATCCATACTCTCTAGGTAGGAAACTACAAACCTACTCAAAGCCTTAAGTCGGGGAGTTTCACTCAAACCAATGCCATGTTATGCTACATAAGAAAGTTGGGCAGTAGAGAAGATTAGCAAAGATGTATCACAAAAAGCCATCCTAGTGACTACTTCTAACTCACATTAGTAGCAACATAGAACATGTAAATAGGATGTCGATGATACAAATCCCAAACATTCTACATTCACATGTGTGTCACATTTCTTGATGCCCAAAGTTTTCTCCTTTCCTTATTTCCACACAATTCCAATAATCACTCAATATCTCCTAATCCAATCCACCAACTAGACCACCCTACACCAGCAAGGAAAGCTCAACTGAAATACCTACAATTTCATAATTGAAGGATAGTAAAAATGATTTTCCAACCTAAAATTAAAAAGGAGTCAAGCTTACAAAAGAGAAAGCACTGATTTTTCATTCATGAGATAGAGATTCTAAGATGAAGATGTCATCCTCTTGATGCCTACAAGAAACTTTATGGCCCTATTTTTCCTTAGAACAATGAGACTTTTCCAAGAGGACCCGTGGTTTGCAAACAAACCTGGCTATTTTCAAAAAGATGGACCCTATAATTTAAACCCATGAATACTCATCCAAGAATATTCTTGGCTTGGTTCCACTAGAGGGAACTAAATATGGGAAGAATCGTCTATAAGGACAATTGATAACTCTATAGGGGAACCCATGGAAGATTTGAAGTTGAGGTTCTGACCCAGTATCCTCCTCTAAAAAAGACTATGGATAAAATATTGTTCTAGAAAAAACCCTCCCAAAAATAATATTATAGAATTGAAGATTATTCGATGCAAACACCTAGTTAACCATCAAAATATAATCTTCAAATGTAAGATATGTCACCTCGAACATATTAAAAGAGCTAGTAAACTGGTGAAAATAAGAAAACATAATTACAAATCCCACATATAGCATAGACAAATTAGGGAAATAACAAAAAAAAGGAGATGAGTTTGACATTTCCCCTGGAGTTTTTTCTTAAAGTGGTAGGGCATAAATCTACAAATGTAAGGTCCAACTTCTCATTCCAACCCCTTAAACTACCAAGTACTATGGATCTGGGATTCACCCATTCCTCTCCATGATTGTCAAACCCTCAATCATGTTATTAGATGCCACCCCTATCTAAAAAGTAGTGTTATCAAAGAAAATCAACAACATGTATATGAGCTTGGTTATCAAAATAGCTGCTGCAAGCAAACAAAAAATAAGCAACCAATAGAAGGATACAAAAATAGATACAACCAATCACCAAGACAAAAATTAAATAAACATTTTATCAAATTCAAAAGTGCCATATCCTAGCTGATCTTGTGTTATAACTTATCATCATGGAGGATATATATACCTGAATAGGTTTAGTAAGGAATCTCTGGCACACCTAAAAGGATCCAATGTTCTAATACTAACCACATCAAACAAACTTAGATATACAAATGTTTTGAGTTGATGCCCATGATATGTTTCAACAATTACAAGGCTCTGGTCAATTAGCACATGAATAGTCAAGTTCATGAATTTAGAATGAACAAGAATCATAACTTAAGGAAAGATATCTTAATCACTGCATTTTACTGTAAGCATGATTACTAAAACTTGGGATGCCAAATGATTGAACAGTTCACCTATTTTATCTATTTTTATCATGTTAAATCAGAATCTAAATGTAAATAGAGATTTATAAGATTGAATATGGAGTTTATAATCACAAATCATATAACTTATATGCCTATGTAAATACATAAAATGCTCCCCAAAATGGAATAGCTAGAGTATCTCCTAAAATAGAGCCAAAACTAGGAATAGAAAACCAAATGGAACCATGCCATGGAATAATAGAATTGATATAAATTTAGTCCAAATGAAAACAAAAATTGAATCTGTAAAGAGTGCATGCCTATAGGAAATTCCAATGAATGTGAGCATTGGTAAACAAAACCCACAAGAAAGACGCTGCCTACCATTGCTAAAATGAGAAATGTTGCCTGGTTTTTGAACATTGATGTAGATTTTACAAGTATATAATAATAAAGGATATCAATATGGTTCCTAAATAGATCTAGCAGTTCATCCATTACCAAGCCCTTTGGTAAGCATTGTATCAATTCAAGAAATAGGTAGATCAAGGGTTATATCTTGATTTGTTGTGTAGTAAAATTTGAAAGACTATCAAAAAGTAGGTTATAATATTATGATAAAAGATAATTTTCAGAAATCCTCTTCATGAAAATAGAAGAGAATCCTACCTTAGATGCTTACCCTAAAATGAAAAGATGAAGCAAAAGAAAAAAAAAAGAGGGCAATAGTCAATAAATAAAAATTGTACTTTAAACAACCCTCTTTGTGGAATAGAAGAGAATCAAATCTCAGATAAGGAAGAAAGAATGAATGTAAGATAAGGATAATTCCACTGTTAGAATACCAATAAGCGGTTTCTCACTATTATATAACAAAAAATATTCTCTTGATTTTGGGGGTAGCATTTAAAATAACTTATAAATAAATTAATTAAAAATTTTATAAGTAATTTTAAATAAATATAATGTAACAAGTGAGAAAAAATTGATAATTTTAAAGTACTCAGTGTGATGTGTTAGACATGTAATAATTATTATGAGAATCATCATCTCATCCAACCATCATAATGCAAAGCTATTATCCCATTCAAATATCATAATAAGAATCAAGATTAATTATTTCATCAATCAAGGATTTATAAGTAAGAGCTTAGAATTGCCAGAAAAATTGTTGCATACATACTACATTAGCTGCATTGAGCAACAAGCTCAGAAAGGGAGTAATCATCCAATGAATCTCTGAAGAAAATGCTTCCAAGCCTCCCACAATAGGACCCCAACCACTCCCAAAACATGGTTCTCATTAATATATTATGGCTCCTCAGGTTGTACATGAGATCATGTTGCTAGGCTGTCTTTATACTTCATCTCTTGAAACAAATGAGATTCAAGGAATCATGAATAGCAAAAATCTTCCCCACTTTCTTGTTCCTCTAAAGAAAGTGGATAGAGCTATATGTCAGCCAATTCCTCTTGGAAACAAGAGAACTAGAAACCTACAAGAGGGAGCAAGTAGGAAGCAAGTGATAGGCCCAAATAGTTGCCTATAGATGACACTTTGCTAAAGTAAATCTATTTGTCTTTGCCATTAGTTTATAGCCATGAGGTATTGTGAATTTGGTCCACTCAACTCTTAACTTATTAAGCTTTCTCAAAATTTTAAGTTGTCTTCAAGACCTTCAAGAGGCCCTTCTTCACCTTTTGTCAACAATAAGAACAACTATACCTGTATTCCACACATATTGTTTTGGATTCACTACATGTGTGGATGTGTAAAAGATTTGTAATGTCCTTATTTTATAGTCTCTCCAATATCTTTGCAAACTCCAACTTTCTTGAAGAGCACAAGCCTTTTCGAGCCAGAATTCATATAGTAGCAGTAAATTCTAGAAATCAAAGAAAGTCCTGTGGTACTTTCTGTTCAATTTAGACATTGTTGAAAGCATCCCACATTTCTTGAAGAGGTATGTGAAATTAAGGTTATGTTGGTCTGGGCAGCATTCACAATTGGCCTAATTAAGTATTTTTCACAACTTGGAGGTTATGTAGAAATGATTATTTTTAATTATAGAGTGACTTCTTGTTTGAAAGCTACGTTGCCAAATCAACCTGAAAGCTAGTTGTTTCAAGGTTCATATGAGTAATGCCAAAATTAGGTATGGAGTGGAATCAAGCTTTGGTTCACTTGGGGTTCAATTTACATTCAAGGTTATCCTAAATGACTATGTAGCAATCTAAAAGCAAAACAATGTACCTTGAATTTTTGAAGGTACATTTATGTCACATTCAACACAAATTTGAATTTATCAATCACTGTGTAAAGGAATATAGTTGAACAAAGGGATGCAACTGTACTATCAAGAGGTATTCTTCAAGCTCAGATTCTCATGATTTGATTGATTTCAAAGGTGCCCACACTATTTATATTTGATCATTTCCTGGATTGGAGAAGTGTAGAATTCAACTTTTTTTTTGAGCTAGAGTTGAGCTGCTGCTTTTTTCTCGCCATTGACAATGAGGATGAGCATATGTGAGGAAAAATGTATGGGTTTAGATCTAAATAAGAATACAACAAGTGTTTCTAGGAGGGCTACATGCAATACCCATGGAGAGGAATCCCCTTATTTTGTTGGGTGGGATGAGTATAGAAAGAATACATACGATGAAAAGCTCAATCCTAAGGGAGTTATCCAGATGGGCCTCGCAGAGAACAGGGTAATGGAGATAGCCCAAATTGTTAAGTTGGTTTTTTCATATGATTGTTGTTTCTGGATTGAAGATTGCCAAAATTGTTATGTTGATTTTTTTTCTTATGACATAATTCATAATTTTAAGCAATGTTATTTGTAGATTGGACTGTGTACGAGTTGTAACCTTTAAGAAATGTTCCATAATATTATATAATCTTGCTTTTATGATTAGGTATGCTATATTTTCAATCAATGTAGACAGCCTTCCAGGGTATTCCTTAGACTATTTTTGTATTTTTTTTTGGTATATACGGAGAAATCAACATAGTTATATGTCAAATGCTTTGACTCCATATATTGCCTAAGATAGGAATCTAATGTGTACTTGCATGGTTGCAGTATTTTAAAGTGGTAAATTAACATTAATGGTTTCTACATTTGTATTGTAGTTATCATCTAATCTATTGGAAGAATGGTTGTCAAAGCACCCAAAAGCATTAATGGCATCGACTAAAAAGAGTTTATTCAAAGAATTGGCACTTTGTCAAGACTACCATGGGTTGGAAGCTTTTAGAAAGGTAACATAAGACTTTCTAATATGCTTCAAAAAAATTTGTTTCGGACTACTGATCATAATTTTCTTTCAAGGTTGTCAAATGCTAGGATGAATTCATAGTTTTTATTGTATTTTGAAATTTAAAATCCATCTTAAGAGGCTCGCTCTACTTATCATGATTTTCTTAGATGATTGTCATAGTAAAGTAAAAATTCACAACTTTGATTGAGATTTGGATTATACCATATAACTTGTTAGGTACACTATAATTATGATAGAGCAGGAAATATTTTAGGTCTATAAAAGCATCTATAAGGATTGTAACTTATTTCTTGAGCAATATGAATACTAATATTTTGTTTGGTATACATTTCTCGACGTAAATCCTAATATTGTTGAATGATATTCTCTTTTTTCTATTTTCTGACATATTGTGAAGTGTCTACCAATTTTATCTATATCTTGTTGAACGTTGTTCTCTTATTCTATTTTCTAACATATTTTCAAGAGTTTATTGAGCATTAGTTTCTTATGCCTATTTACATGATCCTTTATATTTTCACAACTAATTTGTACTGCACTTTTATGATTCTCTGGGCTTGTGAGCTTTTCTTCCCTTACAATATTAGAATTATTTCCTATAAGAATTTGTATTATTATTGCATGCTATGGCTAGTTTCATGGAGGTACTGAGAGGAAATAGAGTGAAATTTGAAGCAGAAAAGATAGTAAATATAGTTGGGGCAACTACAGCCATTGAGCTGTTAATGTTCTGCCTTGGTGATCCAGGAGATGTCTTCCTAGTGCCCACTCCATACTATGCAGGGTAAGCTATCTTTTCTTTTAACAAAAGACTTAGAAACATCTCTATTAATCAAGACACTTGAAACATCTCTATTAATCTATTTGTTAGAAGATAGGTTGTCCACGAATAGACTTATAAAGCCAATGTCTGATATCACTTGTTATAAGATAGGATTGTAATTTTACTATTTATTAACTTCTTAACATGTAATTTTACTATAAGATTAAAACTATTAATGCCCCATACAACCACTGGAAAAGACTATTATGTTAGTCCATTATCAACATCAATAAATTTTGTCTAATCCCGATCCTTAATGGATGTCATTTTCTATGTACAAAGATGAAATTTCTTTGCTGGGTATTTTCAATAGCCTTAGATTGGTATTTTTTCTGATAATTTCTTTTCACTTTAGATTTGACAGAGATCTAAGGTGGCAGATAGAGGTAGAAATTATGCCCATCCATTGTTACAGGTCTAATAACTTTGAGATCATCGAATCAACAGTGATATCAGCATACAAGAGAGCCAAAGATCTTAATAAGAAGGTGAAAGGAATTCTCATAAAAAATCCATGTAACCCTCTAGGCACAACATCAAGTGCTAAAACATTGAAGATGCTTTTTTTTCTCGAAAGATGAAAATACATCTAGTCTATGATGAGATATATTCAGGATCAATCTTCTCTTCTCCAAGGTTTATCCAATTATAGTCCTGACAATGTGTATATAGTCTACAGTTTATCTAAAGATTTGGGCCTTCCAGGCTTTAGGGTAGGGGCAGTTTACTCTTACAAAAAAAATTGTGGTCACAACAACTAGAAGAATGTCTAGTTTCTGCATGGTATCATCTCAAACCCAACATTTATTGGCTACTATGCTGTCAGATAAAGGGTTAGTTGATTATTATATTGCAGAGAACAAGAGAAGATTACAAGAGAGGTATAATGTGTTTGTCTCGGGGCTTGCTTGGTCTGGCATTAAGCACTTGGAAGGAAATGTAGGTCTTTTTTGTTGGGTTAACATGAGTCATTTACTTCCCTCAAAAGATATGGAGGGAGAAGTAAAGCTATGGAAAAAGATACTGTATGAAGCTAGGTTGAATGTATCACCTGGATCCTCATTCAAATGCATGGAACCTGGCTAGTTTAGAGTTTGCTTTGCTGATATGAATATATCCACCATGGAAGTTTCCTTGTAACAGATTAAAGACTTTGCAAGACAATATAAATCCTTGCACTAACATTACCTGATATTGAATTCTTACCTCCTTTTAACTACAAGGAGAATGGTTGTATTGTGTAATAGCCATATCAAATTATTACAAGAACCTGCTAAAGATATCTATCCTTGTCCCTAACTCTTACAAAGAGTACTACAGAAAGAAAGTGTACATTTTAGTATGTAACTCAAAGCATTCATTATGTTATACAATATTTGTATTGAAATATAATATTATAACTATTTATGTGGCAACTAGCACCAATTTTTGTACAATGTTTGTATTGAAATATAGTTTTACACTAGTCTATGCAGCAACAAAAACCATCCTCACAATGGCTCCTTACTAATTTACACAAAAATAGCATGATTTATTTGGATGCACACCTTAATTCCTTAGCCATATCTTGTTTGGCATCAGAACACAATTAAGTTTGAATGTAGACTGATCCATGTTAACATCCCTCATTATCACTAGAACTGCTGGAAGTGGTGTTCCCATGGTCAAGCTCCTTCAAAGTGATACCAACCAGCCCTCTTTGTGTATCTATAACATCCTCATCAATTTTTTCTATTGGAGTGGAGTCTCATCATTATTTTAGATAATGTATTTAGTGGATTATATAGCCTCTTGCACAAATTTGTCATTGTGATTGGCACCCAAGAGGAGATGAGTTAATGAAAATAAGAGGTGTAACAATGTAGGGAAAGCACTAACTTGACAACAAAGGTGAGTGGTGCACTTGAAGTAGCTGTGGTGATACCTGATGCTTTCAATTAAGGAAGCACATATGTATTTTAGCTGCCTATTATAAAACTTATTTGGATAAGCATAAAGAAAAGAGCTTACTATAAATTATTACATCAACATATCCTCGTCAATCCTTTGGTTTTTTGATCATGTTCTATACCTCAAATGCATTTGACATTTTTTTATTGATCTCATGAAACAATGTTTAATGTTTGCCAGAGAAACTGCATTGGGAAATAATTTGAATGGTTTGGTTAGGTGTTTTCTCAAAGCTTCTTTCAATTTACTATACAAGTTACTTGTTTAAGAGAAATTATGTCATATTTAGTTCTTTTCAACATATGTGAAACCTTGTATAGCTTTTTGGTGTACTTCATGTTATTCTTCAAATATTTTCTCTACTTTTTTGATGAATGATTGTTCTTTTAAGGCTTCTAATGAAAATAGTTTCGAATCATGCTATTTTGATGCTTGGGATAAGAAAATAATTGTTAACAATTAGAAATGTTGGAACTATTATTGTAGAATCTAGATAGATGTAAAGCTAAATGCTATGATATTGAACACTTAAAGTGATGATTAACTCTACTGGTGAATTAAATTTTTAATTTTCTATAGGTCTAGGCAGAAGTGCAATGATTGTGGTCATTCAGCCTCACAACACTTCTGCTGGTGGAACAAGGTATAATATCATTGGTTGCCCTTTTTCCTTATGTAGGGGAAAACAAGGATTCAGGTTTATATTTTTCCTTGCCTGGACTAGCATATTCCTACAAATTCCTCCCGTTTGAACATTTTATTTTATGTTATATTTCATGTTACAATTTGTTGCAAATCCAATAAAGAAATGTGGCTACACTCATGAAGGGCATAAAGCACTTATTTTTCTCAAGTACAATGTATTGAATAACATAGTTCTAAGGTGTAAAAAAATTGAACGGGCAACAGATCTTGCCCTTCCACCTAGAACAGTCTGTATTTCTTCACCTATGGCTTTAGATTGCTTTATTATAGTAGTCATATTTGTTATTTTTGTTTTCTTTAGAGGTGTTAGACAAGGTAGATTCTCATTATTTGCTATGTCACATTCTCTTCATTATAGGCATGCATTTGATGCAAGAGAACAAGATTTCTATGAAGCTTTGTATATATAGAGTCAATCACAGTTCAACACGTAAGCAAATATTTACATGAATTTCTTTCAAGGGATGGATTTAGATGCAATTTTTCAGTGAACTAAGTCACAACTATAAAGATTGGCTTGTCATTTGCTTCAACTTTTTTCAATTCAATAATTCTCTTCCCGTTTTTATAATTTAGTTGTAAAATCTAATTTTCACATTACTTATCTTCTATCCAATTATTTACCTCTTGTATGTGTTTTTCCTTTCGTATGCCTTGGATTGGATCTCTACTGTAGGCATTATGTTGACTTGTACAGGCATGTTTTTTGTAGGTGTAATCCAATTCCAAATTCTAGAGATGTATTTGTGATCTATTACAACTGTAGATATGTGCTATGCAAATATTTCTTGTGTTTCTCTTTCCTATGACAGATTGGTACATCTAGCAGTCCCTTGTTCATAACAATAACTAAGTATACTCATGTAACATTTTGGAATATTGTGTTGTTGCTTTTATTGTTGAATATATATGTTACAATTTTTTCACTTCTAAAAAATAAATCTATAATCCCTTTTGCCAAGGTATATTAGCTTCCCTTGCTTTTCATTATAAATGGAATACTAGCAGTAGTATTGATGTCATCAGATCTATAAAATCTTATTTTCTTTGGAATGTGTATTATGCTTTGTGGTTCTCTTAAATACTTAGCAAAGTAGCTAAAGGAGTGACTGATCTAGGTACTTGGCACAGAGCTTTGTGGTTTTCTTAACTCTGAAAGAGTACGTCTGGCACAATGATCCTGAGTGACATGTAAGGATTGTTTTTTGAATCCTTACCTAGGCTATGAAGTTTGACATTATCTAAAAAAATTCCTCTTCTTTGACATCCATAATTTGTATCAGTTGTCACCTTCTTTTTCATTTTATGAATCAGAAGCATATCTTTATGTTCTATTTTTAAAGTTTTCATATGATTAGCTTCATAATATTAGAATATATATTGCACAATATTTAATATTACCGCTACTACTATCATGTTTCTTAATACCATCCAACATGGCAAGAAACTAGAAATGGCATCACTTTTTTTAACAATCTTTTAATAGTAACTAACACCTTATTATATTTCTCATACTGGGGTAAACAACTTTCTGTCAGTGTGTAACAATCTTAACCTCTGGCCTGAAAACAAATTTTAACTGACATCCATATTTTCATTCAGAGGCTGCAAAAATTGTCTCTCGAGCTCAAGAATCTAGTAGCTCTAGAACCCCAATATTTTTAGATCTACTTCTCATTTATTGGAAATAGATTTGAGTAGAAACTCTAGAGAGATAGGCTTTGGTTCATCTCATTTTAAAAATAATTATGCTTTCGTAGGGTTATGAACTTATGTGAGTCCAAAGTCTAGCAATTATTTTCTCATCGACTTTGTTGATAGCATGCCAGAGTTTGTGTACCACTTGCCATGTTTTCAGTGACATTTTTTTTTGGAGTTAGTATATGTATGTAGTATGTACACACACATATAATGCATGTATGTAAGCATATATGTATATGCATGCATGCATGCATGCATGCATATATACGTATGTACTTCTTGATGTGTGTATGCATATGTGTATTTATATATGTACTTGTAAATATATGCATATAATGTTTAACAAAATGCCTCAAAAGAGATGGATATATATGGGCAAACATGCATTCATGAAAATGGAATGAACACCGAATGTTTTAAAATGACACTTGTAGACCACCTCGCACTCTATGAGTTCTGCGAGTGATAAAGTTTACTATTAATCAGTATTGTATCAATGTTTCACATTGATTACATATTGGATTAAGCTTGATAAACAACATGCTGATGCAAAAACAAAAAATTGAAACAAAATCATAAATATTGTGTGATTGGCGAATGTCCAACTATGGTTTCAATAGAATTCATGTTAGTTATCAGGAAGACTGGAAGAGACCAGGTGAAGTAAAAGGGTATCAGGCTATCCTTTTTCTAGATGAATATAAATAATTTTATTCAATCAAAAAATATATTGGCAGAGAACAAATATTCATAAGCGTGAGCCAACAAATGCACTTTAAATATTAACGCTTGAGAAATAATCATGATAAATTTAAAACTGTAACATATTGGGAAATTCACATAAGATTGTGTGTTGTTAATGAGCTATAATCAAAATTAACATAAATTATTAAATTCATATTTTGTTAAGTTGCATTCAAGTCAATGCATAAAATATTTTTGGGGGAATTCCTTCTTATTGCTGATGGAGTGTTTGGAAGCCCATGAGAAGAGTTCATGAGAGCGACCTGAAGAAGAATAATTTTGATTCGATGCATCCAATTATGAGTTGTGATACTTGTATATTTATGTAGGCTATACAAACATGATCTAAAGCACACTAGTGTTTTCTTCTTGTTTTTAATTTAAATATATTTTGGTCTCATGCAACATATTTAAAATAGCTTTCCATAGGTGTCTTATTTGAACCATCTTGCTTATAGTATTATGTTTACTCCTATAATTTAGTACAAGTTTATTGTTGATGGGGAGTATAGGAACGATGATCAACAGCCTATAATGCCTCTCACTTTTTGGACTATCAATAATTTCTTATACGTTACAGCTCCAGAGCTTCCAATAGTGGTAGTAACTCCATAATCACTAGGAATGGAATCCCAAATGGAAGTAGATCGTGCCTTTCGACATGTAAGTTGAAAAAGATATGTAATGCATTTTCTTTGTTGAGGGCTTACAGTTGAGTTTTAAAATGAACACCAAATTTGATTGTTTTGAAGGTTATGCCTAGACAATGAAGTTAGATAATGGTTGTAACATATTGTGGGTAGAATACCTACAAAAGCTTCAAGTTCCTGCTATTTTGTTTTTATACCAGTGAATGTATTGTTGGAAGTAAAATTTATGTACATTTTCAATTGTTTAGCTTATTCCACGTGGTATTGTGTCAAAACAGTGTCTTAGACACCCTGAATTAATGAGTTTACGTTGCTAGAGCCATAGGAAATCTATTCATCATGATCATAATCTAAGTTAGATAGAGGAAGAAATTTATAAATTTATTTTTCATTTTCATCTGCCCGCTTCCTCAATACTAAGCTGATGTCCTTCAATATCAACCCTAATAATTGCCAAAATCTAATCAATTGGTGAGATTGGTAACTGTGTGTATGAAATTGGTATTAATTTTGTAGTGCATGATTCATTATTGCGGTCCCAAACAGGTCACATTGTTAGATGATGCTCTACAGGAGCAAGTCCAAAGGATTTCACAAGCAGAGGTTTACATTTTTGTTTTCTAATTGATATGGTTTACATTTTTATTTTAGGAAGACTTTTGTATCAACATTTTAGATGATATTTCATAATCTATCTTCTACATTAACTAAGATCACATGTCAATTAAGCATCTACAGTTTCTTTTCATCTAGAGACAATTCTAACACTTTGTGAACATTATGTTATGGCATAAGAAAATAGCAAGGACACTCTTGGTATCATTTGCAAGGAGCCATGGGGACAATTCAAAGTAATATGCTTCTCCAAGTAAAAATATAGAAGCCAGTAAAAGAGATGAAGCTTCCTTCCAAGGGGCCAAAACACCTTCCACTCCACGTGAATCACACAACTTCTCAACATCAAGGTCTTCCACATACTAGTCAAATGAAACTGATCTCTCTGACCTTATTGATATGGACTATGGTAAAGTGTATGATATGTAAGTGTATGATGGAATAGAGAAAATCTAGAGCACCACTATAACTTATAATATAGAGGGATGGTGATAGTAGTTAGTTGGAGGTCGGTTCCAACATTCCATCCATCCCTTTTTGGGTACATGATGATAATTTTATTTGGTGGTTGTTGACCAACATAATAGTTCTATTCACATTATATATCAAGTAAATCAATGGCTTGACATTACTTAAACTTTTCATGCTATCCATTTCTTTATATAATCAAAAGGCTTGAAATGTGGCAAAACATTCACCATTAAATGGGGACAATCCCTGTGGAAATTAACTGAACTTAGTTGAATTGTGCAATAATAAGTCATGTTATGTGTACCCCATATGTTCAAAACATGAAAATAATTCTTTTTATCATATGTTTTATCTTTTGGTGGGCCTTGTCAGCCATGGACTGCCTTCATACAATGTACACGATTTTTCTCAATCATATAACTAATTATATATTCTTCATATTAGTTACTCTCGGTGTTTTTCAAGCATTTTATAAAATAGTTCACATGCCTTGCATATGATATGACATTTTGCATGCATCCCACACTCTCTCTCATCTGACTGATGATGGATTACGTAGAGTGATATGAAACCATGATGCTAAAAAACACAATCAAATCCAAAATGAACTTGCACTAAAAATGGATTGTGGAAATATGATATTGGTAAAATTGCATGCATGTCTACTAGGACAATCACAACTTAAACATATATTTGTCTTGGTAGACATGCATGCAAAATTAACAATATCAGATTTCCACAATCCATTTGTAGTGCAAGTTCATTTTGGATTTGATTGTGTGTGTTTTTTAGAATCATGGTTTAAGATCACTCTGCGTAATCCATCATCAACTAGATGAGAGAGTGTAGGATGCATGCAAAATGTCATATCATAGGCAAGGCATGTGAACTATTTTATAGAATGGCTGAAAAATTTTTACACCTAGCTATTGGTGGAAATTTCCACCTTCATTGGTCAAAATTTCCACCAACACCTAAATTTTTTTCTACCTTTGTTGGTCAAAATTTCCACCTTCATTGGTCGAAATTTCCACCAATGCCTAAATTTTTTTCTACCTTTGTTGGTCAAAATTTTCACCTTCATTGGTCAAAATTTCCACCAATGCCTAATTTTTTTTCTACCTTTGTTGTTCAAAATTTCCACCAATGCCTAAATTTTTTTCTACCTTTGTTGGTCAAAATTTTGACCTTTGCTGGTCGAAATTTCAACCAATTCCTGATTGAACTTAGGCAATGGCTTTGGAAAGTTTTCGACCAATAGGTTGGTCAAAATTTCAACTAACTAGTGAGTTGGTCAAAATTTCAACTAGAAAAATATCGACCAATGGGTTGGTCAAATTTGGTTGAAAATTGGGTAAAAAATTCAACCAATAAAGGTCAAAAAATGAACCCAAATGTACTAGTGCCAAAACTTGATAATAGTCTTACTACCTATTTGAAATCTATCAAAACAACCAACAATCTATCCACAACAGTCTGAAACTTGCAAAAATTGCTTCAAAATTTAGTATCTACTTGTGCTCTAAATCTAGTCTTTTATTTGCAACATTTTACTTCTTTTTTGTCTGCAAATAATGTCATATAGTGGCTTCTTGCTTAGCTAATGACTTGTTACCTACACATAAAATAGTCTTGTCTCTTGTTCACTTTGTCTTTGGTCTTTAGTGCTTATCATACTCTGTATCATGATAGTCATCATCTTTGGCTATTCTAGCCATTACTCAGATGACTCGTACCTTAGTATACAGTACCCTTATCTTGCTTTGTTTTTGAGAATATGTTCTAGTGTGGTCCTTGTTTAAGCTTTCACTTTTTTCCTTGTCTATGACTGTGGCAACAAGAAGTGGCAAAGTGTTTCATCCCCAAAGACCTAGATGAGGTAGAGCTGGGGTACTAATCACAATAGAGGTTGCTCTTTAGTCATTACACAGTCTATCTCTAGTTCATCTACTGAGGAATCTTCACAATCCCTCTCACTTGTTAGATCACCTAGGGTTCATAGAAAATTCTCTATAAACTTGCAACAAACTAGGAATCCCTTCTATCAAGAGGATCCTGAAACTAGCAAAGGTCCCACATCTCCAAACAACACATTTGAATTCTTTTTCAAAGGACCTTTCCAATCACAACATACTAAAATTGAACACATTCCAACAATGGCTGATTACGAACCTGAACATGACGAACATAGCAGAATCCAAGACCAACTTAGGAATGACAAAGAAAAAGAACATGACATTGATGAGGAGCAAGAAGAGGTGGAAATACTTCCTTAACACATAGCAAAGTGTCGTAAAGACAAAAACTTTCAAAAGGTCATAGAAATCCTGCTCAACAAAGAGAAAGAAAAATACTTTCTCAAACTTGCCCAAGAGGGAGCTAAGCTACCCCATCATTTCAATGTGGAAACTATCATCACACCTAAAGAGGAAACTAAGACTTCCAAACTCCAAAAACAACTAAAAACTATGCAAGACAAACTGGCTCAGATGATGCATGATAAAGACAAACCCACAAAAACATACACCTTAGATGCTCTTTGTCCATTTCCATTTGACAATAGCATAGACATGCCTCATTTTACAAGAGGAGTAGAGTTACCAAAGTATGATAAATACTTTGGAACTATTGATCCCCAAGATCATTTGTGGGAATTCAGTGCCTTGTCTATGGAATTTATGCATAATCAAACGTATCTCATGCATTTATTCCCAAGAAGTCTAGGTGGTTAGGTTATGGAGTGGTTTTCACACTTGCCTCCTGGTATCAAAACATTTGATGAAATTGCCAACTTGTTTGTCCAGCAATATTCTCATAACATTCAACACCCTGTTAACATCTGAGATTTGTGTAATCTTAAGCAGAAGATTGGGGAACCTTTCCTCACATTCCTTCAGATGTGGAGACAACTTTATACTAAACACTCATGCAAAATCCAAAAATAGAGAAACTTGACATCTTTATGGATAACCTCCTACCTAATTTTGGGTATAGAGTCCAACTTCAAGGTCCATGTACCTTTGAAGATGTGGTCACATAAGCTATCCGCATAGAGGAATTCATGGTCAAGAAGGGTGAACTTACTTTTCAAAAGGACACAAAACAAGGCTCCACCTCTAACAAGGAAAAAACCAAGCACATCAATAAGAACTGAGAAATTTTACATGATGGGGTTGTTGACAATGTAACTCCTAAGCCTGCTAAGGCAGCCTTTAATCTCATGGAGAGTCTCAATGCAACCAAGAATATTGAGAAACCTCCTCCTAATAATAAGACATTTGGGAATAGACCGAGAAAATCATGGACTACATGCCCTAAATGAGAGTATACACCCTTGGGTGAACCTTTGGATATGGTTTACAAAACATTGCTCCAACACAAGCTTATTTCACCACTGGACAAACCTCATCCCTATGATCTGCAACCATGCCCACCATGGTGGAATGAAACCTCATTCTATGAGTATCACCAAAATAAGGGACACAAAACTAGCAACTGCATAAACTTGTGCCATAAAGTCCAAGACATGATTGATGCTAGTGAACTTGTGGTAGATGGACATAGCAAAAACTCGGATCACAAGGCATTCAAAGAGCCTTTCCCAGCCTATGGAAAAGGAGAGACTTCAAAACCAAAACCCAACAACAAGGTCAACTATGCATACTCCAATGATGATAATGTGATCAATATGGTTGAACCTATGGATTCTAAATACTATAATGTCATTACCATTAAGGGAAAACAAGATAATGATAAACCCAAGACACCATTTGTCTTGAGGGGCCCTACTTCCAACATAATGGATAACACACCTTCACAACACTATGCTAATGTTATTACCCGCTCTCATGCCAAGTTGGTGCTCAAAGGCCCTGTGCCTTCTACTCTTGATCCTAAACAACATAAAGAAAAAGCCCTTGCTGGTTCATCTGGAAAAGGTGCAAAACTCACAATGAATTCAATAGTAACTAGCTATAGTGTTCTCAATCAATTGAAACAAACTAATGCTCAAATCTCTATCTTCAAGCTACTTAAAATCTTGCCCGCTCATAGGAAAATTATGGACAAAGCCCTTACTGAGGAAAATGTTCCTCAAGATCTTGATCTTGAGCAATTTCAATCCATGGTAGGTCACTTGACATCACCTTATCTTATGACTTTCTCTGAGGAGGATGATAACTCACTAAGTCAGCCACACAATCAACCTCTACACATCGAGGTTATGATACATTAGACACGTGTTTGTTGGTTACTCATTGATAATGGTGTTGGCTTAAATATTGTCTCTACTTCTTTGCTTAGACAATTGAATTATTTTGAGGACTCTATTGATCCTTGACACAAGATCACCATCAAAGCATATGATGAAGTTGAAAAAAAGTCTCTAAGTCTTGTGGTCTTACCCATTTGCGTTGGTCCTGTAGAAAGGGATGTCACCTGTTAGGTGCTCGACATTCCCTTGGCTTATAAAATTCTGTTAGGACAACCATGGATACATGAGATGTGTGCTATGCCATCCACATTTCACCAATGCATCAAATTCCCATTTCATGGCTCCAAAGTTACTATTCTCGCCACTACTAGCTATACCTACAAAGCTGCTGAAACTTTCATCCTTGCTAATTGGAAATCCATTGATTATCATGACAATAAGCTGAAACAAATCGAGCAGTCATTCAAACTAAAAGAAACTAGAATGGGAGAGTATCATATTGAACTAGTGCTATCATTAACATCTCTTCCAAAGTCTCCTTGTCATTATGGGAGACCCTTAGAGGCAAAGAAGCTATTTGTGATGACACCTCAAACCAAGTATAATGACACTTTTTTCAAGGCTACTATTCCCCTAGAGGATGAATGTGAAAATAGAGCCATTGCTGCATGGATTTATAGAGAAGAGACTTCAGTAGAATTAACAAAGCAAGCTCAAGAAATCACTCCTAAAAAATATGGGCCTGGTCTTAGGTTCATGAAGCATTTTGGTTACAAGGGAATTGGCCCTATTGGGTGCAATAAAAATGGCCTAATTGATCCTATCAAGGCAATAGCTTGAAGCAACAATGATACAACTGGTCTAGGATTTAAGAAGGTTCCTTTCCATTTGGGACCTAATAAATTCATACCAGAACCTGAGAGTTCATTTGGAAATGGGTCACAAGCAAAGTTAGAAACTCAAGAGGAGCAATCTAATGATGAGGATCCCTATCCTTATCCTATTCCTCATGATCTTGCTATTTTTTTTGGGTGTCAACACTGTGGATGATAATAGTGATTCTTCTGAGGACAGTGCTGAGCAACCTAAAGATCATTCAAAAAATGAAGAGTTTAGTTAGTTAGTGCATATTGAGTACCTATGTAAGAACCTAGATGATGAAGGCGAGTATGTCCCTATCACTGTTGGGGGGTTCTATAGTCTCTCACCATGTAGCACTGAGTTTAAGGAATATGAGTTTGACTCTCTTTTAGAAGCAACTACTGATAAAGACATTGACCAAGTTCATGTCTATGAAAACCAAATCAAAGTGGGTAAAGCATCTAGGATTAGGTCAGATGGGTCTGATCCAACTAGTGTCCTAGAGTTGTCAATTGCTAATGTTAGTACTTAGAGGTGTTTGAACACACCTATGGATGAAGTCATCATGGGTCTTGAATTCTTGGTCCAAGCACTTAATGACTATACCATGAACGTAATTGAACCCATCACTACTCTTTCACTCACACATCCTAAGCTTATAGATTGGAACCCTAATGCATCTAGCAAAGTCCCCACATTCTAGAATGACTATGCTCTTTCCTGCTACTTAAACACTATCAAACTTGTAATGTCTTCCACCAATGAATAGAGCATCAACATGACTAAAACTAACATCAAATATCTTAGTCATACAATTAAAAAGAAAAAAATGCAAAAGGTCCGATGGTGAAAACCACATCGTGGTAGTGTCAAAACCCAAAAAAGTAAAAACAAAAGATGTATCCAAAGGTGAAAACCTCTTTGAGGCACTCGTGAATGAAATATTTGATGCACTTCCAAGTCACTTTCAAGAGAGATCATCAATGTTGATATAACTGACATAGCCAATCAGCTTGGGTACAGAAGAACTTCCTATATGATACATTTGGCATAGTCATTGTCTCCTAAAGAGAAGGAAGAATTCATTGCCTTCTTTCGAGAAAAGAAGATAAATTTTGCTTGGACATATTCTGACATGCCAAGACTAGATCTTGATCTCATTATGCATCATCTGTTCATTGCACTAGGCATCAAACTAGTTAAACAAAAACTTTAGAAAATGTATCCTCATGTTGCATTACTCATCAAAGCTGAATTGGAGAAGCTTTTGAAAGCCGGTTTCATCCATGCAATTAATTATGCTAAATGGATATCTAATATTGTTCCAATTTCCAAGCATGATAAATCTATCAGAGTTTGTATTGACTTTCGCAATCTCAACTTAGCATGTCCTAAGGATGATTTTCCACTTCCCAACATTGACATGATAATAGGATATGAGATGTACTCACTCATGGATGCATTTTTTGGTTGTAATCAGATCAAAATTGCACCAGAAGATCAAGAAAAGATTGCCTTTACATGTGCATGGGGAACCTTCTACTAGAATGTAATGCCATTTGGCTTGAAAAATGCTGGTGCTACCTATCAAAGAGCAGTATCTACAATTTTCCATGACATGATGCATAAGACCATGGAGGACTATGTGGATGATACCTTGGTCAAAAGTGCAAAATGCAATACTCATTTGCAAGATTTGGGACCCATCCTAGATTGTATGGAAAAGTTCAGTCTCAGGCTCAATCCTAAGAAATGCGCATTAAACATCACATTAGGGAAACTACTAGGATACATTATGTCTGAAAAAGGAATTGAGGTGGATTTAGAGAAGGTTCAAGCAATTATGGATATGCCTCCACCCCATAACATCAGCCAGATGAGAGGTCTACAAGGAAGACTCCAATTTATTCGTAGGTTCATCTCATAGTTGGTAGATAGATCATAACCTTTTACAAAGACTTTACATAAGGGTGTGAAATTCAACTAGAGTTAGGATTACGAGCAAAGCTTGACAAAGATAAAACAATATCTTGCTAATCTACCAATCTTGATGCCTCCTATATATGGGAAGCCTTTGATTTTGTACATTTCAGCAACTAAAACATCTATGGGAATCCTATTAGCTCAAGAGGACAATGATAACAAGGAGAGAGCTATTTATTTTCTAAGTCACACACTAATCTCTTATGAGAAGAATTCTAACATCATTGAGAAAGCTTGCTTGGCAGTTTTCTTTGCTTCCCAAAAGTTGAGACACTACATGCTTGCCCACACTATGTGACTGGTGGCTAAAATAGATCCATTAAAGTACTTGCTCAATAAGGCAGCTCTCATAGGATGATTGGCTAAGTGGGTCATGATACTCATCGAGTTTGACATTCGGTATGTTGAAAAAAAAGCTATCAAGGGACAAGCAATTGCAGATCAACTAGTAGATGCATCTATGTAGAGTCTTCTCTGATGAACACTGATTTCCTACATGAGTCAATTCTGAAACTCACACACCCAACGTGGGTGATGTTCTTCGATGGGTCCTTTACACAATAGGGATATGGAGGTTGATTACTCTTCATAGTGCCATAGAGATATTCATTACCCAAAGCATACAAGATTTTGTTCCCTTGTACAAACAAAATTGCTGAATATGAGGCTTTGATTAATGGCATGAAGATTGCAGCTGAATGGAGAGTTGATTAGTTAGATATCTTTGGGGACTCCCAGCTCATAATTAACCAAGTTAATGATGTGTATCAAACAAAGGATGAGAAATTGATCCCTTACAAATGCATGGTTGATGACCTAAAGAAGTATTTGTGCACATCATCTTCTAGAAAATTCCTCGAGTAGATAACAAAGTGGTTGATGCAATGGCTACTTTGGCCTCCTTGCTACAGATGCCTAACAATGATCTCTGACATGAGTTCTTGGTGGAAGCGTTACACTACCTAGCCTATGATACCCCTGATTCCAGAATGATTTGTTCTATTATAGGACAAGATTCATCTTGCTACCATCACATTTACTCTTATCTCCATAACCAAACTATTCCAGATAGTCTAACCCAGAATGAAAAATGCTACCTTATCTGTAATGCTTCATGATATGTCATTATTGTTGATGAATTGTTTAGGAGAGGCCTTGAGGGAACACTTAGGTTTTTAGAACTTGAAGAGTCCAAATTCCCATTAATTGATGTTCATGATGGCATTTGCAGTTCCCACTCAAATGGCTTGACACTAGCTCACAAACTCATTAGAGCTAGTTACTATTGGCTTAAAATGGAGCAAGAGGCAATCAAGTATGCCAAGTCCTACAAGTAGTGCCAACTCCATGGGAATTTGATTCATGCTCCAACCAAGGAGCTAATTCCATCTACCACAGTGTGGCCATTTCAACAATGGGCCTTTGACTTGGTGGGTCAAATTCACCCATCTTCTTCTAATGGACATAAGTTCATCATTACAACTACAGACTACTTCATGAAATGGGTAGAGGTGGTACCCCTCACAATATCAAATGGAAAAACTATAGCTCTTTTTATCACAAACTACATCATATGCAGGTATGGTGTACCATCCTCCGTCATTACTGACAATGGAGGACAGTTCAAAAACAAAGACCTCAAGGAACTATGCAACACAACATTGGTCTTCTATCTATTACCCCCAGGGTAATGGTGAGGCAGAGGCATCCAACAAGGTGATCCTCAAGATCCTCCATTGCACAGTGAACAAATATAGGAGGAACTAGCACCTCTAGATTAATCCATCTTTGTGGGCATATAGGACAAGCATCAAGACTCCAACAAGTATGATGCCCTTTTCTTTGGTTTATGGAGTGGATGTTGTGCTTTCAATAGAGGTCAAGATTCCTAAAGAATCTCTCTGAAAGGCCTTATTATTGATGAAGATTATAGAATATCTCAACTTCAAGAACTATTCTTACTAGATGAACATCGACAAGTGGCGTGTGATCACCTGTGAGCTTATCAGCAGCAAATGTCAAGAAGCTACAATAGGAAAGTTAAGCCATGTGACTTCCACCTAGGTGATCTCGTCCTGAAAGAAAATCCTAGGAATCAACAACAACAGGTCCAAAAAGGGAAGTTTGAACCAAAGTGGCTTGGTCCTTACATAAGCACTGTAGTGTATGGATCTGGTGCTTACCAGCTTTCAACAGCTGAGGGAGAAGTGCTTAAGGAGCCTATCAACACTCACCACCTGAAGCGGTTCTATAGTTGATATGATCTTAGAAGCTTGTACATATCTAAATGTCCTAAAAAAATTCTAAAAATTGTAAAAAGTCCTGAAAAAAATCATTACCCTGGTGAAAACCTAGCAATAGGTGCCTTGGTAATACCAATTTTTTTTTGAAAAGTTTCAAAAATACAAAAAAAGAAGAAAGAAAAATACAAAAAATAAATTGAAAAACAAGAAAGTGCCATTGGTGAAAACCTGGAAACAGGCATCATGGTAGCCAAAAAAAATGAAAGCCTTGCCAAGAAGGTGAAAACCTAACAAATAGGCACCTCTTGTTCCCAATGCTCCATCTTGCAGTGCATCTTATGGCTCCTTGTACAGTTGCTTTCCTAATTTAGTTTACTATTTTTTGCTCATGTATCCATGGATTGAGTCTCATTATAGCTTGGGGGCACTGATCTCCAGTGTTCTATAATCTCTTTCATGACAGTCACCAGTTGTTTCAGCCATGTTTGCCTACTATTGCTAGTGTCACTCTTTATTGAGATTCTCCTCATAGAATCTCTTTCGTGAATCTACCTACTATCACTAGTGTCACTCTTTGTTGAGATTCTTCTCATAGAATCTCTTTCGTGATAGTCACCAATTGTTTTAGCTGTGTCTGCTTACTATCGCTAGTGTCACTCTTTGTCAAAATTCTCCTCATAAAATCTCTTTCGTGACAATCACTAGTTGTCCTAACTATGTTTGCTTACTATCGCTCGTGTCACTTTTCAAGATTCCTTAATGGTAGATCTGTCTTGCATCAGTCACCAGCTATTTTGGCTATGTTTGTCTACTGTCACTTGGTCCTCTTTAGGTTCTTCACATTGAAGATTCCTCTTTGACCTCAGTCACTAGTCGTTCTAGTTCTATTTGTCTACTGTTATCACTGTACTAAAGAGATTTCTTTCATCTATGTTCTAGACATTAACACTTGACATCAATCCTAAAAACATAAACTTAAAATGACATACTTGTTTAGATATACTGAGCTTTTTATTTGTTTGTTTTGTTTTCGCTTCATCATGTCTCCTCAAGAAACTCGATGATGTCATTTTTGAGTGGAGAAGCAAGGACTAGAGGCATGATCTTTTCTTTGCTTTTTTTTTTTTTTGTGTGGTTTATTTCCAATGACTTGAGGCATACATATACATGGGGTGTCCACTATAAGAACCTCCATCTTGTATTGGATGGCCATATGTACCTCGACTCCTTTTATATGCATAAATCAATGAGGTTGGTTCTTCTCCTTGCTTGTTGGAGTGAACTCTTTATGCTATAGTAAATACTAATACTCATCCTACTAAGTGAATGTATGGGTCACTGCAAGTGTATATGACAACTTCTATCTTAGGTTACAGACACAAGGGCTGTTTCAGACATAATACTTATTGATTACTTAGCATAAGAGGGATCTCCCATGTGTCTAGTGTGTCTGCATGCAAGAAACATTCTGGTCATCCTAGTGTTTATGCTTTGATGCTTATGTTCACTTGCTATATTAAAAGGGACAAATGTTTTGGTCATTCTGGCTTCTTGTGCCTTGAATGCTTACATTTAATCCTAAAAAACTAGAACAGATGTCTTATTCATATTCCTATGATTGCAATGTCAGTGGGGATTGTATGACATCTGGGATTCACTATACGCTCAGTGATGATAATTATCGAAGCTTGGTAACTAGACCTAGGGTTGCATCTAGTTTAAGATTATATCTAGCATAAGCTTGCATTGCATAAGCACATGGTTTGATTGCAGATCCACTTACATCATTTGTGATGAGGAATTGTCAGCTTATTCAAAGTATCATGTTTCTTCATGAGTACACAAATGATTGATTGATCACCCGCTTGGCTACTTTGACTACTCTAAATCCATTTTCAGGATTGAATTCAAAATTTGACACATTTAAACAACTCAAAATCACATTTTCAAATTTTGGGACCGATGTGATTGAATGCTTGTGCAATCCATTTTTTTTTCCCTTTCTTCAAACTTTCCAAGATTTCTTCAAATTGGCTTCTATATTTCTTCTGATTGTACTAATCTCTTCTAATTCTTCTAATCATTCTGATCTCTTCTAAATTCTTCTAATCATTCTAATCTCTTCTATATTTCTTTTGATTATTTTGATCTCTTTTATGTTCTTTTGAACATTAGATTTCTTTAGTATCTTTTAACATACTATGCTACATCACATTTTTGGTGTGTCATCTTTTGATTTCACTCCTGAGGGGGCAGGATGATTACATCATTGAATATGAAATTCAACTCAATCTGAATCTTATGTCCTCATCACTTGGGGCATCTTCATTGCTTAGGGCATCTTGTTTCCATCTTATGTTCTCGCCACTACGGGCATCTTGTTCCCCTCTATGTGGCATCATTTGTCATCTATCTCATCTTTTCATCAGCTGATCACATCTTATAACATTTCTAGTCAAAGTTTGATAGACAGGTATTAGGATAGTCTAAACCTCAATTCTTAAGGAGGATCAAGCCTTGTTCTGAGGATGATTCTACGACTCATGATTGGATCATGTTATCTTTTATGCTTAGGTATCTAGTGTTCTATCTAGATCCTTAAAGGTTAAGCTTTGTTCTGGAGGAAACCTTTAAAATGCTTATTCAACTTAGGTATCTAGGTGTTCTATCTGGATCCCTTAAGATTAAGCTCTATTCTAGAGATAATCTTTAAAATTTTGTCAATTTAGGTATCTAGGTGTTCTATCTAGATTCCTTAGGGTTAAGCTCCATTTTGGAGATAATCTTTAAAAGCTTATTCATCTTGGTATCTAGGTGTTCTATGTAGATCCCTAAAGGTTAAGCTTTGTTCTAGAGAAAACCTTTAAAATACTTACCAATTTAGGTATCTAAGTGTTTTGCTTGGATTCCTTAAGGTTAAGCTCCATTTTGGAGATAATCTTTAAAAGCTTATCAATTGGTCTTTGTGTCATCAATTTCGGACCCAATCTCATTTCTTGATCTTTACATCATGCTTTCTAATTTTCTTTGAATTGAACATGCTACTTACATATTCATTCAAAGAGGGGCAAAATGTAATACCCCAAAATTGGCACATTTCCATATTAACCAACTTTGGTTTATTCAACTATTCCTAAGTCCTATTTTACTAGGCAATTCTAATTCTAATAATCACTACTTGACCTAGGTGTCAAATGCAAAAAACCATAAAATGCATTAATCATATTATTTATTTAATTCCTAAATATTGACTCAAATTAGCTACACAAACCTATTGATTTAATTTGATTTAATTATAAGTGTTCTACTTTAATTAAATTAAAATTACCTCTTTAGCTAATATACAAAGGAATTAAATACATTTAATTTAATAAGATATCTCCTCTTTTTAATTATTGAATTTAATTATTCAATTAGTTAAAGTTATCCATTTATGAGGTCATATTCTATTTTATTAAATTAAATATTCACTCAAAAAAAGGAACCAGTTAGCTCCTTTTATCACTCAAAAGGCAGTTAGTTAGCTCCTTTTATCACTCAAAGACACTCAATTAACTCCTTTAATCACTCAAAAAGGACTTAGTTAACTCCTTTTATCACTCAAAAAGGACTCAGTTAACTCTTTTTATCACTCAAAGGCAACTGATTAACTCCCTTTTCATGAGGAAGTTACCTTTATGATTGGCTCTCCTCTTCAATCTTAACTGTCCATTTCGGTTAATCTTGACCGTCGATCACCTCTTGGATTCTATAAAAGAAGCTCTCCATTCCTCATTATAGAGGATGAATTTTGGAATTTGTGTCAAATTTATACTAAAATTCTTACTCACTTTTCTCACATTTGCATAGCTTTATTTCTTTCATTGTAATATCATTTAGATTTTAAATATGCATCCATTTAGCATACTATGCTTCTTCATTTTTTAGATTAATAATTGCATCTCTCATCTAGATTAATTGCACTTTCCTTTATCTGCATAAATCTTTCATTCTAGAGGTCTGGTTGCCTACTTCTCATTCTGAGAACAAAGGCATAATCTTTCTAGTTACAAGGCAATATGTCACTCTATTAGACTTTTTGAATAAACAATACAATGTTTATTTCAGGATGATCTTACACGTAATGACCATGTTGAAGTGTATGTGAGGATCAAAGGCCCCCAATTTTTCATATACACCATCCCCACTAGTATTTTCCCTCTAATCAAGGATTTCCACAGTTAACATATCTAGTATTATTGTGTATGTGTATCTTCTTATGGTTTCTATTTATATTGATCACATGTTTGAAGTTTAATATAGTTGATAAAATTTTTATTGATCAGATAATTAATTCACCCCCTTCTTAGTTATCTTGGTGGACTTTACTTTCTAATGAGTACTAACTCCATCTTCATCAACCCCATAGCCCATTGGTGGAAGCCAATGGGTTCTAGGTTCTACTGCCTAGAATATACATGAATCTACATCTACCAGAAAAAAATATATCTTGTATACTTCTTTATTTCCCTAACATGAGTTCTTATATGTTTATGTATGTTAAACTGAAAATTTCTAAAGTGCTCCCACATAACATTATTGAAATTTTTACCTTGTTCTTTTGTTAGCTCACCCATTTGTGTAACTACTAGTTTGTCTTTAGATTATTAAACCTTTCATTTTTATGGAAAATAATTTTGAATATAAAAGAAAATACATACCAATAGAGATCCATACTTTATTGATTTCTTGCTATCCTTCTTTATTCTTCTCATGTTTTCTAGAAGGTAGGTTCTCACCATCTCACATTTATCATAAATCACATCATTCTTCACCATTTCATGAGCAACATGTACACCACTTATTGGTACATTATTAGTTTTACTTGGTTAATAGACTCTATATTCAATCACACTTGAAGAAAAATAAACTTCAATGTCTTCAATGTGTTAAATAGTCATAGCTCTTCCATCATATCTCGACTTGGTCAGATCAGTAACCATGTGTGCTAGAATCTTCCTTACTGTGTACTTCTTTCCTTGAGATTAGAATCATGTAACTTGGTGAATGATTTTCTTCAAAAAAAACTATGGTTTTTCCAACCACATGTAATGATCATGAAATTTCCTAAGTACAAACCCTATCTAATCTGGATGGAACTTAGTGAGGATATCAATAACATAGATTGAGCCTTTTGTTTGTAAATGCTTGTGATCATCTTTTAAAACTCTATTTGAGTAAATATTCTCATAATCCTTTATGATCTATTATGATTTCAATTCTTCAACCTTGTATTGGATGTATGGTTGAACATCCTCTAATTACAGAGCTCTTGTTGGTATTATAAATAATTCTTCAGACATGTCCACTTTGAATTTTTTGTCCATGTGGGGTGTATATACCAGTCTAGTTTCCTCATTATTATTGATCAAAACAATAATCTCAATGTTCTTTGTCATTATTTCTTAGATAGAAATAGCATACTCGATCAAAAATCCAAATTAGTATCTCATGAATGACAAGTTAGGGCTCACAATACTCACAATTGTAATTTCTATTCTCAAATTTCAATACCTATCTCAATCAATCACTTACTTAGTGCTCAATATTGTTTCCAAATATTCAAATGAAAGTAAAGGTGTTAAATGAATCACTTTACTAGTATTTATCAATGTCAAATAGATGTTGCAATCTCTAACAATTTGAAAAGTTGGTAAAAATAGCGTCATGTCACCAGCTAACGAATACCTATCGATTAGTTATTTCTCTAATGGATCTGATAGGTTACCATTGAATAAGACTTAAAAATCTTCCTAATTGGTTGAAAAATAACTTAGTCAAACTTTCCAAATCCAAGACAGCATACCTCTACACCATATCTTTCTATTTCATCCTTCATTTATTAACTATGGGTACTGATATATAAGTTCCTTCTTGTGTAATGATGAAAATGCTCTAGTTAACTAGAGGATGAGTTCTCTACACTAGATAATAGTGAAGTTTCTACAAATCAATTTCCTTGTTCCATTTTATCTTCCTTCTTAATCCAAATATTTTTCCATTCATTTTTGATATCATCAAGACTTGTGAGGTGTTGAGGCTTCACAACACACACCCCATTTTTGAGGTAAAAAATGGGGACCCCCCTTTTCTTTTGATTTTAGGAAGACCACTCTTTAGAATAGAGTCTCTTTCAAGGTACCTAGGGGAGTGGGACCACTTTATCTTAGGTTTAGGAGTTAGGAAAACAAGTGTCATTCATGATCTGGCAAGAAAATGAGTTAATTTTGAGCACTAAGGAAAAGTGTACACCTTATGCACTTGGGAACCTGCACAACTCTACCATGTATCCATCGGATTGAAAGTGCCAATATGCACCCTTCCATTCTACGCACCCCATGCCTATAAATAGAGATGCCACCCCATTTTTTTGCTCATTATTATTTGTGAGTTTTGAGATTGCACATGTTCACACCCTCCAAGGTCCGTAACCTTTGGATACTCCAAGTGTAACACCCTGCCAAGGGACCCAAAAGAAATGACCTAAAGTTTACTAAGTTTGCCAACATTTTTTTTGAAACAAGAACAATTAAATCATACACATCAAACACACAGTAGTGGAAGCAAAAACATACAATCAACTAAAGCATAGATAACAGGTTACATTCCTTAAGGATCCCATGACGTTGAATCACATATAAATCTAATCTAATACTAAGTCCATCAAAAGCATCCATATGAAAGAATAATTATAAAGTCCAATATCCATAAGATACATTTGTTTCAAATGCCTCTTGGAAAATTAAATTTTGAATGCCCAATCATCTAGTGTACATGTCATAGGGTATGAGAGGTTAAAAGAATATACATATGTAGAAATAGAAATACATCATCCTCTTTGGATCCATGATACATAGTACAATAAAGTAATGAAACCATCCACCATACATGATACATCCATCCATCATAAAATATATAAACATCCATCATGAAATATAACTAACTAAGTATGTGGTTTATCCCAATTGTCAATAGCATCATAAGACCATCATGGGCCCTAGCCATCCCCCACACGTAACATCCCAAGCCACCGATTAGATCATCGGTACTATAATAATAGGGATGTTACTACTAAAACATGCTACAACATATGCATAAAGAAATCTAACACACTAGAATAAGACATAAGATGACCCTACAAAGTAGATAACATCACCTATCACATGCTAATCATCAATATAAGAAAATGCATTAGTAAATAACATCATCTAAACATGATAAACAAGCATCCCAAGAAGCTCCAGCCACAGTTACTATGGATGGATCTCAATGGTAAGAGTAAAAAGAACTACCACCCGATTGCGTGGAACCTGAATGGCCCACTCCTATCACACTAAGGAGATAGTCTCAAGTCCCAAATAGGCTATTAAACCACATATCAAAATACTCTCTAAGTATACTAACTCAAAGGTTCAAACATAGATCGACATCTAATTTCCAGAGGCACACAAAGACACATAGGAAACCTACTATGTAAGTGGGCAAGTGTCATCGTACAAATCACACTCAGAGTTACCCTGGTAGTCTCTTAAGACTCCAGGGTCCCTAGTGATCCCTATGTGGCCACTAGTATCCTCTCGTACTGACAAGGTATACTACAAAATGCAAGATCACAACCAAGCATTCTCTCTACTCCCATCCTAGTCTATACTAGCACTCAAGGCATGCGCAAGAAAATACAAGACTCTTATTAAGTTCATTTTAATCCCCATTTAGTGTAATGTTTTCACTTATTAAACAACTTACAATGGGTTATCCTCAGAGCCACTTGGGGCCCCCAGACCCCATTGTAAGCCACTTCCCGACACTACATGTAGATATCCTACCCTAGGCTCATAAATTCATAAATCAGATAATCATATAAAAATCAACTCAGCCCTATACAAGTGAATGGAAAGCATCGCAAGATAATCCACAATAATCACACCAGTCCTCTATGAGCAACTGGAAAGCAACAAAAGATAATCATAATAATCACAACAATTCTCTATGAGCAACTGAAAGGCATCAAATGATAAATCACGATATCCATCAGTTCTCAACGAGCAACCAGAAAGTATCCCAATAATACTGATCAACAACTCAAAATGGTTAAGTCAAACATGTCACAACATGACATCACCAAGATTAAAGAAAACAGTTCAATCACATCAAGGTGACTAGAAAATAACCCAAGTATAACGGATCGAGGACTCAAAAATGGTTAAGTCAAATATCTCATAAACATACACCTCAACTTCACATAAGAAGACAGGAAAGCGATAACAACCAGTAAATACAAACATATCATAGAGCATAGTATCACATTACCATGGTTGGGTTAAAAAGATCGAGATCAACATCATAACATCACAATCACATAACTCCCAAGCCTCTGGTAAACTTCCTAAACTGGTCAACGCTCTAGGACAAACCCTGAAACCCCAAAAACATAGAGAACACATAGAAAATGAAACAATGTCACAGTTGGGTTTGACTGATAATATGTTGTTGAGTTAATGTAAGGTTTTCAGTTTTCATTTCAAAGTATATTTCAAGTGTATAAGATTCTTAGTGTATTCCACATAATAACCCATTCATTTATTCGACCCAAATATATAAAGTTACCCTCATGATAAAAGTCAATCTCCTAAAGAATAATATGAGGGTAATCATTTATTTGTTTAAGTTATAAAGGTAACCATTATTGATTTTAAATAAAATAATTACAATTTTATTAAAATCAATATTATTAATTTTTACCAACCATAATTAAATTTACAACATCATTAATTACATCTCATTATTAACTAATCTTAATTAAATCAAATTTTAATTAAATTAATTAATAATTAATAAAAAACTATATTACATTTATTAATAATTTATTTAATTATTAAACATTAACATAATTTAATAATAAAATTATTAATAAATAATAATATAAATTCAATATAATATTAATTTAATAATTTAAAAATTTAATATAATTATAATTTAATAAAATAAAATTATAATAAAAATATAATTTTAAAAAAATGCATCTCTTATCTAATTATAGGCGAATAGCTATTGTAGGCCCGTTGGTTGATGTAGCCGCGGTCTGCTATAGTAGCTGCAGTTGCTATTAAAAGGTGGGCAGTGGGGGTGTGGTGACCCCACCCCCATTATATATATATATATATATATATATATAAAATTAATATTTTTAAAAAATGCTGTTTTGTTCGCTCACATTTTTTTGGATGTTAACATTGCTATGTACACTAAGGCATGCATTTGTAACAATGTAATTATGCAGATCCAGGTGCAAGCTAATAAAGTTGCCCTAGAAGTTGCTCACTTACAAGAATTGTTAAATCATTGGGGCAATGCTCCTTGCACCATTGCTAGAGTTCTTCCGAATGCCTCAGCTGATGCCTCTACGCCTTGTGGCCGCCATTCTCACTACCAGTCCTCAGGCTGCCACTCGCACATGCCACGCTCCCAAGCTTCCTGCCACCGCTCTCCTAGTGGTGGTGATGGTGGATGAAGGCATCACTCTGCTTCCCCACCCCGCGGTGGTTCTGGCTGGTCCCCGGCTCCTCCTCCTAGGCCTCGACGGGCGCAATTTGGGAAATTTCCTCACCTGGCTTTGGCAATTTCTCCTCTGTGGCCAGAGGTTAAGGATGCAGAGGCTGCCCTTGATCTTGCTGCTGCTGATGATGGCTAGAATTTTCCTAGTCCCCCCCCCACAATCCCACTGATACGTGGGGATTTCCCAATAAAGATGATCCTCCTCCCTTGGTTGGCACTGCCTTGATAGTCTGAGGTTGTTTATTCTATTTTTTTTGATGAATAGTTGTTGTTTCCAGCTGAGGCCATGTTTTTAAGTGCGGCTTTGGCTATGTGAACTCTTTCGTGGGGTGATCTTGTATCCCCCGACCTCTTTTTTGTGAATTGTATTCTTAGTATATTTTATTAATAGAAAAGGACTATTCATCAAAAAAATAAATTTAATTTTATAATAAATGTTTTAAGCAATTTCCCCCTCTTAAAAACATTAAAATTAATTTTTAAAAAAAATAAATGATTGCAATTTTCGTCCGATAGGAGGAATACAAACAACCAATCAAATTTCTAAATTAAAAATTTTCCTTTCTAGATCTCAAAGCCTCTCCATTTTAAATACAATTTCCTTTTTTCTATGGATGAAGATTCAAATTGATTTATTTCTTTTTCCTTCAATCTTATTATACGGATAAGATACAATATATATATCGTAGATTTAGCAGAAGAGCAAAAGATTCATTCAACAAAATCTAGAGAATCAATCCCCAACAATCACGAGGAAGACAAGATTATCTAAATAACATAATGCTAATTGGGTGAACAAAACTTAAGATCCTACCTGGTTCTGATGCTAAATTCGCAACACCCAGAAGATTTGCAAGAGAATTCACTTCTATCCAAGATCTTCTCTCTAACAATTTTCCCAAAATTTCCCTTCCAAAATTCGCATCCAAATTTGCTCCCAAAATTCACATCTAAATTTGTTTCCCAAAATTCATGTCCAAATTTCATCTCTCCCAGAAATGAACCCTCTAATTGTGATAAAGAGTTCTCTCCTTAAATCGAGGCACTAATTGTGCATTCACCTGGGAGAACTCCTTGCTCACAACCCTTAACTCATAATTAACTTTTCTTAATCTTTCCTTTATCTTTTTCATGCACGTTAAATGAATTATTAAATAATTTTATTTATTTTTCACTTGACTTTTATTTTAATTAATTTATTAATTTTCAAACTCATGCACACTTTATGCAATTAAAATATCTTTATTGAATTCTCTTATTTTTATCTTTTAATTAATTTGTCATATTTTAATCTCATGCACGCACCATGCAAACTTAAAATTTTTAGTAAATTAATTTCTTTTACTTTTTAATTTATTTTAGAAACTTAATTGATAAAATATTTACTTAACTTAAATAATAATATTATTTAGCATTTATTTAAAAATGAACTCCAAACATATTATTATTATTAAATTAAATAAATATTATCACATTCTAAATTTATTCTTATAACTTTTATCCTCATATTTAATTCTTTTTATTTAATTAATTTTTCAATTAATCAAATATAATTAAATATTCAAATTTCATAATAATTTTCCATTAAATTAAATCATCAATTTAATCTTTTAATTAGACTTAATTAATAGAAAATACACCAAAGACTCATAAAATAAAATACGAAAACCCATCATAGAAAACCACATACAAAATCAAACTAAAGGGTTAAAGTCACAAATTAACATCATCCAACACATTTAGAGGGTACTTGACTCAAATACTTGTCCTAATTTTCAATTAGGACAAATGGCTTAAATGTTTAGGATTTGGACTCAAGAATTTATCTCCTCTCTCTTACCATTGAGATAATGCGATAGGGTACACTCATCCTAGCAATTCAAGGAAGTTGATACTCGGTACTTGCAACTTGCATAAAATTCATGCATGTACAAACACAATATTCTAAGCTAAATAGGAAATAGCAAGAAGTGGTGCGTAGATCCTAACTAGCAAGTGACTACGACTCCCTTCCTTAACCACATCAGAAATGTCATACATAAAGAAAACAAACACACACACCATACACATATAGTATGGGGTAAGTATCCATAAGAAAGCACATAATAATCCATCTAACTAATCATCATCAATAACTACAAACACTATGATAATCATCATGCACATAGGAAATATAGAGTACCAAGTAATCTCATCATAAATCAACTGAATCTAAAATAATATCTAATAATCTCAAAACAATACTACAAGTAATCAAGCCTAAAACTAGCCTAAAAGAGTTTGACAATGATAACATAAATGCAAACTAGGGGCAGACACTACACCACGCCTCTGCAATACATAAAACTAAGGTATAGGCCTAATGCCCATGTGCACACACAATGCACTTATGCGATATGCACACCTCCCCATTTGGATAACATATACATTGCACAACATTTTTTGGACTAACTCCATGGTGCATAGTTGCACACCTACACAACTATACATCATGCACAAGTCCCTCATTCCAAGTTCCCCTTAACCCAATTTTGTGCATAGTGTGCACCTTGTATACTTGCATGAGTGTACTTAGTGCACACCTTGTGGTGTTTCTATCTAGTTTAGTATGTTTTTTCTTTTTTGTTTCAAGTTGTGAGTATCTTTTCCACTTTCTAGGAAATAATGTACTGATGTTCATTTTTTTGGTAGGTTATCATGGTGTCACAATCTTCCACAACAACTAAAATCACACCCAAACTAGTAACATTCAAGTTCTAAGGAGCACCTAAGAAATTGAGATTTATAGATTTGCACTCTAAAGTTAGAGATATAGAGCTCAAGCATATATATTGGAATGAGTTCCTAGCAATTTGCAATAGTCCTCAAGATATATTAGATATGATCTCTTCCCTCATTCAAAGTGGTTTGGTGAATGCAAAATCACACCCAATATTAATACAATCATCATAATTGATGAAGACCTTGATGAGGTACTACGTACCTAATGAGAAGGTGGTGAAGAGGATAATAGGAGAAATTGACTTGGACATCAGACTAGATAATATAGAGAAGGTAGTCCACCTCCCTCAAACTGATGAATATGAGGAGATTACTTATGAGAGTGCAAATTGTTGGTATAGAGAAAACCAACAAGTGGCCAAGGACATAGTAAAGGACAAGTACCTGATCACCAAGACCTTGCACAATAAGAGGCCAAGAAAAGTGGATATGCCATGAGAGTACTGTCAGAAATAGGAAATATTGAGAGGGGGGGTGGGGGGTGAATTAGTATTTCACAAAATTTTGCCCAAAATTGGATATCTTTAACAACATTATAACTTGCATATGAAACTAAACTAATTATGCTAAATAGTAAACATAACCATGTAATAAAGTAACTCATAACACCATATTTCTTTTAACTAGGGAAACCCTGGCCAATTGAAAACTCCAATGGGGATGGTACCCATAAAATGATCCACTAATCAAAAGTATATGGTTAAAGATATTGACCATGTTAGGAGTCTATTACATCCATATAGTGCCCCAGTCCTTGTTAGAAACCTCAAACCTATTAGGAATTGTTATATAAAAATTACAAATGTATGCAAGATGAGTCCACTATCCAAACATGTAATATACAATAAAGTTATCCAATACAAAAGATAGAGAAAAAATCCTTTGCATTTTTGCTTATATCTTCAATATTTGGTATTGCCTTTGCTTCTCTTTACAAATTTTATCACAAATTGCCTTCCTATGACCATACATTATAATTCACATCTTACACAATTTCATTCAATTGTAGAAACATTATACTTAACTTCACATTTGTAATCTTTCCTTTATACCTTGCCATTTCACAAATATCTGCTCTTTCAACCTTCATACCTTTATTACACTTATCAAAATACAAAATTAACTCTTTCCACTTAGGTAATATATAATATGTCGTCCATTATTGGTTAAGTAATTAATTTGGTAAAAAATACAATTCCTTAACCCAAAATATTTATTTCCTTATCATGCTTTGTTCTACCTGTACACTATTACAACTGGTGAAATCATTATAACTCTATCTGTACTAACCATGCTATCTCACAAACTTGCACATGTCATCATCATAGTCTCTGTTAGCTATACCTAACTCTACATGTGTCAATACTACTTCTATGAACCATGCAAATAAAAAATCTAACTGTTATGTTAGATGAACTGCATAACACTTATACAACTTTCTAAGTATACATCCCAAAAATTCATTCTTATAATCCGCTAACTTCACATGACTTATATGTTGCCATAAATGGAAAAATTATGCTGACTAACCTAGCCAAATTGACAAAAATCTCCCCATTTGGCATTGATGTAAGCATAAAACATATGGGAAAATTGGCTAAGTCCCAAAATAAAACTTCAAAAAAATTGTGACCTTTACAAAATTTCAAAACTATGGATCATCTTATAATATATCATCTTTTCTTATATCCCCTAGTTCAATATAACTTTGTATCATATTCCTCTCCTTAATTAAGACTTTATACACTACTCCCCCTTACATATACATACATACAATTTTCCTTATCTCTCCCCCTTTGACATAAATGACAAAGGTGTCAAAACTTATATACATGTCAAAATTGTATTACCTTTCTTTTCATGTTGAGTTTGTTATCTTGGAGATGCAATATGCGAAGTTTGAGCTTATGATCTCAAACTCTTTCTACCAAGTGTGGTTGACAACCTCATATACATTGATTAGAGGGTACAATCCATAGGACACTACTTCTACAATATTAAGTTCTGAATAAACAAACTTTTCATATGATGTCTTTGTTGCAAGACATTCATCCAACTACCTTTGCACATAACTGATCTTTAACATCAAGTCTTCTCTTAGTAAAGAGGACCTCTTTATAATCATTTACTTCTTTAGCTTGATGATCCTTATATCATCATGTACTTGTGCAATGGCTATTTCTAGAACTTCAATCTTTGTATCTGGCTGTTGGAGCTTGATTACCAGATTTCTACAATTCATTATGTTTTCTATTTAGCTCTTTATTCTTGTCTTTAACATAATTGTATGACATGGTACTTTTTACATATAATGTCCTTCCTTCCATTAAGCATCTTCTCAGTTCCTTGATACATGTATAAGGTGTTGCTAGGTCATTTCTGATATTTATACATACTATATCAAATAATCTTGCATCATACTTTGCATGTGCTTGTGTATCAACCACTTCTGATAACTGGGTGAGCTGAAAGCTTCAACCAATTTTCTTGCTCGATCTTTGGGACCTACTTCAATTACCTTAGATGATAAGGCACATTGAATCTTTTTTGGTACTTCTTCCAAAGTTTTCTCTAGGCTCTTCACCTTTTTATTCCTCTCAAATAACATACTAAGTGATGAGATAAATTCAACTTAATCATCATCATCTAACTTATTCCCTGACAAAAATGCTAATGAGGATTCAAGTGGTGACCTAGAAGAACTAGGCTCATTTGCCTTTATTTAATTGGTTTCTGCTGTCATAAAATCTTGCACCCTTGTCCAAAGTCTTACCTATAACCTCCAAGCTACGGGACTTGAACTATGAGGTTGAGTTTCTGGATAAGGCCAACTTCCTCTAATATTAGGATGCACTTAAACTATTCTTGAAGAGAAAAGGGAGAAGGAATACGTGAAAGTAACTACCTAATCTATTCTAAAGAGATGGTGCACCAAAATAGGGTGTTTAGACCAATCTCTACCCATACATGCACAATACTATTATTATGATAGTCCAAAGATATATGCATTCAAACTTGCTTTGATCTATAAACTACATAAAGACTAGACAACCACATGAGTGACACAAGAAAAATTTCTTTGCTTCTTATCATTCACGGGCCAAAGAGATATAAAAAATGTAGATTATAGATATTCATAGTACATCGAAGAGAGGTAGGCAAGCTTGCATAGTATGATGATGATTGAAAGAGATAAGACAAAAAGTCACATAATTCAAAGGCAAAGAGGGAATTTATAGTAGCATGCCACGGTGATACTAAGGAAATGAAGAAGATTTGACCCCAAGAAAGAGTACAACATTTGCCTTTATAGTGCCAACATAACTTGGATAAAATCCCTCATAAGATAAAAATCAACTGCTACAATCAAATCTTCAAAGAATAATCATTGCAAAATTGAGAAGATTTGATTATTACATAAATCCATACATGAGAGAATGACTTCTTCACCAAACAATCTTTGAGAGGTCAGGAGTGATGGTCATTTAATCTCTGACTGAATGAATGGATCAACAAATAATAGTGGAGTATGTCTTTACATTTATCAAGCTTAGGGATTGATGAAAGTGGTTATAGGAGATCAAAAAGATTAGATTCATCATTCAAGGAATTGCTTCCACTACCACCAACTTCCAAATCAACCATGAATTTTGGTGAACTAAAGTTTAACCATCAAGTCTTGCAATGTGGAGTACCAAACATTTCTTATCATTATGCCACTCTATTAGTGACTCAATCTTTATGCCTTGTGTTTAACCATTAATGATTGTAGCCTCACCACCACCTTCCTTTAATAACCATTACTGCTTGTGAAACTGTGATCCAATGATCATCGCTACCTCACAACCTATTCTTAGAATTCTGTGCTAATCACCACAACTTTGCAAAGGTTGAGATATAAACATATCTACACCATTACCATCTTAACCTAATGTTACTATCTAGCCCTTGCAACCAAGTGAAACAAGGGGAACTGCTCAATCACAACTCAAAACTTAGCCATTTCTTAACCTACCATGATTATGCACTTGCTGTATATCTAAACAATCTAGCAATGTAAAATGTATATTGAAACATTGAAGGCTTGCCCCTTTTCATGCTGTCACAACTTAAACCATAGAATATCAATATAATCATGTGATCTAGTGAAAACAAAGCAAAGTGCACCTTTGCTACATTAACCTTAGTCGACACTTAACCAACTACGACTATGCAAATCACATGATTGTGACTTAAAAAAATCCTAAGGTATGATAAAAAATAAGGAATATGGCCAATGTTAAATCATTTCATAAGAAACCCTAGGCAACTGTTAAAATATAATATTATTTGAATTTGATTTTTTGGTGGGAGGGCAATTTTGGCTAACATTTCTGGCGACTCAGGGGGGATGCAAGCTTGCTTAGCACATGACTAGTGACCATAAAAAGATCCATTGTGCTATGGATTTTCTAAAACCATAAAAATCATCAAATTTAATATTTTTGCTGCATTCTGAGCCATAACATGCGTCCTTCCTCTACAAGTTGCAAAAAAATAGAACCAAAACCTTCTACTACAAAATAAAACATTTGCTCATGCACTTCTTGGAAAATAGGAAAGAATAGGAAAGAAAAACTACTTTGACTATGTACATGAATATTAGTTTGCATTAGAAAGAAGGCTTAAGATATACTCCATTGACTAGAATAGTCATGATTTCACCATTAGGCCTGCTTAACTAAAAAACATTGGCTTGCTTACAACCAATGATCACATAGGGGCCACTCCATAAAGCATCAATTTTCAAATGTCTCCCTACCTTTGCTCTATCTGCATCCCAGTTCAACACAAGATCACCCTTCCTAAAACTTATGACCTTAAACTTCTTATCGAAGCTCCTTTTCATCTGTTGCTGATGTATCCCTAAGGTTTGTAATGCTTGACCTCTTTTTTCTTCTAGCTCCATCAAATCTACCATTCTTACAGACATAACATCATTTTGTATTAATTCTAGCTAATGAGCCAACTCAAGGGGAGGAAATTCCAATGAGATAGGAAGCCTAGCTTCCCTACCATATACCAACATGAAGGAATAATTTCCTATAGCTCTCTTGGGCATTATTCTGTTAGCCCACAGGGCAGTCTTCAATCTCTGGTGCCAACACCTCTGACTATCTTCAATGGTCCTATTGATGATCTTGATCAAACTATTATTGGATAACTTGACCAAGCCATTACCATGAGGGTAATAATTAGAGGATGTGCTCAAGTAAATAGCATGATCAAGTGCCCATGTACAAATATGAGCTCCTATGAATGATTCAACATTATCTAAATAATAGTTGAAGGGGCACCAAACCTAGTCACAATTCCATCGAGGAACTCAATGACTGAAGATTCTATGGCATCCTTTAAAGCTATTGCCTTTGTCCATCTGGTAAAGTAATATATAGTAGCTAGAATCCATTTATGACTAGATCTAGAAGGAGGATTGATGGGACTGATAAAATCCAATCCTCGTTGAGAAAAAGGTTGATCGACCTAGATAGGATGAAGTGGAAGAGTTGCAAGTCTTTGCTTACTCGAGAAGAGAGCACAATTCTCACATTTCCTTACATTTTTGTGGCAATCATGGAACAAGGATGGCCATTAGTAACTAGCTCTCATAATCTTTGTTGTAGTAATTCTTGCTAAAAAGTGACCACCATCAGGCCTATCAAGAAGCTTTTAAACCATTCTCTCTACTTGATCTACATCAATGCATCTTAACAAGGCTCCATTGAAGTATTTCCTAAATAGAACACCATTGAATACAACATAGGGGATGGAATTTAGTCTAAACTATCTTTTTTTGGCTTTATCTAGTCCTTGGGGATATCCATTTCTAGCTAAGAAGGTCTTTATGTCATCTATCCAACTCCTTGGATTGCCACTTATTGCCTCCTACTATTCTACCAACACAAAGGAAACTTCCTCATTAGGATCATGATATGAGATCATCTATTTGCACAATCCCTTCCCCCTTATCAATTTGGTAATTTGAATATCTACATCATACTCCATTACCTTGGTGATCTAACTAGCTCTTTTCTCACTAATGTCTTTTCTCAATAGGAAGTCCTTAACACTTGTATACAGAACCGAAAAACATATTTTGTTATGAGACAACAGATGTCTAAATTTTTTCAAGGCTCTTATGACCAAAAGGGATTGATTTTCCACATAGCTATACTTATTCTCATATTCTTTTAGTCCTTCATTGAAAAAAAAAGGTTGTTCTTCATTTTTTCCATTTAATTTAGTCAAAACAACAAAAATGCTTTATTTTCCCCCTAAAGTGTATAGAATGAAATCTTTATCAAAATTTGGATTTGATCTCTTCAAAACTTGCTTTCTCTTCCTTGGTCCATGAGAAGGCCATACTCTTTTTGAGCATAGCTGTAAGAGGCTTCACCATGGTAGCTAGGTTAGGAATAAACCTTCTCACAAAATTTATTCTACCAAGAAAATGTTAGAATTCTTTAGAATAACTGAGAGGGGGGGTGAATTAGTTATTCAAGGTCCAAAATTCCCTATTAATACCTTTTTACTACTTTTAATGAATCCATATACTTTTCATCCATCCAATACTTAAATTAATCATATAAGCAAGTTATTGTAAATCAATATGCAATGACAAAACATCCAAAATCAACACATGACACAATGATTTACGTGGAAACCCAATTTGAGAAAAACCACCAGTAACATGCTACTTGATTTTCACTCTTCTAAAGTGATGCCCTGTTAAAAGCCTGCCCTGTTAAAGGCTTACAACACATTGTTAAATGTGACCTTGTTAGAGGATTTCACCAAACTGTTAGGAATGGGCCTGGTTAAAGGTCTTTAGAACATTCACTTGGAATGTCACCCTGTTAAAGGATTTATCTAATGGCTATTAAACTGACCTAAGTCCATAGGATTTAAACTTACTGTTACAATTGCTAGAAAGTAATGATAATGGTCTTTTGATCTGATATAACTTACACCATACTTTGCAAATTTTAGATCACACTTTCAATTCAATCCTTATGCTTGGCTTCAATCACTTCAACTCTGATTGCTTGTCTCCCTCTCAAGCTTTGTCTCCTTGAGTCTTCTTACTCATTCTACCAATGCAATCATCCTTGTGGTCGTCTATTCAAATTGAGTTCCAGTGCTTTCTTCTCCTTAGCACATTCTACAACACTTCATGCTTTTATGCTCGACCACTTTTCTCTCACTATCCCCCGTTCTTCATTAACTTATGTCTTCTTAAATAGGAGTTTGATTTGCCTTTGCTGCTCAATTCTCCCTCTCCAATTTTAGGGCTTCCAAATGGGTTAGGTAGGATACAATGTATCTACCCCATATCTTGTTCTCTTCTAGAAACTTTGCCAGTTGTATCCTTAAAAGAAAAAATGTTCTATATGGTGTTCTGTGCCACCAGATCATCATTCTTATCTTCCTTTTAATTCACAAATTTCTAGATAACAACCTTGTCGGCTTAGATCTGGCAAATCTTTAATTTCCAAAATAATGCAGCAGCTCGACATTATTGAGTTACTAGTGCTCGTCACCTCTATGTTACTCAGCACCTATACCTACTCAGCACTTGGTTCTGCTCGACACTTGGTTTTGCTTGGTACTTGGTTTTGCTCGGCACTTGGTTCTGCTTGGCACTTGGTTCCGCTCGACACTTGGTTTTTCTCGGCACTTGGTTTCGCTCGGCACTTGATTCTGCTTAGCACTTGATTAACTCTGTGTCACTCGGCATCTGAAGTTTACTCGACATTAACTAGGAATTTGCTCAGCTCTTACTAGCTTGCTCAACTCCTTCTCTCTAATGATCTTAGTTTGAGCTTTACAAAAGACTTAGCTAAAATTTTAAATCTTTGATATGTTTCGGTGTGCCCATTCTTTGTATCTTATAGTATTCCATCAAATATACTTTTTCATCAATGGCTTAGCTGATCCTTGTACTTCATTACAACATCATAACTTCAACCTTTCTCTAGGTGTTCTAGGTACATCTTATTGATTGCCTCCTCGTTGACAATCAACTAATTGATAGTATTTGTATCACTAAAGCAATTGTCATTCTTGTAAGTACTAAGTTTGACATCAATGAAGAAACAATGATTGAGGACATTCTTTACTAGTTCCATATATCATTCCAACAACTCTTCTTATGATCATTTCAATCATTTCCAACAATCTCCTGCTTTGGCATTGATGGCAAACCAAACTGATCAAGTAATCAATTCAGTTACCACCAAGATTGTATACATTTTCTTCCTTCATTTTCACTACTGATCTCATATATCTCCCTCTTTCTTTGTATTGATCATTTTTCTGCATATTTCTCCCTCTTTGACATAAATGCCAAAGATGTAGCATCTTTATCATGTAAAATATAAGCTTTGGCTTCTTTGTTGTTTTTCTCCCTCTGTCACCATGCTTGTGATTGATTTGGAGTTTCTATTCCTGCTATCATCCTTTGCATCAACTTGTTAATATTTCAATGATTTATTCTTGTTGATGCAAGGCAGCTTACTTTTTTCCTTAAATAGCTTGAGTTAGGGGTATGACCCCCAACTTGCCTCTAAAATATTCATAGGCATCCTTGGGCAATGGTTTGGTGAAGATATCTGCAATTTGTTCCTTTGTGTGACTGTATTCCAACTTCACTTGTTTGTCTTCTACCAATTCTTTGACATAATGATACTTGATTGCAATATGCTTGGTTTTGAATGCATCACTAATTTTTTGGATATGTTTATAGCACTTGTATTATCACAATACAATATCATAGGTTTTGTTACTTCTTCTTTCATTCCATTCAGTAGATGTGTGAGCCATACAATGTTTGTACAATTGACTGCAGCTGCCACATATTCTAACTCTGCAGTGGACTATGATGTACATGTTTGTTTCTTGCTAGTCCAGGTAATCAGCCTTTTGCCTAGAAATAATGCACCTCCACTTGTGCTTTTTCTGTCATCAATGTTTCCTCCCTAGTCTGCATCTGTATAAGCATTGAGCTCAAATTTTCCATTCTTTTTGTAGTATAGACCAAAGTCATCAATTCCTTTCAGATATCTCATTATTCTTTTTACTGCTATGAGATGATTTTCTTTAGGATTAAAAAAAAACCTAGCCACTATTCCAATTGCTAATGCTATGTCTGGTCTACTATGTACAACATATTGTAGTTTTCCAAACATAGATCTGTACATTGTTTGATTAACTTCAGCCGACTCATCATTTTTGGACAACTTATTTCAAGGAAGATTACAATCAATCAGAAGATTTGTGTCACAGCTAGCTGATAAAGTTCATCCCCTTTAGCATTTGCTTCATAAAGGAAATCAATTTCAATGGGATTGCTTGTGCCAAAAAACATTTGAACAAATCAAGGCATATTTGACTAATCCTCAAGTCTTAGTCCCTCCAGTAGCAGGACGACCATTGATCTTGTACATTTCAGCTACTTCAGTTGCCTTAGGAGCACTCCTGGCACAATTAGATGATAATGGAAATGAATAAGCCATATATTACCTCAGTCAAACACTAGTCAGTTATGAGTTGAATTACACTGCTATTGAAAAAGCATGTTTGGCCGTGGTCTTTTGTAAACAGAAACTATGCCATTATATGCTTAATCATACTACATTTCTCATTGCCAAAATTGATCCACTCAAATACCTATTGTCAAGAGCCGCCCTCACTGGTCGAACATCAAAGTGGGTCTTAATCCTAAGTGAATTCAACATTGTGTATAAGGATCGTAAAGCTATTAAGGGACAAGTAATTGCAGATCAGTTAGCTGAAGTACCTCTTCCAGGTAGTCACCCTATTGTGGCAGACTTTCTAGATGATACCATTATGACTATAGCCCCTAGTATATCATGGAAACTATTTTTTGATGGATCCTTCACACGAAAGGGATCGGGGGCAAGAGTTTTGTTTGTAACGCCACAAGGGGATTTAATTCCTAAGTCCTACAAAATTTCATTCCCTTGCACAAATAACATAGCTGAGTATGAAGCATTAGTGACAGGAATGCGTCAAGCCATTAAATGGAATATTAAGAATCTTCTTGTCTTTGGAGACTCACAACTGGTTATCAAACAAGTGACTGATGAATATCACACCAAAGATGAGAAGTTGTTGCCCTACCGCCGAATAGTTGAGAATCTTAAGCAACACTTTACAAAAATTGTCTTTCAACAAGTTCCAAGGGCTAACAATAAAGTAGCAGATGCCATGGCCACTATGCTTCTATGATTTCCATGCCAAAATATAGTCCAAAATGTGAGTTTCTCGTTGAGAATCTTATTACTCCTGCTTATGAGAAGAATGATTCTGAAGTGGTGTGCGAGATCGTTGGTCTTGAGTCTCCATGGTATGCCAACATTTTTGCCTATCTACGTCATAAAACTATTCCCATAACCCTCACTCCAAACCAAAGTAAGACCTTTATTCGCCGAACCGCTCGCTATACCATTATAGGTGATACCCTTTTCCAAAAACACTTTGATGGAACCCTCCTCCGATGTCTCAATTCAGAAGAAGCTAAAACGGTGTTAGAAGAGGTTCACCAAGGGATTTGTGGTGCCCACTCTAGTGGCTTTACGTTAGCAAAAAAGCTTCTTAGGATAGGTTATTATTGGCCCACTATGGAAGCATATGCATATCATTTTGTGAAAAGATGTGTCCCTTGTCAGTAGCATGGCGATTTGATACACACTCCCTTCCAAGACTTGCAACCTACCATCACACCATGGCCCTTTTCCCATTGGGGATTTGATCTTGTTGGTCAAGTGTATCCTAATTCTGCTAATGGCCACAAGTATATTATTGCCGCAACTAAGTATTTCACGAAATGGGTTGAAGCCATTCCCTTAACCTACATCACCGACAAGCAAATTTCTAAATTTATCCTAAGCTATATTATTTGCTGCTTTGGTATACCTCAAGATATTATCACTGATAATGGAACCCCATTTAAAAACCAAGAGGTAGCCACATTATGCCGAAAACTTGGAATAACCCACCATTTCTCCACCAGATACTGCCCACAAGGCAATGGCCAAGTTGAAGCCACAAATAAAACCCTCTTTGAAAATCCTAAAGAAAACTGTTGATGTAGCTGGCTGTAATTGGCATCTCCAGATTGCTCCCGCACTTTGGGCCTATCGAACCTCCATTCGCACCCCCACAAGAACCACTCCATTCTCCCTTGTCTATGGTTCTGAATCCATTTTACGCATTGAGATTGAGTTAGCCTCCCTTAGAGTCTCTCTACAAAACCTCATATCCGATGAAGAATACCGAGTTGCTTGCTTGCAAGAGTTGGCACTCCTTGATGAGAGACACCTCTGCGCCCTTAACCACCTCTGCGTGTATCAACATCACCTCCAACTACAATATAATAAGAGGGTCCAGCCGAGGGAATTTGAAGACGGTGATCTAGTGCTACAACATAATATGAGGAATCTCTAGAACCGTGAAAAGAAAGGAAAATTTGAGGCAAATTGGCTAGGTCCATTCGTTGTTACAGCTAAATATGGTTCTGGGGCATATCAGATTGCTACACCTGAGGGGGATCCGCTCCCTGAACCTGTAAATATTCAGCATCTCAAGCCCTTTTATGCTTGAGCATTTGTAGATCTTGTACAGTCTTTAAAAGTCATAAATTTTATAAATTAAAAAAAAAAAAAAAAAAAAAAAAAAAAAAAAAAAAAAAAAAAAAAAAAAAATGCCAATCCATTGTCTATCCAAACCATTCCTTTCATGTCCTACCATTATTCCTTTTTTCCATTTGTGCAGAGTAGTACTTAGTCTTTCACTTGTTGCTAAATCCAACAAAAGACTTCTTGTCTGCGAGGCCTCATTTTCATTTCCATTCTTGCATGCTTCCTGTCAAATGGTTGTTTAATTGCATTCTATTGCACACTCTTACGATAGTGACCACACTTGGATACACATAAAATCACCTTTTGGAGGCTTAATGATTCAGGAAGTTCATTCGTTTCACAAACTCTTGCCGAAATCACACTATCATATTATCACAAAACCCTTGATTCAACATTTCCCCGTAGGATGAGTCCTTCCTATAGGCGATATGGAGACTTTCACTTTTCCAGACTTAAGGCTCTTGGCAGGAACTATGAGATAAATGACTACTTGGTCATGAAGTCTCTTTTGTTTGGTTTGTCTTATTTTCTTTGTCTTTTATGGTTTTACTATGTGTGTCTCAGATATTAATGCCTACCGCAATGGGGGCAATTACAGAAAGGAGCTTTAACATTTATGCTTCTATAGCATATAATGCATACACTCTTTTGCAAAATAAAAATAATGGTGTGCTCTCCACATAAACACAACAGAATCCCTTGATTTCACTTAGTTAGGGTCCATGTAATATAGGGTTTTATTCGAGTCATACTTGAGACAAGGTTCTATTTATGTCCTCCTCCTATGCTATGCTCCTGGATCTTTATGGGCGATGATTTTGACAGATATTCATTAGGTTGCATCTTTAGATGGAGTGTTCATTTTTCATCCTTTTAAGTTACATTAATTGTTCAGTATAGATTGCATTAGTTTACTCGTCAAATTACATTTCTTAGTGTTCATTAGATAGTCTAGTTCATTTTAGCATTAGCATTACATTTAGGGGTACATACATATCATAATGCATAAGTCTTATAATCACTAGCCAATCTGCATCATATAATATATAGAAAAGTTACAACACATCCTGCATCAATAAACGTCAGTCTCATAAGCATCACATAAAATCCATACATATGCATCATAAACACTCATACACATATAGAATCATCGACTCATGTCATGTATATATATCACAAAAGAATCAATGTCTGTACAGTCCAAATACATATAGAATCATATAGTACAAATGCATCATAAAAAAAAAAAAAAAAAAAAAAAACTCACTGCATTTGCACATATCTGTCAAAATATCGAATCTCTATACAAAATCCAGGAGCCGTGCTATGAGGGTCCTGCTCCCCCTGTGTCACCCCCTCGAGGTGGTCGGCTCTGCCCTACTGACTGCTCTGATCTAGCTCTGCCACCCGTGGTCTAGGAACTAGCCCCTCTCTCAAAATCAGGCTGCCGCTGGTCGGTAGGTATGGCATCATGATACAGTGACTTGTAATAGGCTGCCTCTCGTACTGCCCGTGCCTCGAATCGCCTGGCTGAGATGGCCTCCTGCATCACTGTCACACTGGCCCCCGACGTAACCATCTATCTCGCTATGTCTCGCTGCCTGTGATACTCATCGATCTGAGCCTGATATGTCACCTGCTCGGCATGCAAGGTAGACACCTCTCCCCATAACTTCGCTAGCTCCTCAGTGTCAGCATGCACTGCCATACCTGCAAAATTCACTGCATCCACTCGTGCCTGTAAAACTGCTAGTGCCTCCTGTGTGCTATCTGCTCTGACTCTCTACAGTTGTACCTCTTCCTGTAGCCTAGCAACCTCTGCCCGTAGGCTATCCCGCTCATCCCTGACTATGTCCAGCTCCTCTCCTGGTACCTATCCCTATGGAGGTGCTTGTGCCTGTACCTGTGTTTGTACCTGAGGTCCCCTCTGTGGTGGCACCTGTGCTGCTACGACACCCCTCCTAGCAACTGTCCTGCGGCCATGAGGTCCATGCTGTGCTCCCTGAGCTGGCACTGCTACCATAGCAACCTGTCCCCCATCTCCTGCGCCATCTCCCTCTCCCTGTGCCTGCTCTGCTGGTGGAACCACTCCAAGAACTGTCAGTCTGACTGGCTAGTGTGCTGCCCACCACTGCGCATATGCCAGTGTCATACCAGCATCTCCCCTGTCCTGACCGTGAACCCATGGCACTTTATCCATTGGTAACCATGATGCTTGGGCAAATCGTAGCCTCATCCCCCGACCCCATAGTCAACCATACTCACGAGTCACTACAGGATACATGAACCTATCTGGAACCACATCCTGGATACGCCCAAACTGTCGTCGCACCCGAGAAGGCATATATCGAATGATCACGTGAACGGATCAACCAATAATCTAGCAATCGGTATGTGTAAATGGGAGATACATCTGATCCTCTGTATCATCCTCACCCCCTGCTGCCTGTACTCTCCCCCAGTGCTCCACTCCATCATAAGGAGTTCAGTCAAACATGATAATCTCATCAAGGCACCTGTGCCAGAATCCCACTGACTCTGTCGATGTATACTGAATAGGAGGCCAATATCTACATGCATATGGCTCTCCAGGCTGCCTGGTCTATCTCTGTGTGATGGGTCGAGTAACCTCGATGTGCTCCCAAGACCAAACCATCAGTAGTGTCATTCCTGGTCCCATCGTGCGCTTTGTCTGGTATGCACACATATGTAAGTCATGATACAGCTCTGCTAGGATGGTCTGTCCCCAACAGTAAACCTCGCCATCCTCTTGTAATAGGGTGCTCAACACCCGTGCCCAGCCAATAGGCCACCCATGTCCTGCATGATCTGGTAGCATCCGCCATATCAAAGAGGCTAAGAATACTACTAGTCTCGGTAGTCTCTGCTCCAAGGCTCCCCGCCAGGATAGCCAGGATCGCTGTACTGGTAGTCTCTGTCGTCGCCTACTGAAGCACTCTCTCAGAAAGGGATCAGCTCCCTCACCTACATACTCTGGATATGTGCCTCTGATAGGAACTCTAAGGATCCGCCATACATCCAGGAGAGTGACGGTAGCCTCCCCTGTCGGTAGATGGAATCTCCCTATGGGTGTATGCCATCGCTCTATGAGAGCCGATAACTGTGTTGTGTGGGCTCTCAAGTCTAGCCACTCGTGGACATGCTCTAGTCCGCACAATCGCACGTGTCCCCAATCCGCGTCTGTGAGTCTCTCTTGTATAACCATGGTCGGTGGATAGTGCTCTCATGACCTAAAAAGCACCATGCCCTCCTACAGCATGGACATGCGGTAAGTCAGTTATTTCATTCCCAAAAATGGGGTATTTCATGCTCGCCATTTCTCATTTCTGTTGCGTCAGGCAGAGACGCTGATTATCAAAGATGCTGATCAGCATAGATGCAATCTGCGGAGACGCTGGTCTATGCTTATGCAAAACATGTTTTGTCATCTCCACTCTACTTTCGAAGATGACATGCTGGTATCCCTATTGCGCAGATGACAGAATATAGTCTATCGTCTTCGTTAGTTTTGTCGCAGCCTTAGCGTCTGCGTAGACGACAAGATGTTCCTTGTTGGCTCTGCAGGCGCTGGTATCCCTTCTTTGTCGTCTGCGCAGACGACAAGGTGGAGACTGTCATCTCCGCCCAGGATCATTTTTTGCTGCATTTAGGGCATCATAAATGCCTCTAACCTAGTTTAGCTATCAAATTACTAGGAGGATCAAATGACTCACCGGTGCCCCCATCGCGGCTGGTCTTTGGTGCTCCCGAACGCGCTCACCAAGCTGCAATCTCTTGATCGGGTCCATAGCTGCTCTGGATGCTCTTCTCGTGGTGTGACAATTACCTTCCCATGGGTCCCTTAGAGGCTTATGTAGGTCCCGTGGACCCCATTTGCGCCCTTCTCCGCTCTGAGCCGTGTCTGTCTCATGATTTCTCCATATTTTTATCTTGTTTTTCTCATTTCTTTCTTTCCCTTCTTTCCGTTCCAAGACCTCTTCACGAAAATTGCCCAAATTTGTATTTCTTGCATAATTTCCGTGAGGGGGCATCAGGATTCTCCTTCCTTCTCTAGGGCAACTTGCATTTTATTTTTTTTGATATGATGTTGTGCCGACACCACATCAAAGAGGGGAAAAATGTAGACACTAAAAATTGTCCCGAATGACTTTATTAATTTAATTAATAATGGTCACATTCTTCTACTTATTTAATTAAAATTATTTTAATTAAATAGGTTCATTTTTGGCCTAAGCATTTAAATTTAATTTGAATACTTCCTAGCCTTAATGTGTTAAAATTAATTTAACAGATGATTCTCCATTTATTCTTTTTTTAAAATAAATTTTATTTATTTAAATCCTCCGTATCCTATTAATTTCTTCTAGACCTTGATTAAATTAAATTTCATTTAATTTAATCTTTATCCTAATCTATATCCATAAGCCTAAGAGTATGTGTACTCTAATGAGTTGTCATCATAAGGGTTTACATTTCTTTTTAAGCACATGGTGTCTACAACTTGAGAACTTTCTATACACATGTGCCACCTCATCATCTTTATCCTCCCAACTAAGAATATGGGATAAGGTGCTTAATTGTTAATTCTTATCCTTATCGTTTAAACACCCTCTAGATGTTTCCTGAGAGTCTTTAAATAGAAACCTTGTCTCAAGCATTGCATATAGAGGATTATTGGATTACATTGACACTCCGTCACTTTGAGTCTAGAATCACCACATTGAGAGCTTGCATTATAGCTATATTTCCATATTGAGTTCATAGGCTGCATATTAGTGATTTGATAGTTGGTTAGATCTACATTTTGTATTGCATCTTAGTTTTTTTTTGTGCATTCACATTTAGTTTACATTCTAGTTATAGCTTGCATCCATAGATAGTTTTCATAATTTCATGTTCATTGTATCATAGAGTACCTTTGAGTGTGACTTCCTCCATAGTCATATCTTGAAAGTATTCTTCTTTTCATATAGTCTAGGATCATATTGCACATTCACTTTGCACTCACACTCACATTTGCACTTCCACACAAGGGATTTACTTATTGTTGTGTTTGTGAGAGCATACCAAACACACCCTCCATCAAAGATACACCAACAATGGCTACACATAGCTGCCCTTGTTGAGTAGTAGAGGTGGTTGGAATTTTTGTTTGTTGGTTGCTTTTGTGAATTTTCTTTTAAATTAGCTTGATTCTTTAGGCTTCTTGCGATTTGTACATTTTTTCAGCACACATTTTTGGCACGCCCAGTGGGCTCCACGTCCCTGATCTCACTTCAGAAGTTTGCTAATAAAACTTTCTGTAGTTGGGATTAGCGTTTTGTCGTCTTTGATAGTCTCAGTGTCGTCTACGTTGCGCGTCTACACATATCAGCGTCTCTAAGAACAAGAAGCATTTGCACCGCTGCAATTTTTTTTGTTTTTTTTTTTGCATCTCCGTCTAATTTATTTTGTCGTCTAAGTTAGATTTTTGTCGTCTGCACTGATTTCTCTGTCGTTTGTGCATGGTGATCTATTGTTTGCGATCTGAAATTGGCATCTCTGCTTTGTATTCTAGCTTCTACGCACTACAATTTGGCGTCTGCGCTCTGCAGTTTGGTGTCTGTGATCTGCACTTTGGCGTATGCACTCTGCACTTTGGCATCTGCGCTCTGTACTTTGTCATCTTCAAGTTTTAGCGTCTTCAAATATTAGCATCTACGACTGTTGAGGTTTAAACTAACGGTTAACTGTTTCTTGAGCATTTTGTGAGTTTACAGGTCAAGGATTTATGTTAGAGGACGAACTAGAGTGTAAAAGGCTTGGTCACATTTGAAATTAGAGCATTTTAAATGGGTACATTTAGTATATAGCACATTTGGATTTGGGTCTTAAAATGAAATCACATCCAAAGCCTTAAGAAAAATTAACTTCATTTCAGCATTTTCTTTTAGTATTTTATTTTCTGCTATTTAAAGTTGGAAAGAACTTTGTATGCTCTGAACACGCGTGTCTTCAATTAGAGTAGCAAACTTAAATTTTTGTGGATAACGAACAAGTGTCTTTTAAACTCCAAGTCCACTTACGTATTCTCTCCCCTCGCGCCTTTGGGCGACCTTGGGTGCACAAGAAATAAGTGGATTTGTTTTTCATTTTATTAAGAGGCCTGCTTGGAGATTTCATCACCCCTTGAGGTGACCTCAACTCTAGCATTCTGGCGGAGTATAAGAATCGAAAGGTGAATCGAAAGACACCTTCTTGGAAGTGTAAATATTGTCACTCTTGGCTAAGCCCCAAAGAACTTTATACCTTTGGAAAGTGAAGGAGGAGATTTGGGTTACCATCTCCCCCTGGCTGTCTGGCAGTATTTCCTTTCATCTATAGAATTGGGCCTCACGTACCTAGTGTATATCGAGGACGCCCTTTAGCTAAGCCTTGTACAACCTAGTATCAACCTTATTAGGATTGTTGTTGTGTTTGGTGTGTTTGTTCAAATAATAATAATAATAATAAAAAAAAAAAAAAAAAAAAACTTCAAACAAGCCAAAAAACGAGTGAAATTGTGAGGGAGCCTTTGCAGTAAGATAGGTTAGGTGAGGTCTCTTTGACTCACAGTCATCTTTTGGAAGTTTTTGCATTAGATTCACATTTTGAGTTTTGGTTGAGTTTATTTTTGATGTCAAAAGGTTTGAGTCTTGTTTTGTTCTTGCCATGACCAAAAAAGTCAACCAAACCAAGCATAAGAAAGTGAAACTGTCCAAACCACCTGTCTACAAAGAAAGGAAGAGACTAACACACGGTGACAAACAATTTAGCTACGCGATCAAGGACATTCAAAAAGAAGAAGCTAGGCAAGACCGCTACGATAGGATCACTTATAACGGAAAACTTCAAAACTGGTCTGCTTTCCCAGGTGTAAACCCAAGGTTCTTATTTCCCGTAAATGAAAATTGAATCAACCGTATAAGTGGCCATAATAAATTCATCTTTCTTATTCATTTCCATTTCTTCCATCTTCAAACTTTCTTCTAAGGGAGCTAAAAACCTAAAAACATCTTTTTATCGTGACATTAGACCTTACATCCATAAGCAAACACCTTATTCTAATCACATTCTCTTATTTGGGACCACAAGTTAGTATCCAAATAGCAAGCAATCCATTTAGTGTCCTATCTTGCCTATAAGATCATATTTGACTATCTTTGGTAAGAGAAAGATACTCAAGTCTTACTTATTTGGGATCACAAGTCAATCTCCAAATAGTAAGCAGTCCACTCAATACCTTACCTTGCTTATTTGGGACCACAAGTCAGTCTCCAAATAGTAAGTGATCCATTTGGTGTCTTATCTTGCATACAAGATCATATTTGACTATCTTTGGTAAGAAAAGGATACTATTATCTTTCAATATCATTTTGTTTGCTAAACTAAGGTCTCTTGTTCAAATTTGGGTAGTTGACCCACTGATCATCTAAGGTTAAGAGCTCTCATTTTCATTTTCTATTTCTCTCATAAGCCTTCATTCATAATTTGGCCATTCTTGTATGGTAAACACACGATCAAGAAGGTTTACATTCAACCCCAAAACACATCTATGGGAATCGACAAAGCAATAAAAAATGGAGAATCTTCCTCCCTCAGCTGCAACTTCATTAGGGGATGTGGTTCCCTCTAATCCGAATCTTGGTATGCCTAATATCCAAGAGCCACAACAACCTTTTCATAATAACAATCCAGGTGTTAATGATGAAGAAGTATACCAAGATGAAGACCCTATTGATTTCGGTGATATTTCTAGTGAGGTTAAGACCTTCCTTGCAGACCCTTACAATGTAGAGATGATGGAGAAATCCATTAAGGAAAACAAGACTGACATAGTCTTAAATCTGATCAAGGATGGTGTTAACGTTCCTACAAGTTTTGATGAGAACATCCTATTTACTCAAGTCAAGAAAGGTGGTGCTCCCTTAGCACCTACTTCAAGTGCAATACCAACATCAAGCAAAGGAAAAGAACCTATGGTGACAACTAGTGCTTTGCCCACATCTAGCACTTTCCCACAACCAACGCTTCAAGCCAACTTTGAAATCTTTCAACAATTCATCAATGCTCTATCTAATCTTGCCACATACGCTAATGCTCCATGAAACATCTCAACGACTTCAAATGTAGGAGGCCTTGGTATTATTCAAGCACCAACTCAACCAATGGTCATTTCTACATAGCCTACACCTTCACCTCAGTTGCATGTGCCTACGACCATGGTAACAACATCGGCGCCAAATGCAACGAGTGCATATCGACAGGGTGGTTCAAATGGAGTAACTACACCACCCCAGCAGTCACAAGCACAAACGAACTCTGAAGTAACACATCTTGCTCAAATGTTTCATGAACTAAAAAATGAGGTGCGCAACACAAACAATAAAGGGGTAAAACACTTGTCTCTTGATGAGATTTGTCCTTTTGATAAATTTGTTCTTGTTACTCCATTCGCAGTTGGTTTTGAGATTCCAAAGTTTGACAAATATATGGGAAAAACATGCCCTATCACACATGTAAGGGAGTTCTATATTTTGTGTCAAGAGGTGGCATACAGTGATGATTACCTTAAGAGACTCTTTCCACGAAGTCTCGGAGGCCCTGCATTTGAGTGGTTCATAAATCTGCCTAAGGGTTCTCATACTACCTTCGATGAATTGGCAAATAAGTTCATAGCACAATACTCTTACAACACGGATAATCAGGTTTCATTAAGTGACTTGTGTAATACTAAGCAATGAAATGGAGAAACTTTTGCCAATTTCTTGCAAAGATGGAGACATCTTGCTAGTCATATGCCATACAAAATTGAGGACTCTCATCTTGTAGATATGTTCATCAAAAATTTGATACCTAAAATGTCCTTTCACTTGAAAATGGCGAGTCTTGAGGACTTTCCTACTCTAATAAAAAAGGGTAAAAACATTGAAAGTGGACTTTTAGAAAAAGGCACCATCAAACATTATAGTTCTTCATCTTCCCATAATGAATTGAACAACGATAACAAGCCTAGATCATGGTCTAAGAATAGGGGTGTTACGCACGATTGTGTTACGGATGTCAAAAGCCTTCAAGGAAGTAGCAACAATAATTACCGCAACCGTAACAACAATAACTCAAATCAAGACAACCAGGGTAATCAACAAACTTGATTCTTTCCGCGTAACAATTACAATCGTGATTATGATTGAAATAGGACATTCACCAACTTTCATGAACCATTGGAAGCCATCTTTCAAAAGGTGTTAGACCATAACTTGATGGTGTTTCCTAATACACGTCCTTTTGATGAAAATCAACCAAAACCTAGGTGGTATCAAGAAAATGAATATTGCAAATACCATCGCGTCAAAGGACATGATACCAATAAGTGTTTCAAACTCAAAGTGTTTATCCAAAACCTTGTTGATAATGGAGAAATTGAAGTGGAAGGGGGTCCTTCCTCTAAGAATGCTAAGTTGAAAATATTTCAAAAGCCATTTCCCGATCACAACAACGGTAACAATAATACGAATCAAGCCTCCACATCAAATGCTGTACCTTATGATTACTCTACTAACCACATATCAGGGTTTGACTCATTGTGTGGTAAAATAAATACCAACGATATATGTGGTTTTAACTCCTTATGTGGTCACATCAAAAGGGTAGACACTCATGTGAATACCCTTGTCTTACACGCAGCTGATTGTGATGCAACCACTCGACGTGGAAGACTCATTTTGCAAGCAGCTACTCCTAATAACAGTAATTTTCCAGCTCCACATGCGCCTACTGCGCTGTCCACTTTACAAAGGCCCGCTTCACACTATGATGTATTATCCTAACTAGGTAAGACTCCTGCACAAATATCCATCCTCGAGCTTCTTACCACCTCGCCTGTACATAAGGAAATCTTGGAAAAGGCTCTTTTAGAGTCCCGTGTCCTTGATAATATTAATGCCGCCCAATTCACTGCCATGATTGGAAACCTTGCTGCTCAACAACATTTGGTCTTCATAGATAAAGATTTCCAAGCTCCTAATCCCAACCATAATATGTTGCTCCATATTGAAGTCCTTATACAATGACATAAAATAAAAAGAGTCCTCATAGACAATGGATCCGGTCTAAATCTTTGTACATTAAAGATGATTTGTTTCCTGGGACTTCCAGAGGATCTCCTTGATTCTAGCAAAAGAATTATTATAAAGGCATATGATGAAAGAGAAAGGGAATCAAAAGGAGTTATTATGTTGCCTCTCAAAGTTGGACCAGCCATTATCAATACTAAATGTCATGTCCTAGATTTAGATTTTCCATATACCATCTTGCTTGGTAGACCATGGATACATACTCTCAAAGCAGTGCCTTCCACATACCACCAATGTTTGAAATTCTCGCACCAAGGACAAGAAGTTACAATTCTAGGGGATCCTACACCTTTTGAATTTTGTAGAAGATTGGAAGGTACTCCGGAAAATCTTTGTCCCATAAGTGAGTTTTCTGTAGTCATACCTAAGCCTCTTGTCATTAAAGAAACTGCTTCCCCTACAGTACCAGAAGCAGCCCATGAGAGTTCAAATTCCTGTAAAGGAAAAGAGAAAGTTGAAGATGCTAAAGTTAGCACTATAGGGAAAAAGACCACCTTTACTGACTTGGGAATGGGAGAGTATAAGTTCGAAAATGCCTTGTGTGTTGGACAATTACCACTCTCCCCTCGTTCCCTTGGAAAGCCTTCACAATTGCCATCCTCTACTAATAAGGAAATCATGCAAGTTAACAAAATGACATTTGAACATTGGGGTTCCCTTAGTGATGAACACATGGAAGATAATATTTTGGATTGGTTATATTATGTTGGCAAAGACGAACCTGTGGAGTTTCCTAAGGACAGATATGTCAAAGCACTTCCCATTGTTGAAAGCATGGGATATCATGGTACTGGTCTTGGCCCAAATGAAAATGGAATTAGACAACCCTTAGAAGCTAATAGCTATCCTAAAAGATGCTGTTTGGGTTCCCTCAAACCTAAGGTTACCTTTGCTGACAACTATTTGGTCGAACCTGAATCTGAGACTGAAGAGAAGGAATTCTTTGAAGTGCCTTTCCAATACATCAAAGATGACCTAAATAATCGTGTCCATACCATTACCATAAATGACCTTTCATCCATTGATCTACCTCTCACTAACCCTGACATGATAGATTGGGACCTTCAAGATACGCCACCAAGTTTGGACATTTGTAAGTCTGATGAGGCAGTGATGACACTCTTTGGCCTTAAGAATCTTCGAGATTATGAGAATGAGATCCAATATGATGAAAAAGCCTACTTTGGTAGCCAAATCAACTCTCTTAGTCGCAAAAATGAAAAGAAAAACAAAAATAAAAAATAAAAGAAACATCCTCTAGTGAAAACCCTTCTAGGGCGCTTTTGGATGATGAAAAAGATAAAATAAAGGACGCATCTTCTAGTGAAAACCTCATAGAGGCACCAAAAGAGGGAGAGTTGAATTTTCCATTCAGATCCTTGCTGCCAGAAAAGTCATCCATTTTGAATGAAGACACTATTCTAATAAACTTGGGAACAGAAGATAATCCACAGATTACCTACATTGCTGCCACCTTGAGTCCTGAAGAACAAAAAGCTATGACAATATTCTTGAAAAAAGGAAAGATCAACTTTGCATGGACCTATAAGGATATGCTTGGATTGGATACAGATTTAGTGGTACATCATTTGATAGTTGATCCCAAAATTAAGCCAGTAAAACAAAAGTTGTGTAAAATGCATCCTAAGGTAGCACTTCTAGTCAAGGCAGAATTACAAAAGATGCTAGAAGCAAAGTTCATTCGACCCATTGACTATCCTGAGTGGATCTCCAATATTGTTCCTATGGGAAAAGTGTTTGGGGGCATTCGTGTTTGTTCTAATTTTTGAGATTTGAATCTCGCATGTCCTAAGGATGATTTTCCACTACCCAACATAAACATCATAGTGGATCTGACAGCTGGACATGAGATGTTGTCTTTGATGGATGGATTTTTCAGTTATAACCAAATCAAGATTGCAGAAGAGGATCAACATAAGATGACATTTATCACGCCTTGGGGAACCTTTTGTTATCAAGTCATGCCCTTTGGTTTGAAAAATGCTGGCGCCACATATCAACGCGCGATGACTACCATATTCCATGATCTTCTACACATCATAATGGAGGACTATGTTGATGACATCTTAGGAAAATCCAAGACTAGAGAAGCCCACATTGATGTCCTTACTACTATTTTTGAAATATTGGAGAAGTACAAAGTGTGCCTTAATCCAAAAAAGTGTGTATTTGGGGTCAAATTTGGTAAATTATTAGGTTACATTGTATCCAGAAGAGGAATTGAAGTAGACCCTGCAAAAGTAAAGGTCATCATGGATATGCCTCCTCCTACCACATTAAGAGAGCTTCACAATTTTCAAGGAAGATTACAATCAATCAGAAGATTTATGTCACAGCTAGTTGATAAAGTTCATCCCCTTCAGCATTTGCTTCATAAAGGAAATCAGTTTCAATGGGATTGCTTGTGCCAAAAAGAATTTGAACAAATCAAGGCATATTTGACTAATCCTCCAGTCTTAGTCCCTCCAGTAGTAGGATGACCATTAATCTTGTACATTTTAGCTACTTCAGTTGCCTTAGGAGCACTCCTGGCACAATTAGATGATAATGGAAATGAACAAGCCATATATTACCTCAGTTAAACACTAGTTGGTTATGAGTTGAATTACACTACTATTGAAAAAGCATGTTTGGCCATGGTCTTTTGTACATAGAAACTACACCATTATATGCTTAATCATACTACATTTCTCATTGCAAAAATTGATCCACTCAAATACCTATTGTCAAGAGCTGCCCTCACTAGTCGAGCAGCAAAGTGGGTCTTAATCCTAAGTGAATTCGACATTGTGTAAAAGGATCGTAAAGCTATTAAGGGACAAGTAATTGCAGATCAGTTAGTTGAAGCACCTCTTCTAGGCAGTCACCCTATTGTGGCAGACTTTCTAGATGATACCATTATGACTATAGCCCCTAGTATATCATGGAAACTATTTTTTGATGGATCCTTCACACGAAAGGGATCAGGGGGAGGAGTTTTGTTTGTAATGCCACAAGGGGATTTAATTCCTAAGTCCTACAAAATTTAATTCCCTTGCACAAATAACATAGCTGAGTATGAAGCATTAGTGATAGGAATGCATCAAGCCATTAAATGGAATATTAAGAATCTGCTTGTCTTTGGAGACTCACAATTGGTTATCAAACAAGTGACTGATGAATATCACACCAAAGATGAGAAGTTGTTGCCCTACCGTCGAATAGTTGAGAATCTTAAGCAACACTTTACAGAAATTGTCTTTCAACAAGTTCCAAGGGCTAACAATAAAGTAGTAGATGCCATGGCCACTATTGCTTCTATGATTGCCATGCCAAAATATAGTCCAAAATGTGAGTTTCTCGTTGAGAATCTTGTTACTCCTGCTTATGAGCAGAATGATTCTGAAGTGGTGTACGAGATCATTGGTCCTGAGTCTCCATGGTATGCCGACATTTTTGCCTATCTATGTCATAAAACTATTCCCATAACCCTCACTCCAAACCAAAGTAAGACCTTTATTCACCGAACCACTCGCTATACCATTATAGGTGATACCCTTTTCTGGAAACACTTTGATGGAACCCTCCTCCGATGTCTCAATTTAGATGAAGCTAAAATGGTGTTAGAAGAGGTTCACCAAGGGATTTGTGGTGCCCACTCTAGTGGCTTTATGTTAGTGAAAAAGCTTCTTAGGATAGGTTATTATTGGCCCACTATGGAAGCAGATGCATATCATTTTGTGAAAAGATGTATCCCTTGTCAGCAGCATGGCGATTTGATACACACTCCCTCCCAAGACTTGCAACCTACCATCACACCATGGCCCTTTTCCTGCTGGGGATTTGATCTTGTTGGTCAAGTGTATTCTAATTCTACTAATGGCCACAAGTATATTATTGCCGCAATTGAGTATTTCACGAAATGGGTTGAAGCCATTCCCTTAACCTACATCACCGGCAAGAAAATTTCTAAATTTATCCTAAACTATATTATTCGCCGCTTTGGTATACCTCAAGATATTATCACTGATAATGGAACCCCATTTAAAAACCAAGAGGTAGCCACATCATGCCGAAAACTTGGAATAACCCACCATTTCTCCACCAGATACTGCCCACAAGCTAATGGCCAAGCTGAAGCCACAAATAAAACCCTCCTAAAAATCCTAAAGAAAACTGTTGATGCAGCTGGCCATAATTGGCATCTCCAGATTGCTCCTGCACTTCGAGCCTATCAAACCTCCATTCGCACCTCCACAGGAGCCACTCCATTATGGTTCTGAAGCCATTTTACCCATTGAAATTGAGTTACCCTCCCTTAGAGTCTCTCTAAAAAACCTCATATCCGATGAAGAATACCGAGTTGCTCGCTTGCAAGAGTTGGCACTCCTTGATGAGAGACGCCTCTGTGCCCTTAACCACCTCTGCATGTATCAACATCGCCTCCAACTACAATATAATAAGAGGGTCCAGCCGAGGGAATTTGAAGTGGGTGATCTAGTGCTACAACATAATATGAGGAATCTCTAGAACCATGAAAAGAAAAGAAAATTTGAGGCAAATTGGCTAGGTCCATTCGTTGTTACAGCTAAATATGGTTCTGGGGCATATTAGATTGCTACACCTGAGGGGGATCTACTCCCTGAACCTATAAATATTCAGGATCTCAAGCACTTTTATGCTTGAGCATTTGTAGATCTTGTACAGTCTTTAAAAGTCATAAAAAAAAAATTTAAAAAGAAAAAAAAAAAAAAAAAAATGCCAATCCATTGTCTATCCAAACCATTCCTTTCATGTCCTACCATTATTCCTTTTTTCCATTTGTGTAGAGTAGTACTTAGTCTTTCGCTTGTTGCTAAATGCAAAAAAAGACCTCTTGTCTGCGAGGCCTCATTTTCATTTCCATTCTTGCATGCTTCCTGTCAAATGGTTGTTTAATCGCATTTTGTTGCACACTCTTACGATAGTGACCACACTTGGATACACATAAAATCCCCTTTTGGAGGCTTAATGATTCGGGAAGTTCGTTCATTTCACAAACCCCTACCGGAATCACACAATCATATTATCACAAAACCCTTGATTCAACATTTCCCCGTAGGATGAGTCCTTCCTATAGGCGATATGGGGACTTTCACTTTTCCAGACTTAAGGCTCTTGGTAGGAACTGTGAGATAAATGACTACTTGGTCATGAAGTCTCTTTTGTTTGGTTTGTCATATTTTCTTTATGTCTTTTATGGTTTTACTGTGTGTGTGTCTCAGATATTAATGCCTGCCAGAATGGGGGCAATTACGCAAAGGAGCTTTAAAATTTATGCTTCTATAACATATAATGCATACACTCTTTTGCAAAATAAAAATAATGGTGTGCTCTCCACATAAACACAACAGAATCCCTTGATTTCACTTAGTTAGGGTCCATGTAATATAGGATTTCATTCGAGTCATGCTTGAGACAAGGTTCTATTTATGTCCTCCTCCTATGCTATGCTCCTGGATCTTTATGGGCGATGATTTTGATAGATATTCATTAGGTTGCATCTTTAGATGGAGTGTTCATTTTTTATCCTTTTAAGTTACATTAATTGTTCAGTATAGATTGCATTAGTTTACTCATCAAATTACATTTCTTAGTGCTCATTAGATAGTCTAGTTCATTTTAGCATTAGCATTACATTTAGGGGTACATACATATCATAATGCATAAGTCTCATAATCACTAGCCAATCTGCATCACACATGTTATGCATCATATAATATATAGAAAAGTTACAACACATCCTGCATCAATAAACGTCAGTCTCATAAGCATCACATAAAATCCATACATATGCATCATAAACACTCATACACATATAGAATCATCGACTCATGTCATGTATATATATCACAAAAGAATCAATGTCTGTACAGTCCAAATACATATAGAATCATATAGTACAAATGCATCATCAAAAAAAAAAAAAAAAAAAACTCGCTGCATCTGCACATATCTATCAAAATATCGAATCTCTATACAAAATCCAGGAGCCATGCTATGAGGGTCCTGTTCCCCCTGTGTCACCCCCTCGAGGTGGTCGGCTCTGCCCTACTGACTGCTCTGATCTAGCTCTGCCACCCGTGGTCTAGGAACTAGCCCCTCTCTCAAAATCAGGCTGCCGCTGGTCGGTAGGTATGGCATCATGATACAGTGACTTGTAATAGGCTGCCTCTCGTACTGCCCGTGCCTCGAATCGCTTGGCTGAGATGGCCTCCTGCATCACTGTCACACTGGCCCCCGACGTAACCATCTGTGTTGCTATGTCTCGCTGCCTGCGATACTCATCGATCTGAGCCTGATATGTCACCTGCTCGGCATGAAAGGTAGACACCTCTCCCCATAACCTCGCTAGCTCCTCAGTGTCAGCATGCACTGCCATACCCACAAAATTCACTACATCCACTCATGCCTGTAAAACTGCTAGTGCCTCCTGTGTGCTATCTGCTATGACTCTCTGTAGTTGTACCTCTTCCTGTAGCCTAGCAACCTCTGCCCGTAGGCTATCCCATTCAACCCTAACTATGTCCAGCTCCTCTCCTAGTACCTGTCCCTATGGAGGTGCTTGTGCCTGTGCCTGTGCCTGTACCTGAGGTCCCCTCTATGGTGGCACCTGTGCTGCTACGACACCCCTCCTAGCAACTATCCTGCGGCCATGAGGTCCATGATGTGCTCCCTGAGTTGGCACTTCTACCATAGCAGCCTATCCCCCATCTCCTGCGCCATCTCCCTCTCCCTGTCCCTGCTCTGCTGGTGGAACCACTCTAGGAATTGTTAGTCTGACTGGCTGGTGTGCTGCCCACCACTGCGCATATGCCGGTGTCATACCAACATCTCCCCTGTCCTGATCATGAACCCATGGCACTCTATCCATCGGTAACCATGATGCTTGGGCAAATCGCAACGTCGTCCCCTGATCCCACAGCCGACCATACTCACAAGTCACTATAGGATACAGGAACTGATCTAGAACCACATCTTGGATACGCCCAAACTATCGTCGCACCCGAGAAGGCATATATCGCATGATCACGTGAACGGATCAACCAATAATCCAGCAATCAGTCTGTGTAAATGGGAGATACATCTGATCCTCTGTATCATCCTCACCCCTTGCTGCCTGTACTCTCCCCCAGTGCTCCACTCCATCATAAGGAGTCCAGTCAAACATGATAATCTCATCAAGGCACCTGTGCTAGAATCCCACTGACTCTGTCGATGTATACTGGATAGGAGGCCAATATCTGCATGCATATGGCTCTCCAGGCTACCTGGTCTCTCTCCGTGTGATGGGTTGAGTAACCTCAATGTGCTCCCAAGACTAGACCATCATATGTGTCAGTCCTGGTCCCATCGTGCGCTATGTCCGGTATGCACACATATGTAAGTCATGATACAACTCTGCTAGGATGGTCTGTCCGCAGCAGTAAACCTTGCCATCCTCCTGTAATAGGGTGCTCAACACCCGTGCCCAGCCAATAGGCCACCCATGTCCTGGATGATCTAGTAGCATCTGCCATATCAAAGAGGCTAAGAATACTGCCAGTCTCGATAGTCTCTGCTCCAAGGCTCCCCGCCAGGATAGCCAGGATCGCTGTACTAGTAGTCTCTGTCGTCGCCTACTGAAGCACTCTCTCAGGAAGGGATCAGCTCCCTCACCTACATTCTCTAGATATGTGCCTCTGATAGGCACTCTAAGGATCTACCATACATCCAGGAGAGTGACGGTAGCCTCCCCTGTTGGTAGATGGAAGCTCCCTGTGGGTGTATGCCATCGCTCTATGAGAGCCGATAGCTGTGCTGTGTGAGCTCTCAAGTCTAGCCACTCCTGGACATGCTCTAGTTCGCACAATCACACGTGTCCCCAATCCGCGTCTGTGAGTCTCTCTTGTATAACCATGGTCGGTGGATAGTGCTCCCATGACCTAAAAAGCACTGTGCCCTCCTACAACATGGACATGCAGTAAGTCAATTATTTCATTCCCAGAAATTGGCCATTTCATGCTCGCCATTTCTCATTTTTGGTGCGTCAGGCAGAGACGCTGATCAGCAGAGATGTTGATCAGTGCAGACACAATTCGCAAAGATGCTGGTCTACGCTTATGCAAAACATGTTTTGTCGTCTTCGCTCTGCTTTCAAAGATGACATGCCAGTATCCCTATCGCATAGATGACAGACTATAGTCTATCATCTTCGTTAATTTGATCGCAGCCTTAGCGTCTGCGTAGACGACATGATGTTCCTTGTCGGCTTCACAGGCACTGGTATCCCTTCTTTGTCGTCTGCACAGACGACAAGGTGGAGACTGTCGTCTCTGCCCGAGATCAGTTTTTGCCGCATTTAGGGCATCATAAATGCCTCTAACCTAGTTTAGCTATCAAATTACCAGGAGGATCAAATGACTCACCGGTGCCCCCATTGCGGCTAGTCTCTGGTGCTCCTGAACGCGCTCACCAAGCTGCAATCTCTCGATCGGGTCCATAGCTGCTCTGGATGCTCTTCTCGTGGTGTGACAATTACCTTCCCATGGGTCCCTTGGAGGCTTATGTAGGTCTTGTGGACCCCGTTTGTGTCCTTTTCCGCTCTGAGCCGTGTCTGTCTCATGATTTCTCCATATTTTTATCCTATTTTTCTCATTTCTTTCTTTCCCTTCTTTTCGTTCCAAGACCTTTTCACGAAAATTTTCCAAATTTGTATTTCTTGCGTAATTTCCGTGAGGGGGCATCAGGATTCTCCTTCCTTCTTTGGGGCAACCTGCATTTTATTTTCTTTGATATGATGTTGTGCCGACACCACATCAAAGAGGGGAAAAATGTAGACACTAAAAATTGCCCCGAATGACTTTATTAATTTAATTAATAATGGTCACATTCTTCTACTTATTTAATTAAAATTATTTTAATTAAAAGGTTCATTTTTGGCCTAAGTATTTAAATTTAATTTGAATACTTCCTAGCCTTAATGTGTTAAAATTAATTTAACACATGATTCTCCATTTATTCTCTTTTTAAAATAAATTTTATTTATTTAAATCCTCCATATCCTATTAATTTCTTTTAGACCTTGATTAAATTAAATTTTATTTATTTAATCTTTATCCTAATCTATATCCATAAGCCTAAGAGTATGTGTACTCTTATGAGTTGTCATCATAAGGGTTTACATTTCTTTTTAAGCACATGGTGTCTACAACTTGAGAACTTTCTATACACATGTGCCACCTCATCATCTTTATCCTCCCAACTAAGAATATGGGATAAGGTGCTTAATTGTTAATTCTTATCCTTATCATTTAGACACCCTCTAGATGTTTCCTGAGAGTCTTTAAATAGAAACCTTGTCTCAAGCATTGCATATAGAGGATTATTGGATTGCATTGACACTCCATCGCTTTGAGTCTAGAATCACCACATTGAGAGCTTGCATTATAGCTACATTTCCATATTGAGTTCATAGGCTGCATATTAGTGATTTGATAGTTGGTTAGATCTACATTTTTTATTACATCTTAATTTCTTTTTGTGCATTCACATTTAGTTTACATTCTAGTTATAGCTTGCATCCATAGATAGTTTTCATAATTTCATTTTCATTGCATCATAGAGTACCTTTGAGTGTGACTTCCTCCATAGTCATATCTTGAAAGTATTCTTCTTTTCATATAGTCTAGGATCATATTGCACATTCACTTTGCACTCACACTCACATTTGCACTTCCACACAAGGGATTTACTTATTGTTGTGTTTGTGAGAGCATACCAAACACACCCTCCATCAAAGATACACCAACAATGGCTACACATAGCTGCCCTTGTTGAGTAGTAGGGGTGGTTGGAATTTTGGTTTGTTGGTTTCTTTTTTGATTTTTCTTTTAAATTAGCTTGATTCCTTAGGCTTCCAGCAATTTGTACATTTTTCCAGCACATAGTAACCACCTGTCTGGGTGGTAAAATTCCTTGAAAGACAAATGGAAAAGTGTGGCTTAACTTCAACAATTGATATGTCTTGAACTACAATACAACCTGGGCATGCATGTAAGGCCATTTCAACATTTCTAAGGATTCCAACTATCTTGACAGTACTACCATCTAACCGTAACACATCTTTAACAATGGGTTCATATTTCACCTCTAAAATATCTACGATACATTTGGGCATTACTAAACTACTAGCCCCTGAATCAATCATGTAGTTGTGGACTAGCTTATCTCCTATAATTAGAGAAACATAAAATGGAGGAGGTTTAACCTTTTTTCTTATTTCTACCTCCTTTTATAGTTGTGTCAAACTCATGACATTCTCCATGCTAGATGGCTGATCTCTGAGTTCAATGCTTTCCAACTCCTACTATAGTAACTTCCTTTATGATGGTATAGTAGTTACAACATCCCACATAGAAAGGTTCATGTTTGCAGTCTTCATATACTTTACCACACTAAAAGGAGCATTAGATGTTCTAGTGGGAGCCTTGGAAGTAGAATCTTGAGGTGGGACATTCTATGGGTTATTTACATTATCTCTGCTTTCACCCTACTTTTGTTGTTGAGAAGTACTGGCAGGTTGATTCACATTATGTTGGTGGGAAACTACTTGTATATGAGGCATTGCACTTGATGTGGAAGTCTAATTAGGAGGTTGAGGAGAAACCTCTTCCACAAATCTTCTCTTGCTCCTAGTATTGTAAGCACAAGAATCCTAGTTTAGATTACCATGTTCTTCCACCAGGCAGTTCATGAAAGAACATCAATCCTACTCAAAGGTATTGACAGGTTGATTACCATTGTGTTTCTAGGAAACTACTCACTCTGGTACAATTTAAGGCCAAGTAAGATTCTACCTTTCGACACATATAGTATCCATAGGAGTAGTTACAAGAAGGGCATAAATCTTGATCTTGGGCAACGCTATTCTGAGGGACTAAGGTCCTATTTAGATTGTTGTTCAAAGACTGGAGGTGATTGATATATCTATTTTGATTGGGAGGGTGGTCGATAGATCTATTCTAATTGGGAGGTCTACCATGAATGAGACTCTAACTTTGGAGTTGGAGAGGCTTTCTATTTTGAGCTTGCTTCCTTTTCATAATCACTAGCTAATTCCCTATCTTTTGCACTACTTCACTATTGCCTTCCATCTTCCTTTCTTGGTCTTGCATCCTCCTTTCTACATTCTACATCAATTTTTGCATCATGGCCACAATCACATCAACCCGATTAGAGGATGTGGAGGCTATTAGAATCACAATAAGAGACTGAATTACATAGGAGACAAATAGGGGCCACAATAGGTTAATGGTTAGGCATGTTAGGGAAGAAAGGCATTGGGGGCCTTGGAGATAACTTTCCTCCCTATATTAAAATATTCTCTAATCTTATGGCACTCTCATAGGCGTTTGGCAGAGTGTCACCTCCCATAGATTGCAAAGTGGTAGCAATATCACTACTAAAGGCTCTAAGATAATACAAGAATGCATTACCAGGAGAGGGATTCACTATAGTAGATATCCTATCCCAGGTCTTTTCAAACCTATAATTGAAATCAATCATACACTCATGGGGAGCCCTCTTGATAGTTTTCAGTTGTTCTAGAAGTGGTAGGTGATCACTTTTGTCCTCAAAATGTTTGCATAAGGCTAGTCCTAACCCATCCCAATCAGTCATAGAGTTGTGAGGCAAACCTCTATACCATTGTAGCACCTTTCTTTTCAGGAATGAGGCTAGAAGCCTAACTACTACATCATCCTTGGTGATTCCATGAATATTATAGACATTAGACACCTCCTGAATATGTTCAATAGGGGAGATAGAGGTTTCACTAGTAAATTTAGGCACACTTTTAAGAGTTGATATTGGTATGTCATGCCTTTGGGCTAATAGAAGGGGGCTCCCACCATTAAAAGTGGTGAAAGCATGAGCTTTAGCCATTTAAAAAAGTGATCTATTAATATGAGTAGATGGTATCCTAGGCTGAGACCTAACAATAGGAGGAGTAGAGATAGATCTTATAGAGTATGTGTTGCTATTGTACTCCTAATTGGTGATAAGGATACCCTAGCCTTTCTTCTTGAATTTGAAAAAGAAAGCTCTTGATATTGAAAGTTACCTTTGGATGATGCTCTCGTGTGTTTCTTAGGCATGAATCATGACAACTTTGGTCTAGGAACTAGATTGTTCTTGAAAGTAGAGTCACCAAGTACCTTTGAACAATGGGCCTCTGAAGGCTTAATACTTTATCTCCTTAGTATGAACATGGGATCTTTCTTTGATTCTAATGAACTTTAAATTTTTTAATATGATGTCCTACTAGGTGAGCCAAAAAATGTTGCTACAAAAGCTTGTACCTTTTTCCAAAGTCTTACTTAAGGATAACCTTGTAAAACATGGAAACAACCTCCAAGCTGTGGGACTTGAACTATGAGGTTGAGTCTCTAGAGAAGGCTGAATTCCTCTACTATTAGGATGCACTTAAACTATTCTTGAAGAGAAAAGGGAGAAGGAACATGTGGAAGTAACTACCTAATCTATTCTAAAGAGGTGATGCACTAAAATAGGGTGTTCAAACTAGTCTCTACCCATACATGCACAATACTATTATTATGACAGTCCAAAGATATACAAATTCAAACTTGCTTTGATACATAAAATACATAAAGACCAGACAATGACATGAGTGACACAAGAAAAATTACTTCACTTCTTATCATTCATGGGCCAAAGAGATATAGAAAATCTAGATTACAAATATTCACAGTACATTGAAAAGAGGTAGACAAGCTTGCATAGTATGATGATAGTTAAAAGAGATAAGATAGAAAGCCATATAAATTAAAGGCAAAGAGGGAATTTACAATAGCATGCCAAGGTAATACTAAGGATATAGAGAAGACCCAACCCTAAGAAAGAGTACAACATTTTCCTTTATAGTGCCAATGTAACTTGGATAACTTCTCTCATAAGATAAAAATCAATTGCTACAATCAAACCTTCAGAGAATAATCACTGCAAAAATGAGAAGATCTAATTATTGTGTAAATCCATACATGAGAGGATCACTTCTTCACCAAAAAAATCTCTAAGAGGTTAGGAGAAATAGTCATTTAATCTCTAACTAAATGAATGGATCAATAGATGATAGTGGAGTATCTCTTTGCATTTATCAAGCCTAGGAATCAATGAAAGTGGTTATAGGAGATTAGGAAGATTGGATTCATCATTCAAGGAACTGCTTCTACTGCCACCAACTTCCAAAACAACTACAAGTTTTGGTCAATTGAGGTTTAACCATCAAGTCTTGCTACATGGACTAAACATTTCTTACCATTACACCATGCTATTAGTGATTCAATCTTTATGCCTTATGTTTAGCCATTCGTGATTGCAACCTTACTACCACCTTCCTTTAATAACCATTATTGCTTGCAAAACCACAATCCAATGATCATTTTTACCTTGTAATCTACTCTTAGCATTCTTTGCTAATCACCATGACCTTATGAAGGTTGAGATCTGACTATATCCATATCATCACCACCTTAACCTGATGTTGCTGTCTGGCCCTTGTGACCAAGAGAAACAAGCTGAATCACTTAATCAAAACTCAAACTTAGCCATTTCTTTACTTGCCATGACCATGCACTTGCCATATATATAAAAGATCTAGCAATGTGAAATGTATCTTGAAACATTGATAGCTTGCCCCTTTTCATGCTATTGCAACTTAAACCATAGCATATCAATATAACCATGCAATCTGGTGAAAACAAAGAAAAGCACACCTTTGCTACCCTGACCTTAGTCAACACTTAACCAACTGTGACTATGTAAATCACATGATCACTACTTAAAAAAGATCCTAATGCATAATATGAAATAAGGAATATGGAAAATGTTAAATCATTTCATAAGAAATCCTACATGGCCGTTAAAACAAATTATTATTTGAATTTGATTTTTTGGTGGGAGGGAAATTTTGGCTAATAGTTTCCTCTTCCTTTTTATTTTCTTCCTCTTGTTCTTTTTATGCTCTTCTTCCTCTTCTTCTTCTTCTTTCTTCTTCATATCTTCTTCCTTCCTCTTTTCTTCTTCTTCTCTTCTCTTCTTCTACTTTCCTCTTCTCTTCTTATTTTCTTTTCTTTTCTTCTTCTCCATTCTTCCTGTTTTCTAACCTCTTATTCTTCTCTGCATATTTCTTTCATTCCTCCTCTTCTTTCGTCCTCTTTTCCTCTTCCTCATCCTCAAAATTTGTATAATCCACCAAATTGTCAACAATGAATGTTCTCTAATCCTTAAAAGGATCCTCCTCTATATCCAAGGTAATTCTTGTACTATCAACTTGTATAGTATTAGTAAAAATAGTTACTTGTGGAGTGGTGACTGGCTTTGTCATTATTGTATTTGTAGTAGTTGTTATTGATGGTGTTATTGTTGATCTCTAAGCCTATGTTGTAAATTAGTGACAAAACACTTAGTCATTTTCAAGACATTTAATAGGAAAGATTACAAGGTCATCACTATGATTGAGTTATTTGGTAAAGGCTAAGCAAGATACACTTAGACCAAGCAAAACAATGATTACCGAGCATTCAATAGAGATTGATAAGATATGCAAGCTAAGGAATATAGTGTAAGCTAAGTAATATAATGAAGAATAATAATATTGAGAAGTTATAAAGTGTTGAGAAACAACATACATGATCGAGCATTAGAGCACTCAAGTGACAAGCAATATAGTTTTGATATGTGAGTTTGTAATGACACAAACTCATGTAAATCATTCTGGTCAATATTTCTATATGATTTAATATCTATAGAGAAAAATCAAATTTTAATTATGCATCATTATTAGAAGGTAATGATCCCTAAGAAAACAATTCAACCAATCAGAAAAAGGGATATAAATAAAAAAATATGATGAAGTTTAAACCATTGATCAAGATCTAGAAACTTCACATGTAGTCTATTTAAGGAGGATTCTAACCCTATAATCATAGATATATTGAAAAAGAGTGGTAGATAGAAATTAAAGGATGAAATGCAAAAATGATACAAGCATGTGAAGGAGTTAAAGAAATAGATCTAGTAGAGAGAGAAATTAGAGTAGTGAAGGACTTAACAGATTTATTAGATTAGTAGAATCAGATCAGAGATAGAGGAAAGAGGAGACCCAAGATCATCTTGTATAGTATACCAAGGGTTAGGTAGTGAATAAATTATTTTGTAATTGAGATATGGAAAATCTGTTAACAGAGTAATCCTAATAGACCTATGTAAATCTCCTAACAAAGTCCTTACTTTATTGTAAGTGTTAATCCCTCTAACAAGGCAAGACCTAATAGTCTTCTAGGTCTTTAACAAGACATACCTTTCACTAGGTAGATCATATTTTATGGTAAAAAATATAACCTTAACATGTTAACTTTATTGTTCCAACATTGAAGATTTGTGGGTTTCATCCCCACCCTAGTTTTACCTTCATCTTGAAATGTTTTTGGGTAACCAAATTAGTGTGTTATGTGTTAAATTGTTATGGGTGTAATGAATTTTTTTTTTTTGAACATTACATTTTTAATGATGAATTAGGTATTATTTAAGGAGATTGATTTTGATTCAAAAGTTTAAGATCCTGATTCACCCCACCTCTTAGTATCTTGTTTCCTATATATATATATATTCCAAGAATTGGTATCAGAGCTCAATTCTCTTATTAGAAAGTTTAATGACTTGAGAGGATAATATCATGGAGATGGAAGTATAAAAGATGTGAAATATCATTGAGAATTAGATAATTGAAATCCAGATCAGGTTGTAACAATTAGAGACAACTAGAGAAGACTTGAGAAAATCCTTCAAAAGGAGAAGAGAGATGGCTATACGACTTAACGACACTCAATACATAGAAATTGATATAGAAGGATTGCTAGACAATGGAAGGATTTGTAACAAGGATGAAGTAATGAAAAAACTACTAGAAAATAATAGTGCCCTAGTGAAGGAAGAAAAAGACCTAGAGACAAAACAAAAAATTCAATCTGTCACACTACATGAAGCCATTGAAAAGAAGAAGAAGATAATAGAAGATAAACTTATAGCTAAAAAAGACAAAATCCAGATAGCTAGTAGACTTGAAGAAACATCATTTGGAGTTCAAAAGTTTATAAATACTCATTTTGATATGATAAATTAATCGATAATTGCAAATTAGGAAGCAAACATAAAAGATTTGGAGATCATAAACCTAAAGTTACAAAATGAGCAGCTGAAGAATGAATTAAGGCATGAAAAGGAACTCATGGAAATTATTAACAAGCCAAATGAAGAAATCAAGCATTTTGAAGACATGATGAAGTCACCAAGAGAAAAATAAACATCGGCACTTGGATACAAGCAATCTTCAAACAATAAAGAAGGAAAATCATCCAAAAGTGGAGAACAAAGGAATGCTAAAGGAAAACCTACATGCCATTACCATGGAAATATTGGACATACAACAAACATCTATAGAAGAAAAAATGGCAAGCAAAATGCTAAACCTAAGATAAGTGGTAATTTTTCTAAATGCAAGAAAGTAGGACATCAAGCTCATGAATTCATAACATAAAACACAAATTCAACTAGAAAGGTATCTAGATTCGAAGGTCACTACTACAATTGCCAAAAATATGGACATAAGGCTTATGAATGTATACTTAAGAAGAAATCACACTAGTCACCTCAAAAACAAACTCATGCAACAAAGAAAGGAAATTCCTATGATTGGGATTATGACACATGGTATAGTTGTCACTATTATGGAAAGTATGGACACATTCCATAGAATTGTTTTAGGACACATTTCAGAGGAAATTATAAGAAATGGATAAATGGTGAGATAATATGTTTAATTTGTCTTAGAGTGGGAAACATTAGTAAGAACTACAAAACTAGGACACCTGCACTAGCACCAAGAAATGAAGATGACAAACAAGAAAAGAAGACATGGATAGAGGTAGTAAGAGCTAGAAGCATTAGAATAGAAGATATTGTAATCAAAAAATCTAATGGATCTAGTGATCACAATGCATCTCACTAAAATGAAGAGGTATGTAGGAACTGTATACTTGTAAGCTACACTTTACATTATTTTCTAGCATTAAAATGATGAAAAAATATATTTTCATAATTGGAGATGTATTGAGAAATGTTAGAAATGAAAATTTAGTAAGCACTGAGTAATAATGGTATAGTCTATATTGTCTGAGTATTATAGTATATACCAAGTGATTAAGAAGGATTACATACTGGCCAAGTGAATTGACAATGATTGAGTGCATAAATTTAGATCGAACCAAAGTTAAGGCTGAGCATAGTTGTCATACACTATCTAAATACAAGGAAATTTATTGCAAACCTAAGTTGAAAGATCAAAAGTATATATCAAATTTGAATGATTATTTTTCTTACCCAATGATCAAGGATCGCTCATAAAGATTCAAAGTGATCTTAGCAACTAGAGAAAGGAACCACACCAAGTCATCATCAAATTTGTGAAGAGAAGTAAGTATTACTCTTATTGCCAAGTAAGGTATTTTGTGAAAATATTTCATTGGAAACCCTAGTTCACAATGACATCTAGAAGTGAAATGTCAAAGGATAAAATGCACAAATCATAAGGAATGATCATTGATCTCCACAAAATTAAAAAAAAACAATTAATATTGAGACCCCTTTTGAAATGTTGGAGTGTTTTTATCTATTCCACCTAGATTCTTGAATGTGCAAGACATCATATTGTGTTATCAATGTAAGATTGGAGAAATTGGAGATTTTGAAATCAGGAAAACTTATGATAAGTAGTGTGTAGATGGAATTTTCAAATATGAATTTAAAATTGTTGTAGAAAAAGGGCTAAATCATGCCCTAGATTTTCCTAAAGTTTTCAAGAATGAATAAATAAAAATTGTTTTAAGAATGAATGAATATCCTACATTGGATCAACCTAAGAGAATAAGGAATGACACGCAAAGTGAAACTGAAAACCTAACCAAGGTGAGGTGGAATGGCCATGGAATGTCAATAGACAATATTAAGAATCCACTAATTAAATTTGTTATTTGCGTGATCACACACAAGTTTTATCAATCTAGTAGATTGAATAGCGTGCCATGTATTGTAGGTGATTTGGAATACAAAATTGTGAAGAAAGATCATTCATACAATCTTGCCAAGCTATAGTTACAACAACTTACAAAGAACTTGGGAGCGATAAGAAGAGCTAAAAGTACATTGTGTAAGTTTGATTCTCTATTAGTTTGTATATTTTTCTAGGTACATAAATATTTTCCTACTATTGGAAAGGTACCATGGAACATAAACAAGACTACTATAGGCTAGTTGAATGACCTAATAAAGAGGTCGGGAGATAATTTTGAAGTAGTCATGCAACTATTTTGAAGAATTCAAAACTAAAATGAAGAACATGATGAGGATTCCAAAATTAGTTGTAGATAAATATTATGATGAAACATATTTCTTTATGGGCACATATTTTGTGTATGCACAAGTAGTAATACCAATGATAGCATGGTTGAGGCCTATTCCCTATGAGGTAAATGTTGATGACATATTAGCAACAATTATTGCATTGTTGGAAGAAGAAATAGATGTTAGTGCTGAGTAGTTTAATACATATGAAATAATTATTGTTGAGATAACTGATGAAGCTAACACACCTAAGATAGGTAAGCAAAGAAAAATAAAAATTATTGAGGTGAGAAAAATGGAACAAGGAGAAGGGTTAGGTCAACCCTCAAAGGTCGAGGAAGGCAAAGGCAAAGAGCTTGCAATTGTGAAGTAGAAGACCAAAAAACAAAGGAAGGTTGTAATAATTGCACCTAAGGTAAAGGTAGAGTTTCAAAAGGACATGCAAGAAATGGTAACACCATTTAGGCCAAACAGAAAGGTTATCATTACAAGAAGGAGATCATCACAACCTACTAAGAAACTGCTACTAGGAAGCCCATCAAAAAAGAGAAAGTACAAAGATGAGAAAGTGAAACCAAAAAGGAAGTTGATAGTTGCACAAGTGGAGGAGGAAGAAGAAGAAAGGACAAAGCTTGATGAAGAAAACAAACTACAAGTTGTAAAGAGACTCCCTCCAATGATTGTAGATCAGGTATGTGAAAAATTTATAAAATCAAAAAATATTTTGGCTCTTAAAGAATTGCATTATGATTCTTTGAGCAATGAAGAACAAGATAAACTTGAAGAAACTTTAATTGAAATATTGATCAAGTTTACACATACACCTATGGAAATAGAAATTGGAATTCATGTAGGATTGTATAACATAGTAGATGCCAAATGGAAATGGGCATTGACAAAAGAGAAGAAAATAAGATAAATAGCATTGCCACAAGTCATGCTATATTTGGGAAAGACACTTATGCTTATATCCCTTAAATATTATGTTAATAAGCTTATACCAAGGGATAAGGAATACAAAGTTTTAAAGGATAAATCTCATAAAGTTGAGGAAGTTAGTATTAAATTATGGAAAGAAGTATTTGGAGTACTTACTCCAACTGTAGAGGTGAGAGAAGGTCAAAATGATATAAAACTTATCAAAGAAAAAAAGAAGGAAGTAGCTGAGCTAGTAGCAAAAATGAAAGAAATTATCAGAGGAATTAAATTTAAGGATACTATCACAATTAAAGATGATACTGATATCTCTCCACCCAATCCAAATATACTCACATAAGAGAAAATTCAAGGATTGATGAAGGACTCAAGAACACTTTGTGCAAATCCAATTTTGTTACAGGTAATTGAATATCTAAAGCTTGAAGTTAAGAAGACTGATGATGATAAAGTCACATCAATTGGAGAGGCTACAAGTGCTAAGAAACTTGGTAAGGAATTAATTGTATATTCACCACCAATGACTTGTATGCAAATTTTGAAAAAGGAAATAAATTTTGAGAAAGTTTCAAGCACAAAGTTTGTAGATGAAGAAATTACACAGAAAGAGCAAGAGGCTAGTCAAGCTCTCATTCAAATGCCAAGTGAAAAGGTTACAAAACCTACACTAGTGACACCTATAAAATAGGTAATATCTACACCTATGCAACAACCAAAGGAGATATCAAGTGAGAAAGGGAAGTAAATATAACTATCGCTACCGATTGATACACCATCAAGATCTCAGGCTATGACTCATGTAGAAGAGGATGATGATGATTCAATAGACCTTAATGAGGTAATTACATTACCTACATATGATTTGAATAATCTTAAAGTAGAGAGAATTCATGAACTACAAATCTTGTTGAGTCAAAAGGCCAAACAAGAACAATGAAAGAGAGAACAAAAGAGAAGACAGGTATTACATACTATCAAAGAAATTTTTACAAATGGTTTTGGTATTATAGATGTAAATCATTAGCATACAATTTTGGATCAACTCGTATATGTAGTTGATAGAGTTCAAATAGAGGACATAGAAACTAATGAGAAGTTATTACAATGTTCTAAAAGGATAATAGAGCATAAAGTACTACAAAAATTCTCACATGAACTTGTCAAGCACCAAGCTGAGCTTTCTACAACCATTGCACAATTGGAAATAGTTTTGAAAATAATAAATTCTTTATACTTAAAATTGTGTGATATAGATTTTTCTTTACATTAGATGCACAAAGATCATTAGAATTATTACATACAAGAATGAAGACTAATGTTCACTTATTGAGAAAGAACACAAGTTCAAGTTCATTTTCATTTAGTGAACTTACATCTAGTCAGACAAGGTTAGCTGAACTCATAGCTAAAGATAAAAAAATACAAAATAAGTTGACACTAATTCAACTTCAATTATTTCCATACATAGATATAATTTAGAAGGTTATTTCTCTTGCTAGAGAAATTTTGAAGAGAGACACAAATTTTGCACATATTGCAAGATTCATTGACCTAGCTTCCAAGCTAGAGATTTAGTTTCAAATTTTGGCAAAAGTACAAGAAAGATGAAATATAGGATATGCCCATATTGTGGCAAGTCATCAGAATGTTTTTACCAAGTTCCAACTCATCTGAACAACCCCAGCTACAATTAATGACAAACATAAGGGGGATAATTGATGGAATCAATAAGAAGGAAGAAGCAATAAGTAAGGGGGAGTTGAGTTAGAATTAGAGTTAAAAAAGAAGGTATCAGGCACAATATCACATTTTATAATTTCATGACAATGTGTTTTTGCCACTAATGTCAAAGGGGGAGATTGTTGATCTCTAAGCCTATGTTTCCAATTAGTGACCAAACACTTAGTCATTTGCAAGTCATTTACTAGGCAAGATTACAAGGTCATCACTGTGACCAAGTTATCTTGTAAAGGTCAAGCAAGTAATACTTAGACCAAGAAGAACAACGATTGCCAAGCATTTACTAGAGACTAAGAAAATATGCAAGCTAAGGAATATAGTACAAGATGATTAATATAATGATGACCAAGCATATTGAGAAGTTATCAAGTGTTGAGAAAGAACATACATGACTAAGATTTATAGCACTCAAGTGCTGAGCAATGCAGTTTTGATATGTGAGTTTGTAATGGCATAAAGTCATATGTGAATCATTTTGGCTAACATCTATATAAGATTTAATGTCTATAGAGCTAGATTAGATTCTAATTACACATCATTAGCAGAAGGAAATGATCCCTAGGAAAACAATCCAACCAATCATAAAAGGGATATAAATGACAAAAGATGATGAAGTTTAAACCATTGATCAAGATCTAGAAACTTCACATGAAGTCTATTTAAGGAGAATTTTAACCCTAGAATCATAGACATATTGAAAAAGAGTGAGAGATGAAAATGAAAGGATGAAATCCAGAAAGGATACAAACATGTGAAGGAGTTAAAGAAACATATCCAATAGAGAGAAATAAGAGTAGTGAAGGAATGAACATATTTATCAGATTAGGAGAATAAAATTAGAGATAGAGAAAAGAGGAGACCCAAGATCAACTTGTAGAGCATACCAAGGGTCAAGTACTGAATCAATTATTTTGTAATTGAGATAGGGAAAATCTTAGTGGTCCTAATAGGCCTATGTAAATATCCTAATAGAGTCCTTACTTTATTATAAGTGTCAAGATCTCTAACAAGGTAAGACCTAATCATCTTTTAAGTCTTTAACATGACAAACCTTTCACTAGGTAGACCATATCTTATGCTCCAAATTGTAACCTTAATAGGTTAAATTTATTGTTTCAGTAGTGAAGATTAGTGAGTTTCATCCCCACCCCAATTTACCTTCATCTTGAAGTGTTTCTAGGTAACCAAATTAGTGTGTTATGTGTTCAAATATTATGGGTGTGATGAACTTATTTTGTTTCAAAATTACATTTTTAATGATGAATTAGGTATGATTTAATGAGGTTGATTTTGATGTCAAATGTTTAAGATCCTGATTCACCCCCCTCTTAGTATCTTGTTTCCCACACACACACACACACACACACACATTCCAACAATTGCTGTCAATGGTGCTCCTTCAACCTTTTCTTTTGCTTGTGCTTGAATTATAGGGGTTTCTCCCCCTAAGTCCTTGCTTTATTCTTCTTGGTTGGGTATTGAGGTAATGCATTTTACAATTGCTTTCTTTGTTTCCTCATCAATCTCCTCATAATTGCCTCCCATTGTGAGAATTATTTTTCTTTTATTCTATAGCAAGGGCTCAATACCCTTCATGCCACTTGTAAGATGTTCATCATTTTTAAGCTCACACAACTTTCATATCATATTCTCCCTTATCTTCTTGTCTTCTTCAATTACTCTCTTCTCTCTATTTATCAATATACCATATAGGTCTTTAGGTATCTACTTTTGTACATCTTCAAATTTTTTATTAGTCAAAATCATATCTTACTACTACATTTTCTAACTGTAATCTATTTGTATTACCATACAAATCATAAAAAATATTTAACTATTCAAAATTGTCATTGTTAATGATTGCACTATTTAGTGTCTCTATCTTTGGCTTCCAAGGCTTCCTTCCAATGGGAACCTTCTACCTTCACTTTGCCTATTTTGACTTTGCCTATTCCTTCTCTAATTCTTCTAATTCAAATTCAATTGTCTGAGTCTTTCTTCTTTGAGTCTCATGAATTATTTTACTTCTCTTTCCAGGTCCACTAGCCATTTTCTTGGTTCTCTTATGTGTAGGATATTCTATTGGCTCTGTTGGTGTAAATACATACTTTACTATTTACACTTACTTAAGTTTACTTAGGTTAATGCATTATTTATTATTTTGCATTATTTTATTATTTTTATTTGTGAGACACTTAGGAGTTTGCACACTTTTTGAGTTGTCATATTGACAACACAGGAGTATGCAATCTATTTAAGCACATGGTGTCTACAACACTATTTTATGTGTCCCACCTTTGTAGGCTTATCCTCTCATCACCGCACTTACTTTTGTGCTTAATAGAGGATAATCCATATCTGGTGGACATGTGCTTGGTTGTATGACACTTCATGGTGCTAACTTCTATGCATTCTAGAAGCTCTCTTGAGGCTTTTATATTCAGGCACTCCTAGTGTACTCTTGTATCAAGTTATTGAATACATTGTTATTCTGATCATACTTTCTCCATTTTTGGTCTACTGTTGTGCTTGTGTTTGAGTTCTTAGTTCCTGGGTGAATTTTTCCCTTAGGAAAATTCTTACATGCTATCAGAGAAACTTGGAGACTTTCTCATCACATAGCTGCTTGAGACCTCTTGCTTGCTTCATCACCTCAGCCCGCATCTGGAGTGCTGCAAAAATTGGGAGTGTCCAGCACTAGATTTGACCTCTCCATTATGTCTGAAACGCTGAACTAGTGAAAATTGACTATAAGAATGCCTACCTTGGCCCAAAGTTGACCATGAGGCAAATTTTTTTTGCAAATTGGAACCCGAAAGCCTCGATTTGTGGTATGAGTATGGTCTTTTTTCGCAAATTTATTTGATTAATTTTAGATCTGCATTTAATTTCTCTGTAATTTTTGTCAATATTAGTAGAAATTTTTTAGCCTTCGGGCACCCGTAGAGAAAAATTATTTTTGACAGACTCAGGCAGTGACACCTCAGATTTGCCAATTTGGAGGTTTTATTTTATTCGCAGGTATATTGCATAGCAAAAAAATTTCCACCAACATTGGTGACCCTATATTCCTCTGCCAACCCCCTACCACAAACCAATGGCCACATCTCCAAAGGCAACCACACCCACCAACTAGCAGGCTTTTTCTTTTTGCTTAAAAGTTGTGATCTATTTCTTTTAAAAAGGCTAAACCCCATACCCATGGTAAATGTGGAATTTTACACATTGAAACTCTGGCTACACATTATAGTAGATCTGGCACTGTGGAACATCCGGTGGTGCAGAACCTATCTCTGGCACCTGTGAAATCCAGCATTCCTTCTGCACTGTACCCTCCAACAATAGTAGAGTTCTCGACGTCAACACTGTGACCTCTGACCCACAACATTTGGAGTTCTTGGCAAAACCATCGACACTTCTACTAATCCTTCAGACTCCAGTGGCTGGTGACTATTATCGCCAGCATGTGAAAAAGACTCTGGCCACTGTGATTCCCAGCACATGGATTTCTTATTCCAGTGACTGGAAAATTTGAAACTTGTCACCCACGTTAGCCTTTGTCAGTGCCATGCGGCATTGAACAGTCTCTACACGTAGCTAACTTAGCAAACAGTGACATGCAGGCTTTCCTACCAACTCAGCACCCAACAGGTGCCACAGAGGACCTGCCACAGAGGACACATCATCCTGGACTACCATGTCACCTGTGGAATTGGGTGATTTGACATGTCAAATCTGTACGTTCCATATAGTACGGATAGACACATCACCTGCCATGTCATCCAGGAGAAATTTTTTTTGCTGATGTTAGCAGAACATAGTGTTAAATTTGACACCCATCTAAACGTCATTCACAAGCATTTTGGAACTACTTTGATGGCTGTTTGACTGTCAAATTTACACTCACAGTTTCTCCTCCAGACCCCTCTCCAAATTGCATTTCAGTTTGGTAGCCTGACTTTGCAAGCTCATAATTTGGACATCTAGACTCCGATTCAGATGCAAGTTTTTATGAAATCAGGTAAAATTTCTTGAGTTTTCTAGTGGTGGTGTACTTTTCTAGTTTTGGTGCATAGATTTTTCAAAATTTGCATTTTTTGGTGACTGTACCTACATAATCCTACCTTTTGCAACTTCAGAAGCTCCATATGGGCACATCAAGTCATTTTTTTAGGTTCTATTTTTTTTTGAAAGTGCATTTTTTTTGTCTACTTTCTAGATCTGAAGTCAAATTTTAGGGTTGTGTGGAAAAATTTCTCACTTTCAGAATTAGGGCTTCTTTGGCATTGTAATTCTTTGATTCTTTTCAGAATTGTTGTAAAACTAATCTACAGTGCTTAAGTGACAGATTTCAGCCTCATAAGGTAGTTGTAAAAGCCAAATAAGAAAGTCCACTTTGTTCATTTTGACAAGTGGCCCATTGTAAATGCACTACTTATAAAGTGCCAACATCATCTCTTTTGGGGGGTTCTTTTGATTGAGTGAAAAGGGGGGGTGTGTACTGAGTTCTTGTGTCTCTATTTTGTGCTCTTTCATTTCTGCATCATGGGTTTTAAATGTCCTCCTCTAACTTCATGCAACTATTCTACATGGAAAGATATTGCATGGAGTAGATTAATGGAAAAAGGATATAGTCTTTATGTTGGCAGTACTATTACCAAACCTACTGATGCTAAAGAACTTATTGATTGGACAAATCAAGACTGACAGGTTTTAGGTGTAATTAGGAGTTGTGTACATGGGGATCTTCTCTTTCACATTAAAAATTGTTCAGCATCTAAGGAAGCTTGGGATAAACTTGAACAGTTATATGGTAAAGTGGATGAAGAAAAGGGATTTCAGATTGAAGATGATCTACTTCTCTTAGATCCTAAAAATTATGACACAATTCAGGATTATATCATCAAAGTCAATGAGTATAGGGCACTTCTAAAAGATTGTGGAAATCCCATGAAGGATGATAGGTTGATTCATAAGCTACCTTCTGAGTATGCCAACTTTGTTTCGAGTTTTAATACTCATAGGTTAACCATGGGATCTGCTTACCAGAAGCCTTCCTTTGATGGATTTCCAGATATGTTGATTGTTGAACAATCTCACTTGGTGGATTTTGGACTTCCCAAGTCATCTAAGACCAAAGCCTTAGTACCTAGTGATGATCACAAATCTAGTCAAGGGGGAAAATCAAAAAGAAGTAGTGGAAGTAGAAAACACAATCTGAGACACAACATGACTCCTCTCAACAAGGCGGTTCTTCTTCAAACAAGAAAGGAAGTAATGAAAAGAAGGACAAAATCTTTTGTGCATACTGTAAAAAGCCAAATCATGATGAGCATCATTGGAAAACAAAAAGAATCGATGAGCTAGAAAATCTATTCAAGAAGAATAAGATTCAAGTGCTAGGTACTTTGAAGGATTCAACTCCTACCTCTTTGAAGGGTAAAGGTCAAGCACTTATGGCCAACACAAGTTCTTCTTTGGAATGGATACTTGACTCAGGTGCCTCTTACCACATGGGCTCTTCAAGGGAAGATTTTTCTTCATTGAAGCAGTCAAAGGTACCACACATCTTCATGGGAGATGATGCCAAGATGGAAGTTGAAGGGAAAGGACATGTAAAAATGGAAGATGGGGAATTCAAAGATGTTCTCTATGTTCCAAATCTAAACTCTAATCTACTATCAATTTACCAAATCACTCACCTTGGAGATGGTCGTAAGGTTGAGTTCCTTCCCAATTTAGTGATGGTGTGCAGTCTCAAAGATGATTCATTGGTAGCAGTTGGGAAAGTTAATGATGAAAAGAGGCTTTATTCCTTCTCCCATTTTGTGCCTAAGAGTTCTTCTCAAGCCTTGTTAACTCACTCTAGTTCAAACAACAACTTATGGCATGAGTGGTTTGGTCACTTTGACCTTTCGCTCTCTTCAACAACTTTGCTCAAAATATATGGTCAAAGGTCTACCTAATATCAACTTTTCTAAGGGAGAGTGTTCATCTTGTTCAGTGGATATGAATCTCAAGGAGAAGTATGATAAAGGGAAGTCTTCTCGAGCTCCAGTTGTTCTTTAGCTAGTTCACATGGTATTAGTAGGACCATTTGCAGTGACTTCAGTCAGCCAAGGCTGCTACATACTCATATTTGTTGATGACTTTTCAAGATTCACTTGGGTCTTCTTCCTTCATCATAAGAATGAAGTAGTTCACAAGCTTCAAAACTTTAAGGCTCATGTTGAACACAAGTCAAGGAAAGCCATCAAAGTATTAAGAGTGGACAATGAGAACCATTATGTTGACATAAGACTTAAGAACTTTTGTAGAATTGAGGGGATTGATCTTCAAAATTCACCAGCATTAGGTCCACACAAGATAGATGTTGCAGCTATGAGGATTAGGACTCTCAAGACCATGGCAAGTTGCATGATTCATGCCAAGTCTCTTGATCCATCATTAGAAGTCGAAGCAATCTCTAGTGCCACTCACATTCTTAATCGTTCTCCTCGTCCAGCCTTAGATGGAAAAACTCCTTTTGAGGTATGGTGCGGCAAAAAACCTATTGTGACACACTTCAAAGTCTTTGGTTGTCCTGCATGGGCAAACAGATCTTCCAGGGGTTGCAAGGCACAGACATCTTGGCCTTGTACTTTCATTGGTTATGAAGATGGTGTGAAGGCATATAGACTTCTAGATCCAGAGACACATGAGATTTTTGTGGAGAAGGATGTTCATTTTGAGGAAAGTTCACCGAGCTTGTCCTCTACTCCTCTTCGCACATCATACACAGTGGAAATTGATAGTGAAACTAGTGATAGTGCTTCAACAGGTTCAGATAAGTGGGGTTTTGTCAACAGTTTCTGTGAGAGGTCACATCAGTCCAGTCCATGTGCTTACATTGCTATAGTGAAAGGTCCAACACAACATGGTACATCTTATCTTCTAGCTCCAGCTTCACTTGACTTGGGAGACAGACTTGAGGACTTACATCTTCTCATTGATGATGATTCTTCTATAGTTGTTGTGAGGGATCACTTTGACCCTCATGTCCATTCTCTACATGATCAATCTGAACAAGTTGGTGTGATTGTGGATCCTTATGAACAACAATTAGTGGAGGGCTCTTTGTCAGTTGAGGAGATAGATGGTTCAATGGAACAGGTTTAGCAGACATCCTTGACAGATCTACATTCATTCTTTTTAGCACAATTGGAAGGGGTGAACTTCAGCATCAGTACATGGATACTTGAGTAGGTTTCAGGGCCACCATACATCTTCAGTAGTGTACCTTTGGCATTTTTTCTTCCTAAGGGGAGGAACACCATTATGTATTCTTGGACCAACTTCTTAATCGGAGCAGCTTTCACCTATTGGCATTCTTCTTTTGGGGGGAGAGCCTATTTTGTCTCTCTTCCTTCTCTCATTCTCTTATGTATATACTAGATGTATGTCATAATGGGGGGGTCTTGATTACTCCATCCATCGATGCATCCATATTTATCTCTCTTTTTGGGGGAGGGTTTTTCCCATGAGGTTTTCCCTCTTTCCCCACTTTATCAGAGATTGCATTTTCATTATGTACATTTATACCTAACATGGCCTACTAGCCGAGACCCATTATGCATTTTCATCCTAGTTTGTAAGCTTAAGGGCATTCCCCTAACTTGCACTTAAGGGGGGGGGGGGGGGGGGGGTGTTGGTGTAAATACGTACTTTACTATTTACACTTACTTAAGTTTACTTAGGTTAATGCATTATTTTATTATTTTTATTTGTGAGACACTTAGGATTTTGTACACTTTTTGAGTTGTCATGTTGACAACATAGGAGTATGCAACTCTATTTAAGCACATGGTGTCTACAACATTATTTTGCATGTCCCACCCTTGTAGGCTTATCCTCTCATCACCACACTTAATTTCGTGCTTAATGGAGGATAATCCATATCTGGTGGACATGTGCTTGGTTGTATGACACTTCATGGTGCTAACTTCTATGCATTCTAGAAGCTCTCTTGAGGCCTTTATATTCAGGCACTCCTAGTGTACTCTTGTATCAAGTTATTGAATACATTGTTATTCTGATCATACTCTCTCCAATTTTGGTCTACAATTATGCTTGTGTTTGAGTTCTTAGTTCTTGGGTGAATTTTTCCCTTAGGAAAATTCTTATAGGCTCATATTTCACTTTTGTCAACCTCGTAGACCTCCTAGTGCTAGGTGGGGTAACTATGTGTACCTTAACAATACTTACATCTTCTTCATCCTTCTCTTTTGTATAGGTAGTACAAACTATGGTTGTACCTATGAAACTATTGCATAAGGTGCATTAGCTGATGGTCCAACTATTATCACTCCTTTCAATAATCCATCATCAACTGCTAGAGGCTTAACCATTAGAATATCAAACTGTCCACTTGCTCTCACTTCTAGAGCAATTCCTATTTCTTCCTTGCACTCTTAATATCTTTGCTAGGAAGTTCACTATGAACTTCCTTTAATTTCTCCTCATATGTGACTCATCTAGGACATTCTTTGTCTCTCTCTAAATCAAGGATTATCTTTGCATATCCTTCGATCAATTCTTCTATCATCTCATATCCCATAGGATCAATGATCTTGACCCTTGGTTCTACTCCTTCCATGCATGTTACATCAGTTTCAACCATGAAACATTTGTCATCTTTATACTTTTCTACCAAGGATGGAGGAACTCAATATCTTTACTTCATCTCTACTTAAAAACTCTTCATCATTCTTGTGATATCCTATGTTATCCTATCCTCTAATCACTTTCTATAATGATAGGTGATCATGGTCATTGTACTACTTGTTGTGTCCCATTCATGATCTAGCATTCTAAGAAATTTTCTTATTACTTAAAAGAACAAATGTGTTATCAAAGACTCAAATCTAAACATTGTATTCTTCATCTTCCTAATTTTTTCAATGTTATCTAGTAATTTTTGCTTCAATATTTTACACATTTTTACTTTTTCTTTCTTCATAGTCATTAGATAAGATGCATGGATGAATCTAGTAGGTACTAATTTCAATCATGAACTGTATTTCATCTTGTACCCAATTATCTTGCTTATTAGATTAACTTTATTTTCAGCTATGATGTCCAACCTCATGTTTCTTCCATTAGACTTAGTTTTAAGATTGGTTTCTACCAACTTCTTTACAATCTTCTCATTCATGGGGTTGCTTCCCTCATTACTAAGTCTAGTAATCTTATTGTTAAATTTTTTAGATCTGCTGCAAATGTAATAACATTGTCATTATATGTGGTATATGTTTTTTAAATCCAACACCCTCTCACATTTATATTGAGCATAGGGAAATAATTATAATAAAATAATTAATACTAATTATAGTTCTATTAATTATGCATATTATAATAAACTTAATATCTCATATAAGATCAACGCACAAATATAAAAGATAAATACAACCAAATTGACTAAAACTTTAACACTCCCTCTTAGTTAAGAAGGATAAATACATTTTGATCATCAAAGGTAAAGGATGATCAATATTTTGAATAACCCAAAGATGATCATCAATTGTCATCTAAGATCTTAGTTATTAAAATACCTAGTATGCATTTATACCAACAACCCAAAGATAATCAACATGATGACATCTAAGCACTTAGTTGTTAGAATCACAAAGTGCATACTTACCTTATACCCAATATGCATCTATACAAACAACTCAAAGACAATCAATTTAATGACATCTAGGCACTCAGTTGTAAGTCTCACAAGATGCATATACTCATGATTTAAGTACAATACATACTCAAAATGTATAACATAGAATTTAGTCAACTGAGGCTACCACACATCAACATTCCCTCTTATCTAGGAAGGCTAAACACAAGACATATTATGCCATTGGTAATATTAGGAATGACAAGTTTTAAGGATATCTTTGATTAGAAGATATCCATCATTTTGATATCACATTTGATATCATCAGTATTGGTCTTCTAGAATATCAACATATGATATTCACCAATTACTCAAATAGGGTTTTGATATCACATCTAATATCAAGATTATTGGTCTCCTAGAATATTGACATCTAATATTCACCAAGCATTAAACTAAGGTGTGATACCACATTATACAAATTATTATACAATAACTTCTACAAATACAAGTGACATCATTTGGAAGTTTTTACTTCCTTATGATGTACACAAGGGGTAGGCCCATAGTCACAAGATATATTCATTAATTAAAATCCTATTAACTACTCCAATTTACTAGAGTATCTATCTCAGAATGGTTTACTCCATCTGAATCAATAAGACTGAGATCAATAAAGGTTTACCAAATGACATCCACAATCTCCCTTTGAATTTTAGTCTCCCTCTTTTTCTTGTAAGAACATTCTTGGAGGAAAAATATCAAGACAAATAATTTTGTATAGAGATATAAATAAAGGAGAGACTACTATATTTCTCAAAGATAATAATTTTGCATAATAAGATCATTTTAATATAATATAGATCTAACCTAAATCTATATTTTCAACATATAATTTTATTAATGCCACATAATAATTTGTGGTGACCAATTTCACTCAAATTATTTAGAAAATATAATTTATTCAATAATATAATTTACTTCATGTATAATCACCATATATTTAATATCACATTATTGATTTAACAATTATTAACATAAGTAAAGACAAATAGGGAATGCATACATTATACCTTGTATATTTACCTCAATGCATGGGCTTGATGCTTATGTGTCCAATATTGGGATCACCTTGTACTTGGAAGGAGAGTCATTACTAGTTGATCTTTCTCTCAAAGTATTATCGAAGTCTTTCATGATGCAGGAGCATCCTGGGGTAGTTGGCTATCTTGCATTATTAAGGGATTTTGGTAGGGTTGAGTGGACCTATTTAGATCTTGGGTAAATAATTTTGATGTATTTAATAATTATTGTAAGCCTTTAAAGGCATTTGGTATTTAATTTTTATTGGAGGCCAACTTGTGGCTCTTCATGTAGTTAATGTAAGGGATATTTAATTTCTAGCTTATTGGCCGACTTGTGGCTTAGTTGGGTATAAGAAGGAGTTGTGATGAAGTATTTAGTCATCATTAATCCATCTTGGAGAAGAGGAGGTGGTAGAGGAGTGAATTTTTAGAAAGGCTAGTAGCTAAGGCGTGAAAAACAAGGAGATTTCTTGGTGGGCTTGCGAGTACCCATTGGATCTTCTTTGGAGGTTTCTATGAGAGTGTAGATTTGAAATAGCTAGGTTTTGGATTGGATCTTGAGGGATCTTGTAGAAATATTACTTGCTTTGTATTTGGCCATAACTGAGAAGGCCTTACAGCTTGACACATTGCATGTAATTAGTTATATCTATTAATAAATTATTGTGACTTGGCTTCAAATCTTGCATTGTTGTTTATCTTTTGTTGTGTGGTTATTTGCTAGGGGCTAGGACATCTCCTTTGGGGATTTTCCTACCTTGTAATAAATCAAGTGGTATTACTTTGGGGATTTTTTTACCTTGCATTGCATTAAGTGGTATTAGAGCAAAGGTTGTTCTTGAGTGTGTAGTTTGAATGCCAAAGTTGAGGCAGTTTACACTAGGGTCTTGTGAAGTGGATTTATTAGGGTTTCTAAAAATCTTGGAAGATGTCTTTGAGAAGATTGGAACCTAGGGAAATTGATGATATTAGTGATGCTATGGAAGAAAGGATCTCAGAGAAGGTTAAAGTAGATTTTAGATCTAGAATAGAGGAGGTTAAAACTAGTTTAAGATCTGAGATAGTGTTGATGAAGAGTGATATGATCACTGGGATCATAAGTGCTATAGATGGTGTACCTCATCATATGGGTATTGAAGATGGTTATGAGGAATCTATTAAATACTTTGAAGTTGCTAGATTGAGTGGTGAGGCTAGAACTAATCATGTGGATAGACCTATGAGAAATAGGGTTGGCTAGTTTGCTAGACCTAGATCTCAGTTGAAGTTGAAGAATAAGATGGAGGTTTCTAATTTCTTGAGTACTTTGAATCTTGAAGATATGATTGATTTTATTGGTAAATTGGAAGACTATTTTGAGCTTGAGGATATTAAAGATCCACTCAAAGTAATGTTGGTACAAACTAAGCTAAAGGGACATGCTACTCTTTGGTGGAAAGAATTGCAAAGAGATAAAGAAGAAGGTGAAATGAAGATCACTAGATGGAGATTGATGGTGACTAAGTTGAAGGGTAAGTTCATTCCTGCTGATAATGAACTTGAGTTGTTTAAGAGGTTATAGAATGTGAAGTAAAAGGATATGACTATGAAAGATTATACTAAGGAGTACTACAAGTTGACTATTTGATTTGGGCATAGAGAATTGCTGAAGGAAAAGGTAGCTTAGTATATTAATGGTTTGAGATTCAATATTTAGGATGAGGTTGGTATGTTGAATATTTCTTCAGTTGAGGATGCTTATCAGTATGCTTTAAGAGTAGAAGAAAAGTTGAAGAGGAAGAATTAAGGTAGTTCTCAAGGAAAGTAGAAGCAAGATTACTTGGAAAAGGCTAAACCAGGTGTAGAAGATGAACCAAAACTTGTTGAACAAAAGACAATGATAGGTAGAGGTGAGTTTTTGGGTACTTGTTTCATATGTCATGAAGAAGGACATAGATCTTATGAGTATTCATAGAAGGCTAGTGATAGAAGAGTTGTTTCAAATGAGGTTGAATACAATGAACCTGAACAAGGAGAGAGTTTATTGGCTTTGCAAGTATTGGTTGGTTAGAGGACACCAAAATCTTGTTAGAGGAGTAATTTGTTCAAGACTCATTGTAAGTCTGGTGGTAAAGTCTACAATGTGATTGTGGATTGTGGTAGTATTGATAACCTTGTTGCTAAGGAGATGGTTTAGAAACTTGGTTTGAAGATAGTGAGAAATCCTTATCCTTATAGGATTGGCTAGTTGCAAGGTGAGCATGCTTTGGAAGTGAGGGAGTATTGCCTTGTCAATTTATAGATTAGGCAATATAAGGATCAAGTGTTGTGTGATATTATAGACATGAACAATTGTCATGTGTTTCTTAGTAGACCTTGGTAGTATGATTGCAAGGTTGTGCATGATTGTATCAAGAATGTGTTTACAATTGAGAAAGGTGGTAGGAAGCATTCCTTGATTCCTTTGTAGAATGAAGAGATTGGTAGAAGGAACCTAAGGATTGGTAGTCAAGTTGAGTTGGCAGATTCTAAAATGGTTAGCAATCAGCGTGGACAAAAAATCTATAGAACATTGAGGATGGAGCTGAAGAAGCATAAGAAGAGTAAGGGAAAGAGTGTACAAGTTGAAGACTTGGAGGACATGTATGTAAAGAACTAGTTAATGATTTGTGTGTTGAATCTTGAGAGATGTTATTCTAGCTACTGAGTAATACCCCAAAATTGGCTCATTACCATGATCACCAATTTTGGTCTATTCTGATCAATTCTAAAGTCCTATGTCACTAGGAAATTCTAGTTCTAATTTTTGCTACTTGACCTAAGTGTCAAATGCAAAAAACCCTAAATCTGCATTAATCAGGATATTTATTTAATTCCTAAGTATTGAATTGTATTAGTCACATTAAACTTACTTGATTAAGAATTAATTTAATTTTAAGTGTTTATACTTTAATTAAATTAAATTATATCCTAAGACTAATGTAATAAGGAATTAGAAATATTTAATTTAATAATTATGCCCACTTTAATTAATTGAATGTGATTATTCAATTAAATAGAAAAGGCATTTATGAGATCATGTCTCACTTATTAAATTAAATAATATCTTCAAAATCCTCTCTTTAGTTCTAAATGGAAACTTTGAGTGAACTACCTCTTGAAATTAGAATCAATCTAGTTAACTTGCTCTCACACTTATGACAAGTTCAATTAACTACTTATCACACTCATATATGAAATAGTTAACTTCACCTGCACAAGGAAGTTTCCATCTTAACTAAATCTTCTATCTAATCTTAACCATTCATCAAGGTTGATCTTGATTGTTGATCCATTCCTAGATTCTATTTAAGGGGCTCTTAATCCCTTGGTATAGAGGTTGGATTTTGATGCTATTGAATTGCCATAAAATTGAATACTCACTTGCTTTCTAGGCTTTTACATTGCTATCATTTTAAATTATCATCTAGCTTAATAATGCATACACATATCTTAGTTTCTTTTATTGTTTAATAGAATAAATTGCACATCATATAGATTACTTGCATAATAATAGTTTGCATATATCCTTCATTCTAGAAAGGTCTGGTTGCCTACATCTTAGTCTGAGAGCACATAGGAAAAGTCCTTCTAGTTAGAAGGTAATAGTTCACATTGTCATACAGCTTGGATGAACTATCCCATGTTCATTCCAGGATGAATCCACATATAATGACCATGTTGAAGTGTAGGTGAAAGATCTAAGGCCTCATTTTCACATATACATTTCTAGTGCCCACCATGGGGCCATAAAATACAATTTTTCTGGCCTCATCTATTTTATTTTCTATCATTTTTATCATTCTACCATACTTGCTTATACAAATTTCTAGATTTTCATGCGAGACATTTCATTTTCACATGAAGATCTACTAGTTTCACATGTCTCTGCAAACTTTCTCGTGTGAAAAAGTGCCGCATTGCACAAGTTCTCGCACGTTACATCATTTTCTCACGTAGGATAGTGAAAGACTTTGCATGGACTAGAACAAGATTTTGCACGAAATTTTGCAACATCACATTTAAGGTTCAATTTTTCAAAATGTTGTTTATCACTTTTTACTGACGTTTTTCCTGTGAAGCATTGTTACTTCAAATTTTCTAGTTTTTTGTAACCTAATAGTTGTTTGTAGGACATTTGATGAAGACTCCTTGATAAAATTTTTCCTAAAACATGAATTGATTGTGTGTTTGCAGGAAACTATCAAAGACTACTCTTAAAACCCACTAAAATAATGTGTTTTTCTTGCTTTCTAAACATAGTCTAATTAGGGCTTGTAAACTTCATAGGGTGCAAGATAGAAGAATAAGGGATTATGCTGTTCACCACTTGGAGGTCATGACCAAGGGTGAATCAAAAACTTAGAAGCTTCTAAAAGATGACATTCGAGGGAGGCAAGTAGCTTAGTGGTTCTCTAGTGCTAGTCCTTTTCTATGATGAGATGATGATTTCCTTTCAAAGGGGATCAAAATCTTTAGAAAGGATGAGTCTGGACTGATTAAGCTAAGTTGGTAATTAACGTGTTCTGTGTGTTTGGGTGAGAAACTAAGGTAGAGGAGTATTCTCTTTCCCCTTGAGGGAAATCAAAAAATTTGACCCTTATGTTTGAACCACCAGTTTGAGTCAATCCTTTAGAGGGGCTGCTAGAGTGATCCAACCTCCAGGAATGACCCAAGTGAGCACACTCCTTTAGTTGAAGATTCCAACTCACTATAATCAAGATTATTTGTAGAGAAAAAAGACTCCAAATCTGTATTAATTCCTTTCCCTTGATTATTGAATATCACTTATCAAGGGTAAGCTTTGTCTGTTGCACTGGCTGGCATTGGCCCCAATCTTGCTAAGAAAGTGTGTGCACTCTCAGATGTTGGTGTGGGCTATTGGTCTCAACTTTTCTTATGGAGCCACTGAGGATTAACACAAATGGAAGACAAGTAAAAACCTTTTAGTTAGAAGCTACCTGGTTCACCTCCAAAAGGAGGCATAATCTTTGTGCAAGGAAGGGGAAGAATCTCTCCTATAGAACTCACCATAGGCATGCTACTGGGCATTGGAAGGTGGTATACATGCTTGACCCCTACCATAAGGATGTTCACTCAACATATATGTTATTGAGCCCTTTGAATACACCAAAAACACAAGCGCCCTCTAGGGGGTGACATGGCTATGTGAGGTACACGCATGCGCATAAGTTGTGGGACAAAGGTTTTGCCTTCTCGACCATTTTCTATTTCTAGGGATAAAGTGTGTTTGTTATCGAAATGTCCAAACTTTCTTAAACAAACTGAAAGTCAAGACTCCCCTATCCCTTTGAGTTGCTTCACCCTCAGTTGGATTGTATTTGACTACCACTTGCTTCTTGTGTCCTATTAAAAACACTTTGTATTGTTTGAAACCCAATGTCACTTTCACAAATCTGGAAATCAACCCTGAAATTTATCTATTATTTGCCAAACAAACTTCCAATATATCTAGAATAGTCCAAAGTGGTCAAAATCTGTTTGAAATCCAAGTCTGTTGTCTGTTTGGTTTCAAAATTTTGTGCACAACTTTGCAAGATTTCACGTGAGCAGTCATATCTTTGTGTGAGTCTGTCCAGATCTTCATGTGAGAACTTGCATATCTCCATAAGAGATCTTTTTGGTTGTCTTTTGTCAAACCTATCATTTCTTTGCATGTCCTAGGACACATCCTTGCGTGAGATCTAGTTGCTATTTTGGGATTTCACGCCTACTTGTGAACTTTCTCATGCACCTCCCAGAGGATCTTTGCACAAGAACTTGAGTTAAAATTGTTAAGTTACCTTGTTTGAACAACCTATGATCTACATCTAGTTTTTTTCCTGCATTGAGTTACCCCTTCTCTATTTGTACACAATCCCAAATAGTGATATTTTTCTTGACTGATGACTTGTGGTCTACACTTTAACTAGTCTCATCTCTCATTGTCTTGTTTGTGTTTCCTAGTGTTCGTTATACTCTTTGTTAAGATAGTCATAATTTTTAGGCTATTCTAGCCTTCACTCAGACTACTCATACCTTAGTATACACCACTCTTCCTTTTGCTCTTTGAGACTATGTTTTAGTGTGATCCTTGTCTTGGTTTTTGCTTCTTGTCCTTGTCTATGATAGTTACAACAAGAAGTGGAAACATATTTTATCCTCTTAGAATTAGGAAAGGTTGTGCTAGGGGTCATAATCATGGTAGAGGTTGCCTCTCATTTTATACACAGTCTGCATCTAGTTTGTCTAGTGAGGGATCTTCTTGATCTCCCTCACCCATCAGATCACCTCAAGTCCAGAAAACATTCTCCATAAACTTGCAACAAATGAGGAACCCTTTGTATCAAGAGAATCTTGAGACTAGTAAAAGTCCCATATCTTTGAACCAAACATCTAACTTCCTTTACAAAGGACCTTTCCAATCGCAACATATCAAAATTGAACACATTTCTACAATGGCTGATCATGAACCTGAACATGGTAGTCATAGAAGACACAAAGATACACCTACGAATGACAAAGAGAAAGACCATGACACTGATGAGGAATAGGAAGAGGTGGAAATACTTCCTAAACACATAGAAAAATGCCAAAAAGATAAAAACTTTCAAAAGGTCATGGAAATCTTGCTCAACGAAGAGAAAGAAAAGTACTTTCTCAAACTTGCCCATGAGGGGGCTAAGCTACCCTCTCATTTCAATGTCAAAACCATCGTCATGCTTGAAGAGGAAACTAAGACTTCCAAACTCCAAAAAAAACTAAAAATCATGCAAGACCAACTGGCTCAGATGATGCATGAGAAAGAAAAACCCTAAAAAACATACACCTTAGATGCTCTCTATCCATTTCCATTTGACAAGATCATAGACATGCCTCCTTTCCCATGAGGATTAGAACTACCTAAGTATGACAAATACTTTGGAACCATCAATCCCCAAGATCACTTGTAGGAATTTGGTGCCTTATCTATGGAGTTTATGCATAACCAAACATATCTCATGCATTTATTCCCCAAAATTCTAAGTGGTTAGGCTTTGGAGTGGTTCTCACACTTGCCTCCTAGTATCAAAATGTTTGATGAAATCGCTAACTTATTTGTCTAGTAGTATTCTCATAACATTAAACACCCTATCAATATTCAAGATTTATGTAACGTTAAGCAAAAGGTTGGGGACCCTTCCTCACATTCATCCAAAGGTGGAGGCAACTTTACAATAGTATTCACACAAGATTCTAGAAGCAAAAAAACTTGACATTTTCATTGATAATCTTCTACCTGATTTTGGGTATAGAGTCCAACTTCAAGTTTTGTATACCTTTGAAGACATGATCACACATGCCATTCATATAGAGGAATTTATGGTTAATAATGATGAACTCACTCTTTAGAAGGACGCAAAACAAGGCTCCACCTCCAATAAAGACAAAACCAAGTATGTCAATAAGAACCAAGAAATTGTACATGATGGGGTTGTTGACAATGTCACTCCTAAACCTGCTAAGACAACCTTTAATCTCATAGATGGTCTCAATGTGGCCAAAAATGTTGAGAAACCTCCTTTTGACAATAAGAGATCTAGAAACAAACTGAGAAACTCATGGTTTACAAAACCTAGTTTTGTGTAAACCTTTGGATGTGGTTTACAAAACCTTGTTACAAAACAAGCTCATTTCACCACTAGACAACTCTCACCCTTATGATTCGTAGCCACATCCAACATGGTGGAATGAAACCACATTCTATGAGTACCACCACAATAAGGGACACAAAACTAGTAACTACATAAACTTGCATTACAAAGTCCAGGACATGATTGATGCTCATGAGATTGTGGTAGATGGGCATAATAAGAACTTGGACCACAAGGCCTTCGAAGAGCCCTTCTCGACCTATGAAAAGGGAGAAAGTTCAAAACCAAAACCCAACAACAAGGTCAACTATGCATACCCTAATGATGACAATGTGATAAACATGGTTGAACCTATGGATTTTGAATACTGTGATGTCATTACCATTAAGGGAAAGTAAGATAATGACAAACCCAAGACACCATTTATCTTGAGGGGCCGTACCTCCAACACAACAGACAACACACCTTCGCAACACTATGCTAATGTTGTTTCATGCTCTCACACCAAGTTGGTGCTTAAAGGCTTTGCACCTTCTACTCCTAATCTTGAACAACATAGAGACAAAACCCTTGTTGGTCCATCTGGAAAAGGTACAAAAATCACAACAAATTCAACAACAACTAGCTATAGTGTTCTTGATCAATTGAAACAAACTAATGCTCAAATCTCAATCTTTGAGCTGCTTAAAATCTCGCTTGCAAATAGGCAGATTCTGGACAAAGTCCTCACTGAGGAAAACATTCCTCAAGATCTCAATCTTGAGTGATTTAAATATATGGTAGGTCACCTGACCTGACCTTACTTTATGTCCTTCTTTGAGGAGGATGGAAACTCATTGAGTCACCCACACAATCAACCTCTATACATCAAGGTCATGATACATTAGACGTGTGTCCCCTAGGTCCTCATCGATAATGGCAATGGATTGAACATTGTCTCTACTTCTTTGCTTAGACAATTGAATTATTCTGAGGACTCTATTGATCCTAGCCACAAGATCACTATCAAAGCATATGATGAAGTTGAATGAAAGTCTCTAGGTCTTGTGGTCTTACACCTTCATGTCAGTCCTATGGAAAGGGATGTCACTTGTCAAGTCCTTGACATTCCCTTGGCTTATAACATTCTACTAGGATGACCATGGATACATGAGATGCATGCCGTACCCTCCACATACCACCAATGCATCAAATTCTCATTTCATGGCTCTGAAGTAACTATTCTTGCCATTACTAGCTACACCTACAATATGCTCAAAGCTCCTAAAATTTTTGTCCCCACTAACAAGGAATCCATTGGTTATCATGACAACAAGCTCAAACAAATTGAGCAGTTAATCAAGCTAAAAGAAACTAACATGGGTGAGTACCATATCGAGCCAATATTGTCATGAACATATCTTCCTAAGTCTCCTCGTCATTATGCGAGACCATCTGAGGCAAAGAAGCCATTTGTGTTGATGCATCAAACCAAGTATAATGGCACTTTTGTCAAGGCTATGGTTCCCCTAGAGGATGAAAGTGAAAATAGAGCCATTGCTACATGGATTTACATAGAAGAGACTCTAGTAGACTTAACAGAAAAAGTTTGAGAAATCACTCCTGTGAAATATGGGCCTAGTCTTGGACTCATGAAGCATTTTGGCTACAAGGGAACTGGCCCTATTGGGTGTAATAATAATGGCCTAGTTGATCCTATCAAGGCAATAGATCAAAGAAATAAAGATACATCTAGTCTAGGCTTTAAGAAGATTCCCTTTCATTTGGGAGCTAACAAATTCATACCAAAACTTGAGAGTTCATCTGAAAATGAATCACAAGCTAAGTCAGATACTCAGGATGATAAATTAGATGATGAGGATCCTTATCCTATTCCTCATGATCTAGCTAAATTATTTTTTGAACTAGATGACTTTGTGCTATGTGTCAACACTATGGATGATACTAGCGATTCTTTTGAGGATAATACTGATCTACCTAGAGCTAATTTAGAAAAGGGAGAGTCTAGTCAGGCATTATGTGTTGAATACTTGTGTAAAAATATAGATGATGAAGGCAAGTATATCCCTATCACTGTCGAGGAATTCTACAGCCTCTTGTTGTGTAGCACTAATTCTAAGGAATATGAGTTTGACTCTCTTTCATAAGTGACTACTGATAAAGACATTGACCAAGTTCATGTCTATGAAAACCAACTCAAAGTGGGTGAAATGTCTAGGGTTAGGTCGGATGGGTCTGATCCAACTAGTGTCCTAGAGTCATCAATTGCTGATGTTAGTGCTCAAAGGCATTCAAACACACTTGTGGATGAAAGTCATCATAGGTCTCAAATTGTTGGTCCAAGTACTTAATGACTATACCATGAATGTAATTGAACCCATCACTACTCTTTCACTCACACATCTTGAGCTTATAGAATGAAACCCTAATGCATCTAGTGAAGTCCCCACATTCCAGAATGACTATGCTCTTGCCTACTACCTAAATGTTGTCGAACCTATAATGTCTTCCACCAGTGAGCAGAGCATAAACATGACTAAACCTGACATCAAATATCTTAGTCATACAATTAAAAAGAAACAATACAAAAGGTTTGATGGTGTAAACCACATTGTGGCATTGTCAGAACCCAAAAAAGTAAAAAAAAAGATGTATCCAAGGGTGGAAACCTCTCTTAGGCACTTGCGGATGAGATATTTGATGCACTTATAAGTCACTTTCAAGAGAGATCATCAATGAGTCAACATAGCCAATCAACCTAGGCACAAAAGAACATCCTCATATGATACATCTAGCACAATCAATGTCTCCTAAAGAAAAGGAAGAATTCATTACTTTTTTTTGAGAGAAGAAGATAAATTTTTCTTGGACATATTCTAACATGCCAAGACTAGATCCTGATCTCATTATGCATCATTTGTCCATTGCAGTAGGCATTAAACCAATTAAATAGAAACTTTAGAAAATGCATCCTCATGTTGCATTGCTCATCAAAGTAGAGCTAGTGAAACTTCTAAAAGCAAGAGTCATCTATATAATTGATTATGCTAAATGGATATCCAACATTGTCCCAGTCTCCAAACATGATAAATCTATCAGAGTTTGTACTAACTTACATGATCTCAACTTAGCATGTCCTAAGGATGATTTTCCACTTCCCAACATTGATATGATAGTAGACATGACAATAGGATATGAGATGTACTCACTCTTGGATGGGTTCTCTGGTTATAATCAGATAAAAATTACACCAGAAGATTAGGAAAAGACTACTTTTACATGTGTATGGGGAACCCTCTGCTGGAACGTAATGCCATTTGGCTTGAAAAATGCTAGTGCAACCTACCAAAGGGCAGTAACTACAATCTTCCATGAAATGATGCATAAGACCATGGAGGACTATGTGGATGATACCTTGGTTAAAAGCACAAAATGCAATACTCATTTGCAAGATTTGGGACCCATCCTAGATCGCATGGAAAATTTCAATCTTGGGCTCAATCCTAAGAAATGCAAATTTGGTGTCACATCAGAAAAATTACTAGGATACATCATGTTGACAAAAGGAATTGAGGTGGATCTAGAGAAAGTTCAAGCAATTATGTATATGCCTCTACCTTGAAATATCAGCCAGATGAGAGGCCTACAATGTAGACTCCAATCTATTCATAGGTTCATCTCACAATTGGTGGATAGATCACAACCTTCTATAAAGACTTTACATAAGGGTGTGAAATTCAACCGGAGTCAGGATTGTGAGCAAAGCTTAACATAGATCAACCAATATCTTTCCAATCCATCAATCTTGATGCCTCCTATCTATGGGAAGCCTTTGATTTGTACATTTCAGCAACAAAAACATTAGTAGGAATCTTATTAGCTCAAGATGACAATGATAACAAGGAGAGAGCTATTTACTACTTGAGTTGCACACTAATCTCTTATGAGAGAAACTATAGCATCATTGAGAAAGCTTGCTTGGCAGTTGTCTTTTCTTCCCAAAAGTTGAGACACTACATGCTTTCCCACACTATGTGGCTGGTGGATAAAATAGATCCATTGAAGTACTTGCTCAGTAAGGTAGCTCTCATAGGAAGATTGGCTAAGTGGGTCATGATACTCAGCAAGTTCAACATTCAATATGTTGAACAAAAAGCTATCAAGGATAGGCAATTGTAGATCAACTAGAAAATGCACCTATGTAGAGTCTCCTACCAATGAACATTGATTTCTTTGATGAGTCAATTTTGAAACTCACACACCAAATGTGGGTCATGTTCTTTGATGGTTCCTTCACACAACAGGGATCTGGTGCTGGATTACTCTTCATAATGCCACAAAGATATTTGATACCCAAAGCATATAAGATCCTACTTCCTTGTACAAATAACATTGTAGAATATGAGGCTTTGATTAATGACATGAAAATGGTAGCTAAATGGACAGTGGATTAGTTAGATATCTTTAGGGATTCTCAGCTCATAATCAACCACGTTAATGATGTGTACCAAACAAAGGATGAGAAATTGATTCCTTACAAATGCATGGTTGATCACTTGAAGAAGTATTTTTGCCACATCACCTTCCAAAAAATTCCTCGAGAAAATAATAAAGTGGCTAATGCCCTAGCTACTATGACTACCCTATTACAGATGCCCAAAAATGATCTTTGACATGAGTTCCTGGTGGAAGCATTATACTACCCAGCCTATGATACTGCTGATTCTAGGATGGTCTATTCTATTACAGGACAAGACTTATCTCACTACCATCACATCTACTCCTACCTCCATAACCAAACCATTATGGATGGTCTAACTTGGAATGAGAAATGTTACCTAATCCATAATGCTTCATGGTATATCATTATTGCTGCTGACTTGTTTAGGAGAGGTCTTGATGAAACACTCATTAGATGTTTAGAACTTGAAGAGTCCAAATGCACATTAATTGACATTTATGAGGGCATTTGTAGATCCCACTCAATTGGCTTGACACTAGCTTGCAAACTCATTAGAGCTAGTTACTAATGGCCTAAAATGGAGCAAGAGGCAATCAAATATGCTAAGTCTTGCAAGTAGTGTCAGTGCCATGGGAATCTGATTCATGCTCTAGCTAGGGAGTTGATTCCATCTACTACAATGTGGCCATTTCAACAATGGGCCTTTGAATTTATGGGTTAGATTCACCCAACTTCTTCTAATGGACATAAGTCCATTATCACAACTATAGACTACTTCACCAAGTGGGTAGAGGTAGTACCTCTCATGATTGCAAATGGTAAAACTGTATCTCTCTTTATTGCAAATTATATCATCTACAAAAATGGTGTACCATCCTCCATCATTATTAACAATGGGGAATAGTTCAAAAATAAAGACCTCAAGGAGTTATGCAAATGATTCAAAATCACACAACATTGGTCTTCTATCTATTACCCCCAGGGTAATGGCTAGGAAGAGGCATCCAATAAGACAATCCTCAAGATCCTCCATCACACAGTCAGCAAATCTGGGAGGGACTGGCATGTCCAGATTAATCTAGCCTTGTGGGCATATAGGACAAGCATTAGAACTCCAATGGGTATAGTGCCTTTTGCTTTGGTTTATGGAGCAGATAGAGGTTGAGATTACTACCTTGAGAATCTCTATGAAGGTCTTATTACTAATGAAGATTATAGGATAGCTCATCTTCAAGAGCTAGTGCTACTAGATGAACATCAAAAAGTGGAGTGTGATCATCTATGAGCTTATCAACAACAAATTTCAAGAAGCTACAATAGGAAAGTTAGGCCATGTGACTTCTAGTTGGGTGATCTCATCTTGAGAAAGAATCCTAAAAATCAACAACAATGAGTTCAAAAAGGGAACTTTGAACCAAACTAGCCTCATCCTTACATAATCACTGTAGTGTATGGATCTGGTGCTTATAGCTTTCTATAGCTAAGGGAGAAGTGCTCAAAGAACCTATCAACACTCTCCACCTAAAGCAGTTTTATAGCTAATATGATCTTAGAAGCTCTCTCTACATACCTAAAAGTCTTGAAAAAATGTTACTCTAGTGAAAACCTAGTAATAGGTACCTTGGTAACACCAAAAAAATTAAAAAAATCCAAAAATACAAAAAAAGAGAAAAATACAAAAAAATTGAAAAACAAGAAAAGTGCTATTGGTGAAAACCTAGAAATAGGCATCATGATAGCAAAAAAATGAAAGCTCTGGCAAGAAGGTGAAAACGTAGCAAATAGGTGCCTCTTGTTCCCAATGCTCCATCTTGCAGCGCATCTTCTAGCTTCCTTGTACAGTTGCTTTCTCACTTTTCTTGCTTTTTTGCTCATGTATCCATAGATTGAGTCTTGTCACGACTTGGGAGCACTGCTCCCTAGTGTCCTAGAATCTCTTTTGTGATATTCACTAGTTGTTATAGCTATGTATGCCTACTATCACTAGTGTCACTCTTTTTGAGATTCTCCTTATAGAATCTCTTTCACGATAGTCACTAGTCATTCTGGCTATGTTTGCCTATTGTTGCCAGTGTCACTCCTTGTTGAGATTCTCCTCATAGAATTTATTTCACAATAGTCACTAGTTGTTCTTAACTATGTCTGCCTACTATTTCCTATGTCATGGTTCCAGATTCATTTATGGAAAATCTCTCTTGCATTAGTCACTAGTCATTCTGGTTGTGTCTGTCTACTGTCGCTCAGTCCTCATTAGGTTCTACATCTTAAAGATTCCTCTTTTGACCTCAATCACTAGTCATTCAACTATGTCTACCTATTGTTGTCACTCTACTGAAGAGATTCCTATCATCTATATTCTAGATATTGACACTTGACATCGATCCCAAAGATGTTGAACTCAAAATAACATAATTTTTTGGATATGCTGACCATTTTCTTTGTTTTTTTTTCTTTTGCTCTCATCATGTCTCCTGGAATAAATCAATGATGTCATTTTTGACTAGAGAAGTAATGACTGGGGTCATGATCTTTTCTTTGTTTTCTATTTGTGGTTTAGTTCCAATAAGTTGACATATTCCTATAAAAGGGTTGTCCACTATAAGAGCCTCCATCTCGTATTGGATGACCAGGTGTACCTCGACTCTTTTATACAAATACATCAATAATTTTGGTTCTTCTCCTTGTCTATTTTAGTGGACTCTTCATGCTACAATACATGCTAATACTCATCCTATTAAGTGAATGTATGGGTCACTGCAAGTATATCCAACATACTTCTATCTTAGGTTACAAATGTAAGGGTCATTGTAGACAAAATATTTACTGATTACTTAGCATAAGATGGATCTCTTGTGTGTTTGGTGTGTCTGTCGTGCAAGCAACATTTATGCTCAAATGCTTATGTTAACTTGCTACATTAAAAGGGGCAAATGTTCTAGTCATTCTAGCTCCTTGTGCTTCGAATGGTTACATTTAATCCCAACAAAACTAGAATAGATGTCCTATTCATATTCTCATAATTGCAATGTTAGTGAGAATTGTATAGCATGTAGGGTTTTGGCTATATGCTTAGTGATGATAATTGTCAAGGCTTGGTAACTGGACCTAGGGTTGCATCTAGCATAGGATTGTATTACTCAGTTCAATATATGATTTGATGGAAAATCTACTTTCACCTTCTTTGATGAGGGATTCTTCATCTCTTCAAAGTATCATGACTCTTCATGGCTACACAAGCATTTGATTTTGTGGTTCATCCTCTCATTCTCCTCACTCAGATACTTATCACTGTCAAGCAAAAACATGAAACAATACATCAAATGTTAGTTCATTCACCTGTGCATTTCATCCATAAAACCATACATCCATCACATCTACATAAACAACTTAAATCAAACATGCATTCCTACATCAATATTACGTTTGCATCTCATAATCATAGTAATAAAACATTTCATGTATATCAAATTTAAAGACAGACACTGAAAATGAGATAAACACAAGATGATCGACTCAAAATCTCATATATATATATATATATATATATATCGATATCCAAAGAATGTGTCAGTACAAAATGTGTGCTACTCAAGCACTATTAGTTAAAAATGATACAAAATGGTGCTAGCACACCACTTAATACATAGTGAGAATCACAAAAAATTGGAGGTAAGAGCATCAAATGTCTAACTCTATCCACCACCCTCACCTCTTGGAGGAGGAGGAGGAGGCAACATGTCTGGCCTGGACAGCAGGCATGCACCTCTAGAATCTCTAGCATACTGAGAAAAACAAGGCACCTATTGAGCCTCATCAGGCACTACTATAGAGTATGCTATGAAGTAATAGGCTGCTAGAGCTACATGTAGTCTCATCTCATCTTGTAACATCTTCGCCCTCTGCTCAACTACCTATACCTACTCTCGCAACCTCTGGATCTCATGGTCTCTCTCTACAATCTGCGCATCCTTCACCACCACCTGTATCTACAACTCTCCTAGCTATCAAGAGACCTATCTAATCCTCTCTGTCACCCTCCTCAAGGAATCTTGAGGCCTTATAGTAGGCTAATCCTGCATCTCCTCATCAAGCATCTCAGGCTACTACTCAGGTCCTTGCTCCTCTACTGATAGTCTCTGCTTTTAGTGCTACTCCACCCCACTATCGCCAACCCTTGCATCTAATCCTATCTACCATTGGGGAATCTACACCTACTACACCCTGCATCTCACCTATGGTGGTTATTTCTATGGTGGCTACTACTATGCTAACTGCTAGACTAGACCCTGTATAGGTGTCTGTTGTGATCCCTGTGCTACTATTCCCATGAGATCTATGAAATGTGGAAAGGGGTGACTAATAAAGTAAGCCTGGTATGCAAGCATCATCTTGGCATCTTCTATCTCAAAGAGGTAATCCCACAATGATGTAACTAGGTTGCGCACATCTATGATTGACCTCCTACGATCTACTCTTGTAAGCCACCCCCAATCTAGATCTCTTGCTAATCTTGCATATGAGCATTACTCCTAGGAGATATCTTTTGGCCACCCATACCATCTCCACACATGTGTAATGGGGAATCTCTCAATAATCTATGTTGCTCAGCCTAACAGTGGTCACAAGGAGAACATCTAGCTCAGCTCTCTGGGACCATCATCCCAATCCTTAGTCTCTCTCTAGGGCCACCATATGATGGAGATTAAGTCATCATGATGGGTCTGCCAATGCTTTGTCTTACCTAGGCCTACTTGGGTAAGTTGCCCTCTGTATCTACATATGTATGGCTCCATAGGCTCGCGGGCATCCTCAAAAATGGGCCTTGTAACTGGCAAGTGCTCCCATGCCCAAATCTACAAAACATATACTCTGGCAGCCATGCTCCTCCACTCATGATAAAATATCTCATGCATCTCATAGAACATGTGTGCCAACATGCACTGGCCTCATCTGAATCACTTGGGAGGATCAAGCATCCACTGCAGTATGATCCCCCATCAGCACTCTAGCTCGTGCTATCCTCTGTCTGGCACCAGGAAGCAATTGATGAAAATGACTAACATTGATGCTAACCTATGTGTGATCCCATAGGTATGGATGAGATCATCTCGGGTGATGGCTCTCCCTATTGCTAACTCCCATTGGAAGATGGCCCTCAGTGCCTCAGTGCTAGCTCGAGGAACTGTGTCATAGACCACTTGTAGCTTATGGAAAGGAATATGTAGAATCCTATAGATGTCCTCAGGGGTGATGGTCATCTCTCCCTATGGTAGGTGGTAGGTGTTCATCTCCAAATGGAAATGCTCCACCAATGCTGTCAAGAGGCTATGACTCACCACCACTGCTAGGATTTAGCATAGAGAGGTAAGTCCCAATCGATTAATATTTGCCATATTGGCATCATCTAAGCTTTGCAATAGAGCCCTGTACGGTAGATAATGTGACCTAAATGTGATTTCATCGAAGACCATCTGCACACATGAATAAGAATAATACACAAACAATCAATACTCACACAAAAAGTTAGAAAGATGGCAAAACAACTGCAAAATTAAAGTGAAACAATCAAAAAATGCAATTTCTAAACACCAAATTTTTGCTCAAAAATTCATGCTCTTATGTAAGAAAACATGTTCTCACATGAGAAGATACATTCTCACATAAATAATCATATTCTCGTGTGAGAGGTGATGAGACTATAAGCGATGAACACCCAAAATCCTATGCATCTCACACGAAAGGTGGGTATCTCCCGTGTGAGATTCCCCATCAAACTACATGAAGAAACACACCAAGTTGTTTATCTTCATGCAGAGAAGGATTGGGCTCACATGAGGAAGGAAACCGTCACATGAAAATTGATTGACCACAAATTAAAACATGTAAAAAATGTGCTAAAAACATCAAAATGTGTGAAAAATCAAGTACAAAGCAAGTTTGTCAACTACTCACCGGAGGTCCATAGTCTGCTAGCCAACTGTGTCGTTTGGAGCACTTGAAATGGTGTAATTGCACTGAGACTACTATATCTCTCTTAGAGCTCTTTTCTTCACTAAAGACAAATGCACAAATGATTTGAAAATGACCCCTTAGGCCCTTATATAGGTTTTGACCTAATTTTTAGAGTGCTCCAATTTGCGCAAAAATCACCCCTGGCTAATTTGACCGTTCTAAATCCATTTTTGAGATCAAATTCAAAATTTGACACACCTAAGTAGCTCAAAAACACATTTTAAATTTTTGGGACCGATGTGATCAAATGCTTGTGCAGTCCAAATTCTGCTGATAATTTGTGAATCTTGGAACCTTTTGCACTCAAATTTCTTCAAATTTTCAAAATTTATTCAAGAAAAAAGTTAACTCTGGTCAAAATTGGTCCACTTTTGGTCAAAATTGGTCTTCGGTACCTCAAAATAACGTTGAAGTAACTCCAAACTTTCTTTTGATTGTTTTGTTCTCTTCTATATTCTATTGATTCTTCCATTTCTTCTATCTCTTCAAACATATTGCTTTATTCCATATTTTTGATGTGTCATCTTTCAATTTTGCTCTTGAGGGGTAGGATGATTACATCATTGAATCTAAATTTTGACTCAATCTGACTCTTCATTGCTCGAGGCATCTTGTTCCCATCTTATGTCCTCATCGCTAGGGGCATCTCATCACTAGGGGAATCTTATTCCCCTCTATCTAGTATCATTTTTCATCTATCTCATATTTTCATTAACTGATCATATGTTATAACAGTCTTTATCAGAGTTTGATGGATAGGTATCAGGGCAATCTAAATCCTAACTCCTAAGGATCAAGCCTTGTTTTGGGGATGGTTCTACAACTCATGATTGTATCGTGTTATCTTTTATGCTCAGGTATCTAGGTGTTCTATTTGGATTCCCTAGGGTTAAGCTCCATTCTGGAGATAATCCTTAAAAGATTATCAATCTAGGTATCTAGGTGTTCTATCTAGATCCCTTAGGATTAAGCTTCATTTTGGAGACAATCCTTAAAAGCTTATCAATCTTAGGTATCTAGGTGTTCTATTTGGATTCCATAGGGTTAAGCTCCATTCTGGAGATAATCCTTAAAAGCTTATTTTAGGTATCCAGGTGTTCTATCTGGATCCTTAAAGGTTAGGCTTTGTTCTAAAGAAAACCTTTTAAATGCTTATTAATTTAGGTATCTAGGTGTTCTACATGGATTCCTTAAGATTAAATTCTGATTCTAGAAATAATCTTTAAAAGCTTATCAATTGGTCTCTATGTCATCAATTTCAGAATCAATCTCATTTCTTCATCTTTGCATTATGCTTTTTGATTTTCTTTGAATCGAATGTGCTGCTCACACATTCATTCAAAGAGGGGCAAAATGTAATACCCCAAAATTGGCTCATTGCCATGATCACCAATTCTGGTCTATTTTGATCAATTCTAAAGTCCTATGTCACTAGGCAATTCTAGTTCTGATTTTTGCTACTTGACCTAAGTGTCAAATGTAGAAAACCCTAAATCCACATTAATCAGGACATCTATTTAATTCCTAAGTATTGACTTGTATTAGTCACATTAAACATACTTGATTAAGATTTAATTTAATTTGAAGTGTTTATACTTTAATTAAATTAAATTATATCCTAAGACTAATGTACTAAGGAATTAAAATATTAAATTTTATAATTATGCCCACTTTAATTAATTGAATGTGATTATTCAATTAAATAGAAAAGGCATTTATGAGATCATGTCTCACTTATTAAATTAAATAATATCTTCAAAATCCTCTCTTCAATTCTAAATGGAAACTTTGAGTGAACTACCTCTTGAAATTAGAATCAATCCAGTTAACTTGCTCGCACACTTATGACAAGTTTAGTTAACTACTTATCACACTCGGATTTGAAATAGTTAACTTCACTTGCACAAGGAAGTTTCCATCTTAATTGAATCTTTTGTCTAATCTTAACCGTTCATAAAGGTTGATCCTGACTGTTGATCCATTCCTAGATACTATTTAAGGGGCTCTCAATCCCTCATTATAGAGGTTGGATTTTGATGCTATTGAATTGTTGTCGAATTGAATACTCACTTGCTTTCTAGGCTTTTACATTGCTATCATTTTAAATTATCATCTAGCTTAATAATGCATACACATAGCTTAGTTTATTTTATTGTTTAATAGAATAAATTGTACATCATATAGATTACTTGCATAATCATAGTTTGCATAAATCCTTCATTCTAGAAAGGTCTGGTTGCCTGCATCTTAGTCTGAGAGCACATAGGAAAAATCCTTCTAGTTAGAAGGCAACAGGTTGCATTTTTGGACCTCTTGGATGAACTATCCCATGTTCATTCCAAGATGAATTTGCATATAATGACCATGTTGAAGTGTAAGTGAAAGATTTGAGGCCTCATTTTCATGTATACACTGAGAACATCTTTTCACACCTAGGAATTTTGATGTAGGAGTATCCTGGGGTAGTTGGCTATCCTACATGATTAAGGGATTTTGGTGGGGTTGAGAAGACCTATTTGGGTCTTTGGTAATTAATTTTGATGTATTTAATTAGTATTGTAAGCATTTAAAGCCATTTGGTATTTAATTTGTGTTGGAGGCCAACTTGTGTCTCTTCAAGTAGTTAATGTAAGGGATATTTTAATTTGTAGCTTACTTGAGTAACTTATGGCTTAGTTGGGTATAAGTAGGGGTTGTGATGAAGTCTTTAGTCATTATTCATCCATCTTGGAGAAGAGGAGGTGGTAGAAGAGTGAATTTTGAGAAAGGCTAGTAGTTGAGGCTTAGGAAAGAGGGAGATTGCTTGGTGGGCTTGCGAGTACCAGTTGGATCTTCCTTGGAGGTTTCTACCAGAGTGTGGATCTAGACTAGCTAGGATTTGGATTGGAACTTTAGGGATCTTGTAGAACTATTACTTGCTTTGCATTTGGCCATAATTGGGAAGGCCTTACAGCTTGACACATTGCATGTAATTAGTTATATCTATTAATAAATTATTGTGACTTGGCTTCAAATATTTCATTGTCATTTATCTTTTGTTGTGTGGTTATTTGCTAGGGGCCTGGACATCTCCTTTAAGGATTCTCCTACCTTGCACTGCATTATTTCACAAAATTTTCCTTCCTTCGATGTTTAGGGATTTCGTACCCCTCCTTGATTTATGTCAATTTCACTATGATGGCGATAGTTAAACATCAAGATCTTATGTATGTTTCATAGTATTTGCAAGTACATTCACTTAGAGCAGTGATGACAACATCTCCATATCTAAGATTGAACAAGATAGAATAGATTGAATATAATATATCTAACTTTAAATTATTTTTTCCCATTTTAAATCTCCTCCCTTCAAAGATATATATCAAACAGATGACATAAATATTATGTAGACAATAAATATTATGCACCCACTATATCTATTGAAGTCTTCATGACATATGTACCAAACTTTAAATCTCAATATTCATACAATGATAATAAAATTTGGTGGCTGGTTCAATTTAAATAATTTATTTTATTTTCCACCGAATAGGTAGGGGCTAATTATTATATCCATCATAGCTAAAACTCTTACATCTCCTCCATATGTGGCACAATTGTGATCCATTTAAATGTACGGTGGTGGGAATACAAATCTTCTAACCCATCTTCAATGAGAAATGATAAGTGATGAGAATTCCACTTCTAATAAGGACATAGGGAAAACATTCCATAGAGGCATCACCGTAGATTGATGCCATTGATGGCATGTTGAGCACTACTGGATGTGCATGACCATTGATTTAGTATTGTTTAACAAATCTTAGTAATGCTTTCTAATCAACTTAACATTTTAATTATCTCATATGGCTATTACTATAAGAGTTCATAGCTTTCAATTAATCATTCATTAACTAGTCTCTTCCTTCTTCCTTGATAAAATATCATCCTTTAACCAATACTCTTTAAGTAATTTCCTTTTCATGAAATACTTATTTAATAAATGAACCATACTCTTAAGTAGTGCAATATTTTATTTGAAAACTCTTGTCTATGCACTAGATATGATATTACTCATAGTAATTCATGTTTTTTGCTAATCACTATTCCCTTTCTACTATTGGTTCTAGCACAAATATTTTTATATTATCATCTTATGCAAAATCTATCATGACTAGTATGCCACCTACCTAGAACATATCTTTGTGAATTCTTTTTAGAATAATTCATGCCCACTCATGGTTATCAAAATATGTTTATAACATATGCTTAATAGTGTTCAACTCATTTAGCTGCTCAAACCCATGTTTAAGTGATAGGTCATTATTAAAAACTAAATCCAAATCATTTTGAATGTCATTATCTTCAATACTCTCAAACTTATAGTGAATATATGCCCTAATGTCCTCTACATGAAAAATATTGTGGGGAACTTGTAAAAATGCTCCAAGGAAATCATCTTCCATTGAAACATAGGATTTCTTCTTAAACTTATACCTAGGTCTCTCACTGACATCACATACTGTAGGATTTTCTATTTTTCAAATTGAAACTTCAAATTATTATTACACAAATGATAAATACCTTGATTCCATGAAACTAGGGCTTGCTTCAATTTTCTTCTCAGAACACTTCAAATTCACCTTAAATTCACTCCAAAGCTCTTCTTTACCTCTTGCACAATTGAATGGTACTCAACTACTCAATTTCAACCCTTGAATCATACCCAATTCAATTTTGCATTAACTGCACAAGTACACAATCAACGAAGGCTATTTTTGTTTACTAGTAGACTTGTTTTCCTTTGCGCACTCACTTACAAACTTTAAATCTTCTACACACTTAACCACAACTTGAAAATATCATGTTCTACCTTATACTCACTCTACATACCTTATCTCTTACTTTGAAACTCTTACTATACTGATGCCAATTCCTTTATAAGAGTATTCAATTTGATGAGTCAAACACTACAACTGAATTCAGTCTACTTTTAGGGGCTTCACTTGACTAATCTCCCAATACCACATGTGAAATTGGATATTTGGCTTTGACAAATACGTCATTATATTCTTCTACATGTTCTCTTATATTATCATTTTGGTTGTTATTGATGTTATAATTTCTTTTGACATTTATGTTCATGTTCCTTCTAAAATTAGGATTCCTCATGTTGTTCCTCATATATATTTTGTAGAATCTTGCTATGTGATCCATTTTCTTACTATAGATGCTTAAAATCATCCCAAATGCTATATTAATTCATTTAATATTTCCTTTGACATTATAGTTATTTTTTTAATAATTAATTATATATTTTTATATTCTTCTACTTATTTAATTAAATAGGTTCATTTTCCTAATGTATTTAAATTTAATTTAAATGCATCCATCAAATGTATTAATTTTATTTAATACATAATGCTCCATATATCCCTTTTAAATAAATTCTAATTTATTTAATTCTCTCCATTCCATTAAATTATTTAATCTTATGATTAAGTTAAATCTTATTTAATTTAATCCTAATCCCATCCTAAAACCTAGTCTATACCCATCACTCTCATCCTTTTAAGCCTACCCAATACTTAATCCCACTTTATTATCCTAAACACCTTTCTAATCACCTTTTAGCTCCTAAGTATTTTCTCACAGATGTGTGACAAGCTCATGATCCAATAAAGCTTCCACTTCATTTACACCTCTTACACCTCTTGCAACTTTGTCCCCCCACTCCTTCCCCCAAGGTTGCTCACACATGTGTGAGCACACCTTGAGCCTCTCAACCATAAAGGCTCTTTTTGAATTTTGCATGGCTTGTCCTTTAGCCCATGTGTCTCCCTTGTGGCACTTATGTGGATGCCACATATATGCCACCTCCCCAAGGCATCTCTCAAACCTATAAATAGAACCCTTGTCTCAAGAATTTCTCCATCTCTCTCATTTGCAATTTTATCATGCTAGTATAGTTCTAGAGCTTTTAGAAAATTTTATGCATTATTACTAACCCTTTGGTAGTTTTTTACTTCTTTCATTGTTTTTCATACTCATGGTAGTATTACACTCTTAGATTTTCTTATTACATCCAATTCCATAATCCATTGAGTGCTCTCAAGAATGATTGCTTCCATAGCCATCTCTTGAGCATTCTTCATCATTTAGCTTAGTTGTATGTTCATTATTACATTTCATTACTTTGGGATTCAATAGTTGTGTTTTGGGAGAGCACATCCACATTCCTCTAATCTAAAGTACACAAATAAGGCCTCTTATGGGTGCCCTTTGTTGAGCTTCTTTGGGGTTGCATGAGGACTCTAACATTTTGGTTGCATATTTTTAAAACTCAAGTAGAATTAGTAGTTTTCCTATCTTATTTGAATATTTGATATGCATATTCTACTAATGTTTTCTTGTTTACACATGCTCCCAATAGGTTAGGTTTTTGCGTATACACTTACATAACTAACATACTGGCACATTGTTTCTAAATTTAGGTCCAGACTAGTTAATTGGTGGTCTACAATCTCTAGCAATATGTCCAAAGTTTTTGCACTTATAACAATGTTACTTCTTATTCTATTATTCCATTCATTAGATCATCTTGGTCCAAGGTTAATATCTTTAAGCATTCTAGGCTATTGCTATTACTACATCAAATTTAGGCTTCTTACAATTAACTACTTTATGACCAAACTATGATAATTATAACAATAAAAATTAGTAATAGGTTCAAATGACTTACCTGTATAGTCCCTTTTCAGAATGACCAAATTCATTACATGCATAACATCTACCTTGGAATTCATTCCTTACTTCTTTAGGTGATTCAACTTGCTTAGGTTGCTTAGGTACATCAACTTGCTCAATTTGATTAGCTCACTTAACTTCCTTAGGTATAACTTCAGATTGACTTGCCTCAATATTGTTTTAATTATCTTTTTTCTTGCACAGGCCGATGATTTTAGGAATCTGGTTCCTTTCAAGCTTTCAATTTCTTTTTTGAATTTTCTTGAAGGTATCCAAGACATGTTTTATCCTAAGAGGGTCTTTGTATAAAGATTTTCTCATCAAGCTTTTCAATAATGGAATATAAATTCTCAACTTAGATTGAGTTAACTCTCCTTTTATAAGAGTATTGTACTATTCAAGTTCTGCATACTACAACTTGGTAGACTCAAGCTTGGATTTTACTTTGGTAAGATTGGATCTCAAATCTACATTTTTAGACTTCAAATCTGATTCAACTTTACTGGTATCATCTTTCAATCTCAATATTAGATCTATAATCTTAAGTTCATGCTTTAGTATCTCATTTTCTTTCTTCAATCTTCAATCTTTATCATTGTCCTTGATATTATCTTTAGGCTCTTTCCCTTATTTAAGATAGTCTATCTTATCTTTTAGCTTCCCAATGTAGTTTTTTTTCATCTTCATATCTTTCCTTCAGAGTATCTCTTTCTTCAATAATAATATCAATCTTCTCAATAAATTCTTCTAGGTTCTGTAACTATTCCATGTCCATAGATAACTTACTCAAGTTGTTAAGCCTTCTTTGAATAACTATTCTCTTATTCCAATTGTTAGAAATAGGAAATATTAAGAGGGGGGAGAGGGGGTGAATCAATATTTCACAAACATTTTCCCAAAACTGGATATCTTTAACACCTTTATAACTTGCATACGAAAGTAAACTAATTATGCTAAATAGTAAACAGAACCATATAATAAAGTAACTCACAACACCATATTTTGTTAACTAGGGAAACCTTGGCCAAGGGAAAACTCCATTGGAAATGGTATCCACAAAGTGATCCACTAATCAAAAGTATCTAGTTAAAGATATTGACCATGTTAGGAGTCTATTACATCTGTATAGTGTCTCAAACCTTGTTAGAGTACTAGGCCTTGTTAGAAGTGTCAACTCTATTAGGAGTTGTTATAGACAAATTAAAAATGTTATCAAGATGAGTCCATTGCCCAAACATGAAATGTACAATAATATTCTACAATACAAAAGATAGATATAAAAACCTTTGCACTACTGTTGATATCTTCAATATCTAGTATTGCCTTTGTTGCTCTTTACACAAATTTATAAAAAATTGCATTCCTTTTATTGTACATCAGAATTTGCATTATACACAATTTCATTCGATTACACAAACATTATGCTCAACTTTGTATTTGCAATCTTTCCTTTATACCTTGCTATTTCACAAATATCTACATTGTCAGCCTTCATAACTTTATCACACTTATCAAATTACAAAATTAACTATTTCCCACTTAGGGTTAATATCTAGGTTGTTGTCCCTAATTATTTAAGTAATTATTTTGGTAAAAATAATAATTCCTTAACCCAAAATACTTATTTCCTTATCATGCTCTATTTTGCCTGTACACTATTGCAACTAGTAAAATCATTATTTCTCTATTTGTATTGACCCTACTATCATGCAAATTGTACATGACACCATCATAGTCTTTGTTAGCCATACCTAACTCTAAACATGTATATATTTCTTCTCTAAACTATGTTGATCAAAACTCTAACTATTTTGTTAGATGAACTACATAACACTTAAAGAATTTTCTAAGTACACATCCCAAAACTTCATTCTTATAATCTATTGACTTCACATGACTTATATATTACCATGAATGAAAACGTTATGCTGACTAACCTAGCCAAATTTCCAAAAAGTACATGATTTTTGATATCAACTATTATATTGTTCTCCTAAGAAGAGTGATGGGACTTCCAACTACAAGCCATCTAGAGACATGGATGGTGTACTTATAGAAAAAATTAGAACTAGGCATCAAAAGATTGATTAGGGTACCATCATAAGAAACTCATTGGATGAGAAACTCATTTTAGTTTAGAATGCCCTATGGTTTTATATGACTTCATATATAGTCTACCTATAGGTAGCTTGAATGGTAAACTATCCAGGTCTAGTGAGGAGAAGAAACATACATGACCCCAATGTGTGGCCACACATCCTATACTCGTAGTTGGTACAAAAGAAAATCTTACATGATAGTAAATGATGCCTTCATCTTTGGAATAATCCAATTCATAGAAGGATATTATATGAAGAGGCTTTTAGTATAGGAAACAACAAGGGTGACTCAAGTGGGTGGATATCTCATCTAATACAACACATTCACATACATCCAAGTGGCTAGGACTCTCTTTTTCCTGAAGAAGCTATTGTGTTATCCATTGAATAGGCTAGTGCTCTTGGAGATTACTAAGCAGTTGGCCTCAACATATTATAGGGTTTTAAAGAAGCATATGAGGACATGGGTATGGCCAATTACCACTGGGCCTTGTGAGGTGAAGCAGAAGCAAGATATCTACATTGATCAGGTGGGATGGGATAAGTATCCTCTAGAGGATTATTTGGTGGCCTGTAGAGGATACTTCTAGTGGTTTGCCCATATTTTGATAACATTGGGATGATTCAACATATCATAAGAAAAGAGTTCATTCAAGATGCCTCTATAGAAGATCACTGGTTGAACTATGTAGATGATTATGAAGTAGACACCTTGCTAATATTATATTAAATTTGATAATTGTATGATTGAGCATAAATACATTCAGTGTCATTCACACCATTCTATTTATTTTAAGAGGTTAGATGATGATAGATACATTACTTTATATTTATATATTGATGCTATTCATGTAGTTGGGCCTAAAATGGATCACATCAAGGGTTAAAATATCAGTAGTACATTTATTTGATATGGAGGATTCTGGGGCAGAAAAAAAAATCCTTGGTATGAAGATTTGAAAAGAGAGAAAAATAGAAAATCAACATTATCTTAGGTTGATTATATTGAGAAGGTGTTGCAATTTTTTTGTATGGAGAATACCAAAGATATTAGTACAACTTTTGCCTGTCATTTGAAATTGACCAAGGATATGTGTCTAACACTAGTACATTATAGGTCAATTTTTAACCTAATATTTTGACCAAGCCATTAATTAGTTTGTTGAATAATTTTTTAGTTATTTTTATGCCCAAGTTGGTCAAAATTTAGACCAAATTAGGTTTTCCCAATTTGGTCAAAATTTTGACAAAATCGGGTTCATAATTTAAAAAGAATAAAAAAGTGGCACCAATTTTTTTTGGCTGGAGTCCTTAGCTAGTTGGATGCAGTTTGTGTGCATGGGAGTCATTTGAGGTAAGAGCACTTTGCATCGATCAATATCCTTATATGGTTGTTTACATTTTCATTTTGAGTTGCCATTGGAGATTTGGTATCCACATCTGGAAGGAATCTACGAAAAATGTTTGATAGGTTATTTATATGAAAATTCTCATGGTGGATTTGACTACCTAAAAATCATGGGGGATGGAAACATCTAATAGGTTAATGCCATGCATTCTGTAGGTTTCACTAGTCTAGTGGGAAAGGGAGAAGATGCCAAAATATTGAATAAAGCTTGATTGGGCTTCCTTCATTCTTGGTTCATTCGAAAGACTTTCTTAGGGTTGGGATTAATGGTTTAGCTCCCTCCTCCTTCGGCAAAAAATCTCACCCCAAGTCAAGTCATTTCCCATGATCATAAGGTCCATGCTAGGGAGATATGGCCATAACAAGAGCCATACAATTATAGGGCATTCTGATCCTATCATTAGGTTTATACCCATACTCATAATATGGAATAGCATTAGCTACCAAATCCTTCACCAAGATCTTGTAGGGAGCTGGTGGGGTAGATAGAAGAGTTTTTTTTTGATACTAATCTCCCCTAGTTCTATTGCTAGCAAGAGTTGGATGGCATTATAACTACAAGGCTCTCCACTTTGCAGATGGACCATAGTGGTACAAAAAGGATGATTATGGAGTCTTAATGAGTTTCAATGAAGAAATATGAAATCTACGTGGAGATATAGACCCTAATAAAAATTTAAAAAGATTGGCATGCTTTCACTATATACTCAATTGATGATCCCATTATAAGATATGTTACTTATGACATCTCTTATAAAGTATAATTTAGAAATTGTAAAGGTTGAAGCTCAATTGTAGCTATGCTCATGGCATGTAAGATGATAAATGAGGATGTCCAAATGGATGTGTGTAGAAAGTTGTTAAATAAAATGTTATTAAATATCAAAATGTTAAAAGAAGAAGGTTACAATCTCCATTTCAACTCATTATTTATATACTTGGTTATCTACTTCATGAATTATTTGTCTAACAAAGATAAATATAGCTTGGTAGACCAGATTTCCTATTAGAAGGTAGATATAGATATTCGGAAGAACTAAATTATAAATATGATGCTTGTAAGGCATATTTTCTATCAATTTAGGATATGCTCAACTCTGGGTTTGTGTCTATCAATACTTCATCAATAGCACAAACTATTGTTAGTTCCAACTTGAAACATGGTCTTGTGTGTAGATGCTAGAGGGAAGGCTCTTGCAACTTTCCAACTTTCTAGGGTAATATCTCTCTTATTCTCCTATCATTTTGTGATTTGGATTAACTTAATAAACTTTTTTTAAAAATCTATTATAATCTATAATTTCATCACAATTCAAAATTTTTGGACCTTGAAATTTGTGTAGTCTACATTATTGTCTTTTTTGTCTAGACAAGTTTACTTTCTATCCATATGGAAATTTAGCATGCCTCATTGTCATCTACATGCAACACAAATCTACTAGATAGAGAGTTAACAAACTAACCAAAATATCATTTTCATTTATAGTTTGTGTTCCTAAAGCCTGAATAGTTTGATTTGGCCCTATACCCATTGGGGCTTCAACTTATGTAATCAATAAGATAAATTAGAAAATTGCGATTACCTTCAAATTAATCTAAGTGTGGAACAAGAACTTGAGCTCTCCAAGAATTGTTATCCTTTGCAATATAGTTCACATTTACCACCCTACAAATAGTAGGACTAAATGTGGCAAATTCATATCCTCCAATATCATAATAGTTACCCTTTTCAATCATATATGGTTTCACCTCCAAGGGAAAAATTATATGTTTCTGTATCTCATGTGATAAAAATCCTCTCACAAATAAGTATTTTTAAATAAAATAATTTTCTTGCCATTTTTCCTTTCTTTTAGTTGTGTAGATGTTGTCTTCATTTTAAACAAAGTTAGAAGTTCTTTGATTGAATAGAATTGTAGAGACTAATTTATACATTCAATTGAACATAATGATTTGCCTCCAAAAAAAGAAAAATATTTAATCTATGCCCATTCCAACTTATACAACTCATTACATAAGGTATAACTACAAGAACGAGGTGATGAAGAATTGAGATACAAACCCTAAGTCTGGCAACTTGGATACATGTAACATAGAGCTTGCAAAGGTCATTTTAGATGATGACATGGCTCCACATGAACTACATAGTGGAAGTGCCATTACAGTTTCTTGTGGTTAAATTGATGTTGAACCAAGAGATGACTTAGATCTAGATGCTTTTAATGAAGATCAAGATGCAATTTTTTATTATATTTTATAATTTAATAATTACGTAATGATTTGACATAAATTACATAACATTGAATTATTAATTACTTTATCATTGTCAAGTTGTCGTGCCACCACTAGTTTGAAAATAGTCACAACCTTACCATAAACTGAATTGCAACATTTTAAGTAAAACTAGGATGAATGAAACAAGAGAACAACAATTCATTTAAGAAGTCAATTAAGGATATCTATAAGTTTAAGCTAGGATATAATTTTAGCAAAAATTCTTCAAGAAACCAATTCAAAAATGAATAAAAGAAATATCTAAGGTAGTGGGATCCTAGGATAAAAGATATTTAATTAGCATATAATCAAGGATGAAACAAGTGATTAAGAGGCAAAATTGTGCCTCTTTAAAATGGCGGCAATTGCAAATAGGTGTATCATTTCAAAACAAAAAACTATGACCCTTTTCTTTATGGAAGAAATAAAAGAAGGAAAGACTAACATCCAAAATAGGATAAGATCAAAGAAGAGAAGATTCCCACATATATTTATATATGGGTATAAGCAGAAAATCATATTGATCTAAGGAAAAATAGTAGACCTGCATATTCATAAGTATTTTGCATGCAATAGTGATAGTCAAATGTTAATAAAGTTCACAAATTTCATATGTTTCTTTATTTAATGATAATTTTATTTGTTCTTTATTCACACAAGAAATCTTATGTGAATGGAAGGAAATTTGTTAAGAAGAGGCAATAGATTGATTCCTTCTATTTACAATACAAGGGTGAATTATCTTAGCTAGATGTTCCTTCTATTTATGGTCCAAGGGCAGATTTTCTTAGTTGGATGCTTCATGCTCTTGGGCTTAATTGGCTTGTACAATCTTCCTCAATATCTTGTGTTCTTTGATTTTAGTAGGCCACCCCAGATGAGAATTGTCTTAGTTGGATATTGCTACCAATTGTGGGCCAAGAGGCAATTAGTTGTCATAGTTAGATGTTGTGCATTCTTGAGCTTAATTAATTGGGCTAAATAGTCTCCAGACACCTTTTATAGTTTTCCATCTCCAAACCTTACTATAGTTGGTTATGTGAAATGAAATTATTGATGGTCTAGTTCCTAAAGTTCATATGCTAATAAATAGTCCAACTATATATATATATACACTTCTATTTGTTGTTGGATCCCTAAACCTTATAAAAAAAAATTGGTCTTCTAAATTATATTTCATATGTTGCCTAATTTGATAGCAGGATCTAAACTAGGACCAATCTTGATAAAGACATACAATTGGTAAATATATATAGTTCTAAATATATTGTGTTTCTTATTAAATTTGTGATTTTAAGGTAGATTTTAGGATCATCCCAAAAAGGAACATCACACAATTGTCATAGAATTAAATATCAAATGTATTTAAAATTTTGTATAGTGTATATTTGTAGCATCAAGTAGCACATGTAGTTTTAATTTTATGTTCTCAATTTTTTGTACACATACAAATATGGCTATACTCTTACCAAGGACTAGCATGGCACATTTTGTTTACAAAACCAACGAGTTAGATCACAACCTTTCCAAATCTCTATTGGATTTTAAGCCATTAGACACCTAATGATGTAGCTAAGCAAATGTTGCTATACATAATCATTTCCAAGACACTAATGATGTTCATAAACCTTTAGAACATTCCACATGGTTTAATAAACATACTCTAGAAGTCTAACAAAATAATAATCATCATTACCACCAAAATACAACATGAATGAGGTGAATGGATCTTTAAAAAAAGAATATGTAATGGTTTGTGGCATTATCAACAAAAGGTTATTGTTAGAAATATTCTTAACAAGGCTAAGTTACTGAGAGGGAAGGGGTGAATTAGTAACTTCTAAAACTTCTACAATTATAACTCTTAATCCAATAGTCCAATTATCATTTAATTCTTCACATATAATTTGATCTAATTGTATGCATAAGAAATAGAAAACATGAAAGCATTCATAACACTTTGACACAAAGATTTGGTAACCTAGAAACCTTCCAAATAGAAAGTAAAACTAGGGTGGGGATGATATCCACAAGCTTTAGTACTATAGTATAAAGTTGGCCTATTAAAGCTTACATTGATCACTTTTGATGATCTACCTTGTTAGGAGCAATAAGGACTACTAGGTCCACCTTGTGAAAGGATTTACAAGCATACAATGAAGTATGCACTCGGTAAAGAGATTTACAAAATATTGGTAGGTCTACCTTGTTAAAGGATTTGACTAATTCACCTAATAGGATGAAACAGTAGCTGATCTCTGATCTACAACTTGATTTTTTGAATGAGATTCCTTAAGTGTACAAATCACCTTGCTATGATAGATGAATCTTTTCTACTCCTTATACTACTACAGCCTTTGTAATTTACACTTTTTTCTCTTCTCTTAAGATTACATCACATATGCATTATTACTACACACATTGGATGTGATACAATACACTACATATATACCAATCCAATTATACAAATTACAAATTCAGTCAATAAAAAGTTTACACAAATATTACAAAGTCAACTTAAGTGTAGATACTTGGGCTCTGAAGACTAACTTGGTGAATTTTTGATACTTGACATCTACTGTCAATGCTTGGCATCATCATGCACTCAGTAGATGTAGAAGCTCAGTTCATATTGATCACTTCCAAGTAGTCTTGAACTTGGTCTGCATTGGTGACTCAGTGAATACTATGAAACTTGTCATATAAATTTAGTCTCTTGGTTTACATTGTATGATTTAGTAAACACTATCACCTCAAGCTCGATATAAACTGAGTCACTTGGTTAACATTGAGTAGCTCAGTTAGCACTGGACTTGCAACTCATTACTACAAACTTAGTAAGCACTGCATAGGTCAATTTGCACTGGTAAACTTGGCATACACTAAGATGCTTGGTTTACACTGCTAATCTTCATAGTAACTATAATTGCTCGATAAACACTAGAGATTGTCCAAAGGACTCAATAGCAACTGTAGAACTTCGCAACAACTAAAATTCTTGAAAAAACACTATTAACTATACAACAAGCTCGGTAGCTTCTTACAATTTGAATAAGTCTATGTCACTAATAACAAATTTGACTGATATGTCAATAGTTATAACCCTTGAAATACTTGTTGGAAATATAAGAGGAGTAACTAAGAGGGGAGGGCTGAATTAGTTACCACAAAATAAATCCTATATCCCTTAGATGCTAATATAAATCAAAACCAAACTCTGCTAAAATTGAAAATACTGTTGTAACTTGGTTAGCACTAAATAACTTGACAAATACTAAGAGTTATTGTTACTTGACAATCAGTGAAACAAATACTTCTTAAGATGTTTAATGTGATTAAACTTAATTAATATAGTTGAAAAATCATAAAGCAAATAACATGAACACATATGACACCAAGATTTAATGTGGAAACCCAATTTGGGAAAAACCACCAATTGTAAACTGGTTACTATTTTTCACTCTTCTGAAGTGAGCCCTATTAGGAGCCAACCCTATTAAAGGTTACAAAACACACTATTAGGTGCGACTCTATAAAGGATTTAATCACCCTATTAGGAGTGACCTTGTTAGATGTCTTCAAACACTTCAATCTAGAAATTCCACCTTGTTAGAGGATTTAGCAAATAGTTGTTAAGCTAACTCTGTTAAGAGATTTGATACATTGCTACAATTATTAGAGAGTAACAATGATATGACCTGATCACTAATGCAACTATATTGCTCATTTTAGATCTCTATTTTAGCTTGAATACTTGATCATCCTTGATCAAATAAAATTTTCAATTTGGCCAACTCAAGACATTTTTCTATCCTTCCAATTTCCTTCCTTGGTTTATCTTTTTAATCCTATGCTTCACTCTTTCAATCCCAAAATATGACTTTTTACCTATATCTTTTTCCTTGTCAAGTCAGCTTGAATACACCTTCAAATATGCAATATTCATCTCTTAAGTTGGCTAGAATTAACAAATAAAATCATCAAACTAAATATGTCGATTCAAGAAAATCCTTCGTTAGACGACCCAACTTGGTCAACACTAACTCAGAAAAGACATTTTTTAGACTTCCTTTGTTAACTGCATGAACTTGATTGACACTACATCCTGAATTGGGTTCCTTTGGTAACTAAGTGAGCTTGGTTAACACAAGTTCTATGCCAACTTCTCTTAAATGCCTAAGTGAACTCAGTAGATACTGTCTTCCTGTAAATTTCCTTTGGTACCCAAGTGATTTGGCAGATACTGTCTTCAAACTTGATTATCTCTGGAACACTCAATATACAATATAAACTCTCTTCATTGCCTAAGTGAGCTCGACAAACACTAACTGGTAAAGACTTGATATTTTGTGTAACATCAAAGACAATATACAATTGAATAATTATTTTCAACAATCTCCCTCTTTGACATTGATGGAAAAACAACATGTCATAATACAATGAAATTTTAGAGTAAAATAAAAGTTAGGATACTATCCTTAGTTTAATTCTAATTCTCATCTATGAGAACTCCCTCTATTAGTGTGAGCTCTCTCTGACATTAACTTCTCCTTCTGGAGCGATTCTCTAATTATAGTTTCTCCCTCTATCAGCAAACTCTCCCTTGATTTGAAAATAAACTCTCCCTTTTTGACATCTCATGCCAAAAACATACATAATCACAATATTTCTTGACATTGACAACAAAATCTCCCTCTTTGATGCCTCATCCCAAAGATATCATTCAATAAACTTCCCATGTACTTGATGTACTAGTTCATATGCAATCTGCCCTTTACAATACTGCATCAACTTGACTGATCGTCATATGCTTGGTGGATGCATCACTAAAATCTGATTAGTGAGCTTTAGATAGGAGAGTGACCCCTAGCTTACCTCTTAGATACAAAAATACATCCTTAGGTAATGGTTTGGTGAAGATGTCTATAATATATTCTTTTGGATTCACATATTCCAATCTTACTTCCTTCACTTGCACTGATTCTCTTAAGAAATGATACTTTATTGCAATGTGCTTGGTTTTGGTATGCAACATAGTATTCTTGGAAATGTTAATTGCACTAGTGTTATCACAGAAAAAAACAACTAGATCCTTGATCTCTTCCTTCATACCTATCAACAATTGTTTGAACCAGATAATATTTAAACAATTGACTATTGCAACAACATATTCTACTTCTATTGTTGAATGAGAGATATAGTTCTTCTTCTTGCTTGTCCAAGATACTAGCCTCTTTCCAAGAAATAATTCTCTATCACTAGTTCTCTTTCTATCATCAATGCTTCCTACCCAATCAACATCATTGAATACTTTCAATTCAAAGTTTCCTCCTTTCTTATACCATAAACCATAATCTTCAGTACCCTTTAGATACCTCATGATCTTTTTTATTTCCATCATGTGATTTTCTTTTGGATTAGCAGAGAATCTTGCCACCATTCCAACTACTAATGCTATATCAAGTCTTGTATGCACCACACACTAAAGTTTTCCAATCATTGATATGTATGTAGTTTGATTTACCTCTTTTGAATCATCATCTTTGGAAAGATTATGTCTAGTAGACATAGGTGTTCCAATTGGCCTAGAATCCTCCATTCAAAAAATTATTTAGTATCTCCTTGATGTACTTAGATTGAGTAATATAGATACCATCCTTCTTCTATTGAATTTGTAGGCCAACAGATAATTTGATCTCTCAAAATATTGACATTTCAAATTCCTTACTCATTTCCTCATAAAAATATTTACACAAGTCATAATTTCTAGTAAATAATGTATCATCCACAAAGATTTCTACCAACACAATCTTCTTATCTAGTCCTTCTTTGATGTATAGGCTACTATTATCATTAGCTCTTTGAAAACCAATCTTAATGAGATACTTGTGTAATCTCTCATACCATGCTATGGGGGCTTGTTTGAGACCATACAAAGCTTTATGTAGTTTTCAAACCATGTCCCTTTTTCTAGGATCAATGAAACCTTCTTGTTGCTCAATGTAGACTTCCTCTTCCAAAGTTCCATTCAAGAATGCTGATTTCACATCCATCTGATACACTTTGAATCCTTTATGTGTTGCATATGCAAGGAGTGTTCTAACACCTAGTCTAGCAACAAGAGAAAAAGTTTCTCCATAGTCAATACCTTCCTCTTGAGCATAAACCTTGCAAACTAGCCTTGCCTTGTTTCTTAAAACTTCTCCATTCTCATTCAACTTATTGCTGAATACCCATTTTGTGCCAATTACATTCTTATCCTTGGGTCTAGGAACAAGAGTCTAGGTCTTATTCCTTTCTATCCGATCAATTTACTCATTCATTTCTTCAATCCAACTTTCATTTTCTAATGCATCTTTGATAGATCTAGGTTCAAATCTAGTAAGCAAACATGTACCTTTTAATTTTTTTGTTGTCATTGTACTAATTGATTAATCTCCAATGATTTTTTTAGGTGCATGATGCTTTCTAACATATCTAGAAAGTCCAGCCTCCTTCCTTTTGAATTCAATAGATTCACCATGATCTTCTAAATCGTGCTTGGGTCCCACTGACTGTGACTTGGGTCCATCAGATTGTGATTCAATTTCCACTAGCTTAGGTCCTTCCGATGACTCAGGTTGCACTGGCTACAACTCAGGTTCAACTAGAGATTTTGGGTACTCGGATGGTGAAGACTGATGACTCCCAATTGCATTAGATAAAGTATTAGGCTCATAGTAAACGAAGTTTCTATAGTTTTCAAGTTCCTTACTGCTTTGTTCTTTGCTCTTTTCTACAAAATCATCAATCTTCACATGTGCACTTTCTATAACTTAATGAGTAGATAGATTCAAAAATTTATATGCTTTAATCTTACTAGAATATCCTATAAATATGCCTTCACCACTTTTCACATCAAATTTTCCTTTTATTAACTCCTTTACAATATAACATTTTCTTCCAAATACTTTGAAATAACACACATTAGGTTTATAGCCATAACATAATTCATAAGTTGTTTGCTCTATATATTTCTTCAACTAAACTTTGTTCAAGGTATGAACTGTTGTTCTGATTACTTCCTTCCAGTATTTGATAACAATGTTCTTCTCTATCATTAGGGTCCTTCCGCAATCCATGATTGATATACTCCATCTTTCAACAATGTCATTCTACTGAGGTGTACTAGGTGTAGAAACTTGCCTTTTGATTCCTCTTTCATTGAAAAATTCATTAGAAATGAATTCTCCTCCTCTGTTTGATCTTAAACATTTCAGTTTCTTTCATGTTTCTTTCTCTACTCTAGCTAGATATAATTTGAACTTTTGAAAAGCTTTTGATTTATTCTTTAGGTACATAATAGTCATCATTCTAGAATACTTATCAATAAATAAAATAAAGTACTTATCTCCTATATATTTTTCTATGCCAATAGGTCCACAATGGTCTATATGGACCAACTACAACACTTCTTTAGAATGGTAGTTCTTTCTTTTAAAACTTATCTTTCGCATATTACCAATTTGACAATTCTTGCACATACCCATGTCAGGTTTCTTGAGATTTGCAATGCCTCTAACATTTTTTTTCTTGCTTATGTTTACTAGGTTATCAAAGTTCACATGACATAACCTCTTATGCCATAGCCAAATTTCTTCTACTTGAGCAATGAAATATGAACTTCCATTAAGATCTAGGTAGAATAGATTACCTTTTGTTTGCTTGCTAGTCCCAACTGAATTTCCTTTCCCATCTAGTAGATTGGCCTTTCCATTCATGAATTCTACCTTGAATCCTATGTTATTCAATTGAGCCACACTAAGTAGATTATTCTTTAGTCCTTCAACCAAATAAGCATTATTACTTTTGAGATCATTGGTTAGTACAATACAACCTTTACCTTTCACATAACATGATTCATCATTGTCAAATCTAACACTTCCACCATTATAGTGTACCAAGTTCTCATATTTAGATCTGTCACTAGTCATATGGTGATAACAACCACTATCAATAATCCATGTATCATTCTTACTAATATGTGAGATAAGTGTTGTCTTATCATTCTCATCATCTAATTCATATTTAACAGCAATGTAGACCATTTCATCTTCTTCTTCACTACTATTAGAATCTTTAACAATGTAAAAAAATTTCTTACCTTTTTCCTTGAAGTCCTTGTAGCTTTTAAAATCCTTCTTTCCTTTGTACTTTTCATGTTTCTTTTTTTCTTTGCCTTCTCTATTTGGACACCTTGCAACAATGTGACCAACTTCTTCACAAGAAAAGCAGATCAAGGGAATTTTACCTTTGTACTTTCCTTTTTCCTTGGGAAATATTTTTGCAAGTAATGCTTCAATGACTTCAAGATCTTCATCAAAACCATCTTTGTCCTCACTGTCATATTACCTTTTTGATTTTTTAGCTTTCTCCTTGGGAAACATTTTTGCAAGTAATGCTTCAATGACTTCAAGATCTTCATCAGAACCATCTTCATCCTCATTGTCATATTACCTTTTTGATTTTTTATATTTCTCCTTGAGTGATAGCTTGGTGTGAAATGCAGACTCAAGGTTGCTAGAGTTAGGAACATAGTTATCATAGTTATCTAACTCAAATACTATCAATCTTCCCACTACTGCATCCAATGTTATATCATTCTTGGGATCACATCTCATCTCTTGAATTGCTAAAACTCTAATTGAATATATAGGGAGAAGTGTTTTGAGAACCTTGATTACCATTGTCTTATCTTCTATCTTTCCTCTTGAGGCTTTTATTGCACAGACACTAACCTTGATTCTATTATTGTATTTTTCAATGTTCTCATCCTCTCTCATCCTCATTTGATCAAATTTATCTCTAAGAATTTCTTACTTAGCTCTCCTGAAATTATCATCTCCTCCATAGATGGATTTCATCTTGATCCACATCTCAAAAGCAGTACCACATTCATTGACTTCATTAAATTTGAAATAGTTGAAAGTTGAAGCAATATCAATCATCATAATGTTATGATTCTTCTTTTTTGTAATTTCCTCAACAATCATAGTTCTAGTAGGTGCAACATACTTGGTGTCTAGGTACTTTAGGACCATGTCTCCAATGGTTCTAAATGAAATCTCATGAGTTCCTTCCATGCCTTGAAGTTATCTCTATTCAACTTAGGGATCTCCCTTCTGCAAGACATCCTGATCTTTAGCTCAGGTTCTTGAAACCTTCTTTGCAAGCACCAAAAGCTCTGATGCCAATTGTTTGAAATATAAGAGGAGTAACTAAGAGGAGAGGGGTGAATCAGTTACCACAAAAATAAATCCTAGATCCCTTAGATGTCAATACAAATGAAAACCAAACTCTGCTGAAATTGAAAATGCTATTGTAACTCGGTTAACACTGAATCACTCAGAAACACTAAGAATTACTATTACTTGGAAATCATTGAAATAAATGCTTCTTAATATGTTTAATGTGATTAACCTTAATTAACTTAGTTTCAAAATCATGAAGAAAATAACATGAACACATATGACACTAGGATTTAACGTGGAACCCAATTTGGAAAAAACCACCAAGTGCAACTAGTTACTATTTTTCACTCTTCTAAAGTGAGCCTTGTTAAGAGCCAACCTTGTTAAAGGTTACAAAACACACTATTAGGTGTGACCCTATTAAAGGATTTAATCACCTTGTTAGGAGTGGCCTTGTTAGAGGTCTTTAGACACTTCAATCTAGAAATGCCACCTTGTTAGAGGATTTAGCAAATAGCCATTAACCTAACTCTATTAAGAGATTTCATACACTGCTACAATTATTAGAGAGTAACAATGATATGACTTGATTGTTAATACAACTGTATTGCTGATTTTAGATCTTTTTTTTGGCTTGAATACTTGATCCTCTTCATTAGATAATATTTTGCAGCTTGGTCAACTCAAGATATTCTGCCATCCTTCCAATTTGTTTCCTTGGTTTATCTTTTAAATCCCATGCTTCTCTCTTTCAATCCCACAACTTGACCTCATACTTATATCTTTCGACTTGTTAAGTCAGCTTGAATACACCTTCAAATATTCAATATTCATTCCTTAAGTTAGCTAGAATCAAAAAATAAAATCATCAAACTAAATATGTTGATTCAAGAAAATCCTTCACTAGCTAACCCAACTTGGTCAACACTAACTCAAAAAAGACTTTCTTTGTTAACCAATTGAACTTGGTTAACACTGCATCTTGAACTAAATTCCTTTGGTAACCAAGTGAGCTTGGTTAACATAGGTTCTATGCCAACTTCTCTTAGGTGCTCGAGTGAACTCAGTAGACACTATCTTCCTACAAAATTCCTTTAGTGCCCAAGTGAATTTGACAAATATTGTCTTCAAATTTGATTATCTCTAGAACGCTCGACAAACACTGAAAATTATCTTCATTTCTTGAGCGAGCTCGATAGATATTGACTGGTAAAGACTTGACATTTTGTGTAACATCAAAGATAATATACAATTGAACAATTATTTTCAACAATACCTTTGCTCAATGAATGGTCAAAATCTAGTTAGTTCTAGCCTTTGTATCACATCATTTTTGTTTCAAAATATTGGCAGAAGCTTACTTTACAATGCTTCCAATTGGCCAAAGGGATCATGCTCCTTTCCATTGTAAAATTCATAGAAAGATTTAAAATAGATACAAATAAAATAATTGTTAAGGATAATATACAAAGTACCCAACATGAAGAAAGACTTGAAAATGACAAACTACATATCTGACCAATTGAGTTTGTTGGTGAACCCTCATAATTTTTATTTAAGTAAAAGTCTCCAGATCAAGTAATCATTCTCTGTACTCTAGTTTATCTTTGGTTTGTATCAAATATCTTGGTAATCATTCTTCGTATTTATTACTCTTTAAAATGGTATCAGAGCTTGAGTCAAAAGTCAAAATTTGAGAATGTGTGAACACCTAGAGACTACTGTTGGTATTGATAGTTCAAGTAACACACATGACACAATAGTATCAAATAATCATTGTACATTATGTACAAAAAAGTTCAAAATTTGGGTAATTTTTCCCAAAAATTGCAGGTATATTTTTGTTAAAATCAAATTTTAGTTCTGCAAAATTGCATGATCTTTTTGGCAAAAAACAATGAGATTGTTCCCTACAAAATTGTGCTCTTTGGTAGAAGTTGAGCTAATTTTTGGAAAAATCATAGCCGATATGTTTTTAACACTTTAAAAAAAAATCACGGTCCCTTTCATATTAGGTGATTTCAAACTTGCACAATGGGCTTGTGCATTACTATTTGGATGATTTTTGAATGATTAAGGGTCTTCTATAATATTTTGAAGATTTCTTGTCAAAATTGTGGAATTTTCTGAGTGACAACACTTTCTATTAGATTACAAACCTATATTTCACAATTTTTTTTATTTTTCATCAAATGGAGGAATCTTCACCTATTTTTTTAGTGCTTGAATTTTATAGTCATTGGGGTGAGGAATTTTAATGTGTTGGCTAAAGGTTTGACTCAAAACTTTAGGTATTCTTCAATATTTTATTAGCATAAAATTTTGAGTTCTTGCAAACTAGAGATTTTTATGTTTTGTGATTCCAAATGGAAGGAGGGATGGCTTCATTACCAAAAAGATGTTGGAAGAAGACTAATGCTTCATTATGATTCCAAATTTAATTGAGGAACTCAACATCACATCTACCAATGTTGACCTAAAGTTCAGAGTTGAACAATATGCTCTTGTAGGCAATATGGATGGAAGTAGCTTGCCAGAAGAAGTAATAAACTAAGCGTAAAATAAGTCTTTGCAGCCAAAGACAAGAGAAAAGGCAAGAGACAAAAAAAAAGTCAAAGAAACAATGAGAATACCTTGAAGAATCTAAAACATACAACATTTTCATTACCACATTTGTAGAATACAAAGAATTATATGTCAATAATAGACTCTTGAGTGTTGGACATAGGATACTTGCCAATCTATTTTTCATAAAATTCACATTCTGTTAATTTCCATCCCAATATTTTTCCATTTTGTGTATGATTATTTGCATGTTTATGGATGATTCACTTTATTCATCTAGAAATGTTGCATTCAAAACATAAATCCAACCAAGTATTCAGTTGAAACATGTTTGATTAATTTGAGATGAGTATAATGATTCACACACATAGAAGTTAATTACCCTAGGAAAAATAGCAAACTAATAAAATTTCAAAAGCATCTCTTCATATTTGTAATCATGATCATTTCCGTCCCATGGATATCAAAATTGAACAAAAGTTTCTTCCTCTCCTTCATCCTCCTCCTTGTGGTTACCTATGAATACACAAGAAACACAAAGATAGCAATAAAGATATAATAGAACTCAAAAGCCAGATGTCCTAATTTTAGATTCTAGTAAAGAAACCAAAAAAATAAAAATAGAAAGGCCAACCAATTAGAATTTCATCAAAATTCCAAGCTAGTATATATTACTTTACAAAGGATAACAACTAGATAATCTTATCCTTCTCACCATTGGCATCCTCTATGGGTTCTACATTCTCCTCATCTTGAAAACTCCCTTCCACCTAAAGAAACATCGACACATGTAATACAATTTTTAGATGTAATGTTGAAAAGTTCCTTAAATCACTCAAAATTATAACAATTCCAAATTTTAAAAAGAATACAATAGAGGATTATGATGTAACATACAAGCTTTGTTTTTAGTCCAGTTAATGTCTCAAAAACTGTAGATGCATACAAAAACTTGAACATTTAATGTTCCTTACATACATCATGTATTATGTTGTAGATTTCATTCTAATTGAATCATAGGATGGATTACATACAAAGGCTATATTACCATACAAATTTCCATTAATACCAGAATATTCATTCTACCTAAGAGAATTTCCATTTTCTCTATCACCTACTCTATTCCTTCATCTGTTGCATCTTGTAGCACAACCTTCTTTTTTTTCTTCTTGTTAGGATCAAATGAATCAAGCTGCAAATTATAACATGCCATAATATATATAGTTAAAATGGAGAAACAAAAATCCCAACTTGATTTAAATTAAAAAGAATTCTCAAGTGGAAAACATGTTGTAGATATGTATCATGCATTTCTACAAGTTTAGGCTTTATTATTTTCATTATGCTTCATTAATCCTAGTGAGACCTATGTTCTGACATAAAATCTCCTCTAAGCTTCCCTCTCATGGAGCTTGTGATTTGTTTTTCCAAACTAGTAAGGTTCCCTATCTCTTTACTCATGAGATATACTTTTACATCATTTTCTAAGAAGTGTGTGATTTATAAACTATTTCTATAATTTTTCATAGTTTGGTTTGTCAATTTCTAAATGTGAAATTGCAAGTTATGGTCATTTCTTGGCTTGAAACCCTTGAAATGAGGGTTTGAGACCCGCAATCAGAAAATATTCTATATCTACCTTTGAACTCAATAAAATTCAACCAAATAAATTATAAATGAAATGTAACATAGGCATCCAACTTTACATTTGCATCATCTATCTGTATCAATCCGTACAAAGCCGTACAAAACAAATTTACTCTAGAAAATAGGGGTTTCCCTTCATGTAATTTTGATTCTTTAGTACAATTTAATGATCAATTATGAAATGCATACAATGAGTCTTAAATACCTTCATCCAATTATTTCAAAGCAAATTTTGATGGTTATGAACATTGGGAGGCCAAAAAGACATTTTTGACAACTTTTCCAAAATTGTATTTTTGCATATTTGCAATTTCTTGTCAAATATGACAACTTTTTGCATTTCTAATCCTAATGGACACCAACTAATCCCAAACCTTTAGGAATGGTAGGAAATGCATGTCTAAGGTGAAACAAACATGTATTCTATTATTGAACACCAAAATACTCAAAAATCAAGAATTAGGTGTTTTAGTAATGAAGTTCAGAAACTAGTGAAATAAAAAATATTTAAGAATTTACATCTTCAAGAAGAATTAAGAATGAAGTGACAAAAAGGAGGATATTAACAAAGACCATTATAAGAAGATAACTTTTCATTGATTATAATATGGGCGAATTTGAGCAAGGTGACCAAATTTTTCTTTCAAAACCATATGTGCAGATACAAACATTAAGTAAAACATATCCAATATTTTTGTAGATATACACATTAATTAGAAAAAATTTTTTCTTTCAAAATCTTATGTGTAGATATAAAAATTAAGTACAACATGTCCAATATTTTTGCAAATATATACATTAATTACACCAATTTTTTTTTCAAAACCATATGTGCAGATATAAACATTAAGTACAACATGTCCAATATTTTTGCAAATATATTTTCCTATGATGAAAGACCACACTTGAAAATATGAATCTAGAACAAAATAACGAGATAATTGCTAGATTGTGGCTAACTTAAGATAAATGATTTACATATGCATGCTATTTAATGCCTTTGACTAGGATCATGCACAGTGACATGGATTGACAAGTATAAGGCAATAGACCCTATAGATACAATTTTTAATTTGCATATCTTCTCTTTAACATCAACATCAACTTTAGTACTAGTATATCTCTCATTTTAGGGATTGCAGGTATCACCAAACAGGTATTTGTCTGATTTGTCTTCTTTGAGTGAGCAAAATCTAGGAATAGAAAACAAAAGTGAGACATCTAGTAGGTCTAAAATAGGGAGGTCAATTAGAGGTCAAAAGATTAGATGAAAATTCAATAAAAGAATGCAATTTTTTCTTGCTAGGGGGGGAGGGGGTCATGTTCTTATGATAATGAGAGCAAATGTGATAGGAAGGTTCACTTGAGGTACACACATATTCAGAAAGAATGGGTACCCAATGAACTACCTCTAGTTAACACTAATTTTTTTGTTAACAAAAGGATATATCACATAGCTCCATCTTCATTACATGGTTTGGGCATATTTTCCATGGATGACATAAAGGTCAGTTACAATAAAGTTGTTTAATTGATGGAGTATGTAGGACCTTGTTACAATTATAACAATTGGATGTGGATTGTGCAATATAAAAAAGTATGCATAGGTATGCATTGTCACCAAATTATATACAATTCAAAGAAAATGATCAAAGTAAAAAGATCACTATGTATCTTGATGGAAGGCCAAAATTAACAAGGAATATTGCAAGATTTATGAATAGTTCTCGACCTGTGTCAACTAATAAGTGCTTGAATTGTAAATTCGAGGAATGCGAGGGAAATTGTGTTTTTATATGTATGATAAAATCAATAAGTGCTAGGGAAGATCTAATGATAGATTGCAATTTGAATCATGTAGATACAAAAAAATTCCCTATCATGGGACTGGTAAATATAACATTTAAACCGATTGCCTCCAATTAATATTGACTCCAATATACAATCTACTATTTTATTAATAATTTTTTTTGGTAAGTCTATCACTTTCATTTCATTGCTAATTGCTAAGAATTACTAATATTTTTCATAAGGTGACATGGATACACCACAAGGTAGAAGTGAGGATGTACCTCACACACCTTCTTTAGCAAAGCTAAACATTAATTAGTGTAATTGTATAAATTATATAGAAACAAATGTCATATTATTATGTTCTTTTCTTTATGGATTTAGATTTATTTTGATAGAATTTTACTGATATTGATGTCACAAATTGATACTTATTGATAGGGAAAAGCGCAAATAACGACAGATCAAATGCAATCTGAAACTTAGGCACCGTTTGTAGATGGAATTGTGTGTAGTGTTGACCCCGTCTCCATGGCCCGTAACCTTATAAAAAATATAGTGATGAAATTCTTAACCTTGTCCTTGATCAAAACATAACTAAGGAGATAGAGGCATTGAAAGAAGAATTGATGCTTAGAGTCAATTCTTTGAAGGTAAGCAGTAATTAATCTTAAGCAATAATAAAAGTTCAATAAAAGTTTATATTTTATAGTATCTTATGGATCATGATATAAAATATTATGTGTTCTTCTTACAATATTTTGTGACACCTTTGAGACTGCGTGGTCAATATGTTGAGGGTTATAGCACACAACCTTCATGTAAATAATCCTTAAACCTTTAACCATTCATTTAACATTTTAGATGCTTCTAGCTAGTATCCCATTTGATCTTTATCCATTGAAAATGTCTTTGCTAACAATGTATTCTTCAACTCATATGAAGTGTAGATTCCTCCTTTGGTCATGGTTATGATATTTTAAATTGCATTGTTGACAACAAGGAACTTGCATACATCTTCGACTATACCAAGTACACTTGTTAAAACCTTGTTTTTCGATATTTTCTTATGTGCTGATCATGCATTGCTTTTTTTGTTGGTGGATTTTATACTCATGGACCTATTTTGTGCACTAATAGATATACCTATAGTTGATAGAACAATAGAGACCACTACTAGTGAAGCTCAACCATTTCCTAAAGAATCTTGCGTGACTAGTACTAGTTCATTTGCGGGGACATTATTACTAAACAAGAAAACTATGTTTCCATTCAAATTAGGAAAGCTTCTAGGTGCTTTAAAATTGTTATTATTTATAGTGTAATTGTAGTTTACCTATACATAATTCATTTTGGACTGATAATCCCATGCTGTTTTTGTAGTAAATAATATTTTCTATGATACTCTTTTTGAAATGACATTGAAGCTATTTGGACCCGCCATACATAAAAGGTATGTAGTTTCATATCATTGCTACAATATTTTTCTTTTCTTCTATTTATTGTACTATATTAAAGTTATAACAATTTTATTTTTTTCAAAAAAGGTGGAATGAGTAGGGTACTAAATTAAAAAATCAGCTCATGACATCTTTTGAGGACCTCTTTGGAAAAAATAGTTTTGACAGTGCCCTACTTCTTAAAAGAGCATGCAAACATATAAAGACTGTGAGGGATCAATATATAAGGGCTCTAAAAGATAAACCAAAGTACGTGCATTTTCTTATGATTCCACTGATGGAGTGGAATAAAATAATAGAAGATGCAAAAGAAAAAAGGCTATAGGATAAAAGAATTGAACCAGAAGAAGGAAAAAGAAGGTATGCCATGATAGTATTAAGTATAATTTAATCATGTACTAATTAGTGATAATTTTATTTATATAATCTAACATGTTTCAAACTTTTCATAGACTATAGGACACATCAAAATCTACACAAGTGAGAGTAGAAAAGGTTGGCCAACACAAACTTGGCTTTGGTGGCTATGTGAAACTTCACTCTCAACTTGTAAGTAGCAGCAAATAGAATTTCATATAATTTTTTAAATAATGTTGCAAACAATTTTTTTTAATAAAATCATACATGCAAAACTAATAATGCTAAGCAAAAAATATCGGGCACAAAATTCAATATAGAGCCCATGGATGAAGATTAAAAAAAATACCTTAAAGGAAGGCTGCCAAGAATATGAAATCCATACCCAAGAGTTTGGTGCACCACATGAGACACAAGTAAATTGGTCAAATGAAAAAAAAATCAAATTGAATAGTTGAGAAATTTCTTTTTTGGTGTTAGTTTCCAACATAAATTGATTATTTTTGTTTTATATGTCAATGATATCTATGTGCATAACATTTCACTGCAGCCTTCAAATCCTATCATAGAACCTGCACGTGATGAAGGCCATGATGTGCATCATAGTGGTGGAGGTATTAATTTTCTATTGGAAATTAATTATATAATTGTAAATAGAATTTAACATCTTCAATTACAATTTGATGTGTAACCCTTTTTAAAATATTTTAGAGCATGTTGAACATCATGGTGACCGAGTGGAGCATGTTTGAAGTGTTCAACATGTTGAGGTGGTAGTGGATCAAAATTTTATTTTACATGATGTGGTTTTCATGTAAGAAAAATTCATGTTATATAGATATTGGTTGATGAAATACTTGTAACAGTTTAAAAAAAAGAGTATGCCAATTTAACCCATTTACTTGTTATTGCAACAAAGTCCCCTTTAGTGCAACAACCTCATGCTCCTCAAAATAGGAGGAGGCATCATTATTTGACATTAAATGTGCCAAAAAAGGAGGAAAATGAGGAAGATATTGATGCTCCTATCATCCTTTTCCTTAAGAAAGCTAAGAAAAACAAATAGAATAAATGATTTTTAAAGAATGCTCTTTGATAAAACTTGTTTGATAAACTTTGTTGGGTAATGAAAGAATGTTGTTTTAAGTAATTATCTTTGAATATTGCATATGAATATTGATTTTTATGTCATGTTAATGAATATTTTTATGTGTTAATGAAGTCTTGATTAGTATTGTGTATTAATGAATTTTATATCATATTAATAAATGTTATGTGATTGTATTGATTGAATGTTATAGCTCATAAATGGATGAATGAATGATGTTAGGGGGAGGGGGGGTGAGGCAAAATGAGCTTCCACCTTCACATGGTTGGCCTTGTTAAGTAGACAATATAAAGTATTCCCGAAACCAAGTGAAGCTCAAACTAACATACCTTCATTAATTAATTAATTTCATTCATTGTAGGTCTAGAATGATGGATAATACTCTATGTATGTCCAAATCTTAATAGATATGAAATATAATCAATCATGTATAACTGAGAACAAATGAATGCAAAATTTACATTTAGAAATTTGAAGGGCTAGGTGCTTAGGACTTGCCTAGGCTAATGCTCCACCTGATAGGGTTCTTTACTTAACCTTAACTTTCCTTCTGCAAATTTGGTTTGAACTCGCATCTACATTTAAACTCCTAAACTCATCATACTAGCACTATGATTACCTAGCCAAGTATCCAAAATCCAACTAGTAGATTTTTCTTCTTCTAGGTATTATAGGACCTCCCAAGGCATCCATTTAGTTAAACCAACCATATTGCCTTCCTTCAATGCCATAACTAAAAAGTTGCACAAAAATGTTATGGAGCAACTTTTAAAAGTTGCTAACCACATTGCAATTTTTGCATTTTTATCTTCTAGACCCTTGAAACCTTTTTGAATGGAACCAAACAAGTTCAATAGAGGTGTTTAGGCATAATTTCCCCCCCTAGTAACTAATATGCCTCTTTTTTTTCCCTAGTTCCATTTGAGAAACTTCTTGAAAACTTAGCAACTTTTGACATTTGGGACCCTAATCAACCAACATTACATTTCATGAGTTCCAAACACTTGAACAAGATACTTCTATTTGTTAGCTGAGATTTTGTGTTCTTGAGGTTCTGTATTGCTAATGGTTGTGACTCTTTTCCATAGGTTGCACTTCTCTACATATCTTTATTTTCTGGCATTCTCTATCTTCTATTGAAAATTTCCTAGGTACATCTAATACAATATACTAGATAGTTTTAAGGTTTGAATTTAAAGTAAACATGATAGAATGAGCTTAATTTTGCACTTTTTATGACATAGTTTCTTGAGGTCAAGTGGAATGCATTTGGATTCATTTATCAGAATGAGATATGATTTATACTAATGATTCTCATTGTAACCAAAAGCAATGATGTTTTTAGTTTTATAATTTTTTCAAGATCATCAAATGAATTGATTTTAATTACCTAAAAAAGTTCTTTCTTGATCATCATTGGATTTTAGTTACATAAAAGCTCCTCAATATACATTTGCTTTATAAGAGTGGCTAATTCTAATTCTTTCCTACACATTTGTAATTTAGGTGTTTATTAAATATGGTACAAAACTTGTTTGAGATGCATTTTAACTTGCAAAAGAGAAAACCCCTTGTGCCATATTTATAGATGAGTTTGATGCAATTGGGACCTGACATTTTGATAGCTATTGGGATTTTTAATTTTTATTCTTGTTGGTAAGCTCACTATGGTAAATAGTCTAAATAGTAAAATTTGCAAGCTCAAACTTGGTAAGTGTCATGTCCCCTTTTCTAATAATTAAAAATAATAATCTTTGCTAAGGCAGGCAAGCCCAAAAATGTGAAGTTTCAGCAAAAGGGGATAATATTTGGAAGAGAATGGACTAATAAATGAAAATTATTATTAAAATATGTTTTATTAACTCCTCTTGGACGTGAGTTAGGGTTATGCCCTCTTTTAAGTGGTTTGGAGGCATTTTGGGCTCATTCCAGAACTTGATTTTTGCTCATTTCTTTGTTATTCTTCAGAGGTTGCCAAACCTGTGGAGAAGGAGACCCAAGAACGGGAGTTTGTAGGTTTCTAGGAAGGCTAAGTATGGGAGTTTGAAGCCATTCCATGTGCATGATCATGCAAAGTTTTCCTTTGTGCTAAACAGATTTGTGGTTTTTCGGGTGTGTTTTTTGTAAGAGTTTGGTGTTTCTGGTTGAGTATTTCATATCAGTTTGGGTTGCTGCTGTGTTTCAGAATTTTATATTTTAAAATAGAGCTAAATATATGTATTTGGTCATAATTATAATTTTGTGATAGATTATTAGTTTTTTTGTGGTGTTTCCAGGCTATTCTATGTTGTTTTCGAGAGCCCGATGAGCATTGTTTTTATCCTCCGTTTGGGAGCTGTTGTGTAAATGCTATACAGATCTAAAAATTTCATTTTGTAGGCTATTATTATGCTGAAATTTATATAAAAATTTCCACTTTTAGATTTACTAATAATATGTGAAGCTGTGAAGTTTTTGGCACTATTTCCGGCTTACCCGATTTGGAGTTTATTGAGAAATTGGTGGAACTTTGAAAGATTGGTTGTTTGATCTTAAAGATCTTATTAGAGACTTGAAATATCATATAAAATCAGAAAAGGGAAATTTCAATGGTATCAGAGCTATGATCTTGCTAGCCTGAGGGTTTGTAGAAGTTTGCATGTCAGTTTTGACAACTACCCAAATCTTGCATGTCATAATTTATGGTTGCATGTTGCTTCTAATCAGCTGCATGTCAAAATTTATGGTTGCATGCTACTTATAATCATTTGAATGTTAGTTCTTGGTGAATTTGGTGGTTTCATTTTGCTTCTAATCAGCAGCATGTCAAAATCTATGGTTGCATGCTACTTCTAATCATTTGCATGTTATTTCTTGGTGAATTTGGTGGTTGCATGTTGCTTCTAATCAGCTGCATGTCAAAATCTATGGTTGCATGCTACTTCTAATAAATTACATGTTAGTTCTTGGTGTTTGAAGAAGTTATAACCTATTGGGGTTACACTCTACTTTATCTAGAATGGATAGGTATAGTACAAAGTCTCAAAGGACACGATCTTGGACAATTGGTATCAAAGTCAAAACAGTAGAAAGGATGGTTATTTAGACATTCGAGATAAAGTTAGGAAAATAAACCATGACATGTCTGAATAGTTGGTTGATCACCACCATATGATGAATGACATGTTGTCCGACCCAGCTATGGTGGATAACTTGACCAGATTTCTATTTGGCAGATTTTCTCATAGGTCAGGTGACACAATTACCAAGAACTTGCATGAGGAGTTTGAGAAACTAGTTTATAGCCAGGCAGAGGTCTCAAATTCTACACCACAGGAGGTAGTGAGAAAGGATATCACGTAGATTGATAGTAATGGTCAACTTGATACTCAAATTGAGACAATTGTATACAGGTCGTTAAAGGGTGATATCACAGGTATTCAGGATGGTATAGTTACAACAGGTAGTGACTATAGCGTAGTGGGTTCAAATGATGATTATGAAGATGTTGTTGTGCATGATGGTGAGATACCTGGTAGAGATTAGCAGATATTGAGCATTCATGACTTTGTTGAGAAAGAGTACCAGGCATAGTTAGATGCTTTGTCACATGAGGTTGAGGCTGGTAGTACTTCACACGATTTGTCCAGCCAGCTAAAAGTGAACAAAGATAGTATTGTGACTTCATTATCTCATCATGAAAAGTATGTGGAGTTAGTTGGTATTGGTCATATTACTCAAGTGAGGATTTTTCTTGAGTTATCAGCTGATTCTAGTTTACAGATATGGACTCGAGATTGTTATATTGGCATTTGGGATTCAGTTGACTGGAGATCTTTAACACTTTTTGGTAGCAGTGTTTGTTTGGGTGCTATCATGGATTTGATTAGCAAATTGCACGGTGTTGTCTTTTCTTGTGCTAGCAGCTTTTTTGATGTTGGTATTAGTTTTTATACATCAGTGTTGGGCTTTGTTCATATATCCAATCGGCCATACTTGCTAGAATGTGTTGATGATCTTTCATATTTGGCAGTGTGTACAGATGAGTCCCAGGATCATATTAGCATTGATGACATCCAAGAGGATGCAGTAGGCAGTTTTGAAGACTTAGTTTCCTTGGGTACAAAGGAGTTGGACAGCAATGCTATAGTTTTTGATACTCTGTATGTTGATATGAGCTTTAGAGTTGATTCACAGGATATGGATGGTAATACTCTAGGGACTAGTAACTTTGAGGATACTCCTTTAGACAGTGCATCAGAGGAGGTTTGTAGGAGACAGTCAAGCCAGTGCCATCATGTGTCTAATTAGTTGAGAGTTAGTGAGCGAGACATTGCTATCGCTTGCCAACATTTCAATGTTTCTCGTCAATTGTTAGTAGTTTATGGATGGGGTTCTCCTACTAGTGATGACCAAGGAGGTAGTTATCTTTCCTTGACAGAGTTCCACTCTTTATGGGAGGCTATCCAAATTTTGAGATAGGATTATATGCAGTTGGTAGCCAACAAAGATTATCTTATGGAGTGGGGTAGTACAGCATATGATGCATTGTTGGCCAAGGAAGATGAGGTGAGTGAGCTTACTAAGCAGCTTGAGGTGACTTCTGAGATTCTTGAGAGTACACAGTTGGCTTTCAAGGAGTCACAGTTTCATTTGGCTAAGGTGACCATGGAGTTAGAGAAAATACAATCTTTACTAGATTCTATACAATCACAAGCTATGGTGTTTGATGATCCGAGGATGTCCATGGTCGAGATTGTCAAAGATAGTGGAGATGGGGATGCATCCATCCTTGATACTAACATTGGCATATTGGGTTCATCCCCACTAGAGTCAAGTTCAGTTGAGTTGGGTGCTACAACAGATTGTTGTGGTATGTCTGACATGGTGGTGACCTCTAGTACTAATGGCACAAAGACTAGAGATGATGTATCAAAGACCATGTGTGATGTTCGTGAGCTGACAATTGGCATGGTTCCTACTAGTAATGCTACTCCCTTGGCAATGTCATCAGAGGTAGTAGTCAGTTCCAACTTGGTTAGTGATCAATTGCAGTTAGTTACATTTGGATTGCAGTCTGAGCCACTAATTGAGATTGGCACATTCTATCGACATTACATTGTGAGGTATGCTCATCAATTCACCTTTGATGACCATGTTGATGAGATGATGATACAGAGATGTACTTTGGTTCCTAGTGCTTGTCATCAGTTATGGGATGGTTTGACACCTCGGGATGAGAGTTGTGATGGGCATGACATGGCAATAGGTTCTGCAGTTGATAGCTTGATAATACATGACTTAGAGTAGGAGTTTGGGAGTGATGCTTCAGTAGTTGTTGTTATTGATTCTACTCCTTTGGCTATGACATCTACTGACTTAGCTGGTGGTCAGTCATAGTGGGCTATATCACTTGTTCATGGAAAATTTGGTTTGGGTTCCATTTCTTGCTCTTTATCTTGTAATGTCTTTTCACCATCAACAGTGCATGGGAGTTATGGTTATGAGATAGTGGCCAGTGATTTGCAGAGTTGTGTTGACTGCAGGAGTTGTATAGTGTGTGGATTCTCCATACTTGGTGCAACCCTTGTTGCAGAGTTGGATTGTACATTCTGTATAGGCCAATGGGATATGTTGATGGTATTTACTGTGTTGGTAGTTTGATTTGTCCACTTTACTTAGGTTATGATGTTCTAAGAGTTTGTGTCTCGTGGGTTTCTGACTGTGGCAGTGGTGATTTTGGATTTTGGTTGAGTTGTAATTGTCAGTTTGATTATAGATTCCTCTTGGTCATATTGCAGAGGATATTGCAGGAGCCTATGTTAATTGGCAGTAGTATAGTTCATGACTACATTTGGGATCCAGGTGGATTGATTGGTTTATTGTTCAGCCATTGCTTGAGGACAAGCAATATTTGGGAGGGGAGGACTTGTCATGTCCCCTTTTCAAATAATTAAAAATAATAATCTTTGCTAAGGCAAGCAGGCCCAAAAAGGTGAAGTTTCTGCAAAAGGGGATAATCTTTGGAAGAGAATGGACTAATAAATGAAAATTATTATTAAAATATATTTTATTAACCCCTCTTGGACATGAGTTAGAGTTATGCCCTCTTTTAAGTGGTTTGGAGGCATTTTGGGCCCATTCCAGAACTTGATTTTTGCTCATTTCTTTGTTATTCTTCAAAGGCTGCCAAACCTGTGGAGAAGGAGACCCAAGAATAGGAGTTTGTAGGTTTCTAGGAAGGCTAAGGATGGGAGTTTGAAGCCATTCCATGTGCATTCTCATGGAGAGTTTGCCTTTGTGCTGAACAGTGTAGATTTGTGGTTTTTCGGGTGTGTTTTTTGTAAGAGTTTGGTGTTTCCAGTTGAGTATTTCATATTAGTTTTGGTTGCTGTTGTATTTCAGACTTTTAGATGTTAAAATAGAGCTGAATATATGTATTTGTTCATGATTATACTTCTATGATAGATTATTAGTGTTTTTGTGATGTTTTCGAGCTATTCTATGTTGTTTCCGGGAGCTCGATGAGCATTGTTTTTATCCTCCGTTTGGGGGTTGTTGTGTAAATGTTATACAGATCTGAAAATTTCATTTTGTAGGCTGTTATGCTGCTGAAATTTCTATAAAAATTTCCACTTTCAGATTTACTAATAATATGTGAAGCTGTGAAGTTTTTGGCACTATTTCTGGCTTACCCGATTTGGGGTTTATTGAGAAATTGGTGGATCTTTGAAAGATTGGTTGTTTGATATTAAAGATCTGATTAGAGACTTGAAATATCATATAAAATCAGAAAAGGGACATTTCAGTAAGCCCATGAACGTAAGCAACAAGGCACTACTATCCTTCTAATTGATGAGTTGCAATCTTTTCTTTAGCCCCTTCTAACTGTATAAACACTTATTCTCCACAACATTAACTATGCAAGATAATTTCCATAGAACAACGATATTCACCCACATGCATACAAAAACCATAATAATTAGCTATAAATCAACTATTCCCTTATAATCTATATGGCACATAATTTAGGCCTCATTTTTCCTTTAGAGGTCAAAGACACCTAACCCCAATAAAGAAAATACAATGGATTTTTCATCTATCTTGATAAGCCCTTGTAAGAAAGTGCACTCACAATGTAAATCTAGGTGACTTCTTTGGAGCAAGAAAAGCCCTCTTTTCATGATTTGTTGAATCCAAGCTTTGTTGAGATCACCAAGATAAATCTCAAGCTTAATCAATTGGGAAATAATCTTCTTTTCTTTGGAATCAATCACTCTTTTTGGAATCAAGATCTGAAGTTGTGAGAAAACCATCTTCATTTTTCATTGAAATGATCTATGAGAATATAGAAACTAAAAAAGGCTTAATGTAATCAAAAGTTTTTGTAAATTAACATTATGCTTATGCCATTTTAAGTTAAATATGATTACAATCCCAAGGTTGAGGAGAAAATGAATAAAACTAAAATTTACATCGAAAAATCAAAATATTTCTCCATATTATTTAAGTAAGTTAATAAGTGAGCTGAGTAAAATTTCTAAACATTTCTATGTGCATATTAGGTCTTTTTGTTTTAGAAAGTTGTTGTTTACAAGTGTAACATGGTTGGGAAGCCTTCAATTATCACTTGCATGGTTGATAGTATGACTAATAATCTAATACCAACTTGTACTGAAGCAAATATCATGGAAAATGTTGTCCTTGATGGTATGTATATATGGGCCAATGTTGGCTTTCAAATATTCCAATTCCATATTTTGACTTTATTTGTTGGGGAATGTAGTTACATTGTTCACTTTTTTCACAAGAAGTTTTTTACATTATGTTTTTAAGGTAATCAAATTCTCTCTCTTTTTATATTTAGTTAACTAGTTAGAGACCTTGATTGTCATAGGCACAGATGGAATCTTGTTAGGAGTAGAAATGCTTTGGGGTTTTTACCCTATTAAGACCATAACAATAGTGGGTATAAGTTGTGAAGAAGTAAGTTATCATACTTATCAATTATTAGCTATTATGGATTCCTTTTGTTGAGAGTGACTAAAAAACCAAGATGTTATCTAAGAGAGTGCGAAATCAAAAAGAAACCCATAAAAAAATCAAAATGAAAGAGAATAGCTTTGTGGTTTTTTATAAAGAAAATTTGAACTTGTATTCTTTTCTATTACAAATAAAATCCATTAAATGTTTTCTAATGAACTGAAGACTTATTTGAATTTTCAAACGAATATAGGTGGAGAAAGTTTACAACCAAGCTATTTATTTTTAAAAAGATGTCAAATATATTGGTGAACCAATGACTCATTTGGAATCTATAGCATCATAAACAATATGATTTTGTTCTATTATTATTTAATTTTCCATCATCAAGTTGTCCATTAGAGTACAACGAGTTTTTCTTTTATGAAAATTATGGTGTGGCAAGGTTTTCGTTCTTAGTGTTTTGTTTCTTATTATCTTCAAGACCTTAATCACTAATCCAAGGACACGAATGCTAGAATATATGATTTGTAGGTATGTACAACAATCAAAGTGAAGAAATCTGTTATTGTAGTTTTCACATCATCAGGATGGGCTGCAAGGTACCCATAATTTCTACTTTTTGAATGATATATATATATATATATATATATCACAAATTGGGCATAATTTCAATATTATATCTCCTTTTCTTTGTATATTAAACAAAATTTTGACTTTTGATATTTTTTTAGGTTGATTGCAAAATACAAGCCATCTATGCCCATTTTGGTTGTTGTCATTCCACAACTTATAACTAATTTTCTAAGGTGGTCTTTTACTAGGGCATTTCAGGTTAGTTCACTAGCGCCTTAACTTTTATTTCTTGTTTATGTTCTTATCACTACAGTAAAATCAAATCAACGTTCAGTGTTCATGATATGATTTTTTTTGGTTTTATTGTCTTTGTCTTTGTGAGACTTCAAGAGGTAACAGGAGAGTACTTTCTAATCTTAAGAGATTTCATAGATTTTTAAAACTTCTTTGGCAGTTTCTCATATGCTAAAGTATTTCTTTGCATGGAAAATTCTTTTTATTTTTTTGTGTGATAGGAAAATGCACATCTAAGTGAGAAACAAGAAGAAACCACTTTTTTTTTTTTGAAAAAGACAACAATATTGCTTAAAGTGAAAGGATGTAGGCTCCACAAATATGACACATTAGACAAAACAAAACTTCATGGGAAAATGTAAAGCTACTTTTAACACAAAAAAATGTTAATATGCTAAGAAAAAATTGTGGTATACCGTCCATTTATATCCACTTCCTTAAACTAATTTTCTTCTGATAAATTCAAATGCATATTCATTGTAGACACAAAAAATGAAAAGTTATACATCATCTAAAATTTTCCCTTCTTGCTTTGATTGGGATCCAATAAGAGTTCACTTGACTATTATTATTTCAAGAGGGTTTAGATTATTATTTTTAGTGTTCGTTCCATCGCATGGAGCTGATTCCTTTATGCATTCCAAGAAGATTTGTTTGGCTAGCTCCCTTGAATTTTTTTGGATCACTTATATATGTTCTCAGGCTTAGAAACCTAGGATTCATTTTTTAGTCATGAAAACATACATATTTGGGAGCTTTTTTTGAAGGGAGTTGTCTCTTTGTGTCTCACTCGAGCATTGGACATCAACAATGTTGGTATTAGGAGGCCAGATTCAGTCCTCAAATTGTCAATATCCACATTGATTTTCTTTCACCACTCACATGCTTCTTTGATGTTCCCTTTTTCCTTAATTTCAAACATGTGATCATTTAAGCTTATGAGAGGACATGTACTACCAACACATTCCAGTGACATAGATCTCTTTTGTGGAGCCTCTCGTCCCATGTTAATTTCATATGTCAGACATTTCATCCACACTATGGATGATCCCATCTCTTGTGAGCATCTTCTTTGGGTTGTCAACTATTCTACTATTTCAAGTTGAGATGGATCATTTTATTCTATTTACCGAGAGAATTTTTCATCTTGTTTCCTTCTTGGAGATTGATACGAAATAACATTATAATATTTTATTTAACATGTCCTAGAATTCTATGAGATTTATGGGAGAATTTTTTTTTTCAAACACTATGGCATTTCCCTTTGCACTTTCCATTGTTAACCCCTGTTCAAAGGTGTCTGGTATCATTTTTCCAAGAAGTCATCACTTTTAGGTGATATTACATAGGGCCTCTAGAACTACCTAGTTGATTAATCCCTTCTTGAAGGTTGTAACTAATATTCAATTTTGAAGGCATTAAGCACCCTTGAAACAGTGTAGATTGACATAAATGGGGAGAGGTCAATAAGACTACCTACGCAACTAATAGGGCATCCTAACTTGCTCACTATAATACTTGGCTTTGTGTATTTATGTCCTCATGACATTGAGTTCCTTCTAACCTACCTTGCCTAGTAGTTGAAGACTTTTAACATTTTTGTGTGCCTTCAGAGACCAATTGGTTTTTGGTAATATGAGACATTCTAAGTGAAGTGCTTTGCATCTCCCCTTCCTCCTTAAATTCTTCAGCCTATCTCCCTTAGTTGTGGATATTCCCCATAATAACTTTCTGGGTAGTATATGTTTTCCCATTCAATGTAATAGACGAAATTGTTGTTTATTCTTGTTGTCACCTTTTCTTGATGTTTGAGAGTGACAACTTCTTGTCTTGAGATTTTTCTTTAATTTTCATCAAATTGATATTTTCGTTGTGGGATCCATTCTCTTTTGGATAATAAGATTTTATTGAATTTCTTTTTAAATTGCAATTAATGATCATTGTTTAGTAATTCTCCTCTTGATTTTTTAAATGCTTTAGTAATTAGTGTTTAGTTACTTTTTAAGTTTTCAAAATATGAGGTCCTCTTAACCCTATATCTTTTGTATTCTCCTACTTAGATCATTTCTGAATATAGATGTAGTTTTATTTCATTCTTCTCAAGTTTTTAGGGATATAATACAATTTTTGAGGATATAACACAAATATTTCTTTTGACATTTAGGTAAATTTCATGAAGACAATTTTTGTAACATGATAAGATATTATAAAATTTGAATTTCAAATATAAAATATTGTACAGAGGCAATTTTTTTTCACACTTATATTTTGACATTTTGTATGATTTGATTTCATTTGTTTGAATAGTTTTAACTTATAGCTATAATTATTGAAACTCACTAATTGTTTTTCTCTTATTTTTAGTTATCAGTATACATACATGAAATTATGGTACTCTTTGTTATGTTATAATTGTGTTTTTTGGATTGGTATTTCAGAAAATTTCATCTATTTTGGAAACTCTCCCTATTTCCTTAGTATAATGTAACTTAAGTTGGAGGTTAATTAGTATGTGTTTCATGCAGACTGGTTAAATGGGAATTTGAGGTTTAATGTGGTTGACATGATTTATCGATAGTGTTAAGGACATGATGGATACCTATTATGGTGTACTTTATTTATATTCTTGTACCACTAAGCCTATTACTGTGTACTTTGTTTATGTTGGAGAAGTTGAATCTAAGGCTTAATCAAATGGGACACATTCATAAAAACAATAAAAAACTAAAACTGATTCAAAAAGCAAGACACCATGCTCTTTTAAAAGTTATAAAAATTAGTGATTACACATAAACCAAAGAGAACTTTGTACAATGATGTGAGACCACATTCAATTAGAGAGAATATTAAGATCTAAAGCTACATTTGAATTATGGAAATTACATCCACTTAGAACCATACCTTTAATTTCTCCACATTCTTGATGTTTCTAACAACATCATTTTTCAGTACCATACCTTGAACTAGAGTGTAACCATGCAGTCCTCCCCCCAACAGTTTAGCAACTCACACATTATCCACATTGAAATTCATTGGATTCTTGAGGAAAACTTGAATATAGTCCTAAAAAAAAATCTCATTAGAATGATGTCATTGTCACCATAAACAACAATTAGAAATATTGAAATAGATCTCATACATTTGCAACAAGGGAACACAATGCTTTCTAGTCTAAATTGTTTACTAGCAATAGGAGCTTTCATCTAGAGGATCACTTGTGCTTTATTCTTAACATCAATCTTTTCTAAACCTAGTTCTACCAATTCATCTAAAATCTCAATTGCCTAAACAAAAAAGAAAAAAAATATTACCGAGAAACAATACTAGAAACAAAGTAAATAGGTATTATTAATTTTTGACAGACAAAAAATCTAAAGAAATAAAATATCTTGAGGTTTTATTTGTTATTTGATTGCATGCAAGAAAAATATCTACCTTGCTTATGGCTTTTGTGTAGCCACTAATTATCTCACTGGGATGCAACCCCATTCTAATGAGCTCTTCAGCTCCTTAAAGAAGCTCTCCTACAAATGATATTGTCAAATTGGCACCATCTCCAATCTCTTCGTATTGAGTTGTAGCTGCCAACACTAGGAGCATTGTTGTAGGATGTTGTACCTAAAGTTCTTTAATTATGGTAGCCACATTATTTGTTACAAAAAGCTTTCCCAGGTGATTAATAACCATTTTATTCATACCTAAATTTTTTTTTAAAGTTTTTGTTGTAACCAAAAGTAGCTATATAATCAATTCCTTATGTGTGCCCTCTTAATAATTTCAACTTTAGAAGTATAGTTTGTCACCTTTACCATGTTTAGTAATACAAGCATCTGGGACCAAAAATAATAGTTCTAGCCTCCCAGGATTTAGTTTGAATCTTACACAAATATCACTTTTCATCATATTTCACAATTTTGGCCTTAAAAGATAATACACACCATCCTATATGGTAATTAATAGAATGTTATCTGAGTTTAGATTGTCCGTCTTGTAGGCCACTCTTGTAGATTCATTTTTGGCTAACCTTGACGACTTGTCTGACAACAATATGCTGCTTAGTGTAAGTCTAGTTCAACTTTTATAAGTTTTTTTTATAGATAATCTAGTAAATACTAAATGCTTGCTTATTTTATGGACATCAACATAAGGTAATGATTGATTTTTATTTTTTCCATGTAATCTTGAAATAATAGTAGTTCTTGAAATGAAGATTCAAATGTTCTTAGTTAAGTTGTGTATTGGCAGAACCATGAGAATGATGGTGTAGGGGGGGGAGGTAGAAGATGTTGATGATGATATGGCAGACATTGAAACATACTAGATGTACACTTCCCTACGAAAAAATACTGGGCATGGTGGCCATTCCACTAAATGTTATGGTCCAAGTGTAGGCATTGCTATAGGTTATGGTCCAAGTGCTATGCATTTTGGCCCAATTGGAGGTTATGGTCCAAGTACTTGTCATTATAGCATTGCTAGAGTTATGGTCCAAGTGTTAGTCACTAGGCCCCAACTGGAGAATATGGTCCAAGTTTTGGACATTCTATTGGGGGTTATGGTTCTCACTACAATAGCTATTGATATTAGATGGAGAAGCAAGTACATTTACTATTATGCTTCTATTTGTAGGGAATTTGGAACATTTAAAAGGTTCTAGATGTTGAATGTAGTTGAAAAGGCTTGGGTGCTTATTTAGATTGATTTGCACATTACCCAAGCTAATGTCAATGCAACAAGACTACTAAAATCCTTGAAATTTAAATGCAATATCTTTAGGAATTATATAGTGTATCTACAAGTAGGATTTAATCTTGTATGATATGATTCCTCTACTTTCATAGGTGCCATTAGAAAGTAAAATATTATTAGGACATTTACGATATTGAAGATTTTTCAATATTTACATGTTCTTAACATTTAACTTCATTATTGGTTCAAAGTCTTTACCATGTCATCTTTGTTTTGTATTTAATTTTTATATTTTTCTATTTCTCCAATTCATGTTCTTGGAAAAGAATTGATTACCCCCTTTCAAAGTGGTGATAAAATGGGTAATTGCTTTTGAAATTTGCAGTCTTGGTAGTCTTCGTGTCTTCACTATTCCAAATTTTCAATATGCCATATTTGAGATTGAGGAAAGTGCAATGGCTTGTATGAATCTAATAGTAGATGTCCAATGTCTAACCTATGGTGTCTATGTTGTGTTCCTGAACTGGTTTAAATTTGTCTAATTATGAATGTTTCAAATTATTTTCAATAACTTGCTTTTTCAAATGGAAATTGTGAACTCGGGATAAATAATAGATTGAATTCTTATAGTAGTGGGGAATATTTTTAATGAAATTTTATTTGGGGTCTTTGCACTATGAAAATCATATTGGTTTTTTTTTAGTGTGAGCTTGGTGGTAAGTTGTCTAGAATATAATGGTGATGCATGATCTAAAACTTATAATGTTGAAAATGAATCAATTAGCAATTATACTACACTCAAAACAACTTTTCCTGGAAGCCATCTATAATTAGACAAATGCATGGGACAACTTAATCTTGGTGCCTTAATCATTAATCATTTAGTGGAGGCCTTGTGTTTCTAGGAGCTTCAATAATTTTATGAATATAATATTAAGCATGGTGGGTACCTCTATTTTGTGTGTGGATTCAATCATTTTTTTCATCAGAGGTGTTATTTTCTTAAAGTAGTGAGGAATATTGTTTAATGAAATTCTATTTATGATCTTTGCACTATGAAAGCCTTATTGGGTTTTATTCAAAGTGATCTCATTGGAAAATTATCTAGAACAAAATGGTGACTCATTGTCTAAAATATATGATGTAAAAAATGAATCAATTAGAACTTTTTCTAACATTGGAAACAAATTTTCCTAGAAGCTATTTGTAATTATATAGATGCATTGGCCCAACTTGGTATTGGTGAATTAATTGTTTAGTGGAGGCCTTGTATCATAGGAGCTTCAATCATTTTATGAATATGATATCAAGCATGGTGGGTACCCTTTGTTTTATGTGTGGATTCAATCATATTTATTTTGGTTTACCTTTGACATATTCTACTTGTTCAATGTCCAATATTAATTCTAAATATGTATCAATGGTATTCATATAAAGTGTAGATAAAATTTTATATTTTTTTTTGCGTTAATGTTTCAATTCAAACTATGTTATCTTCTTGATGATGAATCACAAGGTGATTTGAAATGTTAATATATACATGGCAAAACTACTAAGTTCCTGGAACAAGGACCTAAATGAAAACTAGTTCCTTGTTCATCCACTAACCTACCATAACCTTATAAATGCATGAATCATAGATGTAAACTATCAAGGGTTTACCTATCATAACTTGTTCCTCACGCATGAGAATATAGGATCTGATGGATGTTTGCTAATTTAATGGCCAACTCCCAACATCTCCCAATTAGGAGATGTGATGACATTATACTAGAATCTTATCTCTCTATAAGTGCCATCAATATAGGTCTATGAAATCTCATCTCAAGGTGGTGGTAGACTGACCAAAGACCTGAAGATAAATATACAAACTAATCATTGACTAGGCTACCATCAGTGATTACTTTGGATATTTATCTTTGGGTAATTTTTTTTAAAACAAAGCATGTTGGTTGAAAGTTCAACCAATGCATTGACCAAGATTTCATCATGGTTTGGCATCTTGGTCAATTAAGGGTTAGCATTGGTCAAAATTTTGACCAAACTTGGTCAAATTTTTGACCAACACATCAACTAGGATATTGTCATGGGTTTGGCATCATGGTTGATACTTTGGTCGAAAGTTTGACCAAGTTTGGTTAAAATTTTGACTAATGTTCTCATTCAAAAAGGAGGCCATTTTCAACCAAATTGTGTTTCAAAATTTTGATGCTCACTAGACTTGGTCAAAGTTTCAATTAGGGAAATAGTGATAAAACAATTTATCAAAATTTGACCAACATGAGTCAAAAATTTGAGCAATTTTGTCAAACAAAGAGTCAAAATGTACTAGAGTAGAGATACAACAAGAGGAGGATAAAATGTCCAAGGTGACTTATTATTTAGTTGTAGGTATTTTAATGTATGTCATGGTGTATAATGGACTAGATATTGTACATGATTTGGAAGTCATTAGTAGGTACATGGTTCATCTTGGGATTGAGCATTAGAATGCAATCAAATGGGTTCTCAAATACTTGTGAGGTACATCTAGTAAATGTTTACATTTTTGGGGCTCTAGTGATTTACAAGATTATGTTGACTCAAATTTGACAAAGGATCAAAATGCTAGAAGGAGTACTACAAGATATGTATTTACTGTTGGTGGGGAAATAATGAGTTGGATTTCTTAGTTATAGAAGTTGAATGCTTTATCCACTACAAAGATAGAGTATGTTTCTTCTACATAGGAATCCAAGTAGATGAAATGGATTCAATTTTCCATGGAAGAGTTGGGACACCCATAGATGAATTTTTTTCTATATACATATAGCTAGAGTTCCATTCATCTTTCCAAGAATTCTACTTACATTCTAAGATAAAACACATACAATTGCAATTCTAATTCATTTGATTAGCTTTGGAGGATAGATAGTTAAATATGGAAAAGATATGTTAGTGTAGTTTTTTATTTTTCCTATTTTGATAGGTTTTTCCTACACTTTTAATAATCTCGCTTAGGTTAATAAAGCATGTCTTATTAGGTGAATGGTTGTGAGGTGTCACCTTCCTACATGTGAGCATCCATTAGCTATCTTGGGAAGATACTTTGCTATCTTTAGTCCAATAGATGGTTGCTCCTCATTGGTTGGTGTTGCCACCTCCTCCCTCTTCCTAGCCTATACAAGCATGCTACCTGGCTTGTATTTGTATCTCTTATTTTTGCATCCTCTTAATGCTATTTTGCTTCCAGCATTTGCATTACTCTCTTGGAGACTAACTCTATGATGCTATTTTGATTTTGTATCATTTGCATTCATAGTTTAGATATTTACTCTTCGCACTAGTTTTCTGGGTTATTAATCTTTTCAGATTCTAACATGGTATCAGAGCTTTTCTATGTGCAAGAGTAGATTTTAGTTTCCTTATTTGAGAGATTCGGGGGGGGCAAATAAACTTTATTGTAGTTTTTTGAAAAATGAAGTATGCTCTTCTCTTGCATCTTTGGATGATCCTGAGAATCAGAAAAGTTTTGACAAAAACAGTTTTTCTCTGGGGTTTCAATCTCAAATCTGACAACCAACTTGCATATTTGGAGTTTTCAATCAGTTTTGCAGGTTCCAGCATGCCATTGATGGACTTAAGAAGCTAATCCAGCATTTGCATGTCATATTTTGGTTGCTGGGGTCGTTTTCTGATTTTTGGAGCCATTTTTTACAGTTAAAGGCGTCTGATTTACATTGCAGCAACATCTTCTGTTCATCAGCAAGAAAAACGCTTTTTGGGTTTTGTTCGCAGCCTCGAAAAACCATCTGGGTATCTTTTAGATTTTGCATGCAAGCTGTACATTTTTCATAATCGAGCATGCAAAGCTACAGCCATACCCCTCTCCGTTGGCAGCCGCAGATTTGAATGCAGTTTTCAAATGTCTTGTTCTTGCTCATATGGACTCCGATTTTGATGATTCTTGTTATGAACTTGGCTATTTTTTTGTGCTCTATCCACTAGCAGAGTTGGTTTTTGATTTTCATGCATGAATTCTTTCAAAATTGCAGATTCTCAGCCGTGACTGTGCACAGTTCTCATTTTGAAAACTTCGAAGGATCATAACTTTCTCATACGACCTCGTATCGAGGTGATTCTTTTTTTGAAAGTGCATGATTTTTCGAGTAGATCAAATTGGTACTATTTATTTCCTTGATTATTGTGCCCAAGTTTCACTTCTAGCATATGCTCTTCATGAGGGTTTGTAATGCATTGAAATCAAGACCACTAAGTAATTCTTTCTAGTGGTAGTTGTAAATGCACTAAAATAAAGTGCCAAATCATATTTCTTTGAGGGGGGGTTCTTTGATTGAGTAAAGAGGGGGGGGGGGCATTGTCGTGGCTGGGTTCTCTTCTTTTTAGCATTTCTTCTCTGCATTTCTTCATCATGGATCAAACAAATATGCCCATCCTAACTCCATACAATTACTTTGAGTGGAAATCATGCATGACAATTCACTTAAAGAAAGCTGGATTAAATAGGATAACTATGGGACTTGAAACTGAACCTACTAAAGATGAAGACAAGCCTAAGTGGTTTAACAAATGTGATGAGGCATATGGAACATTGTGTTTGTTTGTTTCTCCTGACTTGCTATTTCACATTGAGTCTTTGGATACACCAAATGAAGTATGGACAAAGCTAGAGACACTATTTGGCACACAAGATTCAATGAGGGGTCATATGTTGGAAAATGAATTAATTAGTTCGAGTCCAGGCAATTTCAACACAATTCAAGATTTCTTCACCAAATTGAAATCACTAAGGCTGCAGTTAAAACAATGTGGAATTGAAAAGAAAGATGAACAACTGATTCTTAGTATTCTCTCTAAGCTAAGTTCAGAATATTTTGTGTTTGTTTCTACCTTCTATGCTACTAAGGGTGCACTTGGTACTCAATTCACCATGCCATCTTTAGATGATTTTGCTGTCAATCTCACTCAAGAACAGGACAAGCTAATCCAGATGGGCATTCTTAAGTCCTTTAAGTCACATGCCTTGGCTGCTAACCAAGGCACAAAAGAACAACAAGGACAAAGTAGTAACAACAATAGTAAGGACAAGAAACAAAAGAATAGCGAGGAGAAGAAGGATCAGACGTCGGTTTCTTCAACTATTGATACACCATCTTCCAAGGGCGATAAGCCTAAGAAAGAAAAGGTCAAATGTGCTTATTGTAAAAGACCTGGTCATGATGAACATAAATGTTTGCAGAAACAACTTGATCACTTGACATACATTCTTGAGAAGAATAATATCAGTGTTCCTGAGTCTATCAAACAAAGTTCTAATGAAGGGTCTAACAAGGAAAAAGAAAATAGCAAGGGGAAAGGAAAGGGCAAGGCCCTTTTTGCAGTCACTTCCTCACCATCCACTTGGGTTCTTGATTCGGGTACTTCACACCAAATGGCTTCATCTAAGGAAGAACTTGCATCCTTGGAGCCATGTACTATGCCTTCTATTTTGATGGGTGATAACACTCTTGTTGAGGTGTGTGGGAGAGGGTCTGTTGATGTGGGGGACGGTACATTCCATGATGTTCCTTATGTACCCTCATTGTCAACTAATCTCCAATCAGTACACCAGATCACTCACACGGGTTTAGGCAAGCGGGTTGAGTTCACTCCTAGTTCAGTGGAGATATGTGAGTTGCACAATGATTCTATAGTTGCAGTTGGGAGAGCAGATCATCAGTCACGACTCTATATGTTTTCTCACTTTGTTCCTGATCCTCCCTTGACTGTTTCACTCACTCACTTTAATGATGTGAGCAGATTATGGCATGAGCGGTTTGGCCATCTTAACTTCCACTACTTGCATCAGCTTAACCAGCAAAGCATGGTCACAGGGTTGCCTTCTACTTTGACATTGGAGTCACTTGGAATACATGATGGGTCAGATTCACTTGAGCAGTCTTCTACCTCCACTTCTGATGCAGAGAGTGATTCAGAGGACTCACCTCCTTCCTCTCCTAGTCATCATTTACAGGTTGATGATTCTCCTCTAGATTCTCCATCTTCCGGTCCACTTTGGGCTAGACAGACCTTGCAGTTTATAGGTGATTGGATTGGGGATCCATCAGACACCAAGCAGACTCGTTCACAATTCCAGGATGCTCTACATATCTTCATTGCTACTGCCTCAAATCCACAGTCCTTTCATGAGGCTTCTGGTATTTTTGAGTGGGATACAGCTATGCAGGAAGAGTATAGTTCCTTGATGAGGAACCACACTTGGGATCTTGTCCTTTTTCCTAAGGGAAGAAAACTTGTTCGATGCAAGTGGATCTACTAAACAAAATTTGCAAGCTTTGCTGGAGGTGCGGGATGCTACATCTTTTGGGGGGGCCTCTTCCTCTCACTTGGAGTCCTAATCTTTTTTGGGGAGTCTCTTTTCTCTCTCTTTTGGGGGAATTTTATGTACATGGGTACCTCATCAGGCTTGACTTGCCGGGACCCATTTCTACATTCACCTAAGCTTCTCTTATGGGGGGGTGTTAGTGTAGTTTTTTATTTTTCCTATTTTGATAGGTTTTTCCTACACTTTTAATAATCTCGCTTAGGTTAATAAAGCATGTCTTATTAGGTGAATGGTTGTGAGGTGTCACCTTCCTACATGTGAGCATCCATTAGCTATCTTGGGAAGATACTTTGCTATCTTTAGTCCAATAGATGGTTGCTCCTCATTGGTTGGTGTTGCCACCTCCTCCCTCTTCCTAGCCTATATAAGCATGCTACCTGGCTTGTATTTGTATCTCTTATTTTTGCATCCTCTTAATGCTATTTTGCTTCCAGCATTTGCATTACTCTTTTGGAGACTAACTCTATGATGCTATTTTGATTTTGTATCATTTGCATTCATAGTTTAGATATTTACTCTTTGCACTAGTTTTCTGGGTTATTAATCTTTTCAGATTCTAACAAGATACATATAGATGAAAATCCAATAGATATGTTTACAAAGGTAGTTCTAAGGGAGAATCTCAATTCCTCTTCAACTTTGGTTTCTCTTTTAGATTAAACATAATAAAAGAACAAAAGAGTCCAGGGTGCATCGTGATAACTCCTATTTTCACTAAGTTTAATTTAAAAAAATTATGGTAAAAATACTGAATTGATGTTATAATTGTTAGGGTTATATATTTTGTTTTCATTTGCAGAGGAAACCCTAGCATGTTTTTCCCTGATCTAATTATTTTTCATTGATTGTCCCAAGTGTAAAGTTTAGTGCCCTAGGGTTTTAAATTTATCCCACATTGTAAAATCTTCATAAAATTTGATCTTAGTTCCCTATCTTAGGTTTTATAATTGAGCAAGATTTCATTTTGTGTTTTACATCATCTCCTATGATGTTACGACAAGAGGGTTAGTAGAGTATCACGATGAAGAGTTTTCAGTGTCCCACTCTTAAGATAAAGTGTTGTATTGTAGTATCATGGATGAGAAAGTTGGTCTTCTTGATCTTACAATTTCCTTTGTATCATATGATTGTATGATAGTTTGATTGTCTTGCTTTTTGGTGATCTCTGGTATTATAACAAAGGAGGTAATTGTGGCATCACAGACAATGTAAAAGATGTGTTATGATATTATGAAGCAAGAAGTATCGTAGGATCATGAAGGAAATTGTAGACACCTAAAATTGTCCAAATCATGTGTCTTGACCAGTTAAATAAATATTTATTATTTATTTAATTCCTTTACCTTTAATTAAATAAATTTTACATTTATTTAATTATGTTCACCTTTTCTTGATTTAAACAAACTAAGGTTTATTTAAATCCTAACCCATCCCCTTTAATTAAGTACTTTGTTTACTTAATTAATCCTTGCCTAATCCCTCTTGGAATTAAATATTAAATTTAATCCTATTTGAGCACATGGCTCCTACCTTTAACCCTCACCTAACCTCACTTCCCTAACCTAACCCATCCTTCTAACCTAGGTCAATCTACTTATCCACTAATTAATCTTAGTTCCTCATCTCATCACATCACTAATCATTTGCACAATCCTAATCAAAGGATTAGCAAACCCTAGTCACATGTGACATGTGACTCTTACACACTTACAACCTTGTCCCCCTTCACATGTGAACCAAGGTGTCTCACACATGTGTGAGAAACCTTGAGCCTCCAACCCTCTTACACATGTCATTGACCCATCACTTTCAAAGGTGTCTCACACATGTGTGAGGAAACATGATCTTACACACCTCTTACACCTGTCATTGACATGTCACATCAAAGGTTGCTCACACATGTGTGAGCATCTTTCCCCTTTTGAATGGTCAAAACCCTAATCCACATGGATATTGCTTGTAGATTTTGCCTTAATTTTATTTTGGAAATGAGCTTGTATGCATAAACATTCATCTTTGAATGCATGGTTAAACGCTAAAACAATCACATTCAATCTTGAATGCCTTAAGGGAATGGACATGTATGCTTAGGTTAGAAAACATTTCAAATTGGTGCTCAAAAATGAACTCACACAATCTTGAATGCCTTAAAGGAAATTGATTTGATTTTCAACATTTTGCTTATGCACATGCTCAATTTACCTTCTTGTTGAAAAATCGCATTTTCATTTATGTTGACCATGATTTCAAGTTGGAAAGAACATTGTATGCTTTAATCATGAGTGTCTTCAAGTAGATTACATAACCTAAAGCTTCATTGGGAATGAACGCGTGTCTTTTACACCCCAAGGCCACTTACGTATTCTCTCCCCTTGCGCCTTTAGGTGATCTTGGGTGCACAAGAAATAAGTGGCCTTGTTTTTCTTTTTTAGGAGGCCTGCTTGGGGATTTCATCACCCCTTGGGATGACCTCAACTCTCGTGTTCTAGCGGAGTATAAAAATTGGGAGGTGAATCGAAAGACACGTCTCTTGAAAGTAAAATATTTTCACTCTTGGCTAAGCCCCAAAGAACTTTATATCTTTTGGAAGTGAAGGAGGAGATTTGGGTTACTGTCTCCCCTCGGCTATGTGGTAGTATTTTCTTTCATCTACAGATTTGGGCCTCATGTACCTTGCGTATATCGAGGATGCCCTCTAGCTGATCTTTGTGCATCCTAGTCAAAACCTTATAAGATTGTTGGTGTGTTTGACGTTCTTGAGTGTTTGAAACACACTGACTACCCTTGCCTTATACATATTTCCTTGTTTGATTTTGCATCTTAAACCTAAAAATCCAAAAAGCATAAAAGTTCAAAAATCCAAAAAAATAAAAAAAAACAAATTTCAAAAACAACAAAAACAAGTCTTGGTTTAAGACCTCTTAGTCAAGTTGTCCACCTCATTCCACGTCACATCTTCTTCATCACACTCATACATCTCTTGTCTTCATCATTCACAGCATTCCTCCACATCTTAATCATCTCCATTTGACCACATCATTTCCTCGTCATTCAATCTCATTCCTCATCTTCATCCTAGTCATGATTCAACATCATCTAGCTTCAATTTCCTCTGCCAATCTCATGATGATTCTTAATTCAATCCTCCACATCATCCTTCTTCTAATCTAATCCCTTGTCAAATTCATTCATTTCTAATCAATTTCTAATTTAATCCATTTACATATTCCTCCATAATCCATCTTCCTAATTTCATTCATCTTCCTCTAATTCAACTTTTCATCAAATATTCTACTTTGGTCATAGGAGCATTTTCATAAACATTGGACTTTAATTCAAATCTCACATTCACTTGTTTGCAATCTGATAGGGTTTTTATCAAATCAAATCAAACCCTACTTCAATCACATCATATCCAATCAACATCAAATCCAATCCATATCAAAATCAAATCAAGTCAATATCAAGTCCAATTCAATTCAAATCAAATCAATACAAAGTCCAAAGCTCCTAGTCCTAAGTTCATCTTCCATCCATCATCAAATCTTTCATCACTCTTCTTCTAACATCTATGGATTTGAATTTGCTTAATCACATGGTTGACAATATTCAAAGACAATATGGAGTTATACCTCCCATTCAACCTACATATCAAATCCATCCTTCACAATTCATATCTAACTCTAATCCATCTCATGTTCATTATTCTTCTACCTTTGACAAGGGAAATCCACCTCATTATCCTTCACCCCCATACGATTCCATCCATAGCCCACACATTTCCTCCAACACAAATTCCCTTGCCATGGAAATGGAACAATTAAAGAATTATCTATTAGCAAGCCAACAACAAGAGGCCACCTTCCATGCCATGTTTCCTCTTCCCCCATGTTTCGAAGATCCTAGTCCTCATGTCCCATCCAACCCCAAGCCTCCATGCAATCCCCTCCCCATAGTTCAACCTTCACACAATCATAATCCTCCAAAATCCACATCCTCCCCACCTTGTAAGGGGTTTTTCTCATCATTATTGGCTAAGTGTAAAGACCAAGATAAAGCAATCCAATCACCCAAAGTGATACCCCCGATTCCATCTCAAGAACTTCCTCCAAAGCATGATATTATAGATGCCTCTTCTCCTCTAGATTTGAGCATTTCTCCATCCCATCCTTCCCCTATCCCTCAAGATCCATTTATCCCCCTTAGTTCATCTCATGATTCCCTTCCTAACCAAGATCAAGACATTCCATGTACCATGCACATTCCTCCCTCCATTCCATCTCACGAGTTAGCCTCCATCAATCCTCCACTTCATGCAGATTCTCCTTCCACTCAATCCACTAGCTCTCCTCCATGTCAAGATCAAATCAATCCATCTCATGGTTCCATTCCCTCCACTCCATTCAATGATCCTATTCCTTCTCATGATCCATGCATTCTGCCACATGATCCTCTTTCAAGTCAAGATCAAAGCACTTCTCCATTTTCATTTCATGATCCCACTCCATCTCACAATCCTATTAGCCCTCATAATCCTAAGCCTCCACATGATCCCATCACACCTATCCAATCCACTCATGAATCCCATCTACCTGGACTCACATCTTGTGTTGAAAATGCTAAGTATCCCATTGAAGAAAACATGGCTCAATATGTTGGTACATCTTCCACTTCTTCCAACCCCACAATTCCTCCATCCAAACCTAAAGCTTTCCATCATTCATCTTCCAAGTCCATTTTGGGACCTTATATCCATATTCCCCTTCCTTCCTTACTTCCATCCATTCTAGGTCCCTATATTCCACCGCTAAACCCTTCACCCCTTCCATCCATTTTGGGTCCCTACATACATCCATCCACCATATCCATGTTTTCCCCTTCACCCCCTCATGCTCCTACTAAAGATCAACAAAGGCACACATCCTTGACTTCCTTCCAATGTTCACCCTCCATACACTCTCCATCCCACTTATCTGCATGCACCCATACCATAGCCAATGAAAGCACATTGGATGCTCAAGAAAAAGAAAATAAAGCCAAAAATCCACAAAAGCCCAAGGCTCAACATGTCCCCTCTAACAGACATGTTCAAGAAAAGGAAAATCTGATCCAAAGCAAAATTAGAAAGCCACGAAGGCTCAAAATCAAAAATACAAAAATTTTGTGGATACCAAAGCTACTTAATGTAGCAATGAATCTCAAAGAAAGATTCAAAATGACATCCAATTTCGCTAATCCAAAGGCTTCTCTCATGCATAAATCATCCACGCTTCCCTTTTCTAAATCCATTTTGAGTCCTTATGCCCCAAAATCCACCATCCTAAACCCATTGTCTCCTTCATCTATTTTGGGTCCCTATATCCCAAAATTCACACTTTCTTCTTCCTATCCCCCACAATTTCCTCCTTTCCATCACCCTTTAAGGTGTGTGCCAATGATGATCTTTCCACTTCCTTCACAAGCCTTCCAACCTAGCATTCATCAACCATGTCTTCCTCCCTCCCACTCCACCCCCTTAATCCAACCTTTTTCATAAGCCATTTTCCTTCTTTTCCCTATCCTATCAACATCAAAAAAAAAGAAAATCAAGGGATACCATCCATATAAATAGATGTTTGAATCATCCCTTCATTCTCCTATCATGTCTCCATTGTCTTCCACTTCCACTTGTCCATCCATTCACCTTTCCTCTTCCACTTACACTCTATACTGGGGGCAAGTTCCATCCATACCAAACTTCCATACTTATTTTCCATGCTTCCATCTACCGTTCATCATCCTTTTCCACTTCTATCTTTGATCTTAACTTTCACTTTCCTTTCACCCATCCATATCCCTTTCTCATTGTCCATCCATTTTCCTACATATTTCCATAATTCTTCCATATATTTGATCTTGACATGATATCCATAACTTGCATCCCATAATCCTTTTCATGATTAGTTCATCCATTTGCCCTCCATACTCCTACATACTTCCATCCGTTGTTCATATGTCCTTGATCTTGATTATCCCCTACATTTCCTCCATTTCATATCCCACATTTCATCCATTCCCTTCATATTCACATCTCTTTTTCATACCTTCCCTCCCATATCCCATATTCATTTCCCTTTCATGCCCATGCTCGTGATTACTACTAGAGGCACGATAAAAAAATGTTCATATATGCTTTGGACGAACACATGCCTTCTTTTCCTCCATACGCTAGCCTTCACACCATATTTCCTTTTTCATGCACCCTTTCCACCATACTTCCTTCCATTTTCATATCCTTGCTATGGGGCATCATATGGACTCCTTTGAAACATGGTCCTTCACTCCACATTTTTCGCTACCATATCATTTGGCCCCTCATATCCTTTCACCATTCCTTTCATCCACCAACTCCCGTTGCTTTTCCTCCATTTACCATGCCTTGGTTCTCCCTTGTCATTGGTCCCAATCCATTCTATTCCACATTTTTTCAATCAATTAATTTCTATCCATTCTATTCATTCATATCACATTCAGTTCTAATTCTTCCAACTCACTTCAATCAACTTCATTTATCCTCTATTTCAATCAATTTTCAATTCTTCTACTCCTTTCACATCAAATCAATTTCTATTCTACTCTCATCATTCTTCATCCTATCAATATCTATTCTACCAATCTCATCCACATTCATTCTTCTATCCACCATAAAATCAAAAAATCAAAAAAATCACTTGTGCAATCAATACTAATCCAATCCATCTAATCTTGCAATCTTGTACATCAATCCTTAATCAATTCATCCATCTGACCTAATTAGCTGATAATCCATTCACTTATTTTCAACATTATCATGGGATGAATCCTTCCCAATCCTTGGATGTGCATTACATCTATCGTTAGCTTTGCCATCCTTAATCAATCATCATCACTCAGTTCACTAATGGGTTTTCAGCTTGACTAGGGGCAAAATGTTGGTTTGCTTTTGGTTTTTTGTGCATGATTGATTGTTACTTGTATGCATTAATATTTTTTTCATTTCTCATGTTCTTTGCATCCTATTGTTCCAGGAATCATGGTCTTCCATATCATGGTTTCATATGACATATGGTTGTATTAGACCCCTTTATCACGTACTTGACACATTGCCATCTTGGTTCCTCATACCTTGGTGCATAGTGTTGAATACAATATCAAACTTAGGTTGTTCACACCATTGCAACATAACTCTTATCATTTTCCATCCTTCCTATCAATTTTGAGAGAACATCCATGTTCTCCTAACTCGCATGTCCTCTCGAGGGGGCATACCCTTCCACCTTCGTCATCCTTCCTCATCCTTCCATGACTGGGGCATCATGCTACTAGTCTTATCCTCTTGGCCACTATATTTTATTCTTCTTTGATATAACATTACTAATGCTATATCAAAGAGGGGCAAAATGTAGACACTAAAATTGTCCAAATCACATGTCTTGACCAATTAAATAAATATTTATTATTTATTTAATTCCCTTACCTTTAATTAAATAAATTTTACATTTATTTAATTATGTTCACCTTTTCTTGATTTAAACAAACTAAGGTTTATTTAAATCCTAACCCATCCCCTTTAATTAAGTACTTTGTTTACTTAATTAATCCTTGCCTAATCCCTCTTGGAATTAAATATTAAATTTAATCCTATTTGAGAACATGGCTCCTACCTTTAACCCTCACCTAACCTCACTTCCCTAACCTAACCCATCCTTCTAACCTAGGTCAATCTACTTATCCACTACTTAATCTTAGTTCCTCATCTCATCACATCACTAATCATTTGCACAATCCTAATCAAAGGATTAAAAAACCCTAGTCACATGTGACATGTGACTCTTACACACTTACAACCTTGTCCCCCTTCACATGTGAACCAAGGTGTCTCACACATGTGTGAGAAACCTTGAGCCTCCAACCCTCTTACACATGTCATTGACCCATCACTTTCAAAGGTGTCTCACACATGTGTGAGGAAACATGATCTTACACACCTCTTACACCTGTCATTGACATGTCACATCAAAGGTTGCTCACACATGTGTGAGCAGCTTTCCCCTTTTGAATGGTCAAAACCCTAATCCACATGGAGTCTACTTGGCCTCCACCTCATGGACACCTCATTGATCCTGAGAGATCCTAGCCATCCATCTTGCATTCAATATTAGCCATCTATTGCATCTATTTTCCTATAAAAGGAGAGCCTCTCTTCATTTTCACAAGCACTATCTAGCCTATTGTTATGCTGCAGGATTTATGAACAACCACATCCTACAACAATGAAATTATCTACACTTGATGATTTCATGAGGTTTGCATATGTGCTGTTTTGAATAGTTTAATGCTCTTTTTGGTTTCATGTTATACTTATTTACATGTTTATTTCCCATATTTTGAGCTTTGCATAATCATGTAGGAATGAGTGAATAATTTAATTTGCAAATGTAGTCTTTGAGTAAGGATCAAATTTTTCAAATGAGAGGGGATATGGTGAAAAATCATATAAAATTAGATTTTGAATGACCACCAAAAAAAAAGTAAATATCTCGAAGGCAATTGTAGAGGCAATTGAGAATTTCATAATCATGAGCAAACAAAGAAAAAGAGAATTAAATTAAACGCTCCTACTTATTTGATATTTTCCAATAAATTAGTTTTTCTCATCACTCTAAGGAGATATTCTATAAAATAGTTATTTAGCTATGATGAGATTTGATTCTTGGCCACCAAGAAAGAAGAGATACATTTCTACGACATCGGGAAGAAGAAGTTTCAGCATGACACTTGTAAAAAATCAGATTTCATATCTAGGGAGACTTCTCTTCTTATCTATATATTTCTCCTCTATTCTCTTTGTAACAGTTCTAGTTTTTGGATATCTTTCATTATAGTGTGACCACTTTGTGGTTCCAATCTAGTTGAAATCCTTTCCCACTACTGCAATACCATTTTCTCATTATTTTCCTCTGTTATGAACAACAACAATGTATTTTCCTTTGTGAATTTTCTAAGTTTTGATATACAAATGATGTATTGGTTTCAATGAGATTAATTCAAGAGCTTCATTTTTCTTAGTTTCATTCTGATTCTCATCTCGTTTCTCTATTATTTGCAATGTTTTGTGTTTAAGAAAAAAGAGGTTAAACTCAATCACAATCCCTTAAGGTTGTATGTATGGATAGATTTGCTATTGGAACAAAGAACCAAGTAAATGCTTATTTACCCTGACAAGGTTGTAGTTTTTACTAGAGGCTATTACAATAAGTATGAGAGTTTTTATGAAGATAGATGTCTATTTGCAAGCTAGATAGATAGATTAGATGCCTAAATATACGAGTATACTTTAGGTGTCCATGTGTATGTTAAGGTCTAGTTGATGCCTAATGGATAAGGGATTGGTCAGCTTAGAGGTTGCATGTTCTCTACTATTGCATACTTGGGTTATGTTGAGATCCAAATCTTTAATCAAATATAAATTTTCCTTTTTATGTATTGAAGAACTAAAAGTTTTGGTCATTACTTATTTGAATCTACATTTTTGGTTATAGTTAGCTACTATAATCAAGAAGTTTATCAACAAATCATAGAAGAATGTTGACCATTTATACTATAGGGAACAATCTTTGAAGAAAAGAGTATCAAGAGTACAAGATTAATCCCTAAGGTTTTCCTACCTTGGCCTTGGAGAGCTTAAAGAGAAGTGAGCCCTGATGACTCTGTTAATGTTGGCCCAGAACTAAGATTTAGCCTTGCTGATTATAGGATTTAGCTGATCCTTAGGCTTGTCCCTATCTTATGCTTCCTAGTATTAAGTTTAAACATACTTGATATATTCCTTACCAGTAAGAACTCCAACACATTGATCTAGTGGGAGCTTTAAAGATAGTGACATGGCTATAGGGTAAGTCTCCAAGTTGGAGTGGTTATCTATGGAGCCTAATCAATCCCCAAGTAGGAGATTATTGATTTTTGGTGACTAATCAAGAAAGTACTGTACACTTTTCATGGATGCCATATTTAATGAGAAAGTTTTGTAAAAGGATATATTACAGTAGCATGAAAAGAAAGAAAATTGTAGTGTAGTGCTAGATGATACTCTAAAAGATGATGTTCATGTGGTCCCTTATGCTTTACAATATTAGAAACAACAAATACTACAAACTCCAGTGAATGATAGATGATCAACAAGGCTAAGTAGACCTCCTAAAAGATTCTCCCCCTCTTTGTACTCTATTCTATTAATAGAAGTTGGTAAAAAAAGGATGCGATGAAGCTATGTGAGTGAATACAAAGATTCAGCGAGAGTTTGTAATGATAGAAAAAATGATCTCCTTATAAGAAAATAGACTTGGGAATTATGCAAGTTAACTACAATAAAAGTTCTTTACAAAATAAATGGGTTTATAGGCTAAAAGAGGAGGATAGAGGTAAGAGAATATATTTAAAGCTAGGTTAGTTGTAAAAGAATTTACATAGAAAAGAGGCATTGATTTTGACAATATCTTTTCTCCAGTTGTTAAATTGACATCTATTAATATTATTTTAAGTATTGTCGCTACTAAAGGTTTACATATAGAATAATTTGATGTTAAAACAACTTTTCTCCATGTTGATTTGGAAGAAGAAATATATATGGAGAATGCATGAGTATTTGAGGTTAAAAGGTAAGAAGAATTTAGTGTACAGATTGATTTTTTTTTATATGGCTTGAAGTAAGAACCTCAGTAGTGGTATATTAATTTTTTTTAAAAAAATTGTTGACCCTAAAGCCAATCTAGTATTGTCAGTTAGTGTAAAACACTTAGTCATTTACAAGGAAGAGTTGGTCAATCATTAATGTGACTAAGCCACTCTATATAGGTTGAGATATGTAAAGAACAAGTATAAATATTTAGTTATTCCACTAGTGGTGACTGCCAAGAAAACCAAGTGTCATCGAGTGTTCTAGTAGTTTTTGAGACTTATAGGAGGCAACACATGAGATGAGTGATACAAAGGCCAAGAAAAATAGAATTCAAGAATAGCATGAGCTGGGTGACAACATGAAGAAATAGTATGTGTTGAGTATTAGAAAGGTTATGTCGAGTAACACAATTTTGTATAAATATTTGAATGACACAAACATTGATGTAAACCATTTTTTTTGAGCTAGAAGTGTGTACTTAAGATTAAGGAGTTAATCAAGGAGTCAATTATGCATGTAATTTAGGATCATTAATCTCTCTAAAATGAGATCAACCAATCATAAAATTAGAAGGACTAAGTGATAAAAATGATGAATATAGATCATTGATCAAGATCTAGAAGCTTAATCAGATGGTTATTTAAGGAGGGTTTTAGATCTAATTCTGATGGTTGTGAGCTATAAGTTTGGATGCAAAGTTGAAGGTGAATTTAGTAAAGTGTTAAAGAGTGGTAAGGAAACCAAGAAGTGTAGAGAGAAGCTATTGAATATTTATCATAGAGAGGTAATATCCAACTATATAGAGGTGATCTATTATCATAAATCAAAGTGAAAACTAAAAGATCAAGATCTACTGATACATTTTAATAGGTGTTTTAGGCTAAATCTCTTAATAGAGTGATCTTAATAGGCCTATGCAAATATCCTAATAGAGTGTTCACTTAATTTTGTAGTTAAAATCCTTTAATCAAGGTAGACTATATAAGTCTTGTAAGCTCTTAATAGGGTATACCCCTCATAAGGTAGATCATCAGAAGTGACCAAACTTTGTAGCCCTAACATGCATACTTTATTGGTGTAATAGTGAAGATTTTGTGTGTTTCATCCCCACCATAGTTTTACCTTCACCTTGGAGGGTTTCTGTGTTACCAAATATTTGTGTCATATGTTGATTAATTTTTTACATTTTCAATTCATGTTATTAGATGTTAGATCTGATATTGCATGTTGATATATGGTATTTTATGAAAATGTTCAAGGATAAGAAAGAGATGTGTGCGGTGAATTATGTATGAACATGGTTTATGTTTGAAGTAGTAAAATTTTTGAAGATTTTGATTCACCCCTACCCTCTTAGCATCTTACTTTACCTATAAGACTTCAAAAAATTGGTATCAGAGTCAAGTTCTCTTAGAAAGAAGTCTAACCACTTGATAGTCAAATATCTTAGATACAGAAGCCTACACGTTGGGAAAGGTTATTGAGAATCAAAGATTGATTTATAGCTTGCATTTGAGCAAGTCAAGGCTGCAAAGGAGAAATTGAAGAAATCCAGAAAAAGAAGGAAGGAGATAGAAATTTAGAAAAATGACACACAATACAAGGAAGAAAACATTGAAGACCTATTGGATGAAGGTAGATCTAGTGACACTAATGCAACAATAGTAGATCTATAGGAGAAGAACAACATCCTAAATGAAGAAGTAAGAGCATTGAAAAGAGAACATCAAATATAGTTAGTGAGGCTATGTGAAGTGATTATACAAAAGAAAAAGGCTAAAGAAGACAAGGTAATCACTTAGGAAGACAAAAGGCAAATGGCTACAAATCTTGATGAGAGAATAAATGAGGTACAAAGGATGATTCACAATCAATTTGACATGGTCAATAAATTATTAAGTGAAAATCATGAGATTTCTATGAAGGTAGAAGATAATCAAAATCTAAGATCTAAGAGAAATCAACTAAATGCTAAATTAATAGCTGAGAAAGAAATAATGGAGAAAATGAACAAATTTGGAGAGGCTATGAGACAACTTGATGAATAGTTGAGAGCACAAAGAAAACCTCATGATACTATTGGAGTAGGTCATACCAAGTTAATATGATCTATTGAGAAAGGAGAGTCATCAAAGCATGGAGAACAAAGGAATGTTAAGAACAAGAAGCCTACATTCTAGAACTATGGAAAATTAGGCCACATAGAAAACATTTATAGTAGAAAAATTGGTAAGTCAAATCCTAAGCCTAAATTCAATGGTAATTGTTTCAATTATAACAAGCATGGACATCAAGCACATGAATGTAGATAAAAGACTAGTAAGATACAAACTACATCTAGATTTGAAGGTTATTGTCACACATGTCATAAGTATGGTCATAGGGCACAAGATCACATATCTAAAGAAAATAATAGTTGGACACCTAAAGGTCAAGGCAAAACAACTAGGCAAGGCAATACTATAAGTTGGGGCTATAATACTTGGGTCAATTGTTAGTTATGTGGAAAATTTGGACATAATTCAAAAAATTATGCAAGGATACATCTTAGAGGAAGATTAGGAAACTAGAGAAATCTTGGACCAATATATTTTAACTATCAGAAGGTCGGTCATCTAAGTAGAGACTATATGGACCAAACACCAACACCTAATGGTGAAGAGAATAATGGCAAAGCAAAGGTCAATACTAAAGAAGTGATAACCCAAATGAGTCATATCTAGAGAAAGAAAACTAAAGAAGGTAATTTTTCAAATGCTAAAGCTTCTATTGCCCAATCCAATGGATTATGTAATTCCCCCACCTCAAGCTAAGCAAAGGTAAGTATGGGATTGTACTTTGAATTTCTAAATCATACATCAATTCCTAAGATAATATACATTAAAGTCCAAATCAACATCTTAATGGATACACAAGGAAAAATTTGAAGTTTGAATTAAGTAATGCATTTTGATGCTGAGTTGAAGAGTTAATGATGGCTGAGTGCTAGTATTGGAGTCATGAAAGTGCTAAATAATTGTTGGTCTTGATCGAGTCTTAGCATTGGCCAAGTGAAATAAAGGGAAGTGAGGCTTTTGAGTTTCCCTATAATGGTTAAGACAGGTGTAACTGACTCATTTCTATACAAAGCATTGATGAGGCCATACATTTGAGATTTTAAGTTATATAGTAAATTTTTGAGTCATCCTAATCACACGACATTCTTATTTTCTAGAGAGCACATTGAATTTGAGAATTTAAGAGTGTTTGACCAAGGATTATGAAGATTTGGTGTATACCATCAACTGTTCAAGTGAATCATAAGAAATTGCATCTGTTGGTGTAAATAAGTATTTACTTATTACACTTACTTAAGTTTACTTAGGTTAATGCATTATTTTAATATTTTGCATTATTTTATTATTTTTATTTGTGAGACATTTAGGAGTTTGTACACCTTTTTGAGTTGTCATGTTGACAACACAGGAGTACGTAACTCTATTTTAGCACATGGTATCTACAACATTGTTTTGCATGTCACACCCTTGTAGGCTTATTCTCTCATCATCGCACATACTTTCATGCTTAATGGAGGATAACCCATATCTAGTGGACATGTGCCTAGTTGTATGACATATCATGATGTTGATTATGAGACATTCTAGATGTATCTCAGAGGCCTTTATATTCAGGCACTCCTAATGTACTCTTATCATGGCATATTGAATATATCATCATTTTGATCATACTCTCTCTCTCTTAGTCTACTGTGTGCTTCTGTTTGAGTTCTTAGTTCCTGTGTAAATTTTTCCCTTAGGCAAATTCTTACATGGTATCAGAGCTATACCAAATTCTTACATGGTATCAAAGCTCTTGGAGATTATCTCATCACATAGCTATTTGAGACCATTGTTTGCTTCAACACCTCAGCCTGAATCTAGAGTACTACAAAAATTGGGAGCGTCTAGAGCTAGATTTGACCTCACCATTGTGTTTAGAATGCTGATTCGATGAAAATTGGCTATAAAGTTGCCTACCCTAGGCCAAAGTCGATTGTGAGGCAATTTTTTTTGCAAACCGGCACCCGAAGGACCGATTTGTAGAATTGGTATGATCATTTCAGATCTATACATTTAATTTTCAGATCTACATTTTTTTCATTTGCATCTCAGCTATTTTTTTCAGATCTACATTATTTTCCAAATGTTTTTTGGCCATTGGGCCATAGGAAATATTTTTTGCAAGTGAAGATTGAAGCTTGCTGGTGCAAATTAGATATTTGCATCACATTTAGAAGGTTAAAAAACCCCCAAATCAGATTTTGTTTCATCCAAATTAGACATCTAAGGAAAAATCTAGAGCCATTTGATTTTTGGAGGCACGGCGGCGATTTAGAAAACATAATAGCAACAACAATTTTTAAATAGTGATATCTCCCTCATATGGACTCCTTTTTGTGAGCAATTTTTTTTTGTTTTGGGGTGGAATTTCATGATCTACACATTGGTGCAAGTAGTTTGAGATCTCTATTCCTGAATTTTTTTGCAACTTGCAAATCCCAATTTTTGCCACTTAAAATGTACGGGCTCATTTGAACTCTTTTTCAAGTTTCATTTTTTTTGAAAGTGCAATTTTTTTGTCTACTTTCCAGATCTAAAATCATATTATAGGTTCTATAGACAGAAATACTACTTTTAAAAATAAGCCCTAAATTGGCAAGTGGCTATCAAGTGCCTAAATCATAAATTAGGGGGGGTGTTGGTGTAAATAAGTATTTACTATTTACACTTAAGTTTACTTAGGTTAATGCATTATTTTAATATTTATTTATTTGTCACCTAGGAATATGTGCACTCTTGTGAGTTGTCATGTTGACAACACAAGAGTCTGCACCTCTTTTATGTACATAGTGTCTACAACATTGTTTTGCATGTCACACCCTTGTAGGCTTATCCTCTCATCATTGCACATATTTCATGCTTGATGGAAGATAACCCATATCTGGTGGACATGTGCCTGGTTGTCTAACATATCATGATGCTGATTACAAGGCATTCTAGATGTATCTCAAAGGCCTTTATATTCAAGTACTCCTAGTGTACTCTTATCATGGCATATTGAATATATCGTCATTCTGATCATACTCTCTCTCTCTTGGTCTACTATGTTCTTGTGTTTGAGTTCTTAGTTCCTGGGTGAATTTTGCCCTTAGGCAAATTATTACATGGTATCAGAGATATACCAAATTCTTACAGCATCGAAGCCAAGTTGTAAAAAATTTGTGAAGCAAATCCTAATTGATAGAATGACATTAAGTTCATCCACAACCAAGAAGAACATGGAGTTAAAGGTTAGTAACATCAATTAATCATATATGATGCTTGTCCCCCACCTAAATTTTAGAGCATATTCTAAAATAATGATGAAGGGTGATTTCTTGGGCTCCTTTTCATTAATTTTACCTAGGTTTCTTGATGTTTGATAGCTTTAGTTGGATAAACCTATAATATATGTGCTCATTTTATTTGAGATATAAGGTAATTATATGAGTTAAAATAAAATTTTATATATATATATAAATAATTTTTTTATTATATTAAATATATGAGGATGTAGAGGTTGTTCGGACTATGGCAAGAGACTAACTTACAGAGGGAACATGAATAAGGGCCATAGTGGACTGATGGTTAGGCATGTTAGGGAAGAAAGGCATCAGGGGCCTTAGAGATAACTTCCCTCCCTATATATAAATATTTTTAGCTCTTATCAAAACATCATAAGCATTTGGTAAAGTGTCTCCTCCCATGGATTGCAAGGTGGTGGCAATATCACTATTGAAGGCTCTAAGATAGTATAAGAATGCATACCGAAAGAGGGATTTACTATAGTGGGTATTCTATCCCATGTTTTCTAGAATCTATAATTGAAATTAGTCATACATTCATGGGGGGGGGGGGGGCGCTGCTCTTCATAGCTATTAGTCTCTCTAAAAGAGACAGGTGGTCATTTTTGTCCTCAAAATGCTTGCATAGGGCTGCCCCTAACCCATCCTAATCAGTAATAGAGTTGTGAGGCAAACCTCTATACCATTGTAATCCTTTTCCCTTCAAGGATGAAGCCAGATTTTGACTGCTACATCATCTTTGGAGATGTCATGGATATTACAGACATTAGATACTTCTTGAATATGTTTAATAGGGGATGTGGAGGTCTTACTAGTAAAATTGGGTACACCTTTAAGAGCTAATACTGGTATGTCATGCCTTTGGACCAACAAGAGGGGGCTCCCACTATTAAAGGTGGTGAAAGTGTGAGCTCTAGCCATATAAGCAAGTATTTTGTTGATATGGGAAGATGGTATCTTGGGTTGAGATCTGACCAAATAGGAGGGGTAAAGATAGATATTTCATGGGTGTGCACTACTATCCCACTCCTAAATAGTGACAAAGACACTCTAAACCTTCTTCTTTTGTTAGAAATAGAGAGCTCTTGATACTAGAACTTACCTTTGGAAGATGCCCTTAAATGTCTCTTAGGCATGAATCACGAGAACCTTAGTCTGGAACTAGATGCACTTTGAAGCTTAGAGTTGTCAAGTACTTTTGAAAAATGAGCCTCTTTAAAGCTTTATGTTGAAGGCAGTACTATTTCTTTAGCATGAACAAAGAATCTTTTCCTGATGCTAGTAAACTTTGGGATATTAAAATATACAATAGTCACATGGGCATGCCAAAAACTATTGTCACAAAGGCTTGTACCTTTGTCCAAATTTTTACCTAAGGATAACCTCGTGAAACATGGAAACAGCCTCTAAGCTATGGGACTTGAATTATGAGGTTGAATCTCTAGAGAAGGCCAACTTCCTCTACTATTAGGATGCACCTAAATTATTCTTGAAGAGAAAAGGGAGAAGGAAAACATGAAAGAAACTACCTAGTTTATTCTAAAGAGGCAATGCACCAAAATAGGATATCTAGATCAATCTTTACCCATGCATTCACAATGTTATTATCATGATAGTGTGAAGATATACAAATGCAAACTTTGTTGATCTATAAACTACACACAAATCAGGAAACCACATGGTGACACAAGGAAAATACTTCACTTTTATCATTCATGGGCCAAATAGATATAAAGAGTGTAGATCACAAATATTCATAGTACATCAAAGAAAGGTAAACAAGTTTACATAGTACAATGATGGTTGAAAAAGATAAGGTAGAATGTCATATAACTCAGAGTCAATAGGGAATTTATAGTAGTATGCCAAGGTAGTAATAAAGAAATAGAAAACATTTGACCCTAAGAAAGAGTACAACACTTGCCTTTATAGTGTAGGCATAACTTAGATAACTTCTATTACAAGATAAACATTCAACCACTATGATCAAATCTACAGAGAATAATTATTATAAAGCTAAAAAGACCTGGCCATTGAGTAAATTCATGCCTAAGAGGATCACTTCTGCACCAAAAAAATCTTTGGGAGGTCAGGAGTGGCAGTTATTTAATCTCTAATTGGAGAAGTGGATTAACAAATGATAGTGGAGTATTTCTTTGTACTTATCAAGCCTAGGGATCGATAAAAGTGGTTGCAAGAAATCAAAAGATTAGATTCTTCATTCAAGGAACTGCTTCCATTTCTACTGACAACCAATTTGATCATGATATTTGGTCAATTGAGATTTAATCATTAAGTTTTGCTATGTGGACCAAATATTTCTCATCATTATGCCATCCTGTTAGCACCCAATCCTTATGCCTTGCATTCAATCATCCATAATCACATCCTCACTACCATCTTCCCTGAATAACTGTCCTTGCTTGTGAAACAATGATTCTCTGGTCATCTTCACCTCACCACCTTCAACTAGTATTATTGTCCAACCTTTGCAACCAAGCAAAACAAAGGGAATCTCTCAATCACAACTCAAGGCTTATTTGCCTCTCAATCTATGACAATCATGCACTGGCCATAGATCTAAAGGATCTAACGGTATAGGATACAATTTGGACATCATAAATTTTTCTTTTTCATACCATCAAAACGTAGAACTTAGCATGTTAACATGACCATGTGATTGCATTGAATCAAAGCAAAGAACACTTTCATAGCCTTAACCTTAGTTAGTGCTCAACCTCCCACGACCATGCAAATCAAATGGTCATGACTTAAAATATTAAGGCATAACATGAAACAGAGAAAATGACTTAATGTTACATCATTTCATGAGCATCCTAGGTGACCATTAAAACTGATCATTATTTGAATTTGAACTTTTTGGTGGGAGGCAATTTTGGATTAACAATAACATGTTGGCTTAACTTTTGACTTTTCATTCCTTAGTTCTCCACTCTTGGATGATTTACCTTACTTGGTAGATAAATGACGCTTTTCATGACTTGATCTAGAAGTGTTGCCAGATAATCTCATTAGTTCTCCAAAGTATTTCATTGCTTCATTAGGCTTGTTCAAATTTTCCACAAGTTCTTTTTTAGTCTTTAGTTTATTCCTCAATACGTCCTTCTGTGATCTCAAATTTTCTATTTCCACATCTTTTTTGTTCAACTCCTAATTTACAAGCATCGGTTGATTCATCATGTCTAGTTGACTGTCTGTAAGATTTTGTACATTAGATGACTTTTCTTCAAGTTTGATTGCCACTTGTCTTTTGTCTTCCTCAACCATAACCTTGTCTTGATCAACTTTCTTCTTTTGTTCAATCACTTCACATAGCCTTACTAATTGGATCTCATGTTCTCTTTTTAGTCCTCTAAATTCATTCAAGATTATGTTCTTTCCTAGTAGATTTGAAATAATTGCATCAATCTCACTTGAATTTCCAATTTCAAATAGTCCTTGAGTGTCATTTTCTTCATAATTCAACTCATTTATCTAAATGGCCAGCTCCTTTCTCCTTTTTAGGGATTTCCCTAGTTCTTTTCTTGCTACCTCAAGTTGCTGCAGTATGAACTTGATGTTAATCACATGATTGTCAATAACTTTTCCCAATTTGTAAGCCTCCATTTCCATGATTTGAACTCCTTGTAGACACCTAAATTTGATTACACTGCTTTGGTAATCTAATTTAGCCATCTCTAAAGGCATCATTAATTAAATTCTTATTTAATTAATCCTTTGCCATCCCTAGTTGATTAATTTAATTAATCATCTATAGTCCTAATTGATAAATCAAATAATCTATTATTTATCAATTAAATCCTTTTCTCCTATCTAATTCCAAAAATTTCCATTTATTAAATAAATCTATTTGATAAATGAAATCCTCAAATTCAAAAACCCCTAACCTATCTCTAATCCTCCATTTAGCCTAATCCACCCCATCCACCCATACTAACCAAGCTTAGCCACTAACTCACCCACCCTCATTAATGCCATCCACTTGCACATCTCTAACATCCCTAATCTAATCCTAAACCCAAGCCTAATCCACCCCCTAATGTTGTCACATTCCTTAAACAAGTTTAAGATTTCCTAATCCAAACCAAAGTCTCCCCTCAAAAAGCCCAACCACTAAGTCATGAGTGCTCTTACAAAACATAAAAGACTCTTACAAGCCCACTCATGACTCTTACACCCATCTTCCACACTCTTCCCTCTTCCACACTCATTCCTCTTACATCCCTCTTACATACTCAACCCCACTCATCATGCCTTTAACCAACCCTTTACCCTACCCTCTCACACTCATCCTCCTTGTGATAAGTGTCACCTTCCCATTGGTGCTAAACAAGCACAATCCATATGCTCCCCTTTGAGTGCATCTTAGCCCTCCTTAAGCCTTCATCCATCCTTGCATCTAAGCCCTCCATCCCTCTACCCCTTAGCCTATAAATTGAATCCCATCCCAAGCCATTTCATCAACAATCTTTGAGCTAAAGTTACCATGCTATTTTGAGAACCAAAGCCATCAATCTTACCCTTATAATGCCAAATTGAGAGCTCACAAAGCTACCAATTTTCCATTACCCATCTCCATTGAAGCAACTTTTGAGCATCTTGAGCATACATCCACAGCAAAAGGACACATCTACAGAATCCAAAAAGTATGGAGTGTTTTCTCTTGTGAGGTTTGCACTTCTTTCTTGCTTTCTTTGTCTAAGCATATATGTGAATTTAGTTTTTGGTTTGTGAATGTTTACTTTATTTTTTAATCTTCTTTGCATACTAAATCTTGTTCTACATTTTGGCACGCCCGGTGGGACCCCATTATGGGTCATTTAATCATCTACTTTCATCTATATGTCATTTTTTCTAACCATCTAATGTTTGTTGTTGTTTGAGTGTGTTGTGAGGGTGTTTTGCTTGTTTTTGCAGGTTAAAGAACGCACTTAGGAAGAAGAAATACCATCTGAAAAAAAATCGTGTTTTTCAACTTTTTTCGCGCAGTTTTGGCGTCTGCAACTTGTTCTGTCTGCGAAAATCCGCATCTACGCAAATCAACGTCTGCAAAAATCTGCATCTGCGCAAATTGACGTCTGCAAAAATTTGCGTCTGCACAAAATCGACGTCTCTGCCACCGCCAATCCAAATCATCATCTGCAAAAATCCACATCTGTGAAAATCGGCATCTCTGCTTGTCACCTGTTTTCTGTGCCGCAAATCTGTTCTGTTGTCTTTGAATACCAGCGTCTCTGTATTTTAGCGTCTTCTTAAAATAGCAAAAAAAGTTTTAAAAAAAATTCCCATAGTTAAGCTCTCATTTTTGAAGATTTTGGCTAACTAACTAAATTACTTCTTTTTTTTTTTGTCTCATTGCAGGTTGGAGCACATATGGAACCACTAACCATGTTTCTTGCAGGTTTTCATGTTGTTAAAAAATGAACTTGAATGTTTAACCATTTGTCTTTGAATGCATGTTGCTCAAAAAATGAACTTGAATGGTTAAACACATTTTCCATTGAATGAATGTTGCTCAAAACACACTCTTGAATGTCATGGATTAAAATCAACTTTCCTTGGAATGCATGCTTAAAACAACAAATCCAATATTGAATGCCAAGGATCAATTAACCATTGCAATATCAAACATTTCATTTGGAGCTTCTAAAATTGAACAAAACAAATCTCTTTTCCACATGCAATCTAGGTAAAGTTTGATTTTTGGACATTTAAGAAACTTTGTTAAGTTAAGATACAAATTTTAAAAAATCAATTTGAGTAGTTCCTTGGACTCACCTCTTTTCTAATCACCCATCAAATATTAACCATTGGTTGCAATCTCAGCGCCATTTATGGGGATGGGTCTACTTGAAAAAGGTGTTAAATGTTCCACAATCTAACTCACTCACTTGGTCTTTGAACGTTTGCTTTAACTTTATCAAAATTCTTAAATGGACAAAACTCTAGATTAAATCGATCACACTTCAAGTTTGGGCACTAAAATTGAACAACAAATGACATGGAGAGCCTCCGGGCGTGCGCTTGAAATCGAATCTCACACACTTTTGTTTTGGGCTTAAAACAAACTCACACTCAATCTTGAATGCCTTAAAGAAAATTAATCGATACTTGACGTGGAGGGCCTCCGAGCGCGTGAGTTTGCTTTTGTTGACCCTAACTCTTCTTATTGTTTGCATTCTTCGATCGATTTACTTTTGTTGGCGCTTCAAGTTGAAATTGAACATTGTCTCTTAAACATGAGTGCTTGCAAAGTCTAGATTAGCACACATAAGAGTCAGTTGGTAAAAGAACAAGCATGTTTTTTAGCCCAAGGTCATCCAAGTCTTCTCTCCCCTTGTCGTCTTTCGAGGCCATATTGGGTGCATAAGATTAGGATCCAAAACCTTGTTTCTTTTTAGGAGGCCTGCTTGGGGATTTCATCACCCCTTGGACAACCTCAACTCCAGCATTCCGACGGAGTATAAGAATCGGGAGGTGAATCGAAAGACACCTCTCTTGGGATCAAGATTTTGTCATTCGGGCTAAGCCTCAAGGAACTTTATACCCTTGAGAAGTGAAAGAGGAGAAGTGGATTACCGCTCCTCTCGGCTGTGTGACATCCTTTTGGTCTCATCTACGGATTTGGGCCTCACGTACCTTGTGTATATCGAGGACTCCCTAGCTAAACCAATTGTCAGCCTTGCAGAAAACCATCTAGGATGTTAATGTGTTTGGAGTGACTGATCGAAACATTTGTAGAACATACACACTCCTTGGCACAAGTATCACATTCTGAGAACCACAAACTTCTATCTGGGTGTTCCTATCTATTGCTTGTTTTTATTTTACTTGTTGAATGAATGTTTGCCAAACTTGGTCAATCCTAGCTTAGGGCACACTTAGCGTAGTCATTGCCTATTTTGGAAGTTGAACAAGTTGAAGCAAAAAAATTGAGATTTTTCCCAAAGCCAAGCAAATTTAGGAATTTATGTCGGAACAACCAAAACCCAAACAGAAGTTTCACAAAGTCAAACTCAAGCCATCTCTAGCATACCAAGAACTTTCAGCCAAGAGAAAAGAAATAACACCAAGCCCACGAATTGCCAAACTCCACAAAGCAGAAGACAAAGCTACCAACGAAGCACTTCAAGAGGCCTGGTTAGATCGCACCATCAAATTTAGCCAACATCTAGGAGTTAATCCTGCTTATGCCTTACCAACTAGGCATGATTTCTATGATTAGACACCCTTGTTTCTCCACATCTTCTTGGATAAGCTTTACTTTAGAGTCATCTTTGTAGAAAAGCCAGCCATCTTAGGTTATCCCCTTAAGCATTATTAGCTCATCCATCTCATTTAAAATCAAACCATCTAGCCAGCAATCGAAAATCTGCACATCTAAGCTTTCAAAATTGTTGTCACCTTGCTAAAATTTTGCCATTCCTAAAATTTTCCAAATCCACCAATCTCACCAAGGTTATCCCTTTGACAGAGCTTTGTCTAGGGTAATCTAGCTTTGTCACTTTTTATCCCTCATCACCTTGAGCTAAAGGTTGGGATCCGCAAGTGGTCAATCTCGTGTTCTTCTTAAAGGATCATCAGTCTATCCTTAAGTTGACACAATCACCACCAAGTTTGCACATAGGAAAGAAGACCTTTTGTGCTTTGATAACATATCTTTGAAGTTAGAATCCCCAACCCAATCCTCCTTAGGTTTTGTCATATAGCTTTGCCTCAACCTAGGAAATCATTTGCATAGAAAAGCCTTCCCCCTTTTGCATCCATCAGCATTATTGCATCTCATCCCTAGGAGCATTTTTCATGCCACCCGTCACTTGCTTAGCCAAGAAGAAACAAACAATGGAGCCCTATCATTTGGATCGAACAGCCTCACCCCCCTTGAGCACTAAGCCATCCTTCAGCCCAGAGCAAGCTATTCCATCACCTACTGACATTGAAGCTTTCATGAACCAACTAGGAAATGCAGTATTGGTAAACACCATTATAGACAAAAACAAAGAGACAATCATGGCTAATTTTCAAAGGGACAATGTAGTAACCTTTGACTTTGGAAGACCCCCTCCATTATCAGATCCATCTCACCCGTTGTTTGGGTAGCTGCCACCACCCATAGGCTCTTATGATCCAAATTATCCTCAATATATTCCAAAAGAAGAGCCTCCAGCCAATCCATATGACCCAACAGACCCAAACATACCATCATCCACCCAAGTTGAAATCTCCATGCTGCAAGCCAACCCAGCCACCACCACTCCATCCTTGGTTCATACCTCTCCGCTCCAAACCCCCTTTACTCAAAACACCTCACCGTTCACCCCCTTCACTATTGCTGTTGCTCCCCAACCCAGCCTTCCAAATCCACCCATCTCCCAAATCAGTGCTAGCATCTTTGGCCAACCTCAGCAATATACAACAGGGATGCCACCCATGGGGCCAAGTAATCAACCTTTCATCGCCCCTAGCTTGTTCACCACAGCCCAAAGTACAATCCCATCATTTCCATTAAGTCTTGGGAGCTCAATACCACCAGCCACAAATTCACAAGCTACTACCTTCACTCCACAAAGCTATAAAAACCCACAAGCTACTGCCAATCTTCTACCAAGCTCCCAAGTGACCTCAGCTCCCACCACCACTCTACCAAGCTTCCAAATCCAGCCACAAAGCTATCAAACCCCATCAGTTCCATTCCCAAGCTTTCAATTCCCACCACCTCCACCACCAACTAATCCATTACCTCCAATTACCAACTACTTTTCAATGTCACTTCTAGGAGGTAATCCACCACCCCAGCCAACCACCAATTATTTGCAGATACCATCCCAAATGGGGGCACAACCCACATATATTGGTCAAACCCCACAAGCCCTTCGATCCTTTCCCCAAGCCTCACAACCATCTTATACCTTGCCTCCACAAAGCAATCCATTTATCCCACAACCAACTTATGTTCCTCAATCCCAACCTCAAATCCCATATCAACAGCAAGCCTCGCAGCACATGCAGCAATATGCGCCACCTCCCCCTCAACAACCCGTCATCCACCATGCAGCTACCCAAACAATGTACAATCCCTATCAGCAAATCCCTCACAGCCATCCATATTCAATGGCCCCATCCAGCACATACCTACCTCAAGGCACTCCTACATTGGGGGCACCCCAACCATCACCTATCAATTCAGAGTGGGAGCAAATGAAGGCAGCTCTGAAAGCCATCCAAGAAGGGAATGATCCAAAGACATTCAAGTTTGAGAATGTGTGTCCTTACCCATTTGACAGAGCCATTACCACGACACCATTTCCTAAACACTTTGAGGTACCTAAATTTGACAAATTCAGAGGAAAAGGAGACCCTGTCACACATATCAAAGAATTTTACATGCATTTCCAGGACGTGGCATACAATGATGTCTTCCTCTTGCGCCTTTTTCCCAAAAGCTTGGTTGGACCAGCTCTTGAATGGTTTTATAGAATCCCCTATGGCATAATTAAAAACTTTACTGAATTATCTGAGGCATTTGTAGCCCAATATGCCCATCTTGTTGAAACAGAGCTATCAATAGTTGATCTTGTCCACACCAAGCAAAAAGGTGGAGAAAGCCTTGCCGAATACCTGCAAAGATGGCAAACTCTTACCACCCACATATCCTGCACCTTGCTAGAATGCCATGTGGTGAAAATTTTTATTGATAATGCACATCCCAGCTTGGCTTACCACATGACCATGAACTGTTTGCAGACCTATAAGGATATCAAATAGAAAGGAATGATTCTTGAGCAAGGACTCATCAAAGATGGTGTGGTAAAGATTTACAAAGAGGCCAACCAAAATCAATAACATTCCAATGACAAGTCTAGGTATTGGAACAAAAACGAGCATGTTGCAACAGATGGGGTTACTGACACCAGACATGTGAATATCATTGGTCCTTCTCAAAACCAGTCTAACCCACCATATCAAACAAACAACCAACAAGCTATCAATTACCAACAATGAAATAACCAAAGCTATCAAAACCACAATACAAGACCCAACTTTCAAGGGTCTAACAATCAAGCTAATGCCATCAATGTAGCTGCAGGGCAAAAGCCCAGATTCTAACCTGCACCTAGAAACTATACACCCCTTGGTGAGCCATTGGATGTTATTTTTGAGAAATTGGCTAAGGAAAACCTCATCAAATTTCCTCCTACCCAGCAAATTGATCCAAGCCAATCCAAAGCTGCATGGTACAAGGACAATGAGTATTGCAAGTTCCATAGGGTAAACGGTCACACCACCCTCAAATGCATGAAACTGAAAGACTATGTGCACGACCTCATTGATCGGAAGGAAATCACTGTTGGTGCCCAAACCTCTCCCAATGTAGGCTTATAGATTTATCAAAATGCTTTTCCTCCACACAACAACCAAAATCTTGGAAAAGCACCTATCCAAAACAACACCAACAACCGCCAGCCAAACCAACAGCATGGGAAGAACAATGACCACACTTCATCCTATATAGACTATGGTAGCCTTATAGGTTGTATATCTGAGAAAGAGCCTTCTGTCAATGTTATCAATATCTGAGGACCAGACAATGAGTGCGCGATCACCACTCGAAGAGCATGATTTAACATCACAGGCCCACCAGTTTCATCAGCACCATCAGCTCCATCAAAAAGCTGGTACAATATCTTGGAACACCTTGGGAACATGCCAGCCCAAATATCCATTTTAGACCTTCTCCGCACTAGTCCTGTGTACAAAGACATCCTTGACAGTGCTCTCATAGAATCTCGTGTCCCTTCTAATATCAATGCTACTAATTTTTGTAATCTTGTTGGACACCTTTCATCCTCATGTGCCCTATCTTTCAAACCCACCGACATACCCGCGGTTGAGCCAGATCACACCCTTCCACTTCGAATAGCCATCATGGTATCCAATTTTTCTGTGAAAAGAGCAATGATATATAATGGATCAGCCTTGAACATTTGCACCCTAAAATTCATAAAACAAGCTGGGTATACTGAGGCAGATATGATCAGTGAGGTTATCACCATCAAAGCTTATGACAACTTGGAAAGGACCATAGAAGGGACTATTTTGCTACCAATCAAGGTTGGGCCGGTCATCCAAGAGACAATTTTCCATGTTGTTGATCTAAACCTACCATTTAACATCCTCCTCGGTCACCCATGGATTCATGCTATGAAGGCTGTTCCATCCACCTACCATCAGTGCATCAAATTTCTGCATCAAGGCACTGAGGTAACCATCCATGCCGATCCAGAACCCTTTTCTTACTGCAATGCGGTTGAAGCTTCATATACAAACCATTTCCCTAGAATAGACATCGGCACAGCCATCGCCAGCTCATCCCACACTTATAATGATGCAGAAACCATCCTCGCCTCCACCCTATCTGCTGTAAAGATCAACAACAAAGGCTGTGGAGAATATAGTCTATCAGATGCATTTGCTGTCGGAGCAATCCCACTTGATCCACATACCCATGGACGGCCAACATATCACAAAGCTAAGGAGATTCCACCTCCTCGATACAAATGGTTTGGCCCAATCACCTTTGTGTCCTCAAAAATGCCTCTTCATGAGGAGCTCACTCAAGATATCAACAATTGGTTACATAAGGATGCACCTCCAAGAAATCAAGCACGCCTTGATCACTTCAGCCAGAAGTATCCCCAACAACATAAGCTCATCACTGAAAAATGGAACTATCAAGGAGGTGGACTAGGACCAGAAGAAAGGGGCATGCAATGTCTCATCGAAGCACATAATTGGGAAATGAAGTCAGGTCTTGTCTTTGGCATACCCACAACTGGGGGCACCAATGAGAACGGTCACGCTTTTTCGAACATCCACTGCGACCTTGTCGAAATCGAAGACATTCCTGAGGAAGTTGAAAAGAGAGCCTACGATGATATCCCAGACCAAATCTTCCTAGGAGACTCTGTTCTCCGAGAACTATCCATCCATCTCATTGACCTACCACTTGCTCATCCATAACTCATAGATTGGGACCAACCAAGTGTCATACATATTGATGAGTTCGCATCAGAGGAAGCGCTTCTAAGATTCATCGGAGCCGAAACTCCTCATAAGAAGACAAAGCTAGATTTTGCCTACATCTACAAGCTAGATCCCAAGGGGTATTTTGGAGAAAATCCCCAACCTAGTTTTGATACACCCAAAACTGAAACTAAGGTAAATCTGGGACTAGCTAGGGCAGCGAAGAGAACCCCTCAGCAAAAAAATCTAGAGCCACAAGCAGAACATGAGGATTTAGTATTGCCTCCTCAAGATAATCGACCAGAGGTGTCTTCTATTCTAATAGAGGATACTAGAGAAGTCAACATTGGTTCTTCAGAGATCCCTAGAATTGTTCACATTGTTGCATCCCTATCACAAGACCAAGCTGACCTCCTCTTTGAGGTTTTACGAGAGAACATTGGCCAATTTGCATGGTCATATCAGGACATGCTAGGACTTGATCCAAAGCTTGTAGTTCATCATCTTGCAGTCGATCCAAAGATCAAGCCCGTTAGACAAAAGCTTAGAAAAATGCACCCCAAGGTGGCATTACTAGTCAAAGCTGAACTAGAAAGAATGTTAGCTACTAAGGTTATCCGACCTATCGACTACTCAGAATGGATCTCCAACATGGTCCTTGTCACTAAGCCTTCCGGTGACATCAGAATCTGCACTGATTTTAGAGATCTTAACAAAGCTTTTCCAAAGGATGATTTTCCCTTGCCCAACATAGATATGATTGTAGATCTTATAGCTGGACATGAAATTCTGTCCCTTATGGATGGATTTTTTGGGTATAATCAGATCAAGATTGCAGAAGAGGACCAGCATAAGACGGCATTCACTACCCCTTGGGGAACCTTTTGCTACACCATGATGCCTTTTGGCCTAAAGAATGCTGGGGCTACCTATCAAAGAGCTATGACAGCCATTTTCCATGATCTTATCCATAGCATTTTGGAAGATTATGTGGACAATATCCTAGTCAAATCTCACACCTTCATGGATCATCTTGCTGACCTAGAAAAAGTCTTTGATAGGTTGGCCCAATATCATCTCATGCTAAATCCCAAGAAGTGTGTCTTTGGGGTCACATCTGGCAAGCTTCTAGGCTTCATAGTTTCTAAACAAGGTATAGAGATCAACCCCAAAAAGGTCAAAGCTATCTTAGACATGCCTCCTCCCCAGACACTGCGATAGCTTCGCTCTCTTCAGGGAAAACTTCAATCTGTCTGGTGCTTCATCTCCCAACTTGCAGATAAGTGTACACCATTTTCACACTTGCTAAAGAAAAATGAGAACTTCAAGTGGGATCTTTTATGTCAGCGTAGCTTCGATCAGCTCAAGCAGTATCTCACCAATCCCCCTATCTTGGTTCCACCAGTTCCTGGTCGTCCCTTGATCTTGTATATATCAGCAACACCTACTGCCCTAGGAGCACTTCTAGCACAACATGATGATTATAGCAAAGAGAGAGCCATCTACTATATCAATAGAACCCTAGTTGGTTATGAACTCAATTACACTCCTATGGAAAAAGCTTGTTTGGCAGTTGTTTTCTCAACTCAAAAGCTTCGCCACTACATGCTAAGTCATACCATCCAACTAGTCTCGAAGATTGACCCTCTCAAGTATATGCTCTCCAGAACAACACTTACAGGCCGTTTGGCCAAATGGGTTATGCTACTAAGTGAGTTTGACATCCAGTACGTGGACAGAAAGGCAATCAAAGGGAAAGCTATAGCAGATCACCTAGCTGATGCACCTCTAGTAGATGCATATCCTTTGCTCACAAAATTCCCAGACGAGCATATCTGCCTAATTGAAGAACAACCCTCATGGAAGCTTTATTTTGATGGCTCATACATATCTCATGGATCAGGGGCAGGAATATTATTAGTTACACCTCAAGGAGATTATATTCCAAAAGCCTTCAAGCTACAATTCCCCAGCACCAACAATATAGCAGAATATGAAGCTCTTGTAGCAGGGTTAAAGATAGCTACTGAATGGAATATCACCGAGTTAGAAATCTTTGGCGATTCCCAACTCATCATCAAACAAGTCTTAAATGAATATCAAACCAAAGATGAAAAGCTATTACCCTACAAAGAGCTAGTTGATCAGCTGACCTAGCATTTTACAAAGCTTCAGTTTACACAAGTGCCTCGAATGTAGAACAAGGTAGCAGATGCCATGGCCACTATCGGCTCGCTCTTGGAAATTCCTCAAGAAGCTACACAATATGAGTTTTTAGTTGAGCAGCTCCTCACACCTGCCTATGCGAATGAGGATTCAAACCGTGTTTGTATCTTGGTTGGTCCCCAATCCCCTTGGTACCATGAAATTCACGCTTACCTTAACGATGGTATCATATCCCCTCACCTCACACGCACCCAATGCCAGAACCTTATTCGAAAATCATCCCGCTATGTTATCATAGCCAATACCCTATATCGTCGGGGTTATCATGATACCCTCTCTTGATGTTTAGATGAAAATGAGGCCGTGATGGCATTAAAAGAAGTACATTCCAGACTTTGCGGTGCCCACACGAGTGGTATTGTCCTAGCATGAAAAATCCTTAGAGCAGGCTACTATTGGCCTACCATTGAAGAAGACTCTTGTGACTTTGCCAGAAAGTGTCTCCCATGTCAGCAGCATGCAAATCTTGTGCACGCTCCAGCACAAGATCTACAGCCTATTGCACCACCTTGGCCTTTCGCTTGTTGGGGCCTTGATCTAGTTGGAACTATCACCCCTCTCTCATCAGATGGACATAAATGGATAATAACAGCTATAGACTATTTCACTAAGTGGGTGGAAGCAGTCTCCCTAGTCTCAGCTACAGGAGTTCAAGTCTCCAAGTTCATCTTGTACCACATTGTTTGCCGCTTCGGCATCCCATCCACCATCTTCACTGACCATGGAGGTAACTTTGAAAATCTCAACATGGAAGAATTATGCACTTCCCTCCGCATCCATCACCTCTTTTCTAGCCCATATTTCTCACAAGGTAACGGCCAGGCAGAGGCAACTAATAAAACCCTCCTCAAAATCCTAAAGAAAGTTGTCAATGATTCCAGCCGTGATTGGCACCTTCAAATAAATCCAGCTCTATGGGCCTATCGAACTTCCTTCTGTACATCCACGGGCACAACTCCATACTCCCTAGTCTATGGTGCTGAAGCGGTATTACCTATAGAAGTTGAACTTCCCTCACTACGGATATCTTTGCGAGGGAAAATCTCAAATGAAGAATACAGAGTAGCTCGACTCACCCAGCTAGATCTCTTTGACGAGAAAAGGCAACAAGCCTATGACCATCTCACACTCTACCAAACTCGTCTCAAAAGGAATTTCAACAAGAAGGTGCTCCCATGACACTTTCAGCCAGGTGATATGGTCCTCAAAGAAAATATGAAAGTCCAAGCAGATCGAAAAAAGAAAGGCAAGTTTGAACCTACATGGCTTGGTCCCTATGTGGTTACTACCTCCTTTGGCTTCGAAGCCTATCAATTATCTACACCAGAAGGAGAACTCTTGAATAATCCCACTAACATCATTCATCTCAAGAAGTTCTATGCTTGAAGATCCTTGGTATACCCAGCTTTTGAAAAATACAAAAAAAAAATAGTAAAGAGAAATAAGCGTCCAATGGTGAAAACTTGGCAATTCAAGCGCCTTGGATAGGTACCTTGGTGAAAACCTGGTAATTCAGGTGCCTTTTTTGCTAAAGACCAATCCATTATCTATCACTATCCTATCCCTCATCCATCCACCCACCATCCCATAAAACACCTACTTGTTCCCTTGGTGTTCCAATCAAATATCCAAAATTTGATGGAGCTTGTCAATACCTCCTGTACAGCTTGTAAATCTTGTACCAAAGCTTGTATTATACCTTGTAAATCTTGTACCATACATTGTATATATCCAAATCTTGTCCAAAGCTTGTACCATATTCCAGCTTGTAAATAATCTTGTATCCTAGCCTGTATCCTATCACATGCACACACAGAATCCCATTTTCCTTAAGCTTTTCACAAACCATCTACCTATCCACCTATCAACTATTATAGACATTCCATCCTTCACAAACATTTCCATCTCACAAAAAACCAAAACATGAACAAACTTGTACATTTGTAACATATCTCGGTCTGTCAGCTTGTACATCCTCTTTAGCTTAGTATCATTGTATCTATCCAGCTTTCTTGTTAGTTCATCCTTGGTCAACATCTTGCACACATCGCACACCTTGGTTAGATATTCCAATGCATCCTTTAGCTAGATCTCCTATCACCAAATTGTTATCCTTCTTAGTTCAGCTTGTCAGACGCATCACTCATCCAGATCCATCAGCTTAGGTACTCTCTGATAGATCCTTGCAGGATATAGCTTTCCTCATGTCTGATCTTGGTCCGTTAGTACCTCGTCCTACCCATCTCGTTGGCAAACAGTTCTCTTTTGGATTTTCGCTTTCTTTTGATTTGGGATCTTCCCTTTTGGGTCTTGAAATATCTTTTCCAAGCAATCTCCTTGTTCCCTCCTCAAGGTTGCCACGATCTTCCATATCATGGTATGCTGCGAATGGGGCAATTAGAGCGTAAGGTCTTGATCAGGTCTTTTTCTTGTTTTCTTTTTCTGCTTGTGGGTTACCTAGTGTCGTTTCCACGCTGCTTCCTCTGGGATTCATGTGTGATACTGGGGCAATCCTTGTGTGTTTGTTTTGAGTCAGTTTGTCAGTCCTCTGGATGGTTGGTAAAAAGGCCTTGATGTTCTTGGTAACCCTGGCAATTAACCAACAGTCCTATAGCAAATCTAGTTCTCAACTACATGGTGGTACTTCTCTTTGAAGTATCCCCTTGCTCAAAAAGCTTCAATAGATTCCCTTCATCTCCATTATCCCCCATCCATATCCTACATCTGTCGCTCCTACCCCAGCTTATGCATCAGTATCTCTTTGAATCACTCCTCACGCTTAGCTTTAGGGATCCACAATCCTAGTCTTAGGGATCCACCAATCAAATCAATCCACCAAGCCTCGAGATCCACAATCCTAGTCCTAGGGATCTCCGAAACCCATCTTCCGCCAGTCTGACTCTTTGAAATCCTGTTGCATCAACTTTATCATTCTATCATCCATCTCCCTACCATGGATTCCTTTTATAGCGCTCCGCTCCTCCATCTCCCCCCCCCCTAATCCTGGAAAGTCTTAAGCTTGCTTTACTATTGTGCCTCTGATTTCCCTTTATCATTCTCCCGTAGTGAGAGTTTGAACTAATTCAGCCCCTTCTCTTCGCCAACCTACATCTCAGCTCATCTCAATTTCTTATACTTTTCAAGAAGTCGTCGAGCCTCATTTCTCTCCCTGCCACCTTCTTGAGGGGGCATCATCTAAGTCTAGTCTCTCCTCTTCTTATCCGAGACTGGGGAAACCTTGTTGCTAAAACATCTTCCTCGTGTCGTCTTCATTCGAACTTCTTTGAAATAGTGTTGTCTCAACACTATGTCAAAGAGGGGCAAAATGTAGACACCTAAATTTGATTACACTGCTTTGGTAATCTAATTTAGCCATCTCTAAAGGCATCATTAATTAAATTCTTATTTAATTAATCCTTTGCCATCCCTAGTTGATTAATTTAATTAATCATCTATAGTCCTAATTGATAAATCAAATAATCTATTATTTATCAATTAAATCCTTTTCTCCTATCTAATTCCAAAAATCCCCATTTATTAAATAAATCTATTTGATAAATGAAATCCTCAAATTTAGAAACCCCTAACCTATCTCTAATCCTCCATTTAGCCTAATCCACCCATACTAACCAAGCTTAGCCACTAACTCACCCACCCTCATTAATGCCATCCACTTGCACATCTCTAACATCCCTAATCTAATCCTAAACCCAAGCCTAATCCACCCCCTAATGTTGTCACATTCCTTAAACAAGTTTAAGACTTTCCTAATCCAAACCAAAGTCTCCCCTCAAAAAGCCCAACCACTAAGTCATGAGTGCTCTTACAAAACATAAAAGACCCTTACAAGCCCACTCATGACTCTTACACCCATCTTCCACACTCTTCCCTCTTCCACACTCATTCCTCTTACATCCCTCTTACATACTCAACCCCACTCATCATGCCTTTAACCAACCCTTTACCCTACCCTCTCACACTCATCCTCCTTGTGACAAGTGTCACCTTCCCATTGGTGCTAAACAAGCACAATCCATATGCTCCCCTTTGAGTGCATCTTAGCCCTCCTTAAGCCTTCATACATCCTTGCATCTAAGCCCTCCATCCCTCTACCCCTTAGCCTATAAATTGAATCCCATCCCAAGCCATTTCATCAACAATCTTTGAGCTAAAGTTACCATGCTATTTTGAGAACCAAAGCCATCAATCTTACCCTTATAATGCCAAATTGAGAGCTCACAAAGCTACCAATTTTCCATTACCCATCTCCATTGAAGCAGCTTTTGAGCATTTTGAGCATACATCCATAGCAAAAGGACACATCTACAGAATCCAGAAAGCATGGAGTGTTTTCTCTTGTGAGGTTTGCACTTCTTGCTTGCTTTCTTTGTCTAAGCATATATGTGAATTTAGTTTTTGGTTTGTGAATGTTTACTTTATTTGTTAATGTTCTTTGCATACTAAATCTTGTTCTACACTCCTAAGCTATTATAATTTTTCAAGAGAACCTTCACTGTGATACTAATTGTTGGAAGTCTTCTTTGGTAAAATAAGATACTGGGGGGTGAATAATAATTTGTAACACTTAAAAAAAAATTTCTATACTTTAGTGCATTCATTATATTTACCATCTCATGTCTTATGCATGCATAACTTATAAAATAAAACTATAGTAACATTTAGATCTAATCTATCAATCATAAACATGAAATGTAAACACATAACACAAAGATTTGGTTACTTGGAAACCCTCCAAGGTGAAGGTAAAACTGAGGTAGGGATGACACCCACAAATATTTACTACTATAGTAATAAATTTAATGTATTAGGGTTACAATATTGATCACTTCTGATGATCTACCCTATAAGGGGTCTGCCCTGTTAAAGGCTATTAAGACTATTAGGTCTTACCTTGTGATAAAATTTTATACTTACAAAAAAGTAAGGACCTAGTTAAGAGATTTACAAAGATATGTTAAGACCACTTTGTTAAGATATTATGCCTTACTTAATCCATAAAAAATAATTCAATACATGATCCTTGATTTTCTCTGAAAAGCTAGTATTTGATCTCTAATCTAATATAGCTTTATTATTCTCCTCTACTTGATAAGGTCACTTCCTCTATTTTGTAATAACTAAATTCTTTTCCCTCCTCTACAATGTTCACACTATCACACTTGATCTTCTATGTGATCATACAAATAGCTTGTTTACACCTCCTTATCATCATACATACCAAAATAGGTTTAGATCTTCTCTATGTAAAGATTTCATAAAGAGTTTTCTAGATGCTACCTTATTTTGCCTCTTCATCTAATTGGTTGATCACAACACATAGGGATCTGTAATCAACGCCATAAAATGCATAACAACCTTTGTAACAACCTCTACAAGTATAAAATATCTTTTCCATGTTGGTTTGAAATAGTTTACCTCAAAGTTTGTATCATTCCCAACTTGAATGTCAATTCTGCATTGCTCGACACTTACTATCTTTGTTATTCGAAATTCATTATACATGCTATTGATGCCCAATTTCTACTATACTCAAAACCCTCTATGTAACTTGTGCTTGAACTACTCAAAAATCATTAGGCTTAGGTTATACTAAAAATAATCAGCAACCAAATACTCTCTTGACTCCTATAAATCTTGACATATTCATGTTTATTTACAAGTCTTTGTATGACTCAACCTATATAGGGTAGCTTGGTTGCAATGATGATTGTCTAACTCTAGCTAGTATATGACTAAGTGTTTGACACTAATAGACAACAATAGTTAGAGATACCAACAAGGTTCACTTGGTTTATTCATTCTTTCCAAAATTTCTTTCTTAGATCTCAACTCATTTCTTAGCTGGATCTCAAATTTGTAATCTTCACGTCCATTCTACTCAGCTCTTGGTTTGTAGTTAACAATTGATTCATCATGTCCAACTAATTGTTTGTAATATTTTGTACATTTGATGACCTTTCTTCAAGTCTAGTTTCCATTTTTATTTTGTCTTCTTCAACCATGATCTTGTGTTCTTTAACTTTCTTCTTTTGTTTAGTCACTTCACATAGTCTTACTGATTGTATCTCATGCTCTCTCTTCAATCCTTTGACTTCTTCATTCAAAATACTATTCTTCTCTAATAGGTATCCTATTTCTATATCACTTTCACAAAATTCCTACTACTAAGAAATCATTTGGTATCTACTTCCTTATATAGTATTCATTTTGCTAGATGGCTATAGCTTTCCTTTTCTTTAAGGATTTCCTTAACTCTTCTTTTGCTCCATCAAGTTATTGTAGTATTATTTGGATCTCAATCATTTGATTTTTATTGATCTTTCCAATTTACAAGCCTCCATCTCCAAGATCTAAATTCTCAAGCTATTAGACTTCTTTTAAGAGATCTTTTCTTTGATACCAATTGTTGGAAGTCTTCTTGGGAAACAAAATACTAGGGCAGGGGGTGGGGGGTAAATCAGGATCTATAAAAAATTTCACTTCTTGAACAAAGTAATAGATTAACTGGATTCACTCCTAATCCATTTCATATCTTAGATCTCATACCATACACTCATAAACTATAAAACTAATATGAAATCAATCTAGGCAAAACATCTATCCACATGAAAATGTAAACTCATAACACAAAGATTTTGGTAACCCATTAACCCTCTAAGGTGAAGGTAAAACTAGGGTGGGGATGACACCGACAAATATTTACTATTGCAACAACAAAGTTTTCCTATTAGGTCTATAATTTTATCACTTCTAATGATCTACCCTATGAAGGGTCTACACAATTAAAAGCATTACAAGACTATTAGGTCTACCTTTATTAAATGATTTAAACTTATAATGAAATAAGCACTCTATTAGGTGATTTTAATAAGGTCTATTAAAAAAACTACATTAAGAGATTTTCTCTAATTTGCTAGTTAGAATGTCTTAGTACTTGATCCTTCAATTTTCTCTCAAAAAGATAATTATAGATCTTCTCTCTTCAATGTCTAAATTTGATCTCCTTAGATGATCTTCTTTGTTATTCCCTTCACTACTAGGTTTCTCTCTCTAATCTCTTTATCAAACTTAGCTTCCTTGCTTTGTCCTTAGCTTGTTCACTCCTTCACACTTCCATATCACTCTCATTACACTCCCATAAAGACTTAGGGTTAGATGTCCTATTAAATAGACAATTATGGAAATTTCTAGATCATAATCAATGATCCACAATGCATTCTTTTGTCATTTAATCCTTCTAATTTTTTGATTGGTTAATTATCCTTCCTCAGGATTAATGCATTCTAAAAATAGCGTAATTTCCTCCTTAGATGTCTCTATAGTTCATAAATGTTGTATAGAAGTTAGCCAAAATGATTTACATAAGTGTTTGTGCCATTACAAACACGTATGCCAAATCTAGTTTACTTGGCAATTGAATGTTCTGATACTTGGTCATAACTAACATTCATGTTGTCTCTTAGTTTCTATAGACTCAACATATACTGACTTTCTCAGCATAAGTTAATTGTACATTGCTCAGTCTCCATATGTTTTACTCAGCATGTATTGTGGCTTGATCTCTTCTGGGGTGCTTGGAAACCTTTGACATGCTCGTCATGTAATGAAGTATAAACAAGGCCATGTAGCTCAACCTTCTCTAGATGAATTCATCATAGTGATGACTGACCAATAGTGCCTATAAAATGACTAAGTGTTGGACAAAAAAAGCCAACAAGGCTTAGAGATCAACACCTTCATCTATTCCTATTACTATATTAAGTCCAATTGATAGCTAAGGTGATGTAGAAACTGGTGATGCCAAGCAACAGAGTGTGATGATCAATACATAAGAAATCACACAAGTGCCTACACAGACAAATGAAGATGTTGAGGGAAAATATGGAAATGAGAAACAAGATAAGAGTTATGATGATCAAGAATATCAATCTATTATAGGTATAAGACCAAGTACCTCAGGACCTTAGATTGAGGTAAATAAGGAGGAAGGTAAGTTGATTTCAACCAGTAAACTCAAAATTATTGTTGTCAAAGATAAGTCAGATGTGTCTAATTCAGACAAAATTCAAGAGGAGAAGTTAGGAAATGAATCAAAGAAAGAACAGATGATTGTTGAGTCACAAAATTTGAATCTAGGAGTTCAAAATCAAGGTTTGAAACTGACTATGCCAAACTCCAAGACACTAGATCCCAAAAATAGGAAGTTGAAGAGAAGGTGAAAATTTCACCTCAAGCCATAAGAGGTAAACTAGTCACTCTAGATGAATAAATGTGTATTCTTGATTGGGATAAATATAACTTGAGTGAGGAGAAAATAATATTAAGTGAACTATTTTCAAGGAAGGCTAAGCAAGCTAAGTTGAGAAGAGAACATCAAAAGAGGCAAGTATTGTGTAATATCAATGATATTTTTCTTGATACTATTTTTGTTGATGATTTGGATGACAATGCTCTAATTATTGAGAAATTGATTAAAATTGTGGAGAAATTTAATGATCCTAATGTATACATTCAAGATAAATTGATGTTTCAAAGAGAAGAGAGGAAGTATGACAATAGAGTGATGGAGAAAGTATCTAGTGAGCCAATAATCAAGCAAGTTGAACTTTCCACTCTTGTCATTAAGCTAGAACAATTAGCCACAAATGAAAATATTTTTTTTGCAAATTTGTGTGATGATATGCCCTCTTATTACAAGTATATAAGGGAAAGAATGGATAAGAAAAGGTAGACTTATAGAAAGATAGCAAAGCATGGAGAATATATCCAAGATTTAACTTAGTTTATTATTCAAAGATCATATTTTTATAGTGGAAGTTGTCAAAATGTTTATAGGAAAAGTACCAAATAAGAAATGAGGTGAATTCAACTCAAGAAAGGTTCCTGCATCATATGAAAGTAATGCAAAGACACATACAAACTGCTAAGGATCTCGTGAAGGACTAGCACCTATGAATAACAAATAATATGGTGTTCCAGTAGCTTAGATATAAATAGAAAAAAAAGTATTTCACACTTTGGAGGTCAATTGGGACAACACAATGGAAATAATGATCAAATTGCATCATCCATTTCAGAAGGAATTTGGGATCCTCCCACCAGCCCAATTAAAAATCATTTCAAGTTACAAGTGAAAAAAATAAGGAGGAATAATGCATGACCAAATCAAGTAAGCAAGTGTATACATATGACAAAGGGGAATTACTTGATCATATATGTATGTTATTTTTTTTGAGTTGAAACTTTGTTGTATATATTTTCTTTTAGTATAATAAGGAGTCAGTGAGTCTAATGCTCATATGTGCAACATAAAAAGTTTTTTATTGAAAAATGCAAGTAGAGTAGTATATATGAATAGATCAAGCTATATGTATGATTACATCTAAAGGGGAGTACATATTTTAAAGTTTTAGAATGTCAAGTTTTGATCATGACGAAGTGTTTTTGCCACTAATGCTAGAAGAGGAGATTATTGACCCTAAAGACAATCTAGTATTGCTAGTTAGTGCAAAACACTTATTGATTTATATGGTAGAGTTGGCCACTCATTACTATGACTAAGCCACCCTATACAAACTGAAATATATATAAAGAAGTATTAAATATTTAGTTGTTTCAAAGTAGTAGTCACTACCAAGAAAGTCAAATGTTGTCAAGTATTCTAGTAGTTGTTGAGCCTTACAAGTGGTAAAACATGAGTTGAGTGATACAAAGGCCAAGCCAAACAATAGAAGTTGAGAATAGCATGAGCTAAGTGACAACATGAAGAACTAGTATGTGATGAGCATCAAAAAGGTATATGTGTTGAGTAACACATTTCTTTATAAGTGTTTTGAATGACACAAATATTGATGTAGATCATTTTTGTTGAGATGGAAGTGTGTTATTAAGATTGAGGAGTTAATTAAGGAGTCAATTATGCCTATAATTGAAGATCATTAATCCCTATGAAATGAGATCAAACAATTAGAAAATTAGAAGGACTAAGTGGCAAAAAGAATGAATCTAGATCATTGATCAAGATCTAGAAGCTTCATCAGATGGTAATTTAAGGAGGGTTTTAGACCTAATTCTTATGGTTGTGAATTAGAAGTTTGGATGTGAAGGTGAATTCAGTAGAGTTAAGTGTTAAGGAGTAGTAAGGCGACTGAGAATGTAGAGAGAAACTATTGAAAATATAACATAGAGAGGTGATATCCAAACTATATAGAGGTGATCTTTTATCAGAATTCAAAGTAAAAACTAAAGGATCAAGGTACTAATACATTTTTAAAATTGTTTTAGGGTAAATCTCTTAACAGAGTGATCCTAATAGGCCTATGTAAATCTCCTTACAGAGTGCTCATTTAATTGTGTAGTTAAAATCCTTTAATCAAGGTAGACAAAATAAGTCTTGTAATATCTTAATAGGGAAGACCCCTCATAGGGTAGATTATCAAAAGTGATCAAACTTGGTAGCCCTAACAAACACACTTTATTGCTGCAATAGTGAAGATTTTGTGGGTGTCATCCCCACTATAGTTTTACCTTCACCTTGGAGGATTTTTGTGTTACCAAATCTTTGTGTCATGTGTTGATTTATTGTTTACATGTTTTATTCATGTTATTAGATATTAGATTGGATATTACATGTTGATATTGTTGGAGTTGAGAAAAGCCAACTCCGAAGACGCCAAGATCACCTGCATGCAAACCTGTTAAAGAGAAGCCGTAGAAGGGGAGGAGCATGGAGCATGGGAAAAAACCCTAAACGGACATGAGAGACACCATGAATGCAAACACAATGAGAAATGTATTTACAATAAGAAATGATGTTGTTATGATGTGTTCTGTGTTATGATACAATGAGAGAGAGCCCGAATATAAAGAGCTCATGGAAGCTTGTAGAACAAGCTGGAAGGTGGTAGAAGATAAGTGTGACAACAAGAAGGGAACAAACTCCCGTGTTGTCACCAACTAACCACAACACGCATTAAATATAAAATATTAAATAAATGCATGACCTAAGTAAGCTTAAGCAATAGAATAAATAATTAAATATTAATTATTTACTCTAACACCCCCCCTTAAGTGCAACTTAGGGAAATGCCTTAAGCTCACAAAGCTAAGATGAATGCATAATGGGTCCCGGCAACGAGGCCATTTTAGGTACCCAAGTACAATGCAAGAAGATGAAACCTCTGTAAGCAGGGAAAGAGAGAAAACCACATGGGAAAAACCCTCCCCCAAAAAGAGGTAAGAACCCAGTGAAGAGCTGAAGAAGTCTCCAACTAGGGAAATTGTCCCCTAAAACAGGAACAAGAAGTGATCATGAAGAAGCAGCATCACTGAAGCATGAAGAACCACAAATCTGTCAAACTGCTGATCTGAAGAAACCTCCATGGAAGAAGAAGGCACGAACTGAGCATGTCTATATGGTAGATGATCCATCTCACCGAAATGCATAGGTAGCCAGCCACTGCAATCGCCTTGTATATAGGATCAACCACTGAATACATAGTTCACACTATCGAACCATCGAACCATGGATGCATTAGAACACAACATTACCCCCCCTTAATGCAGACGGGGTGGGATGACAGGCAACTGAGAAGGTGAGCCAAAATCTCCTGCAAATGAACCAAGAACGAGGAAAGAGGAAAAGAGATACAGACACCGATAAAGACATGGTCTAACTGACTCTGCATGGGGCTAATGTTGTGGAAGGGACACTCACTTGACAAAGGAAGAACGCCTAAAATAGCAAACAAATAATCCCCCCCATGGTGCTTTATGAAATAGTGCATGCATAGCTGACTCAAAACAACGTTCATGACTTCTGAAATACAAAAGTGATAGTTTATCTCAGTGCAAAATAGAAAAGTGCTTCAAAAGGATAGCTACAATGATCAGAACTAAAAAAGAGCTGCAACAAAAGAAAGTACAGCCGAAAAGAAAGCAAACCATGCCAGGAAAATGATCCTCAGGCCTAAAACACTCAAAATATCCACCATAGAGCAAAAATGCCAAAACTATGATAGAAAGAGTAGAGGCCAAAAAAGAAGAAAAAAGATGACAGTTCTGAAAAGTACACAGAACCAGCTTTCCAGAAATATAAAGTTTTCCAAAAACAGGCATGGGACGCAAAAGATATGCATGCCGGAGTCAAAAATAGGACTTTAGACTTCAACAGAAAAAACAGGCAATAAAAAAGCATCAAAACCTAAAAATACCTACATCAAAATCTCCGTCTCAGAACCAGCTTTTCGACGCTTCTTTTGGATCGAAAAAATACCTCCGTATGCAAGAGTTATGACCAAAAAACCACAAGTAGGTCCAAAAGAGAACTTGAAGGAGAGTGCAAGCAAGGATGATGACATAGGGATGACGTCATGCTAATGTCAGCAGACCCTGAGATTTAAATTGACGGCCCGTCAGCCGTCGCAGCAAAAAAAGAGTGCCACGTGGCAGGGGTGACATGGCGGGTCCATGTGGCAAGGTGCCACGTGGCGCCCATGCCACGTGTCACCCCCGCAGTGGCCACAGATTGCTGACGGGCTGCAGAGTTGTCTGCACAACTGGTGGGCGGAGGCGGCCGCAGGGGCGGCGGAACCGGGAGGCAGTGGCCGCAGGGCGGCAAAGACGGAGGAGCCATCGGCGGAGGGCGGAGGACGGGCGGCGGCCGGGAGGAGGCCGGGCCGCGGCGGAGCGCGGGCGGCGCTGCCTGCTACGGCCGCTGCGGGCTGCGCGCAGGTGGCGCGGTGGTGGCCCGGCGGTGGTGCGGCGGCGGCGCTGCCGAAAATATATATATATTTTTTAAAAAAAATCCGTCGCAGCGTCCGTACGACCGTACGGCAGACTCCTGGAGGCCTCAAAAAATTGCCAAAAATGCCCTGTCTCCAAAAATGACAAGTTTTATATGAATCCTGACTGCAAACGGCCTTCTGGATCCAATGGTGATGTCCATTTGGTCCCAAAGTGCTCCAAAAAATCACTGATCCCCTGATTTGAAGAAAAATTGCACAAACAAACTAGGGTTTGTGACTTCAAATCATAGCTTCAAAATTTCTTCAACAAAGCTGCAGCAGGAAGGCTCTGATACCATGTTGGAGTTGAGGAAAGCCAACTCCAAAGACGCCAAGATCACCTGCATGCGAACCTGTCAAAGAGAAGCCATAGAAGGGGAGGAGCATGGAGCATGGGCAAAAACCCTAAACGGACATGAGAGACACCATGAATGCAAACACAATGAGAAATGTATTTACAATAAGAAATGATGTTGTTATGATGTGTTCTGTGTTATGATACAATGAGAGAGAGCCCGAATATAAAGAGCTCATGGAAGCTTGTAGAACAAGCTGGAAGGTGGTAGAAGATAAGTGTGACAACAAGAAGGGAACAAACTCCCGTGTTGTCACCAACTAACCACAACACGCATTAAATATAAAATATTAAATAAATGCATGACCTAAGTAAGCTTAAGAAATAGAATAAATAATTAAATATTAATTATTTACTCTAACAGATATATGATGTTGCATGCAAAAGTTCAAGGTTAAAGTAGAGATGTGTGTGGTGAATTATGTATGAACATGGTTTATGTTTGAAGTGGTAAAACTTTTTAAGATTCTGATTCGCCACCACCCCACCATCGTATATTCCCTATTATATGTTGATGATATGTTTGTGGTAGGGTATAACATGGACCACATTATTAGTTTTCTTACCTCCTTGTGATGTTTGCCCTTGCTTCTTGAACTCCAAGTCTTTCATTCTAGAGGACTCACTTTTTATTTTTGACTCCTTCAAATTTTATACTTATTGAGATCTCAGTCTTCCTTTGAGTTTTGAGTTGTTCATTTAACTTTCTAGAGCTCTCGTTAGAATTCTTTGGTTCCTTATTTCTCTCATTTGTGTTCTTTAGTTCATTTGTTAATTAATGTACTTGTTTAACTAGTTGCTTTCACTCCTCTATTAGAACTTCAATACTATCCCTTTTTTCATGATCTTTCTCATGAAAAATAGTATTTTTATGTCTTATGTAATGGTGTTCTATCATTTGAGCTATTTTAGCTTTCTTTGTTCTCAGTGCTTCTTCAACTTGTTTCCTAGCTTCTTGGGCTACTCTTAGTACCTCAACTACTTCATCTCTTGCTAGAATGTCATTACGTTTCTCATCCTTATCTACACTCATTGTTACCATTATTTTCTTGTGTTCCTTCTTCATTAGTGCTATTCTTTTGGTTAGCTTCATGTTGTCAACCACAAGATCAATTATTGATTATTTCAATTCATCAAACTTGCTTTTCTCCTCAAGATGTTTGATGAGTTCTTGATTCTCACTAAGTTCCTTCACAAGTTTATTTTTCTTAGTTGGTGACACTCTTATCTTATCCTTCAAACTCTCAATGGTTTCAAAGGATTCATTGAGTTGTCTCCATATTCTAAAGGATTCCACTATATCTTCCCTTGAGTCATTAAGCTCTTTACTATTAGGGCCAAATCTTTGATACTAATTATTGTCACAAATCAATACTAAGATGTGCAGGGGGGAGTGCGAATGAGTGCATAATTTTGAATGGGTAACTTGAGCTGATTTTTCCAATACTCTAACTATCGTTCTTTCATTAGTAAGATAATGGTAAAATTTATTGACACGTTCTTTCATTAGTAAGATAATGGTAAAATTTATTGACACTTAATTTTTTGGAAAATTATTTCATCTTTCTCATAGAAAATTTTATGAGTTCTTTTTTTGTGTGAATAATTATTGCTAGTGTTTGTATGCATGATGAAGAGGATTGTTATATGTAAACCTAACAAACAACATTAGAAACTATCCAAAGGATAGTACAAGGGTGTATCAAATAGCTCTGGGAGCCAGTTATCCATCTGGTCCATTTTCCTTATCTTTTCAAGACAAGTAAAAAGAAATCAATAATTTTGGAACATTGGTTGAGGAAGGAGAAAGAAAAATTATCAAGGAGGATACTATAATAGCCTTAACTAATAAATAAAGTCCAAAAAAGGATAAAAGAGATCGATATAAGTCATGCCAAAAATATCATTAGTGTGAGACTAGCTATCACTGCAAGGTAATCTACGTCATGCTAATTCCTGATGATTTCATTAGTTTGTCTTTTTTTGATATCATATATCAAAGTAACATGTGATGTTGAAAAAAGGCAATGTGATATCTCAATTCAAGATGAATACATCATTATTTTCTTAGAGAATAAGAGGTAAAACTAAATGGTTATAAAAGAAACATTCTTGATAAGCATAATCAATAGAGCCATGCCATTATCAGGGAAATTCATGTTGATAATACTATTAGCATAAATTCAAGTGACCAGCATGGGTGATTTTAAGTCATGTTTATACTTGATGGACCTATCAATATATATGTCATTGATATGATTCATCATAGTATTGTCTATCATCGAGAAAGAGAATTATGTACTACATTGATCCCTATGAAGGTATTATAATAATATAAGGTGATAAAGTATTCCAATTGGAGTAATCAAAGAAAGAGGGGAAACTTGAAAATTTATATCCCAACCACAAATGAAGTAGTTGGGGCATCCTATACTGATCGTCATGATAAAAAGAATTAGCAACTAAAATAATATTAACTTATTCAGATACTAGATGAGGGTATCAAGAATATATATCCCAATCGTATGAGTGACATATAACTGATCAAGATGTCATATGTTGATGGTATAAGTTGTGTAATTAATCAAAAGACATTAGGAGGAGGTATATCGATGAATAATATATTGGTAAAGAAAAAAGTGATCAACCTAAATACAAAAGAATTATTCCAACCTAGATAGATGTATCGATGTCACCTATACCAATTTTGGAAAAAGTAAAACCATTCTTAGAATAAAATGGCCAATGTTATACCAATGAAACCTAAAGAAAATTCTCATCAAAATGACTCAAAGTAATTTAAGAGCCCATTATCAAATTATTTTACATTTTGAGGTCTAGTCCCTATTTAATATATACTTTGGGAAAGTTTAACATGGCATGGAGGCTTGCCACTCTGCAATCTTGCTGCACTTTTCTATTTTGAATTTTGAATGATGGCAGTCCCTAAGCCTCTGAATCTGCCACTATGTCTAGACTTGCAACTCGTGCTTGCAGTGTGCAGGGACTTGGTTGATCCACTGAATGGCTATGGGTCCATTGGTGTTGATGGGTTGACTTTTGCTAACACTGTTACTTTGGGGGGCAGAAGCCCTATTGGTTCTCTGCTTGGGGGTGGCCAAAAGTTGGAAGATGGTTCTCTATCAAGGTGGAAGAAAGTGCTTGTGGGAACCCCGATGGTCAATTTCCCTACAAAGAATCCTATGATTAGTTGTGGTCAAGAAGGTCCAGTGATTTCCCTCCCTGATAGTGTTATGGACAATGTGACTTCTAGCCTCAAATTTTGTGTTGTTGGAAGATTTGTTGCATTTCATCCCACTATTGAGATGGTACATAAATGGGTGGATTAGAAATGGAAGGTCAAAGGAATCGTAAGTGTTTTTGCTATGCCTAGTAGTCTCTTTTGTTTCAAATTTACCATGGAAGAGGATTTCAACTCTGTTCTCTCTGGTACTTGGTATTATGGGAAGCACTATCTGGCTCTTACAAGATGGCATCTAGGCTTTAATGCTAGTATAGAGTTAAACAAGCTCGCTCCAATTTGGGTAAGACTACTAAGACTTCCTGTTGAATTTTGGGATGAAAAGATCTTAAGGTGGGTGGGGAATTCTTTTGGTCATTTTGTCACATCTGATAAAGTGACTATGCAAAAAACTCAATTGGTTTATGCAAGGTTCTTTTTTAATGTAGCCTTGAATAGAGCACTACCTACTATTATTATGTTGAGAATGAAATGGGGTGAGAGAGAGTTCATCCCATAGAGTATGAGAATGTAGGCTTGTACTGCCAAAGATGTGGGCAATTTGGTCACCTTATAGTGGATTGTAAAGCTCAAATGCAAAAAGATAAACAAAAGGAGGGCTCACCAAGGATTGTTATTGAATCCTTGGCTAAACCTTCAAAGGTTTCTGATAAGGTAGTGATGTCCCCTTCTAAGGCTACTCCCACTGCACTCCCCGCTCAGGAAAGTTTGGACCCTTGGGGGGGGGGGGGGGGTAGCTTTGGAGGATAAGAAGGATTCAGATGAATATCCTTTCAAAAGGGATTTAGAGGATCTACTATGCTCACCTAAGGAGAGGCCTTTGGAGGGTGCATTTCTAGAAGAAGGGGAAACTGAGGTGTCCCACTCTCTCCTGAGATCCTCAACAACACAGAAAGGGGGTAGCCAATAGGAAATTCTTTCCAATGGATGTGATAATAGGGAGATGGTTTGTACCCCTTTGAGGATGATTAAATCTTCCCTAGTAGAGATTGTTGTGAAAGTATTGGCAAGTATTGAAAAGGTGGATAAGGATCTTAGCCCTTCCTCGCCATAGGAAGAGGATAATGGAGAATGGGAGGTTCAGAAGAAGAAGAGGAGAGGGGGAAAAAACTTGATATAGGTACCTCTAGGATAGCTAGAAGACCATCTAGTAGAGTAACCATGATAAAAAAAATAGCTAGGGATGTGGTCAGTGGTAAGAAACTTACAATGGAGACAGTTACTAAAGGTAAGAAATGAAATTCCTTTCTTGGAATTTGAGAGGGTTAAATAATCCCTAGAAGTAATATGCTCTAAAAAAAATTATTTTTCAGGATAAAATTGACTGTGTTTTAATACAAGAGACTAAAATTTCTTGTGCTAGTTTTGATAAAATAGCTAGTTATATTTGGCCAAGGGTTGGGTATTTACATATGGATGTTTATGGAACTTTAGGGGGTATTTCCACTATGTGGAACCTGAACTCTATGAAGGGTACTGAGGTCTAGAAGGAAACAAAATTCATTATTACTAATTTCATGTCCAGTAGTCAATGTTGGGGGTTGATCAATATCTATGCCTCTAATAGTAGAATTGGGAGGAAGGAAACGTATGATAAACTGGCAAGGATCACTAGAAATATGAAGGATGAGAAATTGATGTGTATGGAAGATTTCAATAGCCCCCTTTACCATTCAGAAAAGATGGGTGGTAATAGAGAATGTCTAAAGAGCTTGCAAGACCTCAATTAATTCATGAGGAAGTTGGACTTGATGGATGTGGAGTTTAGAGGAAACTCGTATACTTGAACTAATAATAGGAAAGGAAAGGACCTTATCCAGGTTAAGCTGGATAGATTATTGGTGACAGGGAACTCGAGTAGAATGGGCAACTCCTACCTTGAAAGCCTCACCAGAATAGTTTTAGACCACTCCCCTATTTTATTCCATTGGGAGGATGGTTTTAATGGGGGACAAAATCCTTTTAGATATGAAATAATGTGGTAGTCTCACCTAGAATTCAGAGAGAGAATTCAAGATTGGTGGAATATAAGGATAGATGGTACTACAATGTGCAGACTTACCCAAAGACTTGATAATATTTGAAAGAATGTCAGAGTCTAGGCTAAAAGTTTATTTGGTGACTTATTTAAAGTTAAAGGTGAAGTGGAGGAAAAGCTCAAAAAAATCCAAGGTGTTATTACATAAGGGACTAACTTGGAAGAAGCTATTTAGGAAGAGAAGGAGTATAGAAAAAAGTGGAAGGAGATCCTTCAAAGGGAGGAAATCTTCTGGAAACAAAGATCTAGAATCCAATGGCTAAAGGAAGGGGATAAAAACACTACTTTCTTTCATAGATCAGCATCTAACCATAGAAGAAGAAACACAATCTCAAGGCTAAATGATGAAGGGGGGAGGGGTTTAAAAGAGTAGGAGGAGATGGGTAAACATGTGGTGGAACACTTTAGTAAAGTATTTGTTAAAGACAATTTTGTTGGGAACCTAGTAATCAAGAGAAGCTTGATTAATTCAATCCCATGGATTCTTGGTGTAGAGGAAAATAACTTGATTCTTGGTAGTATCAATGAGGAGGAAGTGAAAAGTTTTGTGTTTTCTATGAAAGCCTTTAAGGCCCCAAGCCAAGATGGGTTCCCTCCAGCATTTTTGGGAGGTGGTTAAATCAGAATTGATTTGGGCCACTAGGGATTTTTTTAGAACATGTAAGCTACTAAGGAGAATAATTAAGACCTTCATTGCCTTAGTTCCTAAAAATTCAAATCCTCTGACCCTGCTTGACTTTAGACCTATAAGTTTATGTAATACTATTTATAAGATCTTTGCCAAGGTTTTGGTGAACAAAGTTAAGCCTTTCTTGGAAAGAATTATTGGTAGTCCTCAGAAAGGATTTATGCTAGGAAGATAAATATTGGATGTAGCTATAACCACTCATGAGGTTATTCATTCTATGGAAAAGAATAGGCAACTGGGGATGGCATTCAAGTTGGACATCTCCAAAGCTTATGATAAGGTCAATTGGCACTTCCTTCATGATGTGCTAGAAAGAGTAGGATTTAGCAATAGAATTATAAACTTAATCACGATGATGGTTGGCTTAGTGCAATATTATATCCTGCTAAATGGTTCCCCTTGGGGTAACTTTGTTGTGGAGAAAGGTTTAAGACAGGGTGACCCACTTTCTCCTTACCTTTTTATTATGATTGTTGAAGTTTTATGGAGGTCATTCTATAAATTAGTGAATACGGGCTATGTTAAAGGGGTTAAACCTACTAGTAATGCTGAAACTAAGGTCATACATCAATTTTTGGATGACACTTTCCTATTTGGAGAATCTTCACTCATGGAGGCAGAAGCTTGGAAGATGATTTTACACAATTATGAAGAAAGCTTAGGGCAGCATGTGAATTACCACAAGAGTAAGATTTATTTCTTTAATATTGAAGCCTCATTACAAAGAAGGATAAGGAAAATCTTGGATTACCAATCCACTTGCCTCCTAGATACTTATCTTGGTTTACCCCTTACTACTAAGGAAGTGACTAATGAATTCTAAAATACGATAGTGGAGAGAATTCAGAGGAAGCTTGTAGGTTGGAAAGGGAAGATATTAAGTAATTCTGGAAAATTACAATTGCTCTCCACTACTCTTCAAAGAATCCCTATCTACTTCCTATCCATTTTCAAAATCAATCAAAACATGGCAGAGAAAATTGAGAGAATACAAAGGAATTTCCTTTGGTCAGGGATAGAGGAGAAAAATAAATTGAGTTTAGTCAATTGGGAGGAGGTGTGTAAACCAAAAATTAAGGGGGGGTTGGGTGTTAGAAGGCTGAGGGGCCTTAATAAAGCTCTCCTTATGAAAATTGGTCGGAGACTAGCTGAAGGAAATACTAGCTAGGGAAACATCATGAAGGCTAAATATTTGTCTAATACCTCCTTTAGGTGGAATTTATATAGTAATGACCTCCCAAGAGGTTAAAAAATTTGGTAGAATATTGTTAGGAATAGAGGTTTACTAAGAGAAGGGTTGAGGTGGATTTTGGGGAATGGCTTCAATATCAGATTTTGGGAAGATAGATGGATGGATGGGAAACCATTGGCCTTGAGTAAATTTAGTAGATTAATGGAACTTCTTAAAGTGGATGCAGGGGGAAAAGTAGGGGACTATATTGATCAGGGGAGGAGGTGGAAGAAGCTTCATAAGGATGACTACTCCCAAGAGGATATTGTTCTTCTAAAGGAATTGGAAGAGTTGATAAAAGAATAGAAACTTCGCTTATTGCCTCAAGAGGATACTATGTCTTGGGACTTAACCCCAAGTGGTAACTTCACTGTCAAATCAGCATACACATTCATGTTTAGTAAGGACCCCTGCCCAACATTATGGTGTAAGGTATGGATTACTAACCTTATTCCTAAAATTAATTTCTTTTGGTGGATGGCTCAGCATGGTAAAATCTTAACCTTAGACAACTTGAAAAGAAGGGGGTTTTATATAACAAACTATTGTTGTCTTTGTAAAGAAAAGGAAGAAAGTATTTCACACCTTTTCCTAGAATGTCAGTTTGCTTTATGGATTGGACTAAGGTCTGGGAAATATTTGGTGTGGATTGGGTTATGAAGGATAACTTGAGATAGTTTGTGAAGAATTGGGGTTGTCCCTTTTATCACCCAAGATTAGTTTTTCTATGGAATATTGTTCCATCGTATGTTTGCTGGCACATATGGAAAGAAAGAAATAATAGACTATTTAGGGAAGAAAGTAAGACGATGGAAGTGGTTTTTGGTATAATAAACAAATTGTTAAAGGAAAACTTAAGAGTGTCTAAATGTAAAATGCCAAAGGAGGAGCCAGTTAGACATGAAGGCTTTGTTGCTAAAAGATAGGGCTTTCATGAGGATTTCTTCCTTTTTGATAACTCAATTATGAGGAGGAGACAATAGATGACATGGAGACCGCCCACCCTAACACAGTATAAAATGAACTTTGATAGTGCTACAAAAGGAGGAATTGGAGTAGTGGGAGGTGTGTTGTGGGACAAGAATGGTGATGTGTTGTTGGTATATGCTAGAAAGTTGGGGAATGGTAGCAATAATGTGGCTAAGGCCATGGCATTGTTATGGGGTCTTCAACTCTCTAGGGAAAGGAAAATTAAGGAGTTAACAATTGAAGGAGACTCCAAATTAATAATTGACTTGGTTAAGGGGGAGGCTAGACTGGGATGGAATATTCAAAACATCATTTTGGATATCAAGCAAGTCTTGGACGGAATGGAAAATGTCCACCTGCAACACATCTACAGGGAAGGTAATCAGGTGGTAGACACGGCGGCAGCCATGGGGTTTAATGCTATGGCAATCAAGTGCTAGAGGAATTTGGTTGATCTCAACAAAGATATAAGGTCGTTGATATCCAAGGAAAGAGGCAGGAATAATATATGAGGATGACTATAAATTTCAAAAGTAAGGCCAAATTTGGCAACAAGGCGATATTGGTCTCTAAATTTAACCATTGCTTTCTGGAAATAAAAGGTTAGATGTGGCCGTACAAATGGAAATCAAAGTGATTAGAAATTAAGAGAAATGTCATTTCATAATTATGGTAACCCATTGCGAGTTTCAAATTACTTCCCAATTGGAAGTACGAAAGATATCATTAATCGGGGTGTCAGAAATCATCGAGGTGAGAAAATTATGATTTTATACATTCACAAATCCCATAATAATATAGCATGGGATTTTGGAGCTCATCAAGCATGGGTTTGCAAATTTTATTTTCATCTTACTGAAGGGTTTAAGGCAAAGAGTAGTTGCCGAAAGATTGAATTCGAAAAGGTTCAGTTGTGTATTACTGAAGAAGGGGTGCCCAAAATTGAACAAATTGATATGGGGGGTACCTGAATAGGTTGGAACCTACAAAAATTGAGAATTTTAAGGATAGAATGGCTACTTGGTTCCTACTGAAGGAAGGGTTTTTTTTACCTTAAATGCGATCAATGGCTAGGTACGACGAGAACCACGCGCTCCAGTTTGTTAATGGTTGGAATGATAGAAAGGTTACCATTAATGGAATCACCTTCCAAGTCACTGAGGAAGTGATTGCCATGGTGAATGGCCTCTCTAAAAAGGGGAAAAAATGGAGGAAGGTAACCAAAATTACTAATGAGGCCAACATGAATAGCTTCTTCACAGAGGATAAGGAGTTGATTCGTTATAAAGGAGGGTTTAAAAGAGACAAGCTACCCGCCCCCTAGGATGATGTGTGCCTAGTCCTTATGAGGTATCTGACACTGGAGGGTAGGTTCGGTGTATTCTATTACTGTCACTTCCCTTTGTTGAATCATTTTAGGAATAGGAATTTCATTTCTATCCCTTTTTATCTTTTGCATTCTCTTGAGGACATGGTTGCAGATGTTAGGGGAAAAAGGAGTAAAGGCTTAAATTTCACCATAATTCATCAAGGTTTAATCTTTTGCCTTTATCAATTTCACCTCACCTTGTGTCCCCCTAGAGTGGTGGTGGTGGAAAACCCACACCATGGCCAAAACTCCCCCTTGAGCTCCAGTACGGGCACGAAAATTCACACCCCCAGGCCATCCCCTAGTAAGGAAAATAAGAAAAAGAAAAAAATTGATATAGCCATGGAACAAAAGGGAAACAAGAAGATGAAAATTGAAAATTTGGTTGAGGTATTTGGAGAGGATTCAGAGGAGGAGACCGAGGGTAAGGCTAGGAGGAGATCCAGTAGGCTTGCTCAATCTCAGGCTAGGAGCAAACATAAGTCCATTAGATATCCGATTGAGGAGGTTGAGGAAGATAATTCTAAAAATAATAGTGATAGAAGGGAGGAGGAAGATAATTCTAATTCCAAGAAGGATGATGGTAATGAGGAAGTGGAGAAAAGTTTTAACTTGGGGGACAATTTGGTGGATAATGCTCAGACCCAGGCGTCTACTTGAAATGCTGCGAAAACTGAGATTACCCATGTGTCTACTAGCTTTTCCCTCAAACCCATTACCTTTTGTGAGGAGAGAAACAAGATGGATAATTCCCCCATAACCATTTCATCCCCTACTAAGGATAGCTCTAAGGTTTCCTCTAACCCACGGGTTTTGCAGGATGATTTATAGGTGCAAAAATTTAAGGAGGATGCATCAAAGGTTGAAGTAGGGTCTAAGGAAGGGACCAAGGTGTTGGAGGAGCAGTATATGAATCTAGAAAGAAGGGTTAAAGCTTTAGAGGAGGGGTTATTTACCTTCTCCAAATTTGGCCTTAAAGTTACTCATGTTGTTGCCACCACCCTTCAATTGTTGGCACAGGAAAAGGAGGACACGAGTATGGATATGGAGGACCACTGGTTGCTCTTCAAGTTCCTTGCTGATGACTGGGCCTAGATCCTACTGCATGCGAAGGGGGAAGGAAAAAATGAAAACTAAGTTTTTAATTTTTTTTCAGTTTATTGGGATCTTTGGATCAAAAGACTTTTAATGCTTTACTGGTAGTTTGGTTTTGTTGGTTTACAGCTGTAATTATGACTCGGGTTGGCCTGGTTGCCATTTTTTATTATGTGGAACTTTTGTAGTTAGCTTGATTCCTTTATTGGGATTTAGCTTAGCTGCTGGTCTCTAGTTGTTTCTATTCTAATGTGTCCAACATTAGATAGTACAAAATGAAAAAAGAAAAGTGATAAGCTTCGGGAAGAAAATAAAAGGTTGTTAAAACAACTACAAATGGTTTGAATTAATACTGTCAATTTTCTATTGACAAATAGATTTTAAAATTTAAAATTCATTTGGACATTCAATGCGAATCATATAGAATAAATTTTGATAATATGACATCTCATGATTGTTTGAATTATAGATTGGAAAGGATGTCAAATGATAACTTGAATTCTAATCATTCTAACATGGTAAAGAATAAAATTATTGTTCATGATGAATCTGAGAAAGAGTTGAAAATTGATTTTGATGGATTCAGAGGACCAATCAAACAAGGAGTGCCCCCACTGGTGAGAAAAGAAAGAGAAATTTATGACAGTGACAAATGGATTGTGGAATGTTAGTAACTACTTGAGAATGCCCTTATTGCTACCTGGAATGATAGTTTCAAGTTGAAGGAAATAATGAATCACATGGAGTGGTTTGTGTAATTGGAGATTCTAATCAGGAATGTCCTCGAGGATGCAGATACTTATACTTCATTAGTGTACCAGCATTATATTGTCGAAGGTGGGAAGCTCTTTAGAGTTAAATATCTCCATGTTTTAAACTATTTCATGTTACTTATTAATTAGACTATTTGTTTTAGTTTTAATCATCTTCATTTGTCAAGTTTTGAGAAAGGTTTCAATATTTTATCTTGCAATTAAATCCTTGTTTATATATAGGGGATGTAAACTTATAAAAAAGACAATATGTGATACAAGATAGTATATAGTTTGTTTTTTGTTCTGAGAATGTCAAACTATGAACAATTACATATGTGATTATTTGATTACTTTATTTCAAATATATTACAAAGATTGGGTTTCCTACAAATTTTGGTGACATTCATCTTTCAATTTTTTGAGCAATTTATCTATGATAAATCTATTTGTTAGATATGCTTCAATGTTCTTATCTTATGATGCTATAGTTTAAGTTAAGTTTTCAGTTTGAAAATTAGTTTGGAAAATTGATTGTCAAGTTTCATTATGTCTTATTGGCCTTTTATAGAAAATTTAAATTAAGTAAGACTAACTACAAATTCATACTCAAAATATAATACATTTGGATTCCTTTGAAGTGATAGTTTCAATGTCAAATTGTTAAAATTATCCCAAAGTTATGCATTTAATACTTTAAACTAAATTGATATGAATTCAATAAGCGACTAAGGCACTAGTTTGTATATTTATTTAAGATAATATAATTAGGCATTTCTAGAATAATTCCATTTCATATTTATGTCTTGTAATCAAAACACTCCTTCAAGAGAAATTTTATGATACTCAAGCACTAATTAATTGAGATATTTACAATTTGATTAATCTTTGGATTTTACTTTCCAACTTGAGAGATCATATAAGTCTTTATGCATCACACAATCTCCTATAAAAGGCCTCTAAATTTCACCAATAGATTTGGCTTGAGGTATAGGTTGGCATGCCTTGGTTCTATAGAGCCAAAAGTGCAAGGGAATTAGATCTCTTAAGATCATTCCTATTAGTTGGCCAAATTGAGTTAGAAAATATAGAACTCTTTAGAATAATTGAGAGGGGGATGAATCAGTTATCCAAGGTCAAAATATACAAATAAAAATATTCATAGCTTAGTGAACCCATATTCATAAAACCTTATTATGCATGCATCCATTAGATCATACAACTCTTAAACTTTGTAGGTTACTGTCCTAGGTCAAAACAATTTTACAAAAATGTAAACATGAAACATAACAAATTCAATAACATATTTGACACATGGATTTTATGTGGAAACCCAATTTAGAAAAAACCACCAATTAAAGGCTAACCCTATTAAAGGTTACAATACACACTATTAAATGTGTCCTAGTTAGAGGATTTCAATCATCCTATTAGGAGTGAGCCTTGTTAGAGGACTTTAGATCATTCACTTGGAATGTCACCTGATTAAAGGATTTACAAATGACTGTTAGGTCAACCTTAATCTAAAGGATTTATCCTAGATTGATACAATGATTAGAAAGTAATAGTAAGGCTTGATTTGATAAAAAATTACAACTCACTTGTAGATTACATATCTATATTTCAGTCCTCCATTCTACTTGGCTTTCACACACTTCAACTCTAATAGCTTGTTCACCCTTCAAGCATTCATACTCTTAAGCCTTCTTTCTTTTCATTCCAGTACCAATCTCTTATGGTCAGCCACTGAATGAAGAAAATACCCTCGACTCCTTGTCTTGCTTAGGTTCTTGCACATGACAACCTTTGCTTTTGACTAGCTCTCTCTATAAATAGAGTTTCAAGATTTTTTTTGCTTCACCACAATTGTCCATTATAGGGTTAGGTAGGATATAATGAATCTACCCACTTTTCCATTTGGTTCCTCTAGAAACTTCTTCCTTAAATTTTTCTCAAAATGGTTTACTTTGAATTATGTGCCACCAACTCATCATATTTATTTGTCATATGCTTCACACAATTCAAGAAAATAAAATAATTGGATCAAATTTGTCAAATATATGATTTAACGCAAACATTGGCACTCGACATCAATATGTTGTTACTCAGATTCCATATTGTTCTTCCACTCATCTTCAACTAGTTAACTCGGCAGGCACTAAAGTTTACTGGTGCTTGACATCAAGTAAACTTTACTTAGCTTACACTAAGTTCACTTGGCATACACTAAATTTTCAATTTTCTCAGTTCCAACTATTTTTTTGCTTCGCTATCACTAAATTTTCTCAACACGTACTGTGCACTTAGTCAAGCTTAGTAGACTCAATTCTTCTTACTTTTTCTTCTAGATGTAATCAGTGTATCCAACCTTTGTAGCCTTAAGTAGATAATCAATACACTATGCCATCATTGTGTTAACTAATCTTCATACTCCTTTTTCATACCATAACTCAAACTTTCCTCTAGGTGCTCTTGTTAACATATTTGATCAAATCCTCTTCATCAATTAAACAAATGATAGTACTCAAATCAACTAAGTAGTTATCTTATCAGCAAGTACCACATTTGACATTAGTGACAAAACAATGATTGAAACACATTCTCATACTTGTATCAATATTTTTAGAACAATAGGCCTCTTTGGCATTGATGGAAAACCAATACCAAAATTAAAATAATTCCTTGTATTGAAATCTCTCCCTCTATTAGTAGCTTTCATCTTTTGTACAGGCTAAAAATTTATATTTTGATTAACAGGCAATCAACTCTTCCTTATGATTCCCTTCATCTGTCATCTTGCAGGGCTTCTCTTTCTATCTCCCTCAATATTGTCTTCCTCTTACTAGGTAAATGTATTTATTTTAGTTATTTCTCCCTCTTTAGTAAACATTAGATACACTATCACCCTCTTGAGTAGATATTCCATATTTCTTTTTCTTTCTCACTATGTTTGGAATTCTTTATTTTCCATATTTCTTCCTGTTCTTATATCTCCCTCTTTGAAAAAAATGCCAAAGAATTGTCATCTCAACATGTAGATGTTAACAATTTTAGTTTCTCCCTCTATCACCTTACTTGTGATTGTCAATCTTCTATTCCATCTCTTTGGTAGGAAACTCCTAAAGTAATATCCACTGCATCAAGTTGTAAGATACAAAATTCATCTTGGTTTATGTAGGGCACTATGCATGCTTCTTAAGTAACTTTGGGTAGGGGTATCACCCCATTTTACCTATTAGATACTTGTGGGTGTCCTTAGTTAATGCTTTTGTGAAGATATCAACTATCTACTCTTTTGTATTCACATATTCCATCCTCACTTCTTTGTCTTGAACTAACTCTCTCAAGTAATGATACTTGATTGCAATGTGCTTATTCTTTGTGTGCATCATAGGGTTCTTTAATATATTTATAGCACTTGTACTATCACAATAAAGTACCACAGGTTCAGTGATTTCCTCCTTCATATCTTTGAGTAGTTGTTTGATCCATACAATGTTTGTACACTTTACTGGAGCAACAACATATCCAACTACAACAGTAGATTGAGATATGAATTTTTTTCCCTTGCTGGTCTAAGTGACCAACCTCTTTCTTAAGAAAAATGCACCTCCACTAATGTTGATTGGGTTGTAAACATTGATGATAGGTAAATCCTTTGGATTAAGGTTGACCTAATAGTCATTTGTAAATCTTTTAGCCGAGTAACATTCTAAGTGAATGGTCTAAAGTCCTCTAACAAGGCTCACTCCTAATAGGGTGATTGAAATCCTCTAACCACACCATATTTAACAGTGTGTATTGTAACTTTTAACAGGGTTAGCCTTTCACAGGGCATCACTTCAGAAAAGTGAGAATTAGTAGAATGTTACTGGTGATTTTTCCCAAATTGGGTTTCCATGTAAAATCCATGTGTCAAATGTGTAATTGAATCTATTATGTTTCATGCTTACATTTCTACTTAGCTTTCACACACTTCAGCTCTGATAACTTTTTCACCCTTCAAGCATTCATAATCTTAAGCTTTCTTACTTTTCATGCCAATAACAATCTCTTTAGTTCGGCCATCGAATGAAGAAAATACCCTAGACTCATTGACATCCTTAGGTTCTCACACATGACAACCTTTGCTTCTAACTAGCTTTCTCTATAAATTGAGATTTAAGATCTTTTTTGCTTCATCACAATCATCCATTATAGGGTTAGGTAGGATACAATGAATCTACCCACTTTTCCATTTGGTTCCTCTAGAAACTTCCTCCTTAAATTTTCCTCAAAATAGTTTACCTTAAATTCTATGCCACCATCTCATCATAGTTATTTTCCACATGCTTCACACAATTCAAGAAAACAAAATAGTCTACTTAGATTCATCAAATCTTCGATTTAACATGAATAATAGCACTTGACATCAATATGTTGTTACTCGACTTCCATACTGTTCTTCCACTCATCTTCAACTAGTTAACTTAGAAAGCATTAAAGTTTACTAGTGCTCAAAATCAACTAAAATTTACTCGGCTTACACTAAGTTCACTTGGCATACACTGAATTTTAACTTTTCTTAGCTCCAACTAATTTTATGCTCGACTTGCACTAACTTTTCTTGGCACCTACTGTGCACTCAATCAAACTTGATAGACTCAATTCTTCTTACTTTTCTTCTAGACTTAATCAGTGTATCCAATCTTTGCAGCCTTAAGTAGATAATCAATACACTATGTCATCACTATCTTAACTAATCTTCATACTCCTTTTTCATACCATAACTCAACCTTTCCTCTAGGTTCTCTTGTTAACATATTTGATCAAATCCTCTTCATTAATCAAACAAATGATAATACCCTAATCAACTAAGTAGTTGTCTTATCAACAAGTAGCAGTTTTGACATTAGCGACAAAATAATGATTGAAACACATTCTCATACTTGTATCAATATTTTCTCAACAAGAAGATCCAAGCATTGAGTAGGTAAGGTCATAGGATTTCCAACCAGTTAATTTGAGAACCAACATATTGGTGACTCTAAGAGTTTCTAACAATTTTCATTGTGAAGTTACCTAGAGATTCATGTTTCACAAAATACAATAAGGAGATATTTTTACTATGCTAGAGGGAAGAACCCAAAAGAACTAGTAAACAAAATTTCCCTTAAAGTGGGTGGTAACTTTGTGTCAATTTTTCTATCTTATGAGTGATCAATTACTTTGTGTGGACATTGAAAAAGATCACTATAGAGACATAGATCACAAGGGCACAATAAGAGACATAATATATATTTACTCATGAATCCTAAATGAATGAATAAATGGAAAAAATTAGTGGTGGAATAATTTATAACACAATTAATCAAAATTTAATGACTTTTAGTTTCTCTTCCATTCCCCCAACTTAATAAAATATTCCATTATGTAGTCCCCTAGTTTCATTTTATCATTGAGTTGTGTCACTACTACATTTGGGCCCAAATTATGATGGCAAACCATCATAATTGCGACAACCACCCATCACCCAAGAGACACCAATAGGAATTGGCTCTCATTGAACAAGTGTTAGACTTTTCTCATTGCAACTTGTGATGGCAAGGTATTTTGTCGCAAGTGTGACAACTAAAGATGTCATGAATTGAAGCTAGATGGGCCAAGAGTTCCTCTTTACACCATCACAATTGCAATGACTATCTGTCAAAGATGTTGTCACACGTACGATGTGTATGTGACATCAATGTTGTGAGACTGATGACTATCTGTCGAGCTAGTTCATCATAATAGAGAAGGGTATGTGATGTAGGAGAATCTTGGGTTTAAGAGCAATCTTGCATCACCCAAAAATATTTTCTTTTCAGTCTTTTCTATTTTAATAAGGACTAGTAGACAAGATGGTTACTATTGATGGGAGCTTGCTATTTTTAGTAAGTTTGTCATATGAGCTCAAAATGTTCTCATTTTCTACAAGAAGGTTCATTTTAGAGTTGTAAGCCTATGATAAAAATCTCATTGCTTAAGCATAAGTATCAGAGAAGTTATTGTGGATTTTTGGTGGAAAAATTTGTAGAAAAATCTTTAGGTTCATCGTTCGAGGCCTTAGAGTGCCCAGATGAGGTCCAAAAACTCAACAGAAGGGTGTTAGCACCATTTCAAGCCTGTAGATCACGAGCTACATTTCTGAAAAGTGGTTATATTAGCCAATCAAAGCAATGGTTTGTGAGTTATGGCTTTTCAAAGTTGGGCTACTTGAAATATCTAAAATAATTGTCAAAGATGTATTTGGCCGACTCCATATGTATTGTTAGGGTCTGTCGGCCCTAGGTATTAAGTTTCAATATCTAGAACCTTCCCACGTAGCATAAAATTGCCTATTTAAGAAAAGCCCGAACATTGTCTAGGATAGCTTTGGGTGATAGTTCGCAACTTGTCTTGCGAATTATTGTAATGAAGGTGCCCATGTGGGTTAGCGTATTGTACTTGTGAATTCTATAATTCTACATTTGCGACGCAAATAAGAAATCCATATTTTGTTCTCACATTTGCTATTGTTTCTTTGTTATTTTTGTTATGGTTTATGGTATTAAGGGGAGCACCCTTCATCAGTATGTGGCCACAATGATGTGGCACTGATGGCTAGCCATTGGAATTGTGACAGCTTCTTGTATTAATTAAAAAAATTGATAGAAAAAGTTGAATAGCTATGATGCTTTCATAGCTCCAATACCGCATGTAAAGACCGAAATTCCTAAACCCCTTGCCATGTCAACAATGTAGCAAAAATATTGCAAAGTCGATTATACAAGTCTTAGTCATTCAACTTTTGAATTAGAACATTAAAAAAAAATGATATAAACTTTTATAATGTCGACCAATATGTCGAGAAGTCCATATTACATAAAGTAAAAATAACACATCAGGTACATGTCACATAGGTCAACATAGAACAAAATCTCATAACTTTGTTTTCTTCTAGACTATCTGTTGTCCATCCACATGCTCCTATCTAGCTATCTACATAATAAATACATAATAAAATATAACAAAATAGGTCAATATAGAACAAAATACATAATAAATCCAATAACTAGCTATCATAATAAAAATGATCTATTTAAGTAACTAGTGAAAATTGATATAAAATGGCTAATAACTTCTATGTGAAAAGAAATTAAAAGAAAACTTACGAGTAGCTTTTGATAATACTCTTTCATTTTAAAAATCTATTTCAAATGAAATGTCCAGAGAGGAAGAATAAAATGATTTAATAAGATAGAGTCCATCTCTATATGATTTTACTCTATTTGGTAGAATAAAATTGATAGATACATAAAATAATCACAAACAGTGATCTAAGATGAATGAAAACTAAATAATCGGTTTCATACTTTGCGTAATAGAATTTATGAAAGGAATTTTTATGTTCTCTTTATTTAAAAGAACTGATTTAAAATATTATACAGCAGCAACAAAGATATTCATTTTTGAAATTTCCCCAACCAAATTTCTAATGGCTTTCTTACTCATGAAAAATTCAACAACAACATCAAAGGTAATTGAACTTTTTTTAAAAAAGCGTAGCTTCTAAATGTTTCAATGCAACTACCCACCACTATATGCTAACACTTTAATAACCATGATATCCATTCTCAGTATGGCAAAGGATTTAAGAAAAGATGAACATTAGATGAATCATAGGGGAATTACCTAGCACATCATTATTATTTTCAGCAACTAAGTTTGCAGAAATAATCATTCAAAATATTAGCAAAAATAGTTTGCCTCTTGTACGCACACATCAACAATATAAAAACAATGTCAACTAGAACAAAAAGAGGATGAAACTTAAGGAAAGGAAATTCAACATTCATGTGAGTAGCATAATAAAATTGTAAATTGTTCTTAGCATAAATGTTCATAGACAACAAAAGATAGGAAGATTTGTAACTTGATACCCAATACTGTACTTAAATCTATCAGCATATTATATTAAAAATAAAAACAATTTGGGACTCTCATTATTTTATGCGGTTAATAAAGGAAAACCAAATTGATATAAGGGGAGCCATATTTCCTATCAAATTATACAGGCTTAAAAGAAACTTCACATGAAAACATTGACAAGTTTCAGCATTACAAGCCATGGAAAAATAGTGCACAAGCATATAGGCATTTTAAAGAAATGGCACATGGAATAATTTTTTTGAAGAGACGGCTCAAACAGTAAAAGGTCAAATTAAAATCAGACTTTTCATTGCCATTGTACATTTAATCATTTATCCAATATCTGAGTTCTATTCTAAGAACATAGAAAATGAAATGTTCTATTAAAAATAAATTAAGAACCGGGAACTTGTAATGTGAATACTGCAACTCATTTTTCTCCCTAGGCTTCCTTCCTTTGTTTCCAATTTTCCAATCCTTGTGTGTAGTTCTCTATCTGAAGTGTTTTCTTTTTTAAGAACTCTATCTGTGTTTTTTCTATTTGGTTTTTCCTCCCCCCCACCTTTAAAATGTAACATGCCTCCCCTTAAGTGATTTAGCTCCCATGCCTATAAGAAAGGATCCACATTGACTTAGGAATTAGTTATTAAAAGTAACAATAAAAGTTTAACATTAATTCAGAGTTACACCCCAATACATAATGTTAGATATCAATATTCTCTTCTTTAAAACAAATTAAATTAATTAATAAAACAAAGATACATATCAAAATATTTATTCAATGATAAATATTGACACACACATTTTCACATACCATTCACATTAAAATAAAATAAAATTAAGAAAATCAGTTAATTTTGATTATAAGAGTAATAAAACTATGTTGTGTGTGAATGTGACCATCTTCTTCCGAAACCACCTTTACCGAGAAGCTAACCCCCTCTACCTCAATCACACCCTCATCTTCAATTCCCTGCCTAACAATCATAAACTCAATGTGCCATTAGTAGGTTGGTAACCAAAAACAAAAATTCATAATTGAATTGAAAAGATGTCAATGTTTTAAATAATTAGATGCTTATCTTTTGCTTTTTGATTCAAATCTAGGATATTAAAATATAAATATTGACATCTCATCCATTTTACACATGATATTATATTTAAAAATATATATACTCATAGTAGATTCAGACAGTTAGTTTTCATGCAATCATAGGTTACTATTGAGCTTCACTTGGTTTTAAGAATAATTTAGTATTCAAGAATCGAGAATGCATTTGCAGTTGTGTTCAAATGCATGGACAATAGGTAGAGCTGATAAAACACAACTAAATTTCATTTATTTAATAGGTCTATTAAGTTTTTCTTAATTATAGACCATCATGAATAATGTTTGTGATGGTCTATAACTTAAAATACCTAATTCAAGACTTCTAACAAAATGTAAACCTGTTGCATTTTTTAGCTCTACTTGATGTTGTATGCATATTAATTGACATTGCATATTAAACTATGGCATCCTTCTACATTTCCTAAAACCAAAAGATTCACACAATTAGTTGTCAAGCAATCATAGGTTAATGTTGAGCTTCACTTGGTTTCGAGAATAGTCTAATATTCTCTTTAAAGTACTTGGAATGTCCTCATCGCCTCCTGCTACTCTCATAGGAAGTCTATCTTCCTTGCTCATGAGCAATTCATCACATAGGTGCATCCATGAATGTCCTCACTGCCTCTTGCATAAAATGAATCCAATATTACAAAATTTTCCCTAAGAAATAATAGTTCAAGTGAAATAAACACATGAAAAATGAGAGAGAAAAAGAGGAATATACTTACTAATAGGTGTTGCCATCGCATCTATGGCCATGCTACCTGTTGAGTGAGTTTTATTATTTTTTGTTGTGCCAATATCTCTCTCTCTCTCTCTCTCTCTCTCTCTCTCTCTCTCTCTCTCTCTCTCTCTCTCTCTCTCTCTATATATATATATATATATATATATATATATATATATATATACATATGCACACACATACATATACGAAGATCACAAGGGCACACGAATGAAATGCAACAATCACAAAGGCACATACATACATACATATATAAATACATACATCTATACATACATGTATGTACGTATGTATGTATGTATACAGAGAGATATTTTTAAAGGTGCTAAGTGACTTACCTCAAGATCCTGCACACAAATAATGCAGACCAGGAAAAATGTGTAGAGTTCGCAAGAAATTTTAGAAAAACATATCATAGCATATATTTTTAGAAACATAAAAGTCATAACCTAGTGAAATGGGTCTAGTTGCTAATTAGCTGGGTTGATTACAAATTCTTGTAGAAATTTCATTAGATTAGGTACAATAAAATGAATTAGATGTAGAGATCACAAGGGCATGACAACAAGGTCCAGAGATCACATACATACATACATACATATAAAAACATAATAGTTAGAGCATGTTTGCATGAGCCTGCAAGCTCCTTAAGATATTATTTTGTACAATTTAGTATGTACATGGTATGAGATTTATTTTCTCTTTCTATAGACATGTTATTAAGAAGTAAAAGGTTTTATATTTTAGTTTTCTATTGACTCATAATTTGGTATGGTGGATTATATATTAGAATTTGGTAATTGCAAGATTTATTTTTTTCTATATTTCAAAATAGATTTCTATTTGTAAATTGGCCAAACAATATTTCTAGGTTCGCCATTTTGAAAATAATTAGAAGGTTGTTTGATTAATATCAATAATGTACTTCACTTGAAACTTCATTTTTACCTTAAATGCATCATGCAACAAGAAATTCTCTTTGAAAAGTGTATGAGCCACTCATTTTTTGGTGGTACTATTTCTTAAAATATTCAAAGTTAACTTCTTGTTGGTTCATGGTGGATTAGAATGTATATAAAGGAAACAATGAATTTTTCAAGGTTTCATGCCAAACTACTTGTTACTTATAAGCTATTACTAAAAATAAAAATGTTGGTAGCAGTGACGATTCTCACTCTTGTAATAATGTTGTTACTAAAGTCTTCATTAAAACAAACTCATACTGAAAAAACAACAATAGTCTTGGGGAAATAAAAAGCACTTTAGTAAAATTGACGTTGAATTAAAATTCAAGAGCCATTTACTTAATCTTGTTTGTGATATACATACATAACTTAGTCAGGCATAACCCAATTGAGGGTATTATATCAAATAGGAGATGTTCCATTTTTTGGAATCTAGGAAATTTTTTGTATTCCAAGTATGTGAGGCAAAAAAGTGAGTTTTACATTTTTTATACATAAATACATACACATACATATATATACATACATACATATATACACACACACACACATATATACGTACAGACATACACATACATACATACATCCTTTGCATGGTTTAGAGGTAATGTCATTGTGGTAGATGCTTCTGCAAGGGAATGAGCCTCATGAGTTAACATATAATGTCTTAAAATAGTTAAGTTCTACCTAACTATGTCCAAGGCATCTGTACACTAGAGGCATACTTTTCCTACATACCCATATCCACGGAATCAAGACCCTTGAACTACTCACTCTAATGAATATGTAGTTTTGGTTTCTAATTGTTTTGATGTAGTTGTATTCCTATAACCACTAGTGAGCTTTACTCACCTAATACGACTCTTTTCCATCATACACCCACTCAAGTGAATCAGGCACTTTTCTATAATTACAACATTGTAATACCCTAGTGCAACAATTGTGTTGTAGTTTATAGTTAATGTAAGGTTAGCATATATACATCCCAACTCACTCCTCATATAGTTATGTTTAAAAGATTGTGACAAAATCTTGTTTAAAAGCACATATTCTTTTTATTAAATATAAGGTTGATTATCTGAACATCCATATGTGTATAAGCATGGTAAGTCACGAGATCAATCATTAAAGTACCTAGAATGTCATCATCACCTCCTACTACTCTCAAGAGAAGTTCATATTCATTTCTCACAAGCAATTCATCACACAGGTACATCCAAGAATGTCCTTATAAGTACATGAAAATGAGAGATAAAAAGAGGAATCTACTTACCAATAAGCATTGCCATTGTATCTATTGCCATGCTACCTGTTGAGTGAGTTTTACTATTTTTCTATTGTGCCAAGATCTCTTTGTTTATATACATACATATATATACATATACATATACATATATTATATATGAACAAGAGCATAGAGATCACAAGGGCACAATATGGAAATGAAATGCAGCGATCACAAGGGAACAACAACAAAATCCTAAATCTCCATTGATCTCCACCAATGTTCAAAGCTCTTCATAATTAATAAAAAAAAAATGGGGAATGATTAATGTCGTGGTTTCTTTTCTTTTTTGTTTATAATCCATAATCCACAATCCACAAGATCTCTCTATACACACACACACACACACACACATACATAGACACACAAATATATGTGTGTATATATGTATGTGTTTATATCTATATATACATATACATATGTATTTATGTTAGAAAAAATAGTCCACTAAGATAACTAAGAGGGGCAGGCGGGGGGTGGGGGGGGCACAACATAAATCAATTATCCAATAATTAAAATATTTATCTTTTTTAAACAAACTTAATTGTTCAACCAAAGTAAACAACAACCATAATAAGATACACATAGGCAATTACACTAGATATGTTGACTAGGGAAACCCTTGATCAAAGGGAAAACCTTGGTGGAAATGATGTACTAATATAAATATTCCTTGTTAGAGGATGGACTCTATTAAGAGTCTATTACAACATTTAGTACATAGAGTCCCTATTAGGAGACTTTGAATCCCTATTAGGAGTTGTACCAACCCTGTTAGGAGTTGTAGTACAATGTATGCAAGAAGAGCCCATTGCCCAAACATGCAATTTTAAGTACAAGAAGAGCTCACTGCTCAAACATGCAATTTACTATTTATGTTCCTCTTTCCTTGGTTCTATCAACTAAACTAGTCACTGTCACACCTTGTTGGCTAGGTCATGAACCTTAGATCCAAATATCAAATTTCAAATCACTCAACAAAACATGGGCAATGAAGTTTCCTTCACTTTCACTCTGCTCTGCTCAACTTTACATTTCTCTCTCTCTATTTCTTACAATTCCATACAATACCATATCCATCCATATCATGATAAAGGAAAATTTACTTCCTTTATACCAAGTCCATAAAAAAATTTCTTGAGTCAGCTGTTAGACATTCTCAATTAATCACTATAGAACCACATTAAGAACATGTTACACTTAGCAATAACATTAATCTTATGCCTTACAATTTGAATATCTTTTTGCACATTTAATATTATGATGAGTGAACTTAACCATGTCATCAATGACATGTCTTCTTTAGATCCTCAACCTCAATTCTCAAGATAACAACTCTACTAAGAGATATAACAAGTTTACAAGAACATGCCTTTGTAAACTCTATCTCAGAATAGGCATCACCAAATCTTATATAACTTTTTCTAGACTTATCATTTCTTCTTCTAACATTAACTACATATACTAGATACTCATAAGTATCTCCCATTACCTTGGATAGTTAGAATACTCAACTAGCCATTGATACCAACTTGATCTTTATGTTGTTCTTCTATCAGATACCACAAAAAACTACTATGCTGACACCAATGACAAACTTAGTCATGAATGAAACATATCATAGTAGTAACATCTACAATAATCCTCCATAGGAATATCATTAGTATTCATGCTTCCAACAATCTCCCCCTTTGCCATTGATGGCAACATAGATGAAAAATATCTAGTTTCAAGAATACCAACAAAAGACTGTTAATCTTTCTTTTCAAATCCTCCTCATCAATCATTCTCCCCCATTAATATACCTCAATTTTTTTTCTATCAAACTATCATTCCATGTTTTACTTCTCCTCATGATCTCCTTCCCCATGATCTTCTCATGATGTAGTACTTCTCCCCAATATGTCTTTCATGCTAAACTTCTCCCCATTGACATCAACGTCAAAGGTTTCAGCAACCAACTTTACTCATCAAACTCTACAACAATTGATTCTTACTAGCTCAAGTGTCCAAAGAAATTGTTCAAAACAACATCCAACAAGAGTTCTAGATGACTCTATCCATCACAGATACTCCCCCATACAGGAAGCATCAACATTCAATCTAGACAAATAATGGTGCTCTATTACACTAGACTGATGCACTTTTGCATCTTCTACTCTAATGTAGGAAGGGGTATAACCCCTAGCATACATCACAAATAATCAAAAGTCTCTTTGGGAAGAGGCTTAGTGAATATATCTACAATCTTTTCTTTAGTGCTCACATACTCCAATCTAATTTCTATTTATGCAACTTTCTCTCTCAACATGTGATACTTCATAGAAATGTGCTTAGTCTTTAAATGCAATACTATATTCTTAGACATATTTACCATGCTTGTGTTGTCACAATGTATGACAATAGGTTCATTGATTTCTATCCTTATATCCTTTAGCATCTACTTTATCCAAACAACTTGATTGCAATTGTTTGTTTTTGCAACATATTCTACTTCCATTGTACATTGTGATGTACAATCATATTTCTTGCTCAAGCAAGAAACCAATCTTCCTCCAAGAAAGAAGGTTCCACCACTGGTGCTCTTTCTATCATCCATACTACCTGCCCAATCAATATCAGTATAAGTACTTAGAGTAAAATCATTAGATCTATCATACCACAATCCAAACTCTGATGTTTCTTTTAGATATCTAAATATCTTTTTGACTGCTACATAATGTGCTTGTTTGGGATCAACTTGAAATCTTGCAACAATTCCAACTGCATTTGCTATATCCGACCTTGTATGAGTCAAATATTGTAATCCTCTGATCATTGATCTATACTTCTTTTGCTCAATAGTAGGTGTCTCATACTTTGTAGATAACTTGTGTCCAATTACCATAGGTGTTCCAATGGGTTTGTATGTTTCCAAACCAAACCTTTTCAGTAAATTGTTCAAGTACTTAGTCTAAGAAATAAAGATTCCTTCTTTATTCTGTACAATCTATAATCCTAGAAAATATTTCATTTCTCCTATCATACTCATTTCAAATTTTTTCTTCATCTCTTTTGCAAATTTCTCACTTTTCTCATCATTTCCTCCAAATATGATATCATCAACAAATATTACCGAAATCATCAAACCATCATCAATTTCTTTCCAGTATTCATACCTTTTCTATATCCAAGCTTTGTCAAATGCTTATCCAACTTCACATACTAGGTTCTCGATGCTTGCTTCAAGCCATACAATGATTTCTTCAGTTTGCATACTACATCCTTATTATCTATCAAAGGACAACCTTCATGATATTCAATGTATACCTCTTCTTCAAGTTCTCCATTCACAAATGCTAACTTAACATCCATCTGATATGCTTTGAATTTATTTGGTGCTACATAAGCTAAGAATAGTCTTACTACTATTTTGGCCACTGGAGAATAGATCTCATCGTAGTCTATTCTTTATTGCTATGAGTAACCTTTACATACCAATCTTGCCTTGTTCCTTACAACTTCACCTTGTTCATTCATCTTGTTTCTAAATACCCATTTAGTTCTAATCACATTTTTGTCTACTAGTCTGGGGACCAATTCCCATGTCTCATTCTTTACTATCTATCCAATTCCTCTTTCATAGCTTGTTTCCAATAACCATCTTTACATGCTTCATCTGCATTCTTAAGTTCAACTTGAGATATCAAACATAGTTCTTCATTGAATTTGCTTCTTTTCATCACACCTTTATCTTGGCTTTTGATGATCTACTCAAATGGTTGATTCTTTATCTTATTCTTTTTTGAAGTAGGAGTTCAACTCTTGGCTCTACTGAAGGTTCTGAGCTTTGTTCCTACCTTGGCTCTCCTTCATTCTAAAAATCATTTTTTGTCTCAAGAAATACTTCATCATTCCTTGGCTTAGTAACAACATCATCATCTAAATTATAATCAACTATTTTCTCTTGTATCCTAAATTTCTCATCAATTCTTACATTTTCACTTTCCATAATAGTTTTAGTTCTTGGATTGTAACATCTATAACCTTTACTTTTCAATGAATAACCAATAAACTTACCTTCATCACTTCTAGCATCAAAATTTCCAATATCATCATCTCTTTTGATATAACACTTCCAAAAATTATGAAATACTTAATTGTAGGTGAGTGACCAAACCACAGTTCATAAGGGGTCTTGTTTGTGTCTTTCCTAAATTGCACTTTGTTCATAGTTTAGACTATTGTATTCATAGCTTCTCTCCAAAACATCTTGGATACATCATTATTAGCTAACATAGCTCTTGCTACTTCTATAACTAACATGTTCCTTCTCTTTGTGATGCCATTTTGTTCAAGGGTTCTCAGAGCTAATTACTATCTTTTGATTCCATTTTCTTCAAAAAACATGTTAAACTCATTTGAAGTAAATTCTCCTCCTCTATCGGATCTTAAACATTTAATATTCATACCAAATTCATTCTCAACTTTATTCTTGAATATCTTAAACTTATCAAATGCCTCATATTTCTCTTTAAGAAATACAATCCACATCATTCTAGAAAAGTCATTAACTAGAATCATAAAATACCTTTCACCATAGAATCCTTTAGTCTTCATAGGACTATTGAGATTTGTTTTTACAATCTCCAACTTTTCTATAGTAGTAAACTTCTTGCAAGGAAAAGAAGTTTTATTATGCTTTGCCAACACACATTCCTTGCAAATTGTGTCAGTAGGCTTTACAATCTTAGGAAAATCTTTGACTGCAAACATAATACTAGTCTTTTCAATATTGTCAAAGTTTATATGAAAAAATCTCTTATGCAATAGCCAACCATCATCTACCTTTTCAACCAAACATGTCATTTCAATAGGATTAAATTGAAATACATTACCTCTAGATCTAGTTTCTATTCAAATTACCTTTCCATCTTTGTCTTTGATCATGCATGTCTTCTCTATGAATTGCAACTGATAACCTTTGTCCACTAGTTGTCCAACACTCAAAAGATTGTGCTTCAAACCATCTATGAAATATACATCCTCAGTGTTAGTTTTACCATCAAGAGTTATAGATCCAATACCTTTAACTTGACATGCTACATTTTTTCCAACTCTGAAAATGCCTCCATCCTAACTTTTGAAGTCAACAAACTTGTTCATATCACTATTCATATGATGTGAACAACCATTATCAATTATCCAATCAGATTTCTTCTCAACCTATGTCACCAATGTTACTTTTTCTGGACTTTCTTCTTTAATTGCCACAAATCCTATCTCATCATCACTAGCACTCACTACTTGTTCATTAGAATCATTTTCTTCATTTGCATACAAACACTCTCTGTCATTTCTAAGTTTGTAATTTCCTTTATACTTTTTCTCTTTTTTAGCACACTTAGATGGATAATGATCACATTCATCACAAGTCCAACATTTAAAGATTTTCTTACCTCCTTTTTCTCTTCTTACTAGAAGGGCTATTCCTTCTTCAATCTTCTTGTCCTCCTCATATCTACTGCTGCTAGCAAAATCTTCTCTAGCTTTATGCTTCCTGATAAACTAGGTCAAATATGCAAGGCACTAAAAGCTATCTCTATTCTAGTCAATTCTCTAGACTGTGTAAGCTCATTCTTAATTTCTTCAAGTCTTCCAAGTAATGTTTCCTTTGTGAAATCTTTGGTACAAGATATCAACAACTATATCATTTGAACTATTGGCTTAAATGGTGGTATTAAGCTCTTCAATATCTTCCATATAACCTCATAATCTTCTTTGGTTCCTCCTTGAGATCTGATACTTGTAGTAATCTCTGATATTCTACCTACAAATGTTTTTATAGATTCATCTTCCATCATTTTAGCATCTCAAAATGCACAAATTCAACTTTGTAGCCTTAATTTTTTTAGAATGTTCATCGCCTTCAAAACTATTTTCCAAAGCTTTCCAAATCAAATGAGAAGTATCAAGTGACTGACCTAATTGTATTCAATTTCAAGAAGTACATTCAATAGGGTTTCTTTAGCTCTCATGTCACACATAAAAAGATCTCTTTCTACCTTGGTACAAGTTTCCAAATCCTTTTAAGCAATGATTGTCTTCACTTATTTTGTCAAGATCCAATATCCTAGACCCATACACAATAGATGTGTCTTCATCTTTTCTTTCTAGCTATCATAATTTGTTCCATTGAACTTCAGACTATCTTTCCTAAACATGCTTTCCATGGATCTCCCAAAGTTGTTAAGCTTTATCTTCAAGGACTTGATGCTCTAATACCAATTGTTAGAAACAATGGTCCACCAAGATAACTGATAGAGGGGGGAGGGGGGTGAATCAGTTATCCAAAAATTAAAACATTTATCTTCTTTAAACAAACTTAACCATTCAACCAAAGCAAACAACAACCATAATAAGATGCACATAGACAATTACACCAGATATGTTGACTAGGGAAACACTTGATCAAATGGAAAACCTTGGCGGGAATGATGCCCACAAGATGATGTGCTAATATAAATATTCCTTGTTAGAGGATGGACCCTATTAGGAGTCTGTTAGTGAATAGATTTTCTTTTCCTACTAAAACAATAATTCAGTCTATGCCCTAGCTTGGAAAATCCAATGAAGTTCATAAAAATCAGGTAAATGTTGTGTTATTCATTTCCCTTTGAATTTTATAGGTACAAATCCCTTTACAAAAGATTTATCAATAAGTTTAAAAGATCAAAACTAACTAAATGTACACTTTTTCTAGAAAGTGCATAAGGAATAGTCATGTATTCTTGGGTACTAAGGTAATAATTTACATATTCAAAGATTCAATGAATGAAAAGCTCATAGTCTTTCCACAAGCAAGATTTAACTAGGAGTTTAAACATTACAACAACTCAAACTAATTTTGGAGAAAGATAAATGAAAATGAACAACAAAGAAATAACAGTAGATGTCATACAAACTAATCATCATAGCTCACAAAGTAACCATGATTGAATCCACCCCAAACACCAAGTTTTAGAACACAAGCAATTTTGAAAGTAGTTTGAAAAATAAAATAAAAAGTAACTATTTTCAACTATGTTGGGACTCAAAATTGAAGCCCCGATTTTGAGTACCATTAAGAAAATTAAGCCCAATAAGCACTTTTAAATGCATGTGTACCCGGCTTTACCTTTGAGCCCCATTAGGTGTTTAATGTTTCTAACACCTTTCATTTAGTGCATCTATGTGTTTCATGATGATAATTGTCATTTCGAGCCATTTCGTGAAGTCTCGTTTTGAGCACTTGTCAATTCTGTATTTTCACCTAGGTGTCAAACAACGATAGGAGCCCATGTTTGCAATTGAATATCTCACACCTACTAATGTTTTATGTCTTTCTACTTTGGGAGTATTTAGTGTCCATACTTGAGAGCATATTTTTAAGATTTTGAGTTGTTTTGAATCCATTTGACTAGGTTTTGAATCCCTCAAATTTGGTTGTTTATCAATGTCACGTTGATGTAAATTGTTCCTAATTCTGGGAAGCCCTATTTGACTTGTTATAACTTTTGACCAGTTCACCAAAATGAGAAAATTCATTTTGTGTTACATTTTAGAGGTTAGATACTTACTATGTTTCAAGTTTGAGCTTATCACGAATCCGTTTGATTAGTTTTCAAATGCGATTCCAAATGCAATTTCTAACTTTTTATTGGTGTCAAGAAAGGTAGATTTGTCAGTACCCCTATTTGGGATGTTATAACTTGAAATCCATGATAGGTGAGATTGAATGGATTGTACCACTATGTTGTACTCCAAAAATACTTTAAGCGTGTGAATTTTTACATCTTTACAAATCCATTTGCACACTTTCTCAGGTCAATTCTATTTGCAAAAATTGCTTTTCTGCTATTGTTCTCAATTTGCAAATTCTGAGTAGCTCACTTTGACCATCCACCATTTACATCTAGTTATTGGTCATGAGCCCAAATCACAAATCTGTATTCTCCTCATGACAGTGAACCAATGCCCCAATTTTCATTTTCCCAAGTGTCACTTTGCCTTATTTTCAGAGCCAAATCCGAATGCAATTTATTATTTTTTGACATGTTTTCTTGTAGGTGATTTTGAAAGGGTAATTTTGACGATCAATATATTTTGACTGAGAATTCATCATGAGATGAGATTTGACAAGGTAGGAGTATACAGAACAAAGAATTAGTGTGCTAGTTTTCAGAGCTTGATTAGATGTTTGGGTCAATTTTTGAGGCCAATCAAAGGACCTTCTGGCATTAAAATGAGAGTTGGAAATAAAGGGAAAAAATGAGTTTTTAAAGATAAGTCAATGCTCAATTTTGATTTCAGTTAGTTTGAAGATCTCAGTAGATCAATTTGAGGATTCAGTTGTCCGAAAACGAAATTTTTTTTAGCCGGACCCATTTTGGGGTCTAACTGATTTCATCAAGTTAATGAGTTTGGGGAAGATTCCAAAAGAAAGATTGTAGGGAAGAGTTGATATGGTGGTTAGGATCGAAGGGATTTCTCTTGTTACTATAACCAATCTGCTTGTAATTTTTCTCTCAATTCTAGTCTTGTTAGAATTGAAAGAGAAATATGAGGAAGCTATGCAAAGATCTGATGTGAAAATAATAATCATTATTAGATCAGGTGGTAAATTCTCTAAGGTTTTTGATTTAGGAACACTAGGAAATGTAAAATTTGGAGGACCACTACCCAGTGGGGAGGATATTTCAGCGGGACTTATTATTGGATTATTGGAATGTAAAAGGAAACCTTTTGTTGCTACTATCCAAGGTCTTGCTCTTGGGGTGGACTTGCAATTGCTTGAAATTTTCCACATCAAAGCATTAAAAGGGATGTACTCATTGAGAAACCAAGCATTATAAGATTCCTTGGATCTATGCATTTAAAAGGGAAGAAACTAAATTAAAAGTATATACACAATTTTCTCTTTCCCTGCCAACTAATAGAACACATATTTTGACTCTTTGCACAAAAAATTTACCATTCACCTTTTTGATGGAAGAAAACTTCCTTTCATATGTGACTCAGAGCATTGTGGCACCCACTGATTACATCTCTTTGGTTACCATTTTATTCACATGTTATTGTGTTGGCTAGTTATATACAAGCTGTTGGATACAAACAAGGGAATCAGCTAGGAGGTAACCACGTATAGAAGAAAGAAGTTGAGCATTGAGGGAGCATCCCTATGTTTTAACATGAAGAGGATTTTTATGGAGTTTAGAGCAAGTAGTGAGCCGCTGGAATTGAGCTACAGCTAGATAAAGATCAAACCCCACACAAGAGGAATCTCATATAAAACACAAAGAAGGGAAGACCATGCTCATTAATATTGAACAAAGTCCATGGTAGAGGCAATTTATTGGGAGCCTTGTGTAAATAGGGGAGGAGCCCCATGATAGAAACAACAACCCCACATTGTAAAGAGCCAATGCAGTATATGCAAGGAAGATGCTGCCAATCAAAGTAAAGAAGATGCCAAGCAAGGTAGCTCATGTGGAGGGGCAGAGACATTTAGAAGGAATCTGCAATCACAAAGAACCCATGACATAGAACTAGGAAATGAAACAATGGGCAAGGAAGCCCACGAAAAGCATTTTTGAAATAAATTGATGCCAACACATGCAAGTCTTTTTCTAGTTCTGTCTGTATTGTATGTGTGCGGCTGAATAGATCTAGAAAGAGGGCTTGGTTGTGAGTATTAGTTTGGCAGATTTTGCAGAGCTTGATTACAATACTAGAGGGTGAATGCAACTATTGGTATGGGTTCTACTCTATTTCCATCCTGACAAAACAAAAAGATCTAAAAGACTTCTAAAGTTTTAATCAAGTGTTAAGGTTTCACAAGAAATTGGATGAAAGATTAGCATTCCACAAATGCATGTAAAACCTACCCAGTTGTCTTATCTCTAACGGTTCTCTACAATCAGAATTCAACAAGAGAGCATCTAGGATCATATGTCTCAAAAACTTGCTAAATTGGAAAAAAGGACATTTGTGTTTGATGATCCAACTATGGAGATCCAAGAGCTTTATCAATCATATAAGGATCAATGCACCGATACAATTATGGCGGATGCTATCACTTTGCTTTACAGTGATCTACAAGTTGATCCTAGTGATATAGTGATGATTGATCTTTTCTTGACATGTGAAAGCAACCACAGTGCAAAATAGAGAGTATCTATGCCAAGAAAAGGATGTTTACAGGAGAGTGCTTCCAAAGCTTTAATGCCACATTGGGGAGGGGAGGGCTTTCCCAGCTCTTTAAACATGATTGAACATAATATGAATTGTGTCTCAAGACAAGAGCCTTTTGAAAGGCTGCATGTTACAAGGTGGACCCTCTAGCTGACCTAGACATGGATGATAGCTGGAAGATGATGACATAAGCAAAATTTTGAACCAAAATATGCATGTGATGATGTGGCGATGAAGCACAAGATTGTGACATGTATTGAGATCAGAGGGTTGGCACATGCCCGCTGGAGATGCTCACTGGATAAATATTGTGGGTATGTAGGTGATCGCCACATGGTAGCGGGTCCCAACTAAGTGATGACATGGTGATTGATGGTAGATCAAGGAAAAGGCACAAAATGATGACATGTGGCCTAGATCAACGACCAGTGCATGCTCACTTCCCAAAGATGCAAGGTGGTTAAAAAATGTGGGTAAGTGGGAGAGTGCCACACGGTGATGAGGTGGCAAGTTGAGGTCAACCAATCAAAGGCCACCATCTGGCACCTAGTCAAAGGAGGGTTGACCCCAAAATTGACGGGTGAGGGAAAAATAAAATATTTTAAATTGTCATTTTAAAATATTTTTTCAAAAGGAGTAAGGAGAAATTTGGAAAATGATAAAAAAATATTATTTTTTATTATTTCTTCAAAATTTATGTGCAAGCAAAGTTTTTAAAATCAAAAGGACATTTATTCTAAAGTATAAACTTTAGAATTTTTAAATTTTTGAAAAATTTAAAAAAAAGGTGTAGACCAGATAGTTGTAACAGTGGGTATTTTTCAAATTGAGATTTTGGAGGTTCTCGATAAGCAAATATAGTGATGTTATATATCATCAAACTCAAGAGAAGACAAACTTTTTGATTATGGAGTTTGTTTCTACACAGGAATTTAGTGGTTTGAGTTATAAGTGAATTTGTGATTTCTAGGGCATTCTTAGCAGAATGGGCAAAATTTGTCATTGATCATCAAATTTGGCTGGGAGGTAGATATAAAAGCCTATTGAAGCTTGATTGTGGAAAAAATCAATTCTAAAAGATTATATTGCATTCTAGAGGCCATTTAACTGATTTTTCACTTTTACCTTGACTTAAAATTTGACATCAAAATCAGTTATGTTCTTTCATCATCAAGTTTTTGAGATATTTTATGCCTTTGAGAGCCAAAATGGAAGGATTTGATTCACCCATTACAAAGAGAGATTAGAGAGATTCTTTTCATTGCTAGGAGAAGGAATTTCAAGTGGACACATGTCAGATGCAGAATTGTTAACCTCATAATGGTTTTTGACACTTGAGTGCCAATACACTTACCTACTTTCTATAATTGGAGCCGAGTACACCATGCATGCCAAGCCACAACAAATGCCAATTTAGGAAAGACTTCAGGTGCCGAGTGATCTTCATGTGCCGAGTAGTTTTCAAATGTCGAGTGAAGATCAGGTATCGAGTAAAGTGTAAGTGCCGAGTAACATAAGGTGTCGAGTGTTAACAAGTGCCAAGTAACATAAGGTGTCGAGTGTTAACAAGTGTCAAGTAACATAAGGTGCCGAGTGATAGAGTTTTGTTTAGGTGCCAAGCTATCCAGGAAACAACATGTGTTGAGTATCAACAATACTTTAGGAGCCGAGTAACTCAGAATATCAGCATAAGAGTTTGTAATTGCACAAACTATGATGCAAATAGTTTTTGTAGCCGACATAAGGTAAATCTCGAAGGATTTAATGATAAGATCAAATCTTTTATTTTTCCTATGCAATCTACATGCAGCCAATAAGAAAAATGATGAAGGCATGCAACCAATGGAAGAAGCGCAAATAATAAGTAGAAAATGGAGATTGAATATGGATCATAGATCCATACCTAACCCTAAATCCTCAAATGTCTTTATAAGGAAGACAAAATTTCATTGTAAAATATATGAGTGGACATACAAGGGTGCACAAGGAAATCTATTTTCAAAAGCGAGGGTTATTAGATTACAAAAGGATCAAGATCAGAGAAAGCAGAACAGGTGCCTGCATTCAGCAATCAAGGATTGTAATCTATTAGGTTCATTATACCTAATACTTTCTAGCAATTGTATTAGAATGAAAATCCTATGGTGATAGGTTAGCTCAACAGCTATTTCGTAGATCCTTTAAATAGGTGATTAAATCCTTTAACAGGGTGACACTTCATGTAAAGTGTTTGCAAAGCCTCTAACCAGGTCATTATTAATATAGTGTAAAGCCTTTAATAGGGTAGGCCTTTAATAGGGAAGACCATAAAAAGTGGTTGAACAATATTGCTGCAGTAATTTTTGTGGGTATCATCCCCACCCCAGTTTTACCTTCTTATTCTTGGAGGGTTTCTGGGTTACCAAATTCCAGTGTTATGAGTTGTTGATGCATATCTTGATGTATTTACATGCATGCAATTTATTTTCACCTAAAAGTTTTATCGATTAAAGTGGAATACTTATGATTCACCCCCCCCTCTCATAAGTACTCTTTCCATATTTGAATATTCCAACAAGAACAGATTCGAGAATTCTTTCTCTCCTATATCTTTCTTTATCTCATTCATTGTAGGGGTTCTAGCCTTTGGAGAAAAACCACTCACTGTTGTGATACCATGTTTTGGGTTCCAGTTTTGATGTGTTCCCATACAGTGAAACCACATTTTCTTTAATAATTTCTTCTTGTATGAATAGCAGTAGGAAAGATAATACAAATAGTTTAGATCTATTAAGTGTTTCTTTGTTTTAAATTTAGGCATATGAATGTATTATTTCAAGGAAATCAATACAAAGAATAGCAAGTGTTTGAGTTTTCATTTTAGATCTTGTATCCTTTCTCAATGAATTTTCAATTTTTCTGATCTTCGAACAAAGAGACTAGGTCATAGTTACAGTCCCTTAAGGTTGTATGTTGTTTCATTGTTGCTTATAATTCAAGGAGTTATATAAATGCTTCAGATAAATCAACAGGGTTGCAAGTTTATTGAGGGGGATATCAAGTAAGAATGAGATTTAAATTGAACAAAGATGTCTATTTACAAGGTGAATGGATAGATTAGATATTTGAATATATGAATAGGTATCAAGTATCCATATGTGTGTGTTTGATTCATGGAATTGCCTAATGGCTAAAGCACTGATCAGTCATAGGATCACTTGTTCAAGTTGTTGCATATTTAAGGTTTTGTTGAATTCAACATCATTGATCAAATGTTCTTCCATTTTATGTTGAAGAGCTAAAAAGTCTAACCCTCACTCAGCTTATGAAGTTCATAGGTTTTCATCTAGCTACTATAGATCTGTGTTATTGAATGAGTTATTAGGAGATAAAGGGGTTTCATTTGTAGTAAATAGGTTTATATTTATGTTTTAATTGCACTAGTACCATTTATTAGAACCTCAAGGTTAACCCACCTAGGTCTTACAGAGCCTAAAGTGAAGAAGGGTCAATCCTTATAGTTGGACCAAGACTACAGTCGAGTGTATCTATCATATGAATTTCCTAGCCTTAGATGCATTGGTCTAGTTTCTTGGTCATTTTCAAAACTGTTAAATCAGGAGCCAACAACTAAATGCATCTGTCAACCTTCTCTCCATCTGCCATGGTCTACTTCACCAATTTCTAGCTCTTGAAGGCATTTATGAATTCTTCTATTGCATGGGAGTGAGGATTTTTCAGATTGATCAATTTTGACCTGCAAGCATCCTTTTGCCACTTAAGCTCTTTATTTTGGAGGCTTTGTCTTGGCATGAGATTTTTGTTCAAATATAACATCTACTTAATGTTTTCCAAGGTAATGAAGTCTCTGGAAGTAGGTGTGTCATCCTTGATTCCTATCACAACATCATTGAAATTTTTGGTTAAGACTTTGGAATCCATGTTGTTGTCTTCAAACTGCAAGATTCCTGTAGGATTAACAACATGCATATCTTTTAGGAGTTCTTTATACATTCCAATGATTTTTGTTTCCACTGATCACATTTCTTCAATGGCTTCATTGTAAATTGACTCCTTCCAACCCATATTGCTCTTTAGGATGAAGAACATGCATGAGTCCACAATTTTGATGGGATTTTCATTCAAAAATTTCAACACTCTTTATTTTTCAACCTCATAAACTTGGAACACAATAGCTTGGCATCGATTCTAATCAACCTCCCATACTAGCACAAGGGTTTCAATTTCACTTAACAACACCTCTCCTTCCGCATACTTGGTGGTAAAATCTAGAATAAATTTACTACTTTCTTTTACTATGGATGCCACCCATTCTTGTACTATGTCTGAGAGTAGTTTACCCTTTGCATTTACCTAATCAACTGCTATCTATCTAAGGAATTGGGATCAAAAGACTGCAGAGTCTAAACTAGTGGAAGAGTACCAAAATTCATTAGCAAATCTATATAAGCAACCATAGTGATTACCAATGCCTTAGTTCTTTCTTCTCTTTGCTATCTTTTTCTAACTGAGTCAACATGTGGTCTGCAGAGAATTTAAAGAAGTGATTACCAGTGTCTCTGGTAATGGCCCCCCAATTCTACAGTGGTGACCTTAAAGCCTTTAGTGTCAATTTCTCTGGATTCATCTTTCTTTTTATGTGTGGCTACCTCTAGGTAAAAGCACAAACTTGTGTCACCTTTTATAAAGAAATGGGATATCAAATGTGACAGTTCAACATTAATGATAAATAAATGGTATTTGTGTTTAGAATATGAAGATGATGTAAACTGATGAAATGTGTAGAATTGGATGAATTTTATGCCTATAATTTTTATAATTTTTTTGAGTAAGAACTTATTCATTTTATTTTATTTTGAAGTCCCTTTTTTAACTGTAAAAAATATAGGGTGTAGTTCTCGTCAAACAAGAATATGCAAATCATCATTTTTTTTTTCTAATTTGAAAATATCTTATAGATGACATGTATAGCTAGGGAACAAAAAAAGAAATCATTTTTTTTATGTATATTTTCTTTGTTATAAGTACTCAAGTTTGACCTTATCAGAATCCAATAGTTTTTCCTCCTGACAAAACTTCCATATCAAATCTATACCTTCTTGAAAAAAATTACATATTCATGAAGAGGATTCTCTCCTTTAGAGATAAATATGATTTTTTAATTTTTTTGATATGATTTAATATTTTTTTCCTTTTTTGAGGGAGCATCTTCTAAAATGTTGAAATATTGACTTATAATATTTTGAGATTATAACATATTATAACTAATCAAAACACTCAAAAATTTATATAATAATGATATTGAATCTGAGATCTATAAAAGGGCATTTTTAGTTTTTGAATTTTTTTAATTTATGATAGAGAAATGAGATTTGACCAAAACAGGTTTTGGTATCCTAAATGGTGACATAGATCTATGTTTTTACCCCTCTGTTGTTACTTTCCAGTTATTGGGTCCTTGATCAAGCGTGCATCACTCTTCATCTTTTTACTCTTAGAACCATGAGCTGGATATTTGGTGATGATATCTTTGACAGGTGTAGACAGAAGTTTCAAGTTTCGTTTCTTGATGACTAATTAGATAACCATGATGGAATAGTAGGAGTAGCGGTCATCCCTTGACTTCCCTTAGGAGGAGTCATGAATTTAGGCTGATCCAACTTAAGAGATTCTATTAACTACACATAACCATCCAGATTATCCAAGAAGCTAAGTTCTTCTCCTAGACCTTGTCCTTGAGTCATCATTTTCTCCTTTTGAATCTCCTATTGTACGAGTGCCTTAGATTTAGTCTTGGACCTAGTTCTAGGGGTTGTGGTTTGTTTAGGAGACAATGTTCTTTTTTGCTTATTAAGAGTTGAATTATTACCTGCAACATGAGACAAAATTGGGATGTCAAAGGTTAATGTTTTAGAGAAAGAAACCACTTTTGGATATTTTCCAGTTTGTTTTTCATTAATAGTATTCATGTTTCTTCTCCTTAACTATTTATCTATGTGAGGGAGAATAGATCTAGTTCTCAAATTTATATGATCTTCCTCACCTTGACTCTAGTGTACCTCTAATTTTTTTAGTTCACTTGCTTCTTCCCATCCTAGTTCAATGATATCTAAACCATCCTCAACTACTTATTCCAATTCAAATTTCAATTTGAGAGAATTAATTTTTAGAAGTGTTAATCTTGACTAATCCTTCCTTATCACTTCTTCCTCATCATTACAATCTTTCCATAGATCTTCTAAATGTGGAACTATAGGTGAGTAACCTTTCAAACCAAGTACTTTAGTTGTGAAAGCTTTGCTATCAAAATTTCTCCTTCCTTGGTAGGATCCAAAATGAAACTAAGCAAGTTGCTTCCAACCACTAAGGCATTAATCATGTTGCTATAGGTTAAAGAACCAATCTTAATAGGAAAAATAGAATCCCACTCTTCCTGAGGTAGATTGTCTTTAAGCACTAAAAATAGTTGTCTACAAATCTCAACTATGATAAAATAGTCTAAGATCATATTGAGGCAGTTTCTCTGATTCTTCTTCAAATCCTCCTATCTGTAAGTATGTGAACTTAGGAAATTGAATAAAATAGCTCCCATAAATTTGAATTAGCTTTTGGGCCTCTGGGGATATCCTCAGCATCAATGCCTTTTTGAGGTTTAAATACACACTTTCTATTAGCACATCATGTGTTTTATGAAAATCTTCTAACACTCTATCTCTTTGGAGTAGGAGACAGTACTAGTAGATAGTTACATCTTCATTCCAAGTTTCATGAGGAAGAGAGGTAATATTGCTGACACATGCAATGTAGTAGGCCAGATGGGAAGACATATGGAAATCTTCTCTAGACACCTTAGCATGTTTAACTTGACTTCTCAATGAATCGGCTATTAGTTCAACCCAATCTAACATCTATTCTCCATTTAGAATGATTTCTACATAAAGTATATCCAATCTTCAAAGAGTAAAACATTTGAAGACCATTTAACCTTGTGCAATAAGACCATGAGGTCATAAACATGAGGCTTCATATGATCCTTGGTGATTATTTTGGGCAATCTTGAGCTACCTTTTGTCTCTATCCACTTCCTAGCCAACATGTTATGATATTTGTATAGACTTTTTTGATACTCAACTAGAGACTGGGTAGGGCTAAAAGTAGTAAAGGTACACTCAAGCAAATGCAATACTAATGAAATAGTTTCCCTAGAGATGGACAACACTAGTTCCCCATCTTTATTCAAAATACTCTTGGTTCTCACATCATAGTGGTCAATACACAACTAAAGTAGCTTAGGACTTAAAATGGCAGGAGGAAAAGTTATAGCTTCAATCAAACCACTAGTTAGGATCTCTAAACAACCATTAACTTTGTCAGCTTGTTCAAGAAAATTTCCTTGCAACTTCTCAACTTTGACACCTTCCAAATTAGTATAAAAATGACAGACCTCTTACATTCTAAACTGAATATATTCTTGAAGAAATGCAGAATAGACTTAATTTAAGCAAAAGAAATAAAATCCCAACACTAATTTGTTCTTCAAAACATAGATAGAGGAAAGAACAAGGGATTTCTTGTACTCTCACCTATAATTTGTTGAGAGAAAACCAGACCTCTTTTCTTCACTTATAGCTACTCCTTGTTTGATTCACTTCTTCACATGATAATACAATCAAATGGAAAACTTATGCTTTAAAAAGAAAGGAGTCATGCTGGTGAAAGTACCACCTCATAATGAGGTATTCATGGCAATTTTATTGTGGCTTGATTTGCAAGCTTAAACTGTGACAAGAGACCTTCATTAAATGATCATCCTTTGTAGATTTCCTTGCAATAATTACAAATTTCTGACAAATAATCCAACTCCTAGATGAAAGATTTTCCTTTTTTATCATGATGACAACTGATCTTGCATTTCAAATAGAATTAAATTAGACAAGATATTCAATCATTATTTCTAACATCTCAATTAATTTCTTGGAAACTAGTCATCCTTGGAGAATCATTAACTCTTGTGCTCAAAAACCTTTAGGAATAGAACCACTTTGAACTCCTTCAAACTGAGGTTCAAAGGGGTTCGAAGAGGTTCAAACAAACATCTTCATTATGCTTAGCAGGTCTCGCCTATAGAAAATGATTAGTATCAAAATATTTTGGTTGAACTACTTTGAACCAAGGTTCAAAGAGGTTCAAGACATGAGAAATGCGACAAAAATCATAGGATTAATCTCTATATGCAAAACCTAGTGATATTCATAAGATATGAGACCAAGAAGGGCTTGTTCAATGTATGAATTCAGGCTTCAAAGGAGACCAAAGAAAATTTAAATTATGGCAACTCAAAACTAAGGCTAATAGAGTCTATTACAACATTTAGTACATAGAGTCCCTATAAGGAGACTTTGAATCCCTATTAGGAGATTCCAACCCTGTTAGGAGTTGTGCCAATCTTGTTAGGAGTTGTAGTACAATGTATGCAAGAAGAGCCCACTGCCCAAACATACAATTTCAATTACAAGAAGAGCTCACTGCTCAAACATGCAATTTACTATTTATGTTCTTCTTTCCTTTGTTCTATCAAAAAAACCAATCACTATCAGACATTGTAGACCAAGTTACAAACCTCAAATCCAAATATCAAACCTTGGATCACTCAGCAAAACCTCGATAATAAAGTTTCTTTGACTTCTGCTCTACTATGCTCAACTTCACATTTTCCTCTCTTTGCTACTTACAATTCCATAAAATACCATATACATCCATATCATGATAAAAAAAAATGTCCTTCCTGTATACCAAGTCCATAAAACTATTCCCTAAGTTGGTTGTTAGACTTTCTCAATTAATCAATATAGGACCACATTAAGAACATGTTACACTTAGTGATAACATTAATCTTCCACCTTACAACTTGAATATGTTTCTTTACATGTAATATTATGACAAGAAAACTTAACCATGTCATCAATAACATGTGTTCTTCATATACTCAAACTTGATTCTCAAGATAACAACTCTACTAAGAAATATAATAAGTTTACCAGAACATGCCTCTGTAAACTCTATCTTAGAATAGACATCACCAAAACTTACATAACTTCTTCTAGACTTATCATTTCTTCTTCTAATGTTAACTGCATATACTAGATACTTAGAAGTATCTCTCATAACCTTAGATAGCTAAAATACTCAACTAGCCATCTGTACCAACTTAATCTTTCCATTGTTCTTTTGTCAAATATCACAAAAAATTGCTTTGTTGACATCAATGAAAAACTCTGTCATGAATGTAACATATCATCATAGTAACATATCTACAATACTCCCTCATAGTAATATTATCAAAATTCATGCTTCTAACAATCTCTCAACAATATATATGTAGATACATATATACATATACATATGTATATATATATATATATATATACATATACATATGTATATATATATATACATATATACATACATGCATATACATACATGCATACATACATGAAAACACCAATGCATTTTCTAAGAGTTTACAATTGTTCAAGAAAATTAATTTTTAACAAGAAAATGTTTTTGAAATAGTACATAAATTGCTTGACATGAGAGGTCCGCAAGTGAGGGTGTTGACCAATCTTGAAAACTTGAATACTAAAATGAAAGCTATCGATGATCAAACACCTATGCCAAATTTACAACACACTATGAAGTTGATTTTGATAAGGTAGAGGTAGATATCTAGGAGTTTGATAATCAAAATTTAAGGCATGAGAGTAAAAGAGAAGGAACAACTTTAGAAAGAGAAGGAGTGGCTTTAGAAAGAGATTGCATGACAGAAACAACATCTAGACAACATTGAGGATATTATGGGAGCCGTTGGATAGAATCTAGGAAAGTGTTGTGGTAGGTACTATGACATTGGAATCATAGCTTGCAAGTGTCTTTGAGAATTTATAGTCCAAATATCAAATGATTATAAGAGTGTTTCAAGTATTGGCACAATCTCCCTGTGATGATCCCAAGTACGAGATACTTATAAGAATGTTTCAAGGTTGGGAACCACTTCACCATCCTTTGGATTTTTTAGAGGTAATTTCACTATGGTAGAGGATTTTGTAAGGTAATAAGCCTCATGATTATGGAATTTACACATAAGAAAAACTTGCTTCTTCACCTCCTTATACTCAACTCTTCACTATAGTTATTCTTCCATCAATGAGAATAGTTGCTACAAATTCCTATGAGCTAAGACACCTTGAACCTATTAGAGACATGGGAGAAGTTACTAATAGCTTCGATACTTCATAACATTTTGGATCATATAGTGATGCCCAAATTAATAGCAGTAGTAGATACTTGGGATCCTGATAGGGAGAGTGTGCCAATACATGCATGGTTACATCCTTGGCTTCCATTATTAGGCTAGTGTATGGAGCCTTTATATCAAACTATTCATTATAAATCGGGGAACATGCTTCATGCATGGCATTCAATGTTGATAAAAGATTGTTTTGAAGTGAAGAACCTATAATAGAACAATCATTATTTTGTCAATGATGTCAAACCTACTACCTACTAGTGAGACAATTTATTTTTGGTCTCAAAGCTATCATTTAGTTGATCGATGAAGAATATTTGAAAAGAGGAGATAAAAATAGTACCTAGAGAAAGGTTGAGTTATTTGGTATGTAAAAGAAGCACTAAGACCAAGTAAAACATTGATACTATAGTTTATTTTTTTATCTACATAAAGTTTGAAATGAAAGATTACTCAAGTTAGGACTAGAAGAAGATCAAATATGAAAAGTGTCAGCTAAGCCTTATGAGAAGTCAATGCAAATTGAGCAAAAATTAGTGGAAGTTGAGTGAAAAACAAGAGCTGTCGAGCAAAGATGAAAAATAGTGCAAGCTGAGTGATTGTTAGTATATGTCAAGTAAAGTTTAGTTGATGTCAAGCATCAGTAAACTTTAGTGTTTATTGAGTAAACTAGTGTTGGCCGAGTGAAAGAACAATACAGATGTTGAGTGACAACATGTTGATGCTATGTGCCACTAAATATGTTAACTTGAAGATTTAATAAATTTGAGTCAACTATTTTGTTTTCTTGAATTGTATAAAGCATGTGGAAGATAACTATGATGAGTTAGTGGCATAGAACTCAAGGTAAACCATTTTGAGGCAAATTCAAGGAAGATTGTAGAAAAAGTTTCTAGAGGAACCAAGTGGACAAGTGGGTAGATTAATTGTATCCTACCTAACCCTAAAATGGATGATTGTGGTTAAGTGACAAAAGATCTTAATTCTCTATTTATAGAGATAGCTAGTTAGAAGCAAAGGTTGTCATGTGCAAGAACCTAAGGAAGACAAGGAGTCTAGGGTATTGCTTCATTCAGTGGCCAAACATAAGAGACTACAATTGGCATAAAAAGAAAGAATGCTTAAGAGTAGGAATGCTTGAAGGGTTAACAAGCTAACAAAGCTGAAGTGTGTGAATGCCAAGCAAAATGGAGGACTAAAATAGAGATTTTTAATCTACAATTGAGTTGTAATTTGTTATCAGATTAAGCCTTATTGTTACTTTTTAATCATTTTATCAATCTAGGATAAATCCTTTGTATTAAGGTTGACCTAATAGTCATTTGTAAATCTTTTAACCGGGTGAAATTCTAATGGAATGGTCTAAATTCATCTAACAAGACTCACTCCTAACAATGTGATTGAAATCCTTTAACCAAGTCACATTTAACAGTTTATATTATAACCTTTAATAGGGTTAGCCTTTCATAGGGAATCATTTCAAAAGAGTGAGAATTAGTAGCATGTTAATGGTGGTTTTTCTCAAATTGGCTTTCCACATAAAATCCTTGTGTTAAATGTGTTATTGAATGTGTTATGTTTTCATGTTTACATTTTTTCAAAGCCATTTTGAGCTAGGACAATAAGCTACAAAGTTTATGTATTGTATGATCTAATGGATTCATACATGACAAGGTTTTACGGATATGGGTCTACTAAGAATTGAAAAGTTTTATTAGTACATCTGGACCTTCGATAACTAATTCACCTCCCCCCCCCTCATTTATTTTTAAGAATTAAAATAATTGATATTTGAACCATAGTGCTTAAGAGGCCTAGTTTGAAGGTACTAGAAGAAAAAGATCAAGATGTCCAAAAGAGAGGTACCTAGGCTTAACAAGGAGAACTTCTCTAGATGGAAAAGTTTGATGAAGCTACACCTAAGAGGTCTTGGTGACCATGCACAATCTACCATCACCACTGAGCATGTTGACCTTGCTAGAGCCCTAACTACCAAGGATTTGAAAAAAGAAGAAAGAACACAATCAAGAAATGTTGGAGATTGCATCTACCCTAAACTACATTGAGTTTGATGACATCAAGGAATGTGATACTGCTAAGAAGATCTGGGATGCTATAGAAAATATCTAAGGAGGAGAGAACAATGTATGAAAAGACAAATTTGAAAGTGTTAGAGGTAAGCTTGATGATATTAGAATGCAAGAAGGTAAGAATATAGTTCAATGTTATGCTAGAGTAAAAGAAGTATATTAAAGGAGCAACTAGTAAGATTGAAGATGAGACTATGATCAACAAAGTACTAAGAACCCTGTTGCCTATCTATGCTATTAGAGTTTCAGCCATACAAGAACTAAGGTGCACACCTGGTAATGATTTGACCCTTGAAGGATCGATAGGTAGACTCATTTCTTTTGAACTCTCTACTTTTGATAATTTCAAATTTGAGAATGTTGAATCTACTTTCAAAGCTAAAATGTCATTAAAAGAACCTAAAGAGAAGAAGAAAAAGACCAAATATGTTTCTAGTGATAGTGATACAGATGAGGGAGATGTATAAAAACTTGAAGCACTGCTAACGAGAAGATTTCACAAAGGCAAAGGAAAATTAAAAAGTAAGTTACCTATCACATTTTTTAATTGCAATGAGGTTAGTCATATTGCTTCTAGATATATAGAGAAGAAGAATAATAGAAGTGGAGACAAATACATAAGTAAAAGAGATGAGGACAACATAGATTACAAAGGAAAAGGTAAGAAGTCTTTCTACATTGATGATTGATGATCATCATGATGAAGTGGTATATGTTGCAATGAAGGATGATTTTGATGAGGATGAGGCAACTGCACTTGTATCTTATGTGAACAAGAGTGACAGATGGAGCATTGATAAGGGGTGTTCACATCACATGACTAGAGATAAAAGTAAGTTCATTACCATTGATCATTATGATGGAAATAGTATAAGGTTTGGTAATGATGCACCTTGTCTGATAAAAGGAAAAGGATCTATCAAACTAATAGAAAAGATTATGTGTGATAATGCTTATTATGTAGAAGGACTTAACTAAAATCTGTTGAGTGTGTCACAATTGAATAATTCAGGTTACAAAGTTGATTTTGAGAACAAGATAGCAAAGATCTATGACATTGATAAGAAACTAATTGGGAAAGGTGATAACACTAGAGGTAATCTATTCTATCTTAATAAGAATGATGCTACTTGTCTTGTTCTAGAATTTGATGATGTGTGGTTATGGAACAAGAGGTTATGCCATGTTAACTTTGATAACCTAGTGAGTATCAGTAACATGAAAAGAGTCAGAGGTTTTCCTAAACTAAAGAAACCTGACAATATAATTTTCAGACAATGTCAGTTAGGCACAATGACAAAATCTAGTTTTAAAAGTAAGATTCAGACCTCTAAAAAAAATTTGGAGATTTTTCATACTGATTTGTGTGGACTAATTGATGTGCAGACCTACAAAGGTGACAAGTACATTATCCTATTTTTTGATGATTATTCTAGGATGATGACAGTTATGTTTTTGAAACAAAAATTTGATGATCTCCAAATGTTTAAGTGGTACTTAGCTCGAGTTGGAAACGAGACAAAAAAAAGGTTGAATGTTTGAGACCTGATAGAGGTGGAGAATTTACATCAAATGAGTTTGAGATGTTCTGTAATGACAGAGGAATCAAAAGATAGACTTTTGCACCTAGGACCCCTCCACAAATTGGGATTGTTGAAAGGAGGAACATATCTGTATTTGTAATGGACTATGCTAGGACACTCATGATGGAGAAGAATGTTACTTTAAAATACTAGAGAGAAAATGTAAGTGCATTTGTCTATACCTTGAACCATGTGCAAGTCAAGAAAGGTACTCATTCAACACCTTTTGAATTATGGTGTGGATACTCACCCAATGTAAAATATTTTAAGGTATTCGGAAGCAAGTGCTACATTCTTAAGGATTTCAGGAATGGTAAATTAGATGCTAAAAGTGAAGAAGGTATATTCCTTGTCTATTCCACAAGAAGTAAAGCTTATAAGTGTTTAAATACTAACACTAACAAAGTTGTGGAAGTGCAAATGTGAAGTTTGATGAATCTATAACGGTACATGAAGCTAAACCTATGAAGGAACCTGGAGAATACAAATCATCTATATACTTTTATGAAGGTGTGCCTACTAATGAAGATGTTGTAAACTAAGTTGCAAATCAATAGCAAGTTTCAATGATTGTCGAGTCACATACAATAAATGTCGAGTTGCATTTAGGAACTGATTTACAATTAGGAGCCAAGTTGTAGATAGAAGTCGAGGCACATTTTGATTCTAAGATAAGTTTACATGAAAGAGATTGTTGAATTACCAAATAGAGAAGTGCATAGTGATTATGAAGTTGACAAACCTATTGATGAAAGAAGAACAAAACCAAGATTGTCAAAGTATATCCAAAAAATCACCATGCTAAACAAATTATTGGAGATAAAGATGCTAGACCAATTACAAGAAATAGGCTGAGAAGTGATAAATGTTTGTTGAGAATGCATGAGCCTAAGATAGTTAAATGTGCCTTAGAAAATAAGGAGTTGAGTAAAGCCATGAAAGAAGAGATTGAGAAGATTGAGAAAAACAAGACATGGACTCTAGTTCCAAACTAGAGGACAAGAATATGCTTAGAACTAAATGGGTGTACAAAAACAAGTTAGATGAAAATGATGAAGTTATAAGGAATAAGGCAAGATTAGTTTGCAAAGGGTATGCACAAGAAGAAGGATTAGACCATGGAGAAATATTGTCCCATGTTGCAAGATTGGAAGGAATAAGAACTTTCTTTGCTTACTCTACATACAAAGGTTTCAAAGTTTATCAAATGGATGTGAAGTCAGAAATTCTCAATGAAATATTAGAAGAAGAGGTTTATATAGAAAAATCAAAAGAATTTGTTAATGCTAACAACAATAACATGGTATGTAGACTACACAAAGCTTTATATGGTTTAAATAAATCCCCAAGAGCATGGTATGAAAGGCTTCATAATTATCTTGTGAAGATTGGTTTTGAGAGGACTAATGATAACAATAATTTGTACTAGAATATAGAAAGAGGTAAAAGTATTTCATTAGCTGAATTTTTTTTGGAATGATATCATAGTTGGAGGTCAAGATACATTAAGTAAGGCATTTGCAAATGAAATGAAGAAAGAATTTGAGATGTCTATGTTTGGAGAGATCAAGTTCTTTGTTGGTTTTTAAATATATAAGATAAAATATGGTATAAATATCACTCAATCTAAGCATGTGAAAGAAATATTGAAAATTTTTGGATTAGAAGATTTTAAACCATTTAGCACACCTACGGTGATAGGACACAAGTTTTCAAATAATGATGATTCAGTTGATGTGAATCAAAAATTGTACAGGTCTATGATTGAAAAATTGCAATATGTAGTGCATAACAAACCTGACATTGCATTATCTATTGGGATTGTTGCAATATTCTCTACAAATCCTAAGGAGAATCATTTGATGGTTGTTAAAAGAATTATGAGATATCTAAAAGGAACAAAAGACTATAGTCTATACTACAAGAAAAATGAAAAAATTGAGTTGAGAACCTACACAAATGCTGATTGGATTGGAAACATTTGTTACATCACAAGATTTTGATCTAATTAAAATTATTATAGCCATTAATTTGAATAGATTTTCTTTCTTGTTCATGTGAAAAGGGTAGTTAAATGTAACCATTGTTTCCTATGAAATTGGTCGTTGTCAATTATTATGTATAACTCTTTAATGATGATGGTCATTAACCATTACTTGTCATATGTTGATGATAGTAGTTAGTAGTTGCTTGGTTTCAAAATTATGATTATTAACTAATTTTCTTATTATTATCTATGATAACAGTTATTATAGATTTATCATGGAAACTTGTTATTATTGTGGAAAATGTTGCACGAGTGATTGTAGGAGCAGATGAAGGGGAAAAGCATTGATTAATGGGATCTACAGAATGGGGTACTACCTTAGTCCATTTATCTAATCGATAGGTATTACCTCTAACTATCTTGGTAAGGACTTAGCTACTTATATAACATGATACAATCATTAGACATCGATGAGCTATTGGATAAACCTTAAAACATTAAACATTTTAACTTAATTAAAGTACATACCTTTAATGGCTTGATTGACATTCTCATTACTTCAATATAATACATATATGTATGTGCACATAGATATAAAAATAAGGTGACACCATAGTATTAATTTATACAAGCTTATATCTCTTAAAATATGTATATCTAAATGTGTATACACCTTGAGAAGATATGGAGATAAAATAATCTTCTAGTTGATACATGTATTTAGATATGCATACCTTAGTAGGTACAACCTTGGATAAATATAAAATATGATTCCATTAAAATAATATATATGTGCAAATATACATATACATGTGTGTGTGTGTGTGTGTGTGTGTGTGTAACTTTATACATTATCCTTTTGATTAAGTAACCTTCAAGTTTTCTTTTATATTTATTTATTTCCTTATAAGAGGCAAGAAAGTACACCTGGCATTTTTTTTTATCGATGATTCAAGAAGATGATTCTTCTTCTTCCGTTATAACTACTCAAAGATTCATGGCTTCTTGGAAGCCTTTATAATTTTTGAATGCCTTCTTTTATATACAAGTTGGGAGAGAAACAAAACCATAAGTTATACATTATTAGCTCTGCTTCATCTCTTCTACATCATATTCTATTTATTGCATTCTACTTGAGGATAGACTGAGTCGTAGTCTTACCTGATTGAGCTCTGCATAGAGACATATTTTAGAGAGATTTCTATATGGAAATCAAGACAAGCTTCATACTTTATTTGATCATGTTATGCAGTCAGTTTCTCCATTTTCATTATTGTTGTATGCATTCAAATTGCAGATGTAATTCAATGCCTCATTATTGATTGTACATTGATTAGTATATCCAATGAATCCATCTATTCCTAATTTAGACTAAATCAAAAGTATTTTTTTTGTCAAGATGTCTCTTGTCTTCAATCATAAGAAGAAGTTCTCAAGTCATAGGAATTTCTTTATGACAGTAAAGAAAAATATATTATTCTTTTCACCAGCTGAAGTTCAGCAAAGGAGTAGAATTACTTTGAGATTTAACACCAGGACTCACTCGGTCACATGGCCAAGATAGAGGGTGAAGAGGTGAGAGAAAATCTACAAGAACAAGAAACTAGAATCAAAAGAGATTCATTGAATTTAACACATTTTAAATGAAATATTAAATAACTCATGCATGTCCACTTGGTTTATCCTATTGTCAAGTCAAGTGGTGTTGATTAGGTAATAGAAATCCATCCAAAACCTTGGGCAAGGTTGTTAAAGCCATGCTTGCCTTCTAAAGATCAAATGATGTTAGTAGTACTATTTATTCAAACATGTCCATCCATAATTGTGCAAGCAATCTATTTCCTTGTAAGCTCATAAGAAGTTCTCAGGTCATAAAAATTGCTTTATGATAGTAAAGAAAAATATATTATTCTTTTCACCAGCTAAAGTTTAGCAAAGGAGTAGAATTACTCTGAGATTTAACACCTAGGACTCACCCAGTTGAATGGCCAAGATAGAGGGTGAAGAGATGAGAGAAAATCTACAAGAACAAGAAACCATAATTAGAAGAGATTCATTGAATTTAACACATTTTAAATGAAATATTAAATAGCTCATGCATGTCCACTTGGTTTATCCTATTGTCAAGTCGAGCAATGGTGATCAAGTAATAGAGAGCCATCCAAAACCTTGGACAAGGTTCTTAAAGCCATGATTGCCTTCTAAATATCACATAATGTCAGTTGCACCAGTTATTTAGACATGTTCATCCATAATTGTGTGGGCAATCTAAACACTAGTATTGCTTGGATGGTTGGACTAGTATTGTCCCAAACCTAGCCATGGTGTAGGGAGGGCCTTTTTTTTCAAAAGATTGTGTGGAGATGGATATGGTTTTTAGTTTGGAGGTTAAGCCTAAGTGAATACTTCTCCTCTTATCTGATAGCCAAGGCTTGCACAACCAGTTCAAGAATTTCCAATTACCTTTGTATGTTTCTACCTCTACCCTTAGCTATGCATTACTTTGATTTATGAATATTGAATATCTTAATATGAATGATAATGTTTTAATTTTCTAGGAAATAGTTATTTTAGTTGACACGAATATCACTTGGTAATTATTTCAGTTGATAGTTATTTAGTTGAATGTTAAATCAGTTATTATCCCATGAAATGGAAATAAAGATGTATTATTTTGATTGTATAGTTGAAGTATTTCTTGCATATTTAATTAAAAAATAGATTTTAGCCATAATTCTTTATTTAAGAAATTTCTTTTGTTACATATGGTATCAGAGTATTGGGCTTGACACTGAACCTTAGGTACACTACCTAAGTAAGGATTAGTAAACTTGAAATTTTCTTAGATTAAATGTACAAGATGCAAGTACATAAAACACCTCACAAGAAAGCATGATATTCCATCTTTTCATACATGATTAAGAACATGTCAAACTATGATTACACTTTTTGTTTCATGCCTCAAGATAGTGAAACCTTAAGACAAGCTTTGCAATGAATAAGGAAGGAAAGAGTCAGGTGGACTCCTGCCAGTAAAGTAGCCTATAGAAACAAACTTCAATTCAAAATTGGAGTGCTTGCCAAGCCAACTCTCTTATGCACTTCCATAGATCTTGGATGGTGTGGGATATGCATTGTTAGAATAATTGATTAATTGTGTATTGCTTTTGATGTTACACAAAATGTCATATCATTACTAGTCATTGTATGATGAGCTCACTTGGGCATTAAAGACAATTTTTTGCTTCTATCGAGTATTCCAAATTTTTCCTAGTTCAAAAGGAAGTATCTACCGAGCTCACTCAAGTGTCAAATGAAAGGCTTGTGAAAGTTGAGTGCTAACTGAGCTCACTCAATTAATGAAGGAAATGTTCAATGGAACTAGTGTTAATCAAGCTAACTTGGTTACCAAAGGAAATTTGTGAATATGCAATCTTGACTGAGTTCACTTGGTTAACATAGGAAAATCATTTTTGAGTTAGTGTCTACCAAGCAGGGTCGGTTAACAAAGGATTTTCTTGTTTTGGCATATTAAGTTCAAATGATTTGTCTATTTGTTCTAGCTGACTAAGGAAATGAATATTAATTATTCTAAGTTATATTCTAGCTGACTTGACAATATGAAAGATATAAATATAAGGTCAAGTTGAGATTTAGAAGGTGTGAATACATGGAAGATAATTAAAGATTTAATGATGCTAAGAGGAAGCAAATCAAAAGGATAAGTAGAATATCCTCATAAAGCAAAAAAGATACATTCAATCAAGAAAGATAAAGTATACAAGCCAGAATTGAGATATATAATCAACAATTTAGTTGCATCTAAAATCATGTCATCTCATTGTTACTCTCTAACCATTGTAGTAGTGATCAAAATCTCTTAATAGAGTTGGCTTAACAACTATTTGTAAATCCTCTTACAAGGTGGAATTTCTATTGAATTGTCCAAAGAACTCTAACAAGTCCACTCCTAATAGAGTCACACCTAATAATGTGTTTTTTGACCTTTAACAAGGTTGTCTCCCAATAAGACTCACTTCAGAAGAGTGAAAATTAATAATTAGTTGCAATTGGTGGTTTTTCCCAAATTGGGTTTCCACATTGAATCTTGGTGTCAAATGTATTCATGCTATTTCTCTTATGTGTTTGCATCTAAAGTTAAATTAATAGTAATCATAGATAATATCTTAAGATTTTCATGCTAAGTATTTGCCGAGCATTTTTAGTGTTTACTAAGTTACCACCATTTTTTTGTATGTTAATTGAGCATCAACAGGGTTCAATTTTCAAAATTTATTTTGTACTGACATCTAAAGGATCTAGGAATTTTTTGTGTGGTAACTGATTCACCCCTCCCCTCTTAGTTACTCCTCTTATATTTCCAACAATGTACAAAATTGAAATTGAACATAATGCTTCAAAATAACTAAATCTATAATGTGAACATCCTTCGAAAAGGAAATTTTTGTAAATAAAGGTTGTTGTAAATGCAACATAGAAGTATTAAAGTTGATTAAATAAATTAGTTTATTTATGTGTTTCATCTACTCACAATCTCTTTTATTTTGTTGTAAACATATGATTAAAAAAAGAAAAAGAAAAAATGACATAAGAATCTTGCAAATTTTTAGTTCAAACAAATAAGAAATATGAGTAGTGATGAGAATGTTGTAGGCCATGACATGGTCCATGAAAATAACCCACAATCCTCTATTAATTTTCTACTTCATATTTTGCAAGAAATGCAATCGAAGTTAGACAATATGGAAAAAAGAATGAATGAAATGACATCACAGATGGGGCAAAACTGAGATGAAATACAGTCCTCACCATCTCTCAGAATAGAAACAAAAATCTCCAAACACATTGAGAAAACCTCTCAAGCTCCACCTACCCAAACCAAAAAATAAAAGAAACTTGAAATAGTAACCTGTCTGCAGACATTAAGAAGATCAAACCACCAAAATTTTCTAGTTTTGAATCTAGAGAGGATGTAGAGGCCTAGTTAACAAAAATGGAACAATACTTTGAAATTAAGAATTTTTCAGAAACCTCAAAAGTGGTTTGGGGAATATACCACTTTACCAGAGAAGCTTCTACATGGTGGGGAAACACCAAGGTTGAACTGAACATTAAAACAACTAAAATTACTTAGGAGAATTTTGTAACCATCTTTAGAAATCGTTGGTTACCCCAAACCTTCTATGACCAAAAGCTACTAGATTTCCAAAATCTCAAACAAGGAGATATGACCATACATAAGTATTGGGAAAAATTCACCTGACTACTAAAATATGTACCTCCATACCAACAAGATAGGAATATGAAGGTGAGAAAATTTATCATGGGATTGAATAATAGGATCGAAGGGGTAGTTGATGTTCTCACTCCTTGAACCATGGAAGAAGCTTTAAAAAAAGATGTTTGTTAGGAATACAAAATCAAGAGAGATGATTATATCTGAGATATCAAAAGGAAAATGAATTGGAATACAGAAGGTGTTGATATTGGGTCCCAAAAGAAACAATTTAAGGATTATAGTTTTAACAAGCTAGAACCAAAAGGGAATGGTATTAAGGATTTTAGAAATAATCCCAATACAAGTAAGAATAGTAAGGACGGTGAAAGGAAGGTGCTTCCTTTAGGATGCTACAGTTGCAGAGGAGATCATTATGATAATAAATGCCCTATTAATGCCAATACCAATCAGCCACCCCAACCACCCCTTCCACCACAACAACATGTTTATCAGTAAAGGACTCATGTGACACTTGACAATTGACAAGAAGAACAACAGATAGGCTTGATCGAAACTTCAGGTAAGATATACGGGAACCTTGTTTCTATATTAATTGATACTAGAGCTTCTGAATGTTTTATATAACCTAAATTATTAAGTAGATTTCCAAAGAGATCTAGTTTTATGGTAAAACCATGGACAATTGAGTATGAAAACAAATCAAGGGATAAGGTAGAGAAGTGTCTATTTGAGGCTCAGGTTGATTTTTCAAATTTCTCCACTAAATTAAATTTGCATGTAGCACCTCTTGGGTCTTATGACATTATTATAGGCATTAACTGGTTGAATGAGTATAAGACCAAGGTTGATTATCTTGCAATGACTATAGATTGTTTGGATGATTGAGGCAAACCTATAAGCATTAAGGGGGTTACAAATGAAATTAAAACAAGATAAATATCTGCCATGCAACTCAAGAAATGTGGAAGAAAAGTTTGCAAAATTTTTGTAGTAAGGGTTGAAGATTTGAGAGAACCTATAAATGCCACAAATGGAGATGAATATATTTTTGAAGATGGGGAGATTAGGCAAAAATTTAAAGAATATTTTGAAGAGAACTACCCTTAGCTAAAGAATTTTCAAGATGTGTTTCCTGAAGAACTCCCTAGATTACTGTTGGGCATTTGTTTTGCACGAGGTCAATGGCAAGAATCCATTGCGTGATTCCTCTCTTGAAAAGAAAATATTTTTAAGGATCCACTCCAAGGTTCAGTATTTGTCTTGCAATGTACCAAAATCTACTCAGTAGAAGATAAATGTGAGTGTTCACAAGGAGGCCTTTGCTGGTTCTAAAAACTCTTTTTATCTTGGAATTGAAGTAAAATATATTCGCTGTCTCAAAATATCACACCAAATGAACAATGTTTTTGTATTTTTCTATTTTTCAATGTATGCAACTTTAATAATGTAGATAGTATGAGGTCCTACTCTAACAAGGGGTTAGCAAAGAAAATAATGAAACTAAAAGCAAATAACATGAAATCAAATGATTTTGAAATTGAAATTCCTAAATAGACATAAGCTATAGGATACAACACGCTGCGAATTAAACCTTAGAAGAAATCGGTAGGAAACCAATGAAAATAGGAGCAACACTTCCTAGAATCCATTGATGCAATCATTGGTGAGAATCATTAACAAATTGAATGATGTTTCACTCTTCATCAAATCACAAGGCCATGGAAAGTGCGCTCATGCGAGACAAAAAGCTATGTAGACACAATCAGGTGATCTCTTCTCAAGCTCGTTATGTAGGAAAAATTCATATATCTATAGCAAACACCAGAACTAAAATATTGCACATCAAGAAACAACACAATAAACCTTTGGCTCAATCACAATCTCATGAAAAAAATCCACAAAAAAATGGCACATTCAGGAAAGAATAACTACACTCTAAATGCTAGCACCAAAAGCATATTTTTATTGCATAATAATGATGGTCTTTCTTACATTTTACAATGGGGTATTTATAAGAAATCATCTCCTCAATTTGTGTTGAGAGTGAGAGATATCTTGATGCAATAAAATGCTTTTAAAATATTTAAACAAACTAAATATATACAAACTGACAATCTAACTGGTGCTTAGAGGAACTCCATCCATATTTTATTCATTAATTGGATGCATGAGTCCTTTACATGTCAAAAAATAGAGAAAGCATGAGAGAGAAAGTAAGAGCAAGCCATCAGTCAAGGTGGAAGTGCATCAAGTCACCAAAAATAGACGCTGCCCCTTCACTAGACGTGTGTCAAAGTTAACTTGTCATCAGAATGTGCTCTTGATGCATGGAAAGTGCTATTTTTGGAACTGGTAGTCAACTATTGGTGCACCTCTGAATTGCAGAGTTGCGAACCTCGACTGGGTCAATATCTCAAAATTTTACTAAGTGTCAAAATTATAATTCTGGCATCTGGGTTTTGTTCATCTTTATCCTAAAGCTATGTTTGGATGTTTGCCCTTGAATTTTTCTATAATCTTAGTAATCTTAGCAGAATCCAAAAGATCCAAAGCCTCATACTTGTCTTTGATCTTCTATTTGTAGTTTTCCACCTCAATTTGAGTCTCTACAAAATCTCTAAGTTTGGTGTCCAACTCTAATAGTGCTTCCTCTGTCCTAAAGGCTTGTCTAATATCTTCATCACTAGCTACTTCTTCTAAAGTCTTTCTAAAATTTTCCACAACTACTTCAATTGGCAACAGCTTCTCTCGTTCTTCATCTTCAAAAATGTCCAAGCATGCATCACTGTACAACTTCTCTGCTTCCAAAATTCACTCTCGAGCTTGGTCCTTGAGCCTATATATCTCATCATGCAATGTTTCCATCACTTTATTTCCATCTACAATCTTTTCTATCCAATCATCTATCATGTCTAACTCTTCTTTGGTATATACATTAATCAGAATGCAGTACCTTTGCCCTTTTATGGCTTGTAGAGTTCAGAATCAAGAGTACCAATAACTTTAGCTAAATATCCTGTTAAAATATCTGGAACTTGTAACTTGGAACTTGTAAACAACTGGTTTTGCTGCTAATCTGGATGTGGACACCATCTGATTATATTACTTGTGCATCATGGGAAAAAGAAAACATGATTAATCATTGGGCATCGAAAAAGGAAAAATGTAAAAAAAAGAAAAAAAAATGTCCCCCTTAAGGACTTATTTATTTTATTTTATTTTATTTTTTTATTTTTTATTTTTTCAAAATGGAGCAGGCACAGCGCGAGGGCAAGGGTGTTGCATGCGCATGCATGGCTTTGGCACACCAAAGGTAGCTACAAGCATGCCCACAAAGGGGCACGGCTGGCCCCAAAACGGCATGTGACACGCAGTGGCGCAGGTGTTGCATGTGCACCCAAAAAGGGGTGTGAGTGGCACTGCCACCTAGGCATCATGCGCGAGCCCAAAAGGGCATGCGGCATACCATGCAAGCAGTGTTGAGTGAGTGTCGCATGCACACCAAAATAGGGTGTATGATGCATTGCACAAGCAACATCGAGCGGCTCGGCGCCATGCACGCACCCAAAAAGGGTGTTGCGCGCTACCTGCCTCGTGTGCCCATGAGAGCATGCAGTTTAGCCCAAAAAAAAGGGGAGGGGGTGTGTTATTACCTCTCCCTCCTTGCTCTCTGGTAAGAATGAGAAAAACAAAAGGGGAGGGAGGGTTTTATAACCTTCTCTCTCTCATGAAATGTAAAGCGCACCATGGCTCAATGCATGTGCACGTGAGATTTTTTTATTTTTTTTATTTTTTTTTTAAATAAATTTTTATTTTATTTTTTATTATATATATATATATATATATTTTAATTTATTTATTTATTTTTATTTATTTATTTTGACTCTAAACTCTAACTCTAATACTTTCTTCTCTTGACTCTTAAACTCTGAGTCTGGGAGTTGGAAAAAGTAGGGGGTCCTCATTCCTAGTAAGGAATGGGGCATGTGTTGTAGACACCACAACAATTACCTCCATCCCAAGTTTTTGATTTTACCATGGATTTAGTACCTAGAGTAGAACTAATTTCTTGAGCCCCTTATCAGATGACCACCATAGAGTTAATGGAGTTGTAATTGCAATTGCAAGATATGTTAAACAAGAAACTTATTCGGCCTAGTGTTTCACCCTGGGGAGCCCCAATATTGTTTGTCAGAAAGAAGGAAAAAACTATGAGGTTGTGCATAGATTATAGGATGCTCAATAAGGTCACCATCAAGAACTAATACCCACTTCCTAGAATAGATGACCTCTTTGATCAAACGAAAGGGACTACAGTATTTTCAAAGATTGATTTAAGGTTGGGATATCACCAACTCCACATCAAGGATGAAGATATTCACAAAATTGCATTTAGAACTAGATATGGGCATTATGAGTTCACAATATTACCCTTCAGGTTAAGCAATACTCCGGTAGCTTTTATGAATTTGATGAATAGCATATTTCAAGATTTTCTAGATAAGTTTGTATTGGACTTCATAGATGACATCCTAATCTATTCAAAAAATGAAAATGAACATCAAGAACATCTATAAAAAGTCTTATAAAGGATGAAAGAACACAAATTATGCGAGAAATTGTCTAAATGCACATTTTATCATAAAGAAAACTAGTATTTAGGACATATTATATCAGCCCAAGGAATAGTCATCGACCCTTCAAGAATCAAAGCAATTAAGGAATGGCCTACAGCTAAGAATGTGATAGAAGTCAAGAGTTTCATGGGATTGGCAAGATTCTATAGGAAGTTTGTCCAAAATTTCTCCAAAATAGCTCACCTCGATCACTTCACTTCAAAGGAAGGGAAAGAAATTTTTATGAACTAAAAAATGTCAATCAACTTTTGAGTATTTGAAAGAAAAGTTAACTATTGCACCTATACTAAGAGAACCTAACCTAGAAAAGAAATTTATTGTCATAACTAATGCATTAGGGGAAGGAGTAGGAGGTGTGCTAATGTAGGATGAGCAAGTGATTACATATAAGTCAAGGAAGTTGAAGAATTACAAGCTGAATTATGCTCCTCATGATCTCGAACTAGCAGCTATAGTACACGCCTTCCAAATGTGGAGACACTACTTGATTGGGAAACCTTTCGATCTTCAATCCAATCACCATGGTCTAAAATATATCTTTAATCAACCCAACCTTAACACTAGATAGAGGAGATGGCTAGAATTTCTAGTAGATTATGAATTTGATATTAACTATATTAAGGGTAAGGAAAATAGGGTAGCAAATGCTTTAAGCAGAGGGAGACACATTTTCACAATGGTTGTCATAAATTTTAGATTAAGAGATCAGATACTACAACATCTAGAGAATGATGAATTTTATGTAGAGATCAGCCAAGCTCTCATCAGAGACCCATATGATCCTAGGTATCCAAAATTTAGAATAGAAGATGATGGATTGTTAAGATATCATGACAAGATTTACATACCCAACAAACCTAAACTTTGAAAAGTGATTTTATAGGAATTCCATTGAGCTCCTGATTCAGGACAACTTGGAGTGACTAAAATGTTGTTAGATATTAAACCATTATATTTTTGGAAAGGAATGAAAAGAGAAATCGCAAATTTTGTGGTAGGATGTCTAGAATGCCAAAGAGTAAAGGCAAAGCATCATTACCCAGTTGGCCTTTTGCACCTAAATGAAGTACTAGAGTGGAAATGGAAAATAATTTCCATGGATTTTTTATAAGGATTACCTATGACATGGAATAGACATAACACCATCCTAGTGGTGGTGGATAGATTAACTAAAGTTTCTCACTTCATACTAGGAAACCTAACCGATGAAGCACCAAAAATCGCTCACAAGTTCATAGAGGAGATTTTTAGACTACATAGAATTCTAGAGAAAATTATCTTAGAAAGGATGCTAGGATAACCTCCAGATTTTGGAAAACCTTATTTTTAGCATTGGGGACTAAGTTAAATATCAGCTTAGCTTATCATTGTGAGATTGATGTTCAGACAAAAATGGTAAACTAGGTTTTGGAGGATATTTTAAGATTTTATTGTATGTATCAGTAGTGCCAGTGAGAAATGTATCTACCCTTGGTGGAATTTTCTTATAATAATTCCTACTGATCTACCATTAAAATGGCCCCCTTTGAGGCTTTATATGGTCACAAATGTAGAACTCCTATAAGCTAGAATCGAGTGGAAGATAGAATAATTGTTGGACTTGAGATGCTCAAGGAGATGGAAGAACAAGTAATACAAATTTGTCAAAGATTGAAAGAAGCCAACACTAGACAAAAAATTTATGCAGATGCAAAAAGGACACAGAGAATTCTCAATAGGAGAAAAGGTACTACTAAAGGTAAAACCCTAAAAGAGTACCATCAAGTTTGGTAGGAATGCAAAGTTAGCCCCAAGGTATGTGGGACCCTTTGAAGTATTGGAAATCATGAATCTGGTAGCCTATAGAATTTCCCTACCACCAACTCTTGCTAGGACACATGACATCTTTCATGTGTCATATCTTAAGAAATACATCACTCATCATGATCATATAATTGACTAGAACCAATTGCAGGTACAAGATCTAGAGGTGGTGGAAATAGAACCACTTAGAATACTCAAGGTGTTAGGATTAAACCACAGCCAAAAATAAAAATTACATGCAAATATAACCAATATCAAAAAATAATAGATCACACAGAAAAGAACACAATACACCAAGATTTAACGTGGTTCACCCAATCCCTAGGCTACGTCCACCAAACAACAAGTCCAATATTATTATGATCTAGTGATTATAACCTAATTACAATCTATAATCCCATACAGCTCAATACCATCGCAAGAACCAATTTTTGCATCACAACTATAAAACAATCCCTAACCCTAAGCCCTTTTATAAAAGTATTTTTACCGCTTTAGGGTTACAATTAATAATTACATGTCGGTGAGGAATTATGGAGTATGTAGAGTACTTCCCTAATTAGTCACCACAATCTAACATGAGGTGTGTAAGCTACGCTTACAAAATAGAGATGTGACTTAGTATGCAGAAGATAATGCTACTTGGGAAGACTGCAATGAGATTTTCCAAAAATACCCCCATCTTTAACCTAGGGCTAGAGCCTGAACTTTTTATTTCAATTCTTTTATAGTTATAATGTTTTGGATAGATATTACTTTTAAGTTTTTTTGTGATATTCATCGAGACAATGAAAACATAAGGGGAAGGGTATGTTACATCCCAAGATTTTGACCTAATTAAAATTATTATAGCCATTGATTTGAATAGATTTTCTTTCCTGTTCATGTGAAAAGGGTAGTTAAATGTAACTATTGTTTCCTATGAAAATTAGTTGTTATTAATTATTATGTATAACTATTTAATGATGATGGTCATAACCGTTACTTGTCATATGTTGATGATAGTAGTTAGCAGTTGCTTGGTTTCAGATTTATGATTATTAACTAATTTTCTTATTATAATCTATGATAATTGTTATTATGGATTTATCATGGGAACTTGTTATTATTGTGAAAAATGTTGCACGAGTGATTGTAGGAGCAAACAAAGGGGAGAAGCATTGCTTAATAGGATCTACAAAATGGGGTACTACCTTAGTCCATTTATCTGATTGACAAGTATGAACTCTAACTATCTTGGTAAGGACCTAGCAACTTGTATAATAGGATACAATCATTAGACACATGTGAGCTATTGGATAAACATTAAAACATTAAACATTTTAACTTAATTAAAGCACATACCTTTAATGGCTTGATTGACATTCTCATCACTTCAATATAATACATATATATGTACATGCACATAAATATAAAAATAAGGTGACACCATAGTATTAATTTATACAAGATTATATCTATTAAAATTTGTATATCTAAATGTATGTACACCTTGAGAAGATATGGAGATAAAATAATCTTCCAGGTGATACACGTATTTAGATATGCATACCTTAGTAGGTACAACCTTGGATAAATATTAAATATGATGCCATCATAATAATATATATATATATATATGGGTAAATTTATTTATTTATTTATTTATTTATAAATCATCCTTTTGATTAAGTAACCTTCAAGTTCTCTTTCATATTTATTTCTTTCCTTATAAGAGGTGAGAAAGTACACTTGGAATTTTTTTTAATCAGTGATTCAAGATGATGATTCTTCTTGTTTTGTTATAACTGCTCAAAGATTCACGACTTCTTGGAAGCCTTTATTATTTTGAATGTCTTCTTCTATATATAAGTCAAGAGAGTAGAAAAACCATAAGTTTTGCATTATTACCTCTACTTCATCTCTTCTGCATCATATTCTATTTATTGTGTTCTACTTGAGGATAGTCAAAGTCATAGTCTTACTTGATTGAGCTCTAAATAGAGAAACGTATTTCAGAGAGATGTCTGTATAGAATTCAAGATGAGCTTGCTTAATTTGATTAGGTTACATAGTTAGTTTCTCCATTTTCATTGTTGTATGCAATAAAATTGTAGATGTAATTCAATGCCTCATTGTTGACTGTACATTGATTAGTATATTTAGTGAACCCGTCTATTCCTAATTTAGAATGAATCAATTGTATTTGTTTTGTCAAGACACCTCTTGTCTTCAGTCAAATTTTCATGTTTAATCTATTTCCTTGTAAGCTCATAAGAATAAGTTCTCAAGTCATAGGAATTACTTTATGACAATAAAGAAAAATATATTATTATTTTCACCAGATAAAGTTCAACAAAGGAGTAGAATTTCTCTAAGATTTAACACCTAGGACTTACTCAATTGGATGGCCAAGATAGAGGGTGAAGAGGTGAGAGAAAATCTACAAGAAAAAGAAACCCGAATCAAAAGAGATTCATTGAATTTAAACACTTAAAATGAAATATTAAACAATTCATGCATGTCTTCTTAGTTTATCTTGTTGTCAAGTCGAGCGGTGGTGATCAGATAATAGAAACCCATCCAAAACCTTGGCCAAGATCATTAAAGGCATTCTTTCCTTCTAAAGATCACATGATGTTAGTAGCACCAGTTATTCAAATATGTTCATCCATAATTGTGCGAATAATCTAAACACCGGTATTGCTTGGATGGTTGGACTAGTAGTACCCCAAGCCTATCCTCGGGCTAGGGAGGGCCTTTTTTTCAAAAGATTGTGTCGGGATGTATATAGTCCATGGTTGGGAGGTTAAGCCTAAGTCAATGCTTCTCCTCTTATCTGATAGCCAAAGCTTGCACAACCAATTCAAGAATCTCCAATTACCTTTGTATGTTTCTTCCTCTATCTTTAGCTATGCATTACTTTGATTTATGAATATTGAATATCTTAATATGAATGGTAATATTTTAATTTTCTAGGAAATAATTATTTTAGTTGACAATTATATCAATTGATAGTTATTTTAGTTGATATTTATTTAGTTGAATGTTAAATTAGTTATTATCCCATGAAATGGAAATAAAGATGTATTATTTTGGTTGTATAGTTGAAGTATTACTTGCATATTTATTTGAAATTAGATTTTAGCCCTAATAATTTAGTTAAGAAAATTCATTTGTTACAACATTGATGAAAAAAAGAGCACAAGTGGTGGAGCATTTTTCTAGGAAAGAGGTTGGTCACCTGGACCATCAAGAAACAAAAATGCATATCTCAATCTACTACTAAAGTTGAATACGTGGTTGTTGCAATAAATTGTAAAAATATTGTATGGATCAAACAACTACTAAAAGGTATTAAGGAGGAAATCATTCAACCTGTGATACTTTATTCTGATAATACAAGTTCTATAAACATATCAAAAAATATGTGATGGACACAAAGACTAAGCACATTGCAATCAAGTATCATTACTTGAGAGAGTTAGTTCAAGACAAAGAAGTGAGGATGGAATATGTGATAACAAAAGAACAAATAGCTAATATCTTCACAAAATCTTTACCTAAGGATGCTTGTGAGTATCTAAGAGGTAAACTAGGGGTGATACCCCTATTAAAAGCTACTTAAGAAACATAAGTAGTGCCCTACATCAACTGAGCTTAATGTTGTATCTTACAACTTGATGCAGAGGATATTACTTTAGGAGTTGCCTAAACTAATTAAGGAGTTGAATTAGAAGATTTACAGTCACATGAAAGGTGACAGAGGGACAATTTGGAATTGATTATATCTACATACAAAGATGACAAGTCTTTGGCATTGTTGTCAAAGAGGACGATATAAGACTGAGGGATATAAGAAAAGAGAGAAATACATATACATATACCTAGTAAGAGGGAGAAAGTACCAAGGGAGATATAAGAATAGAGCAGAGAGAGATAGATACCTGAATATCAAAAAGAGGGAGAGATACTCTAAAGAGGGAGATATAAGAAAGAGGGAGCAATAAAGGAACTTAACTATTGGAAATAGAGATGGAGTAACTGAGAGGGGAGGGGTGAATCAGTTACCACAAAAATAAATCTACAAATCCTTAGATGTCTTAAAATACAGCTACTGCTGACACTCGGTAACACACAAATAAATGTTGAAACTTGATAGCTGTTATGTTAACTTTATTAAGCATTTAAAGTGATTAACATGTATGCATAAAGAAATAACATGAACACAAGAGACACCATATTTAACGTGGAAACCCAATTTGGGAAAAACCACCAAGTAACTAGTTACCAATTTTCACTCTTTTGAAGTGAGCCCTGTTAGGAGCCAACCCTGTTAAAGCTTACAAAACTCACTATTAGGTGTGACCTTGTTAGAGGATTTGATCACCTTGTTATAAGTGGCCTTTTCAAAGGTCTTTAAAACAATTCAACTGAATTGTCACCTTGTTAGAGGATTTACAAAATGGTTGTCAAACCAACTCTGTTAAGAGATTTTGAATCATTGTTACAATGATTAGAAAGCAACAATGAAGTGATATGAAATATATGCAACTTATCTTTGTTGAATACAGATCTCTATTCTACTTCACTAGATCCTCACTGATCGAATGTAACTTTGCAGCTTCATAGGGATATCTAATCCTTCCTCAAAATTTGCTCATATATTTGCTTATTCACACTTTTATGCATCCACACTTTTCTACATCATTTGAATTCACAACTTGACCTTTCATATATACCTTATAGATTGTCAAGTCAACTCAATTATAAGTTACAACAATTGAAAAACATAAAATTAGTCAGATACACAAAACAGTTAAACTTAATTCTTTAGAAAAATCCTTCATTGCCCGACCCAGCTTGGTGACCACTGCTCCAGAATGGTTTCCCTAGTGTTAGCCAAGTGAAGCTCGATAAACACTACAAACTTTGCAACTTCCTTTGGAGACCGAGTTAACTTGGTAAATACTGTCCTTTCTTTGTTTACAGAGTGAGCTCGTTAAAAGCTAACTTTCCTTCACTTACCGAGTGAGCTCAGTAAAAGCTAACTTTCCTTTGCTTATCGAGTGAGCTTGGTAGACATTGACTTTCCCTTTGTTAACCTTGGGAGCTCAATTAACATTAACTTTCTGCTACAAAATTCTTTGATGCCCGAGTGAGCTTGGTAAGAGCTATCTTTCTGTGTAACATTCAGGAATGCTCGGTAGTCACTGTAAATTGCTTTGTTGACCATCTAAGCTCAGTAAACTCTGCCTGATGATTGATATGAAATTTGTGTAACATCAAAGACAATACACAATTAACAGTTGTATCCAACACTTGACAAAGCTCACATTATCCTACATAGAGGAAGGACATATAATACACTGTTGATAGAGAAATAAATTTCAAAGATTTATTTTCTTTTTGGTATTGGTTTTCCATTAATGCCAACAAGGAAGATTTTTTATATAAGATTGTTTTGAAGCGAAGAACCTATAATGGAACAATAATTATTTTGTCAATGATGTCAAATATGCTACTTCCTGGTGAGACAATTTCTTTTTGGTTTGAAAGCTATCCTTTAGTTGATTGATGAAGAGGATTTGAAAAGAGGAGATAACAATAGCACCTACAGAAATGTTGAGTTGTTTGGTATGTAAAAGAAGCACTAAGAAAAAAGTAAGACATTGATACTATAGTTTATTGTTTATCTACTTAAAATTTGAAATGAAAGATTACTCAAGTTAAGACTAGAAGAAGATCAAGTATGAAAAGTGTCTACCAAGCCTTACCGAGCAAAAATCAGTGGAAGCTGAGTGAAAAACAAAAGATGTCGAGAAAAGATGAAAAATAGTGCAATTTGAGTGACTGTTAGTATATGCCAAGTAAATTTTAGTGTTTTCTAAGTGAAGGAACAACATAGATGTCAAGTGATAGCATGTTGATGCCAGTTGATAGTAAATGTGTTAGATCAAAGATTTGACAAATCTGAGTTGACTATTTTGTTTTCTTGAATTGTGTAAAGCGTGTGTAAGATAACTATGATGAGTTGGTGGTAAAAAATTCAAGGAAGATTGTAGAAGAAATTTTTAGAGGAACCAAATAGAAAAGTGGGTAGATTTATTGTATCCTACCTAACCCTAAAATGGTCGATTGTGGTTAAGAGGTGAAAGATCTTAATTCTCCATTTATAGAGATAGATGGTCAAAAGCAAAGGTTCTCATGTGCAAGAACCTAAGGAGGACAAGGAGTCTAGGGTATTTTTTCATTCAGTGGTTGAACATAAGAGATTTTAGTTAGCATACAAAGAAAGAAGGCTTAAGATTATGAATAATTGAATGGTGAAAAAGCTATCAAAGCTAAAATGTGTGAATGCAAAGTAAAATAGAGTGAAACAAAGATCTATAATCTGCAAGTGAGTTGTAATTTTTTATTAGATCAAGCCTTACTATTACTTTCTAATCATTGTATCATTCTAGGGTAAATCCTTTGGATGAAGGTTGACCTAACAATCATTTATAAATCCTTTAACCAAGTGAGATTCTAATGGAATGGTCTAAAGTCCTTTAACAAGACTCACTCCTAATAGGGTGATTGAAATCTGTTAACTAGGTCACATTTAACAATGTGTATTGTAACCTTTAACAAGGTTGGCCTTTCACATGGCATCACTTTTGAAGAGTGAGAACTAGTAGCATGTTACTGATGGTTTTTCCCAAAATTGTAATCAACCCAGCTAATCAAAAACTAGACTCAATATATTGGGTTATGGAAAGTTTCTTTCTAAAAATATCTGCTATGATATGTTTTTTTTTAATTTCTTGTGAACTCTGGCCTTTTTTCCTAGTCTGCATTATTTTTGTGGAGGATCTTGAGGTAAGTCACTTAGCACGTGTTGAGTGAGTTTTATTATTTTATTATTTGGATTATGGAATATGTATGCAATTGGATCAATTTGACTAAGCACCTTTAAAAAGATCTCTAAATATACATGTTTAGAAGGAAAAGAAATGAACATTAACATAGCCCTTGAAGAAAATGGAATGACAAAAAAATCATAAAGAAAGGGCACAACACAGCAATGAAATTCTAGGGCAAGGGCATAGAGATCACAAAGGCACAAGATGGAAATAGAATCATAGATCAAGGGCATGACAACAAAATCATAGAGTAGGACCATGACAACGAAATTCAAATATCATAAGGGCATGGAAACCAAATCACAAAGCAAGGGTGTGACAATGAACTAGAAAGATTACAACAAAAAAATCACAGAGCAAGGGAATGAAAAAAAAATGCAAAGATCACACCAACAAAATGCACCAATCAAAAGGGCATGACAATGTTCACAACTCCACCCTCATTCAGAGCTTGCAACCCTATTTTCCATGCAACTGTCCATAATCAAAACAAATGGGGAATGATTTATGTCATGTTTTCTTTTCTTTTTTTGTTTATACTCATGGGGGCATCAGAATTATGATGCCAACACTGGTATTGCAACAATGTTGGGGACAATTGCAAAAAGAAAACATGAAATCACCTCAAATTACACTGCCATCATAATTTGACCCCAAATGTAGTAGTGCATGTATGTAAAGAGGAGAGACTGAAGAGAATACAATTAGAATACAACATCAATTTTTTTTACAACAAGTAACTACATTATTCAATGCTTGGTTAGTAATGACTTTATATTATTGTCCACCTTGGAAAATCCCCAGCCATTTCTCATCAAATCTAACCTAACTTTATAAATGAAAACCCCACAAACCAGAATTAAAAAAATCATAATCAAAGTCAATGGATATGCTAAATGAATATATGAATGCCAAGGAAATGAGTGGGTTGTATAGTTGGGCCAGGGGGCTATGTTTGTGTTGCAACTTAGTGCTAACAGGAAGTCAATATCCCAAAAATATTGGTTCTACAAATTGTGTTACTCAAATGTGAAAAGGGTTACAATGTTCTTAGGGTATAATTGATGTCTTTTTAGCACAATTTTTTTGTGGTTTCAAGTAATTCAATTTTCAAATAAAATCAAGTTTCAAGCTACGTAGTTTTATTTTCAAATAACATAAATCAAGTTTCAAACAATTTCATTTTCAAATCACATAAATCAAGTTTCAAGCAATTTTATTTTCAAATCATGTTATCTTGAAGTATCACACATCCTTACCCAAATAGTGTCAATGATATGCAGGCTTATAATACTGAGTGACTCACATCCAAATTTTGTGCTCAAACCTTATGTTGGAATCATGCTTTACTTGTGTGGTCACTAGTGAAAATTTTTTGGTGTTTATATTTTTTTTATGGTATTTCCCATGGTCATCAATATTCAAATAGACTTAAAATAGGTAGTTATAATTCTGACGATGTCAGGAGGGTGATTTAAAAAACACTAGAATTTCACAAAATGTGCCCCCTCTATCGAAAACTGCCATCATAAAATATGGCCAAATGTAGTAGTGTGGGGTGGAGATGATGATGATTCTTTAGAGGATGGTTATGTGCAAGATTTGAATGATAAAGTGGTTAGGTAGTAGGATTTTTAGTAGGTATTCTATAATTATGTAGAAATTTCTAGAATTGGGTGGTTAACAACTAAAGAAAAGGGGGGTAAACTATAGCCATGGTGGAAAATGCATGTAGCAATTATAACTTGAGGAACCAGACTATAAATGTTGATCAAGGGAAACTTGAAGGTTTGTTTACAAAGACCACTTAACAAAACACCAACAAAGCAAATGATAGGAAGACAAGTGTTGATTAATTCCAAAAGAAGCAGCCCGAACAAGTGCAACCTCCAAAATTGGTTAACCCATTAACAAGCATACTTATGGTAAGAAAGTTTCAAATTGCAATTATTTTATGTCTCAAGCTTTATCACAAGTAAAAAATTATATTCCCATAATGAAAATTTGTGAAATTCCTTGATTATAGGAAGGAAACATTATAAATATTATCTGATATAGGAGTTCCTGAAGAAAATGAGCAAGGAAAACAAAATGATGAAGAACCACTAGTAATTTATTTAGGAACTACTATAAATAGAAGTCAATCTCAAGTTGATCCTTTTTATTTAACATTACTAATAAATAACAAGTTGGTCAAGAATTGTATGATTGGTTTAGGGGCAATAGTAAAATTATGCATGTTGATGTCATGATAGAGCTTGGACTAAATATTGATACTACTTATGAAAAATGCTATGCTATGGAAAAAAAGTTTGTCCATATGGTAGGCATAATAAAGGATGTAGAATTCAAGATACTTGCATGCCCAGAAATATCTTACAAGACTGATGTCATAGTATTGAAGTCCTTGCAAATTATGGAATGTTGTTATCAAGGAATAGGTCTAACTTGGTGGGAGGTTATGTTAAATTCAATCTCTCATATGCAACCATCCCAATTAATGGAAGAAATATGAGGATTGATAAAGAACCAGGGTCATCATACATTATTGAACATATTGATCCAAATCAAATGATTGTTTTTTCCATAAAAACAAGGATAATTCTCAGGTAAGTATAACCAAACTTGTTTTAAAAAATAATGGACCTAATGAAATATATGCATCAAGAAATATAGAGGGAATATGGTAGATGCATTTGATGGTACATGTTGTAAAACTGGAAATGGTACAGGAATTATTTTTGTCTTTCCTAAAGGTAAATCATTTAAATATTCTTTTCTATTAACATTTGATGCACTAGTAATATTGTTGAATATGATGCATTATTGCTAGGAATTAAGATTGCAGATAAATATGGTATAAGATTATTGGTTTTTTATGGTAATTATGAATTAATTTTTTCCCAATTTAAGAATAAAGTTTCTACAAAAAACACAAAATCACAAAGACATAGAAATGATACATGGGATATGATTGAGTTATTTGATGCTTTTTTTATAAATTGGGTTGAAAGATCTAAAAAAATTATGGTAGATTTCATGGATAACTTAGCAATTAGGAAAAATCATATTCATTTTCATGAAATAGTACAAGTAGAAATAAAGTCCAGATTGACAATTCTAGATAATTCCCAACATTGGTAGATTTTTCTTAATGACAATTGTGAAGATAAGTATGAACTCCAATTCATTGAATAGAATGGTTATGTTGAGGAGGGTGAAGGAAAAGAAACTTTTTTTGGGAAATAAGTAGTTCAATTGAAAAAAATAGCATCCCAAAAGGGTTGATGACATTAGAAAGAATTTTTGATAATCAATATAGTTTTCTAGCAAAAGTGGTATCCTCAAGCACTGAAGAAGTAGAGAGGATTAATATCATATATGAACATACTTTGAAAGAAGTATACATAGATAAAAATATCTCTCCCAAAATTAGAGTCGATATGATAGCATTCTTGAGAAAACATACACATGTCTTTTCATGGTCATGTCATCTCTTAAGGCCAAAAGGGAGGATTTATTTCAACATGAGATGCCATTGAAACTAGACACAAAACCATTTCAGCAAAGGAAATATCCTATAAAACCTATCTTAGCCCCCCAAAATGAAAGAGGAACTTGTAAAGTTAAGAGATATCAAGATAATTAATCTTATAAGACATTCCGCATGGGTATCAAATCTAGTCTTGGTTAGAAATAAAAATGGGGATATGAGGTTGTTTATGGACTTTAGAAATTTAAATGTGTTAGCTTTAAAGGACAATATTCAAAGAAAGTTAAATACCATTGTAATCATTTGGAGAAAAGTTTCCTCGAAGCATTAGAGTATGGAATTTCTCTTAATCCTAAAAAATGTCATTTTGCGGTGATTGAAGGAAAAAAATTAGGACATATTCTGTCTAGAGGAGTAAGAATTGATCCTAAAATGATGTCATACATTGATAAAATTCATATTCCCAAAATAGTCAAGGCTATCCAATCCTTTTTTGGATAGATTAATTGTGTGAGAAGATTCGTTTCAAATTTTTTAAAAATCGTAAAGCCTATTGTAAAGATTCTCAAAAGGGGGGTTGAGATAAAATAGACTAATGAAGCTATAGAAGCATTTGAAAATATAAAGAAAGCTATTAAAGAAAATCTAGTCTTGAAATCCCCTAATTTCACAAAACTATTCTAGCTTTTCTCTTTTTCCTCGTATCATAGTATACAAACAACCTTGTTACAAAAGAACAACGATGGGTATGAGCAACCTGTAGCATATTTTAGTAAATGCTTACAAGGTTCTAAGTTGAATTACAATTTAATTAAAAAACAATAATATGGTTTAGTAAAATTAGTTAAGTCTTTCATACCATATTTAGTTTGATGCAGTAGTAAAGGACATTTTTAGACAGTCAAAAACTATGAGGAAAATATGGAGATGGATAAACCAAATTTAGGAGCTCAAAATGTTAGAATCTGATAAGATTAATAACCCAGAAAACTAGTGCAAAGAATAAATATCTAAACTATGAATGCAAATGATACAAAATCAAAATAGCATCATAGAGTTAGTCTCCAAGAGAGTAATGCAAATGCTAGAAGCAAAATAGCATTAAGAGGATGCAAAAACAAGAGATGCAAATACAAGTCAGGTAGCATGCTTATATAGGCTAGGAAGAGGGAGGAGGTGGCAACACCAACCAATGAGGAGCAACCATCTATTGGACTAAAGATAGCAAAGTATCTTCCCAAGATAGCTAATGGATGCTCATATGTAGGAAGGTGACACCTCACAACCATTCACCTAATAAGACATGCTTTATTAACCTAAGCGAGATTATTAAAAGTGTAGGAAAAACCTATCAAAATAGGAAAAGTAAAAAACTATGTAGAAATGGGTCCCGGCAAGTCAAGCCTGATGAGGTACCCATGTACATAAAATTCCCCCAAAAGAGAGAGAAAAGAGACTTCCAAAGAAAATTAGGATTCCAAGTGAGAGGAAGTGGCCCCCCCAAAAGATGAAGCATCCCATACCCCCAGCAAAGCTTGCAAATTTTGTCCGATAGATCCACTTACATCGAACAATTTTTCTTCCCTTAGAAAAAGGGACAAGATCTGAAGTGTGGTTCCTCATCAAGGAACTATACTCTTCCTGCATAGCTATATCCCACTCAGAAATACCAGAAGCCTCATGAAAGGATTGTGGATTTGAGGCAGTAGCAATGAAGATATGTAGAGCATCCTGGAATTTTGAACGAGTATGCTTGGTGTCTGATGAATCCCCAACCCAATCACCTGCAAACTGCAAGGTCTATCTAGCCCAAAGTGGACCAAAAGATGGAGAATCTAGAGGAGAATCATCAACCTATGAATGATGACTAGGAGAGGAAGGAGGTGAGTCCTCTAAATCACTCTCTACATCAAAAGTGGAGGTAGAAGACTGCTCAAGTGAATCTGACCCATTAGAAGATCTATCATGTATTCCAAGTGACTCCAATGTCAAAGTAGAAGGCAACCCTGTGACCATGCTTTGCTGGTTAAGCTGATGCAAGTAGTGGAAGTTAAGATGGCCAAACCACTCATGCCATAAAAGAGGATCAGGAACAAAGTGAGAAAACATATAGAGTCATGACTGATGATTTTCTCTCCCAACTGCAACTGTAGAATCATTGTGCAACTCACATATCTCCATTGAACTAGGAGTGAACTCAACCTGCTTGCCTAAACTTGTTTGAGTGATATAGTATACCGATAGGAGATTTGTTGACAATGAGGGTACACAAGGAACATCATGGAATGTGCCATTCCCCATATCAACAGATGCTCTCTCACACACCTCAATAGAAGTGTTATCACCCATCAAAATAGACGGCATAGTACATGGCTCCAAGGATGCAAGTTCTTCCTTAGATAAAGCCATGTGGTGTGAAGCACTCGAATCAAGAACCCAAGTGGATGGTATCAAATCTAGTCTTGGTTAGAAATAAAAATGGGGATATGAGGTTGTTTATGGACTTTAGAAATTTAAATGTGTTATCTTTAAAGGACAATATTCAAAGAAAGTTAAATACCATTGTAATCATTTGGAGAAAAGTTTCCTCGAAGCATTAGAGTATGGAATTTCTCTTAATCCTAAAAAATGTCATTTTGCGGTGATTGAAGGAAAAAAATTAGGACATATTCTATCTAGAGGAGTAAGAATTGATCCTAAAATGATGTCATACATTGATAAAATTCATATTCCCAAAATAGTCAAGGCTATCCAATCCTTTTTTGGATAGATTAATTGTGTGAGAAGATTTGTTTCAAATTTTTTAAAAATCGTAAAGCCTATTGTAAAGATTCTCAAAAGGGGGGTTGAGATAAAATAGAGTAATGAAGCTATAGAAGCATTTGAAAATATAAAGAAAGCTATTAAAGAAAATCTAGTCTTGAAATCCCCTAATTTCACAAAACTATTCTAGATTTTCTCTTTTTCCTCGTATCATAGTATACAAACAACCTTGTTACAAAAGAACAACGATGGGTATGAGCAACCTGTAGCATATTTTAGTAAATGCTTACAAGGTTCTAAGTTGAATTACAATTTAATTAAAAAACAATAATATGGTTTAGTAAAATTAGTTAAGTCTTTCATACCATATTTAGTTTGATGCAGTAGTAAAGGACATTTTTAGACAGTCAAAAACTATGAGGAAAAGATGGAGATGGATAAACCAAATTTAGGAGTTCAAAATGTTAGAATCTGATAAGATTAATAACCCAGAAAACTAGTGCAAAGAATAAATATCTAAACTATGAATGCAAATGATACAAAATCAAAATAGCATCATAGAGTTAGTCTCCAAGAGAGTAATGCAAATTCTAGAAGCAAAATAGCATTAAGAGGATGCAAAAACAAGAGATGCAAATACAAGTCAGGTAGCATGCTTATATAGGCTAGGAAGAGGGAGGAGATGGCAACACCAACCAATGAGGAGCAACCATCTATTGGACTAAAGATAGCAAAGTATCTTCCCAAGATAGCTAATGGATGCTCATATGTAGGAAGGTGACACCTCACAACCATTCACCTAATAAGACATGCTTTATTAACCTAAGCGAGATTATTAAAAGTGTAGGAAAAACCTATCAAAATAGGAAAAGTAAAAAACTATGTAGAAATGGGTCCCGGCAAGTCAAGCCTGATGAGGTACCCATGTACATAAAATTCCCCCAAAAGAGAGAGAAAAGAGACTTCCAAAGAAAATTAGGATTCCAAGTGAGAGGAAGTGGCCCCCCCAAAAGATGAAGCATCCCATACCCCCAGAAAAGCTTGCAAATTTTGTTCGATAGATCCACTTACATCGAACAATTTTTCTTCCCTTAGAAAAAGCGACAAGATCTGAAGTGTGGTTCCTCATCAAGGAACTATACTCTTCCTGCATAGCTATATCCCACTCAGAAATACCAGAAGCCTCATGAAAGGATTGTGGATTTGAGGCAGTAGCAATGAAGATATGTAGAGCATCCTGGAATTTTGAACAAGTATGCTTGGTGTCTGATGAATCCCCAACCCAATCACCTACAAACTGCAAGGTCTATCTAGCCCAAAGTGGACCAAAAGATGGAGAATCTAGAGGAGAATCATCAACCTACGAATGATGACTAGGAGAGGAAGGAGGTGAGTCCTCTAAATCACTCTCTACATCAAAAGTGGAGGTAGAAGACTGCTCAAGTGAATCTGACCCATTAGAAGATCTATCATGTATTCCAAGTGACTCCAATGTCAAAGTAGAAGGCAACCTTGTGACCATGCTTTGCTGGTTAAGCTAATGCAAGTAGTGGAAGTTAAGATGGCCAAACCACTCATGCCATAAAAGAGGATTAGGAACAAAGTGAGAAAACATATAGAGTCATGACTGATGATTTTCTCTCCCAACTGCAACTGTAGAATCATTGTGCAACTCACATATCTCCATTGAACTAGGAGTGAACTCAACCTGCTTGCCTAAACTTGTTTGAGTGATATAGTATACCGATAGGAGATTTGTTGACAATGAGGGTACACAAGGAACATCATGGAATGTGCCATTCCCCATATCAACAGATGCTCTCTCACACACCTCAATAGAAGTGTTATCACCCATCAAAATAGACGGCATAGTACATGGCTCCAAGGATGCAAGTTCTTCCTTAGATAAAGCCATGTGGTGTGAAGCACTCGAATCAAGAACCCAAGTGGATGGTATCAAATCTAGTCTTGGTTAGAAATAAAAATGGGGATATGAGGTTGTTTATGGACTTTAGAAATTTAAATGTGTTATCTTTAAAGGACAATATTCAAAGAAAGTTAAATACCATTGTAATCATTTGGAGAAAAGTTTCCTCGAAGCATTAGAGTATGGAATTTCTCTTAATCCTAAAAAATGTCATTTTGCGGTGATTGAAGGAAAAAAATTAGGACATATTCTGTCTAGAGGAGTAAGAATTGATCCTAAAATGATGTCATACATTGATAAAATTCATATTCCCAAAATAGTCAAGGCTATCCAATCCTTTTTTGGATAGATTAATTGTGTGAGAAGATTTGTTTCAAATTTTTTAAAAATCGTAAAGCCTATTGTAAAGATTCTCAAAAGGGGGGTTGAGATAAAATAGAGTAATGAAGCTATAGAAGCATTTGAAAATATAAAGAAAGCTATTAAAGAAAATCTAGTCTTGAAATCCCCTAATTTCACAAAACTATTCTAGCTTTTCTCTTTTTCCTCGTATCATAGTATACAAACAACCTTGTTACAAAAGAACAACGATGGGTATGAGCAACCTGTAGCATATTTTAGTAAATGCTTACAAGGTTCTAAGTTGAATTACAATTTAATTAAAAAACAATAATATGGTTTAGTAAAATTAGTTAAGTCTTTCATACCATATTTAGTTTGATGCAGTAGTAAAGGACATTTTTAGACAGTCAAAAACTATGAGGAAAAGATGGAGATGGATAAACCAAATTTAGGAGTTCAAAATGTTAGAATCTGATAAGATTAATAACCCAGAAAACTAGTGCAAAGAATAAATATCTAAACTATGAATGCAAATGATACAAAATCAAAATAGCATCATAGAGTTAGTCTCCAAGAGAGTAATGCAAATTCTAGAAGCAAAATAGCATTAAGAGGATGCAAAAACAAGAGATGCAAATACAAGTCAGGTAGCATGCTTATATAGGCTAGGAAGAGGGAGGAGATGGCAACACCAACCAATGAGGAGCAACCATCTATTGGACTAAAGATAGCAAAGTATCTTCCCAAGATAGCTAATGGATGCTCATATGTAGGAAGGTGACACCTCACAACCATTCACCTAATAAGACATGCTTTATTAACCTAAGCGAGATTATTAAAAGTGTAGGAAAAACCTATCAAAATAGGAAAAGTAAAAAACTATGTAGAAATGGGTCCCGGCAAGTCAAGCCTGATGAGGTACCCATGTACATAAAATTCCCCCAAAAGAGAGAGAAAAGAGACTTCCAAAGAAAATTAGGATTCCAAGTGAGAGGAAGTGGCCCCCCCAAAAGATGAAGCATCCCATACCCCCAGCAAAGCTTGCAAATTTTGTTCGATAGATCCACTTACATCGAACAATTTTTCTTCCCTTAGAAAAAGGGACAAGATCTGAAGTGTGGTTCCTCATCAAGGAACTATACTCTTCCTGCATAGCTATATCCCACTCAGAAATACCAGAAGCCTCATGAAAGGATTGTGGATTTGAGGTAGTAGCAATGAAGATATGTAGAGCATCCTGGAATTTTGAACAAGTATGCTTGGTGTCTGATGAATCCCCAACCCAATCACCTGCAAACTGCAAGGTCTATCTAGCCCAAAGTGGACCAAAAGATGGAGAATCTAGAGGAGAATCATCAACCTATGAATGATGACTAGGAAAGGAAGGAGGTGAGTCCTCTAAATCACTCTCTACATCAAAAGTGGAGGTAGAAGACTGCTCAAGTGAATCTGACCCATTAGAAGATCTATCATGTATTCCAAGTGACTCCAATGTCAAAGTAGAAGGCAACCCTGTGACCATGCTTTTCTGGTTAAGCTGATGCAAGTAGTGGAAGTTAAGATGGCCAAACCACTCATGCCATAAAAGAGGATCAGGAACAAAGTGAGAAAACATATAGAGTCATGACTGATGATTTTCTCTCCCAACTGCAACTGTAGAATCATTGTGCAACTCACATATCTCCATTGAACTAGGAGTGAACTCAACCTACTTGCCTAAACTTGTGTGAGTGATATAGTATACCGATAGGAGATTAGTTGACAATGAGGGTACACAAAGAACATCATGGAATGTGCCATTCCCCATATCAATAGATGCTCTCTCACACACCTCAATAGAAGTGTTATCACCCATCAAAATAGATGGCATAGTACATGGCTCCAAGGATGCAAGTTCTTCCTTAGATGAAGCCATGTGGTGTGAAGCACTCGAATCAAGAACCCAAGTGGATGGTGAGGAAGCAATTGCAAAAAGGGCCTTGCCCTTTCCTTTCCCCTTGCTGTTTTCTTTTTCTTTGTTAGACACTTCATTAGAACTTTGTTTGATAGACTCAGGAACACTGATATTATTCTTCTCAAGAATGTATGTCAAGTGATCAAGTTGTTTCTACAAACATTTATGTTCATCATGACCAAGTCTTTCACAATATGCATATTTGACCTTTTCTTTCTTAGGCTTATTGCCCTTGGAAGATGGTGTATAATTAGTTGCTTTTGAAGAAATCGATATCTGATCCTTCTTCTCCTCGCTATTCTTTTGTTTCTTGTCCTTACTATTGTTGTTACTACTTTGTCCTTGTTGTTCTTTTGTGCCTTGGTTGGCAGCCAAGGCATGTGACTTAGAGGACTTAAGAGTGCCCATTTGGATTAGCTTGTCCTATTCTCGAGTGAGATTGACAGCAAAATCATCTAAAGATTGCATGGTGAATTGAGTACCAAGTGCACCCTTAGTAGCATAGAAGGTAGAGACAAACACAGAATATTCTGAACTCAGCTTAGAGAGAATACTAAAAATCAGTTGTTCATCTTTCTTTTCAATTCCACATTGTTTTAACTGCAGCCTTAGTGATTTTAATTTGGTGAAGAAACCTTGGATTGTGTTGAAATTTCTTGGACTTAAACTAATTAATTCATTTTCCAACATATGACCCCTCATTGAATCTTGTGTGCCAAATAGTGTTTCTAGCTTTGTCCATACTTCATTTGGTGTATCCAAAGACTCAATGTGAAATAGAAAGTCAGGAGAAATAGACAAACACAATGTTCCATATGCCTCATCACATTTGTTAAACCACTTAGGCTTGTCTTCATCTTTAGCAGGTTCAGTTTCAAGTCCCATAGTTATCCTATTTAATCCAGCTTTCTTTAAGTGAATTGTCATGCGTGATTTCCACTCAAAGTAATTGTATGGAGTTAGGATGGGTATATTTGTTTGATCCATGATGAAGAAATGTAGAGAAGAAATGCTAAAAAGAAGAGAACCCAGCCACGACAATGCCACCACCCCCCCCCCCTTTTTACTCAATCAAAGAACCCCCCCCTCCCCCAAAGAAATATTATTTGGCACTTTATTTTAGTGCGTTTACAACTACCACTAGAAAGAAATACTTAGTGGTCTTGATTTCAATGCGTTAGAAACCCTCATAAAGAGCATATGCTAAAAGTGAAACTTGTGCACAATAATCAAGGAAACAAATAGCACCACTACAATCTACTCAAAAAATTATGCACTTTCAAAAAAAGAATTGCCTCGATACGAATTCATATGAGAAAGTTATGATCCTCTGAAGTTTCCAAAATAAGAACTGTGAACAGTCACAATTGAGAATTTGCAATTTCTAAAGAATTCATGCATTAAAATCAAAAAACAACTCCACTAGTGGATAGAGCACAAAAAAATAGCCAAGTTCATAACAAGAATCATCAAAATTGGAGTCTGTATGAGCAAGAATGAGAAATTTGAAAACTGCGTTTAAATCTACGACTGCCAATGGAGAGGGGTATGGTTGTAGCCTTTTATGCTCAATTCTACAAAATATATAGCTTGCATGCAAAATCTAAAAGATATCCAGATGGTTTTTCAGGGGCTGCGAACAAAACCCAGAAAGCGTTTTTCTTGTTGATGTACAGAAGATGTTGCTGTAGTGTAAATTAGATGCCTTTAACAGTAAAAAATGGCTCCAAAAATCAAAAACTGACCCCAGCAACCAAAATATGACATGCAAATGCTGGTTTAGCTTCCGAAGTCCATCAATGACATGTTGGAAACTACAATACTGATTGAAAACTCCAAATATGCAAGTTGGTTGTCAGATTTGAGATTGAAACCCCAGAGAAAAACCATTTTTGTGAAAACTTTTCTGATTCTCAAGATCATCCAAAGATGCAAGAGAAGAGCATACTTCATTTTTCAAAAAACTACTACAATAAATTTTATTAGCACCCCCCCCCCCCCCCCCCCCCCCCCCCCCCGAATCTCTCAAATAAGGAAACTAAAATCTACTCTTGCACATAGAAAAGCTCTGATACCATGTTAGAATCTAATAAGATTAATAACCTAGAAAACTAGTGCAAAGAATAAATATCTAAACTATGAATGCAAATGATACAAAATCAAAATAGCATCATAGAGTTAGTCTCCAAGAGAGTAATGCAAATGCTGGAAGCAAAATAGCATTAAGAGGATGCAAAAATAAGAGATGCAAATACAAGTCAGGTAGCATGCTTATATAGGCTAGGAAGAGGGAGGAGATGGCAACACCAACCAATGAGGAGCAACCATCTATTGGACTAAAGATAGCAAATTATCTTCCCAAGATAGCTAATGGATGCTCATATGTAGGAAGGTGACACCTCACAACCATTCACCTAATAAGACATGCTTTATTAACCTAAGCGAGATTATTAAAAGTGTAGGAAAAACCTATCAAAATAGGAAAAGTAAAAAACTACACTAACACAAAATAGACACCCTAATCATGAAGTTGGTGAGATGGAAATGCCTTGCAAAACTAATGGCCAAGTAAGTATTGAGTAATTCCCATGATATCCAAATACTATTTATTACTTAAGGCATATGAATTTTAAGGAAGGTATGTCTAATAGACAAAATAAAACTATCAAACTCCAAGAAGATAAGTATTTTCTCATTCAAGGATATTTGTATTGGAAAAATAAGGATGACATCTTGTTGTTCATTGTAGATACTTATCAAGCCCAGGAAATCATTAAATAAGTGCATAGAGGCACATGTTGGGGGCATTTTTTAGCCAAAACCACTTCTTATAAGATACTCAGGGAAGGATACATTTGGCCTTCTATTTTTAAAATATTTCTGTGAATACATTAGAAGATGTGAAGAATGCTAGAATTTTTCTAGTAAATTGAAGTACCATGGTGCATTGCCACTAAGACCTACACAAAAAAGGAATATTTCCAAATATGGGGTATTGATTTTATTGGTGAGATGCCAAATAAATCAAGTGGAGGACACAAGTGGATCCTTGTAGCCATTGGTTATTTTATAAAATGGGTTGAAGCCATACTAGTAAGGAAATCCAACAATAAAGTGGTGATCAAATTCTTAATGAGAAACATCTTAACTAGGTTTAGAGTATCTAATAAGATTATAGATGACAATGGAATGTGCTTTAGATCAAAATAATTTTCAGACTTTTGTGAGTTTATAGAATTACATTATCTTTTTCTTCACCATATCATCTACAGGTAAATAGATAGGGTAAATCAAGCAAGAAGAACATTTTGAAAATTATTAGAAGAATGTTAGACAACAACACAAGAGCATGAGAATCTAAGATAGAATTGGGAGTATGAATAGATAGAATAGCATTTAAAAAATCAACAAGGTACTCTCCTTATGAACTAGTAAATGGAAAAATAACAAGGTTTCTTTTCCATATTTTATTTTTCGTGTATCAATTCATCATTTAAAATAAATTGGAAGATACTAACCCTATGGAGGATAGGATGACTACACTTATTGAATTAGAAGAAATCAAGAGAGATTCACAAAAACAAAATATCAGAATGCAACAAAAGGTAAATTATTTTCATGAAAAAGAGGTAAATAAATAAATTTATAACATAGTGATTTGATAGATAACTAAGAGGGGGGTTAGTTATCTTATTGTCACTTCAAAAAAATTTCCAAAAAAAATCATAAACATCAAAAGCATTTTCTTGGTATACTCAATTTCACAATTAAATCACTCAATCACTTTACTCCAAATTATTCATTCATTGTTCTGTTATAACCAACTAACAGTAATAAAACTTAGTTATTACTGACCATTAACTTAGATGTTATCGATTTTTAGTAAAATGAAAATAACATGTAAATCAACTTTCAACATAACAACATTCACACATTTGACACCAAGATTATAATGTGGAGACCATGTTAAGGGAAAAACCACCTAGGAATGAAAACCCAAGATTTTCACTATTTTGAAGTGTGCTCTACTAGGAGCCAAACTTGTTATAGGTTTACATACACATTGTTAATGTGACCTTGTTAGAGGATTTACACCAAAAGAACATCTAAACCTTATCACTCCTTGATCTTGTCTAAAGTGTGGCCTTCTCTAAAGGACTTATAAACACCACTAATCGATGTTACCATATAAGATTTCATAGACTTGTTAAGTCCAATCAGTTAAGATATTTTTCTGCTACAACAATTAGAAAGAAATAGTTCAAATTATCTATTAGGTATAGCACTACTTTTCTTGTTTATATATCCTTTCTACTTGGTCTCTTTCTGAACTCTATCCTCTAATTTCTTTTCTTTTCTCTCTTAACTTGTTTCTCTTTCTCTAATCTCTTGACTGGTTGATTCACTAATCCTCTCTTCCTTCCTTCAACTCTTCTTGGTTCACCTAGATCCACTTTCAAAAACTTAGCACTTTGATCTTCTCCTTCCTTAAAACTTGATCAACATTATCACCAACCTCATCAACAATATGAACAACCAAAAAAATTTCTCAACTTACCCTTAAATAATTACCTATGTGCTTCCAAATTCTTCGAATTATTGACACTTAATCATGATCGTCAATCTAAGATTCATACCAAATTCAATGAATCTAGACACTAAAAAATAGAACTTTGTGTCTGTCCTTATCCTTCTTAAATATCCATCATCATATTTTCCTTGCATTTTTCCAGACATTGATCTTGTAATAAACTTTGAATCATTCCTTTGAACATATCAAACATTCTTGAACTCCATAAAAAATTGGCCTTTGATTCCCTCTTCTCAAGCTTTCTTTTCTTATTTTTACTTGGTGAACATAATATTTCACTTGGTTAATATAGCACTGAGTCAATGTTGAACTTACTTGGCTAATACCAAACTTTCTCTTGCTTAGCCAATTGTTTAGTGAACACTGGAGTCACTCAGTGAATATTGCCTTCCTTCTTTAACCTTGTAAATTGGTTTAGCTTATATAGATCAATTGATTACAATATTACATAATTGTAAAATAATCAAACTACAATTATATTATCATTTTCCATATCATTCAAGTGCCCATTGAATACCAATAATTTTCTACTATGTCTTTATCATACTTTCTTCAAATCCTCTTCATCAATCAAATTTATATGGCACTCTACTGAGTTAGCATAATGTCTAGCCAACTATGTAGTGCCTCTCCCATTTGACTTCTGTAAGTCATTCTAATGGATGCAACCTTGTTGATCTTTTGTTGTGATGGATTATGATTGTGACCATGAGTGGTCTACACCATCGAGGTGTTTGGATTTATGTTTTTGTATCAGTTGCTTCGATTATGCTTTTGATTGATCTATGAGATTATGATATGATTTATGGTATCATGAGGTTGTTTCATGATTACCCCGAGATGTGAGCAGAGATTGCATTGTGTACTATTACCATGCTACACTGGACTAGGTTCCTATAGTAGTGGGTAGTCATGTTTATGACTATGTTTGCTTATATCTTTTAAGTGTGTTTAAGTGTTGTTTAAACAATCATTATTAAATGCTTAAGTAATTAGAAATGAATTGTTCATGTTGGATTATTTGGTTAAGTGTTGGAGACATTTACCTTGTTATATTTTGATCTGAGAGATATTTGTTACTTATGTGATGTTTTATATTTGAGAGGATCTAAGGGTCAAATGTTATACTTTGATTTCAATATCATAGATTTTAGACTACTATGTTGTTCAGTTGATCTTATTGTGTGACGATGCCATTTTGAGATGACAGTGTGTTTTATGATGATATCTGGTTATCTGGTATTTGGACATATCTCTAATTATATTAGGTGATGGATTTAATGCTATGATTATTTACTTCATTCCTGTGTTGTTATGCTTTATGCAAATGTGAGTGATGTAAATACATTATTTTAATATAATTAAATAAATGGTTAAATTAGGTGATTTAATGAATTTATTGCTTCGGCTATGTTATTATATGCAATTGCACTTGATCGTGTTGTTTAGTGTGTAGGATTTATATCCCTGGTAGTGGCACATGGAGTTAGTGATTTAGCCATTCATATTTTACTAATGTCATCCTTGTATGGTCGATGTATCCTTATTTTAAATGTTTTATTAAACCTTTCAGAGATTATTAAATCTGAACTCATTTGCATTATGTGATTAGACTAGTAAGCGTGTTTGTGTATTTAGAGGTTCGCATTATCGCGAAAGTTATTAAGGAAATTTATGTGTTTTTGGGTTTTTGAGCTTTTTAATTGATTTATTTTAATTTTTGGTAGATTTTCCATAGATGAATTCCTATTTCTAGGAATAGCTTGTTTTTGTTTGGGCCCATTCGGGGTTTAACGAGGTTGGCTAGTTAATTTCCCTAATCGATTATTCACTTGAAAAGTGAATAAATATCCAAAAAGGAATTTAATTCCTCACTTCTCACTTTTGAATTAGAAAGTTGGAGAGTAAAACCCAAAATCCTCTTCATGAGGATTATTGTTTTGTTTGTTGTGGGAGATACAGGTGTAGGATCGTCGTGCGGTTGAGCTCATTGGATCCAGCTTAGGGAAACCTTGGATTGCCATGATTTTTAGCTACTTCTACAGGCTATTTATTTTATGGTTCAGATTCTTGTTTTGCCCTTTTGGCTGTGAGGTAGGGATTTCCTATTTTATTATTTATGCTTTGTTTCTGCTTATGCTTTCGGTAGCCATTTGTTTGGAGGCTAAGAACTAGTGTTCCCCTCCATTTTTGTATGCTAGTTCTATCTGGTTGGGCAGGTACAATTATTGCCCTATTTTTTAGGATGCGAGTTTGGGGGTTTATGCCGTTATGCTGGTCATTTTTTGCATACAGTGTCCAAACTTGATTTTTTTTTATTTTTGGGATTTTTGTACCCAAAGGCCAAATGGGTTTTAATTTTGGGGTTTTTACCTCATTTTGTGTGCTGCCCTATTTTCTTGAGTTTTCTTGGCACAATGTGGGTCATGGACCTTGATGATCTGTTTGGATATTAGTTAGACCACTATTGCACTTTTATGTTGCATTGGGGTGCATGTCACATCTATACTCCTAACACTATGGTTGGTTGAGTGATTTTATACCTGATTTTATGGTTTCTTTTGGACCTTTTTTATTGTCTCATGGACACTAGGATTTGTGTAGAATCTATGCTCCCAAATTGAGGCTGATTGAGTGAGTTCATGATGTTTGGTCTTGTTGCATCATTGGGATTCATATAGAATCCATACTCCTGGATTGAGGCTAGTTGAGTGATTTCATGATGAATGGTTTTATTGTCTTTGGGATTCATGTAGAATCTATCCTTCTCATGTTGCTTTCAGTTGGGTGTTATCTTTTGCATTGTGTTCTCATCTATCCTTGTGTTTTGATCTTCGTGATGGTGGTGCACCACATGAGTATGTGTGTGTACATTTGTTGAGTGACATGCAAGGCTCGATCTTTCATGGTACTTTCGAAAGTTATGATCATTAGGGTTGGGATGAGAGTATGCATGCCCATGGGCACTTGTCATAGGATGAGCATGGGTAGGGTAGGGTAGCATATGGAGGGGGCTTCTATCTTGCAACCCGATGATCATGGAACCATGGGTTGGTAGAGGGAGCTTTATATAAGTGATAACTAAAAAAATGTGTGATTGGTAATAAAAACTTAAGACAATAAAAATGTGGGGTGCTAGAGCCTTTTTGTTGAGGGATGTTGAATCTGTACAAGTCCAAGCTTGGGCTTTTCAATGCCAAGTGACTCTCCATGATTGCAACCCCTACTTAATAGCCTATTGAGTGTCTAACTAGGACCTAACTGCTTGCATTGTCTTAGGTTCTTGGTTATAGCCATCATACTGTCTAGCGTGAGTGTTAGCCATGGATTTTGTTTTGTGTGTTCATGGTTGGATCATTATCTCCATCAGCATGATGGGTGTGGACCTACGGGTGCCACGTAATTGGGCTACATAGCTACCTCTACCACTGCTAGGGATCAATGTACAGAGATGGTCTTATATCCTAGTGCGACCGTGGCTGGAGGTGCTTACTTGGTACTTCAATTTATGGAGTATGCTTCTTGTGATTTATGCTTTCATTGGGATGTTTTTTATCATGTTTAGATGATCTTAGTTTTGATACATTCCTTATTGTGATGATTATCATGACATAGGTGATGTTATCTACTTGCAGGTTTATCTTTTGTTGTACTACTAGCATGTTAGATTTTCTTATGCTTTTGGTTATTAGCATGTTTAGTAGTGATGTCCCTATTACGACAGTACTGATGATTTGATTGGTGGCTTGGGATGTTACACGTGGGGGATGGCTAGGGCCCATGATGGCCTTATGATGCCATTGATGGTTGGGAGGAACCACGTACTTAGTTTGGTTGTTCAGTTATTGTGATGTTATTTATGTACATTGTGATGTTGTTTATATTCATTGTGATGTTACTTTTAGTACATTCTATTATTTCTTTGATTTAGATGGATAGATGTTCCTCTTTCTTGTTCCTTGGTGTATTTTTGATTATGCACTCGAGTGTTCACTCCTCGATCTATGTGGATCTAGTACTCCCCGGTGTGGAGGTTCTGAACTCAATTTTTCTTTTTTTTTCCCCTTTTGTGTTTTCCTTAAGTTTTTTTGTGTTTCTATGGGAAATATTTTAATAGCATGGTGCAACACAAAAATGTATCACACACCCATTGAAACTTTTTCGTGCATCCCCTGATTCTATTGCACGCCTCTTGGAGAAATATCACACGATATTGGAAAGTATTGCACCTCCTTGTGAGAAATGTCGTATGACACCCTTAAAGTGTTGCACGCCTTTGGTAGAAGTATCACCCAGTCTCTAAAAGTGTCACCTTCCTTCTTTAGAAATGTCGCATGATACTTTTCTATGTTCTATTAAAGTATCACCTAGTTTTTGTAAAAACCTGTGCGGGTAGACAGTAGGCACTTTTCGGTCTGGTTCAAACTTTTTGAGAATTGATTTGGATACCCTCTTTGGTGTTCTTTAACCCTATGGTGTTGCTTTTTTATTTTTGTTGTGTGTGTTTCAGTAGTCTATCTCTTGGGGTTTAAGATATATCATTTAAGTATAAGATATATTTTAATATATGTGACGAATCTTTTGAGATAGGTTTTAGACCTCTCGGAGATAAGATAAAGATTCTAGGAAATTTTAGGGCTTCAAGATTTCAGACTTAGCCAAATTTCAGGATTCTACATTCTACCCTAGCTTGGTGTTTTTTTGATGTGTGGTTGTTTCTTCAAGCCCTCATCTCGTGCATGGTCGTTATTGGCTTTTCTTTGCTTGTGTCAATTTGGTAGTGGCATTTGGAGATCTGTTGGTTGCTAAGGTTGTGGTGAAGTCTTTTTTTATGATCTTTTTTATCCTTGTATGATGTTGTTTTGTGCATTCATACTTGTAAAAAAAAAATCTTGGCTTGTATTGAATCCTTGTTACAAGGATCTTCGAGCAGGGCATTACATCTGGTATCAGAGCCCATGTTCAAACATTGGGATCTCTGTGTATATGTTTCTCATATAGTTGTTGTTGCGTTGGTTGAGTGCGAGTGTCTTGGGGATAACTCATGATCTTTGTTTCTTTGGTATCTACTCGTGATGGACTTGCTTGTCCAGTAGATGCAACTAGATCAGCATATGGAGAAGGGAGTGACTCTTCCTAGTTTTGTTAATGGTATCGGTGTGCCTTCTTGGTTGGTTGTGTGTGTGTGACCCTTTTTGGATGGAACCACTGATTGGTGTCCATGTGTTGGCTTTGAGTGCCTTCTTTTGTTCTCCTTATGGAGTTAGGTATTTTGTTCCTTTTTTTCTCCTTATTGTAAGTAAATACATGAATCTTATTTGTGATTCTTTCTCTTGTCATTACAGTAATAAAATGGTTCCTTTCATTGAGAAATGAGTGTTTATTGTGAATCATTGCAAAGAAGTAGGTTTGCATTATATCCTTGGGTTAATGACTTAAGTCCCTAAATTGATTGCTTCATAAGCTTGTGAAAAATTGTATTAATGTGATGGATATCTAAATGTTGCATTGCATGGAAATTATTGTTGTCTGCATATGTATGAGGTTATTGATGCTATACTACTTGATGTGTGTGAGTGTGTTCTCTAACATTGTTAGGATGATGTATTCCTTAGCATTGTGCAATGATTTATCCCTCTTATGTGACTGTACTCAGTCATCACCTGTAACATGATTTGTTTGATGCCTTATTTTATTTGGCTGGAGGTACTTTCCTCATGTTATTGGGCTAGCTTTGGTTTTTAGTATTTTCCTCTCTTGGAGTAGTCATCAAAATTTATCTATCGCTCTCTTTGTGACAGTTGTCACATTTTGACTTATTGATGAAATGAGCTCTTTTTGATATTTACTGTTGGAATTGATAATTCCCCCATTTGGGCTTTTTGTTTTGTTTCATGATGACTTCTCTGAATGTATTTCTAACTGCTACCAAGTTGTGTGTTGTGACTCTATCATGTTCATCTTGAACCTCTGGTAGTACATATAAGGGATAATATCATAGAGAACATGCTAGTGTGTGTGTGTAGTAAATGTAAAGTTAAGGTAATTGAATGGTTTAAATGGTGATTAAACTTAATCTTATTTTTGAAAGAAATTGAAAGATATATATTTGTTTTATGGTAAGTGACTCTTGAACCCTTGCTTTGAAAACCTTTCAATTCATTATGCATTAGTGCTTATATTATGTTTAATTAATTAAATTATGAAAGAGGAGTAATGATGGTTTCAATGTGTCAATTACCTTTCATTCCATGTCTTATGTTGTTTTGGGCATGTGTCCTCTTGTATGGTTTTGGATGTTTTGTCCGTCGCTTGTCTTGGTAACCAAGACTATTGTTTTTTTTTGCCTTTTTCATTTGGTTTTGAGTGGTGACTCAAACTCTTAGATCTTAGGACTCTCTAAGACCTATCATGTTGTTGTCCTTGTCGATATCTTTTTGACACTTTTTGAAGGTAGTTGATTGGAGTCTGGACGTGTTAGTTATGGTCTCCGAAGTAAGGCCAATTTTTGTGTTGATTTGACATTTCGCATGAGAAACTAGTTCATTGCACTTTCTTGCCTACTTTTTTGAGAAACTTCACATGATATTTTGCTAATGCAAAAATTTTCTTGGGGAACAAAAAGCAACTCTTTCGCGCTTCTGGAGTTGTTGATCGATGTTTCGAGTACCTTTTTTGAGTAGAGGCCAATTCAATCATGACATATCATGTTTATGGCCATTGGAGAAGTTTAACTCTTCATGTTATTCATAATGGAAGAGTTATCTTGTCTTCATAATCTACTAGGTACTTGTTGGAGTTCGTGCTTGGTTTTTTGTAGTTCCTATTGCACTGACCCACCCTTGTGAGGTGAAGTGTGGTTTGTGAGCATCCATTGCTCGAAGTTGATGTTGCCTTGTCATTTGGGAGTGACTTAGCTCTTGATGAGTCTAGATCATCCTTTCTGGATGTTGACTTTGGCACATCTCTGTATCCTTTTTCTCTCTTGTGAGAGTAGGCTAGAGTGGTTATGCCTCTAGCTCAGTTAGCATTTTTTGTTGAGTATGTTTATGGTTGGTGGAATTGTGAGTTCCCTAATGCATCTTGGGCTGATTTTGTGCAGAGGTTGAGAGTTACTCCCTCTTAGTCTTAATACTCTATAGTATCCTTCTCCCTAAGCTTATATCTTAATGTGGATTGTCTCAGTCAAGTTTTCTCTTTAACTATTGACATGAGGCTGGAGATTGAGTTTAGCGGTAAGTTGGGTGTAGTTTTCCTAGCATGGTGCTAGAGGGACATGGTATTTTTGGACACATGTTACCATCTTATGAGTTGGTATGCAAACATTACATGATTTTGTCCACTGACGAAAGTCTTTGAACCTTGTGGAAAGGTGATATCTTGTCTGGTTAGGTTATGTTACCCTAGTTTCTAGTGGTAGTTGAGCTTTTGTACCTTGGAGAGGCATTCTGCTCCTACTCTTGGTGATGAGTAGTCTTTTGGAGTGTGTAATTTTTTTGGTAAACTATCATCCACTTTGTTCTAAGGGTGAGTTTACGTGGATTCCAGAATGACCATGTGTGACATGATAGTATTGTTGGGAATTCGGGATGGTTATTCCCCATGATTCCAACTCTTGTTGGAAGTGTGTTGTGTTTTGACCTTGATTTGTGGTCACATAGTTGGTGCATGTCATAGTTGGGCACTTGTTGACGAGGTAGACAGGGTTTTTCCTTACCTTGTATTGTTGACTTTATGGCTAGATGGGTTTTTCATAGCGCATATAAGGTTCCTTGTTGGAGGACCTTATGTCTATGTGACACCTATTCTCTTGTAGCTAACCTATTTGGGGGTTAACGAGATGGTTTGAGAATGTGGGAGTGATTTGGATGGACCTGTGAGGGAGTTAGTGAATCGTCCCCATTGCTCGATTTTGATTTTTCTTTTGGTATGTTTGGTTTCTATTCTTGGATTGCTAGCTTCTAGGAGTAAGCCTCATCTTTGGGGGGGATGATGTAGTGCCTCTCCCATTTGACTTATGTAAGTCATTTTGATGGTTGCAACCTTTTTGATCTTTTGTTGTGATGGATCATGATTGTGACCATGAGTGGTCTACACCGTTGAGGTATTTGGATTTATGTTTCTGTATCAGTTGCTTTGATTATGATTTTGACTGATCTATGAGATTATGATATGATTTATGGTTCACTGAGGTTTGCGCCAGTGCTTACCAGGATTGATGTGGTATCATGAGGTTGTTTTGTGATTATCCTGAGATTTGAGCAGAGATTGCACTGTGTACTATTACCATGCTACATTGGACTAGGTTCCTGTACCAGTGGGTAGTCATGTTTATGACTGTGTTCACTTATATATTTTAAGTGCCTTTAAGTGTTGTTGAAACAATCATTATTAAATGCTTAAGTAATTAGAAATGAATTGTTCATGTTGGATTATTTGGTTAAGTGTTGCAGACATTTACCTTGTTATATTTTGATCCGAGAGATATATGTTACTTATGTGATGTTTTATATTTGAGAGGACTTGAGGGTCAGATGTTATACTTTGATTTTAGTATCATAGATTTTAGACTACTATGTTGTTTAGTTGATCTTATTGCATGACAATGTCATTTTGAGATGACAGTGTGTTTTATGATGATATCTGGTTATCTGATATTTGGACATACCTCTGATTATGTTAGGTGATGGATTTAATGCTATGGTTATTTACTTCATTCCTGCATTGTTATGCATTATGCGAACATGAGTGATGTAAATAGATTATTTTAATATAATTAAATAAATGGTTAAATTAGGTGATTTAATGCATTTATTGGTTCGGCTATGTTATTATATGCAATTGCACTTGATCGTGTTGTTTAGTGTGTAAGATTTATATCCCTAGTAGTGGCACATGGAGTTAGTGATTCAACCATTCATATTTTACCAATGTCGTCCTTGTATGGTCGATGTATCCTTATTTTAATTATTTTATTAAACCTTTCAGTGATTATTAAATCCGAACTCATTTGCATTATGTGATTAGACTAGTAAGCGTGTCTGTGCATTTAGAGGTTCGCATTGCCGCAAAATTTATTAAGGAAATTTATGTGTTTTTGGGTTTTCAGGCTTTTTAATTGATTTATTTTAATTTTTGGCAACTTTTCCATAGATGAATTCCTATTTCTAGAAATAGCCTATTTTCGTTAGGGTTAATTCGGGGTTTAACTAGGTTGGCTAGTTAATAGCCCTAATCAATTATTTACTTGAAAAGTGAATAAATATCCAAAAGGAATTTAATTCCTCACTTCTCACTTTTGAATTAGAAAGTTGAAGAGTAAAACCCAAAATCCTCTTCATCAGGATTTACTGTTTTGTTTGTTGTGGGAGATATAGGTGTAGGATTGTCGTGAGGTTGAGCTCATTGGATCCAGCTCAGGAAAACCTTGGATTGCCATGATTTTTAGCTACTTCTGCGAGCTATTTATTTTATGGTTCAGATTCTCATTTTGCCCTTTTGGCTGTGAGGTAAGGCTTTCCTGTTTTATTGTTTTTGCTCAATTCTGCTTCTATTTTTGGTAGCCATTTGTTTGGAGGCTGAGAACTAGTATTCCCCTACATTTCTGTATGCTAGTTCTACCCGGTTGGGTGGGTACAAACATTTCCCTATTTTTTGGGATGAGGATTTGGGGTTTTATGCCGTTATGCTGGTCATTTTTTGCATACAGTGTCTGAACTTGATTATTTTTGGATTTTTGGGATTTTTGTGCCCAAAGGCCAAATGGGTTTTAATTTTGAATTTTTCCTAATTTTGGGGTTTTTACCTTATTTTGCATGCCACCCTATTTTCTCGAGTTTTCTTGGCACAATGTGGGTCAGGGACCTTGATGATCCAATTGGATATCAATCAGACCACTATTGCACTTTTATGTTGTATTAGGGTGCGTGTTGCATTCGTACTCCTGACACTGTGGTTGGTTGAGTGATTTTATACTTGGTTATATGGTTTCTTTTGGACCTTTGTTATTGTTTCGTGGACACTAAGATTCATGTAGAATCTATTCTCCCAGATTGAGGTTGGTTGAGTGAGTTCATGATGTTTGGTCTTGTTGCATCATTGGGATTTGTGTAGAATCCATACTCCTAGATTGAGGTTGGTTGAGTGATTTCATGATGAATAGTTTTATTGGCTTTGGGATTTGTGTAGAATCTATCCTTCCTGTGTTGCTTTCAGTTGGGTGTTATCTTTTGCATTGTGTTCTCATCCTGTCTTTGTGTTTTGATCTTCGTGATGGTGGTGTGTCACACATGAGTATGTGCACGTACATTTGTCAAGTGACTTGCGAGGCTCGATCTTTTGTGGTACTTTCAAAAGTTATGATCATTGGGGTTGGGATGGGAGTATGCATGCCCACAGACACTTGTAGTAGGATGAGCATGGGTAGGGTAGGGTAGCATATGGAGGGGGCTTCTATCTCATAGCCTGGCAATCATGGGGCCATGGGTTGGCAGAGGGAGCTTTATATAAGTGATAACTAAAACAATGTGTGATTGGTAATAAAAAATTAAGATAATAAAAATGTGGGGTGCTAGATCCTTTCCATTAAGAGATGTTGAATCTGCACAAGTCTGACCTTGAGCTTTTCAATGCCAAGTGACTCTCCATGATGTCAACCCCTACTTAGTAGCCTATTGAGTGTCTGACTAGGACATGTACTCCTTGTATTGTCTTAGGTTCTTGGTTATAGCCATCATACTATCTGGCATGAGTGTTACCCATGGATGTTGTTTTGTGTGTTTGTGGTTGGATCATTATCTCCATCAGCACGGCGGGTGTGGACCTACAAGTGCCACATGGTTGGGAGGCATAGCTACCTCTATCACTGCTAGGGACCGATGTACAAAGATGGTATTATATCCTAGTGCAATCGTGTCTGTTGGTGCTCACTTGGTACTTTGATTTATGGAATATGCTTCTTGTGATTTATGCTTTCATTGGGATGTTGTTTATCGTGTTTAGATGATCTTATTTTTGATGCATTCCTTATTATGATGATTAGGATGAGATAGGTGATGTTATCTATTTGTAGGTTTATCTTCTGTTGTACTACTAGCATGTTAGATTTCCTTATGCTTTTGGTTATTAGCATGTTTATTAGTGGTGTCCCTATTATGATAGTATCGACGATTTGATCGATGGCTTTGGATGTTACGTGTGGGGGATGGCCTGGGCCCATGATGGCCTTATGATGCCATTGACGGTTGGGAGGAACTACGTACTTAGTTTGGTTGTTCAGTTATTGTGATGTTATTTATGTACATTATGATGTTGTTTAAGTTCACTGTGATGTTTCTTTCAGTACATTCTGTTATTTCTTTGATTTAAATGGATAGATGTTCCTCTTTCTTGTTCCTTGGTGTATTGTTGATTATGCACTCGAGTGTTCGCTCCTCGATCTATGTGGATCCGATACTCCCCGGTGTGGAGGTTTTGAATTCAGTTTTTTCTATTTTTCCCCTTTTGTGTTTTCCTTAATTATTTTTATGTTTCTATGGGTGAAATTTTATCAGCATGGTGTGACACAAAAATGTATCGCACACCCATTGAAACTTTTTCGTGCATCCCCTAATTCTATCGCACGCCTCTTGGAGAAATATCGCACAATACTGGAAAGTATCACACCTCCTTGTGAGAAATGTCATATGACACCCTTAAAGTGTCACACGCCTTTGGTAGAATTATCGCCCAATCCCTGAAAGTGTCGCCCTCCTTCTTTAGAAATGTCGTGTGATACTCTATGTTGTATTAAAGTATCACCTGGTTTTTGTAAAAACCTGTGCAGGTGGGAAGCAGGCACTTTTTGGTCTGGTTTGAACTTTTTGAGAGTTGATTTGGATACCCTCTCTGGTGTTCTTCAACCCTATGGTGTTTCTTTTTTATTGTTGTTGTGTGTGTTTCAGTTGTCTTGTGCACTCATACTTGTAAAAAAAAAAATCTTGGCTTGTATTGAATCCTTGTTCCAAGGATCTCTGGGCGGGGCATTACAAACTAAGACTTTTGATAGCAATGGAAACATACCAACTAATATGACTCTTTTACATACATTCATAGCATCATCAATTACATTATCAATTGGGACTAACAAATTGGATATTGAAATAGAATGCCAAGGACCAGGATAAAGGGAAGCATAGAAAATTTGAAGCATTATTGCAAGGACCCTGTGTTATTATTGATAAGGAGGTGAGAATTCTTATTTCTTGCAAGATAGAGAGGGTCACATACAAGAATTCCTAGTGCATGGTCAATATTTGTAAAGTTTCTTCTATTAAGGATATCAGGAATTATCTTCTGCATTATGTATATTATTGCTTTTTATTTTCATCTTTTCTATTTTGTTTCTTATCTTGGTCTACTTTTTTGGAGATTTCTAGGATCTTGGTATGCTCACTAGGAGGATAAGTCCCCACAAAGAGCCACTCTTGACACTTGATTTTCTAGAAAATTATTTTATCTTTCTTAGAAAATTTTATGAATTTTTGTTTTGTGTGAATAGTTACTTCTAGTGTTGGTATGTAGGATGAAGAGGATTGTCAGATGTAATCCTAACAAACAACATTAGAAACTATCCAAAGGGTAGCATAAGGGTTTATCAAATAGCTCTAGTAGTTAGTGGTCCATTTGGCCCATTGTCCTTATCTTCTTAAGCAAAGGAAAAACAAATCAGTGATTTCAAGATAACATTGATCATCGAAGGAAAAAGAAACATCAACAAGGAAGCTACCAGAATAGCCTTATCTGATAAAGCGAGTCTAATAAAGGATGAAATGCATCAATATAGGTCATATTGAAAATTTCATTGTTGTGAGAGTAATTATTATTGAAAGGTAATCCATGTTATATTGATACCCAGTGATCTTGTAGGTGCATCTTTTATCAATTTCATTTATTGGAGTAATATGTGATGTTGGACAAAAGGGAAATGTGATATCTTGATTAAAGATGAATACATCAATATTGGCTTGGTTGGTACGAGGTGAAATTAAAGGGTTGTCAGAGAAGCATTATTGATAAGCATAATCAATAAAGCCAGAACATTACTAGGGAAAGTCATGTCGATAATACTATTGGCATAATGTCAAGTGATTGATATGGGTGATTTTAAGTCACACCAATACCCGATGGATCTATCAATATGTATGTTGTTGATATGATTCATTGAAGTATTATTTATCATCAAAAAAGAGAATTATGTGTTACATTGATCCATTGTGAAGGTATTGTTATAACATAGGGCGATAAAGTATCCCAAAAAAAGTAACCAAAGCAAGTGAGGAAACTTGAAAAGTGTTATCTGGACCATCGATCAAGTGGTTAGGTATCTTGTATCGATTATCACAATAATGAAAGTTAGTGGCCAAAAAGATATTGAGTTATTTTGATACCTGATGATGGTATTGGAATTACATATATCGATCATATGAGTGACATAACAAGTGATTGAGATATCATATGTCAATGGTATAAGTTGTGTAAGTAATAAAGAGATATCGCGAGGATATATACCAAAGAATATTATATTGTGTTGAAGAAAGTGATGGACAAAAATACAAAAGAACTATTTTGACCCAATAATATGTATCAGTGTCACCTATGCCAATTTTGGAGAAAGTAAATACATTCTTAGAGTAAGATTTCTACGGTTAAACCGAAGGTGCCAAAAGAAAATTCTCATTAGAATCACTCAAAACAATAAGAGCCCATTGTCAAATTATTTCAAATTCCCAAGACTAATCACTATCTAATGTCTACATTTCGTAAGTTTAAGACACTATGAAGGAAATTATTATACCATATTTGTGATTCAATAAGTAAAAGTAGTTAGACAAAGATCTTGGATAGAACATAATAGCAGAGAGAGAGAAGGAAATTACAGAGAAATATCATCTACATCATCTGGCAAGAGGAAAATCACAAAGAGCATAGAAACAAAAGGGAAGAAATAGAAAAAAAAACATGAGCATCTTCCTAGGAAGTTAAACTAGGAATTTATCAATCAAATATAGGTTCCAAGGCCAAGGTCAAGACATTCAAAGTTAAATTTACCTTACGGGGATAAACTGGAAGCCTAGTACAAGGATGTAGGAGATGTCTCAGCCATGATAAGAGGGTATGAATTATTTATGTTCCATTATCTCATAAGAGATAAGAAGATTTCCCTAATTAACCCTTGGGAGATGAACTTAGGAAAATTGATGGTCCCAAATGTATTTGTTAATATCAAAGTGCTAGAATTGTTGATTGAGAATTACAAACTAGAAGAAAGGTGTATCTATGATAGGACTAGGGAAGTGTTGATGAGGATTTCTACAGATACTATTAAGGAAGTTGCCAATCTAGGTTTGGGGTTCACAAAAATCTCTCTTTCATTGATTTGAATGATGAATATTTGACAACTGACACTATGTGTAATGTATGGAAATTTCCAATGCACAAGGAGCTTGGTTCCCTAACTGAGGAAGATGGGTCTCCATTCAATGTTAATTTATACAAACTATATTTTGAGATTACATATATGTCTTGTGGATAATTGGGAGGGATTAAGGTCCTAGACTTGATGAATGAGGGCCCCATGGTATTGGTTGTAGATGTGCAAATGTATGAGACAAGGCCCTATAATTATGTTGCCTATATTGTAGACTGCCTTCTTGGAAATTTAATAAATTTCAAGGCTAGTGAATCTCTACTTTCAAATACTACTCATTATTTATGCACATGGTGATTTTCTATGGATAGAGGGAAGGTGTTTAGCGTAAAGAATTAAAATAAACTTACAAAACAAATTTGGAGAAGATCAACTTATGAAATTATGGGGTTCTATGTGGGATTAAAGGTATGATGTGTTAAATTATGTAAGATTTGAAGAGTTAATTGTCAAGCCAATTTATCATATGTTTAGTTTTCCATATCACCACTCTATTCCAATAGAGATCAAGAGTTTTTTATGATCTAAGGATTTTGGCGCAAAGAGAGTCATTGACCATAGTTGAGGTGACTGATATGTGTACAAATAATTCACATGTTTTAGAATTAATGATTTTGAATATGCACCATATAGACTACCAAAATTTATTCCAGATAGAGTTGCATATTTAGAAACTATTAGGAAGATGAGTATTTCAAGAAATAGACATTTTGGAGGCAATTTGTGCAAGTAGAAATTTCTTCCTCGAACTCTCATTTTTGGAGATTTCACTATTGTACCAACAAAGGCCTATGAAATGATTAATAATAAATTGCAAGAAAAGTTTCACATATTAAACCATATTGCTAGTAAGAATTATGATCCTAAAGGATATATTCATGCATGCAAGAAGAAGAAACATTTGGGAGATTATCCCCATATAGCTATTGAGGCAAAAAAAATTATTCAAAAATATGGAGGATGATGAAGCTCAACATGTGATTAATGAATACAATAGGAATTTAATGGGAAAAAAGACAAGAATTAGCACAATTTTTTACAAAGGAACATGATTCAAAAGAAGAAATTACTAATGATGTAATTTTAAGATACTACAAAGTCAAGAGACAAAAGAAACCTGATGAAAATGAGATGATTGTCACTGAATTGGGCATTCATAAAGATGACATGTTGGATTAATATAATTCATTTATTTATGATGATAAATTCATTAAATTGAAGATCACATATGTATACAGTTTCTAGAGGTAAGAGGCTTAGAGAATCTATTCCAACAATAACTATTGATAATGAAGAAGAATTGCTATTGAAACTCAAAGAGGACATAAAAGTAGAAATGTATATAATGACTCCTAAAAGAGACAAAAAAATCTTACTAGAAGCTGGTTTTATTTTTAGGATGGGATTTAAGTGCATCTTTTATCATTGACAATATTCTTAGGTCTAAAAGTAAAGATTTCAAGTTGGATGTGCAAGGGGTGAATGATATTTTTATTGGGTCAAGGTTCGTTGAAGAAGATAAAACTATGTCATTGTATGCTTTGTATCCTCCACATAAAATACCATAAATCATTGGTGTTAACAAGGCATTTGGTCACATTATGAGATTGAAGGTTGGGGACATAGATCCCTTGCTACAACAAATGTTGGTGTGGATGTAGCAAGATTGAATAAAGCAAAAATTAATAGGGTGGTAAGGGAAAGGGGCTAGTATAAGGCCATGTATGAGGAATATTTCAAAAAGGTAGATGATTCATTCCAATGTTGTCAACCCCCACTAGCACAAAATGAAAAATGAAAAATTATAAACTTCATGAAGAAAATAAAAGGTTTTCAAAACAATTTCAAATTGTTCGAATTGATAATACCCATTTTCTGTTGACAAAGAGATTTGAAAAATTAAATATTCATTTGGATACATTATGGGAATGATATAGAAGAAATTATTATAATATGATGTCTCCTGATTATTTGAAGCATATATTGGAAAGGATGTTAAATGATAAATTAAATTTTATTCAATTTGATATAGTAAAGAATAGAATTTATGTTCATGATGAATTTGAGAAAGACTTGAAAATTGAGTTTGAAGGATTCAAAGGACCAATCAAACAAGGAATGCCACCAATGAAGAGGAAAGAAAGATAAATGTTTGACAAGAAAAAATGGATTGCAAATGTTAGTGACTACTTGAGAATTCCCTTGTTGTTATCCAGAATCAAAGTTTCAAGTTGAAGGAGACAACATAGCACATAGAGTGAATGGCATTGGAGATTTTGATCAGGAATTTCGTCAAAGATGTAGATACCTATTCTTCATAAGATTACGTACAACCTATTGCAAAATTTGGAAAGTTCTTTGGAGATTAAGATCTCCATGTTTTAAATTATTTTCATGTCACTTGTTAATCAAACTACTTGGTTTAGTCTTAATCATTTTCATTTTTCAAGTTTTGAGAAAGGTTACAACCTTTTATCTTGTAACTAAATGCTCATTTATATATAGGAGATGTAAAGTTATAAGATAAATGATATGAAATACAAGATAGTATATAATTTTATTTTTGTTCTCAGAATGTCAAACTATATATGATTATATATGTGATCAATTGATTACTTTATTTCAAATATAATACAAAGATCAAGTGTTTTATGAATTCTGGTGACATCTATTATTCAATTTTTTGAGAAAGTTTTCAGTGATAAATCTATTTTCTAGACCTTCTTCAGTGTGCTAATCTAATGATGTTATAGTTTAAGTTGAGTTTTCAGTTAGAAAATCAATTTGGAACATTGGTTTTCAAGTTTTATTTTGTCTTATTGGCCTTTCATAGAAAAGTTAAATTTGGTAATACTAACTGCAAATTCATACTCAAAATATAATTCATTTGGATTCCTTTGAAGTGATAGTTTCAATATCAAATTTTTAAAGTTGTCTCTAGAGTTATATGTATTTTCATTTCAATTGAATTGGTACGAAGTAAATAAGGGACTTGTTGGAGTTGAGGAAAGCCAACTCCGAAGACGCCAAGATCACCTGCATGCGAACCTGTCAAAGAGAAGCCATAGAAGGGGAGGAGCATGGAGCACGGGCAAAACCCTAAACGGACATGAGAGACACCATGAATGCAAACACAATAAGAAATGTATTTACAATAAGAAATGATGTTGTTGTTCTATGTTACAATGAGAGAGAGCTCGAATATAAAGAGCTCATGGAAGCTTGTAGAACAAGCTGGAAGGAGGTAGAAGATAAGATTGACAACTCAGCACACATCCACAAAAAGTGGAATATGCTAAAAAAGGAACAAACTCCCGAGTTGTCAACAACTAACCACTACATGCATTAAATATAAAATATTAAATAAATGCATGACCTAAGTAAGCTTAAGCAATAGAATAAATAATTAAATATTAATTATTTACTCTAACACCCCCCCTTAAGTGCAACTTAGGGAAATGTCTTAAGCTCACAAAACTAAGATGAATGCATAATGGGTCCCGGCAACGAGGCCATGTTAGGTACCCAAGTACAATGCAAGAAGATGAAACCTCTGTAAACGGGGAAAGAGAGAAAACCACATGGGAAAAACCCTCCCCCAAAAAGAGGTAAGAACCCAGTGAAGAGCTGAAGAAGTCTCCAACTAGGGAAATTGTCCCCTAAAATAGGAACAAGAAGTGATCATGAAGAAGCAGCATCACTGAAGCATGAAGAAGCCGCAAATCTGTCAAACTGCTGATCTGAAGAAACCTCCATGGAAGAAGAAGGCACGAACTGAGCATGTCTATATGGTAGATTATCCATCTCACCGAAATGCATAGGTAGCCAGCCACTGCAATCGCCTTGTATATAGGATCAACCACTAAATACATAGTTCACACTATCGAACCATCGAACCATGGATGCATTAGAACACAACATAACCCCCCCTTAATGTAGACGAGGTGTGATGACAGGCAACTGAGAAGGTGAGCCAAAATCTCCTGCAAACGAACCAAGAACGAGGAGAGAGGAAAAGAGGTACAGACACTGATAAAGACACGGTCTAACTGACTCGACATGGGGCTAATGTCGTGGAAGGGACACTCACTTGACAAAAGGAGAATGCCTAAAACAGCAAACAAATAATCCCCCCCATGGTGCTTTATGAAATAGTGCATGCACAGCTGACTCAAAACAACGTTCATGACTCCCAGAATACAAAAGTGACAGTTTATCTCAGTGCAAAAATAAAAAATGCTTCAAAAAGATAGCTACAATGATTAGAACTAAAAAAGAGCTGAACCAAAAGAAAGTACATCCAAAAAGAGGGCAAACCATGCCAGGAAAATGATCCTCGGGCCTAGAACACTCAAAATATCAACCATAGAGAAAAAATGCCAAAACTATGATAGAAAGGGCAGAGGCCAAAAACGAAGAAAAAGGATTACATTTCTGAAGATTACACAGAACCAGCTTTCCAAAAATATAAAGTTTTCAAAAAACAGGCATGGGACGCAAAAGATATGCATGCTGGAGTCAAAAATAGGACTTCAGACTTCAACAGAAAAAACAGGTAATAAAAAAGCATCAAAACCTAAAAATACCTGCACCAAAATCTCTGTCTCAGAACCAGCTTTTTGGCACTTCTTTTGGATCGGAAAAATACCTCCGTATGCAAGAGTTATGGCCAAAAAACCACAAGTAGGTCCAAAACCAAATCAGGAGAGGTGCAAGGCAGGTTGATGACATTGCGCTGACGTCAGCAAGTCATGCGATTAAATTTGACGGCTTGGAGGCCGTCGCCACAAAAAAGAGGGCCACATGGCAGTACTGACGTGACTGGGGTGATGTGGCGGGTCCATGTGGCAAGGTGCCACGTGGCGCCCAAGCCACGTGTCACCCCCGCAGTGGCTGATGTACCCTGCAGATGTGGCGCAGAGCGGGCGAGCGGAGGCGACCGCAGGGGCGGCGGAACCGGGAGGCAGTCGGGCCGCGGTGGTTCGCGGGCGGCGCTGCCTGCTGCGGCCGCTGCGGGCAGCGCGCGGGTGGCGCGGTGGCGCGGCGGCGGTGCGCCCGTAAACCCTTTTTTTTTTTTAATTTTTTTTTTTACGCTCTGCGTCCGTACGATCCGTACGACAGACTCCTGGAGGCCTCAAAAAATTGCCAAAATTGCCCTGTCTCCAAAAATGACAAGTTTTATATGAATCCTGAATACAAACGGCCTTCCGGATCCAATGGTGATGTCCGTTCGGTCCCAAAGTGCTCCAAAAAATCGCTGATCCCCTGATTTGAAGAAAAATTGCACAAACAAACTAGGGTTTGTGACTTCAAATCACGGCTTCAAAATTCTTCAACGAAGCAGCAGCAGGAAGGCTCTGATACCATGTTGGAGTTGAGGAAAGCTAACTCCGAAGATGCCAAGATCACCTGCATGCGAACCTGTCAAAGAGAAGCCATAGAAGGGGAGGAGCATGGAGCACGGGCAAAACCCTAAATGGACATGAGAGACACCATGAATGCAAACACAATAAGAAATGTATTTACAATAAGAAATGATGTTGTTGTTCTATGTTACAATGAGAGAGAGCCCGAATATAAAGAGCTCATGGAAGCTTGTAGAACAAGCTGGAAGGAGGTAGAAGATAAGATTGACAACTCAGCACACATCCACAAAAAGTGGAATATGCTAAAAAAGGAACAAACTCCCGAGTTGTCAACAACTAACCACTACATGCATTAAATATAAAATATTAAATAAATGCATGACCTAAGTAAGCTTAAGCAATAGAATAAATAATTAAATATTAATTATTTACTCTAACTGCAAATTCATACTCAAAATATAATTCATTTGGATGCCTTTGAAGTGATAGTTTCAATATCAAATTTTTAAAGTTGTCTCTAGAGTTATATGTATTTTCATTTCAATTGAATTGGTACGAAGTAAATAAGGGACTAAGGAATTGGTTTGTATATTTATTTAAGATAATCTAATTAGGTATTTCCAAAACAATTACATTTCGTATTTATATTTTATGATCAAATCACTCCTTCAAGAGAAATTTTACAACATTGAAGCACTAAGTAATTGAGACATTTACAATCTGATTAATCTCAGGATTTCATTTTCTAAACTAAGAAATCATATGAGTCTTTATACATCATACCATCTTCTATAAATGTCCTCTAAGTTACACCAATAAATTTGGCTTGAGGTAGATTAAAATGCAAATCTAGAAGTCTAGGGTAATTGGATCTCTTAAGATCATTCATGTCAGTTGGCCAAATCGAGTTGGAAGATCCTAGCATTTAGTAGGTAAGCTCATAAGGTTTCCAACTAGTCAATTTGAGTACCAAAAAAAGAAACACAATAAAATTGTGCAAGATCACATAAGAAAGCATACATCAATGACACAAGAGTTTTGTATGCGAAAACTCTCGATAAGATGATGAAAATCATGATGGGAGTAATACCCTTTAGCCTTTACTTGCAAGTTAAAGGGTTCCCTATTAATGGATACAACTATTCTTTCTAAGAATACATCTAGTTAGGAATGTATGCAATATGTCATGATTATAAAAATGTTATTTAAGCTACCTTATTAGAGGATTTACAAGTCCCTTTCTAAGAGACACCTTTTTAGAGGATTTACAAAGGCTTGCATTCAAGCCTTCCCAGTCAAGAGATTACAATAGTTACAATGAAGAAAGAGAAAACTGAAGTGTTGATCTAAAAGATGACACAACTTGTCTTCTAGAACATTTGTGAATACCTCAAATATTTCTTGATCTTCTCTATCTATATTGGATTCCCTTGTGATTACTAATGTACCCAGTTACCCTTTGAATATTTTCATGTTATGCACTCAGCTGGGTACAATCTTGATCCATTCAATCTTGAAAACTTTAGGAAAACCTAGGACATGGGTTAGCCCTTTGTTAGCAACGATCTTGAATTCATCTTTCAAAATTCTATCAATGCATAACTTGTCATATGATGCTCTTATTTCATAATCTCTAATCTCTCCAATCTTATATTGATAGCATGATCTGATATCTTGAACAATCAAGACTCTAGGTGGAATTGATGACAACGCTCCAATATCATCAATAGGGGTTTTAATGTTAACTAAATTTTTGAAATTTGGTGGAGGTTCCTGATCATTCCTAATGATTTGTGTGTTGATATCCTTTACCATTTCACTATCAGATGCCATTGTGAACTAGGGTTTTCAATAAAATCTTTTCACATAATACCTTCACTAAATACCTTACTCGGTAATAAGACTAATATTTACTTCACTTCACAAATTTTCTAATAACTTGTTGAGATTCTTTGCTCTGGTCACTGAAATCACTTATACCACCTTTAAATCTTCTTGTGAGCTCTCTTATCGCTTGGTGAGAAAAAAAGAATGTTCAAATTTGATAAATACCTTCAATTTTTCATTTTAGGTATACAATTAATATCTTCATACTCAAATAGTGTATGACAACTTTCTCAATCTACACTTTTAGTTTGGCCAAGGTTATTCACTCGGTCAGTAAGCAATCTTTCTTGATCACTCGGTCTATACTACAAGGCTTGGTCAATATAGACTATATTGTCAAAGCTAGGTACTTATTGATTTCTTAATTATAATAGTTCTCAATTCATCTTAATTTATGAAGATATGACTTTGCATTACTTCAATGATAGGAACTGATGTAAAACATAGCTTTGAGCATACAAATCCAACATACCTTCTTTCTTTAGTTAGATGTGGTGTGATCACCTACTTTATTAGATTGGGTGATCATGGTGTCTTCTACTCTATTTCTTCCTACTCTTACTATTTCTATCCATGTCTTCTTACCTTCTATTTTTTCATTTCCATTTCTTGTTGTTGGTTTTGGTGTTGGTGTTGGTGTTGGTGTTGGTGTTGGTGTCCTTGTTTTGCAGTTCTTACTGATGTGTCCAACTTTGAGGCAACTAAAGCATAGTATCTCTCCATTTAGCCATTTCTTTCAGTTTCCTCATAAGTGTGTCTTGATGCAATTCTCTAGAATGTGTCCATACTCTCTAGAATAGTGAAAATTGTATCATGTGTTATAATCCCAATTGATGAAGTTTCTTTTCTTTTTTGTATGAGTTTATTTCTTAGGTGACCAGTGTGACTTCTTCTTGAGTCTAGACTCATAAGCTCTATGTCCATATTTTTGATAGTTGTAGCAATGTCCTCGAAATCTAGATACCTTTCTGGTTGAATCATTGTTCTTTGATTTGCATTCATGTGTTTGATGTCTCATTTTCTTGCAATTTAGACAATTATCACTTAGCTTAGGTTTAGGGATTTATTTACTATTTTTGCTTCTACAAATGATGGTTGTGTGTCCAATTTTCCCACAGTGATAACATGTAGGTTTTCCTTTTGATTTTGCATTCCTTTTTTCTCCACTTTTGGATGATTCTGTAGAATTTTATGATGAAAAAATTCATAGATCCCTGGATATCCTGCATTGAAATAACCTATTACAAGGAAGAAAGAAAGACAGAGAGAAAAAAAATTTCTCAATAAACAAGAAGATTGAATTTACTTGTGTGAAATAGAATGAATGAATTTACAACTGATAAATCCTTATGAAGGAGATTGAAACCCTAAAAGGGAAACCCTTAGAGGTAAATAGCATTTAATAATTACTAATTAATTATTAAATGGAAATACAAGGTGCATAAAGTGAAATATTAAGAAGGAAGTAAAGGTAATTTAATAAATTAAATTAAATTAACAATTTACTCTAACATCCCCCCTTAAGATGAGCGATAATGCAACTACTAACAATGCATAAGAGCGAGGAAACTATAATGCTAAAAGAAAACTTGGGTCCTAGCAACAAGACTTTATGAGGTACCCAATCACAATCAAATATCTATGAAACAAAGAAATAGAGAAAACCCTACTCCAAAAAGAGATAGAAAAGAATGCACAAATGAAATATCTCAAGAGAATCTCTCAAGACCATAAGTACAATGAAATCCCCCATGATAGAAGCTTGAGACTCCATAGCCCCCCTGGAATGGCAGAACACTTGTTTCGATGAACATACCAATGTGGCTCCAATATAAAGGAAACAATGGCAGTGGACAAGGATGATAAAACCCATGTATGTAAGGTGCAACTAGAAGTCCTAGCTAATGCTCAAAGGAGAAAGCATGAGAATATTGAAATGGAATCTCCAATGGAGTTGGGATAATAGGTGTGTTGAATTTTTCATCTAAGAGGAGACGTGTTTCCTCTTATATATCCTCAACAACTGCAGTAGGTGGCTCATGTTAGCATGAATGTTGATGCTATGGGTGAGCATTGCATAACATTGTTATGATGTATTTATAACTGTGTTTGTCATTAATGACAACATAGTAATAATTTTGTAAAAGACTGACAAAGTAGCAGACTATGATTTTTGTATTGAGGACATTATATTACTTATCTACTTAAGCTAAGTTACCAGCACATAGTACATTGTGTATTTGCTACTTGGATAAGTGCGCATAACCTAAATCGACAGTTTACAGAAGATGAGTGATTTATACAGAACCATATAGAAACAAAGTATTAGAAAAGTAGTTTCTATTGCATGATTGCTGCAACTCATTACAATTGTAGTGAAGGGTTGTGCAGTGAAATGGAGATAGCTTACTAATCATTGATGATGTCAGAGAGTGTGCATGTATAGAAGTTGCATGTATGAAAGTTTGTGTATAACTGTGAGTCAAAAATATTAATTAAATGTGTATTTTAGTTAATTAACATATGATAATGAAGAATGGGACCGACTCAAGGATTTATTAATTAAGTGTGGTATATAGGAAAGATATTTTCCATATTTTAGAAGCATGGAAGTGAAGAAGACTTGCAAATTACTAAGCAACAAAGAAGAGTGGTATACTTGTTGGAAAATGAAGATGGGGTAACTGAGAGGGGAGGGGTGAATCAGTTACCACAAAAATATTTTCAAAAGTCCCAAAGATGCCTTAAACTTAGTTGTTGCTGCTACTCAATAAACATAAACATTACTGCTTAAAACTTGATAGATGTTTAGTTAATTTATGAAGCATTTACTGAAATAAGAAATTATGCAAGAGAAAGTAATCATTAACACAGTAGATACCAGATTTACGTGGAAACCCAATATGGGAAAAACCACCAGCAACTAGTCACCAATTTTCACTCTTCTGAAGTGAGCCCTGTTAGGAGCCAACCCTGTTAAAGGTTACAAAACACACTGTTAGGTGTGACCCTGTTAGAGGATTTAATCACCCTGTTAGGAGTGGCCTTGTAAGAGGTCTTTTGAACAATTCAACTGAATTGCCACCCTGTTAAAGGATTTATGAAATGGCTGTTAAACCAACTCTGTTAGGAGATTTTGGAATCATTGTTACAATGGTTAGAAAGCAACAATGAATGATCTGAAAATACATGCAACTTATCTTGCTGAATACAGATCTCAGTTTTGCTCCACAAGATCCTTACTGATCAAATATATCTCTGCAGCTCCAAGATTTCCCTCTGCTCAATTCTACTTAGGCACACGCAAGTCTCTTCCTTGCACTTCCTTGTACTATCCGTACATACTTTTTTTTCTCTTCTTTTTTTTTGCATCTTGAGCACCTCTTTATATATTATTCATAGTACCAGGTCGGCCCAACCAACTTGTCAAAACAATTCCAAAGTCGGCCTTGAACTAAAAAACAAAATTCTTCACTGGCCGACGCTGCTCGGTCAATATAGAACAAAAACTTCCTTCCTGTGTTAACCGGCAGAACTCGGTAAAAACTACAATTACCGGGGAATTCAGTAAACCTGCCACTTCCTTTGGAAACCGACTGGACTCGGTAAAAGCTATCTTCGACTACCGAGTGAGCTCGGTGAAAACTCGGCTTTCCTTAGCTTACCGTGCGAACTCGGTTAACACTAACCGTTCGCTACAAAATCCTTTGATACCCGAGTGATCTCGGTAAGAACTAAACTTTCCTTAGCTTACCGAGTGAACTCAGTTAACGCTAACCGTTCGCTACAAAATCCTTTGATACCCGAGTGATCTCGGTAAGAACTAAACTTTCCTTAGCTTACCGAGTGAACTCGGTTAACACTAACTCACCGTGTGACATACAAGAACGCTCGGTATACACTGCAAAAGGCTTTTACTGACCGACTGAGCTCGGTAGACTCTGTAAACTATTTTCCTGGTTGATAGAACTCGGTAGACTCTGTCTGATAACTGATATGACATTTTTGTAACATCAAAGACAATACACAATTATTTAATTGTATTCAACAATACTAGTGTGTGTAAGTGACCTTAAGGGTTACTGTTATTGATCATAGAGTTCTAGATCTAATTGCATGATCTGAAGGTGAAGAAGTCTGGCATACTAGATAGAGGAAGAAGTAAAAGCTTGTTACACATCTATTATTCTGAAAGGAATAGTACCGAGGTCAATTGGACAATGGTTTCATTGATCTGATCCTGAAGTTGTTTGGATAATGGGTTCAACTACCTTCCACAACTCCTAACAGGGTTGGAATCTCCTAATAGGGATTCAAAGTCTCCTAATAGGGACCCTTTGTACTAAATTTTGTAATAGACTCCTAATAGGGTCCATCCTCTAATAAGGAATATTCATATTAGTACATCATTTTGTGGGCATCATTCCCATCAAGGTTTTCCCTCTGATCAAGGATTTCCTTAGTCAACATGTATGGTGTAATTGTGTATGAGCATCTCTTTATGGTCATTACATTGGTTGATTGATCAAGATTGTTTAAAAAGGATAATTATTTTATTGTCACATAAATAATTCACCCCCCCACCCTCTCAGTTATATTGGTGGATTATTGTTCCTAACAATTGGTATCAGAGCGTTAGGTCCTTGGAGAAAAAGTCTAACAACTTTGGGAGATCCATGGCAAACATGTTTAGAAAAGAAAGGTGGAGATTTGATGGCACAAGTTATGACAGCTAGAAGGATAAAATGAAGACTCATCTTTTGTGTATTGGTCCAGGATATTGGCTTATGACCAAGGCATCTAAAAACATTGTAGAAGAAGACAATCTTGAAAGTTGTACCAAGGAATAGAGAGAAGCATTTATGTGCAACATAAGGGCAAGAGAAGCAATATTGTCAACTCTACCTGAAAGTGGGTATAGCCAGGTAAAACAACTCAAAACATCTCATGAAATTTGGAAAACCTTAGAAGCTAATTATGAGGGTGATACTCATGCAAAAAGAGTTAGATTACAAAATATGTATTTCACATTCCAAGATGATAAAATGATGGAAGATGAATCTGTAAGAAGCTATATTGGCAGAATATTTGAGATTGTTGCAGGAATCACATCTCTTGGTGGAAAGAAATATGATGATGAAGTAATATGGAAGTTCTTGAAAAGTCTAACACCACCTTTCAGAACAATAAAATAGATGATTTGGATAATATTACCTTATACCACTAATTTCACCAAAGAAACATTGCTTGGTAGATTGGAAGTTGAAGAATTTGATCTGAAATAATCTAGAGAGTAAACAAAAGTTGAGACAACATTTAGTGCATTTGACATTAAACTTGGTCTAGAAAGGAACACAAAAGTGCAAGGAGACATTGCTAGCAACAGCAAGTCTATTGAGGAAAAGATCCAAGAAGGAGTGGCTCTTCTTGTGGAAAGAGAAAAAGATGGTAAGAATATCTTCAAATGCTGGACATGTAATGAATATGGTCATTATGCATCTAAGTTTCCCAAAAGAGAAAGAAAGTATAAGGGAAGATTCAAATCTAGAAGACCTAGAAGTTGTTTATATGCTAATAAAAAAGAAGAGGAAGAAGAATCTGATCAAAACAAAAGTGAAGATGAATTAGGATTTGTAGCTATAAAGGAAGATGGTCTAGACTGAGAAATCAGAGAAGAAAGCTTGCTAATCTGACAAGTTGAAAGGAAATATTGGATCATTGATAGTGGTTGTTCACATCACATGATTGGTGATATGAGAAAATTTGTCAAATTCAAAAGCTATGATAGAGGAATTGTCAGAGTAGGGAACAATGCATCCTGCCACATTATAGGTATTGGATCTATCACACTAGATGGTAAAACAAATACTGATGATGTTTATTTTGTTGATGGACTAAAACATAACTTGTTAAGTGTTAGATAACTAATGGACAAAGGTTACCAATTGCAATTTGGTAATTACATGTGTATTATCAAGAACAAGGAAGGAAAACTACTTAGTACTAGCACAAGAACCAAAGGTAATGTATTTTAGTTGAACATACTCAAGGAAGAAAGTCTTGCATCTGAAAAAAGAAAATTCAACATACAAGTTATGGAAATTATTGGTGAGTTATCAGATTTGTGTAAAGAACAGAATATTGAATTTACAAATCCAGAATCCTTATGTTGCATACAAGGAAACAACAGCACAAGCAAAGATAGATCCAAAATAGAAGGTGATACAAAGATAAAAGAAGGTATTGAATTTCTTACAAGGAGAGAACCTAAAGGTATGAAGTTTCTTGTTTTTTGGGCATGTAAAGAGTTTGGTCATTTTTCAGGTAAATGTCCTAAGAGGTTGAGAAAATCAAGAAAGATTTTTCTTTCTAATAAATATGAAGAATCCCCAAGTGATTCTGATAAAATTAAGAAAAAGAAAGTAGTAGAAGAGATAGCTCTGGTAACTATTGTTGATGTAGAGGCTAACCATGAAGATATGAAAGCCATCATTATCAATGACTTGCAGAATAATGTGAAAATAGAAGAAGTAAGAGAAGAACAGAGTGCAGTACCTGAAATAAGAATTGAAGTAACAACTCCTACCCCAAATGAGAATGTGATGAGAAATCATCCTGTTGATTAGATAATAGGAAGTAAATAAAAAGGAGTAATGACAAGAAGCAGAATCAATGAAGAACTATGCCTAATATCTCAAGTAGAACCAAAAAGTGCAGTTGAAGCAATCAAGGATGATCATTAGATGAAAGCAATGGAATAAGAACTTCAACAGATAATAAAAAATGACACATGGGAATTGGTTCCTAGATCCAAGGACAAAAATGTGATTGGTACAAAATGGGTATTCAAAAATAAAATGAATGAACAAGGAGAAGTAATAAGAAATAAAGCAAGACTAGTATGCAAAGGCTACTCTCAACAAGAAGGAATTGACTATGAGGAAACATATGCACCTGTAGCAAGAATGGAAGTAGTTAGAATGTTCCTAGCATATGCAACAAATAAAAATTTCAAAGTATATCATATGGATGTTAATTTAGCATTCTTGAATGGAGAACTTGAGGAAGAAGTCTATATTGAGTAGCCAGAAGGATTTCCTTTGACAAAAGAGAAGGATATGGTTTGCAGATTAAAGAAACCCTTGTATAGATTAAAACAAGCACCTAGAATCTAGTATGAAAGGTTAGATAAATACTTAGCAAAGCTTGGATTTGCTAAATGAACAACAGGTAGTAGCTTGTACTTGAAAGAAATAGAAGATGGTTTGTTGATAATTATTGTATTTGTTGATGATATCATTTTTGGAATAAATGATGAAGCCAGTAACAAATTCTTAGAAGACATGAAGAATGAGTTTGAGATAAGCATGATAGGAAAAATGAAATTTTGCTTAGGATTGAAAATTGATCAAAGTAAAGAAGGAATCTTTATTTCTCAAACAAAGTATTTAAAAGATTTGTTGAAAAGATTCAAGGTCTAGAAAATTGTAAACCTGTTGGAACCCCTATTGTAACTAGTCACAAGTTATCAAGCAAGAATGAAACACCTATTTTTGAACAAAAGAAGTATAGATCTATGATTAGAGGATTGCAATATCTAACTCATAGTAGACTTGATATAGAAAATGTTGTTGGAATTGTGGCAAGATTTTAGGCTAATCCTAAAGAATATCACTACGTAGCAGTAAAAAGGATATTCAGATATTTGAAAGGGACATCTAATTATGGCATTTGGTACGACAGAACTAATGACTTTACTCTTTGCACTTATACTAATGTTGATTGGGCTGGAGATAGGGATGATAGAAAAAGCGCCAGTGGAGGAGCATTCTTTCTTGGTGGAAGATTGATTTCTTGGCTCAGCAAGAAGCAAGATTGCACCTCACAAAGCACATTTAGAGGCAGAATATGTTGCAGTAGCGAATAACTGTAATCAAGTCATATGGATGAAGTGGATGATGAAGGCTATTGGAATTACATTCAAAGAACCTATTATTATTTATTTTGATAATAGAAGCACAGTTAACATGTCTAAGAATCTTGCTTTTCATTCTAAGACTAAGAAAATCTCTATAATGTATCATGTGTTGAAAGAGAAAGTTGCAGAGAAAAAAATTAGACTAGAGTACATTAAAACTAAGGAACAGATTGTAGACATTTTCACAAAGGCCTTACCAAAGGATACATTTGAGTACCTAAGAGGTGTGTTTGGGGTTATGCCCTTGCCTATTTCAAAATAAAAGATGCAAAAGTGCATCAGTCTAGGGTACATAGCATCATTACATTGGACTGAATGTTGATGTTTCCTCAATGGGGGAGTGTCTGTAGTGAACAGAGTCAGGAAAGGACTCTTGGTAATTGGTAATTGGTATACAATAGTGTCTTTAGACACTTGAGTTGTTTATGAATTTATATACAAAATTATATAGCAATAGACCGGCTTGTGGTTGTGCTGATTAGATGTTCAAGAAAATTGAACCATTTGTGTATTGTCTTTGACATTGATCAATGGGGGAGAAGTATGACATGAAAAAAATTGTACTATGGGGGAGAAGTCTTGCAATGAAGGATTTACATGAAGCAAGATTTGATTGGTAAAGAGGATTTGAAAAGACTTGTTGGTATTCTTGGAACTAGATGTTTTTCATCTATGTTGTCATCAATGCCAAATGGGGAGATTGTTAGCATGAATGCTAATGCTATGGGGGAGCATTGTAGAACATTGTTATGATGTATTTATAATTGTGTTTTTCATTGATGACAACATAGTAATAAGTTTGTAAAAGAATAATAGAGTAGCAAACTATGATTTCTGTATTGAGGACATTATATAACTTATCTACTTATGTGCAATTACCAACACATACTAAATTGTATATTTGCTACATGGGTAAGTGTGTAGAACTTGAATCAATAGCATACAGTAGATATGAGTGCTTTATAGAGAACCATATAGAAATAGAGTATCAGGAAAGTAGTTCCTATTGCATGATTTCTACAACTCATTACAATTGCAGTGAAGGGTTATGTAGTGAAATAGAAATAGTCTATTGACTATTGATGATGTCAGAGAGTGTGCATGTATGGAAGTTGCACGTGTGAAAGTTTGTGTATAACTGTCAACCGACAACATTAATTAAATGTGTATTTCATTTAATTAATGTATGATAATGAAGTATGAGGCCAACTCAAGGATTTATTAATTAAGTGTGGTATAAAGGAAAGATGTTTTTTCATATTTTAGAGACATGGAAGCGAAGAAGACTTGTGAATTACTAAGCAGCAGAGCAGAGTGACATACTAATGCATGTAAATGACCTTAAAGGTTACTATTACTGATCATAGAGTTCTAGATCTAATTTCATGATCTGAAGGTGAAGAAGTATGACATACTAGATAGAGGAAGAAGTAAAAGCTTGTTACACATCTATTATTTTGAAAGGAATAGTACCGAGGTCAATTAGACAATGGGTTCATTGATTTGATCCTAAAGTTGTTTGGACAGTGGGTTCAGCTGCCTTCCACAACTCCTGACAAGGTTAGAATCTCCTAATAGGGATTCAAAGTCTCCTAACAGGGACTCTTTGTACTAAATGTTGTAATAGTCTCCTAATAGGGTCCATCCTCTAACACAAAATATTCATATTTGTACATCATTTTGTGGGCATCATTGCCACCTAGGTTTTCCCTCTAATCAATGGTTTCCCTATTCAACAGATTGTTTAAAGAGGACAATTATTTTAATTGTCACATAACTAATTCACACTCCCCCCCCCCCCCCAATTATATTGGTGGACTATTGTTTCTAACAACTCAATGACTGGAGTTGTAATAGTAGACAATATTGAAGATTAATCATGTGCGAGAGATGGAAAATGAATAGAAGGTGGAGGTGTAGAAGTCACAACACCAGTCTTGGAAACAAAACATAATTTCAAGCGACCAAACTTCACCTCAGTAGTCTCTTGTGAAGAAGGATAGTGAATCTTTGATAGTGGAGATGGTGGACCAAAATGTGAGAAGGAATATAGGTGAGAAGAGTGATCAACAATCCCTATAGCAACAATATTACATGTCTCGCTATCTCGATGTGCATTGAATCTTATGAAAACTCAACTATCTTCCCTATCCCACTATGTGTAATCTCATAGATAGAGAGAAGGTTAGAGGACAAAGAAGGAACATAAAGTACATCATGAAATGTATCATCATCAATGTCAATAGAACCTTTCCCACATACAATCATTAAAATGTTGTTCCCCATCAAAATGTGTGGAGTAGGAGAAGCCTTAAAAGAAGAGAACAAAACTTAAGAAGATGCCATATGGTGTGAAGCACCTAAATCCAATAACCATCTAGAAGATGGAGTAGTAGTTGCACATAGTGCATGACCTTTTCCTATATCTTTACCATCTGACTAAAATGATGATGAAAAAGATGATTTGTGAGAAGTAGAAGGAATATCAATGTTTCTCTTCTAAAGGAGAGCAATCAAATATGAAACCTATTTGGCATAGCTATCTAACTTCTTCTTATAGAAATGTGACTCATTATTATTACGCCTATTACAATAAGCACACTTCATTCTTTCTGGCTTTAGTTTACCCCACTTGGGAGGAGGTGGCCTTGATGAACTGTGAGTGCTAGAATCAATCTGAGACTTTGTAGAATGAGATTTTTGTGTCTTCTCCTTCATCCCTAAAGATGGTAGAGCTACTAATGCATAAGTTTGTGAGCCTGTGAGAGAATCCAATTGAGAGAGCTTAGCCTTCTCTCAAGTCAAATGATCACAAAAAACCTTCAAGGATGGAATGGTAAATCTATTACCCAAAGCATCCTTGGTAGAATAGAAGGTAGAAGAAAAAATCTAAAAGTTTCCACAAATTTAGAAATAATCAGATAGATGCACTCAGTGCCAGTCTTGGTTTTCCCACGATCCTGCAATAAAGATCTCTATTGATTGAACTTCATCAAGAAGTCCTCAATGGAAGGAAAAGAATCTAGTAAGAGAGACATGAGTTCTACCTCAATCTAAAGTGCCCTTAACTCATTCACTATACCAAACCCTTCAAGCTTGGTCCACATAGCTAGAGGGGTATTGCACCCATCAAGATGAAATTGTAGACTGTCGGATGCCTATAAAGAAATCAACCCCATTGCCCCATCCATCTTGTTCCTGTGCTACAGAGTCTGATATTGACTATGAAATGTTGGTTGCATTGTATCTAAACAAGACTACAACCCTTTTAACTAGAGAAGTCATTTCATCAAGGTCTTCCATGTGTGATAGTTATGAGGGGTTAGAAGTTCTAGACAAGAAGCTTGGCCATTGTTTTAGAAGGTGTTGGAATTTTTTTTTTAAACATTCTGGTTTACTGATGTAAATAATAGAAACAATAATACAATACACCCCCCATGATACAAAAAATTGAACCCTAGTTGCTAGAAGGAATGTGTATACAAGAAGAGAGATAAAAATATTTAGTTTGAGTATCAAATGTAACTCTGAGAAATACTGACAAAAATAGAATAAAATCTAGATAGGTCTTTAGAAGAGCTTTTCGGTGCTTTTTTTTAATCAAAAAATGGAGCTATAGTGAATAAGTTACGTCCCCTAGAAGATTGAGGACATCATCAAACTTCAAGTGTAAAAATAGGTACCAAAGTGGAAAAAATGCCAAAAAAATACCTACACCATTGTCTCTTTCTCTAAATCATCTTTCTGAGTCTTCTCTCAAATACAAAAAAGACCCCGATATGCTCAAGATATTGCCAAAAAACCAACAAGACTCCCAGAATGATCAAAAAAATTGTAAAGCCCTTAAAATTTTGTTTGGGGGCAAAAAAAAAGTCCTTAGCCCCCACGTGACCATGGTTGGGTGGAGCGGTGTTAGGAGGACCGACACAAAGACACCTATAGAGCTAGGGAATAGGTAGCAACTGAGTGGGGGCAGAGAACCAATGGCGGCTGAGCAGAGGTGGGACACGAGTGAAGTGCAGGTGAAGCACAAGCGAGCTACGAGTGGCTGCTTCGCTCCAGAAGCGGTGCAGTGTTTTTATTCACCGCTTGTGTTGTTTTAAACACTTTTTTTTTAAAATATTTTTTTGTTTTGTGTGCCAAAGGTCGTATGACCCTGGTATGCAACAAAAAATTGACTCCCAAGTCAACGTTGTCCAAAATCGGTAAGCTTTATATAAAAATAAGGGTTTTGATGCCTTTTGAATCCAACCATGAGGTTTGTTTGGCCTCAAACTGCTCTGAAAATCAGAGAACTCCCTATTTTCACAGAGAATACCTAAAAAACACTAGATTTGTTTAGTCAAACCCTCAGTCTTCTTTTTTCTTCAAACAAGAACAGGTAGCTACAGACAAGGCTTTGATACCATATAGAATTTGATGATGAACAAATTCATAGATCCCTAGATATCCTACATGAAAATATCCTATTACAAGGAAGAAAGAAAGGCAGAGAGAGAAGGGTTTGCTCGATAAACAAGAAGATTGAATTTACTTGTGCAAAATAGAATGAATGAATTTACAACTGATCAATCCTTATGAAGGAGATCAAAACCCGAAAAGGGATCCCTAATAGGTAATTGACATTTAATAATTAATTATTAATTATTAAATAGAAATGCAAGGTGCATAAAGTGAAATCTTAAGAAAGCAGTAAAGGTAATTTAATAAATTAAATTAAATTAACACTTTAACAAGTTCTCCTTCTTCGGTAGTTGAACATTGCTTGAATCCAAGTACAGAGGTGTCTTTTGCTCTAGGTGACTTCATCAAAATGTTCGATTGCTTCATTTGGTTTGTTCATCCTCTTCATGAGTTCCTTTTCATGCCTCAACTCATTCTTCAATTTCTCATTCTATAACTTTAGATTTGTGATGTCCATGTCCTTTCTATTTCCTTCCTAATGTGCAATTATCTTTTGATTTATCATGTCAAGTTGATTGTTTGTAAGCTTCTGAACTTCAAATGATGTTTCTTCAATTCTGCTAGCTATCTTCCTTTTGTCTTCTTTAGCCATGAGCTTATCTTCCATTTCTTTATTTCTTTGTTCAATAGCTTCACAAAGTGTAACTAATTGAATTTATTGTTCTATCTTAAGATCTTTTACTTCCTTTACTAGGGCACTATTCTTTTCAAGCAATTTTGTTATTGCTTCATCTTTATTACCAGTCTTTTCGTTATCCAACAATCCTTCTATATCAGCTTATATGTATCGATTGTCATTAAGTTGTATAGCCATCTCTCTTCTTCTCTTTAGGGATTTTCCTAACTCTTCTCTTGATGTTTGCAATTGTTGCAACTTGATATGGATTTCAATCATCTTATTCTCAATGACCTTTCCCATCTATACACTTCCATCTCCATGATCTTATCCTCTCAAGCTGTTAGGATTCCTAACAAGAGAACTAGATCTAATACCAATTGTTGAAAGAAGTATATGGGAAACAAGATACTGAAAGTGGGGGGTGAATCAAGATCTTAAACTTTTATCATAAAAATAATTCCTTTACTTCATATCCAAATCATTGCATAGATCTATCAATAAAATTGTAATACTGAAATATAAATGTAATACCTCACATCTATAATAGTTCAACACATAACACAATGATTTGGTTACCTATAAACACTTAAAGATGAAGGTAAATTTGGGGTGGGGATGAAACCCACAAATCTTCATTGTTGCAACAATAAAGTTAACCAGTTAAGGTTACAATGTTTGACCATAAGAGATGATCTACCCTGTGAGGGGTCTACTCTATTAAAAGCTTAATAGATTGTTAGGTCTCACCTTGTTAAAGGATTTTACACTCACAATAAAGTAAGGACTCTATTAGGAGATTTACATAGGCCTGTTATGACCACTCTATTAAGAGATTTGCCCTATCTCAATTACAAATTAATTATTTCAGTACCGGACCCTCGATTTGTTCTGCAAGCTAATCTTGGGTCTCCTCTTTCCTTTATCTATGATATGATTCTCCTAATATGATAAAAAAAATTATTCCTTCATTCCTCTAATTTCTCTTTGTTGTATATGCCTTCTAAAACTTTGCTTCACTCCTTCACTTGCGCATATCCCTTACACATTTTCATTGTATTGTTTTGTATTTGATTCTAGGGTTAGAATCCTCCTTAAATAGACATCGTGTGAAGTTTCTAGATCTTGATCAATGGCTTAAACTTCATCATCTTTTTTTGTTTACATCCCTTTTTCTGATTGGTTGGATTGTACGCCTAGGGATCATTACCTTCTATAATGACACGTAATCAACATATGTTCTAGCTCTATAAATATTAAATGTCATAGAAATGTTGGCCAAAATTATTTATATATGAATTTGTGCCATTAAAAACTTGAATATCAAAACTAAATTATTTGACACTTGAATGTTCAAACACTCGATCATGCATAAACCTTCATGTTGTTGCTCGAATTCTATATGTTTGTTTTCTCGGCTCTTAATAATATTTCCATATGCTCAACTCATATTATATTCCTCGGATTGCATAACTACTCATTCTCTATTGAATGCTCAGCAATCACTATCTCACTTGGTGTAAGTGTTGTATGCTCGGTCATTACTAGATAACTCGGTCGCAGTGATGACCTGTAATTTTTCCTAGTAAATGACTTGCAAATGACTAGGTTTTGGGACACTAATCAGCGACATAGGCTTAGAGATCAACAAGAACTTTATACGTTCATTTTAAAAGTGTCTATCAAATGAGAAATACATACATTAGTTAATAATGATGAATAATACATGTTTAAAGAAATGGTTTGTCATCAATATGACACTAACTACTAAAGAATATAAGGATTTAATAAATAGTAATGATGTGGAGATCATTGATCAGCCTAAGGAGATAAATAAGAAGACAAAAGGAATAGATGGGGACACAACAAAGGATCAAGGTGTTAATAAAAAGGATAAAGAAATTAATTAGACATAGACACATGAGGAGATTGCCAAGGAAATGGATCCTGATTTAAAAGATGACAAATTGGAGGATTATAAATTGAAGGCTAGAGATATTGCTATGCTAGTAAAAGATTATATGAGTTATGAAAAAATAAACTTGGATGATATGCACATTATAAAAGGTCCAATTCAATTAGACACGTTAAGCGCAATCTAGATGATGAAGTTGTTGAACTTGATGAAAGATCAACCCCGCAGCTCCCAAGTGTTAGATTGTGGTGACTGATCAGGGAAGTATTGTACATACTCCATAATTCCTCGACGGGGAATTATCAAGATTTTGGGCCGACATGTAATTATTGATTATAACCCTAAAGTAGTAAAAATACTTGTATAAAAGGGCTTAGGGTTAGGGATTATTTTACTATGTGTGTGATGCGAAAATTGGTTCTTGCAGTGATATTGAGCTATAAGGGATTACAGATTGTAATCAGGTTGTAATCACTGGATTGTAAAAATAGTGGGCTTGTCATTTGGTGGACGTAGCCCAGGGATTGGGTGAACCATGTTAAATCTTGGTGTCTTTTGTTCTTTTCTGTGAGATCTATTATTTTCTGATATTGGTTATATTTGCAAGTAATTGTTATTTTTGTTTGTGTTTTAGTCCTAACACCAAGAATCACCTGCATGTAAACACCTATCACAGAAAGAGAGAAGCAAAAAGCTATGGAGGCTAGAATTGTCAAATCCATAGATGAGACATCCTTGATGAGAAAGCAGAGAAATTGCTATAATCAAAAGTGAATCAATCAATAATTACAAAGAGAGATCATCCTTATAAAGGAGATCGAAACCCCAAAAAGGTCTAACCTAGGTTGCATCATAATAATTAATAAAAGAATTAATTATTAGAAGCCTAAAGTTTAGTTTAAGCAAACTAGAGTTAATTAGGAAATATCTAATTACTCTAACATAAGCTAGCAAAAGTTTCACAAGGCAAGACAGGAATAAATTTTTGAAGACAATTGTGAAGGACACTAAATTATTGGAGCAATCATCAAGTATCTCATGAAAAATGTTTTCTTATGCACTAAACAAGAAAATCTTCTATAGAACAACTCGAAGAATTCTTGAAGGCGGTAGACTCACATTTCCAATCTTTAGAATGGCCTTCAATGATGAAAGCATAGAGTGAGTTTAACAAGAGAATACACACACAAATGATAGGTATGATCACACATCACAAAATTGTATTACATTTTACAATTCAAAGTCTCAAGATGATCTAACACAAGAAAGAAAAAGCATACAGATCTTTCATAGAGTATCCCAAGTGTATACATGATGTTGAGAAGATAATAAAGGAAAGTTAAAAAAAAATTACCAAAAGTATATGATCTCATGATGACTTTGGCTTCCAATCATTTAGCCCAAGTAGTGGTGCTAAATGATAAACTAAAAACATTGCTAATAGGGAAATAAATAATGAAAAGAAGAGTAAACAAGCTAAGAAGTTTGATTACACCTAAATTAGATATAGTACTCAAGGGTGTAAGAGAAGTAGTGCAAGTACAATGACAAACAAATCCATCTGATCTAATTAAGGTTGATAAGATAGCATAAAAATTTTGTGGGAAAATTGAGATCACGTAGATTATAAGAAAGAGTTGGGATACTCATTTTGGTACTTTGAGAAGCAATTTCTCAAATATATTCAAAGCTTTGTAAGTATACACATGCCTTATATATATGTAAATTAGTATTCTTAGGATTTTGGTAGAAAATTTTGATGAATACCCCCACCTTTATCATTTATGACAAAGGGGGATAAGTATGAACGAAAAATAGATTGGGAGAGAATTATTTAGCTTAGGGGGAGCATAGGTTTTTGGGTGATATGTAGTTGAAATTTTTTTCCAATTTTTCTATGGACACTTAGTCATTTTTCAGTATGTGTTTCCATCAATTCCAAAGTGGGAGATTTTTGAAAAGAGATATTGTATTATGGCTTGTATGTTGTCATTGATGGAAACACTACATGCTTCCCATGGTCATATGTTAGTATGAAGGACTAACAAAGGTCATAAGACAAAAATGGGTATGTATGGCAAAATAGGGTTAGTGAGTAGGGTACACTAAAAGCTTTGGTACAACTAGGAATAGATGAATTTTGGAGAGCAATCCTAGGGGGCATCGAGACAACATAAACTTCCTTACTCAATATTTTCTTTAGTTGGTAATGCTTGATGTGGTTGTCATGATAGTGTGAGTATTGGTGTTGTAAAGAACGATGATGGACAAAGACTATCCATGAGTAAATTGATCACCGATCCTAATGTATCAATGACCTATTTCAGTAATTGAGATTGAGATGATAGAGCCAACCCAACAAAAGAGTTATATTGTGATTACCAAGGTTAGGTGAATATTTTGTATAAAGATCTAGCCAACTCTTTACACACATTTTTTTCCTCTTGGGTTGACTAATAAAGAACATTGTTCTTAATGAATGATAAATAAGATCAAGTTTTTGAGTTGATCAAGGGTGAGGAAGTTATGTGATGAAAATACAATAACAGATAATGATATTGGCTATAGAAGGGATCTAATGGCAAATGATAGGTAAGTAGTATATCAAAGTTTTTGTATGTGATCAAGGTATGTGGTTTTGTGGATTTTTTTAAGCATAGTTGATGTTGTCATTCAGTTTAATCCTTTTGGTTGTAATCCATCTTTGTGTTATAAGGTAGTGATCCTTCTACACTATAATCTGAGCAGTGAGCTCTATGCAATGTAATTGAATGCAAGTGCATTCCCCGTTATTATGAGTTATACTTTTAGCATAGTATAGTTTACTGTGAGTTTCTACCCCACCATGGTTTTTCCCTTAACAGGGTTTCCACAATAAAAGTTATGGTGACATAATGCTATTGGTGCTTATCTTATGTTTGAGTTGCTTATTGATTATAGAATTTGGTGTATGGTTAAGAAATTAGATTTGTAGAGTGAAAGATTTTAGAACACTAAATTCCCCCACCCCCTCCCAAGTGTTCCTTGATTCTAACACATATCGTTCATTCATATAGGGAAATCGCATGGTGTGTATTCATCTTGAATTTTTTTTTAAATAGTTTGCATTCATCCCATAAACTTTTAGACAATTTGCACTTCTCTTAGACACTTTCACATAGTTTGTATTCGTCATGAACACTTTCATACAATTTGCATTTGTCTAGGACACTTTTGTCCATTTTTAGCACCATAGTCCTTTTTGTGGGTTCCATAATCTAATTGTTCACTCTAGTGGGGTTTCCAAGAGTTCAAAGTGTCTATTTGGCTCCATTCTAGTTGTGTTGTGAAGTTGAGAGAGTTATAAAGTCCTTGGAGGAGGTTTAGAATTAGTTAGATTAGAGTTTGTGGTGCCATATTGCAATTGAGTCCTTAATAAAGCTCGTCTATGATGCCCATGACCTAGGAAATGGTCTCGCTTTTTGAGTTAAATTTTAAACTTTAGGGAGGGGCGTGGACGAGTTTAAGTACCTTAAATACCTTTCCTAAGGTGTGAGAGGACATTTCCCTTGTTTGCATTTCGTGGTTTTTAAACTTCTAATGCATGGTCACATAGCTATTGTTTGACGTAATCATACGGTTTAAGCCAAATATATTTATGTGTTACTCATCTTTAGTGTTAATATTAGAAAAATCATTTCATGTAATATCTTTTTGAAAGTTTCTTTGCCAAGGAGTGGCAGGAATTGAATTTGTTAATGTACAAAAGATTATCCCAATTTCATCATGGACTCATTTGCTTGCAATCACTTTTGACTTTTATGAGTACTCTAAGAATTCTTTTTGGCCCCAACATTAAATGCCTATGTCTAGAGGAAATATATATTAGGATAAGTAATAAACAAAAGGTTTGGATGACTAATTAGCCCTAGGTTTCTTGTGATTGGTTCTTTGAGGCCCATTTTACTATAATTAAGATCAATGGGTTTAACGAGGAGCTTTGTAGACCCCCAAAAATTTTAACACAAAAACCAACGAGGAGCTTTGTAGACTCCAAAAGATATTAACACAAAGACTACTTGAATTGGGTTGGTCCTGATCATTTGTTTATGGCTTCTTGGCTAGTCTAAGGCCCACAAATACACGTGTTCATCAAAGTAGATTATTCTGTGAAGCCCAAGAACTATCAATTCTTGATTCGGTGGATGTTTATATAGAGTTGACACAGATCCCATTTCAGCTGTGCTCAATCACCCATGGGAAACTTTAGAGGCCAATCTGAGCTTACGATCCGTAGAAGGTTGATTACTCGTGGTTTCTAGGCAACACTCATCAAGGAAGAGCGAAGTATGGAAAAGATAGAAGCATATAAACAATATAGGCAGGAGATTATTTTGAAATGGAGAGAAATTTTAGAGAAGTTGACACAAACGACACTTGGGAAAGACGATGAGATGAAGCACACGAACTACATGCTTTGGATGCCAATAAGCTCCATGGGGAAGAAATGGGTGAATAAGAGCACAAGGTTTTGAATTCCCTTTGAAATGCGAAGACCATTTGAATGCTTTCAAAAAATGAAGTGATACAATGAGCATCTCGTCTAATCAAAGGCCCCCCTCACCATCACCATTTCTTGACAACAAGACTATATTCTTAGAAGAAGAGATCAAGCAAGTATTGGAGGGTGAACAGAATCGCCAAACATCTTTTCAAAACCTGAGCCAGATTCCCAATGTATCTGAGATGGAAACAATTCTTCAATCACTTGCTTCAATTGGAATTCCAAATGCGGTTAGTCATACAAAGGTTGCATAATTTCTCCTTCATAGAAATTTTGATTTGAGCATAGGCTTCGAGACTCTGATAGGTGGAGGGAGGGAGATAAACATATAAAGTGGAGTGGGCATCCCCATCTTTGTAGCTCACTCTTGACAAACTCCAAGGTTGATTATGTATGAAGGTAATATTTTTGTTATTTTTATATTTTGGATTGCAAATCAAAAGCTTTTTAGTTTTGGTTTTTGCTATTATAATAATAAAATTGAAGGATTTTTTTTTTTTTAATGTTTTGATTATATTCAAGACAAATACAATGCTTTTTTTTTGTTGACATTTTAAGAGGAGTGTAGGTCTTTTCAAAATAAAATGCAAGATTCTAATGATGTTTATAACATCCAATACTCTATAGAAATTAGAATATAACTTTTAAAATTTATCTTAATGCTCTTCTCCATATCCAACATTCCATTAAAATGTTTATCTTAGAAACAATTTTTTTCCTTAGGCTAAATAAAAAGAGTCAAAGGTATATGTTTAACTTTTAGGCACACTTTCGCTTCTTATTTTGCTGACAAGCTTCTCTTGTCACATCATTGGTCCAGATATCAATTGGTCACGATATGTGTTCAAACAAAGAGTAGTGTTGTCACTTTTTCTTATGCCTTGGATTAGATTATCCACATGCCTTCACCATGGAGACTTTTAAGGAAGTATAAAAGGTGATTCCTAATGCTACGTCATTGGTCAAAGTTTTAAGGGTGGTCGGTAGGTGGAAAACAATGCAAGAGACAAGAACTGTGTGTCAATATAGTGCCTCACTGAAGAAATGTTATTTTCTAATTGATTTGATCCATAGAGAAACAAGGACTAAGGTGGTTGGAGAGCTTATTTTCTACAATCATGTGTAGACAAGTAGATGTTTGGGTTTGGAAAATCAAGACATTTTTTTTTGTTTATTAGTTATGTCAATTGTATTTTATGATTGTGAGATTTGGGAGAACATTTTTTTCAAAATAAAGTTGAAAGAAATTCTAAGAATACAAAAGCATCTTATCAATAACAGCTGAAATCAATAATTTCATATGAGATTTTCTTAGCTGAAGTTGAAAAGATGGATAAACACCGCTAGCCCAAGATAGTTGTTGCAGAGAGGTTGGCCCGTAGAAATAAGAAGTTGATGAAACTAAATAAGGAGTGGTTTAGCAAATGGGACATTAACTTACAAAAATGTCTTAGTGCTATTAAAGAGATGAAAAGACTTGTGTTAGAAAAGTCTAGGGTTTCCATGTAGACAAAGAAAATGGAGCAAAAAAGACCCATTATGTGAAAGAGTTCAATCCCACTTGGAATAATGACGAAAAAGACTACTTATTGGTGGTAGTTAAGGGTAAAGATAGATTATCCGCACACAACTTAGAACTAAATCTCATGATCTAAGGTGTAAGACACGAAGATGGATTATTCCCAGAGAGATTTGGGAAGGAGGAACTTGTACTTTCTACAACAAAATAATTGTTAGAAACTAGATGACACTTTATTTTGAATGTGTTTCTTACCAATACATCTATGGTTGGTATAAGAACAATTTGAGAAAGGGTTCTCTAAACCACTTTTGGAAGAAGCAAGGTTTCATAAAATTGTTGGTTTCTAGATAACCATAACATGATGGTTGGCACTGAGAGGAACATTATGTTCAAATCATTTATCTATTAGCGACTCAACACTTAGTCAGTTTTTTACATTACCACCAAGCTCTACAGTTGCTATCGAGCTTATCATACTGCTAGCAGTGTAAGCCAAGTGTTTCAATTGCTATCGAGCCAATTAGTCTGATTGCAGTTCATGTCGAGCTTCATAATGTGTACTGAGCATCTAAGACAAAATATAGTGTTTGTCGAGGTTTATAATGCCTACCGAGCATCTGAGGCAAAGTATAGTGTTGACCGAGCATTTTAGTGTCAACCAAGTCTACCAAGTTCTTTAGTATTCGCCAATTCATCTAGTGTTGATTGAGTTCCTGTTACCCCAAGTGATCAGTATGGATCGAGCATCTACATCAACCGAGTGCCAGAGTTTGTCAAGTGTTGACAAGTGTTGTCGAGTGCCAAAATATCACCCGAATGGTCTTCAGAACCTGAGTTACAGTAGTAAGCCAACTTTGTGAAGATTGTTCAATTTTGGTATTGTAGCCAACTCCAGAAAGTAATTTATTGGATTGGTATAGATGTAATATATCTTTTCATATCCTTAGTAAGAGTGAGGAAGGTAAGAAGCATGAGTTCAAATTAAAGAAGGCTACAAGAAGTATAAGGAAAAGTAGAGACTTATCTATCACAGCAAGGTGATCATTATTATTCAAAAGAATCTCATTCAGCAAAATCAAAGTTGCATATCAGAGATCAGCTGCTGATTCATCCTAACAAGTGCATTAGTCAAATCCTTTAACAAGGTGGAATTAACAGTCTCATTCCAAATCTCCGAACAGAGTGCATACTTCATTATATGTCGTGAATCATTTCACAAGGTGGATCTAACAGTCCTTATTACTCCTAACAAGGCAAATCATCAAAAATGATCAATTGTAAGCTTTAATAGGCTAACTTTATACTACAATAATAAAGCTTGTGGGTATCATCCTCATCCCTATTTTACTTTCTATTTGGAAGGTTTCTAGGTTACCAAATACTGTGTCAACTGTTATGAATGTTTTATTGCTTTCAATCTTTTATGCGTGCGATTAGATCAGATTACATGGCGAATGTTTAATTGGTGAATTAAAGTATAAGTTTTATTGGTTCTTGATTCACCCACCTCCCCCATCCCACTCTCAGTCACCCAGTCTATACTACATTTCCAACAAATGATTGGTCCTTTAGATTGTTGGTCTCGTAGATGTCATTAAAATTCCTTTCTTCATGAAGAGGGGGTGATTGCTATTTTCAACAATTCTAGTAGATGCATGTAATGTTTGGCTCCCATGTAACAATGAAGGTGACACTCAATTATCTAACCAAAAGTCCATAGTAGAGATTATCTACGTTTTAATATGCTTGTAATATAGAGAAAAATGATCTTCATTCACTAATTAATGTTGTTGCTACATTGACAAATTGTAAGGTAGAACAATTAACACAATTAAAAATTAACATTGCTACCAATTCAACAGATTGCAAAGAAGAAAAATTAACAAAATTACCACTAACCACCTTGTTGATGTGATGGATGCCCTTTAGCTCACCAAATTGGCAAAAGATATTGGTGTTACTAGGCTCTAAATGGAGGGCGATTCAATTAATATAATAAAATATCTTAAATGTTTATCTAGTCCTTCATGGACTATAGATAATATTATAAAGGAAATGAAGGACATTCTTAGAACTATGGATGAATATCATATATCACATGTATATAGGGAATCAAACAGGGTCATTGATTCAAATGCCAATGTGGTGGTAAAGTGTGACTTAAAGATGACATGGCAGGGCGAAAGGAGCTTGCCTACGGATGTCATGTCAAGCAATTGAGTTTGATATTATTAATGCAAAAGAAGATGTACGTACCTAGAGAGGATTTTTTAGTGATTATGAGGAGCCAATTGGGGTGTAAGGAGGGTCAAAATAATTATATCACTACTACTTTGCATGTATTCTAGGTGTTTTTTAGAGCCTAGATGTTTATTTACATTCATTTGCTTTTGGTTTTTGGTGCAAAAGCTTTCCTCTTTTGTGACATATCTTTAGAGAGTGGTTTGAAGAGAAAGAATATGGGTGGGCAATGCAAGGAGGGAACCGTCTAATTGTGAGAAATGGAGAAGGTGTATGAAGGTCTAGAGGATCTTACAGAGAGGCAACCTGACTACATTCATGGAGAGGCTACATGGTGGCAAACAGAAGTCATGAAGTTGTTCTTGAAGAATTGGAATGAAGGCATGTTGAATGTGGAACGTGGTCAGAGTGTCATTCTATTCATTTATTTATTCCATAGTAATATACAAAATTGTATATCTTAAAGGCAAAAAATTGATATGGAAAAGATAGAGCAATAATGCTCCATATGCTTTAACAAATGTATAGTGAAAAATAGTATGGTTCGCTATATAAAACTATACTTCATATTTTCTAAATATGAAGTAGAATTTTATTTCTAACATGATCAATTTGATATTATAAATCATCTCGTTGATAATTTAATTTAACGATAGATAAATAATTAATGATTGTAATGATTTAATCATCGTAATAATCATTATTTATTTGTTTTTAACATAATGATTAAACACAGAAGGACTATTCAAATTCTATTAAATTCCACTTCTACCCCATACTACGAGTGAAAGAGAAAAAGTAAAAACTACCATTAGAGTAGCCCAAGCGATACTGACTACATCCATACGAATCCCTCTCTTTTAAAAAACTTTAAAAAAAGTTTTAAAAATAATGATATCATTATTGATTCTTGATGATAATGGAACTATTCAAAATAGTGCAAAGTGGGAATCTTCTACCTTCCTATTCTGAAAGGATGAGTCAATAGTAGAGGCTTCTCAAAAAAAATTATTGTAACTAATTACTATAAACTACCTATCAGATCAGACATTAACGATAAAATTTAATTTTATTTGCTATATTAGCAATAGCACCTGAAGCTACACAAGTTGTCTCCAAAAGACATGGATACAAATAGAGACTTTTGTATTTGTTTAGACTACCAAGGTAACACCCAGATTTGAACTGGGGATCGAGGATTTGCAGTCCCCTGCCTTACCACTTGGCTATGTCGCCATCCCCATATCTAGTTTATCCTAAGGTAAAACTATATTTTGCTTTATTTATCGAAGATGATAAGTAAGGTATTTCACGTATTCTTGTTTATCACTTGGATATGTCATATAACCAATTTATAGTCCCCAGGTCTAATAGGGGATTTAGACTTTTCCAATAGGAAAAAGATAGATTGGTTTTCAATTATCTTATTGAAATGGAACCTATAACCTATTAATATCGGTTAGGAATTTAAGTTCCTGCCTTTAGTATAGAATAGGAATTTAGAGTACCCAATCAAGTATACTAAATCCACTTTTGTCTATCAATAACTAGAGAATTTACAACTATAGAAATATTTACATCATATATCATTTGTTTAATAATAAAAGAAAATAGCTTCCTTTTTTTCTTTTTCCTTTTGATATAGTGAACAAAACATTTCAATTTTTTGTTGAATTTATTCGTCTAGATTAATGGGGAATACAATATTGAAATATAAAATTTACTATAGAAATATAGGATAGCAAACATTTAATGCGATTAGAAGAAAATAAAGGAATATTTACAATTCCCCAATTTGGTAAAATACAACTTGAAGGATTTTTTCATTTTATCAATCAAGGCTTAATAGAAGAAATCAATAACTTTTCAAAAATTGAAAGCTCAAATAAAAAGATAAAAATTATTCTTTTTGGTTCTGAATATAAATTAACAAAACCTTTCATTAAAGAGAGAGAGATGTTGTATATATGTCTGTTACATATAACTGTCAATTATATGTACCAGCAAGATTGATTAAGAAAACTAAGAAAACTTGTGAAATACAGGACCAGATTTTATATCTGGGAGATATTCCTTTGATGAATTCTAAAGGAACTTTTGTAATAAATGGAAATTACAGAGTCGTGGTCAATCAAATAGTAAGAAGCCCCAGTATTTATTACACTTGGCAACGAAAACCGTCGGGAAACATTATTTGGATTGGCACAATAATTTCAGATTGGGGAGGAAGATAAAGATTAGAGCTTAATAAAATAAAATAAAAAAGATATGGATTCGTATAAACAAAAAATATATATATGTTTTACTTTTTTTATTGGCTATGGGTCTAAATTTCGAAGCGATTTTTAACTATAAGAATGTTAAAGCATTTTTCCAATATTCGAAGGAGTATTATACATACAAGTATGATTGGTATGGCGAGAAGCGGAAAACTATTTTAAAACTTTATAAAAAACTTTACATAAGTGACGAAAATGAAGAAGAAGGAGAAGAAGAAGAAGAAGAACTGGATTTTGAGTCTATAGATGAAAAAGTAACAACATTTTTTCAAACGAAATGTTTATTAGGAAAGATGGGTTGACGAAAACTGAATAAAAAACTAAGTCTTGATATACCTAAGAACAAAATTTTATTATTACCGTACAATATATTGGCTGCTGTGGATTACCTTATCAAAGTGCAATTTGGAGTAGGTACACCCAATGATATAGATCACTTACAAAATCGATATATTTGTTCTGTAGCAGATTTATTACAAGAGCAATCACGATTAGCTCTATATGATTTCAGAGAAGCAGTTGAAAAAACTATATTACCTGCTGTATCAATCAATGCTAAAAAGAGAATAACTCTTATTAAATTGGAAACTTTCATTTCATTAACGGGTACTTTTCAAAATTTTATTGGGTTACATCCCTTATCACAATTTTTGGATCAAACTAATCCATTGGCAGAAATAGTTCATAGTCGAAAAGTGAGCTTTTTGGGCCCTGGAGGATTGACAAGTTGAACATCTACTTTTCATACACAGGATATTCATCCTAGTCATTATGGACGTATTTGTCTAATTACGACATCCGAAGGAATAAATGTTGGGCTTATTGGATCGTTATCTATTTATGCAACGCTTGGTCATTACGGCTCTTTGCAAACTCCATTCTATAGGCTATCTGAGAGATCGAACAAAGACCATATGGTTTATCTATTACCGGGAGAAGATGAATACTATCGAATAGCTATAGGAAATCCTCTGGCATTAAATCAAGGGGTTCCAGAGGAACAATTGAAAGTAGCTCGATTTCAGCAAGAATTTTTATTTTTTGCATGGGACCAAATTCATTTCAGAAGTATTTTCCCTTCCCAATATTTTTTCGTTGGAGTTTGTCTTATTCCTTTTATCGAACATAATGATGCAAATCGTGCTTTATTGGGTTCTAATATGCAGCGTCAAGCACTTCCACTTGTCCAACCTAAGAAGTGTATTGTTGGAACTAGATTGGAGGGTCAAGTAGCTCTAGATTCAGGAAGTGTAGCTATAGCCAAGCAAGGGGGAAAAATAAAGTATATTGATGGTGAAAATATAATCATAACTTCATCTGTTGCTCGAGACAATATAGAAACAGAATTAATTCTATATCAACATTCTAATAGTGATACTTGTATGCTTTAAAAACCCCAAGTTTGCCAAGGGGAATATGTAAAGAGGGGACAAATTATAGCAGACAGCGCAGCTACAGCAGGGGGAGAACTTTCTTTGGGAAAAAACATTTTAGTGGCCTATATGCCATGGGAAGGATACAATTTTGAAGATGCAATACTTATTAGTGAACGTCTGGTGAAGATATTTTTACTTCTTTTCAGATCATAAGATACGAAATTGGAGTTTATTTTACAGACCAGGGCCCTGAAGTAATAACTAGAGAAATACCTCATTTAAATGCTTGCTTACTCCGTCATCTGGACGAAAATGGCATTGTAATGATAGGATCTTGGATAGAAACATGTGATATATTAGTAGGTAAATTAATACTGGAAGCAGAAGAAGACTCACTAATAAATACTCCAAAAGGAAAATTATTACAAGCTTTATTTGATATTAAGGCACCTACTGGAAAAGAAAATTGTTTTAGAGTCCCTAAAGGTGTAAAAGGTTGAGTTATCGATGTGAGATGCTTTTAGGAGTTTGAGGAGGAGGGAGACGATTATCTCGGCGATATTATAGAAAAAGTTCATGTATATATTTTACAAAAATGTAAAATACAAGTGGGTGATAAAGTAGCAGGAAGGCATGGTAATAAAGGTATTATTTCAAAAAAATTGCCCAGGCAAGATATGCCTTATTTACAAAATGGAACACCAGTGGACATGGTATTAAATCCATTAGGGGTACCTTCACGAATGAATGTAGGACAGATCTTTGAATGTTTACTTGGTTTAGCAGGAAAACTAATGAACAAACATTATAGACTTCCACCTTTTGACGAAAGGTACGAGCGAGAAGCTTCTAGAAAACTAGTGTTTTCTGAGCTTTATAAAGCTAGCGAGCAAACAGCTAGTCCATGGGTATTTGAAACTGATAATCCTGCAAAACATAGATTAATTGATGGAAGAACAGGAAAGGTTTTTGAACAACCTGTTACAATAGGAATAGCTTATATATTGAAATTGTGCCATCAAGTTGACGAAAAAATTCATGCACGTTCTCGTGGGCCTTATGCATTGGTTACACAACAACCTCTAAAAGGAAAATCCTCCAAAGGAGGACAATGAGTAGGAGAAATGGAAGTTTGGGCTCTAGAAGATTTTGGTGTTGCTTATATTTTACACGAGATACTTACTTTAAAATCTAATCATATGGACACTCGTGAAAAATATTTGGTGCCATTTTCAATGGAGAACCAATGCCTAAACCTACCACTTTTACAGAATCTTTCTGATTGCTCAGTCGAGAACTACGATCTTTAGCTCTAGAATTGAATCATACTACTCTATCTGAGATAGACTTTTAGATAGATAAGAAGGAAGTTTGATCAAAATGAATCAAAATTTATTTATTATGAATGATCAGAATAATACACTAGTATATCTTTAGAGAGTGGTTTGAAAAGAAAGAATATGGGTGGGCAATGCAAGGAGGGAACCCTCTAATTGTGAGGAATGGAGAAGGTGTACGAAGGTCTGGAGGATCTTACAGAGAGGCAACCTGACTACATTCATGGAGAGGCTACATGGTGGCAAACAGAAGTCATGAAGTTATTCTTGAAGAATTGGAATGAAGGCGTGTTGAATGTGGAACATGGTCAGAGTGTCAATGTGATTGTGAAGCTTGTTTCCAAAGTATAGGGTATCCCAATTGTGGGAAGGAATTTTTACAGAGAACAAAAATTGTATGATGCTACAATTGATGAATTTCCTAAGGAGTCAGGTGAGAATGAAGCCCTAATCAAAACTTAAGGTAAAACTTACTTCCAATCCAAATATATTAAGAAGCTTTGGCATTTTGTCCTTTGTGACATTGTATAATATGTCACTTTGTATGGTCATTTTACTAGGGTTTTCTCCCATCACTTTTCCATTTTGAATCATCATAGGCATGTGATAAAGATTTCAATTCCTTTTCTATTTGTATTCTTCTTTGAATGCTAGCATTAATGGAATGAGGGGAAAAGAGCTCTCTAAAACTCCTCCCCATGATGATCTCATATTACTAATCTATGAGCATATTAAGGCTCACTCTATTGGGAAATTTATTGAGGACAAGAGTGCAGTGGATGAGAAGTTGGAGGAGTTGAAGGAGTCCCAGGGCTATTCTGACATTGAAGATAGTGAGGGAATGCATTCAAATGAAGATGATACTACCAAATCTAAGGGGAGGGGAAAGGGTCCTATTTCCAAAACTGTCGTGATCTTTATTAAAAAGTAAAATAAAATTACTCCTGCTAAGAAATAGGATGGATATATCCTCTGATGAGGAGTATTATGAGGGAGGGGGGAGATGGAAACTAAAGAAGAGGAAGTGGGCTCTAACAGGAAAAAACATGGAAAGAGGAATAAGAAAAATAGAGAAAAGTGAGCCCTGGAAGAAAGAAGAGCACAATGATCAAGAAATAAACCAAAGTGGTCATCTCCTCTGATGATTAAATGAGGAAGATGATGAAATGGAGATTGATACTGAAGAGGTGGGAACTAGCAAGAGAATCCATCCTTCTAGGAAAAGACAAAACAAGGAACAAGGAAGTGAGAGTGAATATTTGGTCACAGATACTCCTTTAAAACTTATTCAAGACTATTATGGGGATTACTCTCCCTAGATGACAAGGAAAACCAAGGTATGAATGTTTCACCTTCTATGCAGGATCAGACACCTGTTGAAGAGACCCCTCTTCCCTCGCTTGTGTCTAGTTCCCCTCTTAGGGGCAGGAAAACTATCTAGAAGAGCATGGATATGAAATGTGTGAGGTTTGATATTGTAGAGAAAAAAAATGATCTTATGGTTGGGGAAGTGGAGAGCCTGGCAAGGTTGATCTCAAATAACTTGTTGATCCCTCGATGTTGATCCTCAATGATTCCAGCAAAGAGGTGAATATGGATGTTCTCCACAATGCCAAAAACATGTTGGATAACTTTGGGTCCATTAAATGGTTATTCCATGAGATCAATGATATCAATGATAGGACGGTGGCCTTGGAGGGTAAAATAAATAATCAAAAGGATAATATTGTTGACAAGGAAAGCCTTGGTATGGGATCTTTAATTGATATGGTGTCTTTCTACATGTTGGAAGCTAAAGTTCTAGAGTTGGAAAATAAGGTGAACAACATATGGGACACTTTGAGAAGCATTGTTAATCAGAGTTACAATATTCTTAAGGCGTCCAATGAGCACATTAAGATTCTCATAAGAAAGCTAGAGAATTCACCTGAGGAGAAAGCCACTATTAAAGTTCTTGATGATCAAGGGGGTCCTATTGATAATAAAGATGGACTTGGGAAGAGGACCAAGGCTACTATCAAAAAGATTGATTTTTTTCTCTCAATTGAGGTAACACAAACCAAAGATGTTTCAAGCAAGATGGACCAACTAGAAATTTCGGTTGCAGAGCTCCTGAAGAACATGGGTTAATGTTCCCTTTGGTCTCTTTGGTGTTGGTTGTTTTTTGTGTTTCCTGTTGTTATTAGCTTTCCTTTTGTTGTTGGCTTTTGTCTTTTCATGGCTGGCCTTTATTTGATGCCTAGTCCTATCTGTTTTTGTTTATGCTTGTTTCTATGGGCTTAGAGGTTTAATCTTTTAGTTTATATGTACAGGGTTTTAAGGGCCATTCAAAACCTATTTTCTTAACAAAAAATAATAAACAAAATTACCAAATAATACTACCACTACTTTATCATCTAGGTAAATTGCATTTTCCATTAATTAGAATGTTGTCAAAGTAAAAATCCACTTAGCATTCACCAATTAATATTGCTACCAATTAATTGTCACACTAAATTGTCATTGCACTTTGTTTGATTCTAACAATTGACACAACCTCTTAACCCAAATGGATTATTTACAAGCAAAGTAGCTTTCATATATTTTGCGTCAATAATGGACAAGACAGCCACATCCTATTTCTTATCCATCCAACTAATTGCAATGATAATGCTTTCATGATGGCGCAATAAATTGACAAGGTTCATTTACTATAAGAGTATCTAGCAATATTTTTACTCTAGCACGTCTTAATAAGTGCTTCTCACAAAGAGATTTATATATTATGTTTTTTTTTGCATTCATGACCTTTTGTACTTTATTCTCCCATCAACAATGAAGCGTATATGCACTCTATGTTCATTTTTTCTAGAGCTTCAAACTATTATCTTTCTTAGCTTAGCTTGTGTAAATTCATGACATAATTATATAAACTAGAGCTCTTATTTATCATACATTGTTCTCTTTCAGAAGTCTATGAATTGTGTTATTGTTATTAAATAATTATGGTGTGCTTTCTTATAATCAAAACGTAATTCTAGCTTCATAATAAAGATAGTGAAATTTGAAACTACTAAAGACAGAAATGTCATCCTGCATCGTGGTTTCTCATGGGGGGAGAAGTTTCCCTTGATGGCTAAACCTTGGTATAAGGAGTTTGACCCATCAACAAAATCTTTTAATAAGATCCCTCTATGGGTCAGGTTGCCTAATCTCCCCCTTCACCTTTGGGTGGATTCTGACCTGGAGGCGATGGGGGAAGCCCTCAAGGACTTCTTGTTGGTAGATATCGCATCTTCCAATGAGTATAGGATGACATATGCATGTATCCTGGTTGAGATCGACATCTCCAAGGGACTCCCTAAAATGATTAAGTTGAAATCTCTGCATGGCCCCTGGAACTAGCCTCTTGATTATGAGGGCATCCCTTTCCAATGCAGGATATGCCACAAGACCGGCCACTTTGTTGCTCACTGCTCGTCTGAAAAATCTAGACCAAAGAAGTCTCCTTCTTGGTGGAAGAGGGTTTCAGATGATCACTACACGGTTCAAAAAAATTCTTCTGTTGGCAATGGTGACCGTTCACCCTCGTCTGGATTCTGTCTCTGGCGATTCGACTGTTGTCCCACCTATGGCTTTGTCTCTGGATATTGTTGCCCCATCTCTGGAGGTTATTGATTGTTCTTCTGTTGTGGTTTGTTCCCCAAATGTGAGGGTTTTAGGGGATGGTTGTGGTGTTGCTGACTTTTCTTGGCAGAAGGCAGCTAGTTTGGTGGAGGATGGATGGACCACGGTTAAAGGGAAAAAGGTCAAGCCCTCCACTCCTTTTGACATGGCTTTATGTTCTCAAAAGTTGGGACCGAAAGGGAAAGCTTGAGTTATGGTTGTCCCTTTCGTTGGTTTTCTTGGCTCTTTTGGCCTATTGTTTCTTTGTTATCTAACATGGTAAGGGACTTACAGTTTATTCCTCTTTTTTACCATCGGGCTTCAAGTGCCTGCTCAAAACCTATTTGTGTGGCTAATGAGTATTGTATTATCTGCAATGCCACCTTGGTCATTGTGTCTTGCTAGGTGACCTATTTCACTTTTGATTTGTAGTTTTGTATGGTTTGGGTTTCATTGAAAATTTTATGATTTGTAAAAGGTTTCAGGCTCCCTTCAAAACCTGTTTTCCTTAATCAAAAAAAATAAAAACATAGTATTAGAAAAAAAAATTTGTTTATTTTCAGATGTTATCTTGCCTTTTCCTCCAAAATCAAAAGATACAAGGAAGAGCCAAGGTCTTTAAAATCTTAAAGTTATTTAAAAAATCAAGCTCCCACATTCATTAGATTTCCCCCTATTGGCATTTGATTAAAAATTTAAGCATCAAAATTATGTTTATGGTACTCACTATTTTGGAATTCATATATACATGGTAAGCTACATATATTCAAATTGTGCAAAAATTCTCAAAATCACAAATCCACTTTGTTGCCTTGGCATTAAACCCAACCCAAACTTTTAAAAAAATTATCCTATGCAACTTTGAGCCCTATAATTATCATTCTCCTATCAAATTTATGATGATATAGTGATTCCAAGGTCTTTGGCTCATTCCTAGCTCCACCTAGCTCGAATTTTTGAAATTCGACACTTGAGTCTCAAGTTATGACAATTTAAGGAAAGTTCTCAAGATGCGCATTTTCAATCGAAACATTAAGAGGTTAAGGAATGAGGTCAAAACATATAATTTCATTTGAATTCTTAATCTCTCTAGAGTTAAGAAAAGCACCTCAAACAGATGTTTGGAACACCAAACATCAACCTCCAAAAACTAAAAAAGTTAAATGATAGATCTAAAACACGTATTTTAGAGACAACTCTTAACCTCTTACTAAAATTAAGAGGTTAATATTCTCAAATAAAAATTAGTTATATGGCATGCTCCAAAGTGCAGGAGAATAGAAATACTCTTTTCATCTCAATGCAAGGACTGCATATGGTACGATGAATGCTCGAAACATGAGGAAGGGTGCACAATTAGTGTGTAGAAGAAATCTAGGTTAGGGTCTAATTCTTGCAGAACAAAGAATGCCTTAATGGTGTCTCCATGTTTCATACAAACCACACCATTTCGTTGTTTGAGCAAGGTATGGGCTCAAAGAGTAGGCACACGAGCATTAAAAAAAGCACAATAAATTTTGATTAGAATGCCTTGAAGATATGGCAATCTGCACGATGTAATGATTGCAGCTCGGGGAAAAGCCAATATGATACATAAAAGATAAGGCATTATCAGATATCGTGATTGCAAAGTTCTGTCCAACATGTACACATAATGTGAAATTCATTGGAAAAATACTTAGGTCATAGAACCAAACCCAATACCTCTTAGATTGGAAATTAACAAAGGTGTGATACATGGCAAGTTTGGACTCAAGTATCCATGGAAATAATATGTGAAAGTAGCGGATGTCTTAAACATCACATTCTAAGGCTTGATTCCTAGATTAAAAGTGTTAAATAGACAAAATTGATTTTTTTTGCAAGCTTAATTTCTTCCTTGGCATGTGATGTTTAAAGGTAGCCATAAACGGCTTAAACATCACACTAAAAGTAGGAAGCCTCGTTCGTCATATAACTTGCTATGTTGTTGCTCTACATGGTTGCCTTCGTTTTGAACATCAAGCACCCAATAGAAATCAACTAGCATTCAAGAGAAATGTATAATCATCCGCTTGAGCAAAAAGGCAAAGTATAGAAGCATGATGGAGTTTAATTCTTATTAAATATAATAGCTTAAATAGCTGAGCTCATGATCAACGCATCTTTTTTGATGATTGTATGAAGCATAGGAACTTATAGACAATGTGTAATGGCAATGAGCATAGAAGTTGAGACCGAGCAAACATTACAAATCTTTTTTTTTGCAGTGTAATGAGCACTTGGGGGCAATACAAAGGTCATTATCATATGGCATATACCAATGATTCCACAATATGTGATAAACATATCACAACAATATCACTTGAGAAACCATAATAGAGTAATGAAAGGATTTACAAAATCTTTTGAAGCGAAAGCAATTGGCAACAACGTAGATGTTGGCATGTCTCACAAATTGCCAAGCCTTTAAAAGCTCAAAACAAAGTTGATTCAACATAAGTAATCAGGAATCTAGTGATTAAACAACTGTATCCAAGATAACTATTTGACCAAATATTGCAAAAAGATGATGTCCCATGGAATCAAATGCAACAAGATCTCTAATACTACTTTGTTAAGAAATGCTTTAAAACCCTCCAAGGAGATCCAATTAAAGATTGGGAAAGTCTTCTCATCAAAACAGATTTGTAATGTGGAATCATAATCGGCATATTAGAGATTGTTTAATGGAATCAACTTAAACAAGTGGCATTGGCTCAAATGATACAAGCATTGTGGTCTCATCACACCATAATGGGAGTTTCATATCAAAGTCTTGGCATCCTTCGAAAGACATGAGAAGTGCAAATCTCTATTAAACATCATGGCTACAAGTACGAGCCAAGTGGAGCATTTGGTGGGGGTACATCAAAGTAGTTTGGATGTATAATAATGTTGGTACATGAAATATGTTGAACCAAAGACAAGGCCCGCAGTCTGTTCAACAAAATATGCAGAGATCTGTCATATTTTAAATGAAATCTAATGGAGGAGACATTACATGAATTCACCAACTCTAAAAAGAAGGTTTGTGGGTTACTAAGAGCTATGCTTTTTATTGGTGATGTTCTTGTTCAAATGCATTTTGGTAAAAGGTTAATAAGTTGACCATTTGTGCATAAAATCTTCCTCCCTTCATTTTCTCCTGCAATCACCCGTGAAACACTTTCACATAATAACAATTTCATAATAATTTTCAGATAAATATTTTTAAATTATTAACCATAATTCCAAAACCAAACAACTGCTAAACATCATCTAACAATAATGGTGAACGACCATCTTCATTAACAATTAATACAACGGATATAAATAACTATCTACTTCACATGATCATGAAAGAAAAATCTGTTAAAACCAACGACTATGAGCAATTTTAAAACAATGTCAAAATTTGGAATGTAACAAACAAGTTGTAAGAGGCTTCACCTTATAACCTTATTTTCCTTCCTCTCTTTATTATAGAGGTCTTTGGTCTCTCTATTAAGCATTTATGTTTCTTCTCTTTAATGTTACTTGAATGTCCTTGTAACCATCTAAACTAAACTTAGGGAAAATATTTTTTTAGTAGATTTTGCTTTTTCAATATCTAATTTTACAATTAAATTTAATAAAATTAGTTTTAAAAACACTACCACGAATGATGGGTTGCACGCATCATCTATAGTCTAATTAATCTCTCTTTTATATGCTTTTCGCATACAATCCTCATTGGGAATATTTGTTCCGTCCTCCCTTTTCACAGTCTATATATACTCACACTCCTAGCTTGCAGTTGCAGTTCATGCATTCATTTTTAAATTCTTTTCATACTATTTTATCTTTTGAAGCATTGACTTTAATCATATCAGATTCTAACTTTGTAAAACCATTTTAAAATTTATTAATTTAAATTTAAATTTACAAGATATTAGCTTCGGAATTACCATCTAATTTGGAGATTCGGACACTCTTCTATTGTGCAGTTTCACAAACAATTAATATAAACAATTATTTAATAAGACCTATTAATGCATTAATGAAAAAGCATGTAGAGACAGATTGAGACACAATTAACAATTAATATAAATAATTATTTAATAAGGCCTATTAATGCATTAATGAAAAACATACATAGGGACAGATTGAGACACAATTAACTGCTCTACAAATGAGTATGACCAAAGTACATTTGGTTTCAAATAAAGAATGATAGCATGTATGTAAGTGAACTGGAAGCGGATAATCTGTAAGTGAACTGGACGCGGATAATCTGTAAGTGAACTGGAGGCAGCGAATATAACTAACTTTGAATTTCAACAAAAAGAATTACTCTTCAATTCCATGTAAGATAAACATCAGCTTCTCTGTTGTGGTCATACCACTTGTTCACCTTGTCATCATTTAATTTGACAAATTGGATTCAAGAATGATATTAAGAGATTCTTGATGTTGATTATGTTCGTAGAGGAGAGGATTCAAGAGCTAAGCATCATAATTTTACACTTTTCAAAATCTAATGTGAGAATTTCAAAAAATCACTCCCAATTTTTTACAGCAGCTTCCTTGGCAAGTCTGCTACTTATAACTACAGCTTTGAGGACTATGTCATCGAATATGATGTCACATCAAAATGCTTTTTGCCAAGTTGTTCAAAGAGACCCAAAAAAAGTGAGACCGCGCCAATTCATGTTTTATTAGTGCACTGATGTGGCATCACATGATTTATTGCTTTATAGAATCTAAGGAATACATTTCATTCAATTATGAATAGTCATCAACAATGGTAACAATTTTGAAGTCATAAGTGTTGGTGCAATATTGTCAAATCAACAAGTACTATCACGACTATTCAATAACACTCAACTATTGGGAACTCCACCCTAAAATATCTTATAAGCATATCAAGCATCAAGGCTTGCTGTCATTTCCACCAATTAAAACACAACAGTTTATGCTCAATATTAAGCTGCAATAGTACCCAGGTTTAGCATTATGAGTTGCAAAATCTGTGTAGTGCATATTTACAGGATAGTTGAATTGGCTGGCTTTCAACTAGTGTCCACCAATTCCTAAATTGAACACACAACCATCCTTCTTGACAACCATTACGAGAGAATCTCTGCCTTAATCCTATAATTGTTTGAGAAATGAACTACAGTAGTGACTAATCAGTTTTAAAGAGCAACTACATGACTATGAAACACTTCACAAAGCTTTGAAGTAAAGGGAAAAAACAGCCACAGGTAATATTTCATTAATAAACCATACAAATCAAATTTGAGATCGGTCAGTAACTTTGCCAAATATCACTCCAAGGGGAAAAAGCACAACACAGTGTTAAGGAAAACAAAAGTTATTACTTCCCCTCCAATGTTCTGCAATGAAGATGAGTTTATTGCAACTGGCTGCACCCTGTTCTTCAGAAATAGATATGTTGAATAATCTTTGCAAAAGCTGAGAAAGCTATACACAGCATAAGAAATTCAGAAATCCGGATTCCTCGAAATGATTCCAGTGGAAAACCCAGATCCCACCATATGTGACGAAGTCCATTACCTATGTGATAGCAAAATGCTAACAGAGTAAAATTGAACAAGCTTAGAGTCAATTTTGGAAAATCAACAGCGAATGTAGATAGGTATAGGCTAGGAAAAGTAAGGCATAATGGACCTATTTCCACGACAAAGAGGAGACCAGACAAAAGTACAGCAGTTAAAAATGCTCCAGAGATTCTATTAAAAATTGAATAGGTTGAAGTAAGTTGTGGCTCATAAATACTAAGATGAGGTGATAATGGACGATTAATGTTCTTTTTGGGGTTTACCACATTTTGCATTGTGGCATCACCATTTGTGGCTATTCCCTACAAGAGAAATAAATGTTAAAAAAAGTTAAGAGAAGAGCGCCACTTTTTCATAATAAATTAAACATGACAAATTAACAATATTAATTTTTCATGGCAACTACTCCTAATTACCTCAACTGTTCCACCAACACTGGAAAACCCAGCAACTCTTCCAGCAGCATTGACAGCCTGCCTCTGCATATTACTAAAATAAGAAGCACCATTTACAACACTCCTTCCAATATATGATTCCGCAGCTCCTTTCATCTTTCCTGTAAGAAGTGCACCAGTTTGACAGGCCAAATACTGTTGTCCATTTGTTTCAAACCAAACATGGCTATTTGGAGATTTTCCAGGAACCTGCAGGTCAGGGTTATCTTCCAATTTATATCATCTCAAAATTTTGCAACCAATGTGTATTGAAAACTCACAATTTTCGAGAATGTCAATTGAAACTTACATTTCCCTCTGTTATTCCATTGTGCGACTTAGTGTTAACAAGATCCACTCCAACGATGTCACTTGCAGATCCCTTTGAACTGACAGAAACTGGATGAGTACACTTAATCATGAAGACTAAGCTAATCATATGAAACTCAATTTTTTTAATTATCTCAATATAACTATATTAATGCATAAGGCACTGATAAGGTTGGGTATGACTAATGGTAAGGTGGTGAGAGTTCAGTTTAGTTTGACATTGTTCAAAATTCATCTTTTGCACAAGCTGTGAAATACATCTAAAAATAGACAGCGGGTGATACTTGAGGTATTCAACATCAGATTTTAAAAATACATCCACCATTTCTGACTTCATGAGATATACAAAGTCTGGCAGCAGTTACCAATACAAAAATAGATGATAGAACGAGAAAGGTTATGCATCTCAGAACCTGCATGTTGATGAAACCTAACAGTTGAAGTCCAAGGATGCTCATAATTATTTCATTAGATCCATTCCAGGGAAAGCCAGCAGTAGCTTGACTCTTGGCAAAAGGAAGAATGAGAAAATGTGGCCAATAATTCCATGACCATTTGTTAAAAACACCAAAACTGAATCTATTAAAAACCGGACTGATATTTTGTTTTGTTGAAGCAGGTGTTTTGTGGTAGATCAAATGTAGGGTGCATCGATGACAAAGAGAACAATGAGTCCAAAGCATGCTGCAATTTTTTTTATAAGAAAAAAAACATTTCTGTCGTATCATTATGGTGGCTCTTGCTATGAATATCATATGCCCTGTCATTTCTCCTTGGTATTTCCTATCCTAAGGAGCCCATACAAAGAGGTAATGCTTTTCTGTGTTATTTGCTCTCACGAGGCTTACAGACAGCATAAGTATTCTTATGTAACGTTGCACAGGCAGCTGAGACGCACAGATGTATTCTGGAAAAATGATTTTGTGCAATTTTAATCTTACTTTTTGTTAATTCTAAGAGGGATCACTTATCTTTTACACTTATCACAAAATCTTGTAGCTTTAATAGCCATATCATAGGCTGGCAGGATCGGAGCTCTGATACCATTTGTAATGTCCCCTGCCAGAACACTAAATTATTTATTATGGATATTTGCCATTCCCATTTTGACATACTAAAGATTTTTATTATTTCTTCATCTCTGAATGGTGATTTCTCAAAGTTTTTTTATTTTACATGTTTACTCTTTCATTCTAAGAGTCACGTCTTTACATAAATAATAATTATAATAATTATAGTATATTGATAATATAATTATATTAATAATATAGTTTATATCAAATACATTAGTATTAGAATTATTACTTTAATGCATAATATATTTACTTTATATATTTAGATTATTAATTTAAATAGTATATTTAATATTAATATATTATGCAATGATTATAGCAATATTATAAATCTAACATTATTAATATTTTATCATTATTTTATTTATTTATTATTTATCCATACATATGAATTCAGGGATATCACAGTCCTCTCCTCTCAGATTTTGCTTGATTAGATTAAGCTGAGAAGGAAGATTAATGAGCTGAATAATCAAACTGATTCAGCTAAACAGGCCCCTGCTGGAGCAGACAGACCCAATGAGAACAGATAAAGGCTACGTAACATCATTAACAAGTTGGTCAAGGATAACGACATACCCAATATGGTGGTAGTTACAGAGAATGTGCCTGAAATCAATGCTGGTAGGACTCCATGTCTTATGATTAGTGCAGCCCCACGTGCTCCAGCCCTACCATGGAAAGCTCTAATGAACAATTCAGCAAATGTGATCAGAGATGGAGCACTTAGGCTCAAACTGTCAGATGGCTATCTTCCATGGGCAGCTTGGTTTTAGGATTAAGTGTAATTGATCTTTATTTTGTTTTGTCTATTTTGATTGGTCCAATGTTATAATGGATGATCTGACTGGGCCACAGATCGACTTACTTAGTATGTTTATTCTGTAAACTGTGGTTGGTATAATAATACTCATATGATGTAGCAGCCTTTCAATTATATCTAATAGGAAAAAAAACATCTTATAATTATTTTATTCATTTATTATTTATCTATATATATGAATTCATGGATATCACATTGTAAATCTTTGACAACGCATCCCGCCTCGACTGGCCGAGGATTACATCGTGGAGCTCAATCAAAGTTAAATTTGTATCTGTTGCAATGATTGGCAAGCTACATTGAGATATGATTGGTAAGCTTGATTAGAGTTTTTCAACAGGGTTAAGGTCATGCTATGTGATTAGTCGTTATGTGATCAGGAGGCATTACATGGGTAATGTCATGAGAGATTCTTGGTATATACACTGTTGTTTAAGGGCTGCTATCTAGAGGTTTGTGGTGATTACATTTGGTCATTTTTTTTTATCATTAATATTTCACTTTTTGATTGGAGCTACGAACAAGTGAGGCCACAAGTCTGGGGAATCTCATCCCCGAATCCAACATCCAAGACATATGAGCACATAAGCCCAGCAGGGACACCAAGCGTGAGGGGTACAACCAGCGCACTCAACGTGGGTCCAACACAGGGTCCATGAGCACTCCTAGCTCAACGACAATCTTGAAAGTTGACCACTGTCATCTCTATCTCCATTGGCAAATTGGCCTGATTACCATAATCTCCATCATCATTACTTTGCCGTACACATGCACCAAGCCATCACCACACACGACAATCAGGACAGGCCCAACCAGTATCCACACTGTTTGGGCCACGCGGGGATTTGAACCTTAGTTGTACCATTAATAGTGCAACCACATCACCATTACACCACAAGGTGATCCCCATTTGGTCATTATTGTGATAGGAGTTGGCGGTTACAAAAAAGTTTGATAACAGGACTAATATGTGTGCCAGCAAAGAAGAGTTATGAAGTGTTCATCTATGTTGTGAGTTGAGGTGATCGATCTCAATATGTATAATGATCAGAATAGAACAGTTGAGTTAAACATGGGTATGAAACATTCTCATTATTTTAAAGAGATTGAGGATTGAGTTGCAGTCACCGAATGATCATCAAGCTGCATCATAAAATTCATATCATGTTCTCATGGTGTCATAATGCAGACATATTAGTTAAAGTTGAATCAAGAGCATATAGTGCAAGTTTTTGGTTTCTGGTGCTGTGGTGGCAGAAGTAAAGCCGTATGGCTTGTCAAGAGATCAAATGTGCAGAAGCTTTGATGTGACTATAAACATTATTATTTCAAATATTAATGTTCCTAGGCGTCAATGTGATTTTCATGGTCACGATTAACATCAAATTACACACTTCAATGTATGCAGATATGATGTTCTAGTTTTTGGTATTTTCAAATTCTAACGGTTGTGTTTGGTGGGTACAGAAGTTGAAATGACTCTATGGATTTGGGAAAATTTGTTAGTCAAGAAACAATGATATATGGAAAGACATGATTAACATATAATGGCTAGCAAACGGTTATGATATATTATATGTTAATTCAGTTCTTAGATGAATATACTTCTTTAATGATTTCATAGAGATAGAAATTGACAGAAGCTTGTTAGACTACAACTGGTTATTGAGTGGGATGAATACTGCAGTAAGTCCTCTGCAAAAAGAGTTTAACTTAGTTAATGTATGCAGATTGAATGACATGTAACTGCTGTAATAAAATTGCAACGATGATGTTTGATCAGCGAGGTTGGTTGGAACAAGATTGTGAATAACAAAGTTATGTTTTTCTTCCTGTTGACATTGTATGGAGTTCGGAGCAAAGTATTAATGTGATGTCTTACCGTATGTGAAAGAAGGGTTTTATGAAATGCATATAAATAGAGTAACTCTCTGATATGATTTTTGTTCTAAATCTTTATAAGGGATTGGTGGTCCTTGATGTAGGTGCTTCTAAAGTTTTTAAGGGGTTGATGCTTGTTAGAGTGGGTGCTCCTAAAACTTGTAAGCAGTTGGTGCTCTGAATTTTGCCAGTGAAGCCTAATAAAATTTGCTTATATTGGTTTTTCACCCTTTTAAGGGGTTTCCACTCAAATATTGGTGTTATGGTATTATACTGGCATCTTGAATCTCTTGATTGTTTCATCTAATGTTGTTGATGTGGCTCTATGATCTGCTGCAAATGTTAATATTATTATGATAAAGTTTTTACTGATTAAGAGTCTCTTTATTTATATAGATCATTGATTCATCCCCTCCCCTATTAGTGATCCTAGTATTCCAATAGTATCTCCCTTCTCGAGGTCTCTTCCACCTAGTCCCAATTCTCTTGTGTGGCTCACTAGTAATATTCCCATGGGGTCTCATGGATATGGTCATAGAAGGTGATGATCAAACAATGGAATAATGTTCAAGGTTGAGTCTCTTCATGTGCAAGGATGATTCCAACACCTTGGTGGACATGGGGCATCAACAAGGCATTTACAAGTCATTCATCAAGCTAGCAAGGAGTTTTAAGGTTGGAAATAAAGATGGAAAATGGAGTTGCAAGTGCAATAACTTACAAGGGAAAGGATTGTGAGATGCCTTGCTTACATTTTTGCTTGCAAAATGATTCAATGTTTCATAATAAGGTGTTGTTTATGTGATGATCAACGTTGTAATCCAAATTTGTTGGAAATCTCAACCAAGAGTGGTGATCGATTTGTATACACATCTATAAGGAAAGTTAGGATCTAAATCAAGTTCAAAGACAAAGTGATTGCAAGAGAAGATGAAAGTCTACAAGTTCAATGTAATGAAGGAATATCTGGGCCAAGACAAGATAATAACTACTTCAAGTACACAGAATTTCAAACACAACTCAACGAGAAGATTTCCAAAAGGAAGGAGGGTGAAGAAGTGGAGTTGACACAAAGATTGCTAGATAAACGTGCTGAGGTGATGTCCATTCATCTTTAAACCATTCAGAGGATTCCCACAGCACATGTCTAAGAATAATCAACCAAGTTGTTCCAAGTGTACATGTGGATTGCATTTGATGCTTTACTGCAGTGAATTTTCTCATTGGTTCATCCTCAAGTGGATATGTATCTCACAGCAATACAATTTTCTTATTGGATAATATTCAATGCTTGTAGGTGGTAGTTGGATTAGGGTTTTATTGATTAATTTGAGTCATTGATCTGGAATCAATCTAAGCAATTCGTTGTACCTGGAGCCTCTATATAAGGCTTGGTCAAATCATTTGTAATGGGAAATCTTGTGAAATTGATGCTATAATGCTACCAAAGTAATTGTAGATTCATATTGAATGCATCATGAATTACTTGTATTATTTTGGAGTATTGCTACTATTGCATGGTTTCCTATTTTCTTACTTAGAATAGGATTTGTTTATGTTGAGTTGAAGTAGTTGATTAGTTGAATGGAAAATATTATTGTTAATTTATGGTCTAACATAGGTCCATACCTTTTGGTACTTGCTGCATGGAAATAACAATGCATGGTTAGGCTAAACTCATTACAAGCACATAACTTTAAATGAGTGTTAGTTTGGATTGTGCCAGAATTGGATATTTGAGTGCATGTTAGCAATTTGAACTAGAATTGCACTTTCTCGTGTAGTTGTTTAATTTGGCGAAGCAAATGGTTGGTTTAGTTTTATCTCATTATCAATAGTTTCTTGCATTGCTAGAATTAAAGATAGAATTAGGCTATATTCCTAAATCCAATTCCTTTTGCACTTCATGTTATTATAAGTAGTTGAAGAGCTTGCATTTGCATTTAGAAAGGCTGATCTCCCATTGAATGAGTAGGGTAAGTCCGTATGTGGTTATCAACAAATCTCTTTACATTCATCAAGTTATAGTGTAAACCTTAGGGTTGCCTTATTTGATCACACAATCGCCACATTGTTTAGAATACGGAGCTTCCTTGTTTAGGAGGGGATAAAGTCCTTGATATTTTATTCAGCATTTTAGAGTGGTCACAAAACTCACATCAACAAAATTGACACTAGGAGGGCATGAATGAATTTAGTCATGAATGCCGGATTGTATTAACTCATCAAGAAAACAAAGAATCACTAAGAGCAGAAATATCAATTGGAGGCGTTATTTCAAGAACCACCTTCAATTATCACACAACATCAACAAAATTTGTGTTAGGAGGGATTGTTTGAATTTATTTATGGAGATATCAGCAAGTATGAGCTTTCAAAAGTTACATCTGAGAAGTGAGAGATTTCTTTTATGTTAAAAATTTAAATAAATGGAAAATTAGAAAAATCCATAAACAAGAAAAGGTTTCTCAATGAACGGGCAGCAGTTTCATTGTCCAGGTGTTCGTCAAGTTGATATTTCTCAACTCTGGTTGGCTTTCAATGGACATTTAAGTAGTCTAACTGGAATCAATTTGCTAATCCCGTGTAACTTTCTCCAGTTGACTTTTGTTTGGAACCTTCCTCCTTGAAGGCTGTTTTGCCTTTAAAGCAGTAATAAATGTGGACCTTTATTCTGGTTTATTCTTCCTTTCACCTGTGTTATTTTCAAGTCTGCATAGCATAGCTTCTCTAGTTTCCCCTTCAAAACATCAGACCTCTGGGCATGACAATCGTATTATCTATAAACTAACCAAGTTGAAGGAATTTTTTTTCTGGGAAGGTTTTTTAGATTTCTGTAGTCATTATTGAGTGTATTGTCTAACACTTATCTTCTTCAAAACAAAAACTTTAATATTAGTTTAGTCTGAGTAAAAGAGATACAACCTGAACCTCATTTTGCTCCGATCTAATAAAAGAACATTTGATGCACCTTTTGATAAGTTTCTCTGTAATTATTTTGGTTCTAAATTCTGGAAAGATTGTATTATCATTGATTGTGGTCCTTGCCTAGTTTTATTGTTACTTTTTCACCTATGATTTTAAGCAATTTTTTTCACTTTAGACAATTCTAAATTTTTCACAATCTTCAATCAATTTTATGCTTGACAGGGCTCTACAATGGGTATTTCTGAGGATGTTATATGTGAAGCATTGAAGATATTACTTGGTACAAATTAATATAGTAGGAGCTGTTTACTATTATATTTTTCTTGAGTGAGATTTTATATTCTGTGTTATTGAAGTTAGTCTATTTTGATTCAGATTTAAGAAACCATCTTGTGCTGATTCATTGCAAAAGAGGAAAGGAGTGTATGATTAATTTGGGCAATAATGTTTTTAGCTTTCTTTAAAAAGTTGTTTGGATGAGTGGCTAGGTTGCAAAAACAAGATATTAGTGACCCTGAGTATTTATTTAAAAATCTTAATTTCATACCCAGAACATGCTGACAAATTGAATTTACGCAGCATCCTACAAGTTGTTTGGTAGCATGCTTGCCCAAAGTACGGAGTTGGTGCTTGGCATCAGTGTTCGATGAATATCAATGATTTTTTGGGATAAAATCCCAAATAACAGATTTGCAATTTATTGAAAGGTTTAATTTACATCATATTTAGGTCATGGTTATTCATTTCCATTTCTTCATCATCCCAGGGAATCAAATGATGGGAACTTGGGACTCATATTATACATGTAAGAAAGCCCTGTATTATAAAGAATGTAATTTGTTTCTTGTTACATGGAGGGTTTATTATTTTACCAAACTAACCAGGGAAATGATTTACCTTTTCTGGTGTAGTATATGACCTGTAACAACAACATTGCTAATAATCCATTGATTAGATAGGAAGGTTGGCTAATTTAACAATGCTACAAAAGTATGTCCATGGCATCAAAAGTGTGCAACCACTTTGTCTACTTCCTACTAGTTTTCAACTGGGTCTTGTAAATGGGGTTTCATTAGCAGGGAAACCAATGCCAGTTTTGGCTCCAGTTCAAAGAGACTGGTTCACCAATGCTCCATGTATCAAGTCTTGATTGAAATCCTTTTTGGGTTTCCTTGTGCTTGTACCAAACCTTGTGTTTTTACAGCTCTTATGACCATTACATACATTCTGATACCCTCCCTCAATAGGCACATGCTGATACCCTCCCTCAATAGTCACCGGCATTGTACAACATGTATCTCACGGTTCACCATTAAACTTAACAAGTTTGTCTGGTCTAAGTGATTTTGGGAAAGATTATTCTCCAAATGGCAAGGGTGGGAATATTACACAACAAGAATTTCAACCTCAAGAGTAAAAACAACCTACTCAAAAACTCACAAAGAAAAACTTTACCACCCCTTGAGAAAATGCTCTCAGATAACAATAGTCATCACAAGATCCAAAGATAGCAGCGACAAGATACCTCATACAGTTAATCATTACAGCTAATAAGATTGCCAATTGGCAAGGTATGATGAAGGATGTTAAAATTCAAAGTTGCAAGCAATTTTCCCCCTTGAACAAATTGACAGCGAGTATAAACTTAAAGCTGTAAACAATCATCGTCAACTTCAGCCTATCACAGAAAAACATAACATCATACTCGCACCAATGGATGCACTTAGAAACCCATGGAGTTGAAAATTTTTAAGTTATTCCCTGTCGCCTCAAAATTAATTAAAATTCAAATAAAAGAATCCCAATCATCCAGATTTTTCACACAAAAGCCTAATTAGATATAGTTTCAGTCAATATTTTTGCATCCCAGATGAATTGGACAAACCCTCTTGTTAACTGGCAGACTTGGGTTTTACAGTTCACGAGCTTCAATGATTTCCCCCCCAACTAGGTAGATCGCCTAACGCAACCACAGTATTACTCCTAAAATTCTTTCTGTACAGTTTAGATTCGATGACAGCCCACCAACAACCGGAGATTAGGCTAGCATCTGAGGTCTGAGTCTTTATAACCGAATTAAAACGTATTCAAATTACAGAATCATAAAAGATTTAATACATATGCTCTCGCCCACCACTGATTTCTACATGTTTTCCATTTGCAAATAATTTATTTATAAAATATTTTAGCTAGCAATAAATCAACCAACCTGAAGGCCCTTGCAGCAGTAGTCCACCCTCGAACAAATGGGGTATCTCCGCACAAGGCTCCATTTCTCTGAGCAGCAAACTGAGATTCCAGCAAACATATACACAATGTAAAAAAAACTGAGAATTTGGGGGGTTTTACATTTCGCTTGAAAATCAGATGTTCAAAAAAAAACATAAGAGCTTTAGATGGATGAAAAGGAATTTTGAAAACCTGAGATAAACCAAATGCTAATTGATTGGTCTCAGATCTCCTGAAAATACGTGCCAATGCCATTCTTCGCGCTCCTTGGACAAGCTTATAGAAAAAGATGATTGAGGATACTAGAGAGCTGAAATGAAGTGTGTCGCAGAGGAATCTGGTAAATAAGTGCGTCGTGTGCACAGCACAATAATTAAATATAATAAGTTGCAAACCTAGAGATGGCAGGATGATTAGGCACCGGCTACGGCCAAGTAGCTTGTGCCATTTAACATAACTTCCGTCTTCTCCCGTTATACACGGATGGTCCCATTTTTCCTGTCTGTGATATGTGGTTTCAAATACTCTCCCCTCACTTTTTATAAATTTAACATTGAAGTAGTAACTTTTTAATTATTAAATGTTTAATTTTATGAATTTTTTTAATTAAAATTAAAAATGAGATATTTATTATTGATTAGAAATTTTAGTTATTTGTAGTTATCATTTGTATGGTAAATTTTGAGATCAATTGTAGTGTAATTTTTTCTATTCAATATTTATGAATCTTTATAAGTACTTTTATTGTATTTACTTTGTCCTAGGCTAAAATACTATTGTAATCACTCAAGTTATTAATCTTTTCAATTTCTACCAATTAGATAGAAGTATTTTTATTTTACATTTAAAGTTATAAAATTTGCAATGTTTATATGTGAGAATTTTAATTTTTAAATTTGTTAAAATTAATTTCCTTCCACTTGATTGGTTCATATAATTTAAGTCTAATATATGAAGATTATAAGAAAATTAATTAATAATAAATATCTAATGATTTTTCAAAATTAAATACTTATTATTATTTTTCAAAATATTTTTAAAAGGTGTGTATATTTAAATATGTATTCTAATGTATTAAAACTTATTTTATTTTGTGTTTATTCTTTTCTTAGACAATCTATCTCTAAACAATTTGGGAACTCAAAACCCTTTTACTTATAATAAAGAACTTTCTTAGTTTAATACACAATATTTATACATATATAAATGATAAAAAGAATATTTTAGCAATAAATATAAAATTATTTAAATTATACATACGTGTACATATATCCATTTTCAATATTGGCAGTATAAATTTGTTTAGTAATATATAAATTTTGATTACTAAATCAATAATTTGAGGAAATTTCTTCATTTTAGCTAACATGACTAAAATGGATTAAAAGTTTATGATTTGTAAATAAATCATTATTTTATTTTCTTTTAATTTAATTTATACTTCACATTTAAATTGATATTGACAATTACTACTTCTCTCTTTCTTTGACATTAATTTTTTTTTGTTTTCATTGCCTATATTAAGAAAATTAATATTATAACTAAGTTGAATAATAACATTACATTCACACAAGAGGCAAATAGCTAACATTGTTAAGTCTTCAAAAACTCTGCTCTGAAATCATGACGAAAAAAGCGAAATCATTCACCAATCTCAGTCGCGCCTTTTCAAAATTAACAGCATACCAGTGGAAGAATACTCTTCAATCCCCCTTGGCAACCAGAAATAAATTTGAAATCCTCACGCAGTCGAAATCAAAGGAAGAAGAAAATGGCAAAACTATCAAAAATAGCTTCGAATCATTTGTACAACTACATACAAATCGAATCAAGGAAATCCGCGAAAATCAATCACATAGCAAAAATGATGGATGGCAAACAGTGAGGAACCAGAAAAGCCGGACTCGCACACGACAAAAATCAAATGCAAGAAAAGGAAAAACCTCAACGCAACAATCTTTCAATTATCAATCTAATCCTGCGACAAAACTAGAGCCAAACCCTAGATCTAGAACAAAGGAGAATTCCTACCAGATGGAGCTCCCCAAACAGTCGCGATGGATATCAGCAGTCAATGCCATCCCGCTTGGAAAATGGTTGAGAAATCCCCCCACAAATCAGAAGGTTCCAATGAAGTAGCCCACGGAGGAAAAGAAGAGACCCACCATCAATGAAAACAAAAAATCAATATACATACCTCCGCACCGAAAAATGGAACAATAAACGAACAGAGGAAGGAGTAAAGCTGAACATAAACAAATTGTCACTGATCAATACACATCTGGTGAAGAAATAATTATAAGCAATCCGTCTAATGAAAGAAGATGGAAGGACTGCGAGGATAAAGGTATCTATGTGTATTGGAATGGTCCGCCAAGGAAGAGATCCAGGTTGGTACGCAAAATTGCCATGATTTGGTGCGACAAGGTAAGTACTCTTAACTTCTTTGCAGATAAATTCTGGTTTATCTTATGTAGAACTAAATAGGACAAGGAGGAAATTATGAAATTCGATACACTATTTTACAAAGGACATCATATTAAATTTTTTTAATGGCAACCTAATTTCCACAAAAATCACATAGAAAATCTGGAAACGATTAAATGGATGGAATGTAAAGAAATCCCATCTGAATTAATGGAAGAAATAACCATTAATAAAATTTGTAACTCATTAGGAAATGTAATTGGATTTGAAGATAACCCAAATAAAGTTAGCAGAATAAGGGTTTTGGTTAAATCTGAACAAAATCAAGTTATAAACAAGAAGATAATAACGAATCGATCCATATATAAACTTAAATTTGAAGAATATTAAGGAGAAATACAAAAATTATTAGACGCTAATTTGATTAAGTTACAAATTACCAATAACATTAAAGATCTTATTAAAACTAAAAGGGACGCAAGCAAAACAACAACAAGAAAGGAAATGGATCTTACAATTAATCTGATATCACATGAAGGAGGGATATCCTGTATTACAAATGAAGAAAAAGGGGATAAATATAAGGAGGCAGAAATAGAAGAGCAAATTAGTTACCTACACTCTTTGAACAAATTCAAGAATTGCATGGACTGTCGGAAAGAAAAAGAGGTCATTGAAGAAATGGAACTAAATATAATTAATTTAAATCAGCTGCAACATGAAATTTTGCTGACACAAAATGATCTAATAGATCAGAGCCTATTAGCAGAAAAGTCTCATAAGACACATAAAGGGAAGGAGATACTAGCTTCTGAACCAGAAGGAAAAACAGGAACAAGTGCAAATCAGGTGCAGATAAACAATTTGGAGGAAGAATTGATTCACATTGGATCTATTGAACTTAATCTAAAAAACCAAGAGTCAGAAAGCAAAGAGGAACAAATCTTAGAAACCATGCAAGAAACGGTCAAACCAAACAATGATATTGGGCATGAAGTCTCCATTCCACCAACAGATTCAGTTTAGTGGAGCAATATAACCATCAGAAAGAAAGGAAAGAAAAAGAGTTATAAATTTTGGAAAAGCCCTAGCAATGGGAAAGACATGTTTGCTTCAGATAAAGAGGACAATGGAGCAGTTTGTAAAGTAAACCCAATCTCAGAAGGTATAGATTTGATGTTGGGATATGAAAAACATAATACTCCCACCAACACAGAAGGAAACAAAGGAAATGAGATAGTAAAATGCATAGGAATTGAGGAGGACCAACAGATAAGTAAATTATTAATAACAGAAATAATCATAGAGGATCAGCAGGAGGGGGAAGTATCTTCTATAGTGGAGAAGATACTTAATGAGCAAAATCTTGACAAATTAGGTATTGCCATGAATCAAGAGGGGTTGACAACACCAATTTGTGGAAAAACTAAGCAAAAACAAGGAAGGAAATCACTTAAAGAACTTAGAGAGGCAGTAGGGCAAGGTAAGGATCAGATAAAGATCTCAGATATACTATACAATGGGAAAGGGAAGGTCCTTCCCAAGGAGCAACGAAGATAACAACTTGGAATGCCAGGGGTCTCAATGCCCCTAGCAAAAAATGCTTGTTAAAGCGTAACCTCACCCTATTTGACTCAAATATCCTATTATTACAAGAAACAAAACTTAACAAAGAAGAAGGATTGAAAATGAATAAAAATTTGGGGAAATGGACATTAGTATTTCAGCAGTCACAAGGAGCGTCAGGAGGATTAGGGATAATTTGGAATCCCCGACTTACCAACATGGAATTACTCACCCTTCAAGTAAACTGGATGGGAATGAGAGCTACTAATACAAAAACAAACCTACAACTAATACTCATCAATGTATATGGACCGACTTCCACAAAAGATAAATTATCAGTTTGGAATGAGATCAGCTATTTCCTTAATTCAATGACACAGGAAACAACCATTATTGGTGGAGACTTCAATGCGGTTGCAAGTCTGGATGAAAAACTACGTGGAATTAACCACACCAATAAAGCCTTGGAAGGATTTAAAAACTGGATTCACAAGGACTCCCTATTAGACATTAAAACCATGAATGGAATTTATACTTGGAATAATTGCAGAAAAGGAGAATGTTACATTGCTGAAAGATTAGACAGATTCTTTCTAAAAGGTGAACTAAACATGGACAATTTGATTATAGCAGAAATTTTACCTATGGCAGGGTTCAACCACTTTCCAGTGAAATTGGAAATCAAAGAGCAGAGTAAACCCAACAGAAATCCTTTTAAGTGCGAGAAAATGTGGTTTATGGACAGAAGCTTTATGGACCAAATTAGAGATTGGTGGAAGGAGGATCAAGAATATTTTGCTTGGTCTCCAAACTAAAAAACTTAAAGCAAAAGATTATAAATTGGAACAAGTTACATTTTAAAAATATATTTCAAGAAAAATTAGACATTGAAGATAAAATGAGTAGCTTAAATAAGGAAATTATTGTGAAAGGAATGAATAACGACTCATATCAATTAGAAAAAGAATACCTTCTAAGACATGAAGAAATATTCTGGAGGCCGAAATCCAGAGAAAAATGGCTCTTGGAAGGAGACCGTAATACAAAATTCTTTCATAACAGTACCATTAATAATAGAAATTATATTAATATAGCTAAAATTAGAAATCCAGAAGGGGAGCAAACCGAAAACCCAATAGAAATTGCAGGAATCCTCACCGAACATTTCTATAATACACTTAACAATTTTGATTCATCTAACAAATGTGCTCAAGAGGAAATAATAAAGCATATCCCCAAGCTAATCTCTAAAGAGGACAAAAAATTTCTAAATGAACCTATCTCCATTAATGAGGTGAAAACTGCACTTTTTAGTATGAACCTAGATAAATCACCTAGTCTCGATGGCTTCCAAGCCTTCTTCTTCCAAAAATGTTGGGACATTATAAGAGAGGATTTGTGGAAAGCTCTAGAAGTGACCCATAAAGGTGGATCCATATTAATAGAAATCAATCACACCTTCTTAACCCTTATACCTAAAAAGCAAGAAAGTATAGCTTCGAGAGATTCCAGACCTATTGCATTATGCAACACTATCTACAAAGTATTCTCAAAAATTCTAGCTAATCGTATCAAAAACTTTTTGCTAAAACTCATCTTAGAAGAACAAATTGGTTTTGTCCCAAGCATATCTATTCTAGACGAGATATCTATTATTCAAGAAACTATTCATTCAGCATTAAAAAATAAAGAAGCTTGTATGCTACTCAAACTTGATATTCAGAAAGCATACGACAAGGTAGATTGGAGATTTCTATGTAAAACTTTAGAGGCATTTGGCTTCTCCAAATAATGGATTAACAATATATATCAATGCATTTCAACCCCCAAAATATCTATTCTTATTAATGGTACCCTAGAAGGTTTCTTTAACATATCAAGGGGCATCAGACAAGGAGACCCCCTATCACCTTTCTTATTTATTATCATGGCAGAAGCATTTGGAAGGGCTATCAAAGAAACGCAACAAGAAATGAAGATCACTAGAGTTAAAGTCACTAAGGGAGTTAAAAACACCACCCACCAACAATTTGCGAATGACACAATTCTAGCTGGAATGAGCTCCATGGAAGAGGTAGATCATATACAGTACATTCTAAATACTTATTCAAATGCATCTAGGCAAATGATTAATGTCAAAAAATCTAAAATTTTCTTCCTGAATACTGACACTGAAGTTGAAAACCAAATTGGTCAAAAACTAGGATTCAATAAAGGTAAATCCCCATTCAGATATTTGGGGATATACCTTGATAAGAACAAACAAACTAATTCGGGTTGGGAGCACATCCTCAAGAAAATTGACAATCACACTAACTCTTGGAAGGATAAATGGTTAACTAAGGCAGGCAAAGCAACTAAAATTAAAGCAATATTGGCAACTATCCCCTCATACCAAATGTCATGTTCTTATCTCCCAAAACATATCAACTCTAAATTGGAAAGCAAATTGCGGGATTTTTTTTGGAAAGGATTGGAGGACAAGAAAAAAGCGGCATTAATTATTTGGAATAAGATTTGTAAACCCAAAGACTATGAAAGATTAGGCATCAAGAACCCTGAATGGCAGAATAAAGCTTTAGGAGCAAAACAAGTCTGGAGACTCTATTAAGAAAGAGACAAGAAATGGGCAAAAATTATATATAATAAATATTTGAACCCTTTAGATAAAACTTCACTATTTAGAATCATTTCCCCCCCAAAAGGATCTGCTGGTTGGAACTTTCTACTGATAAATTGCAGTTTGATTTCTAAATACCTAACATGGGATTTAGGAAATGGAGAGGAAGCACTGTTTTGGGAAGATTCCTTGAATGGTAACCCGCCTTTGATAAGTTCAAATTTCTCTCCTGAAACTATAAATCTACTAAAATCCACATGGGGTACCAAGGTTAAAGATTATCTAGAGGAATATGAATCAGAGCGGGGAAAGGAATGGAGATGGAAATCTGTTTCTAAGTATAACATTGACACAAAGGAAAGAAACAATCTGGAATTGTTACTAAAATCTCGGACTATTGCATATAAAGAAAGAGAGGATAAACTTATCTGGGCTGCATCAAAGGATGGAACCTACAAAGTTAGAGAAGGATACAAGATGATAACAAACTCTCAACAATGGGATATCAACACCCTTCCTCTAAATCTATGTTGGGATCCAGCGAATCTTCCTAGAGCAGGAATGTTTCTTTGGACAACTATGCAAAAGAAAATATTAACAAAAGATAGGATCCGAAAAATGGGATTTGAAGGACCATCTAGATGCTCCCTCTATAGAGAGGAAGAAGAAAATGCAGAAAACCTATTATTCTCATGCAAATTCTCTCAAGAATGTTGGAGATGGCTACAAAGGAAACTCAACCGGTCATCCCCATTAGCAGGTCAATGGGAAGATCACTTGATGGGATGGCCAAAAGAAAACACCAAGAAAGTATATGGCAAACTTTGGAATATATCTCCGGCAATATTCAGGTGGGAAATCTAGAAAGAACGCAACCGTCGAATCTTCTCAGACCATTATCTACCAGTAAAAGCCTTATTAGCCAAAATAGAAGTAGCAATTTCGGAAGTGATGAACAATGACCTCAAAAAGAGACCCAGAAGAGGGATCCTTTTCTGACTGGGATGCAGAAGTGAAAAAACTCTGGCCACTACTAATTAATCCCCCCTTAACTTATAAAAAGAAGAATGATCTAGCTAGACTCTCATGTAAATGGGAGCCTCCTCCTCTTGGATGGAAGAAGTTAAATTTTGACGGGGCATCAAGAGGAAATCCTGAAAAAGCAGGAATATGATGTATCATTAGAGATGAATTAGGTAAGTGGATTGCTAAAAGATCAAAATCACTAGATATGACCTCCAATAATATTGCAGAACTGGAAGCTGTAGAAGAAGGTATCAATCTATGCATTAAATTAAATATTAAAAAACTTATAGTAGAAGGGGATTCCCAAATCATTATTAATGCTCTCAGGAGAGGAGCCACTCCAAATTGGGTATTAAACTCCAAACTAGAAGTAATTATTAATTCACTTTTAGCATTCGAAGACATTAGATTTGTTCATATTTACAGAGAAGGAAATAAAGAGACTGACACACTGGCCAATCTTGGTACGATGGTATAAACTCATTAACTTTTAATAATCAATAGATCCTTAAAATAAAGTTGGATTAATCATTTCCTTATAAAAACTTCGATACTGTTGGATGATCTAACACGTACCAAATCAATCATGGTAAGGAAATCCCTCAACTTGGCCTTGTAATCCCCTTGTTATGATTTATTCGAGAGGAGCTTTTAATCATGCGCATGCCTCTTGTTAGTGTAGTTTATTATTTTTCCTATTTTGCTAGGTTTTTCCTACACTTTTAATAATCTCGCTTAGGTTAATAAAGCATGTCTTATTAGGTGAATGGTTGTGAGGTGTCACCTTCCTACATGTGAGCATCCATTAGCTATCTTGAGAAGATACTTTGCTATATTTAGTCTGATAGATGGTTGCTCCTCATTGGTTGGTGTTGCCACCTCCTCCCTCTTCCTAGCCTATATAAGCATGCTACCTGGCTTGTATTTGCATCTCTTGTTTTTGCATCCTCTTAATGCTATTTTGCTTCCAACATTTGCATTACTCTCTTGGAGACTAACTCTATGATGCTATTTTGATTTTGTATCATTTGTATTCATAGTTTAGATATTTATTCTTTGCACTAGTTTTCTAGGTTATTAATCTTATCAGATTCTAACATGGTATCAGAGCTTTTCTATGTGCAAGAGTAGATTTTAGTTTCCTTATTTGAGAGATTCGGGGGTGGCAAATAAACTTTATTGTAGTTTTTTGAAAAACGAAGTATGCTCTTCTCTTGCATCTTTGGATGATCCTGAGAATCAGAAAAGTTTTGACAAAAATGGTTTTTCTCTGGGATTTCAATCTCAAATCTGACAACCAACTTGCATATTTGGAGTTTTCAATCAGTATTGCAGGTTCCAGCATGCCATTGATGGACTTAGAAAGCTGATCCAACATTTGCATGTCATATTTTGGTTGCTGGGGTCATTTTTTGATTTTTGGAGCCATTTTTTACTGTTAAAGGCGTCTAATTTACGCTACATCAGCATCTTCTGTACATCAACAAGAAAAAAGCTTTTTGGGTTTTGTTTGTAGCCCCAAAAAACCATCTAGGTATCTTTTAGATTTTGCATGCGAGCTGTATATTTTGCAGAATCAAGCATGGAAAGCTACAGCCATACCCCTCTCCATTGGCAATCGCAGATTTGAACGCAGTTTTCAAATGTCTCATTCTTGCTCATACGGACTCCGATTTTGATGATTCTTGTTATGAACTTGGCTATTTTTTTGTGCTCTATCCACTAGTGAAGTTGTTTTTTGATTTTCATGCATGAATTCTTCAAAAATTGCAGATTCTCAGCCGTGACTGTGCACAATTATCATTTTGAAAACTTCGGAGGATCATAACTTTCTCATACGACCTCGTATCGAGGCGATTCTTTTTTTGAAAGTGCATGATTTTTCGAGTAGATCGCAGTGGTGCTATTTTTTTTCTTGATTATTGTGCCCAAGTTTCACTTTTAGCATATGCTCTTCATGAGGAGGCCCTGTCAGTTTTTCTTCCGTAACTTGAGCATACGAACGTATTTTTTTGATCCAAAAAATGCGTCGGAAAGCTGGTTCTGAGACAGAGATGATGGTATAGGTTTTTTTGATTTTTTATATAGTCTGGTTGCCTATTTTGGCGGTCAAATCCAGATGTTCTATTTTGCCTTCCAGGAGCCATATCTCGCTCATTCAGACTCTTTTCTGGGCTCGCCAGATATCGTTGGAAAGCTGATTCTATGAGTTATTCAGTTGCAGAGGTCTTTTATTCAGATTCTACTCCAGGTTCTTTTTCCTTCGATTTTTGCACTTTCACACTCTGGCAGATTACTTGGATTCTATAGGTCTTGGAATCTCTTCTTCTGTTCTTTTGGCTCACTCTTCTTTCTGACTTCTAAGCATTGTATGCTTCTATTATGTTGCATTTCTTTTTTTGTAAACGCACTGAGATAAAGTGTCTGCTTTTGCATATCTGGGATCTTGTACACCTTGTATTTGTTTGTACTCGCACTCAGTTATAAAGTGTCATGGGGGGTCATGATGTTTTGCCATTTTGTGCTCATCCACCTTTGTCAAGTGAATTTTTCTTCCACGACATTAGCCCATGCAATGTGTCAGTGACACCACCCTTTATCTTGTGCTTGTACTTCTATTACACTATTGGTGTTCCTGATTCTTCTTCTTGCAGATGTTTTTGGCATTGCATTTCAGTGTTCCTGTCACCTCTCTCCCTGTTTAGCATTATGAGGGGGTTCACCTGTTGGCTCTATTGCTTCTTTGGTTCGGTTGAGTGATCTATGTATTCAATTTTTGTTCCTATGTACTAGGCGGATGCAGTGGCTAGGCACCTATGCATTTCAGTGAGATGGTTCATGTATTATATAGACACTCATTCATTCCTACCTTTGGAGGTCACCTTTTCGATTGATCAGCTCTTCAGACTTTGTCTTCTCTACTTGGTCATGCACTATTTCAATGGGGGTTCCAGCAGTTTCTTCTGACAGTGTTTGCAGCTTCATGCTTCGGAGATGCTTCATGCTCTTTTTTTTGTTCCTCTCTTTGGGACATTTCCTAGATTGGAGGCTTAGTTTCCTTCATCTAGTTCTTTTTCTTGTATTGGGTACCTGATCAGGCCTTGTTGCTGGGACCCATTTTCCTGCTTTCATAGCTTTGCTAGGTTAGCATCCACCTAAGCTTCGCTTATGGGGGGGTGTTAGTGTAGTTTTTTTTTTCCCTATTTTGCTAGGTTTTTCCTACACTTTTAATAATCTCACTTAGGTTAATAAAGCATGTCTTATCAGGTGAATGGTTGTGAGGTGTCACCTTCATACATGTGAGCATCCATTAGCTATCTTGGGAAGATACTTTGCTATCTTTAGTCTGATAGATGGTTGCTCCTCATTGGTTGGTGTTGCCACCTCCTCCCTCTTCCTAGCCTATATAAGCATGCTACCTAGCTTGTATTTGCATCTCTTGTTTTTGCATCCTCTTAATGCTATTTTGTTTCCAGCATTTGCATTACTCTCTTGGAGACTAACTCTATGATGCTATTTCGATTTTATATCATTTGCATTCATAGTTTAGATATTTATTCTTTCAACTAGTTTTCTAGGTTATTAATCTTATCAGATTTTAACACCTCTTCATTATTAGACTTCTAGATCTTTTGAATCATCCTATTTATCAGGCAATTTGGGGCTTTTTCGCTATTCAATTTTGAATTCAGCAGTAAATTTGTTAAGGGCATAGGCTGGAAAATGGATTCAAACATCAATCTGTTCCATGCTTATGAAAATCGTACCATGGCCTTCTATGGGCCAGTTACGCAAGAACGATGGAATAGGATTCTAAGGCCCATAGACGACATGAGCCAAATAGCTATCAGTAGGGCTTTAGGGGAAGGAAGTTTTAGTTATGATTACTCATGGAGAACTAATAGTGACATAGTTGGGCTATGGGTAGGCTGTTTGGTGAGGGCGGGGATTGAGAAATGGGACATTACCAGGATTACCCATAACATTTTCGATCCTTGCTGGTTAGTGGGTTTGGAATTAGCTGTTGCCAACATTGACGCTCGGCTTCGCATCCCTCTACCAGAGGCATACATGGAACTTGAAGTCAATAGCCAAGAATTGGCAAGGAGCCCAAAACGTCCCTGCATGATTATTAGGGATAATATCCAGTTCTATAAGGAATGGTCGTGAATGGAGATGAGCATCAAATTTCTGTTAAGATGGAGAGGCATCATTGAAGACCTGGGAAGGGATTGGCTGACTGATTACCTAAAGGCATATGATGCCTACATCCATCCGGAAGTGGATTTCAATGACATGGAAAATGTGGAATGTTGTCTTCCAAATTATGACAAAACCAGCAGGGGAAGGTCTTCTTATGAATTTCCCCCAAGATCAAAGGCAAGTTCTATGCATGAAGCTTCAAAAATTATAATGGTATTCAAAAAATTCGACTAAATCATTATCTGGGTCATTTTGCATATTAACATGATCCATATTTTGGCTAGCAGCACTCTATTTTAAGCTTGAGTGCCTCTGTAGATAAGTCATCCTTACTACTAAATAGGGAAAATCTGTTGTTTAATACCTTTTGTCAGTTTCTTTTCAAAATTAGATGGGAGATGATGCTTACTGTACATATTATTATATATAATGGAAATCATATTTAGCAATAACTCTACTTCTTGTTTGTGAAATGATGTTCATTTATCAACTCTTTAGAAATATTTGATGTTAGATTTAATTGACACAACCTCATAACCAGAGCACTGAGTTATTCGGATTCCATCCCAATATCCTTAACAGAAATCATTTTGAGAGATTCAAAGTGGCGTCTTTGACAATATCTATGGGTTTTCGATTTGCGCTCATCTTGGATCCTGCTAACTATCTAAAATGTTGATATTATTCCTTTAATTATGCAGGAAGCTACTCATTGAATGAATAATGTAGTTTGTTCCCAAATGCACTCTCAACAGTATATTTTGAACATCAACAAATTCCAATTAATTATATATCAAAATAATTAAGCTAAGAAAGATTAAGTAATAATAATAATAAATAATAAAAACTACAACTAAATCAAAATATTAATCTTATTAATCTATTTCAATCATGGAGTATAACTATTGGTAATGAATCCCTTGGCTGCATATTATAGTTAGTTTTTTTCATTAACTTTTAACACTTGTTGATGTTGGTGAATTGAGACAGATGATGATCACCCCATTCAATCTGGAGATTATTTGGATAAATTTTGTATTGTTCAGATTATCCTTTTAAAATTAACAATGGGGTATGCCCCTTTTATTGATGTATAATATAGGACTAAGGTCCCAAGCAAGACAAGAGGTTTTCTTTCCCTGTTCTTTCCTACCTGTGCCTATCAGAACGGGGGAACTCTTTGTATTTCTTTTGTATTAATAAAATCAATCAAGGCTTAGGCCGTTTGCCGAGCAAAAAAAAAAAAAAAAAATTACATTCACAAAAAAAAATAGAAATTAGTTTAAATTATAAAAATTTGTACTAAAATAATTACTTAAAAATGGATAATTTTTATAATCATTCTAAATTAAAATAAAAGTTTTCATGTAAACATTTCATTAAATACTATTTAAATATTAATCAAATACTAATTAAATTATATTAAATACTATTATTACAATTAATTTAAATTAAAATAAAAGTTTTCATGTAAAATTTTCATTTAATACTATTTAAATATTAATCAAATACTAATTAAATTATATTAAATACTATTATTACAATTAATTTTATTAATTTTCTTATTTATTATTGTTTCTAATTAAACTATTACAACTTAGGCAAATACAAGCCACTATGTGGCACTTGTTAAATCTTAAATCAAAAACTTGTTTTAAAGATATATGAATTTTATTGAATAATTTAAATAGATAACATTTTTTATGGGTACCATAGATATCATATTTATTGCAAATAAATTTTCAATAATTTTTTTTATAATAATATTATTTTGATCATTTACATTAAGTTTTTTTTAATAAAAATAATAATATCATTTTTTAATTTAAATAATATTGATATTAATAATTATATATATATATAATCGATAAGCAGCCAAGGCCTTGGATCATATTATAAAATAGAAAAAAAAAAAGATACATAGAATTACTTCGTTCAAATGGGCACTGGTAGGAAAGAATGGAAAAGAAAACCTCTAGTCTTACCTGGGACTTATGTCCTATGTTATTACATTTCCATCGGGGCATACCCTGGATCTTATAAAATTACATAAAATTACACATGGGCATTCCCATGGAAAATTAATCTAATTCCATCTCCTTCAATCTAAGAAGAGATGAGTCCAGAATCGAATACCTGTCTAGGGAGTCTTTCTTCATTTAACAAGGGTCATTAGCAGATTAGGTAAACCAATTCAAGGAAAAATATAAAAAATTGCATTATAAAACCTTATTTTATTAGCCAACAGTGTACAATACAAATCTCATCAAAAAATCATTAATCATATTGGTTTAGCAATTTATCTATAGCTATACCTAAGCTAGGGAGAAAAGTTCCTAATAAACATCGAATTCAAACTAAGAAAATAAGCCCCTAATCCCTAATTAGTTGAGGCTCTGAAAGGGAATACAAACAAAATAGTCGGTCCCTCCAGTCAATCCAGATATAATCAAATTCAAAGTCCACACACTAGGAATGAATAAGGATCATATGCAAATGAATCAGGAAGATCCTACCATGAAATCCCCTGTTCTGAGAAATTGGGTAAAGAAAAATGGGGAACTCAGAAAAAAAACCCTAAAGAATACTGATCTTAGATCCTGTGATAGGAAATGCACACTATAAATAAATGACCAGAATCTAACCAAGATTAAGACTGTAAATAAAAATACCTCCAACCGGTCTTCAATAATCATATAGGAATAACGTATAGTTTGTAGCTATTCCTAATTGGGGAGAAAAGATCCTAAAAAACATCTGAACCGAACTAATAAAGGACCCCTAATCCCTAATAAGCTGAGTCTCGATCATCAAATCTTGCTCTTCGAACTTCAAATTGACAGAATACATACCTTACATACAACATTGTAAGTAAACAAAATCAAGACAACTAGTCCCTCTAATCAATCCGGATATTACCGAGATCATAGTTCAATCACTAGTAATGAATATGGTCCATATTCATGAGATCTACTAACTAAAAATAGAAAATTATCATAAGAATCAGGAAGATCCTCCTACGATATCCCATGTTCTGAGTAATAAGTGTAGCAATTTGGGGAACTCTGTAAGGGGCCCTAAAAAATACTGATCATAGATCCTATGATAGGAATTGCAGACTATAAAGAAATGACCAGAATCTTACAATGATTAAGATAGAAAATAAATTATACATCCAACCGGCAGTATATGTTAAGCTACTCCATAGTTTAAATTCTTAGAACATGCCTGAAAACTTAAATTCCTAATTAAGAAACTGTGAGCATATCCCATCTACTGGAGTATAGTCGATGCACAAACATGAGATATTCTAAAATAATAATACCACCCAGCCATCCCTGATATAAGAAAAAGGAAGTATTACAAATTCCTTTATTCTAGGAATATATAAAAGGACGAATGGGGTCACTCTGAATCACTTATGAGTCATGCTACTCAAGGCTACCGTCAATTCTACAAAGTAGCAAGTTGTTGTAATTAACCATACATTGAAAAAAGAAAAATGAGTGAATCTCTGATATCCACATCCCATAATAATTTAAAGTTCCATTGACGAAAAAATCTTAAGTTTTAGATAATGCTTACAAATACTATATTTCATAAAAAACTTCATTAAAATATGTTGAGAACATACAGGTTTGGGTTAGCAGGACCCTTCAAAAACACTAAACAAATTAGAAATATATTTATATTATTAGTCTAGATGTAATGGGAAAAAACCATAACAAAGATTTACATCACACCACTATACTGTACTATTTATGAACTAGCGACATAACTATATACCTATTGCATATTTGACCGTTTTATTTAGTTACATTCCAGCTATATCTCAATACTAGGTACAAATCATTGTAAGTAGGACCAGTTATTTCCAAGAGACCATTATCACCTCCGAAATTGAATCTGGGTCATCCATGGTAACGTTGGGAGGGAGTTCATAGTTAACTTTGGCTCTACTCATCTTCTCCACGTTGAGAATGCTGAACTCTAGAGCATTGAGATCGTTGAATACTACTCCTGTATGCACATAAGAGTTAAACATGTTGATGTAATTTACAACCCACTTCAAATTACCCTCTTCCCTAATCCTTTGCCAGCGTAGGAGGAAGTTAACACTAGCTTCCATGTGTGGCCATTCCCTATTAAAAGCCAGATTATCCCTAATCAGTAGACACTGTCGACGGGGAGCAGTTTTTAAATCCTCCGCTCCCAGGGGAAGGCCCATGTATTTCTCTAGTAAGGGGATTCTAAACTTATCGTCAATGCTGAAGACAACCTTCTCTAACCCTCGCCTCCAAACAGGATTGAATATATCCAAACAAAGTCTAACAATTTCTTCCCTTTCAATCTTTGCTCTGACCATTACCCCAATAATAGACCCAATTATGGAACTGTTGGTTCTCCAGGTAGCCCTATAGTCAAATACATCTTCCCCTATTGACCTACTAACAACAAAACGAGTCATGTCGTCTACAGCTCTTAAGAGACGATTCCACCTTTCCAGTTTTACTTTCTTGAGAAAGGCCATAGTCTTGTTCTCAATCGCATGGAAGACATACACATTGGAATCCATCGTTGCAAAAGGAGAATACACAGAGGGATAAAAAATCCAATTATTGCACTCCAAGGAAATCATCCAATTCTTCAATTTCATTACCAACTAAAACCCATCATCATCTAGCCAATACCCATGTACCCTTTAAAGGACAATAACTACAGTGATTTAGCAATGATCTTAGGTACTTATGTTACACTATGGAAGTCTGGTCACATGCTTCATAGCCTTTACTTTTTGTACTCGGTGGCATGTTCTGAGCTCCTTCATGCCATATCTAATTATGATATCTTTCTACATCCCAAGTTGATAATAATAGCGAATATCATGATCTAAGCTGGGAAACAGTTGGAAGCCATGGACCAGCGAAACCACTGTAGGAATTGGTGCGATGTTATGAAAAACAAATTAAAAAGGGCAATCCTATACCTTACAATATTAGATACATCCTTATGCGATTCTGGGTTAGTAATAGCCTTGCTCAAATCCTTAAAATAAACCATTAGTATCAGTGTACTGAAAAATGATCTCTATGAGGATTCCAAGTTAATATAAGTTTAGACTTTACTCCCACGCAACGCCATTATAGCAATAAGCTAAATTTATAAGTATGTTGAGTGTATTAAGATATCTTAGTTTATTTATAGGGGTTTTATATCTAAACATCTATCTTACATAAATTTATTTTGTTTATTCTTTTATTGAATATTACTCTTCTGTTTATATTTATATATATATATATATATATTTTAATAGTTTTTTCATTAAAACTTAAAACAAATCTTAACCAATTGAATCATTTAATTTGTTTAAGCTATCTTGATTGCTTTATAGAAATTATATGGCAATGGATCAGTCTAAACAAGTTATGTGAAAAGACTAGCCCTAGAGGCAATAATACCGAGAGAAAAAATCAATCTAAATTATACACCAAGAGTGATTCACCATCCGCACCCCTATTAGCAAGCCTATTTGCCCACAAATTGCCTTCTCGAAAAATGTGACAAATTTGAATATTCTCAAAATTTCCCATTAATGCTAGAACTTCTTGGAGTTTAGAATTCAAGACCCAATTAGGTGTCCTTTTCTGTCTAATTGCATTAAGGACGATCTGAGAATCACCTTCGATGAAAACTTTGGATAGGCCAAGTTTATGAGATAATTGTAAACCCCTTTCAAGAGCTTTAAATTTTGCCACATTATTAGATGAGGGAGGGAGAAGGGAAGCTAGTTTTGCTATCCAGCGACCATCCTTATCATTGATGATGCATCCTGCACCAGCTACTCCCGGATTACCTCTTGTGGCACCATCAAAGTTCAATTTATGCCATCTTGGAGGAGGAGGGGCCCATTTGCAATTCGCCCTTGCCTCCTTATTACTAGTAGAATATACCATATGTGAATTGATGAGATTGGGCCATTATTTTTTCATGAGTTCATCCCAAAATGAGAAAGATCCTTCTTCATGAGAAGTTTTCCTAAGATCAGCATTTAATACTTCTACTATAGATATCTCTAGCTTGAGCAAAAATTTGTCTAAATTCAACTCCTTATCTTTAAAAATGCGACAGTTTCTTTCCTTCCATAGTTCCCATACTACTAAGGAAGGATCAATATTCTAGAGTTTGCTATAGACCCCACGGGCTATCATAGGCCAAGAACAGAGGAGCCCCTTAAGGGAATTCTGAAGAGGAGTAGACCATTCAAGATGAGCCCTGAGCCATTCCCAGTAGTTAAGGGCGAAAGGTCAATTGAGGAATAGATGGTCTACATCCTCATTGCTCTGTTTATAAAGGACGCACCAATTGGGGCCGATAATGCCAAATCTCAACAATCTATCAGTTGTCAACACTCTATTTTGAAGTACTAGCCATAAGAAGAAGTCGGCCTTAGGAAGACAAGCAGCATCCCAACACAACTTTAGGGGGATCTCCACTGAATTCCATTGCTGCGAATGGATGGTTGCCTTATACCCTTGTTTAACACTATATGTTCCATCTTTGGAACTAGCCCAAATAAGACTATCCAGCCGTTCAGATTGTTTAATAATTCTATTAGTGATAATATTTTCGAAGGCTACAACTGAATTTGGATCAAGATCTAATCCATCTAGAGAGTGCCACCTCCAACGCAGGACCCCATCTGAAACCTCCTTGCTTTTATAATCCTCTACCTTACTTCCCCACATGGTTGTCAACCTAGATTTAAGATTATCAATGGTGTGGGAGGATTGAATTGGGGGTTGTCCATCCCAAGAATCTTCCCAAAACAAGGCTTTATCACCTGCAGCCACATCCCAGCTTAGAAATTTATTGATAATTTTTTGACATTTCGATATGAAACTCCAACACTCAGACCCCTTGGGCAAAGTTTTCATTCTGAAAAGAGACTCAGGATCTGACAGATTTAGATATTTGTGATATAAGATCTTAGCCCATTTATGATCACGTTCTTGATATAATCTCCAGACAAGTTTAGCTCCCAAAGCTTCATTTTGCCATTGTGGCTTCTTAATCCCTAAACCCCCACATTCTTTTGGTTTGCATAAATTATCCCACTTAATAAGGGTGAGTTTCTTATTATCTTCTTTATCCTTCCAAAGGAAATTCTTAAGTTTGGATTCAAATCGCTTAGACATCCAATTGGAGAGAGGTAGGCATGCCATAGGGAAAATTGGAGTAGCCGAGAGGACCGATTTGATCTTAGTAATCTTACCAGCCTTAGAGAGCCATTTGTTTTTCCAATTTGCAATCCTCTTGTCTATCTTTCCAATCGTGTCCAGCCATACTTTGTTGTATTTCAATTCTTTTCCAAGGAAATACCCAGATATTTATAAGGGAACAATCCCTTTTTATATCCCATAATTCTACATATCCGAGCTTGCATCTCGGGGGAGGTATTCAAGAAGAAAATCTCAGATGTTTCTTTATTTACCTTCTACCCTGAAGCCTTCATATAAGATTGTAGAATTCTTTTAAAGCCCCAAGCTTCTTGAATATAACTCTTACTAGGTAAAATGGCATCGTCTGCATATTGTTGATGGGTAATGTTGGGGAGATTTCTAGTAACAGGAATGTCGAAAATCTTTCATCTCAAATATGCATCAGAGACTGCTCTACTGAAAGCTTTAGCCATAAGGATAAAAAGAGAGGGAGACAAGGGATCTCCCTATCTAATTCCCATGGAGATCTCAAAAAAACCTTTAGGCGTCCCATTAATAAGAATCAAGATCTTCGGAGTGGAGATAAACTTGAATATAAGATTAACCCATTGGTGTGAAAAGCCAAAAGCTTCTAAGACCTTGCATAGAAAATGTAAATCAACCATGTCATATGCCTTATGAATGTCTAGCTTCATAAACATACATGCTTCTTTATCTATGGAAGCTGAATGAATGGTTTCCTGAATTATAAGAATGCCATCCAAGATAGATCTCCCTGAAACAAAACATGTCTGTTCTTCAGAGATCAATTTTGGCATAAGGACCTTGAGCCTGTTAGCCAAAACTTTGGAAAAAATCTTATAGATGGTATTACACAAGGCTATAGGACGAAAATCACCCAGATGTTCTGGCCCCTCTTTCTTAGGAATCAAGGTAAGAAAGGAATGGTTGATTTCTGCTAGCAAGGAACCACCATTTTGTGATGCCTCAATCGCTCTCCATAGATCTTCTCCTAATATGTCCTAGCATTTTTGGAAAAAGAATGCTTGAAAGCCATCTAGCCTAGGAGATTTATCCGGGTTCATGTTGAAAACTACAGTTCGAACCTCCTCTAAAGTAATTGGCCTATTTAGATTTTTGTTGTCTTCTGTTGTAACCAATTTTGGTATAAATTTGAGCATTCGGGACTGAGCCTCCTTGTTTGATCCTTCAAAGTTATTGAATAAACTTTTAAAATGTGTTACAAGTGCATTTGCTATTTCTTGTGGGTTCTCTGTGCGTAAACCCTGAAAAGTCATGATGCTAGTAATTTTCTGTAGGGAACAGTTTTGAATAGTTGAGTTATGAAAAAAAATTGTGTTACGGTCTCCTTCATCCAACCATTTCTCCCTAGATTTTTATCTCCAAAAGATCTCGTCTTTGGACAGGATATCTTCCTGTTTTGTAAGAAGTTCTTTTTCTAAGGTATATTTCTCATAAGTCATACCATACCTAATAATATCCTAATTCAGATTTTTCAGTTTCTCTTCAGTCTCCAACTTTTCTCTGAAAATATTGTTGAAGTGCTCTCTATTCCATCGTAGAATGTTTTCTTTTAAGAATTTGAGTTTAGAGATAAAAATAAACATTTTGGATCCAACAAAGCTCACTTGGGCCCACCATGTCCTAACGTGTTCTAGAAATTTCAGATCTTGAAACCACATCTTCTCACACTTGAATGGGTTTCTGGTAGGTTTAGATGGTTCAAAGATTTCCAAACCTATAGGGAAGTGATCAGATCCTGCTAAAGGCAGAATTGAGGACTAGAATTCCTTATTAAAAACAGCGAAGTTTCCTGTCATAAAGAATCTATCTAGCTTTTCTGCAATATAAGCATTATCTTTCCTTTTATTGTTCCACGTATGAATACCATTATTAAATGAGATTTTCTAGCATGCTATGTTTATCTATCCATGTCTTAAATTCTACAAATGCAGGTGTAAGATGATGTGTACCACCTACCTTTTCGTCCAGACTTAAGATAGTATTGAAATAACCTCCTAAAATAATCGAATTATCTTTGTGCTCTAATAAAGCCGTACTTAATTCTTCTCAAACAACTTTCTTCCCTATTGTACTGATAGGGCCATACACATTAAAAAGGGTGAATTTCATGTCTGATTTTAAGCTCTATACACTAGCACATATCCAATTATAGTTATTCACTAGAGGTCTCAACGCTACTTTCTTCGAGTTCCAAATGATTCCTAAGCCACCAGATGCGCCTATTGCTTCTATGAAGATAGATTCCCAAATACCTAACATCTTATTTAACTTAGAACCTTCTAGCTTATTTAACTTTGTTTCCTGTAATAAAATTATTTCTGAATTAAAACTCTTTAGGTATTGTTTAATTAGTCTTGTTTTACTAGGGGCGTTTAGTCCCCTAGCATTCCAAGTTATAATCCTCATGGTCCCTTGGGAAGGCACTTCTCCTTCCCCGTATTTAGAAGCTCATCAATTTTCCTCTGTTCCCTGGCAAGACCCTCGGTCTCTCTTAATTCCTTCAAAGATTTCTTGCCCCTTTTTCCTTTAGGCTTGTCATAATTAGGAGAACTCATACCTTACTGATTCATATGTAGACCAAGTTCTTGCTGGTATATATCCAAATCTTGTCCTATAGACATCATGCAATCCTCTGTACTTTCAAATTCTTCAAATTCTAATTCTCTGCATATCTTATCCCCGAGATCAACCTTCTCCATATGGTTATGTTCTAAACTAGTTAGCTTACCCATTTTTGTCCTGTCCTTTTCCTGACATATTTTTGTCTTGGTCCCAATCTGTGTATCCTGCTCCTTTAAATTGTCTTCCATTTCAATTTTCAAAATGTCCCTTCGGAGATCCTCAACCGTGTAATCTTTTCCTCCTAATTTGATGATTTTTTTAATCAATTCCTCTTTTTGGGACAAAGTGCTACTATCTAAGTTATCAAAGTTGAAGACTTGTATAAGTTCCTCTGCTATCTTCTCAAGATTGTTGTCACTACTCTCTGACACTTCCAGCTCTAGTGTAGAGTTTAAATCCTTGATAAGAAATTGCTGAAAGATATTGACAATAGATCCTTCTAGGTTTCTGTCCTCAAACTTTTTTTCTAATTGAACATCCACTGGGGTGAACGGCGAGGTGGGATGCTCATCAGGTGTCTACCAAAATTTAGAAGCTCTTTTGAAGCCTTTGGTTCCTAGTGTGGATATCTCTATTTCAGGATTTATGTTCATTTCCAGCTGCTGAACATCTTGCTCTCCTGTCCTTGATGCTAATTCTTCTGTTCTAACCTTAGGTGAAGAGAAAAGAAGATCATTCTTTGCCTCACCTAGATCACTGCAATCTGTTGGTTATATATCTCTAAGCTGTGACTTTCCTTGTTTATTAGTTCCCTTGATCCTGTCAGATTCCTTCAAGTTCACTTGAATTGAGGAGTCTTCTTTAGTATCCTTTTCTATATAATGCTTCCCTTTACCATCACCCGTTTCAAAGCATCTATTTTTATGATCTGAAAGATCCATGTCCGTCACTGTTTCTTGCTCAAGGTTTCCACCCATGGTCCTTGTGGATTCTGCGACTCTCTCCTTTAGGACATTGTCAGCTCTATCACTGTTTATTTGCTGCTTATGTGCTGGAGCAAGTTTTTCTGTCTTATTTCTTCTTATCCCCCTACCTTGTTTATCTGCATCTTTTTTCTTATTTCCTTTCTACCTCTTTGGGGGTTTTCCATCCACGCCCATCTTTGTGTCCTCTATAGGATTAGTCACTATTATAGATTTCAGTCTTCTATTTTCTGGTGGAACCATATCTGAAGCTTTGGATTCCATCCTTTCTTTTTGATGATCCTGAATGAGAGATTTACTTGGTGAACTCAATTCTTCAGATGCTCTAAGTTTTTTGATCTTCATTGCTCTTATCCACGGGAATTTGCTTCTAAAATATGAGGTAAGGGGGAGGATTTTGGGCATAATCTTGTGTAATTCATCAAATCTTAATATGTCCACTATTTTCCCTTTATATATTTGAAATTTAATATCATAAGATGCTTTGCTGGTTATAAATTTTTTGTTAAATTCAGCTGGATGGTTAAATTTGACATTGATCAGCACTTTGACATTGTTACTACAAAAGAAGGATGCATCAATGCCTCTAACCTCTCCTACCTCCGATCCTATAGATTTAATAATGTCTTCATGACAGGGCTCCAGAGGAAGAGATGGCAAAACAAACCAAAAAGGCAAAAAACATTCTAGTTGATCTAACTTAAAGTTGTGATTCCATTCTATAAATTTCACACAGTAACCATTGAAAAAACATTCTAATACTAACAGGAACTCCTTTTTAATGGACTCATCTGAAAATTGCAAGTATAGAGTATTATTTGAAAAGGAGGAGATACTTACCTGATCCTCGCAATTCTCCTCCAACCAATTGAAAAACAGAGGGAAGTCTTCCTGTGGTCCGTTCCAGATAGCAAAGATTCCTTCCTTAAGACATCTATTCCATGAGGCTTTGATTTATTTGCTTGAGATTCTAGCAAATTCATTCTCCATTTTGCGAGGGACTATCTTCAGAGGTGGGCTAGGGTTGAGAGGAGAGTGTCTACAATGGCTTCTACGATGTGGGGAATATAAGAGCCTGGAGAAACTGACCTAGGTGATAACTTTCCTGCCTGTGGTGTAGCCGGTTGATCTATTGACATAGATGTAGATTTAAAATTCTCTGGATGCGCATATCTTGTCAAGTTGAAAATGTGGATTTGGTTATCTAATTGATCTACGGTGTGGATCTGATGCTTTGAATACTTAAATACCTCTATGTGTGTGGTAGGGGGCTTCAAAGTGAGGGCTCGAGCGGAGTTTGCCTTCACTAGATCTGCATTCCCTCTGATCCATTACTGGCTACAGGATTCATCTGCGACATCAGAAAAAACTTCGAACCTATTTGCTATTTCAACTGCGAATCCTCCATTATATGAGGTTTGGGAACTTTTTTGGTAGCCTTTTCGAGTGTTGGCTGGCAAAGAATTTTGCCAGTTCAAACCCTGACTATTGGAATTTCTGTTCAATCCCTTTTGCAAACGTTTCCTTCGAGGTTGTTTTGTAGGCTGAAAATGGATCGACATTTTTCGCATTTTTAAATATTTTTCTATTTTCAATAATTAAATTAATATATTGTTAAAAGGTATCTAATTCAAATAATTTTTTAATAATATATCTATTCTTATAACAAATATGATTTATTTAAATTACTTTTATTTAAAATATTAAAATAGTAATATTGAAATATTATTTTGTAAAATTAATGATTTGAATGTAATTAACTTGAACTTATTCAATAAAGTATGAGAGTTAGTTAAATTTATACATAATAGCTTCTATTGACCTACGAAATAATCTTTGTTTCTATTAAATTTTTATTTAAAAAAAAGGACAAATACTAATTTCAAATAAAAGATAATTCTACTACATCATTTATTTGAATAGTTTATTTTTTAAAATTTGTAAACTTTGTTAGAGTTTCAAAGTGATATTTGGTGAGGTTTAGATTTTTTAAACTAATTGTAAGTATATACTTTTCTAAATATTTATAAATATTGAAGAGAAAAAATGTACATTGCAATTGATGTCAAAATTTACAATACAAATGACAACTTCAAATAACTTGCCTCCTAAATAAATATAATTTCTAATTTCTAATCAAGCATCAATATTTTACTTTTACTTTTAATTAAATAATAATAATATAATAATAAGAATTTAACATTTAGTAATAATAATTACCTATTACAATAATTAATTAATATTTTATGTTATAAAAATATTTTAAATGTATTAATAATTTATTACCATACGATACTTTTTTTTGTTAAATCGTAAGCTAAACTTTAAAATTAATTTGAATATAGGCAAGAGCCTACAACGCAATGGTAAGTTGTGAGCTTCTTATCGAAGAGGTCTTGGGTTCAAATCTACTTGCGCTTAACAAATAATAATAATAATTAATCATAACACATAATAATTAATCTTGGCTTCAGCCTCTTGACGATCCGAAAAAAATAAATTAATTCGAATATAATATATACATAAGTACAAAAAAATGAGATGTGCATGTATGAAACGGAAAATCACGAAAGTATTATGTTGATGGAAGTATTATATTAAATGGCACAAGCCACTAGGCCCAGTGCAAATAAGTTGCACCATAGTAGGTGCCAAGATAATTATCTCTCTAGTGATTATTGCCTATAAATATTAGCCAAGCATAAAGCGTGGAGAACAACTGTGCCAAGTCTTGCAACGGGAAAGCCTAGTGGAGAGGGATCAACACTCAAGGGATTTGTGGTGTGCTATGTGCTCTAGAGTAGGTAGTCTAAGATATCAAACACATTAATTTTATCAGATTTCTATAATTTCTATCAATTTATATATTATTTATGGAATTGATCCAAAAAAGAATATATGCATATTAACACATGTCAAATAAAAAGATTAATTGGAGTGATAAAGTTTATCCATCATTATACATATCGAAAGTATTTTATAACATGCATATATTTGTCAACATTAAGTTTAATATTGTGAGTCATACATATTCAACTGACAATTGTCATATACATATTGCATCATCTTTGCTATGGAAATGACTTGAACATTAAAATGTACACCCACCCACCCACCCACATACACACACGCACAAAATATATAATTATTTAGACACATGAGCTAAATCATGTCATTTTAAAAAAATATTTATGAAAAATAAGTGAACTCGTGTCATCAATAGACAAGACATTTCATCCCATCAAAAGGACCAATCAAATATGAAACCAATTCGTCAGATACACAGTCACATCACTTTGGAACCGCACAACCAATGCATTGTACCCAATCGAACATAGCGAAATGCACAAGGAATGGACACTTTCGTGCATTGAACAACAATAGGATGTAAGGCCATCATTGAAGCTATTATATCAACAGGTTACAACAAGTAATCAATTAATCAATCAAGTCATCCATTTATGGCTAATTTGAAATTGCATGAACTGTATCTAAAAACACAATCCAAAGGCAAAGGAGACATTAATTTCTCTAATTCCAACTAATCCACAATTCTCTGATGCAAATAATTCAATTACAAGTAGCCATGAGATCATTTCAAGTTCAAGTCATTCCATTGTTTCAAAGTAACTTGTGGAGGAGTAGACAAATTGGAGAAGTAAAAACCATATTGATCTAGGTATTTCTTGCATTCTAATTCTAATTTGTTTGATGTTTCTCTTGATTGTTTGTAATACAACGACCTATATAATTATTTTTGAATCATATATATACTTGTAATTGTATGTATTGTTTATGTTCACAACACTTTCTCTTTGTTCTAAATGCATTGTTATAAGTTGTATATGTATTGGCAATGGATTATGTGTGTTATTTAATGTTATTTATATGGGGGTCTACGTTATATTGTCAATGAGCTTTTAAGTTACTTTTACATCTCTTTTCATGGTTGCCCTTTTAATATTGTGAATATCATATAAGTGGTGTAATTGTCATGTGTCCAATCAACATCCACTAAAATTATACTATCAATGAAGTTTTATGTGTTATTTTATGTCATGTATATAGGGGTCTATGTTATACCATCAATGGGATTTTAAGTAGATTTTCCATCTCTTTTTTTGGTTGGCCTTTTAGTATTATGAATATCATTTGAGTGTTGTTATTGTCGTGTGCCCAATCAACATCCATTTACTCTGTCATGCACGCAAACTAATTGCATATGTAATAAAATTCTTTTCATACATTATTTATCCCTGCATGTTTCAATGCATTACTAAGGTTTTAAGTGATACTATTAATCGGGCTTAAAAGTACGTTTGAATGGCTTCTATAGTTGGCCAAAAGTTTAAGTATTGTTAAAGTGTTCAAAGTGTCAATTTAAGTACTCTTTAAGTGTCATTTGATTCCCTTTAAGTACATTTAAGTGTTGTTATGTCTTTCACAAACTGGAGGTTTTCTTTAAATCCTTCAAGTATCAATCTATACTTTATATAAGTGTCATTTAATGGTCTACCTATTTTGTTATCAATTTACAAGTCTGATATTTAATTCCCATTTAAGTGCAATAAGTGTTGTGTATTGTTTTATTATGCGTGTTGTAAGTGTCATTCAAGTGCAACAAGTATTCTTCAAGTGCTCAAGTATTTTGTGTTGTTAGTCACTTGTACAATTTAAGCTTGTCACTTCATCTCAACATGGATCTAGGTTATGCTATTGTATGCTAAAAATAAATGAATGTGGAACTAGATTGAAGTTTACAAAATGAAGAGAAACTACAAAGATACATATAAATAGGAGAAGAGTTAAATTCCCCCTAGATGAGGAAGCTCTGCACATTGTTTAGATGACTCTAACCCTTAATAAAGTTGTGTAAGTTTCTAAACCTCCTACTCAAAGATGATAAGCTCTTGTTGAATTGGAATGGTCAACTTTAAACATGAAAATAACTATTGAGGATGTAGAAAAGAATGATATGTCAACAAGGGAAGTCACATTCATCAACTCGTATGGTAAGACCATATGCACCTTGAAGAAAGTATAACTAAATATATTGATTCAAGATGAATAATCACTTCATGAATTGGCACAAAGAGATAACCAAACATGGGTGTGGCCTTGAAATAGTTAATCTTAAGCAAAAGTTACCCAAATTGACCAAGCTAGGCCCTACCTTTCAAGGATGGGATATAGGAGAAATTATGGTGGCTTCTAACTTCAAGAAGATTAATCCAAAACTTTCCCTATTCATTATTGAAGGCCTTGACAAAGATGGATTGGTCCAACTTGGATCTATTGGTGTATCTAGACCCTCCTAGACATTGCACAAAAAAAAATATAATGTGAATAATATGACCCTCACTAGATATGGAATTGTGATGAGATTGGAATTCAAGAAGGTAGAAATGGTGCAATGAGTGTGGTCTCTAGAAGAGGAAGTAGGACTATGCCATTCATAATTCTTAAGAGCTATGAATGAATCACCATTCTTTGTTGTGTGAACAAAAGCAGACCAAGATTCTATTCATTCAAGATAAGAAGTATGTAGTGTCCCCAAATTAATGGAAAGTGGCTTAATTAAAATAATTAATTAGGTGGTCTAAAATATAAATAATATCATAAGGACATTTAATTATTAAATAAAGGAGCTAAAATAATAACATAATAATTAGAATGATGTTGACCCATTGTAAGCCTTTGAAAGAGGTTGTGTTTGGCATTATAGAAAAGCATGTTAGAGTTGTGTTTCTTGTGTATTTGTGATTCCAATTGGAATTGTGTCATTTTTTTTGTTTTAGAGGTTAAAGACCCTTCCTAGTCTATAATTATTATTTCAATTGTTAGAAGCCACCCAAGTTTGTCATTAGAGAAATTGTTTCAGATTTTTCACTTCTATGTAATTGTTGAACTTTGTAAAGTCTTCGCTTGAAGACAAATCTAATGTAATTTGAGATATATAATGTAAAAATACAAATTATTTGTTCTTTGCAATTTATTTTGGTTGATGGTGAGTGCCATGTGTTAGAATTTATTCATCAATAATACATTTGGATCTTTCGAACCATAAAGTTATATCAATTGAGGGTGTTGAGTGTTTAAGGGATTCAAAGGGTGCCAAGTGTCAAAGGATCACCTGCATTTTCGTCAGGCTCATTACCTATTTTGTCTTAGGGCACATCACGTGTTTCCATCAGGCATGATACCAGTGTTGTTATTAGGCACATCACCTACATTGTTGTCAAACACATCACTCATGTTATTGTTGGGTACATCACCTAATTTGTCATTGGGTACATCATTTGCATTACCATTAATCACATCACCCACATTGTCTTTGGGTACATCACCTAACTTTTTGTCAGCTACATAAGGCACTCAGTCATTAGGCACATCAATTGCACTGTCAGCAGGTACATCATCAATTTACTATTTGGTTCATTATCATTTTTTACTATGTACAATTGGTCATTCAAGTTCATTAAAAAGTATTTAAATAATTACATTGCATGTTATGAATAAAGTGTTTGCCTCACCCACTAACAAATGCTTGCTAAATTTTTATGTTCATGTACAACCATGTTGAAGTCACAACCATCTAATAAGAAAGTGTATTGGATATTTACTTGATGATGTTGTTAGTTTTCACATTGCATTAATTAGAACCTCCAAATGTAAGTGATCTTTAACCTTTCAAAACATACCTAAAATCCTCATTGACTTCATTATTAGTCAAGTTTCCAAACATAGAAATTAGAATTGTTGAATTGGTACAACTAGGAAAAAGTCATAACAAAATTGTTGGCAACATCCAATATTACTATAGTTTTCAAACCGACTGGCATATAACCAATGAATGCAGAGGTAGTAGTTAAAGATATCCATCCTAATGACACTTTTTATATCAATGAAAAGAAGATGCTTCTATGATATGAAATATCCTTAACATTTTTCATGCTTTTTTTTAAGTAGATGAAGTGGCACATACACTATTATCCACTCTTCCATATGGTAATTTGGAAGGTATAATAGTATTATACACGTATGAATTTATATTAGGTACACATCAAAGTGACATGGTATAGATCACCACAATAATTTGGAGGAGAGTTTTCCTCCTCCCTTGCATCATGTTTTGAAGGGAGGCTAGACCTTGGCATTGATTTGAATAGCCGTGAAGAAGAGGAAAGTGTTTCATTTCTAACTCTATTGATCATGAATATAGAGCTTGAGATATTATAAATCACTATGTTGATAACACGAAGGAAATGGAAGCATGAGAAAAAAAAGCACAAGAAGTTGATAATGAAGTGGACAACATGAATGACTCAAAATTGAATGGGACAAATAGACTCCAAAATAATGTCTTCCATTACAAGATTCCTAAATTTTTCAATGAACATCATTAATGAAAGTATTTTTAAGAATCATGATGATCATGGGATTTTTTGAGAAGAAAGCCCCAAATATTAATGTCAAATTATTACAAGGATCTTTTGTCATGTCCCCTTTTCAAATATTTAAAAATAATAATCTTTGCTAACGCAGGCAGGCCCAAAAAAGGTGAAGTTTTAGCAAAAGGGGCTAATCTTTGGAAACCAATGGACTAATAAATAAAAATTATTATTAAAATATGTTTTATTAACCCCTCTTGGATGTGAATTAGGGTTATGCCCTCTTTTAAGGGATTTGGAGGCATTTTAGGCTCATTCCAGAACTTGATTTTTGCTCATTGCTTTGTTGTTCTTCAGAGGCTGCCAAACCTGTGGAGAAGGAGACCCAAGGACGGGAGTTTGAAGGTTTCAAGGAAGGCTAAGGATAGGAGTTTAAATCCATTCCATGTGCAAGCTCATGCAGAGTTTTCCCTTGTGCTGAACAGTGCAGATTTGTGGGTTTTCGGGTGTGTTTTTTGTAAGAGTTTGGTGTTTCCGGTTGAGTATTTCATATCAATTTGGGTTGCTGCTATATTTCAGAAGTTTAGATGTTAAAATAGAGCTAAACATATGTATTGGATCGTGGTTAAACTTCTGTGATAGATTATTAGTGTTTTGTGGTGATTCCGAGTTATTTTATGTTGTTTTTGGGAGCCCAATAAGCATTATTTTTGTCCTCCGTTTGGGAGCTGTTGTGTAAATTTTATACAGATCTGGAAATATCATTTTGTAGGCTGTTATGCTGCTGAAATTTCTATAAAAATGTCCACTTTTAGATTTATTAATAATATGTGAAGTTGTGAAGTTTTTGGCACTATTTCGGACATACCCGATTTGGGGTTTATTGAGAAATTGGTGGATCTTTGTAATATTGGTTGTTTGATTTTGAAAATCTGATTAGAAGGTTGAAATATCATATAAATTCCAAAAAAAGGACATTACAGTGGTATCAGAGCTATGATCTTGCCAGCTTGAGGGTTTGTAGAAGTTTGCATGCAACCAAGTGAAAGAGAAAAGAGATATTTGCAACGAGAAAAGAATAAAATTTTTTTGATCAAACCTCCAGCTAAAAGTAAAAGTCCAAAATCCAAGGAAGGAAAAAGTATGGTTGATCAAGATGAGATGGCAAAGAAATTTTTCCAAGACATCCAAGATACTCAGAAGCAAACAGTGGATAGTTTGGCGGAAACTAGAGAGGCTTTGCGGATATTGACGAAAAAATTGCAAGGAGTTGCATCTATTAATGAGAGAGGGAGCACTTTAGAGGAGCTAAGAAATCTAAAACCCACACCCTCTAAATAAACAAAAACTATTTTTCTGCCTACAGATGAGCCACCAGTACCAAATCTAGCCCTTAATCCCCTGGAAGAAGTTACAGGTAACTTGATTGCATTAAGAGCTACTTACAATGGCTTAGATGATGACTTTCGTAGTTCGATACCTTTTAGAGAATATGTGGATATGATGAACACTTTGATGCCTAAGAAAGAGTACAAGAGGGAGCATGACATAAGTGGAAGAGAGCTCAAAAATAAAATAAGCAAGTTTACAGCACCTACTTTTGATGGAACAAATAAAATTTCAGCTAGAGCATGGCTACAAAAATTATAGACCTTCTTCACACTTAACCCCATGAAGGAGAGTGATGTTGTTCAATTTGCAAGTCTACACTTGGAAGATGTAGCCTATGATTGGTGGTATCATGGAATGACTACTCAAGGTCATGATCAGGTAACTACATTTGATGATTTCAGTCAAAGAGTGATAGAAAGATTTGACCTCAAGGATGATGAAGAGTACTTTAAAGCATTGTCAAAGTTGAAGCAAACCAAATTAGTTAATGAGTATATAGAAGAATTTCAAAAAGTGGCTGTTATGGTACCTAATATGAGTGAAAAGAGGATTGTTTATCTTTTTCTTGATGGTTTGGAAGATTCTGTTAAGGGTTTGGTTAAGGCTTTCTCACCCTCAACCTTACAGGAAGCTATCAGAAGAAGCTTGCAACTTGAAACTTGCGTGCCTTTGAAATTAGTCACTACTCAAAAACCCCCAAATCTTGGGCAACATAAGGGGAATTTTCAAAAAAAGACTTTTCCAACACTACCACAAAAGATGTGATAAATGTGGCAAAAAAGAACGTAGATGAAGAGACTAGGAGTGAATTACCAAGGACAAAGCTTTGTTTCACTTGTAGAGAACCATGGGTTCCGGGACATAGATGTTTGGGGAAAGGTCAAGTGCACTATATTGAAGTTACTTCAGAATCTGATTAAGATGAACATGAGGAATTTCATGACACTAAGGAGGAGGAAGAAGAAGAGAAAGGAAAAGAAATAAGAAAGGATGGCACTTTAGCAGCATTATCGGTAGTCCCAAGATACCATCCCTTTCGAATTCGAGGGGTACTAGCAGGACAAAGGTTGACAGTTCTTCTTGATAGTGGGGCAACTCACAATTTTATTGATGAGGCATTTGTCATGAAAAGAGGGCTTAAAGTAGAAGATTTTGAAGGATTCAATGTTACTGTAGCTGATGGATTCACTATGCCTTGCACACGGGTAGTGAAACAACTCAAGATGACCTTAGGAGATTATGAGTTATGTGATGACTTCTATGTTGTTGGCATTGGGGAGACAGATCTTGTATTGGGTGTTCAATGGTTGCACTCTATTGGAGGCTATTACATGAACCATCAAACTATGGAGTTTAAATTTCATTCCAATGCGAAAAAAGTCTTATTGAGAGGCTTATCAAATGGAGCACCTAAGGCGGTCTCTGCAAAGAGGATGGAGAGGACTTTTCAAAGAGGACAAGTAGCATGGGCAGCATGAGTCATAATCCATCCAACAAGCTCTCCAAAGAATCAAGGTAATTTCCATTTTGAAATTCAAAATATTCTTGATAAGCATAGTATAGTTTTCAATGACTTCCTCCAAGATTACCACTAGATAGAGGTTTTGAGCATGTTATAGAGTTAGAATAGGGTGCCAAACTAGTTATAACAACCCCATACCGCCATCCAAAAGGTTATAAGGAAGAAATTGAAAAAACTATTAAGGAACTCTTGTACATGGGATTCATAAGGCCTAGCTCTAGTCCAGTTGCATCATTTGTGGTACCTGTCAAGAAAACGGATGGTACAATGAGAATGTGTATAGACTACAGGGCTCTAAAAAAGAAGACCATAAAAAATAGATATCCCATACCATGCATAGATGAACTCATTGATGAGTTACATGGTGTTGTATACTTCTCAAAAATTGACTTAAGATTAGGGTACCATCAAATCTGAATGAGGGGTGAAGATGTGGAAAAGACTACTTTCAAATGTCACTATGGGCACTTTGAATTTCTTGTTATGCCATTTGGCCTCACTAATGCACCTACAACATTCCAATCTTGTATGAATAAGGTATTCAACCAGCATCTTCGAAAATTTGTTTTGGTAGTTTTTGATGATATCTTGATTTACAGTAAAACATGGGAAGAGCATCTAAAGCACATAGACACTATTTTGGGAATCTTGGAGCAGCAATCTTTCTATGCTAAGCTATCTAAATGTGAGTTTGGTTTGACAGAGATCCTATATTTGGGACATATTATAAGTTCTAAAGGAGTACAGGTTGATCAACAAAAAATTCAGGCAATTTTGGATTGGCCTCCACCCACTAATCTTACACAGTTGAGAGGTTTCTTTGGGTTGTGTAGCTACTATAGGAGATTTGCCAAGGGATTTTCTCAGCTTGCTACCCCCTTGACTGATTTGACAAAGAAAGGAGTTTTTGTTTGGACAGAAGAGGCACAAAAAACATTTGATAAGCTTAAGAAGGTAATGAGTTCATGCCCTGTGCTTGCAATTCTAGATTTCTCTTTACCTTTTGTTGTTGAATGTGATGCTTCTAGAGAAGGTATAGGAGCTGTCCTAACTCAAAGGGGACATCCAATAGCATTTGAGAGTAGAAAACTAAATCAATCAGAGAAAGGTTACTCCATCTATGATAAGGAAATGTTGGCAATCATGCATGCACTTCATGAGTTTAGACAATATTTGGTATGTGGGAGATTCATTGTAAAGACAAACCATAATAGCCTCAAGTTCTTCTTGAACCAAAGGGATTTGAATGATCGTCAACAAAAATGGGTAAGCAAATTGCAAGCTTATGATTTTGATATTGAATACATGAAAGGAAAGAATAATGTGGTTGCTGATGCTCTCTTAAGAAAGCCCACTCTGTGTTCCTTAACATCTATCTCTGCTGATTGGAAAGTCTCCATAATTTTAGAGTATGCTAAAGATTCCTTTGCCACCAAGATTTTGGATAAGTTAGTGGATGATAACAGATACAAGGTTGTTGATGAATTGATTTATTACAAGAACAGGATCTTCTTAGTGCCAGGATCAAAAACTAAGGAGAGGATATTGAGGGCCTTTCATGACACACCTTTGGCTGGTCACCAGGGATACTTCAAGACATACAAGCAAATTCGAGAGTAGTTTTCATGGAAGGGTATGAAGGAGGATGTCCTTAAACACATTAAGGAATGTATCGTATGCCAACAAAGCAAGAGTGAGCAAAATTTTCCTGCAGGGTTGTTACAGCCACTTCCTATTCCTGAACAAAAATGGGAAAGTATTTCCATGGACTTCATCACCGGGTTGCCCAAAGTTCAAGGTAAGGATTGCATATATGTGGTGGTAGATATACTAACTAAGTATGCACATTTCTTTCCTATCACATCTGATTTCAAGGCATCACAAGTGGCCGAATTGTTCTTCAAGGAGATTTTTAGATTACATGGCTTGCCTAGAAACATTGTCAGTGACTGGGACAGTAGATTCCTTAGCTCTTTTTGGAAGGAGCTCTTTCATTTGGCAGGAACTGAACTCACTCCTAGTACTAGCTATCACCCTCAAATAGATGGACAAACAGAGATAGTTAATAAATGGATAGAGGGATATTTGAGGAACTATGTTTCAAATCAACAACATGCTTGGGTGAAATGGTTGCACCTAGGGGAGTATTGTTACAATACATCTCATCACATGTCTATTGGTATGCCTCCTTTTCGTGCTCTTTATGGTTATGATGCCCTTTCCTTTGTTGATTTAGTACTTTCAGATAGCAGAGTACCTGCAGCAAGTGATTTCATCAAGCAACGCCAAGACATACTAAGGTCACTCAAGGATAATCTACAACATGCACAGAACCAACAAAAGTTGTATGCTGATAGGAAAAGGACTGAAAGATCTTTTGAGGTGGGAGATTTGGTATTTGTTAGGTTGCATCCATATAAGCAAAGCACCTTGAAGAGGAGTGGGGTAGAGAAACTCAAGCCAAGGTTCTATTGGCCTTATAAGATCACCGAGAAGGTAGGAGAGGTAGCTTATGAATTGGAGCTCCCACCAAACAACAAAATACATAATGTTTTCCATGTATCTTGCCTGAAGAAGGTTCTAGGCCAGCAGACCATAGTTTCTACAGAATTACCACCTCTTGATGATGAAGGAAAATTAGTTTTGATACCAGAAGAGATTTTGGATACAAGAGAGAAAAGATTGAGAAACAGGAGCATCATAGAGCATTTGGTCAAATGGAAAGGATTACCACTGGAGGATGCAACTTGGGAAGGAGCACATATTCTTGAACATTCCAATGTTCATTTCTTGAGGACAAACAATATTTGGGAGGGTGTAACGCCCCGCTTGGGAACCCAAGAGGAATAAACCTAACATGTTACAATGTTTACTGAACTATTTTTTTTTTTGAAGTTTAAACAACATCAAGATAACATTAATGCGGAAGCAATATGAACATACACATCAAATACACATATGCAAATATAGATACAGTTTCAATTCCTCAAGAGTTCCTTTACATTGAGTCACATTTAATAATTTTTAAATTAATTAGTTTAAGTTCCAAGTACAATGTCTCATGATCATAAAGAAATACCAGATACATAATCGCATAAGCAATTGCATAAGTATAAACAATACAATGAAAGTACATCCAATCAATAACATCCACTGCACATGTCGCAGGGTATGTGAGAATAGATACAATACATCAGAATACATGATAACATATATACTTCATCTGAAAAGAAGTCTCTGAGATAAGAAATAAGAATGATAAAGGTACATTTTCTACAACGATCATCCAACAATTAGCAATGTGAAGGAGAACCCAAATGGTAAGAAGACACTACCTCCCGATCGCGTGGTTACCTAGTCAAGTTTCCACTCCCACCGTGCAGGGAAGATAATGAACGATCCACATACGGCTATCAAACATAAAACATTCCTAGGCATGGAATTCCTAATAGCCAAAACTACCTCAAAGATAACACATGCTACTCAAGAAGATAAAATAATCCAAAAGTAAGAACACTCAATCCAATACCGACACCACATAGCCAAACATCATACATGAACCAAGTATAAACCAAATACCAAGATCATAAGATAAAGTCAACAAAAGACAATCACCTCAAGTCAAAAGCCACATGTCAAAAGTACAACATAATGAAACACCAATCATCATCAATGAAAGTAAGTAACCACAATAAACACATCCAACAATAGATACACCACCAGAGGTACACAAAATCTATAGAGGAGACTCAGGCTACATACTAGGGAGTGTCATCACATGGCTGCTTGAGTTACCCTGGACTGATCTCTTAATAGACCCCAGACCATCAAGTGTTGAGTTACCCTAGACTGGTTACTATGAACCCCGGACCCTCAACATCACACATATGGAAACTAGAAAGCCCTCTCAAGAAGACGAGGCACTCATCTCATTCCCATCCTTAGTCTATACAAGCACTAAAGGCATGGGTGGATCAAATATCTCTAACTTATCTTTTTAAGTGTGTTTTCCCCCCAAAAGTTTTAATTACTAGATTATCACTTATTACATAACTTGCATTAGGTTACCTTGGTACTGGCCACTTTGGGTCCCGGACCCCTATGCAAGCCACTCCCAAGTCACGTACCTAGACAACCTCTCCTAAGCACATAAAAACATAGTTGTGTGCCATACCACAACACCCATAAAGATCAAACTTGGTTCCTTAACAGGCAACCTGATAACAAGATGGTTCTCCCATCCAAGTACACATAATTTCTCTACAAGATAAAACTCATAAATATAATCTCCAATATGAATCACAAAACACATCCCAACATCTAGTCCCATAAATAGTATACAAGAAATTTCACAAAACCTCTGGTGTACATCCTAGACTGGTCAACACCTACTCAACTCCAAAATCCGAATGCATAAATATTACAAACAAACAATACAGTTCATAGTTGGGTTTGATTTGAAAAGACATAATATAGTTAAAAATAACGTTTTCAATTTGCATTTCAATGAATGTTTAAATGTATAAGATTCTCAGTTTAGCCCACCCAATAACCCATTCAACTATTTGACTCAAATATATAAAGTTATGCTCATGATAAAAGTCAATTTTCTTAAAAGAATAGTCTAAGTGTGCCCATTTATTTCTTCAAGTTATAAAAGTAACACTTTACTAATTTTAATCAAGTCATAATCATTAACAATAATAGATAAATTTACACATTCGTAAATAACTCTTGATATTAATAATTCTTAATTAAATCAAATCTAATTAAGTTAATTAATAATCTTTTTAACCCTATTTCATTCTTTAATAACTAATTTAGTTATTAATAAAAAAATTAATAATAATATAATTTTAAAATTTAATAATTAAAATTTTGTGTAATTTACATTTAATAATTTAAAAGTTTAATACTATTAAAATTTAATAAACTTAAATTATAATAAAAATACAATATAAAATAAAAATTAAAAAAAAATATATATTAAAAACGTTTTAAGCCCGCCGGCTTTTAACACCGGCCGCAGCCCTTTTAAATCTGCGGCAGCTTCTGCCGTAGCAGACTGCTGCTGTTGCAACAATCTCTGTTGCGACAGCGGCTGACCGCCGTACAATGGAGAACACGGGGGTAGGGGGTGGGTAAAACCCGCCCCTCCCCATATTTATTATATATATATTTTTTTAAAATAATATTAAATCGCCCCCGTCCACGTCCAATACATTAGTAATTTATTTTATTTTTTTTAAATAATTATATTAGAAATTTAAGAACTATTTTATGATTTGATAAATTTTTATTTTATTAAAAATTTATGATATCCATTCAATTTCTAATTAAAATTTTTCTTTTTATTTCAAACCTTTTTCTCAAATGAATATTCGTTCTTAAAATCTATAGAAAGAGGACGTTTATCTTTTAAATCTCAAGCTCGATTTCAATATCCAAATAGTTTCCCATATTTGTTTGATTTCTTATTTGGTCTTATGCATATTAAAATATAATTCTCTAAAATATACTCAACAAAGTATCCATCTAAGCCATGAACAGATATTTCTCAAACAAGAACAATATTGCATACCAGAAAAACAACACATGCAAAAGACACGGAGCAGACATAAATTTGAAAAGCGAAAACTACTATACAATTAAACCATGAGATCCTACCTAGATCTGATGCTAAATAGTGGCAGCTAGATAAAGATTCCTACTGCAAGTGAAACCCTTCAAGCTATGAAAAACTTCCCTTCTTTTCCAAACCCTCTGATTTTCTCTTCAAACCTGTGTGTGTCCTCAAATTTGTGTATGAAAAACTCCCCCTTGAAAAATGAACCCTCAAATTTGATAAGGAGTTCTCTTCCTACAATCGGGGCACTAATTGTGCATTTACCCGAGAGGTCTCTTGATCAATCTTGTTAACTCTAAAATCAACCTTTATTAATCTTATCTTTCATATTTTCATGCACGTTAAATGGATTATTAAATCTCTTTATTTAATTTCCACTCAACTTCTATTTTAATCGATTTATAACTTATAAATCTCATGCGCACTTAATGCGATTAAATATCTTTATTAATTTCACATGTTTAATCTTTTCAATTAATTTCTTTTATTTCCAACTCATGCATAAATCATGCAAACTATAATCTTTATGATAATTAAATATCTTTTCACTTTTAATTTCATTTTTAGAAACTTAATTGATAAAAATATTTATTAACTTAAATAACAATAATATTTAGCATTTATTTAAAAATGCACTCTAAATATATTATTATTAAATTAAATAAATATAGTCACGTTCTAAATTTAAACTTTAACTTTTATCTCCAATATTTAATTCTCTCTCATTTAATTAATTCATTCATGCACAATTAATTTCTTTTTTTAAATTAAGATATTCTTTTATTAATCCTTCATGCACTTTAAGTGAATCATTAAATTACTTTATTTAACTTTCCACTTTACTTTACTTTTAAAGTTAATTTATAATTTTAATCTCATGCGTACTTTATTAAAATATCTTTATTCAAGTTCACATGTTTTTATCTTTTAAATTAATTTCTATATTTTAAACTTATCCATGCGAACTTAAAACATATTCATAATTTAATATCTTTCTCCTTTTAATATATTTTTGAACGTTTAACTTGATAAATATTTATTAACTTAAATAACAATAATATTTAGCATTTATTTAAAAATGAACTCTAAATATATTATTATTAAATTAAATAAATATTATCATGTTCTAAATTTACTCTTAAAACTTTTATCTTCAATTTAATTCTTTATATTTAATAAATTTCTCAATTAATTAAATATAATTAAATATTCAAAATATCATAATAATTTTCCATTAAATTAAATTATTAATTTAATCTATTAATTAGACTTAATTAATAGAAATTCATCAAAGACTCACAAAACAACATACGCACAAAATACTCGCGGGTTTGAAAAGGGTAGACAGTCTGTTACGAGTCCTCCTTGCAGGACAAGTATTTTAGGCTATGGCTAGGATTGGACCTGATCATTATCTCCCCATTCTCACCATTTGAGTATTTGTAATAGGGCACGCTCATCCTGGCAATTCAAGGAAGTCGATGTCCGGTACCTGCATCTTGCATAAAAGACAAGCATGTACATGTATATAATATATCTAAACTAAACAGGCAATGGCAGGGAGTGGTTCATTGTGTAGATCCCGACTAGCAGGTGACTACGAGTCCCTCCCTTAACCACATCAAACACGTCAGACAGAAAGATAAAATAAACACGCACACCATACACATGCAAGTATGGGGTAAGTATCATAAAATCACAAGTCTAATATCAAATGCGTACGTATAATAATGCATCTCTATCAATACAACATAATCATCATTAAAGACATCATGTTAACATTTTTATAAAAGAAACCAAATTTACTAACTAGGATCATTAAAATATCATTAACAACACATGAATGAAATCAACTAAGCAATTATAACTGATATATTTGTAATCAAAGTCATGAAATAATATCGTAGTATTGTAAATCCAATATCTCTAAAGCTAATCAAAGCATAAAATCAACGTAAAAGAATTTGACAATGATAACAAAAATGCGATCTAGGGGCAGGCACTACAGAGGGGAGGACTTGTCATGTCCCCTTTTCAAATATTTAAAAATAATAATCTTTGCTAATGCAGGCAGGCCCAAAAAAGGTGAAGTTTCAGCAAAAGGGGCTAATCTTTGGAAACCAATGGACTAATAAATAAAAATTATTATTAAAATATGTTTTATTAACCCCTCTTAGATGTGAGTTAGGGTTATGCCCTCTTTTAAGGGATTTGGAGGCATTTTGGGCTCATTCTAGAACTTGATTTTTGCTCATTGCTTTGTTGTTCTTCAGAGGCTGCCAAACTTGTGGAGAAGGAGACCCAAGGACAGGAGTTTGTAGGTTTTTAGGAAGGCTAAGGACAAGAGTTTAAAGCCATTCCATGTGCAAGCTCATGCAGAGTTTGCCCTTGTGCTGAACAGTGCCGATTTGTGGGTTTTTGGGTGTGTTTTTTGTAAGAGTTTGGTGTTTCCGGTTGATTATTTCATATCAGTTTGGTTTGCTGCTATATTTTAGAGTTTTAGATGTTAAAATAGAGCTGAACATATGTATTGGGTCATGGTTAAACTTCTGTGATAGATTATTAGTTTTTTGTGGTGATTCTGGGCTATTTTGTGTTATTTTCGGGAGCCCGATAAGCATTGTTTTTGTCCTCCGTTTGGGAGCTGTTGTGTAAATGTTATATAGATTTGGAAATGTCATTTTGTAGGCTGTTATGCTGCTGAAATTTCTATAAAAATGTCCACTTTCAGATTTATTAATAATATGTGAAGTTGTGAAGTTTTTGGCACTATTTCGGACATACCCGATTTGGGGTTTATTGAGAAATTGGTGGATCTTTGTAATATTGGTTGTTTGATTTTGAAAATCTGATTAGAGGGTTGAAATATCATATAAATTCAGAAAAAGGGACATTACATTTTTTGAAGAAGTGGGAGCAAAGGAAGGAGGAACTTAAAGATATAAAATATTGAAAGAAATGGTAGACTAAGGAGAAAAGGGAAACGTATGTTGTGTAGCGACTTGAAGGAGCTGGAAACAATGGACAAGGAGATAACATGCATAGAAAAAGAGAAAGCTGAAACGCATAAGGAAAAGCAACTTGAAAAGGATCAAAAGAAGTTGCATAAGGAATACAAGAGGAAGGGAAAATATTTGGAGAGGGCACAAAGAGCTCTGCAATGAGGACACTTAAACTCTCAACTAAAACCCTTAATAATCATGCTTTTCTTCGAGAGCTATTGAACGTAAATATTTCAAGAATTTTGGATGTTTTGAATTCCTTTCTAATTAACAAGTCACATGTGACACACACTTAATTCTTGATTTTGATCCCATCATCAATCCCAATTCCTACTCAACAAGAGAACATGTGTTGCATTTTGCTCCATGCACCATTATGAAAACATTTTCAAGTTACCAACACAATCCTTTCCACTTTGGTTTCATTGAAATTGGTTATTTTCATTGCATATATTTATTGAAGTTCACAAGTCCTTTACATTTTACTGATAGTTACGATAAACTAGCTCTTGTGTTAATGTGATTTGATGAAATTTGAATAAAATGGAAACTTTTTTTATTGGTTAAAGCTTGTAAAGATCTTGTTGAACTAATTGTACCATCTTAAATTGAAAGAACTTCAATTTAATGATGGTTTAGCACCTATTTAGTGAGATTTAATGCTAGACTTGTATTTATTTTGCATTCTCTCATGTCTTCTTCCCTCTTTTTGCTCCTCCTAGATAGAATTGAGGTAGGACCTAATAGATTCTTTTTGGCATTCCTATTTCATGGCATAAAGTTTGAGGTAGGCTCTATCCACTTGGATACTACCTTTCCCTTATCTAATCACTTGAAATCCTTTTTTTGCACTGAAACTAGATTTCCTCGAGATCTACACCTAATTTCTAGAAACTAAGACATGTTCTAGGACCTCAATGGAATCCCAAAGATTTTGGGATTTGGCAAATAGGGATGCGGTGTGCACCTATCAGGGAATTTTTTTTTATTCTCCTACTTGGGGAATGTATTGAGATTGATCTAAGGCATTAATTGAAAGTCTAGCTAGTCTAAGCCCTTCCATTTTGTGAGGCCTTGCCCCGACCCATCGTAGCATACAGATTCGTTATTATTTTGATACTCATGACTCGAGATGTCGGGACCTTATCTGATGCTTTGAACATAGTATATTATTTCATGTTGTGTGATGTTACTTTCAGATATTTGATGTTCGTCATTTAATGATTTATGTATAAGTATGTTGATGAAATAAGTAAATGTAGGATTAACAATTTGATTAAGAGATTTTAATGGTTAAGAATTGAGTAGGATGAGAGAAACCCTGACTGAATTATAGATGTATGTTTTAATTTATGTGATTCCCTAATACGTATATACATATTTGCATGTGATTTTATGGGACTATTGATGTGTGCAATGAGTGTGCAAGATATTTTAGCCGAAAAACCCAACGGAGGAACAGAAATGATCCCTATGTGCTTTGTGTGGAAACCTTGTTGTTCGTAACTAAATTGTATTGTGAGATGTGTGAATGTATTTTTTCGTGATCAGTAAATGTTAATGTTTTGTAATTATGTTCTTTTAGTGTCACTTGAAACTCGTGAATTGCATATGCATTCTAGCATGCTAGTTAGGGTTATTTGTGTAACCTTGGACCTAAGTCGGATTAAGTTAGTGTCATTTTTGCTAATTTGTTTCTTAATCGAGTTTAGTCACCCTAATCCGGATTAGTGCTTAATCTACATTTTGGAGTTGTTAGTTGGTCTTTTTTTTCTTAGCTTTTGTTTGGTTCCAAATTAATTCCTAAGGCTTTAAAACATGAAATCTTTATACCCAAGGGGTATGGGTAAGGGTTGGGGGTATTTTCCACCCCCTAAGCCTCTTTTATTGACTTTTGAGGTCACTCAAAAAGTCTATTTTTGCCTTTGTGCAAAAATTGAAAGTGATTACCATGAGTTGCATAACCTCAACTCCACTTAGTGGTTAACCTTAGGATTGGTTGAGTTAGAAACTTCTAAATTTTTAGGCGAGTGGGGGAAGTTATTTCCCTTTTTGGTGGTTGAGGTTGGATATTATTTAGAGGCCCTTTTTGGAGTAGTTTGGTTGTTACCCAATCACTACTTTTAGAGAGGAGTCTTGGAAGATTGAAGGAAGGAAGGGAAAGCTCTTCTCAATTTGTTCTTTTGCCATTACCTCTTTGTGAAGTAGGAGTTCTTTATCTCCCTTGTTCAGATTTTTCATGCTTGTTTCATGCTTATGCTATTGTGTTGTTATTTGGATGCTTGTATGTATGTTGGGTATGTTGGGAAAGATTGAAACCATGTTTCTTGAATGTTTTTCTTTCATGTTCTTGTTTGAATTTCAAAGTTTTCTTGTATGGGTGTTTTGGCATTACTCACCCTTGGAGAGGGCAGAAGTGGCCAATTTCGGGAAAGGTCTTTTTAGTTGGACTCCAACAGTGTAGAGTCTCTTCTCAGGATGAGAAGAGGGAGAGAGGGTAGGGTGTTATGACCTGCAAACTCCCGTTCTTGGGTCTCCTTCTCCACAGGTTTGGCAGCCTCTGAAGAATAAGAAAGAAATCAACAAAATCAAGTTCTGGAATGTGCCCAAAATGCCTCCAAAACCCCTTAAAAGAGGGCATAACTGTAACTCACGTCCAAGAGAGGTTAATGAAACATATTTTAATAATAATTTTTATTTATTAGTCCAACGGTTTCCAAAGATTAACCCCCTTTTTCCGAAACTTCACTTTCTTGGGCCTGCCCGCCTTAGCAAAGATTATTATTTTTTGATTATTTGAAAAGGGGACATGACAAGTCCTCCCCTCCCAAACATTGCTTGTCCTCAAGCAATGGCTGAACAATAAACCAATCAATCCACCTGGATCCCAAATGTAGTCATGAACTATACTACTACCAATTAACACAGGCTCCTGCAATATCCTCTGCAATATGACCAAGATGAATCCATAATCAAACTGACAATTATAGCTGAACCAAAATCTAAAATCACCACTACCACAGTCAAAAACCCATGAGGCACAAACTCTTAGAACATCAGAACCCAAGCAAAGTGGACAAATCAAACTACCAACATAGTAAATACCATCAACGCATCCCACTGGCCTATACGGAATGCACAATCCAACTCTGCAACAATGGTGAATGCTCTCGAATGAAATTGTACCAAGTATGGAGAATCCACACACTATACAACTCCTATAGTCAACACAACTTTGCAAATCACCGGCCACTATCTCATAACCATAACTACCATGCACCCCTGATGGTGAAAAACCATCACAAGATAAATAGCAAGAATTGGAACCCAAACCAAATCTTCCTGCCATCAACTCCTCAACACAAGGATCAAATGGTAACTGATGTACATACTTTGCAATATAACGTTGATAAAAAAAACCAACCTTAGTCAACAACTCACCGTGAACAAGTGATACAACCCACTATGACTGATCACCAGCTAAGTCAGGAGATGTCATAGCCAAAGGAGTAGAATCAATAACAACACCCGTTGAAGCATCACTCTGAAACTCTTGCTTTAAGTCTGTATTATCAAGCTTTCAACTGTAGAACCTATCACCATGTCATGCCTATCACAACTCTCATCTTGAGGCATCAAATTGTCCCATAACTGATGATAAGCACTAGGAACCAAAGTACATCTCTGTATCATTATCTCATCAACATGGTCATCAAAGGTAAATTGATGAGCATACCTCATAGTGTAATGCCGATAGAATGCGCCAATCTCAGTCAGTGGCTCAGACTGTAATCCAGATGAAACTAACTGCAATTGATCATTAACCATGTTGGAACTAACTACTACCTCCGAAGATATCACCAAGGGAGTAGTATTACTAGCAGGAACCATGCCAACTGCCGACTCACCAACATCACACATGATCTTTGATACATCTCTAGTCTCTGTGCCTTTAGTACTAGATGCCACCACCATGTTAGGCATACAAAAATTTGCTACAACACCCAACTCAACTGAACCTAACTCTAGTGGGAATGAACCTGATATTCCAATGTTAGTATCAAGAATGGATGCATCCCCATCTCCACTGTCTCTGACAATCTCGGCCATGGACATCCTCGGATCACCAAACACCACTTCTTGTGACTGTATAGAATCAGGTGAAGACTGTAGTCGCTCTAACTCCATGGTCACCTTAGCCAAATGAAATTGTGACTCCTTGAAAGCCAACTGTGTACTCTCAAGAATCTCAGAAGTCACCACAAGCTGCTCAGTAAGCTCACTCACCTCATCTTCCTTGGCCAACAATGCATCATATGCTGTACTGCCCCACTTCATAAGATAATCTCTGTCGGCTACCAACTGCATATAATCCAGTCTCAGAATCTGGATAGCCTCCCATAAAGAGTGGAACTCTGTCAAGGAAAGATAACTGCCTCCCTGCTCATCACTAGTAGGAGAACCCCATCCATAAACTGCTAACAACTGACAAGCAGCATCGAAATGCTGGCAAGTGATAGCAATGTCTTGGTCACTAACTCTCAACTGATTAGACACATGATGGCACTGGCTTGATTGTCTCCTACAAACCTCCTCTGATGCACTGTCTAAAGGAGTATCCTCAAAGTTACTAGTCTCTAGAGTATTACCATCCATATCCTGTGAATCAAATCTAAAACTCATATCAACATATGGAGTATCAAAAACATTAGCATTGCTGTCCAACTCCTCTATGCCCAAGGAAACTAAGTCTTCAAAATTGCCCACTACATCCTCCTGGATGTCATCAATGCCAATATGATCCTGGGACTCATCTATACACACTGCCAAATATGAAATATCATCAACACATTCTAGCAAGTATGGTCGACTGGATATATGAACAAAGCCCAACATCGGTGTATAAAAACTAATACCAACATTGGACAAGCTGCTAGCACAAGAAAAGACAACACCGTGCAATCTGCTAATCAAATCCATGATAGCACCCAAACAAACACTGCTACCAAAAAGTGTTAAAGATCTCCTATCAACTGAATCCCAAATGCCAATATAACAATCTTGAGTCCATATCTGTAAACTAGAATCAGCTGGTAACTCAAGCAAAATCCTCACTTGAGTAATATGACCAATACCAACTAACTCCACATACCTATCATGATGAGATAATGAAGTCAAAATACTATCTTCACTCACCTTCAGCTGGCGAGATAAATCATGTGAAGTACTACCTGCCTCAACCTCATGTGATTAAGCATCTAACTGTGCCTGGTACTCTTTCTCAGCAAAGTCATGAATGCTCAATGTTCGCTCATCTCTACCAGGTATCTCACCATCCTACACAACAACATCCTCATAATCATCATCTGAACCCACTACACTGTAGTCACTGCCTGTTGTAACTATACCATCCTGAATACCTGTGGCATCACCCTTTGACAACCTGTAAACAATTGTCTCAATTTGAGTATCAAGTTGACCATTACTATCAATCTGTGTAATATCCTTTCCCACCACCTCCTATGGCAGAGTAGAATCTGAGACCTCTACCTGGCTATCAGCTAGTTTCTCAAACTCCTCATGCAGGTTCTTGGGAATTGTGTTATCTGTCCTGTGAGAAAATCTGCCAAATAGAAATCCAGTCAACTTATCCACCTTAGCTGGGTCAGATAACATGTCATTCATTATACGGTGGTGCTCAACCAACTGTTTAGACATGTCATGGCTTATTTTCATAAGTTTATCTCGAATGTCTAAATAACCATCCCTTCTACTATTTTGACTCTGGCTATCAATTGTCCAAGATCGTTCCCTCTGAGACTCTGTACTATACCTGTCCATTTTGGATAAAGTAGAGTGTAACCCCAATAGGATATAACTTCTTCAAACACCAAGAACTAACATGCAAATGATTAGAAGTAGCATGCAACCATAGATTTGGACATACAACTGATTAGAAGCAACATGCAACCACCAAATTATGCCATGCAAGATCTGGGTAGTTGTCAAAACTGACATGCAAGATCTGGGTAGTTGTCAAAACTGACATGCAAACTTCTACAACCACCAAATTCACCAAGAACTAACATGCAAATGATTAGAAGTAGCATGAAACCATATATTTGGACATGCAACTGATTAGAAGCAACATGCAACCACCAAATTATGACATGCAAGATCTGGGTAGTTGTCAAAACTGACATGCAAGATCTGGGTACTTGTCAAAACTGAAATGCAAACTTCTACAACCACCAAATTCACCAAGAACTAACATGAAAATGATTAGAAGTAGCATACAACCATAAATTTTGACATGCAGCTAATTAGAAGCAACATGCAATCATAAATTATGACATGCAAGATTTGGGTAGTTCTCAAAACTGAAATGCAAGATCTGGGTAGTTGTCAAAACTGACCTGCAAACTTCTATAAACCCTCAGGCTGGCAAGATCATGGCTCTGATACCACTGAAATTTCCCTTTTCTGATTTTTGTATGATATTTACAACCTTTAATCAGATCTTTAAGATCAAACAACTAATATCACAAAGATCCTCCAAATTTCTCAAGAAACCCCAAATCGGGTATGCCAGAAATTGTGCCAAAAGCTTCACAGCTTCACCTATTATTAATAAATCTAAAAATAGAAATTCTTACAGAAATTTCAGCAGCATAACAGCCTACAAAATGAAATTTCCAGATCTATATAGCCTTTACACAACAGCTCACAAATGTAGGACAAAAACTATGCTCATCGGGCTCCCGAAATTAACACAAAAATGCCCGGAAACACTACAAAAACACTAATAAACTATCTCAGAAGTTTAATCACATCCCAATACATATATTCAGCTCTATTTTAACAGCTTAAAGTCTAAAATACAACAGCAACCAAAACTGATATGAAATGCTCAACTGAAAACACCAAACTCATGCAAAAAACACACCCAAAAACCCACAAATCTACACTGTTCAGCACAAAGGCAAACTCTGTATGAGCATGCACATGGAATGGCTTCAAACTCCCGTCCTTAGCCTTCCTGGAAACCTGCAAACTCCCGTTCTTGGGTCTCCCTGGAAACCTGCAAACTCCCGTTCTTGGGTCTCCTTCTCCACAGGTTTGGCAGCCTCTGAAGAATAACAAAGAAATCAGCAAAATCAAGTTCTGGAATGTGCCCAAAATGCCTCCAAAACCCCTTAAAAGAGGGCATAACTGTAACTCACGTCCAAGAGAGGTTAATGAAACATATTTTAATAATAATTTTCATTTATTAGTCCAACGGTTTCCAAAGATTAACCCCCTTTTTCCGAAACTTCACTTTCTTGGGCCTGCCTGCCTTAGCAAAAATTATAATTTTTTGATTATTTGAAAAAGGGGACATGACAAAGGATTTAACTATTCCACCTGTTAGGATGAATTGGTGGCTTATCTCTAATCTGCAACTTTGATTTGCTGGTTGAGATTCCTTTGGAGTGTAATGATCACCTTGTTGTGATTAATAAATCTTTTTTGCTCCTTATAATACTTGTAGCCTTCTTATTTCACACTTTTTCTCTTATTATATTCACATCATGTGTTCTTCTATCTCTCTTAGATGTGATACAATACATTACATATCCAAGTGTCCCCAAAATTGGAACATTTCATGAGTAAGACAAGTAAGTTTTTAGCCAGTTAAACCAACTGATAATTGAAAAGAAAATCAAGAAGGAAGTTGAAAATTTTTCCTTGAAGAAAATATTTACAAAGGAGCAAATTGGTAAGGCCATACTTCAGTATCATGCACAGCAAACTGGCACATATGTTGTTGTAGGAGGTGATGAAGAAGAAATTGAAGTAGCATTAGCTTCAACCACTACAGCTCTAACCGGTAGACAAACAAGAAGCATGATAGTGAAAAAAAGAAATCCACTCCTCTTATAAGTTACTAAGGAAAAGAAAAGAAAGAGTTGGTAAGGCTAGTAAGTTTGAGCCTTCTAAGAGCAAGAAGATATCTAAATTGGTAAAGGTGGACGGATAGAGGAAGAAGGAGAAAGCACATAGAGAAAAAGAGGTTAAGAGTGAAGAATGGATAGAATTAGAGGATGGCCAAAAAGATATGAAGGCCATCAGAAAGAAGTCTAAGGTATTCTTTGCCCCTACCATAAAGAGTATGCCACTAGATATTAGTAAGTTTATTGTTGATGTCAAACTTGTAAATAAGGTTAGAAAATGGGGTAATTTAGTTGAAGTAAAGAAGTATTATGATAAGTAAAGAATTTAGATGGAAGGTGAAAAGGAAAAGAAAGAACAAGTAGAGAAAGGTTCTACATATAAGGAGAAGGAGTGGGAAACCATAGTGAAGACCTTATATTCTCTCAAGAAAAGTATTGATGAAGAGGATGAAGATGACATACCGACCATTCAAGGGCCTATTGATGTTAATACTCAACCCCAATGATCTCATGGAAATTTCCACAACAATGCAATTAAAGCCAAAGAATCAAATGATGAAGGTAGAAAAGGAGGATATGAGATTCAATTAACAAGAGATGTATTTCTAGACTTGATGCCAGAGGTCAATCATGATGCATGTGTAACTCCAATTGAAACAAATGAATCAATTGGTGATTGTTGCAAGTAAATGCAAATTTTGGAGGACACAACCATGTACAAAGTCTAAAAGGACTATGAACATAAATGATCAGAAATATTGGTTCAATCCATTGCACCAAACATAGTCACACTAACACTTAGTGTGGACCAAGTGAACGAGGCATTATAGGAAGGTGGAAATTTACCTGCCACTATATGTGATATCTCAATTTTTTTTGAAGACACTGAGAAGAGGAGACCTAAGATACAAGAGGAATTGAAGAAGTTGTTTAGTGATAAAATGGAAGCACTTTAAATAAGATGTAGACTTCCACTTTATTGGGTCACTAAGACATTCAAATATGTGTGTGAGGGAAATAGGGGAATTTTCAAATATGATTCCACTTATGATCCTAATTAGATTAGCTAGAACCCAAAGGAAGAAGGGAGCTAATACTAAATTTTAATTACAAAGAGGAATACAATATAAGGCAATGTACTCTCTTAGGCCCTTGATAGGATAATGTGAAAGTGAAATTGAACTAATTTCTTAAATAAGGTAAATCTAGATGCTATGTAAAGACAATTAGCCCAATTAAGATGTAAATCTAGGGTAAATATATGAAAGGAAATAAAATATAAATAAATTGCCTTGAAATGTATAAAGGAAGATGTATTTTTGTTCCAAAACTCACAGATCTAAATTGTATATGAATATGTGTTAGCGAGTTTCAAAATAAAATGAAAAAAGGAACAAAACCCAAAAAAATCCCCAAAATCTAAGATTGAAGGACTAGGTTGACTTGGGAAGATGTCTTAAGACTAGGTTGATGTAGTTCAACAATCTGCAATTGATGACTCTAGAAATCTTGTGAACAATAGGTTCCAGATCTATATTCCTTTTCACTCCCAACCTAAAAATTAACACATAAAAGAAAGGTTAGGGGGTTAGCGTTTGATGAGGGCTTACCTTGGTCAAGCCTTAGGTTAAGGAATTAATAGTAATTGATAAATGTAACTGTAAATGACTAAAAGACAAGATAAATATTAGGATTCACCTTATTTTTGTGTATCTAAATGTAATCTAGATCTTAAATTAGAAATGTAAGATATCTCCACTCTTTCCAATGAATCTACCATAATCTCATCATCGTGCCATGGATATAAAAGTGTAGATCTCCTCCCTTGATGGCCAACAATAAGCTATTTCTTGATGAGGAAATGCTCACAAATGATTCTTCAATTCTAGATAGAAATCTCCTTGCTTAAATTCTTGAAAAACTTGAATACTTGAACTCCTTGAATGCAAAAGGCAAAAATCTTCACTTGAGAGCAAGAGCTTGAACTACTTGAGCAATGATTGAGATGAGATATATGAAATGAAGTATCCAAGTCTCCTTATATATGATTTTTCAAGAAAGAAAATAATACAAGACGACTGGATAACGGTCAAAAACTAATTAAATCCCTGAGGCCTTTTGGGCCCCAAGCTCTAGAATTGTCAAGGACTAGGTTGACCTGAGTTGACCTAGTCTTAGAGGTCCAGTCATGTGTGCCACAAAAAGAAGAGCTAGGTACCATAAAGATAAGATAGAAAGACGGAAGGGAACATGAGAAAATGAAATCAAGCGTAAGCATATCTTGGGTCTGAAGAGGGAAATATTAAGAGGGAGCTAAAAGGCCTTAAAAGGCAAGTGCATCCATTTAAAGATGGTACAATAGTTAATAGCAAGTTTTGACCTGGTAAGCCATTCAACTACAATTTTTGGTATGTCAATAGATACTATGAATCACAACCTCAAGTTGTATAATAATGAGCAAGAGAGAAGGATCACAATATTGTTAGAGCTGTAGGGAAATTTGATGCCTAAGATGGACTTATCGTAGAAAGGAATAAAAGAAGCATAAGTAATATTAGCATTATCATGTACAATTGATGCATTAGAGGAGTTGGCATAGTTTCTAAAAGATAAAATAGTAATAATGGAAAATCTATTAAATAATTGGGAAAATGACCTTTAGGTCTTGAAGACTATTTTTACATATATTTTCAGCAAAATTTAGTGCATAATGGTAATCAATTTTGAAAATTTGTATATCTTTTTGCATAACTTTCTCATTGTTATCAAAGGGGGAGTAGGGTAGTTAGAACTTAGTGAAAATTGCATGACACCCAAAAGGACATTTTTTTGTTGGAGTCATGTACAAAGTGTTTGCATCAACTAAGGAGTTGATACATTTTTGCTAGTTTTGACACTTAATATTTTTCAGTAGGTATTGTCATCAATGTCAAATGGGGAGATTGTGGGCATAATGATGAATTTTGGAGGGGTCATTGGTATCAAATAACATGAATCATCATTGCAATGTTCTCATTATTGGAAACAAAATATTTTAGAGTTGATGGATTGGCTATACCGATAAAAGATTGGAACTATATCATCTTAAAATGGATGCACTTGCCTTTTAAAACCTCTTAGCTCCCTCTTAACAATTCCCTCTTTGGACCATGGATATGCATTTTCTCAATCTCCTTTTTCTCTTATTTTCTTCCACTTTCCACCCATATCTTTCGGGTACTTAACTCTACTTTCTGTGGCAGTTGAAATTGGACCTCCAAGACCAGGTCGACTTAGGTCAACCTAATCTGGACTAGGTTGACCTAGTCCTCCCAGGTCGACCTAGTCCCCCCAGGTTGACCTAGTCCCCTTCTAGAGTTTGGGGCCCAAAAGGCCTCAAGGGTTTAATTATTTAATGACTTTTATCTAGTTGGTGTGTATTGTTTTCCCACTCGAAAACTCATATATAAGGAGACTTGGAGGCTTCATTTCACATCTCATCTCAAAATTCATATTCACAATTCATTCATTCACTCAAGATCCTACTCTCAAGTGAAAATTTATGCCTTGCACATTTAAGGAGTTCAAGTATTTAATTTTTTCAAGCATTCAAGTAGGAGATTTCTATCTAGCATTGAAGAATTTGTTGTCAGGATTTCCTCTTCAAGATCTAGCTTATTGTTGGTCATCAAGGGAGGAGACCTACATTGAAGCATTCATCATTTTCTTCATTGAATCACTTTTATATCCATGACACCATGATGGGATTATGGTAGATCTATTGCAAAGAGTGGAGATTCCCTACATTTCTAATTCAAAATCTACAATACATTTACATACATACAAGCAAGGTGAATCATAACATTTACTTATCTTTTAGTCATTTACATTTACATTTCTCAATTGTGGTTAATTCCTTAACCTAGGGCTTGACCAAGGCAAGCCCTCATTGAACGCCAACCTCCAAACCTTTATTTTTTGTGTTGATTTATAGGTTGGGAGTGAAATTTATTACAAATTTGGAACCTATAGTTTGCAAGCTTTCTAGAATCGTCAGTTGTAGATCGTTAGACTATGTCAACCTAGTTACAAGATGTCTTCCCAAGTTGACCTAGTCCTTCAGTCTCAGATTCTAGGGATATTTTTGGGTTTTCATTTCATCATTTTATTTTTAGATCCATGAAAAAATATTCATATGTAGTTCAGATCTGTGAGTTTTTGAGAAAAAATGCATGTCTTCCAAGTGAGACATTTATATTTTATTTCATTTCATGTATGTACCCTAGATTTACATCTTAATTGGGCTAATTGTCTTTACATAACATCTAGATTTACATTACTTAAGCAATTAGTTCAATTCCACATTCACATTATACTATTAATGGTAAGAGAAAGTACATTTCATTGTGTTGTATTCCCCTTTATAATCTAAGTTTAGTATTAGCTCCCTTCTTCCTTTGGGTCCTAGCTAATCTAATTTGAATCATAAGAGGAATCATATTTGGAAATTCTCCTATTTCCTTCACATACATATTTGAATGGCTTAGTGACCCTATAAAGTGGAAGTCTACATCTTATTTAAAGTGCTTTCTATTGGAAGCATGAATGCTAATGATATTCTTATGGGGGAGTATTGTAGAAACATGATTAGATCATTATCATGATGATATGTTACATTCATGAGTGTGCTTGTCATTGATGTCAAATATCAATTTTCTATGGTATCTAACAGAAGAACAATGAAAAGATCAAGTTGGTACAGACAGATGGTTGAGCATTTTCTCTAAGCGAGGTTAAAGGGAGATACTACCAAGTGTCTAGCATATGTAACTAACCTTGGAAGCATAAGATATTAAGTCTAGAAGAAGTTATGCAAGTTTCAATGAAGATTTTTTTGAGAAATAGTTTACAAAGGCATGTTCTAATAAACTTGTTATATCACTTAACAAAGTTGTTATTCTAAGAAGCCGAAGTTAAAGATGTGAAGAAGACATTTTGGAGATGATGCAGCTAAGCTCGCTCGTCATAATGATATGTGTATAGAAACATATTCAAGTTACAAGGTGAAAGATTAATATTATCACTAAGTGTAATGTGTTCTTAATGTGGTCCTATAATAATTAATTGAGAACGTTTGATAGTCGACTCAGGGAATTGTTTTATGGATTCAGTATAAAGGAAGGACATTTTCCTTTATCATGGATAGAGAAAGCAAATGATTGGAAGCAACACAAAGAGTGGAATGTGAAGATAAGTAGAGTAGAGTGAAGGTAAAGGAAACTTCATTGCCGAGGTTTTATTGTGTGATCCAAAGTTTGATACTTGGATCTAACATTCGTGACCTAGTCTACAAGGTCACACAGTGATTGGTCTAGTTGACAAGATAGAGGAAAGAAGTTAAAGTACAATGCATACAATTACTCTACAAGGAATAGTTGAGAGATTAGTTGGACAGTGAGTTTGGTAATCTTTACCCCAGAAGTTGTTTGGACAGTGGGTCCTTCTATCTTCTAAAACTCCTATCAGGGTTGGCACAACTCCTAACAAGGATTAAAAGTCTCCTGATAGGGACTCATATGTACTAAATGTTGTAATAGACTCCTAATAGGGTCCATCCTCTAACAAGGAATATTTATATTTGTACATCATCTTGTGAGCATCTTTCCCACTGATGTTTTCCCTTTGATCAAGGATTTTCCTAGTTAACATATCTGGTGTAATTGTCTATGTGCATCTTTCTATGGTTGCTTTTTACTTTGGTTGAATGGTTAAGACTATTTAAGGTGGATAAATGTTTTAATTATTGGATAACTGCTTCATCCAACCTCCCCATTCTTAGTTATCTTGGTGGACTATTATTCCTAACAATTGATATCAGAGCATCAGGTCCTTGAAGATAAAGTTTAACAAATTTGGGAGATCCATGGCGAACATATTCAGAAAGGATAGTCTGACGTTTGATGGAACAAATTATGACAGTTGAAAGGAAAAGGTGAAGACACATCTATTGTGTATGGGTCCAGGATATTGGATTTTGACAAAATCAAAAAAGAAAATCATTATTGAAAAAGATTTAGAAACTTGTACCAAGGAAGAAACGGAGCTCTTCATGTGTGACATGAGAGCTAGAGAAGCACTATTGTCTGCAATTCCTAAAATTGAGTACAACCAGGTAAAGTCACTTACCACTTCTCATATGATTTGTAAAGCTTTGGAAAATAGTTATGAAGGTGATGAACATTCCAAGAAATTGAGGTTACAAAGCTAGATTTGTGCATTTCAAGATGCTAAAGTGATGGAAGATGAATCTATAAGGACACATGTAGGCAAGATATCAAAAATTGATGTGGGTACTAGATCTCAAGCAGGAACCAAAGAAGATGATGAGGTGATATGGAAGATATTGAAGATCTTAACACCACCATCTAAGCCAACAGTTCAAGTGATGCAATTGTTTATCTCTTGTACCAAAGATTTCACAAAGGAAACATTACTTGAAAGACTTGAAGTAGTTGAGAATGAGCTTAGACAATCTGGAGAATTGATCAGAATAGAAACAACTTTTAGTGCCTTGAATATTTGACCTAGTTTATCAAGGAGCACAAGTGCTAGAGGAGACTTTGCTAGCAATAGCAGATCTGATGAGGACAGAAAGATAGAAGGAGTAGCCCTTCTGGTAAGAAGAGAAAAGGATGGTAAGAAAATCTTTAAATGTTGGACTTGTAATGAATTTGGTCATTATGCATCTAAGTGTCCTAAAAGAGAGAAAAAGTATAGAGGAAATTTCAAACCTAGAAGAGATAGAGAATGTTTGTATGCAAATGAAGAAGATGATTCTGATGAACAAGCAGTAAGTGCTAGTGATGATGAAATTGGATTTGTAGCTATTAAAGAAGAAAGTCCAAAGAAAATGGCTTTGGTATCACAGGTTGAAAAGAAATATGATTAGATAATTGACAGTGGTTGTTCACATCATATGAATGGTGATATGAAAAAATTTGTTAACTTCAAAAGTCATGATGGAGGCATTGTCAGAGTTGGAAGCAATGCAACATGCCAAGTTAAAGGTATTGAATCTATAACTCTTGATGGTAAGACTAACACTAAGGATGTATATTTTGTTAATGGTTTCAAGCACAATCTTTGGAGTTTTGGACAACTAGTGGATAAAGATTATCAATTGTAGTTCACAGAGAGAACATGCACAATCAGAGACAAAGATGGAAAGGTAATTGGAATAGGAACCAGATCTAGAGGTAATGTATTTCAATTGAATCCTATTGAAATTCCATGTTTGGTTGCAAAGGTAGATGACAATTGGTTATGGCATAAGAGATTTTGTCATATAAAATTTGATAGCATTGTGAAGACTAGTAGTATGTTTGTAGTTAGAGATTTTCCTAAGATTGTAAAGCCTACTAACACAATTTGCAAGGAGTGTGTATTGGCAAAGCATAACAAAAATTCTTCTCCCAAAAAGAAGTTTACCACTACAACAAAATTGGATATTATACATACAGATCTTAGTGGTCCTACAAAGACTAAAGGATTATATGGTGAAAGGTATTTCATGATTTTAATTGATGAACTTTCTAGAATGATGTGGGTTGCATTTCTTAAAGAAAAGTTTGAGGCATTTGATAAATTCAAGATATTCAAGAATAAATTTGAGAATGAATCAAGTATGAAGATTAAATGTTTAAGATTAGATAGAGGAGGAGAATTTAGTTCAAATGAGTTTAACATCTTTTGTGAAGCTAATGGAATCAAAAGACATTTATCAGCTTTGAGAACCCCTGAATAGAATGGCATTGCAGAGAGAAGAAATCTACCAGTAACAAAAGCATCAAGAGCTATGTTAGCTGAGAATGATGTATCCAAGATGTTTTCGAGAGAAGTTGTGAATACAATAGTCTACACTATGAACAAAGTGCAAGTCTAGAAAGACACAAATAAGACCACTTATGAACTATGGTTTGGTCACTCACCCATAGTCAAGTATTTCAAAAATGTTGGTAGTAAGTGCTATATCAAAAGAGATGATGATATTGGTAAATTTGATGCTAGAAGTGATGAAGGTATGTTTCTTGGTTATTTATTGAAAAAAAAGGCTTATAGATATTATAATCTAAGAACTAAGACTATTATGGAAAGTGCAAATGTGAGAGTTGATTAGAAATTCAGGTTACAAGAAGGAATAGTTGATTACAATTCAAATCATGAGAATGTTGTTACTAAACCAAGGAATTATGAAGTATTCTTTAAGCCTAACAATGATTTGCAAAATGAAGGAGAGCTAAGGCAGGAACAAAGCGCAAAACCTTCAACAGAGCTAAGAGTTGAGATTACAACTCCTACTTTGGGTAGGAATATGACAAAGAATCATCCACCCAAATGGATCATCGAAAGCGAAGATAAAGGTGTGATGACAAGAAGCAGAATCAATGAACTATGTTTGATATCCCAAGTTGAACCAAAGAATGCAGATGAAGCATGTAAAGATGACTATTGGAAACAAGCTATGAAAGAGGAATTGGATTAGATAATAAAGAATGAGACATGGGAATTGGTCCCCAGACCAATAGACAAGAATGTAATAGGAACAAAATGGATATTCAGAAAGAAGATGAATGAACAAGGTGAAGTTTTAAGGAACAAAGGAAGACTGGTATGTACAGGTTACTAACAACAAGAAGGAATAGACTATGATGAGACCTATGCTCCTATGGAAAGAATAAAAGTAGTAAAGTTATTCTTAGCATATGCAACATATAAGAAATTCTAAGTATATCAGATGGATGTCAAGTTAGCATTTCTAAATGGAGAACTTGAAGAAGAGGTATACATAGAAAAACTTGAAGGTTGTCCTTTAATAGATGACAAGGACATTGTATGCATATTGAAGAAAGCATTGTATGGCTTGAAGCAAGCACCCAGAACCTGGTATGCAAGGTTGGACAAGCATTTGACAAAGCTTGGATATAACAAAGGTATGACAGATAGTAATCTATATTGGAAAGAAATTGGTGATGAATTGATGATCTTGGTAATATTTGTTGATGATATCATATTTGGAGGAAATGATGATGTTTGCAGAAGAAATGAAGAAGGAATTTGAAATGAGCATGATAGGAGAAATGAAATATTTTCTAGGATTACAAATTGTGTTGGACAAAGAAGGAATCTTTATTTCTCAGACTAAGTATTTGAAAGATTTACTGAAATTTTTTTGTTTGGAAACATGTAAATCCGTGTGAACACCTATGGTAATTGGACACAAGTTATCTACAAAGGATGAGACACCTACTATTGAACTGAAGAAGTACAAATCTATGATCATAGGATTGCAATATCTAACTCACATAAGGCCGGATATAGAAAATGCAATTGGAATTGTTGCAAGATTTCAAGCTGACCTTAGAGAAGCACATTATGCAGTAGTCAAAAGGATATTTAGATACCTAAAAGGAACACTAGAGTTTAGATTGTGGTATGATAGATCTAATGATTTCACTCTATATGATTATACTGATGCTGATTGGGCAAGTATTATGGATGACAGAAAGAGCACCAGTGGTGGAGCCTTCTTTCTTGGAGGAAGATTGGTTTCTTGGCTAAGCAAGAAGCAATATTGTACCTCACAAAGTATAGCAGAAGAAAAATATGTTGCACTAGCAAACAATTGTAATCAAGTTATTTGGATGAAGTAGATGATGAAGAATATAAGGATAGAATTCAGTGAACCTGATGTCATACATTATGACAACACAAGCATAGTAAATATGTCTAAGAATCCAGTGTTTCATTCTAAGACTAAGCACATTTCTATTAAGTATCACATGTTGAGAGAAAAAGTTGTAGAAAAGGAAATTAGATTGGAGTATGTAAGCACTAAAGAGCAGATTGCAGATATTTTCACTAAGCCTCTTCCCAAAGAGACTTTTGAGCATTTGTGAGGTATGCTAGGGGTTATGCTCCTTCCTACACTAGAATAGATGATGCAAGAGTGCATCAGTCCAGTGTAACAAAGCACTATTATTTGTATGGACTGAATATTGTTGCTTCCTCTATAGGGGAGTATCTGTGATGGACGGAGTCATCTAGGACTCTTGTTGGATGTTGTTTTAACAGTGTCTTTGGACCCTTGAGTAGGATAGAGATAGTTGTTGTAGAGATTGATGGTTGCTAAAACCTTTGACATTGATGTCAATGGGGGAGAAGTTTAGCATGAAAAACAATTCTAAAATAGTAAAATAGTTCGGTAGAAAAGAAACAGTCGAGGAAAAGTATAGCAGGAGAAGTACAACATGAAAGATAGTTTAGCATGGAAAAAAGTTTGGAAAAGTACAACATGGAAGAATGATTGATGAAGAGGATTTGAAAAGAAAGGTTAATAGTCTTTTGCAGTTGGTATTCTTGGAACTAGATGTTTTTCATCTATGTCGCCATCAATGCTAAAGGGGGAGATTATTGGAAGCATGAATGCTGATGATATTCCTATGGGGGATTATTGGAAGCATGAATGCTGATGATATTTCTATGAGGGATTATTGTAGAAACATGATTAGATCATTATCATGATTATATGTTACATTCATGACTGTGTTAGTCATTAATGTTAACATAGTAGTTTTCTATGGTATCTAATAGAAGAAGAACAGAAAGATCAAGTTGGTATAGATAGACAGTTGAGCATTTTCTCTAAGCAAGGTTAAAGTGAGAGACTACTAAGTGTCTAATATATGCAACTAACCTTGGAAGCATAAAATATTAAGTCTGGAAGAAGTTATGCAAGTTTCAGTGAAGACTATTTTCAGATAGAGTTTACAGAGGCATGTTCTGGTAAACTTGTTATATCTCTTAGCAAAGTTGTTATTATGAGAAGTTGAAGTTAAAGATGTGAAGAAGATATTCTAGAGATGATGCAGCTAAGCTTGTTTATCATAATGATACGTGTACAAAAAGATATTCAAGTCACAAGGTGGAATATTAATGTTATCGCTAAGTGTAATGTGTTCTTAATGTGATCCTACAATAATTAATTGAGAAGGTGTAATAGTCGATTCAGGGAATTGTTTTATGGATTTGGTATAAAGGAAGGACATTTTCCCTTATCATGGATGGAGAAAGTGAATGATTGGAAGCAACACAAAGAGAAAAATGTGAATATAAGTAGAGCAGAGCGAAGGTAAAGGAAACTTCATTGCTAAGATTTTATTGTGTGATCTAAAGTTTGATACTTGGATTAGAGGTTTATAACCTGGTCTACAAGGTCAGATAATGATTGGTCTAGTTGACAAGACAGAGGAAAGAAGTTAAAGTACAGTGCATACAATTATTTTGCAAGGAATAGTTGAGAGATTAGTTGGATAGTGAGTTTAGTGATCTTACCTCAGAATTTGTTTGGATAGTGGGTCCTTCTGTCTTCTACAACTCCTAACAGGGTTGGAATCTTCTAACAAGGATTGAAAGTCTCCTAACAGGGACTCATATGTACTAAATGTTGTAATGGACTCCTAACAGGGTCCATCCTCTAACAAGGAATATTTATATTAGTACATCATCTTGTGGGCATCATTTCCACTAGGGTTTTCCATCTGATTAGGGGTTTCCCTAGTTAACATATCTAGTGTAATTGTATATGTGCATCTTGTTATAGTTGTTGTTTACTTTGTTTGAAAGGTTAAGATTATTTAAGGTGGATAAATGTTTTCATTATTGGATAACTAATTCACACCCCTCCCCCCTCTCAATTATTTTGGTGGACTCTTGTTCCTAACACCTCCATTTTACCACTAAACATTTTGGTGAACCTCACTAGTCCCCCCTTTTTCTTGGAGTTGGATTGTTTTAGGTGTTCACCATCTTTTGGTAAACCTACCTTGTGCCCTTTTCTTTCTAGAGTTATATTTGACTATCTTGTGGTTAGATCTCTCTTTTATGCTCTTTATTACATTTGCATGGTTAGATCTCATTAGAGTTTCCTTTTGTAATCTCCTCTTTTATGAGCTTAATTACATGAATTCAAACCTATAGCGTTCTCGTTAAGTGAAGCCATAGACTTATGGTCTCTTATGATCATGATTCTTCTTTATAAGACTCATGATGATAGTCACATCTTTACTCGTGATCTTAATCCTATAATATTGGAGCATAAATCTTCTCACTCATCCTATGATGATGATGATGCTTTAAGAGTTATTCCTTCATAAGTTGATAAACTTTCTAATGAATTTGATAAATTGGAAACTTGGCTTGCTCAAGAAAATCATAATCTCGTAAGCATTATTGTTGTTGAAACTCTTAAGAAGCTTGTTAATAATGATGACAACAATATGTCTATCTTGCATTGTATATCTCACCTTATTGATACTCATGCTAGGTCTTTGATGGAATGTGCTCAAGAGATAGGATATCCTCCTTTCACAACCGTTGAACCTTCCATCCCGATTTCCACCACTTTTTCTAGCATACCTACATATGATCCACCTCTTGTCTACTTCTACCCAAGCTTCCACTCATTTAAGTATTGGTCTTCCTAGCCTTTTAATTCCCATGAGTGTTCCTCCTACTTCCATTCCTTCTAGTGTAATTCTTGTAATGCCCCACCAGGGAACCCAAAAGAAATTAACCTAAACTTTCACTGAGTTTTTCAAACTTTTTTTTTTGAAAGATAATAACTTAACAACAAAAGATAGAATATAGCAGAAGCAATAACTCACATACATACAACTATCATAAATAGATTACATCTCCTAAGGGTCCCATGATGTAGAATCACATTTAAGTTTAATAATATTAAATCTAAAACATAAACAAAATCCACATCAAAGATTTATTACAAGTACAAATCCATTTAAGCAATATACAAATATATAAGATGTCACTTGGCAATAATAAAAAATGTTTAATCATTTGTTATACAAGTCACAGGGTATGATAAGCTCAAAGAATATACATCATCAATAATATACATCTCATAAGATCTTTGATAATCAAGTACAATACAACAGAGAATAATCATCCAACAAAAATACAAGATCAAAGAGAAAGGATCAACTACACAGATACATCCAACGGTCGGATCTCAATGGTACAAGAAGAAAGCACTACCACTTGACCTCATGGAACCTAAATGGCTCACTCCCACCACACTGAGGAGATAAACTCAAATCCCAAATAGGATAACAATACCACAAGTCATAATCAACATCTAGGTCAAGGAAACACTTGAAACAAAACTATCTCAAAGGGTACCAAGGCACAAATATCAACTAATCCCAAAGGCAACACAAACATGTAGGAAAACTACTATGCAAGCGGGAAAGTATCATCGCATGAGTCAACTCTAAGGTTACCCTAGTAGCCTCGCTAGACTTCAGGACCCTAGTGTCTCTATGCGGCATCGGTATCCTTTCGTACAGACAAGGCCTACTAATGAGTCAACTCTAAGGTTTCCCTATTAGCCTCACAGGACTCCAACCCCCTAGTGACTTTATGTGGTATCAATATCTTATTAATTCATTTTAAACCTATTTAATGAAATGTTATCACTTATTAAAAAAGCTACAATGGGTACCCAGGCAACCTCTTTAGGGCTTCAACCTCCATTGCAAGCCACTTCCCAACATGACATACAAATAACCTACCCTAAGCTCAATAAAAATATAAGGTCTCATACAACCATAAACAACACATTAGTTCTAAAACAAGCAACTAGAAAGCATTGAAATATCACTAATCAAAATCACAAATTTCACCAATACAATCATCCTAACATGACTGATCCAAAATCAAGTACACATATACTAAACCATGACATCACATGACATCACTAAAACAAATCACAATAATCACCTTAGTCATAAAAAAGCAACTGGAAAGTAATCCAAAGGTAATTGATCAAAGACTCAGAGGTTATACTAGAAAAGTCATACCATTCACCTTAGTTCTACTCAAGAAACTGGAAAGCACAACAAAACATCTGATCAAACTCATCATAGAACACACATGACACATCACCATGATCAGGTATAAAAGATCATAACCAAAATAAGCCATAACATCGTCATAGAAAAAAACCCCCCAAGCCTCTGGTAAACATCTTAAATAGTCAAAGTACTAAGTCAAAATCTAAAACCCATAACAGTAAACCATACATCATAAAGAGTACATACAAAAGTAACTTTCATAATTCATTAGGTTTTGAAAACACAAAAGTTCCATTTTCACTTATAGGTTTTCAAGTTTCCATTTCATTTTCAGGTATTACAGATTCGCTAAAGTTGTTAAGTCCACACGAGTCTCAACACTCAACAAAACATAAAAAGTTGTTTAAACATAAAACTCCAAATGTAAAACCACACACATCTCATTAGAATATTTTAAACATTTTTTTCATAGTTCAAATCATTATCAAAATACAAGATTCAATAAACATACACATTATAGTTTTTGTCTTTTCAAACATGACAGATTAATAAGGTTTTCGTTTACAACCAGGGTTCTAGTTTTCATTACTACTAAGGTTTTCAAATTATCGAAAGATGTAATCAATTTCCCCTAATAGTAAAAAACATTTTCATAAAAAATCGAATCATTAAGCAAAACTCGAGTTTACCCATTTTTACAAAATAATTATTATTTAATTAAATCAACGTTAGACTTAAAATAAATAATCTCAAAAAATAATCTTATAGGTTTAACACAGAAAACCATTCCCAAAACCTCATCATTTAAAACTAACATAAAACTTAAATTCTTAACAAAATTCAATAATTAATATTAACTATTAAAATAATAATAATTAACTATCAATAAATAATCTCAATTTATTAATAATTATCATTACTATAATAATGAAATGATATTAACTAATTCAATATTATAATAAACTTTAATTTAAATTAATAAAATTTGAATTAGTTTAATAATAATTAAAATTAACTATAGGCAAGAGCCTATAACACAACAGTAACTTGTGAGCCTCTCAAGTGGGAAGTCTTAGGTTCGAATTTGCATAACACATTAAAATAATTAATTATAATAAATAAAAATAATGAATCTAGGCTTCAACCATTTACCGATAAAAAAAAATAACTATAATTAAAATTTTAATAAATTATAAAATTTATTAACTTTTAAAATTATTAATTAAAAAAATATTAAAACAACTATCTATAATTATAATTTTAATAAATTATAAAATTTATTAAATTTTAAAAATATTAATTAAAAACTATTAAAAAAAACTAAAACCAAATCATAGTACAAAAATGACATGTTTAAAGGCCCATCAGCCTGTCCACATGGCTGCCACAACAATACTACTGCATGACAACAGTTTATGCCGCAGGTGAGGTAAGGAGGTGGGTGGGGGAGTGGAGAGGGGAAGGTTGGTGGTTCCGTCCACCATTAACAATTAATTTAATTTTTTAAATAAAAACAAGTTGTCATAGAAAGAAGGGAGGAGGAGGGAGGTGGGGTTGGTGGCCTACCTCCCCAAAACAATTTTAAAAAAATATATTATTTTTTAAACAAAACTAGTCACAGCCCCCCCCTACAATAGAAATTTCACAAATTAATTAATATATATGTATTTATAATTATCACAGTAATTACAAATTACTGTGATATATATATATATATATATGATTCTCCCAATTAGATCTGATATAGAAACTCTGGATAAACAACCAAAATAACAAATCTGGTTTTTCTATTCAAACCCCATAACCCATTTTTAACTATCCGTTTATGAATCCTCAAATTAACAAACAAGGGTTTCAAAACTAATCTCATTCACAAATGTCTTCAAGAAACAAAGAGCTATAATTTCAACATGAGCGTTTCAAATTTCCAATTTACATATAGATGATCTCAAAACAAAAAAACAATAATATCATGAACAAGGGTTTCAGATTAAATTCATATACAGAGGTTTCTCAAATGAAGAACGATAAAATCGCATACAAGGGTTTCAAATTCAATTCAATTTTGAAAACAAATTCGAAAACATAGAGAAGACAAAGAAATCAAGAACGAGCAATTACTGCACAAACCCACAAGATCCTACCTGGATCTGATGCTAAAACAATGAACGCACAAAACACACAAGAATTTCCTTCTCTTTCGAAAACCCTCTTTTCGAAAATTGGCTCCTCCAACCTTATGTTATCAAGAAATGAACTTTCCTTTCCTGATAAAGAGTTTTTCTCCAAATTTAGGGCTTTGGTTGCACAATCACACGAAAAGACCTTTTCCTTTATTATTTTATTACTTTAATTTCATGCACAAACTTTATACAATTTACTTAAAATAAATTTTATTAATTTAATACTCTCTCTCATTAAATCATGAGATATTTTTAATATAATATTTATTAATTTAACTAATAATATTATTTATAGTTATTATTTAAATAAATCTCCTAAATAAATTATTACTAAATTAAATATGCCAAAATTAGAACTTTAATCAAATCTTTTAAATTTAATTCTTTTACTTAAATTAATTTCACAATTAATCAAATATAATTAAATATTGAATTTTCTTTATAAATTTTACATTAAATTAAATCATTACATTATCTTTTAATATGATTTAATTATAACATAAAATCACACCAGACCCATAGCAACTAAAGACAAATAACAAAATCAAACTCCAGGATTAGAATCGCAAATTTATGTTACTTGACGAATTTAGACAGGTAAACAACTCAGATATTTGTCCCACTTTCTAAGACAATTGGCTTAGGTTAGGATTTGGACTCAAGAATTATCTCCCCACTTATATCATTGAGATACTACAATAGGGTATGCTCATCTTGGCAATTCAAGGAAGTCGATACCCAGTACCTGTAATCTGCATAAAATCCATGCATGTACATACTCATTTATTCTAAACTAAACAGGCAATGGCGGGGAGTGGTACATCATGTAGATGCCCACTAGCAGGTGACTATGACTCCCTCCCTCAACCACATTGGAAACATCAAACATAAAGAAAACATACACATACACCATACACATGCAAGTATGGGGTAACCATAGAACTGAATATAAATCATTCAACTAACTAATCATCGTGATATAACTAAAATCACTAAATGAACATACATATATCATCATCGAAGTAATCTTGAACACATGAAATAACTAAGTAACTCAACACATATATCAACTGAATATGAAATACATTAAAATTAATTTGGTAACCAAGTACTGATAATCATAAACATAAACATAAAATAGGCCTAAAATAATTTGGCAATACAATTAGAAAAGTTAACTAGGGGTAGGCATTACAGTTCCTTTTACTTATTCGAACCCCTTACCCATTCTTTCTCATCCTCCACTAACATCCTTACATATTCATTTTTCTTCTTATAATGTTCCTAATCAATCTAACATATCTATGCGTACTAGTGTTTATTTTGATCTTATCATTAGTACATTGGTTCAAATTGTCACTTATTTATAACGACAACTTGCTCAATTAACTCAATCTAAATACAAAATTCCTACATGTGATTTTCTAATCCCCTTTTCTTAGATATCCTTTGTGTTTTTATTCCACACCATGTTGAGGTACCTCGTCTTGAGACTTATAATGGTAAGGGAGATCTTGTAATTCATGTTAAAACTTTCCAGACTATATGTAGTGATTTTCCTCATGACTATAGGCTTATGGATAAGTTGTTCTTGCGTACTTTTAAGGATAGCACCTTGCAATGGTATTGCTCTCTACCTCTTTATTATTGATTTTTTCAAACTCTTGCGAATACTTTCATTCAACAGTTTCAGACTAATATTGGTTCTCAAATTTCTTTAATTGATTTAATGCATTGTAAGCAAAATGTTAGAGAGAAAGATACTAAATTTATTGGTAGATTTAAACATTTGTACATTAATATTTCTTATCATGTGCCTCATCATGATATTCAACATATCTTTATTCCCAATTTACAAAAAGACATTAGGGACAAGATTTTCTTTACTGAATATACCTCATTTTCACACATATGTGTAGCATTTCACCATTACCAATTACAAGTGAGTCAACTTGAGAGCTCTACTATGATGGCTCCTATTTTTAGTGATATGAGTGATGTCTCCAGAAATTCTACGAAGTTCTCTAAACCTTACAATTTCATCAAAATCAAGTCTACAAATATAGTTGATGATCAAGTGGCTACTATATTATAGAGGTATGACTACTTTTTCCTCTGTATTTCATCCTAATCGTCAATATATTGAACCATATGAGCTTTTTTCTGAGGTGATGAATAAGTTAATCCATGCCCATGTTCTTAATATTCCTCCTATTTGTCCTATTGATCATAGTAAACCATTTCCTAAGTCATTTGATTTAAATGTCTTCTGTCAATATCACTGTCAATCACATCATGATATTCAAAAGTGTTATGATTTGAAGAATGCTATTCAAGACCTCACTGATTCTAAGGCTATATCTATTGATGCTCACGATAATAACATGAATAAATCTATTGTGCCACCTAATTAGAATTTTCAAATTTGTACTAATATTTTACCTTCTCACTCAGGGAATGCTATCATCAACCTTCTTCTTCCTATCATCATATTGATTATGATGAGAAGATACAAGAAGCAAATCATGTGGTTAATCATGTTGAGTTAGCACCTCAACCTTCAATTTCTTCTCCACCTAAACCTGAACAAAGACCTATTATTACCTTTAGTTGGTCTAATATGTTTAAGGCACCTAATAGTCCTCTTTACATCACTGCTAGAGTTGTTCATATTCCTTCTTGTGGTACTTTTATGGGTCATTCCTCTATTGTGAATGTTATCACCAAAGAACACCTTTTTAGCAAAGTGCCCAATAGAGATACTTATGATTCTACTCCTGTATGGATTCAAACTTGTAATGATTTTCTCTATCGTCCTCAAGTTTCTATTACTTTGAAGGTTGCTTTATCAAGGAAATTTGTGTTTACTAACTTTTTTTTAATTCCTACTTCTAATCAATTTCAAGTTAAGCTTGGTATTACATGGCTTTCTTCCATGCAAATCGTAGCTTCTCTTATTCATAAATGTCTTAAATTTCCTCGTGATGGAAACATTATTAGTTTTTAATCATTCTCTTTACAAACCATCATGCCCAAGAGATTGTGCTGAGAATTTTCATTGGTCATCTCGTCCTAAAAAACCACCTACTTGTCCTGATCATCTCTATAGAAACTATCAACAACATAAAGTAGCCAAGATCATGGAGTTGAGTCTTCATAAGGGTTGTTCACCTACACCTGTCCTACCTACTACTCCTACTTCTAAACTTGATCTTCCATCTACATCTACTCAACCTGTTGATATTCCTTCTTTGGAACCTATGGTAGTTTATCCTAATCCTTCTATTGTATCTCATAATACTATTTGTAATCAACATGCTCATCAACATCACAAGAACCATCAATCTAATGCTAAGGCTACAACTCATTCTCTTGCTTCTCAACCTTCATCTTCTTCTCAACCTTCACCTTCAAATGCATAAGTCTTTAGAGGAAGTTAAACAAGGTAACATTTTGCATATGGGTAAACATGATGATTTCGTTTGTATTTTAGATTCTATTAATCTAGATATGGAAGATGCTTTAGATGATAGTAGTGATGAAGAATTAATTGATATGGATAGTGATTTTCCTAACATGCTTTCTATGTAGCTTACAATCACTCCTCATAATGAGCATGGTGACTCTCAAAATCCTTGCTTAGAACTCATTATAATTCCTACTATAATGGATATTGTTCCTCTCATGAGTCACCATCCTTCCTCTAGCATTATGGACCGAGATGAGGGGAGCATGTGAAACACTTGATGTGGATTTTATTCATCATAGTAGGCATTGTGTTATTGTGTTTTGTTTTCCCCCGTGTTTTGTTCTTGTATTTTGATTGCTTTAGATGATCTGTGTTGCTTTGTTGAGCTCAAGAGGATAAAGTAATTACCCTGTCATATACATTCTTCTATTTTTATATATTTTCTTCTATATGTTGTGCTTGTGTTATTGTCATACTAGTGATCTTGTATAGTCTTCTTGGTCGCTTGTGATATGATAGCACTGATTCTTTTTGGTCTCCATGTTATTGGCCCAAAAAAACTCTTCTTTGTAGCTCTTCTATGTCTTTTCCTCCATTGTGTTGTAGTTCTACCTCCTTTGGGGAATGATGATATTTTCATAATTGACATAATAGTACATGTTATCGTATCATCTTATTGACCCCAAAGTTAGTAGATCTATTTTTGTGCTCTTTCATTTTGTTATGTGTTCATTTCCCTTGATATGTTTCTCTTCTTGGGGGCATGTCATAGTGGAAACATTATTTAGTGGATGCATGTACGAATTCGTTAAAGTTATTGCTCCTGTTAAGGTGTTTGCAATTACTTTAATGTGGAGCATATGTTCTGCTCATCTTGTATCCATGGAATACAAATACCGATTTTGTGTATAACTTGGAGTACTTCAGCCCTTAGTGCTTAGTATGATTTCTAAGTTATCCCTTATCTATGCATTGTTATTACATATTTATCACCTCTCTCACTTTTTCTTCTAATTTCTAGAATTTATTCCTAGGAGCTTGGTCTCTTAATTTCTTTTTAGATCTCTCTCTAAACTATTGACAATTTAGGAGGTTTTATCCTTGGTTTGACCCTTCTTTTGACTAATAACAATCTCAGAAGCCCAGTCTTGTTCTAGTCCCTTAAGGATATACACATCCTTATGCTTGGGTTGCTTTTCAATTCTTATTTTTTGGGCATGAAGTTCCTTTGAAGTTGAATCCCGCTTGATGAACTAACTAGCATGCCACACACACTTTTTAGACCATTCAATGCCATCCCCTTTTTCTTTTCAAAGACCTTTTCCCCATTCTTTTTCTTTTCCTTGTGTGATTCACAATAAGGCACACAAACCTTATCAAGCAAGTAACTATACCCTCTTTTGCAGTGCTTATCTCTCTTATTATGTTACTGGATGTGACAAAGACTCAAGTCTGTTGGAGGCTTGATGATTTCTTTCCCCCCTAAATCATGATAAGATTTTTCCTTTTGTTTTTGCTCTACTTTACCGTGAGTTTGAGGAAACTCATACTCCCGCTAGAGTGGGGGCTAAATGTACCATCATAAAATGGATGCACTTTCTTTTTAAGACCTTTTAGCTCCCTCTTCATAATACCATCTTCATACCATGGATATGTATGTTCTAAATCCCTTGTTTCTCCTATTTTCTTCCTCTTTCCACCCTATCATTCTGGTACCTACCTCTGCTTTTTGTGGCACCTAGAACTAGACCTCTAGGACTAGGTCAATTTAGTCCTCCCAAGTTGACCTTGTCCTAGACCAGGTCGACCTAGGTCAACCTAGTCCCAAAAAATTCCAGAGCTCAGGGCTTGAAAGGCCTTAAGGGTTTAATTAGTTAATGATTGTTATCTAGTCAGTTTGTATTATTTTCCCACCTGAAAAAACTCATATATAAGGAGACTTGCAGGCTTCATTTGACATCTCATCTCAAAATTCGTATTCACAATTCATTCATGCACTAAAGTTCTTTCTCTCAAGAAAAGATTTATGTGTTTCACATTCAAGGAGTTCAAGTATTCAAGCAAGAAGATTTCTATCTAGTGATAAATAATCATTTGTGTGTATTTCCTCTTCAAATTCTAGCTTATTATTGGTCATCAAGGGACAAGATCTACATTGAAGCATTCATCATTTTATTCATTAATGCACCTTTATATCCATGGAACCATGATGGGATTATGGTAGATTCGTTGCAAAGAGTGGAGATACCCTACATTCCTAATTCAAGATCTACAATACATTTGCATACATACAAAAAAGGTGAATCCTATCATTTATCTTGTCTTTCAGTCATTTACATTTACATTTCTCAATCACGGTTGATTATTTAACCTAGGGCTTGGCCAAGGAAAGCCTTCATCAAACCCCAACTCCCGAACCTTTCTTTTTTGTGTTGATTTGCAGGTTGGGAGCAAAAAGGATTACAAATCTAGAACCTACAGTTTGCAAGTTTTCTGGAGTCATCAGTTGCAAATTGTTGGACTATGTTAACTTGGTTGTAGGATGTCTTCCCATGTCAACCTAATCCTTTAGACTCAGATTCTAGGGAGATTTCTAAGTTTTGATCATTTCATCATTTTATTCTAAGACTAGTGGACAGATATTCAGATATAGTTCAAATTTGCAAGTTTTGGAGCAAAAATACATCTTCCTCTACACATTTCAAGGTGAGTCATTTATATTTTATTTCATTTCATATCTTTACCCTAGAGTTACATCTTAATTGAGCTAATTGTCTTTACCTAGCATCTAGATTTACATTACTTAAGCAATTAATTCAATTCCACACACATTATTCTAATAAAGGCCAAAGAGAGTATATTTTCTTGTAGTGTTTTCCCTTTTATAATTTGACTTTAGTATTAGCTCCCTTCTTCCTTTGGGTCCTAGCTAGTCTAATTTGGATCATAAGTGGAAACATATTTGAAAATTCTCCTCTTTCCCTCACACACATATTTGAATGGCTTAGTGACCTAGTAAAGTGGAAGTCTGCATCTTATTTAAAGTGCTTCTATTTTACCACTAAATAAGAACAAACAATTAGAATTGTTTGAGTGTATAGTGTACTAGTGACAAGATAGCCAGTCATACTATTTGTGATGTACAATGCGGAGTTTGATGTTTCAGTATGTGGCTGATACAGGAACATCATCAAAGTCATCTTAGTGTATATTCAAAATCGCATCAGTCAATTTGTAATTTAGACAAAGATTTGATGAGCTAAATCGATGACAATAGTTAGAATAGAGCTGAAGGGTAAAGTTGTCTAGATTTCATAATTTGATATATTCAAAGTTAAAAGTTTATTTGTTTGACTGGTAAATTATTTTTGGGCCAACATTAAGGCACATAAGTTGACAAACTGACACTCGCTCATGAAATTTGAATAGCTTGTAAAGTCAACTCATGGTAACATGTTTTGAGTTTTTCTACTAACTTGAAACATGTATAAAAATGGTGATGTAAATGGTTATGAATACAGTAACATAAATAGTTCTAAAAATGGTGCCATCCTTAAACATCACACACTAAGGAAATAATTAAGCTTGGAAAAGGTAAGTCAATTTTGACTATTTGAAACTTTTATCTCAAGAGTCAAACCTTAGTGTGTGATGCTTTAGCCATGCATAAAAATGGTAATGTCATTTGACGCCCTACATTATTCTAGCTACGATTTATTGCTTGATAACATTATTTAAAATTTATATGTGTTTTCTTGCATGAGAGGATGCATATGACATTGCTTCCATTTAATAAAGTGGTTATACTATGAGGCCAACCTCGTATCGACCATTGTCATGGAGGATATTAAAAGGAACATATGTATTTGAGGAATATCACCTATCAATTTTTAAATACAAACACTATTAAAAACCTTTTTAAGCAATTGTATTAAGTATGCAGATCTGAAGACAAAAACCTACAAAACTATGTGAGACCAAAAGGACAGACAAAATCCCTGTGATTTCAAAGGTCACAAACACTACCCCTTTGATGGAAAGCAATCTCATTTGAGGTCATATTGGAGCTTAATTTGGTCATCGATCAACCATATTGTATGGATTTTAAATGATGTCTTCTATGACTATGCAAGTGACTATTTATTACTATTCATTTATGATGCATGAGCATCAAGCTTGGATTTTTGTGGACCTTATGGTTTGCAAGATTGGGGATGTGTTCGAGGCATACTGGGCAACCTTGTCCTAAGTGTGCATAGAGTTTGGAGTTATCATCTTGGAGTTAAGAGTCATTTGGGTGATTGTTGTTCGTGTGTTCCTAATTTACTGGTGGACTTTGGAGATTGTATTTGTGAGCTTCAATCCATGGGAGTTGACATGTGCGCTCTTGGATTTGGATCTTTGGTTGGCATGTGGACCTATGTCTAAGTGCATGTACTCTTATGTTGTCATATGAGTTAGTTATGCTTTGTAAACTTGGGGCATGTCCTAAGTATTTAATTTATCTTATGCATTTAATGTTTGTAGTCAAGCCAACTTGTGGCTTAAGGGTGTAATTAATGTGAGTGTTTATTTAATGTAAGGGTTGCTAAGTTGACTTGTGACTTGGTTTAATATAAGTAGAAGGTCTTGTGGAGTCTAGGGTCATTATTCAGTTCAAGATGGAGTAGCTGAGAAGAGTAAAGTTGAGTAGAGCTAGTAGTTGCAGCTTGGGAACCAAGAAGGTTGCTTGGTGGCTTGCGAGCACAAGTTTAGATTCTTCTTGGGGTTTCTACCAGAGTGTGGATCTAGGCTAGCTAGGGTTTGGATCTTGTAGAGTAGTTGTAAAAACTTGTGTATTTGGCTATAACCCGAAAGGCCTTACAACCAAGCATGTTGGACGTAAATTTTATAATTATATTATGATAATTGACATTATTTTGGATCTAAATCTTTGTGTTATTGTTATTCTTCCGATGTATGGTTATTTGTTGGGGGTTAGGTCATCTCCTTTGGGGATTCTATTTCTTTGTTGGAGTTCTTGAGCGTGTGGATAAATCATCGAACATGAGGCAGTTTGCACTAGGATCTGGGGTGAAGACCATCAGAGAAAGGATCTGATTGATCTTATGGATTTTTTGTAGAGGGTTTGCAAAGATCTTGGAAGATGCCTCCGAGAAGATTGGACCCTACAATGATAGAGTTTTGATAGGGGCTTGAGTTTTGATAGAGTTGATGTTTCAGTTGGCTTGAGTTCCGCAGAATGTTTTCTTCTACCGGCATCTACAGTTGATTTTCAGATGATTTCATCAGAAGTGTCAGTTGTTTGGATGTTGAGTACAGTTTCTCAGTTACTGGTATTGATGATTTCTCCACGGGAGTATGATGCGGATTGGGATGATACACAGATTTACATTTGGGATCTAGGCAGACTGATTGGGTCATGGTTCAGCCATTGCTTGGGGACAAGCAATTTTAGGAAGGGCGGACTGTCATGTCCCCAATTTTTTGGTGACAGTTCGATTTAATTAATTTAATTAATGGTTGTCCAAGGACGACTAATTAATTATTTTAATTAAATAAATAGTTATTAAAAGATAACTTTATATTTAATAAAGTGATTTGGAAAATATTTAATAAAGTCACTTAAGAGATAAGATCAAAAATGTTCTAGAAGTCTCTGGAGAGGATGGAGGGAAAAGAATAAATAGGCACCCCGGGGCTCCATTCGAAGGCAGGCAGTTGATTATCTCTCTCTTTGTTTTCAGATTGTGATTCAGTCACGGGTGCATTGTGGAAACCTAGGGTTTCGGCAATTGTCACAGTTGGCCATTGAGAACGATAACTCTCAATTGGTACGCGATTTTGAGGGTGTGAAATATCATCCGAATTATTGCAGATTGGAGGTGACGCTGCAGTCATTTCATCAGGGACAAATCTGTGGCCTAAGGCCAAATCTTGCGATTCATTGATCATTGGAGGTTTAGTTAGGAAGGGATTAACTAATTGCAGAACTGGAGAGATTCAAAGGGAAGTTGGAAGCACATTTTCCCATATCTGGTTGAATTTGCATGAGAAAGGCCGCATAGTTTTCCCTGTACCTAGACGGCTCAATCTACATCAGTTGTGACATAGCAACGGAAGGTTTGGATTTACATTTAAAGAATCGATGTAGAAGGGCAGATCGGGGGAAATAATTGGACTGAGCTTGGAAAGAGCAATAGAGTACAGTGCGATACGGATTCCTATATTTTCTGAAGGTTATGCAAACTCAGCATGGTGTCTGAAGGAGGCGGCTGCAATGATGAGAACCCCTGGTTTGATTATTCCTCTGTTTTATTATGTGGATCCAACTCATGTTAGATACCCTGAAAACAAGTCCAGTCCGTATTAAGAATCATTTCTCAGGCATCATGGCTGTTCAGATCGATACCCAAGAGAAGAAATTGATGGCTGGAAGAAGGCCCTACTACAGATCTGTTCTCGCTCAGGATGGTCCAAGGCTATGAAGCTCGGCTGGTAAAGACCATGGTAAATGACCTAATTAAGACATTAGACAGAGTGCCATTAGAAGTTGCCAAGTATCCAGTGGGATTGGATAATGTCAAGAATGTTTTCATTCAGAAATTGAATTTAAATTCATTGCATGATGTGATCAAAATTGGAATCTGGGGGATTGGAGGTATTGGGAAGACTACAGTTGCAAAGGCTGTTTACAATCACGTTTATTCTGATTTTGAAGCTGCTTCCTTTGTATTCAATGTCCGCACCACCGCTGCAGACCCAACAGGCCTCACAAATGTACAGAAACAAATTCTTGAAGAGCTAACTGGATATGACGGAAAAGTGTACAGTGTTGACAAGGGCATAGCTTTGTTTAGAGATCGTTTGGGACGAAAACGTCGGCAATTTCAGAAGCCTTGCTGAGAGTTTACATAACTGTGCTGGAGGGACTATCATTATTTGAGGAGAACAATAATTTGCTGGTGAATTTCTTGTACATGTGTCTGAGTTTGGAGAGCTTGTATGCCATTGTGTCTCTGAGGCAGCGTTTGGTATAATTCTTGCCTGCTGTGACCTGAGAGGGCAGCGTCTTTACAGACTGGAAAGGCTGCGTAGTGTTTGCAGGCGCAACGTCTTGGGAAATTGGACCTGCGATCCAAGTGCAGGTTTATGTCTTTGCTGGAAGCCTGCGTTCATTCTTTTGGAGGCCTGCGATTACTTTCTGGAGGACTATGTCACTGTAGCAGACATACAATTTATTGCAGGGAGCCTACTTTCTATATTTGAGACCCACTTTTTGTTTTCTAAGGCCCACATTGCCTGTTGTGAACTTGTGCACTGGTTAGGAGAATGCTGTGAATTGGAATCAAGATTCTTTCCTGAACAACGTTGGCATTATTATCTACTGCTTTGTTACAATTGGTGAATTATTAGAGATATTACTCTTTGCATGACAAATCTCATCTTGCTTGCTAATTGTTTGACGAAATGTCAAACCTTTGAATTTTTAGTATTTGTTGGTGCTGGAGAAAGCAATAACCTGTTAGGGTTATTTCAGTGGTATCAGAGCGGTTTTCTTGGCATCCTGTGGGGTGAGAACCGACTTACATGAGTGATCAGCACTCGACTTCAACCAAGATGGACAGGTACAGCACAAAGTCTCCAAGGACACAATCTCGGACAAGTAATAGACAGAGTATTCAGAGTCGAAATTATGGAAAGGAGGACTATTCAGGTATTCAGGATGAGCTCAAAAAAATCAAACATAACATGTCTGAACTGTTGGTTAAGCACCACCGTATGCTTGACAGGCTGTCCGTCCCAGCTAAGGTGAATAAATCAACTGGATTTCGTTTTGACAAATCTTCTCACAAAGCGTTGACTGATACAATGAGAGATGCTACTAGGAACCTTAATGAGGAATTCGAGAAACAAGTGTGCAACCAGTCAGAGACTTCAGTTCGGTCACAGGAAGAAGTGGTGAAGGATATTACGCTGATGGATAGTAACTGTCAACTTGACACTCAAGTTGAGACAGTTGAATACGAGTTTCCCAAAGGTGATGTCTCATGTACTCAAGGTAGTTTGGTTCCGACAAGCAATGATTTCAGTGAAGTGATTTCAGATGATGATGAAGATGTCATTGTGCATGGTGATGAGATACCTGGTGAAAATGAGCAGACATCGAGCATTCATGATTTTGCTGACAGAGAGTACCAGGCTCAGTTAGAGGCTTCGTCACATGAGGATGAAATTGGCAGTACTTCACAAGATTTGTCCAGCCAGCTGAAGGTAAGCAAAGATAGTATTGTGGCTTCTTTATCTCATCATGACAGGATGCGGGAGATGTTAGAAGAGCACATCCAGATGATTCAGTTACAAGGAAGACATAAGGGAGTTCAGGAAAAAACTTCTTGTTGTGACTTACATGCAATTGGTGAAGGAATGGGAACGACGAAGTTGAGCTATTTGCATCTTCTATCAGACCGTGATCATCTTCTAAGCCTTGCCAAAGACTATTTAGATGCCTTGAGGAGGAAGGAGGAGGAAGTTGTCAAGCTTTCTTGCGAGCTTGAGGACACTCGAGCAACTTTGGCATTACAGGACTGGGAGAGACATGAGAATGAGCATGGCATGGAGCTAAGTTTAATTTCATCTGGTACGTCTAACACTCAGCTTTCTACACTTGACGGATCATATATGGTAGCTGATAATGTTACGAGTTCATCTTGCATTCACATCCAGGATACAAGGACAATGGCAGACAAGTATGTGAAGTTAGTTGGTTTTGGTCACATTACTCAGGTAAGGAGTTTGCTTGAGTTACCAGCTGTTTCTTGTTTACGGATATGGACTCGAGAACGTTTCAGCAGCATTTGGGATTCAGTTAACTGGAGATCTTTAACACTTAATGGTAGCAATGATTGTCTAAGTGCTATCATGGATTTGATTAGCAGAGTATACGGTGTTGTCTTTCCTTGTGCCAGCAGAACATCCGATGTTGGTATTAGTTTTTATACACCGGTATTGGGCTTGGTTCATATATGTAGACGACCCTCCTTGCTGAAAGGTGTTGAAGGGTTTTCATATTTGGAAGCATGTATAGATGAGTCCCAGGATCGTTTTGACCTTGATGACATCCGGGAGAATGAAGTGAACAGTTTTGAAGATTCAGCTTCCTTTACAGTTTCTCTAGGTACAGAAGAGCTTGATAGCAGGACTACAGATTTTGACACTCTGGATGTTGATATGAGTTTTAAAGTTGATTCAAAAAATATGGATGATAATAATCCAGAGACCAGTATTTTTGAAGACATTCCTCCAGTCAATGTGTCAGAGGGAGTTTATAGAAGGCAGTCTAGCCAGAGCCATCATGTGGTTAGCCAGTTGAAAGTTAGTGAGCGAGACATTGCTATCGCTTGTGAGCATTTTGATACTGCTCGTCAGTTGTTGGCTGTTACTGGTTGGGGTTCTTCTATGACAGATGAGTCCAGCGGTGGTTACTTTTCTTTGGCAGAGATTCATGCCTTGCGTGAAGCTGTTCGGATTTTGAAGCAAGATTATTTACGATTGGTAGCCGACCGTGATCACTTGGTTGAGTGGGGGAGTACAGCATATGAGGCACTCTTGGATCGTGAAGAGGAGGTGAGTGAGCTTTCCCAAGAGCTCATAGCGACTACTGAGGCGTTAGAGGACACACAACGAGATCTACAGAAGTCGCAGTTTCAGTTGAAGGAGGTGACCGTGGAGTTGGAGCATTTGCGGACAAAACCAGCCCCAGACCCAGTTCATTTGACTACTAAGGTGGATGATGGTAAGTACACTTCCGCAGTTACTACTAAGGAGCTTATTGTTAAGGCCGACACATTTATTCAGGATTTGGTAGTAGCTGGTTCTAATGAGTTTGGGATACCGCTAGAGTCAAGTCTCCAGGTTGATTCTTCTCAGATAGTTGATAGTGTGGTACAGTTGAGTACGCCATCCTTACAAGAGGACCAGTTGTGGTGTAAAGGAGAGTATGTTAATGTTTCCTCATATAATTTTTACTGCACTGAACCGTTCATGGAGTATTTGCTGGACAGTGCATGTGTTCATTTGGACTCGCATGAAGTGACATAAGGTGTTCTCATCCATGATACTAGTGTTATTTGCAGATTGGTTGAGAAGATTATAGGGGTCCTTTCTACTATGCTACCTCACAGGGATCTCGAGGAAGGGTTTGTTGAGCAGAATGCACGGGATCCTATCCAGCCTACAGTCACTCGGAGTCAGAAAATGGAGCCATCTGTTGATTCTCAGTTCAGTGATGATGAGCCAGCAACAGAGTTTGGAGGTTCTTACCGACATTATACGGTAGGGTACGCTCATCATTTTTCTTTTGACACAGAGATAGAAGATTTTATTTCACGCATATGTAGATTGGCTCCAGTTTCTTACCATCCACTAGGGGATAGATTGGCACCATCTTTTGAAAATAAAATTGGTAGTAGCAAGTTACTCAGCTTGCAGCATCGACACGCCCGGAGCAGTTTTTCAAAGATTGGATTTGATGGCAGTAATTCAAGTACCTATGGCTGTTGTCATATTTACAGTGCAGTTGGGTGCAGGTGTCTTTTTGACAGGGGCTTGAGTTTTGATAGAGTTGATGTTTCAGTTGGCTTGAGTTCCGCAGAATGTTTTCTTCTACCGGCATCTACAGTTGATTTTCAGATGATTTCATCAGAAGTGTCAGTTGTTTGGATGTTGAGTACAGTTTCTCAGTTACTGGTATTGATGATTTCTCCACGGGAGTATGATGCGGATTGGGATGATACACAGATTTACATTTGGGATCCAGGCAGACTGATTGGGTCATGGTTCAGCCATTGCTTGGGGACAAGCAATTTCAGGAAGGGCGGACTGTCATGTCCCCAATTTTTTGGTGATAGTTCGATTTAATTAATGGTTGTCCAAGGACGACTAATTAATTATTTTAATTAAATAAATAGTTATTAAAAGATAACTTTATATTTAATAAAGTGATTTGGAAAATATTTAATAAAGTCACTTAAGAGATAAGATCAAAAATGTTCTAGAAGTCTCTGGAGAGGATGGAGGGAAAAGAATAAATAGGCACCCCGGGGCTCCATTCGAAGGCAGGCAGTTGATTATCTCTCTCTTTGTTTTCAGATTGTGATTCAGTCACGGGTGCATTGTGGAAACCTAGGGTTTCGGCAATTGTCACAGTTGGCCATTGAGAACGATAACTCTCAATTGGTACGCGATTTTGAGGGTGTGAAATATCATCCGAATTATTGCAGATTGGAGGTGACGCTGCAGTCATTTCATCAGGGACAAATCTGTGGCCTAAGGCCAAATCTTGCGATTCATTGATCATTGGAGGTTTAGTTAGGAAGGGATTAACTAATTGCAGAACTGGAGAGATTCAAAGGGAAGTTGGAAGCACATTTTCCCATATCTGGTTGAATTTGCATGAGAAAGGCCGCATAGTTTTCCCTGTACCTAGACGGCTCAATCTACATCAGTTGTGACATAGCAACGGAAGGTTTGGATTTACATTTAAAGAATCGATGTAGAAGGGCAGATCGGGGGAAATAATTGGACTGAGCTTGGAAAGAGCAATAGAGTACAGTGCGATACGGATTCCTATATTTTCTGAAGGTTATGCAAACTCAGCATGGTGTCTGAAGGAGGCGGCTGCAATGATGAGAACCCCTGGTTTGATTATTCCTCTGTTTTATTATGTGGATCCAACTCATGTTAGATACCCTGAAAACAAGTCCAGTCCGTATTAAGAATCATTTCTCAGGCATCATGGCTGTTCAGATCGATACCCAAGAGAAGAAATTGATGGCTGGAAGAAGGCCCTACTACAGATCTGTTCTCGCTCAGGATGGTCCAAGGCTATGAAGCTCGGCTGGTAAAGACCATGGTAAATGACCTAATTAAGACATTAGACAGAGTGCCATTAGAAGTTGCCAAGTATCCAGTGGGATTGGATAATGTCAAGAATGTTTTCATTCAGAAATTGAATTTAAATTCATTGCATGATGTGATCAAAATTGGAATCTGGGGGATTGGAGGTATTGGGAAGACTACAGTTGCAAAGGCTGTTTACAATCACGTTTATTCTGATTTTGAAGCTGCTTCCTTTGTATTCAATGTCCGCACCACCGCTGCAGACCCAACAGGCCTCACAAATGTACAGAAACAAATTCTTGAAGAGCTAACTGGATATGACGGAAAAGTGCACAGTGTTGACAAGGGCATAGCTTTGTTTAGAGATCGTTTGGGACGAAAACGTCGGCAATTTCAGAAGCCTTGCTGAGAGTTTACATAACTGTGCTGGAGGGACTATCATTATTTGAGGAGAACAATAATTTGCTGGTGAATTTCTTGTACATGTGTCTGAGTTTGGAGAGCTTGTATGCCATTGTGTCTCTGAGGCAGCGTTTGGTATAATTCTTGCCTGCTGTGACCTGAGAGGGCAGCGTCTTTACAGACTGGAAAGGCTGCGTAGTGTTTGCAGGCGCAACGTCTTGGGAAATTGGACCTGCGATCCAAGTGCAGGTTTATGTCTTTGCTGGAAGCCTGCGTTCATTCTTTTGGAGGCCTGCGATTACTTTCTGGAGGACTATGTCACTGTAGCAGACATACAATTTATTGCAGGGAGCCTACTTTCTATATTTGAGACCCACTTTTTGTTTTCTAAGGCCCACATTGCCTGTTGTGAACTTGTGCACTGGTTAGGAGAATGCTGTGAATTGGAATCAAGATTCTTTCCTGAACAACGTTGGCATTATTATCTACTGCTTTGTTACAATTGGTGAATTATTAGAGATATTACTCTTTGCATGACAAATCTCATCTTGCTTGCTAATTGTTTGACGAAATGTCAAACCTTTGAATTTTTAGTATTTGTTGGTGCTGGAGAAAGCAATAACCTGTTAGGGTTATTTCAGAAGATTTCAGAGATGTCTACTCGGTTGGAAGCTAGTTTGACCGATTGAGTTAAGGAAGGGATAGTTGAGTTTCATAGAGATTTATGGAGTTGGAATCTATCGATCGGGAAGAGAGTGGTCTGACTGGTTAAGAAGATTGTGCAGAGAAGAAGACAATTTTTCATTGAGGAAGAGGTAAAGGATGACTTCGTTGAAGCTGAAGAGGATGAATGGTTGGTTTTGTTGAACAATTTGTGGAGTCTGATATGAAACCTACAAAGCAACTTGTGGTTGTTGCTGAGATACCTGAGCTTGCAGAAGAGATTCCTAACCTTGTTGAGACTGGAAAGGAGATTTGTTTTCATGCTCAATTGGTAAGATCTGACATGAAAATTGCAGAGCATCTTATTGTGGACGATGAGATTACTGATTATGGGGATTTACATATGGATGAGGATTTGCATATGGTTGCTGATATGGATCTGCATTCATATGTTGCTACTAAGATGATTGATGATGTACCAGTTACTGTTGATATGGTTGATATGGATGTTGTTCATGTGGTTGAGGATCTACATAATAGTATGGATCTATGCGTTCCTGAGTTCCCTGAGTTACAAGGATTGTTGGTGAAGCATTATGTTTAATTTGTTCCTGGGAGTGTGCATGTTGATTGGGTTGCTAAGATTCATTAGATTTAGATGTTTGAATGGATGAAGCCGAGATGGTTGTTGTACAGATCTGCTCTTTTGTCTGGGATAGATTGAAAGCCTTTGGAGAAGATGAAGTTGGTTGCGAAAATTTCTTTGGGCATCAAAGTATGGGACATACTTTTCTATCTACCCGAGAGACTAATGCAGGAGCATCAGGCTTGGATTTTTGTGGACCTTATGGTTTGCGCAATTGGGGATGCATTTGAGGCATATTGGGAAACCTTGTCCTAAGTGCACATAGAGTTTGAAGCTATCATCTTGGAGTTAGAGCCATTTGGGTGATTGTTGATTGCATGTTCCTAATTTACTAGTGGACTTTGGAGATTTTATTTGTGAGCTTCGATCCATGGGAGTTGGTGTGTGTGCTCTTGGATTTGGATTGTTGGTTGGCATGTGGGCCTATGTCTAAATGTGTGTACTCTTATGTTGTCATATGAGTTAGTTATGTTTTGTAAACTTGGGGCCTATCCTAAGTATTTAATTTATGTTATGTATTCAATGTTTGTAGTCAAGCCGACTTATCACTTAAGGGTGTATTTAATGTGAGTGTCTATTTAATGTAAGGGTTGCTAGGCCAACTTGTGGTTTGGTTTAATATAAGTAGAGGATCTTGTCGAGTCTAAAGTCATTATTCAGTTCAGGATAGAGTAGTTGAGAGGAGCGAAGTTGAGCAGAGCTAGTAGCTGCAGCTTGAAAAATAAGAAGGTTGTTTGGTGGCTTGTGAGCACAAGTTTATATTCTTCTTGGAGTTTCTACTAGAGTTTGGCTCTGGACTAGCTAGGGTTTGGATCTTGCGAGATCTTGCAGAGTAGTAGTTGTAATTGCTTATGTATTTAGTTGCAACCTGGAACATCTTACAGTCGAGCATGTTGGATGTAAATTTTATGATTACATTATGAGAATTAACATTATTTTGGATCTAAATCTTTGTGTTATTGTTATTTTTTCGCTATGTGGTTATTTGTTGGAGCTAGGACATCTCCTTTGGAAATTTTCCTGCCTTGCATTGCATCAATCTCTGTTGTAACTTCTTGTCATTGTAGGACACTTGAATTTACTCAATTTCCATTTGTAACAAGAATAAGAATAGGATTTGCATTCATTTCTTTGTTAGCTTGTTGATGAACAATGACATGGAATAATACAATGTAAATAGTGTACCAAATCTAGTTTTCTTGTAATCTCCCAGCTAAATATTTAAATCCACTATTAATTGTACGAAAAAGTTAACCACTGAAAAGGGTTTTAATTCAATTTAATGTTAGATTTGTATGATTATTTTCGACCTGGATATTTCAGTTGTATCAGACCATATCACTTATATTATATATGTATCGAGGGCTTTCGGCAATATTTGCATTAGATTTCACTTAGGATAACGAATCTGTTGAAAACTTACAATTCTGATCAAGAATCCCTCTCTTCAACAGTTCGAGATTCCAAAACCAGCTTGGAGAATATTTGCGGACTAATATTGGCAGAATTTCAATCAGTATTCTACAACTCCATGGCACAAATAATAACACTGGACTCTGAAAAGTTAATTTAAGAGATCATTCGCCTTTACATTACATTTGTTATTTACAGGTATTATTCACTAAATCATTTCTACAGAACGGTTTTGGCTTTTCTATGGTCCTCTCGAACTTCAGATTTTAAAGGAAAAAATACTCTTCCACTCAGAAAAAAAATTCTGCCACAAGGACTGAGTTCTAGACATGCTAATTGACATCATATTCTAAAGCACAACCTTCACTAAATACCTGTACTGGTTAGCAGCTTTCAATCCTAGAGACGATCTTTTGCTAGCATATGGTTAGTTATCTAACAAAATTATCAATCCAAATCTGACTGCAGACCCTTTTCAAAAATGAAATATTGTTCATTTCTTGACCTCCTCATAATCTGCATCAGGTACTTGGTTTCCTCCAGAACTTCCGGAGGAGCCAGACGACTGCAGATGCTGTCCTATTTTCATGGATGCTTTAGTTGCTGCATCAACCTTGGCCAGTATTTCATCTGCATCTTCACCAGCCATTGCCTTCTTTAGTTCAGATACAGCAGACTCGATTTCACTTATTACATCATTTGGAAGCCTGCTCTTGTACTCGTTGAGACTTTTCTCTATTGTGTATAATGAGTTGTCAGCCTGGTTTTTTGCCTCACTCAGTTTTTTCCTTTCAAGATCTTTTTGAGCATACATCTCTGCTTCTTTAACCATATTCTGTATATCAGTTTCTGAAAGTCCCCCAGAGGGGTGAATAGTTATAGCTTGCTCCTTACCAGTAGCCTTATCACGCGCAGATACATTAACTATACCATTTGCATCAATATCAAATGTAACTTCTATTTGAGGAACACCACGTGGAGCGGGAGGAATGCCCACAAGGTCGAACTGGCCAAGAATCTTGTTGTCAGTTGCCATTTCACGTTCTCCTTGAAGGACCTTTATTCCAACCTGTGTCTGCCCATCAGCTGCTGTGGAGAACACTTGACTCTTCTTCGTTGGAATAGTTGTGTTTCTAGTAATGAGCTTTGTAGCTACTCCTCCAAGTGTTTCTATACCAAGAGACAATGGATTGACATCAAGCAGCAGCAATTCCTTTACATCACCCTTGAGGATACCGCCCTGAATGGCAGCACCCATTGCTACTGCTTCATCTGGGTTAACACCTTTGCTTGGTTCCTTACCAAATAATTCAGCAACTACTTGTTGCACTTTTGGCACCCTCGTCATTCCCCCTACCAATAATACTTCATCCAAGTCTTTGGGAGTCACACTAGCATCCTTCATACAGTCCTTACAAGGCTGCCTTGTTCGATCTATCAAATTATTCACAAGCATTTCAAATTTTGAACGGGTCAAAGTAATGTTTAAATGTTTTGCACCAGAAGCATCTGCTGTGATGAAGGGTAAATTAATATCTGTCGAAGTAGTAGAAGAAAGCTCTATTTTAGCTTTCTCCGCAGCCTCTCGCAATCTTTGGACAGCAAGCCTGTCTTTTGACAAATCAATGCCTTCAGATTTCTTGTACTCATCTATTAAATACTGCAATAGAACATTATCAAAATCCTCACCACCCAAGAAAGTATCACCATTAGTAGCCTTGACCTGCAAGATAAAAGGAAAGCTCAAATTACAGAGCAAAAAAACAAATAACATTACAAAAATCAGCCATAACGAGCTGATTGTAAAGTTAATACATGTCCCCAATTTTTTCATTACCTCAAACACACCATTTGATATTTCCAAGATAGAAATGTCGAATGTGCCTCCTCCAAGATCAAAGACAGCCACCAAACCTTCCTTATTATTCATGCCATATGATAAAGCAGCAGCTGTGGGTTCATTGATAATTCGTTTTACTTCCAAACTGGCAATTCTTCCTGCATCTTTTGTTGCCTGCCTTTGAGAATCATTAAAATAGGCAGGCACAGTTATGACAGCATTTACAACACTCTTTCCAAGATAAGATTCTGCAGTTTCTTTCATTTTTCCCAATATAAAAGCTCCAATTTGACTAGGTGAATACTGCTGTCCATTTGCTTCCACCCAAGCATCACCATTTGGAGCTCGGACGATCTTATATGGGACCATTTTCATCTCTTTCTGTGTTTGTGGATCATCAAATTTTCTTCCTATCAAACGCTTGGTTCCAAACACTGTATTTGTTGGATTTGTCACTGCTTGCCGCTTTGCAGGGGTTCCTACAAGCAGCTCACCTTTTTGATTAAAAGCCACAACTGATGGTGTTGTACGAGAACCTTCTGAATTTTCAATTACCCGTGTATTCTAAACAAAGCCAGAGGAACACCCAATGATCAATGAAGGCCAGGTGAAACTTATGATTATTTCTAATCTTACAATACACTGATTCATAAAGCTGTAGTGGGACTTCTGGGCAACACGCATTTTTGTCAAGAACATTTAATACTAAGAAACTTCAAATAGAAAGCAAGTATAGAACTTACCTTTCCCTCCATAACTGCAACACATGAATTTGTAGTGCCAAGGTCAATTCCAATGACATCACTTGCAGCTCCCTTTGAACTACTGGAAACAGAAACCACAGCTGAGTGATTGTTACCATGCTAGTCATGTGGAACTTTTTGAACAAGTTTTTTTGTGCAGATACTTGTTACAGTCAGGCTTGTCCAATGGCTGGTTAGTGAGACTTCAATCCAAATAAGAATTCATTTCAGTACAGAAGAATTCCAAACTTAATTTTTTTCTGGAGATAGCAGAATAGAGTAAAAATGTTGATTAATTTTTTACATTCAATACCAATATTCTCAATGTCTAACTTTAAGTTACTATGTCATATGATAAAAATACATCCAAAGTTTGCACTTAAAATTACATGAGTTACACTCAAGGAATTTTCAGCAATTCAAAAGGAGAACACACGTGAAAAGCAGCTACTAGGGTGCAGTGACAAAAACTACTATTTAAGTATTGCCCAGGCCCAGAGTCATTTGTAAAACCCATTTCATTGAGAAAAAAGCACCAGATTATAGCAGGTAAAAAATTGCATGAATGAACATGGAACTAATAACTTGCACTTGTGGGTATAGAACCTAGATCCTTAACCTAAAGACAGAACCAGATTATCTAAGAAACCCACATTTCAAATAATTGTAACAGTAATGCTAACCACGTGGAACTTTTCTCAACAAATTTGTTTGTTCAGATCATTGAAAATGGCTAGTTCGTAAGACTTTAATACAATTAGTTTGAATGTAGTAACTAAACAAAAAATGCACTAGGCAGCAAACCAGCCAATGCCCGCTCATTCAGGGACAAATAAATGGCACTTCCACTCATTCAATGGGAAAGCGTAACACAGAATAACCAATTGTTGAGTGGGGTGAGTACAGTTGGCAAATATCTTTTGCCAAATGTACTAGCAGTACTACCATCCCATGTTTACAATGTTAGCTCACAGACAACAGTACCAAGAAGAAGTGTATCTGCTGTTACAGTTCCTGATAAAGGGAAGTATTGCTAATATAAAGTGCTCATAACAAATAACTGCTGTAATACCCCAAAATAATGTCAAGTTTCATGAACCATCAACCCAACTATGAAATGGTAATGATATACCTTGAACGAAATAGGTACAAAGCTGGAGCAGATCTGATAGCAATCCGTAACACACTATAATAGGTCTGGAGATAAAGACCCAGAAAACAGCCCCACTTTTGTCCCCATAAAACCAAACAAACATAAGTAGAAAATAACCCCTCAGAGCATACAATTCGACCTCAACATGCTACTCGAGGATTAGTTCAGTCTGGAAACTAATATCAGACTTCTGCAGGTTTGACAAGGGCAAGTAAAACATCACCAAATGCATCATAACTCCATCAGAATGTAGTATCTTAATTCCAATTCACTTGGAATGGGACTAGCAGGGCTGGTGCCACCAAACAGGATGAAACAAGATGCAAAAAACTAGGTACCTAACACCCAACAAAACTCACACCCCTCAATAGCCATGGTACAGCTTATACCAAAAAGTACCACATGCAATTTTCAAAAATTGTGCACTACAATATTCATACCCTGGAAAATTCTCACCAAGGCATCCACAAACAGCAAAGGTATTGATTAAAACTCATAAATTTTTACCAACAAACTTGTAACAAGGAATGGTACAGCCAGCATGACGTATACAACCAGCCATGGAACACCTAGAATTGCCTTATGCAAAACCTTCAATAATTCAAAACACATAAAAAATCTTCATATCTGCAAACCAAAATTTGAAGCATCAATTTGTAGCACAACTGTGACCTCTATATGCAACTGCACTAGCCAACTAGTGGAGTTTTCATCCTTGAAACCAGCACCTCCAAGAGGTTTTCATCTTTAAAATGATTTAGGAAAACTCAGGTTCTCGTCAATAGCAAAAATAAAATTTTCTAGTGTAACCATGCCAATGAGGTCTTACTGTCCTTTTATAACTCTCCTGGAAGAACATTCATTTTTCTTAAATAAAAATTCCTTTATTCACCAAAACAACCTTTTTGATTATAAGTAATATTTCAATGCACAAAAAAGCCCCCATGCATCCAACTTTAAAACACACTTATAACAAAACTTATGAGACTCAGACTCGGCAAGTTGATATTGGAGTTGGACTTGAACTCGACACCCAAACTCAGCCGACTCAACAAATAGAAAACCACAAAAAAAAAAATAGAGATGTTAAAGGATTTAAAACTTGTTTCATTCAGACTTAAATAAATAAACCTTACAGACACAATTACCTCATCAAATAAAGCTACTTGGATCACATATACAAGTATATATCGATCAAATAACTGCAAATGGAAGTTTTAACTGAAGAAAATAACACACACACACACACACAGATATATATATATATTGTCAAATGTATATAAAGCTTGTGAATATGAAATTCATGGCATCAAAACTAGAATTGTAAGTCTATGGCTCAAAGGAGGTTGCATACTCATCCCAACATCAAAAGACACTTCCTAGCATCTAAGATTGGTCTTGAATGATGATGTAACCATGATAGTTGCTTGTCTCAAATATTTGGTGTGCATATTCAAGTGAGGAATTTATTATTATTATTATTATTTGCCTTCAGGACTGCATGTTTTGTTGACAAGCTTGTTAACAAAGAGTGGTTAAGTAAAAAAATAAATACTTATGTTCTATTTTGACTTTAGCTTGGATACTGATAGATAGGATTCTTATATGTTCTATGCAAGGCATGATGGATACATTTGTCTTATGAAAATCGACATTTCTTACCAACAATGAGTTAAACTTGTATTAAGCAGTACAAGGATTGTAGCACACCAACTTTGCTTATTAAGTCCTTGTATATTAAACAAATTGTAACTAATTCACATGCTCTGTGGCTTTGATTGTGAATATGAAGAGATTCACAAAAGGGATATGTATTTTGTAGATTTTTATGATCATGATTTATCATTGACCTATTAATGTCTAGACTTATAGTTTGATGGGGGTTTTGGAAAAACACCAAATTGGGGTTGAGGGGTGGCACTCCTCCCTGGGGTCAAGTGGCAGTGCCTTCTACGAGGTCAAGGCAGCACCCCTTGTGGAATCCAGGTGCAATGTACAAATGAAGACCTTCAAAACCACACAGCCCTCCATTGCAGACACCATTTTTATATTGTTTTAAAATTGTTGATGGGCCTGTCAAAAACCAAACAAGCATTGCACATTTGTAAGTTGAAGGAAATAAATAAAACAGCCAGAATCTTACGGTTCAGGACCAGCAACAAGTTTGGTGAGACTCACCAGACACATCTCCAAATAAGGCAAGGATGCCTGCTTCAGCCTTGGTGAGTCTTGGTGAGTCCAGGCAGATCTCATTTCGTTGCTTGTTACAACTCTTAAATAAATTATTTTACTAATTGGACTTTAGACAACTTGGTGAACAATTGAACTAATTTTCCAGCGCTGAAATTCAAGTTTTAATGTCAGAACTATTGTTTAACATTTGGTTCATACTAGATTTATTTTGCAGTGTAATGTTACTGATTTGTTGCATTAATTCCACTACTCTGTCATCTGTCTCCATCCACTCTATAACAACCAAGTGAAGTAACCACTTCCCCGAGTTAAATGATTGCCAGAACCCGCTGCCACAGATGAAAAGCAGCAGCAGAAGTCATGATGCCATCTGTATATGCGCTTGAAAACATAGGTGCCTATAATACGATACAGGAAATAATAAGGATCGCCGATTGGGAAAATTAGATTACTTCCAAGCAAGCTCAACTATTCTTTGAATTGCGTAGCTAAAATAATTACTCTCATCATGCTTGCTTTAACAAATTATCTCGACTGCTAGGACAAACCCTCTTACGCGGCGTGCAAAGACAAGAAGATTGGGTTTTCATCAGACATCAATCCATCCACACTTAACTTTGAAAGTAAAAACATAAGTGGCCGACTACTGGTCGCCCATAAAGATCCTCTATTTGGCACAATTGATTGTTGCTGCCGCTTATCCCTGTCATCTTGGTCATCAAATTTATCCACAAGGATGAAGTGATTCGATTCCTTGCTGTGCTCTAAGGGATTAATAGGCCCTCACCAATAAAAGCATACGAGTTGGTGCAAAATTATAAACAGCTGATCATTTTAATCCAAGGATAGGTCACATTTTAAAGGTCAAAACTTAGGTAACAAAATACTCATTTAGGATCTACTACATAATCCAGAGCTCTCCTTAAATTTACCTCTACTAAAGAGCGGAAGGCAGAAGAGGTTGACACCACTGAATTTACACTACTAATAACTATGAATTTTATTTAATTATACTACAAATTTTAAATTTCGAAACAGTAAAAACAAGTTTCTTCAAAAAATTCAATCTACTAACCTAAAAAATCTTGCTGCGGATGTCCACCTCTGACCGAGAGCGAAAGCTCCAAAGAAAACCCCATCTCGCTGAGCAGCAAACTGAATTTCCGGCATACACACATTCAATATCCAGTTAAGCTTTCAGAGGATTTCGTATTTGACATCAAAACCCACATTAATATTAAATTGACATAGTAAAATTATCTTTGCAGACCGGAGCCAAACCAAATGCGCATTGTTTGGTCAGAGATCGTCGGAGAATGCCCGCTAACGCCATTCTGCACCCTCTTTCTTCTACAAAGCTGATAAAAACAAGACTCCCCAAGGAGAGAGAAAATTGTAGGCGTGAAATTATAAGGAAAATCTGACAAAGGACTGAAAAATATCTGAGAAAACAATTTTGATCGGAAACGAAAGAAGATCGGTTCCGGAAAATTTGAAGATGCAGCTATGATAGAAACAGAATCGAGTAAGTCGGCAAAGCTACTGATAAGAATGGTACGAATTGCCGCGTGTGTGACACGTTGGTTGATTACGATAATTGAGAGGCCCACACAGGGTATCATACTCGTATCTTAGATATGACGGACGGAAGCTATGTCGACAGTCCACGGAGATTCAAAATTAGCAAAGAAAAGATGGATGGATTTAAGTGGCCTCAGCTGAACTCGTGCAGGTGGATGGCAACTATTCCCAAATAGGACGATTATCATTGAAAATATCCTTTCATTGCCTTACCTGTTAGACTTAAAACTAGCTTATATATATATATATTATATATATATATATATTATATATATATATATATATAATAAGTATTATTCTTAGGTGTCTGCATTCATATAATTTATGAAAATAAGTGCTTCAAGAATATCTCTCCGCTTATTATATATAAGCTAGTAAGTCGGGACACAAGATGAAAGACATTATTATAACTAAGTTACAATAGTAAAAATATAATTACTAAATATATAGTATTTTATAATGCAATACATATTTTATAAGTTCACTTAAGATATATGTTGAATGCAACAAATTCCCTTTGAAAATAAAATTTTGCGTGATCACATATAATCTTCCTTTTATCTTTTTTCCCTCTTCCCACTCTAACCACCTCTCCACCCCCTCTCTCTCTCACTCATTCCCCTCTTGTTCAAACTACCTACTTTCATTGTCTCGTGTATCTTTATCTCTCACCCTCTTTGAAAGTGTCTACTTAATGTCTCACCCTCATCCCCTCCTCTCTCTCACGTGTTCACCCCTCCCCCCTCTCTCTCTCACATGATTTTATTTGTAAACTCAAATGCACACACACTCAAACACTCCTTTTGAAATTGGACTAAATGCATATTTTTTGATTTAATTTTATAAAACTTGATTTTATTTGTAAAATATGTCTCAACTTTTAAAGTTTTACTTTACTTCTAAACTTGTTTTAATTTTAGCTTTGCAAGTCTGCCAACCTTATATTTTCTGAAAAAGTAAAACATAGTAATCTCTAAATTTAAACAGACCAAAATAGATTATTGTTTATTTAGAAACTATAGAACACATTAAGGTTGGCAAACCCACAAAGTTAAAAATTAAAACAAGTTTAGAAGTAAAGTAAAACTTTAAAAGTTGAGACATATTTACAAATAAAATCGAGTTTTATAAAATTAATTCAAAAAATTGTATCTATTACATGAAGATTTCAAAAATTATCTCAAACAACTAATATTTAAAATAAAAAAATTGCATAGATTCTTAAAAGTATTTTCCTTACCTATCTTTAAATGATATTTACTATGAAACGATTATATGATTCATTTTGGCAAACGATTCATTTTAATGAATTAAAAGAATGGAATAGTTAGAGCATGGAAGGCTTATTGTCATAAGAAATAATCAATCTACATAGGAGATTCTAAAAGGAAAGGAATGAGAGCAATGGTTAATATTGTAGTTTGATTCTACACAAACCAATTTCAAATATTTTAGATTCAACAAAATACATGAAACTACACTCATGTTGTAAAATCTAATTAATATGATTATTTTAAACAGTTCATGTGCATTGTTTCTACTTTGGTATTTTGCATGCATGTCTATCTAAGTATTAACAAGTAATTTCCCCCTATTTATATTGATAGTCTATAATGATTGGCTAATAAGACAAACAATATTCCTTAATTTTGACAATGGTTGTACTAAAACCAATAATATTCAATGCAAAATGACTCTTGTGAAAAACTGAGTGAATTAATGGAAATTTAGATTTCACCACCCAAATGAATGACTCCTCACTTGCCTCCAACCCCTCTACAATCAGTTCATTTTGCCTCTCCAGCAAACTTGTCAGGTTGTCGAAGCAAACATACGTCACTAATCCTCTTTGTGTCCATCCAACCACTCTAACCACTCGGCTCCCTTAGTGCTATCAAGGATTTCCCTCACACCAAAAGGAAGATCATAGACCTACCGACCAAATGGGGTGCACTAAAATAGTTCAAAGATGGTCAACATTGAGAGGCTCTAGTGAATAGAAGATGTTGGTGAGGGTGTTGTAGTTCTTCAGGTTCAAATTGATGTTGTGTCTAATGGACTCGTACAATTTATGCAAGCCTGAAAGATAAATGTGAAGTCTATGGTAGAATAATGAATGCAACTATAATATTAGGGTACTAATATACATGTAGATCTCAACGGCTATGTCATACAATCTCTATTACTATGTCATGCAATTAATACTTTTTCACCTTCTAGAATCCATATACAATATCAAACATAACAAAAATCTATGGTAATAGCTTCTAGAGATCAATAAAATAACAATATCAATGTAAAATATGAATCAGTGGCAATGGCCTTCTGATTGTGCACCTATTTATTAATTGATCCTCATCCTCATCACCTTCCTTGTTTAGGTGCAATATGTATTCCTAGATAAAGGTGATGATAGAGCCAACAAATGCCCTTGATGGATGGAAAATTGTTGTGGATATGCCCACTTTGGTTGTCATCTCCTAACTCCATCCTAGGAATAAATTGTTGATGTTGTAGATGACACACATAAAGTTGTCCTCTTTGCTCTACTAGAAGAGCCATTACTCCAAGGGCTCCACAAGGCCTTGGAAAGAATACACGATGAGTAACATGAGCTACACACTATGCTGGCATTAGTGTGTAGTCCTTCCATGGGAGGGAGGGGAAGGATGAGGGATTGGAGTTGAGTCCATGCGAAAAGAGAGGGTGCAATAGTATTGTTTTCCTAACGTGGTCAACACAATGAGCACAAGGCCTCTGGAGGTGACAGAAATAGAGAAATCCAAGAGAGGAATCACATGCTTCTATACAAGGAATGAGAATACCAGTAGGGGAGGTTTCTTCCTCTTCATCTCCATTTCTATGCATTAAATTATTGAATTCGATTGTAGCTATTTTTATTTTCACGCATTAATCCACATGATTTTTCATTTGAATTGTAACTAGCAACAAATGCAATAATTTCTTTTTAATGTATAATCACTTCCTATCACAAGACTTGCAAATGTTTGTATAATATCCTGAAAATGTCAAAACAATTACATTGATGAATGATATCATTGTAGAAAGCCTCTCGGCTTAACGAAGATATCACCCCTAATTTTTGAAATTTAGATGTTCAAATTTTAAAATATAATAATAATTATAAATTAATTGATAGTGTGATTAATATTTTTAATTTTTTAATAGGTCAAATGCCATGAGGCCCAAGATTGTGTTTATATCAAAAAAATCATCTCAATTGGGCACCAAAGATTAGAGATGGATAGGTACCCTTGGTGTAGCCTTTACATAAATATCTTAGCGCCTGATTTTGTTTTTTGAAGTTATAAATTTGCTCTCAAGATAATTCCTTGTGAATATAACTTGGAAATTAAACTTGGCTACGATCAAGTTGTTGGAAAGAAAAGAAGTATGCTTCATAATCATAAATGAAACTTATCTCCTATTGACTTTATTTTAAATTCAAATAATATATAAGGGAAACTTTTGAATAACTAAAAATATATCACTTGTTAACGTTTAACTTCCTTGATATAAGCTAAATTTGACATGTTTATTTTAACAATAAGAGTTCTACACCAATTTTGCTTCGATAAAAAATGTCTAACTTATACTTATCATATTAAGTTGTTTTATTAGAATCTCTTCTCCATCTACTCCTTTGTTAGTGAGGTTATCTGCTTCTCTATTACTTTCCCTATAAATATGTTTTATGATTGTTTCTTCAAATTGTTCAATGATGGCTAGGGCATATTCAAGTTTAGCATTACGGATCCAGTTTGGGGCCTCTCTTTTTCTTAATGCATTTAGGATAATTTGTGAGTCTACTTTTATAACTATTTTTTTAATACCTATCCCTCTACTTAGCGCTAAACCTTCTATCAAGGCTTCTAATTTGGCTAAGTTATTAGATATTACTCCTAAAGATTTTACCCATTTAGTTAGACATGGTCAATTATATGAAAAAATAATACATCCTAAGTCTGTTGGTCATGGATTACCTTTAGAAGCCCCTTCAAAATTTAACTTTGACCACCCTACAAGAGGAGGTTCCCATTTACATTCTTTCCTAATGATCTTTGTTAAATTTTGTGTATATCATTGGTGGATTAATTAGACTAATCCAATTTTTATGCATATCTACATCCTAGTTTGAAATGAAACCTTCCTCCTTATATGAGTTCCTAAGATTATTGTTAGCTACCTCAATAATACAAGCCTCCAATTTATTAAAAAATGATGTTAGATCCATCTTTTCATTACAAAAATTGTTTTTATTCTTTTCTTTCCATAATTCCCATAGTAGTGTGGAAGGGGATATTTTCCATAAATTACTATAAACCTTAGAACAAGCATGTTTTGACTATTTAAATAATAATAATAATAGACTATCAAAGAATATAGCTCTCCAATTTAATTTCTTACATAACCAATACCAAAAGTTCTTAGAAAAGGGATAGTCATAAAGCAAGTGTTCAATTGTTTCAAAAAAAATCCATGTAGTGGGCATCTTGATGGCCCCTCAAAACCCTTTGGTAAACCCATGTGCGGTTAGAATTATCTTTTGAAGAGTAGCCCAAAGGAAAATGCTTGCTTTCGGAAGACACATCGAATCCCAACATAGATTAAGAGGGATGCCATTCTTATCCCATCGTTGAGAATTTATTATCTTTTTATATCCTAGTTTGACTTTATAATTTTCATCCTTTGAAGCTTCCCATATTAACCTATCTCTCTTATCTTTGTGATTAACATATCTACTATCTAAGAATTATTTTAAAATGAGCTTTTCTTGTGATGAAAGAGGAGTTTCATATGTGGATTTCCATTTCCATCCTCCATATTGATTATTGTTGATTTTAATTTTATAGTCACTTACATTCGTACCCTATGAAGTAGAAAGAGTATTTCTTATGTTAACTAGAAGATTTTCACTATCTAGACAAGGGAGACCATCCCATGAATCTTTCCAAAATAAAGCATCTTTCCCTAAACCAATATCCCATGTTAAGTTATTATATATTAATGGGCAACAATTCAACATGAAGTTCCAAATTTTAGAACCTTTTGGAGGATTTTTAGTTCTAAATAAAGATAAAGGATTATTATTGTTTAAGTATTTATCATATTAAATTTTGGCCCATTTACTATTATATTCTTTGAACATTCTCCAAATAAGTTTTGCCCCTAGAGCTTCATTTTGCCAACTCTAATTTTTTATTCCCACCCCTCCAAATTCTTTAGGTCTACAAATATTTTCCCATTTTATTAAAGCTTTTTTTTTTTTTACCTCAAATGCCTTTCCAGAAGAAGTTTTTTAATTTTGAGTCTGATTTCCTTTTTGCACTTTTTGGTAACGGAAGACAAGACATGTAGGGATTGTCGAAAAAACTCATTTAATCATAGTCATCCTACCTGCTTTTAGTAACCATTTTTGTTTCCAACTTCCCATTTTTTAATCTAGTTTTTCTAGAATCATATCCCACACTTTACCTTCTCTAATGCATTTTTAAAGTTGGATACCAAGATATTTGTATGGAAAGGTTTTTTTTTTTTTTTTGTATTCCATTAATCTACAAACATCTCTCTCTACTTCCTCTTTAGTATTAATAAATAAAAATCTATGATTTGTTAACATTTTTTTTTTGTCATGATGCTTCCATATAATTATTTATTATTTACTTAATATTTTGAGCTTCTTCCAAAGTGCTTTCTATTGGTAGAATTGTATCATCTGTGAATTGTTAATGTGTTATTTTGGGAACCCCCTCAATTACTATGATTCCTCTTATTTTCCTTTTAGTTTGAACCTTTGTTATGATCTACCAAGAACTTCTGTCATAATGATGAATAGAAAGAGTGATATAGGATCCCCTTGTCTGATACCTCTAAATATGTTGAAAAAACCTTCAAGGGTACCATTTATGAGAAGGGAAAATTTTGGAGTTGAAATACAATTAAATATTAAATTGATCCATTGATTGTTAATGTTCGATAGCTTCTATCGAATAACTCTATGGATATACATGTAATTATATATAAGATATAATTCTATGTGAGATATAAACTTGTTACATGTGAGAAATACACACACACACACAACAATAATCAAGATTATATAAACTAATTATTTGATAATTGAATAGACATGTCTATTCAATAACTTATGCTCAATATAAATATGAGAGGATGTTGCATATGAAAAACACATATCTCAATAGGCAATGCCATTACATTTGCAGCAAATCCAAAAATCTCAACATGGTATCAGAGCAAGTCCTTTACTGGAAATAACTACAATACAAAGGGATGTTTAAAGAGTGATCTTAGTCCATCATTCACATTATCGAGCAGATGATATGAAAATAAGAGCGGATCGTACTTGATAAAGATATTTCGCACCAAGAAATGGAAGATAGATGATGGTTAGAATTAAGAAAACTTTGTAGAGAATTGACAAGTTTGTAGATAATTGATAGGTTAGAGAACATTGGATATAGTGAATGACCAGATGTCTGAATACACAGAGTTTCGTAAGGATAGATGCGTCCAAATTTTTGGAAAGAAGGGAGAAGTTTGTCACATTTATGAAGTCATTGCCTAGGAATGGTACAATGAAAGAAGAAAAATACATTAAAAGCTGAACTCTGAAGGTTTTGAATACCACACTAAAAGGAGACTACCTACTAAATGGGGGTTTGGAAAGATTATACTTTCTATGTGCACGTTAAATGGCCTCCCCAAGTAGAAAATCTAAAGCACATTGGTATATGAACTCCATGTGGAGTCAAAAAGCATTACGGGGTAAATTAGCAAGGAGAGTGACATGCATAGAGGTCATACACAAAGTCACCACCAGCTAGCATATGTAACAAAAGGATTCAATGTGACAAGCAAAAAATCTTGAATCCCATGCACAAATTAATAATAAAATATTAGGAGCCCTTTGCAATGGAGGGGATTATGCACTATATTAATAAGGTTATAGAAAGTGACTAAGGTGAGAGATTGTACCAAAGGAAAAAGACATGTGAAAGACTTGGTCGAAGGGTATTAGGGAAGGAATATAAGTTATCTCCAATAAACAAGGTTTCGGCTGATCACCCACCCACATAAAACTATATCAATTGGCAATGATAGTCTTCAAGAAAAGCTAAATAGGAGGGAGAAAAACAAGTTGCATGTGGTATTTGATAGAACCAAAGGGGCAAATTCTCACTAGCAACTACTTAAGGAATTAACACATTATTATATGCAAGTTTAAGATTTAGCTTCACAAGAGCTTTGATATATATTAAAGGCGAGAACAAAGGGAATATAAAAAGGTATTTTGAGGATTCCTGGCATCGAGTAATAAGGGTAATGTCCATTTCATATTTCTTCTTATGTTTAATATATATTCTAGAGAATAGATGTGGCAATAAATTATATAAATGTATTTAGATTATATACATCGATTCATTATGATCTTTAATAATTTAATATAATGTTTGTTAAATATGAAGAGAATCATTATGAAAGTATGAATGGTAAAGTTTGACTATTTTATTATCTTACTTCCTTTATTGAAAATATAAAATGAAGAGTTATGTTAGAATTGTTTATGCTATTGTTAGTAATAAACATGAGTTAAACTATTAACAGTTTTATTAATGTTAACATTCTTATTTATATTTTTATATGAGTTATTTGCCTTGATCTTTTCCTTCGAGAATGTTCTTGTAGGAAAAAGAGGGAGATTAAGATTCAGAGGGAGAAGACTAAGGATGCTATTTGGTTAATCTTTAGTGAACCCAATTTTATTGATCAAGAGGGAGTAAACCATGCTGAGATGGTTTCTATAATGATCAATAAGTTGTCACGGTCAAGAGGACTGTGACCATGTGACTTTTGTATGGGCCTATCCCCTATGTACATCATGAGGAAGTGATGACTTCCAAATGATCATCACTTGTATTTGAAGAAGTTGTTGTAAGATGACGATCTTACAATAAACTTGTATTATGAGATTAAATAAATTGAGTAAATGGTGAATGTCTTGTATCTCAACAGTCTAGGAGGCCATTACTATTAGAGTACTTGGTGAATATCATTGATATTTTGGGAGGCCAATACTCTTGATTTAAAATGCGATATCTAAACGTTTAGAGTAAGTGGTGAATATCATTAATATTTTGGGAGGCCAATATTCTTGGTATCAAATGTGATATCTAAACGTTTTAAGTAAGTGGTGAATATCATTAATATTTTGGGAGGCCAATACTCTTGATATCAAATGTGATATCTAAACCTTGTTTTGAGTACTTGATGAATATTGGATATTAATATTCTAGGAGATCAAGACTCTTGATATCAAATGTGATATCATACCCTAGTTTGAGTAATTGATGAATATCATATGTTGATGTTCTGGAGATCAATTCTCTTGATATCGTATGCGATATTAAATTGTGGAAAACTTTTGAGGCATCTTTAAATTCCTCATATTACCAATGGTGTAATATTTGTCTTGTATTTATCCTCCCTTGCTAAGAGGGAGTGTTAATGTTTGCTAGCTTCTGTCGGATAACTCTATGGATATACGTGTAATTATATATGAGATATAATTCTATGTGAGATGTAAACTTATTACATGTGAGAAATACACACACACACACAACAATAATTAAGATTATATAAACTAATTATTTGATAATTGAATAGACATGCCTATTCAATAACTTATGCTCAATATAAATATGAGAGGATGTTGCATATGAAAAACATATATCTCAACAGGCAATGCCATTACATTTGTAGAAGATCCAAAAATCTCAACATTGACGTGAAAATCTAAAAGCTTTGAATGTCTTACATAAGAATCTTTAATCCACTTTATCATAGGCTTTCTGGATATCTAGCTTCATTAGCATACAAGATTCCTTATTAGTTTGTATAGAATCAATTGTTTCTTGGATTATGATAATGCCACCGAGAATTGACCTATTGGGAACAAAACATGTTTGTTCTTATGAAATTAACTTTGGTAAAACTCTTTTAAGTCTCTTGAGTAGTGTTTTTGAGAGGATTTAATATATTGGGTTACATAAAGTTGTGGGCCTAAAATCTCATGGTCCCATGTGATCAGTTTTCTTTGGGATTAAGGCTAAGAATATATTATTAATTTTAGTTAAAAGGGATCCAGAGTTCCTAGTTACCTCAATATCCTCCCATAGATTGTTTCCCAATACATCCCAACATTTTTTAAAGAAAAAATCTTGAAATCCATCAAGGCAGGGTTAAGTTGGAAGAGGACCTCTTTATGTTCTTCTATGGTGAAATTCTTATTTAATTTTTTATCATCTTCTACAATTATTATTTTAGGAATAATTCCTAATATCTTATTTTGGGTTGTTAAATTTGATGATTCAGAATTATTTAATATTTTTGTATAATAATTAACAAAGTTCTTTGCTATCTTTTTTGGGTTCTCAAGTTTCCTTCCTCCATTGTCCTTAAACTTTACTATTTTGTTGATGTTTCTTTGGTTGATAGAATTATTATGATTTTTTTTTGTGTTTCTATCACCTTCTAACAACCATGTTTCTCTTTTTTTTGTCTCCTGAATATTTCTTCTTTTGCTAAGATATTTTTTTGTCTAGCTAGAAGTTCTTTTTCTTTGATATATTTATCGTTATCCAATCCTCCCTTGATGATTTCTTCATTTAAGTTTTTCAATTCTTATTCATTCTCTAATTTATCTTCAAATATGTTATTAAAATTATCTTTATTCCATTTTTTAATTTTTCCTTTTAATAATTTCATTTTTTTGATAAAACAAAACATCCTTGAACCTTTGAATTTCTCTTCATGCCACCATTGATATATATTTTTAAGAAAATATTTGTCAAGGAACCAAATTTTTCACACTTGAATGGATTCCTTGATGGTTTTTATGGTTCACCTATCTCTAACCTGACTAGATAATGATAAAATCATGCATTAGAATATTCTCCCAAAAAATAGGAGCCCCTTCAATACAAGGTTGCTTATTTAAGAACAAAAATAATGGTGGGGCTAAACCTAGCTTCACTAGCTTAGGAAAATATTTCTAAAATCTACATTCCAATCCCAATAAAATCTTAGAAGGAAAATCAAAATTTTCTATTTCTTCTCGATACAAAAATAAATTTTGAATGTATATCTTTTTATTTAAATTTTTTAAATTTTATAACTCGAAACTTCCTTCATGAGTGGGGAGATTCTTCATCTAGAGCCTTATTTATCTACCAAGGCTACTTCTTAGTCTTCTTATAGTCCCTTATATAATCCTAAACTAGAGGACTCTCTTCTAATCCCCTCTCACTAAGAAACTCACCAATCAATTTAGTTTCTACTCCTTCTAACTCCAAAACCCTAACTAAGCATCTTTTGGCTTAATAGGCCAAAAATCCACCATATGCCATAAGCAAAGAGAAATCAAGTATATACCTCCCTTATGAAGTTCTTGGCTTATTCCAAGCCATTCTACATCACTTTGATAAGTCTTACACACCCAAAAATCAGAATTCACCCTATTTGCCCTTGTAGCCCTAAGAGCCCCTATTAGCCCTCCTAGAAAGAAATAATTGAAAAACCCTTTAACGATGCCTATATATTTCTATTATAAATTATTCCAAATTGATTAGGGCTTGAATATTTATTTGGCTTCAAACCTCCATTGTGTCCATACAACATGTTCTTTGAAAATCCGTATTTTGAGGATTTCAAGGCAATGACAGCAACTCTATTTCAAAAACAAAGCATACCTTCACTCTAATCTTCCTAATGTGGTTTATGTCTACATAAAATACCCTTATACCATTTCCCCTTCAAGATTGGCATGTTCCAATCCACTAATTACATTAAAACTTACTTGTAAGCCTCTCTGTGCCTTGCCAAGTCTTCATTCGCTTGCCTAGGGCTCGCTTGCAAAAATGGCCAACTCACTCCCACAAGCTCCAAAATGTCTATTTAAATAATATACAAAGGCTATTGCTTGATTTCCAAAATCCATAGTGTTTTAACCATGGCAATTCAAGCTATAGCCATTTTAATGTCAATTGCACAAAACTGGATAGCAAGAAAGTAAAAACTATATAATTTTGCAAACTACTAAAATGAGAGCTAATGATATGAAAAATATTGCACCAGATCAAAACATGAACCCAAGAAACTATTCCATCAAGAGCCGTAAGCATACCAATCAAGCAAAACAATAAATCCTTTCAAAATTCATTTTTTGTTAGCAAATCCTTATTGTTTCATTAACTATTTGTACATGTCATTCAACCAACCCCTTGAAAGGATTTATTTCATGTTTATATAGTCTCCTCTAACTCCCTTGGCCCTTGGTTTAGGTTGAAACTACCCATTTTTACTTTCCCTAGAAAAGTGCAAAAAAAATTATTACAATTTTGCAAAAACTGCAAAGTTGTCAATGAGCAATTTTGACAACTTTTGCAATTTTGCATTTTAGATCTCCAAAATTGTCTAGTTTGGTTTCAATCCTTATAAATTGAACTTAAAACACCTAATGACCTTCATTAATCACTTCTTTCTCTATTTTAGGCATTTTTCCATGTTTTGTCTTATGAGCAACTTGGAGCAATTTTAGGCTTATCAAGACCTAATTGGTTAAAAATTCACTCAAACTTAACTCTTACCTAACCAAACCTCCTAAACCTACCTTGGGACTTTAAATTTAGTCCTTATTCATTAAATGGTTGGTTATATCATTTAAAAACTAAAATTTATGTTAGGGTTTCACCTTACCCCAAGGTGCTCCTGCATCATTCTCCCCCTACAAGAAGAAGTCTAAGGGACTTGTGGAGAGAGGAATTCCTTGTTAATGCCACACTTCTTGAAATCACTCTCAGCAATCCAAGTTGCCTCAGCTTTAGATGTATCTACCCATTTCACTAGATGTTCCCTATAAACCTTGTTCCTTGTACTCTTCTTCATCCTAGTATCCAATATCTTCTCCACTTGTGGTTGCTTCCTTTCAGGTACTGAAGGTCTGATATATCCTTGTTTAGATCTGTCTGATACTTCTCTTCATCCACATCTAGACCCTTGTAAGGTATCAAGTCTTTGAGATTGAAGATGGGAGAGAGATAGCCATGTCTTTGGGTAAGTCTACTTTGTAGGCATTAGATCCATGCTTTTCTAGTACCTTGCATGGCCCAATCCTCTTCATCTACAACTTACTTGGAATACCTTTTTGAAACCTAGCTTTGTTTAAGTAGACTATCACCAAATCTCCAACTTGAAATTGTAAATCTCTCCTCCCTTAAGAATAGGGAGTGGTTGATGGTCCTACATTGGATGAAGTGCCCTTTGCCTTCTGACATATACCACATTGTTCCATATACCTCCTCACATACCTCTACATTTTAGGCCATTAATAAAACCTCTCCACTAGGTCTAGGGTCTTGTTAAGGCCAAGTGTAATGACCCCTTTTTAGGGTCATTCATTTTTTTGCGACTTTTCTTTTCTTTATTTATATCTTTTGCCATGTTTTCTCTAATATAACTTTATTATGTATGCAATTTGCAATGCTTCAAGTCGTCACTGATAAAGAGATAAATATGTGCTCAACAATTATGTTGTGTCTAATATATGCTATTGCAATTCCTACACTTGTAACTGGAAGGTTGTGTCAGCAACCATGCTTTCTCAGTCCACCCCATAAGTCTACAAACGGGAGAAATTGAATATATATTATGTCCCTTTAGTTTCTATTATGTTCTTTGTCCTTCGTATTTGGTCCATGCATCTTCATTGTTATTGGCTCAGTAATTTGTTAGAGATGTAATCCATTCCATCTCTTCCCTATTCCCTCCATATAACATTTGATTGGATTTCTTTATATGTGTTGGTCGGTATTGGCCAACAGTCACATCCTTAGGTGTTAACTAATTCATAGTTATGTTAAAATATATATATTTATATGTTATTTAAATATGATGGTTATCATATATATTTACTTATATTATATGTTATTATAACATATTTGATTGTATTATCATTTATATTAACTCTTGTATCATTAATTTATATAATATTATATTGATTATTTTATTAATCAATTAATATTATATATATTCAAAGGTGATAATATCTAGATATGATATTATTTCATTGTTTATAATGTAATTGTAACATTTATTTATTCTTATATCTTAATCTTATTATTATGAATAATAATAATTTATATTATTACTATGAATAATACAAATGATTAAGTAAAATAAATAGATCATAAGTATTTATCAAATATTATTTCTTTTGTGAATAATCGATAATAGCATATGAACTATTATTAATTTTTATCCAATTATAGGATTCCATCTTAAAGTATGATATAAGAATAGGGTAACATATATGTATTAAGGTACATATATACAAAGGCATGATATTAATACATTTGATATAATTATGTAGTATTGAAGAATCATTCTAATCAATGAAATGTCGACTTGTTTGATTTTGAATATCAACTCATTTAATATTAGAATGGAGGTTGATGAATAATAATCTACAAATGATGTGATAGATATCCTTTCTCTTGGAGACAAGGACATTAATATGTTAACTTAATGACAAATTATATCATTAATAATAATAATTAATGTATCATTAAATCTTATAAATATGGGGACATGACACCAAGTTGCCCACTCATGCTTCCATTGTTCTTTTCTTGTATGAGATTTTCCTCGTGGATCTCCTTGGGATGCACAACTACTGACCCTTAAACAATAACCCATTATGTAATGTATATTCAGAAAATTAATTATGGAAATTATTTTAAAAGTTAGTACAAATCTTGTATGCCTCTAAAAAATTAGTATCCTCACCATACATGTCATTGAATTCTTCTAGTCCTATGATCTACAACTTGACTTCTTGAACTGTCAACAACCTCCTGCTTAAAGCATCTACCACCTTGTTATTGGTACCTTTTTTGTGTTTGATAGTAAAAGTGTAGGACAACAAGAACTCCATCCATTTGATGTGTCTCAAGCTAAGCTTCTCCTATAAATTAATAAAACTTAGTGCTTGGTTGTCAATAAAGACAACAAACTCCTTTGGCAATAAATAATGCCTCCACTTCTTAAGGGCTTGGACAAGTGCATAGAGCTCCAAATCATATGTTGAATACCTTTTGAGTCTCTCACTAAAAAATGCAGGGGTCTTCCCTCTAGGCTTAATACTGCCCCAACTACTATGTTACTAGCATCACACTCTACCACAAATAGCTTCTCAAAACTTGGAAAGACCAATACTGGTTGGGTTGCCACTTCCTTCTTCAACCTCTCAAAACTTTCATTTGCATCTTTGGTCCCATGACTCCTTTGATGGTGTCATTCATTGGTGCAAAAATCTCGTTAAAACTTCTCACAAAGTTACTATAAAATTGTGCTAGGCCATGAATTTTTTTTACCTTTTTAGCACATCTAGGAGTAGGCCAACTTAAGATTGCCTCTACCTTGCTACTATCCATCTTCATACTTCCTTGGAAAACCACAAAGGCCAAGTACACTAGTTCTTCCTTCATGAACTCAGTATTTTCAAGGTTCATTGTTAACTTCTCCTCTTGAAGCTTCCTCAACACCATTTCTAAGTGTTTCATGTACTCCCCTTTTGTCTTATTGAAGATGAGGATGTCATCTAGATATACTACAACAAACACTCCTATGTAATTCTTCAAGACTTCATTCATAACTCTCATGAAGGTACTTGGTGCATTGGTAAGGCCAAATGGCATTACCAACCACTCATAAAGACCCTCAATAGTCTTAAATGAAAACTTCCATTCATCACCCTCCTTCATTCTAATCTGATAATAGTCACTCTTGAGATCAATTTTGGAAAAGTATCTATCTCCACCAAGATAGTCCATCAGATCCTCTATCTTAGGAATAGGGAATCTATATCTAATTGTAATTCTAGTAATTTCCCTAGAATTAGTACACATTCTCCACTTACCTCCCTTCTTAGGTGCTAGGACAATTGGCACTACACATGGACTGATGCTCTTCCTAATCAACCCTTGATCAAGCAATTCTTGGACTTGCCTTGCAATCTCCTTGTTTTTCTCTAGAGTCATCTTGTATGTTGGACAAGGAAGAACCTGATATGAAGTCAATTTGATGACTTATGGCTCTCTTTATGGGTAATTTTGGTGGTTACTCATTACATATAATGTCCTTGAACTAACCTAGTAGTTCTTGCACTTCTGCAAGTATAGGTGCTTGTGCTGATGACTTCTCCTCCTTTGGCTTCACCATGATGGTGTAACCTACTCCTACTTCTTTAAAGTCCTTAAGGAACTCTTTTCCACTCATCAACAATGTCTTAGCAATAGCCTTCTCTACCTTGTCTTCTTCCAACAATGACTATATCCTATAGGTGACCCCATCCTTTTTGAAAGAGTATTTTTTTTCCTTCTCGTGGTGCACTGCCTCCCTGTCATACTACCAAGGTCCTCCTAATAGTAGATGGAAAGCTTTCATAGGGAGTACATCACATAAGATCTTATCTTGATACTTACCAATGGTGATGTCCACCCATACTTGTTCATTCACCAAGATATGTTGCCCCTTATTCAACCAAGTCACCCTATAAGGATGCACATGTGGTATCTTTGTTAGGCCAAGATTTTGCATTGCCTCTTCTGACATCACATTATCAGTAGACCCTGAGTTAATGATCACCTTGCATACTTTTCCAAGTATCTTGTATGTAGTTTTGAAAAGTGCTCTCCTTTGTTTAGCTTCTTCCTTTACTTTCTCCTTAACTAGGACTCTCCTCAAAATGAGGTTCTCTGTTGGAATTATAGATGGAGTAACTAAGAGGGGGGGTGAATCAGTTACCACAAAAACAAATCCACATATCCCTTAGATGTCTTAAATAACTAGTTATAACTGATACTCGATAAACACTTCACAAAATGTTGTAACTTGGTAGATTAATTTGTTACTGGTCTTTAAGCATTTATAGTCATTAACATGCATACAAAAGTAAATAACATGAACACAAGAGACACCAGCTTTAACATGGAAATCCAATATGGGAAAAACCACCAAGTAACTAGCTACCAATTTTCACTCTTTTGAAGTGAGCCCTATTAGGAGCCAACCTAGTTAAAGGTTACAAAACACACTATTAGGTGTGACCCTATTAGAGGATTTAATCACCCTGTTAAGAGTGGCCTTGCTAGAGGTCTTTAGAACAATTCAACTAAACAGTCACCTTGTTAGAGGATTTACAAAATGGCTGTTAAACCAACTCTGTTAAGAGATTTTGAAATCACTGCTACAATGGTTAGAAAGTAACAATGAGTTGACTTGAATATGATGCAACTGAATTTTCTGATTACAGATCTCTATTCTCCACCAATAGACCCTCCTTGATCAAATATAGCTTTGCTACTCCTCAATGATCTCTAATCATCCTTCAAAATTCACTCTCACAATAATCAGTGCTCCTTCACACTCATATCACATCTAATCCATCACACACTTAGAATTCACAACTTGTCCTCTTATATATACCATTCAGATTATCAAGTCAACTCATTCACAAGTTATATTTACCAATAAACCATACATCAATCGGCTGCAAATATTATATTAAACAAATAAACTTTATTTCACAAAATAATGAGATCCTTCATTGGCCAACCCTGCTCAGTAAATACTGCTCCAGAAATAATTTCTTAAGTTAACCATCTCAACTTGGTTAACAATGCAAAATCTACAAAATCCTTTGGTTGTCGAGTTAACTCGGTAAGAATTGAATTTCCTTCGCTAACCATGAGAGCCTGGTAAGAACTATCTCTATTGTATTTCCCTTTGATGACCAAGTAAGCTCGGTAGGCACTGAATTGCCTTGCTTAACCTTGAAAGCTCGGTAACAACTATTTGCACAAGGTAAAGTCTGAGAATGCTCGGTAGACACTATAAACCTTCTGAGCTCAATAGACTCTGACTAATAACTGATATGACATTTGTGTAACATCAAAGACAACACACAATTGAACAATTGTATCCAACAGTTCTCACCCTTTTCTAGTTCAAGATCCACTTCCCCTATTTTCTAACTATCTTCCTCTTGGACATAAGTTGTCTTCTTCTCTCCATAAGATGTTGATGCCTTCTCTAGACACCTATAGGCAAGATGCTCCAACTTTCCACATTGGTAACATTCCATGTTACTAAAGTGTGATCATCTGCTACTATTCCCATATCTACCTTAGCTACCATTGTTGGATCCACTTCCTCTATTGTAACCTCCCCTTTGACTAGTCTCATTGCATTGTTCATTCCACTTGGAGTCTCCATATCCTATCTGATCATTCATTCCACCACTAGAACCTCCTCTTGAGTTACTTCTAAAATATCTTCATCTACCTCTGCCTTTAGAGCTTGAGTCACCCTTCTTCCTCAACTTTTCCTCCACCTTGCTAGCCATTTGGAAACAACTTTGCAATGTAGTGAGACTAAATGATCTTAGTTCATCTTGGATAGACCACTTAAGGCCATTTAAGTACCTTGCCACCTTGATGCTTTCTGCCTCTTGCACCCTTGACCTTAGAGAAAGGTTTTGGAAGTCTTCAGTGTAGGCAACCACATCAAGATCCTTATGCTTGAGATTTTTCCTCTTCTTGTTAAGTTGGATCTCATAGTCCTCTGGAAAATAGGTCCCTTTTATATTTACTACAATAGCCTTCTAGTTGGTTATTGGTTTCTTCCCTTTAGTTTCTCTTTTGTCTTGCACAAACTTTCAGCAAGTTAGGGCATGTCCTTGTAGTCTTGACTTTGCAAAATTTACCTTCTAAGCCTCTATTGTCCCTTTACATTCAAAGTAGTTTTCAATGCTTTCAATCCACTCTAGGACCACTTCAGCATCCATTTTCCTATGGAACAAAGAAACATTTTGAAGACTCTTTCCTCCAAACACTTTGAGAGATTTGAGGAATGGTTCTTTCTCACCAAGTAGAGGGTTAGGTTCAAGTATCTCATCCTCCAAATCTACCTTTTTCTTTCCCTTATTAGTGTTGGTGTCTTCATCTTCCTTTGTTAGAGTTGCATCTTCTATTTCTTTCAATTTGTCCTTCGTCTCTTCTACAACCTCATCAAGAAGCCTAGTTTTCTCCTCCATAAGCTTCTTCTACTCATCTACCTCCTTAGCCAATTCTACATTGGTTACCATCTTTGTTGACCCACTTGATTCAATAGGAAACAAAATACCACCACAAGCCATAATCTTATGGCTCTAATACCACTTTGATGGGGAGCTTGTTCACCTAGAGCCTTCTTTCTCTATGAAGGCTACTTCTTATCCATATTAGGGTCCCTTCTCTAAACCTAACCTAGAGGACTCTCTTCTAATCCCCTCTCATCAAGAAACTCACCAATCAATTTAGTTTCTACTCCTTCTAACTCCAAAACCATAACTAATCATCTTTTGGCTTAACAAGCCAAAACTCCACCATATGCCATGAGCAAAGAAAGATAAAGTCTATACCACCCTTATGAGGTTCTTGGCTTATTCCAAGCTGTTCTTCATCACTTTGATAAGTCTCACACAACCAAAATCCAAACTCACCCTTTTTGCCCTTGTAGCCCTAAGAGCCCCTATTAGCCCTCCTAGAAACAAGGAATTTGCACTAACTTGAAAAAACCCTTTTAAAAGCCTATAGATGTGTATTAGAAATTATTCCAAATTGACTAGGGCTTGATGATTTTTGGTTTCAAACCTCCATGGTGTTCGTACAACATGTTTTTTGGAAACCCCTATTTTGAGGGTTTCAAGGCAATGGTAGTAACTCTATTTCAAAAAAAAATCATACCTTCACTCCAATCTTCCTCCTATGGTTTATGGACACCTAACACACCCTTTTACCATTTCCCCTTCAATATCGACACGTTCTAATCTACTGATCACATTAAAACTTACTTGCAAGCCTCTCTATGCCTTGCCAAGCCTCATTTGCTTGCCTAGGGATTGCTTTCAAAAATGGCCAACTAACTCCCACAAGATCCAAAATTTCTATTTACATAATATACAAAGGCTAGTACTTGATTCCCAAAATCCATAGTTTTTTAACCATGGGAATTCAAGCTATAGCCATTTTAATGTTGATTGCACAAAACTGGACAACAGGAAAGTAAAAACTAGATAATTTTCCAAACCTACTAAAATGAGGGCTAATGATTTGAACAATCTTGTATAGAATCAAACATTAACCCAAGAAATTCTTCCATCAAGAACATTAAGCACACCAATCAAGCAAAATAAGAAATCCTTTCAAAATTCATTTTCTGCCACCAAATCCTTATTGTTTCATTAACTGTCTGTATATGTCATTCAACCAACCCCTTGAAAGGAGTTATTTCATATTTATATAGTCTCCTCTAACTCCCTTGGCCCTTTTTTCAAGTTGAAACTACCCATTTTTCCTTTCTCTAGAAAAGTGCAAAAATTGTCATTGCAATTTTGCAAAAATTGCAAAGTTATTAATGAGCAGCCTTTAACAGGGCATCACTTTAGAAGAGTGAGAATTGAGTAGCATGTTACTAGTGGTTTTTACCAAATTGGGTTTCCACGTAAATCACTGTGTCATGTGTTGATCTTGCATGTTTTATTCCTGCATGTTGATTTGTTGTAACTTGCTAAGATGGTTGATTTAAGCTTGGATGGATGAATAGTTTAATGGGCTCACTATAATTGGTGAAAAAGTATTATTAGGGAATTTAGACCTTGGATAACTAATTCCCCCCTACCTCTCAGTTATTCTAAAGAATTCTAACATATTATTGGTGCTCTCATTCCTATGTAGTGTTTCCTTTATGAAATTGTATTCATGAATAGTGATGGAGCTAGTAGTTTATTATATGTTAATGCTTGTGTAGTCTATTAGTTTTGGTGTTTGTCATTTGCTAATAAATTCCTCTATTGTGACAAACTGGGAAAATGATCACCTTTGAGTTCTTGCATTGTGATTTGTCTCATGTTTGTGCACTTTTTGTGGCTGCACGATTTGATAAATTGTAAAACATCATACAAATTTCATCATTTCCTTTAACAATTGCATCATCGGAGTTGAGGATGCATCACTCCTAATTTCATTGGTTTCTCACTCAATCCTTTTGAAGATTAAATTTGCAGAAGCATTTTTGCTTTGACTTATGTCCATTACGAATTTCATATTCAAAAAAAATCTTTTAATCTCTTGTTACCCTAACTATGTTATTTTCTTTTGAACATGTGGCTATAATAAAAATTCATATAGTTGCATTTTAGAACATGCATCCATCATAAAAATATGAAAAATATAAAAATACATTGGTTTGCAATTGTGTTTCTTCAAAATTTTGTACTATTTATAGATACCAACAAAGGCCTCCTTGTGAACATAGACATTTATCTTCAATTGAGCTACCTAGCGGGTTGGAAAAAATCATCCCAAACCATGGAGTTGGCCAATTTGATCATCTTTTCATGAGAGAAAATTGTAAGGATTTATGTCATTGTTTCTGTGTAAAATGATCATTCAATAGAAGTGGCACTAAAAGGAAGGCCTTAGTTCAATTGTGCCCAAAAAATAGCTCTCTAGTTCAACAACTTTGTGATTTTTAAACTTTTGTTTTTTTATGGTTTGATAGTTGTGCAACTTCACAAACTAGAAAATTTTGGTACATTGTCTCCCTTTTAACAAGAATTAAGGTCTTCTCCTAGCAAGCACGAGTTCTTGGAACTTGACAATTTCCACAAGTCTTGTAGTAACAAAGGGATACCAAAGCTCCACCCATTCACACCATAAATTTCATCATCATCATCATCCTCACCCATATCACATTCTAACACCTCCATCCCAACTATTTCACAAGACATATCACAACAACAAAGTCATCCAACATCACTTCCACCTATGGCTTTATTTGCAAACGCACAAGATTCACTAATCAACTTACAAGGCCCACTATATGACCTCCCTAAGAATCCTAAAAACTTATGTCCAAAGTCCATCTATGGTGAGACCCAAACAAAAAATTACCTTGTCAAAGTCTTCAAGGAAATATGTAATAGAAAGAAAATTCAACATGAAGGTAGGGTCCTCTGTCTACTCCCATGTACTTTGGGAGAAGCTACAATCAACTGGTATGTTAATTTACTACTGGTGTTCATTCAAAATTGGTTAGCTTTTAACAAATTATTCTTAGATCAATTCAATGCATTCATCAATTTGACCATCTTGTGCCACTAGTTCTTATCTACCAAGGGGGACCCAACAAAAAACCATCCCTCAGTTTAACCATCACTTTGACATGACCTACTAGTGATTGGGAGTCCCCATATGATACAAATTTAATTCAACTCCATGGATTAGCTCACATCTATTTTCCTATGAAAGCTTCCTATTGCAGACAATGACACATTGGGAAATGTCTTCAAAGAGGTACTCACCTTCATGAAACAAGCTAATCCTAATGGTGGAGGAAGCATGGTAATTGCCACTAGCACCACCGCAATGGTGTCACCTTGTCCTACAAGAGCACAAATGGTCCTTAATCAATTTCCCTTATTGAATCATGTGCTAATGTAAAAAATGCCTACTATCTCAACCCCTACCATAACTTATCCAACGTATAAGCCCCCAAATGCATGATTTTTTGAATAAAAGGTTACAACAACCAATAAGATAGAGAATAGTGTGACATCTAAGTTGAAATAAATGAGAAAGGTCATGTACCAAATAAAAAATGAGCTTACCTATCCTGGACTATTATAGAGACAAAAGAAAATGTAGTGCCTGCCCCTAGTTTACACTTTTCGAGCTACATTTATGATATGATTGCCAAACTCTTTTAGGCCAATTTATGTTTGATGAGTAGTATTATTATTTTAGAGATTATCAGAGGATGTTTACACTCAGTTTATTATATGATGAGATTACTTGATACTCTATATTTTGTGCATGTATGATGATTATTCAATGGTTTTAGTTATCGATGATGATTAGTTAGATGGTTCATTATTCCATGTGTTTCTTATGGATACTTACCCCATACTGCATGTGTATGGTGTGCGTGCTGTTTTATTTATGTATGGTGTTTCTGATATGGTTAAGGAAGGGAGTCGTAGTCACTTGCTAGTCGGGATCTACACGACGCACCACTTCCTGCCATTGCCTGTTTAGCTTAGAATATTGTGTTTGTACATGCGTGGATTTTATGCAGGTTGCAGGTACCGGGTATCGACTTCCCTGAATTGTCAGGATGAGCGTACCCTATCGCACTGTCTCAATGGTAAGAGGGGGGAGATAAACTCTTAAGTCCAAATCCTAAACCCTTTAGCCAATTGTCCTAATTGATAATTAGGACAAGTATCTGAGTTAAGTACCCTCCGAATGCATCAAATGATGTAATTTGGTGATTATAACCCTTTTGTTTGATTTGGTATGTATTTTTCTTTGATGGGTTTTCGTATGTTGCTTTATGATTCCTTGGTGTATTTTCTATTAATTAAGTTTAATTAAAAAGACTAATTAATGATTTAATTTAATAAGGAATTATTATGATATCTTTATAGTTAATTAATTAATTAATTAATTAAATAAAAGAATTAAAGTTGGAAATTAAAGTTCAAGATATATTTAGAACAGGATAATATTTATTTAATTTAATAATAATATATTTGGAGTTCATTTTTAAATAAATGCTAAATATTATTGTTATTTAAATTAATTAAATATGTTATCAATTAAGTTCTAAAATAAATTAAAAAGTTGAAAGATATTAATTTATTAAGAATTCTAGATCGCATGATCTAAACATGAGTTAAATATAAGAATTAAATTAAAAGATTAAATTTTAAAAATTAATAATGTTATTTTAATTTCTTAAAAGTGCACATAAGATTTAAAGTAATAAATTAATTAAGAATTGAAGTCAAGTGAAATTTTAAATAAAGTTATTTAATAATTCAACTTAATGTGCATGGAAGTTGAATGCAAAAGAATTAGAAAAGATAATAAAAGTTAATTTGGAGTTAACTGAGTTGTGCAAAGAGTCTTCTCGGGTAAACGCACAATTAGTGCCCCGAATTGAGGAGAATTTGCTTATCACAACTTTGGGGGTTCATTTTGGTGATATACGAAGTTGGACGAGAATTTTTGGAAGGACAATTTTTGGAAGCAAATTTCAGAAGGCTGATACGAAGAAAGTCTTGAAGGGGAAGGTTATTGAGAGGAGCGAATTCACATACAGTTCCTGGAGATTGCATAATAGCATCAGGATTAGGTAGGGTCTTGTGATTTTTATCCATTAAATATGCAAATTATCCCTTCCTGCCTTCTTCGTGTCTGGGGTTTGTAGATCTGAATTCTCTGTGATGAAAGTTTTAAGCTTTCAATATTGTGAATTTATTCGTCAATAATTTCTGTATCCATGGAGACTGGATGAATTAATTAGAACCATTGTTTTCTTGATTTAGAAATTAAGATCTAATTTGATAAGGGTTTTGTTTTAATGAATTTGAAAAGTTCTAGATAAATATATAAAAATAAATAAATAAATAAATATATATATAAATATATATATTTATATTTTACATATTTACCCTTTAGAAGAAATTGTTTTTTATTAAAAAGATTAAACAAAATTAATTTTTAAAATAAAACTTATTTTATTTGTATTAGAATAAAATAAAATCAAATATATAAAAAAATATATATATATTATCATATTTGGTGGGGGGGGAGGGAATCACCCCGTACCTGCCCCCCACTGTCGGCAGGCGACAGGCAGGCCTGCGGCCAAAGCCGACGGGCTATAAACGTGGGAGAATTTTGAATTCGTTTTTTTTTATTTTTATTTTTATAATTTTTTTTAAAATTATTAAAACGAATTTTATTTATTTAAAAATTTTCAATAATAAAATTATAATATATTCAATTTTTATAATAGATTAAACTTTTTAAATATTTAATAAATAAATATTAATTGCATAGATATAGTTGTAAATTTTAATTTATTAATAATTTTGCTCAAATATTAATAAATTAACAATTATTAGTGGGATTAAAATAAGTAATTAGATCTAATGAATATTGATTAATTTAATTAAAATTAGTTTAATTAAGTTAATTAATAATGAATGTTATTTGACTAAATTATAAATTTGGATATTGATTTAATGAAAGTTATTATAGAACTGGGTTATTCGAAAAAGGGTAGTTGTGAAAACTTTGTTACTTGAATTCGACATTAAACTAAAACACAAACCTTACCTTAACTTAAATAATATACTTTCAGATCCAATCTCTGAGACTTTGATGTTGTCTTTGTACTTTGAATGTTTTGGGGTTGGTTTAGCGTTGACCAGTTCAGGTTGTTACCAGAGGCTCGGGGTTTGTGAAGGTGATGTCTTGATGATTTGGTCTCGATCTTTCTTAACTTGACCATGGTAATGTGATGAAGTGCTCTATGACATGATTGTGTTTACTATTTGTGATTGCTTTCCAGTTTCCTTGTGTGAAGCTGAGATGTATGTAATTGAGAATACCTAACTTAACCATTTTTGAGTCTCGATCAGTTATATTTGATAACCATTTCTGAGTCTCGATCAGTTATACTTGTATTACTTTCTGGTTGCTCATTAGAGAACCATTGGATTTTGTGACTTATTATTGATGCCTTCAGTTGCTGATAGAGAACTGTCGTGATTACATGATTACTATTTGATGTTATCTGTTGCTCATGAAGAACTGATATATTTTGTGGATTATCTTTTTTATGATATTTTTAGTTGCTCGTATAGGACTGAGATGGTTTTATTATGATTCTTTGATTTATGAGTTCATGAGCTAGAGTAGGTTATCTATGTGTCGAGTCGGGAAGTGGCTTGCAATGGGGGTCGGAGCCCTAAGAGGTTGCCTTGAGAAACCCATTGTAAGTCGTTTTTAATAAGTGAAAACATTTACACTAAATGAGAGAAAATGAACCTAACAAGATAATTGTATGTTCTCTCCCATGCCATGAGTGCTACTACAGACTAGGATGGGGTAGAGAGGACGCTTGGTTACGACCTTGCATTCCATAGTATGCCTCGTCAGTACGAGAGGATACTAGTGGCCGCAGGATCAGTAGGGACCTGGGATTCCTAAGGGATTGCTCGGGTAACTTCTACATGACTTTTGCGATGACACTTTCCCGCTTGCATATTAGTTTTCCTACGTGTCTTGTGGTACCTCTGGGATTTAGATGTCGATCTTTTTAGGAACCCTTGAGTTAGCATACTTATAGGATTTCCTGGACTTAGAGAGTATTTATGATTATAGGTTTTGTTATCCTATTTGGGACTTGAGACTATCTCCTCAACGCGGTGGGAGTGGACCATTTAGGTTCCACGCGGTCGGGTGGTAGTGCTTTTACTCTTATCATTGAGACCCGTTCCGTGGTCACCGTGGCTGGAGTTTTCGTGATTGGCATTTACCTTCACTATGTTCTTGGATTATTATGATGGATGGTTAGATTTTATGATAGATGTTTTATCATTATGGATGTATGGATGTATCATGTATGGTGAATAGTTTCATATATTTTTACTGTACTTTGTATCATGGATTTGAGGATGTTGTATCTTGATCTTTACATATGTATATTCTTTTAAGCCTTTCATACCCTGTGACATGTACAGTGGATGAATGAGCATTCCGAATTAATTTTCCAAGGAGCATTCGGAACAAATGTATATTATGGACATTGGAGTTTCTGATTATTCTTTTATATGTATGTGATGGTTTATTAGACTTAGAATTAATTAAATTTAAACGTGACTCAACGTCTTGGGATCTTTAAGAAATGTAACTTGCAATGTATGTTTGTCGATGATTACATGTTATTGCTTCCGCTACTATTTGTTTGATGTGTATGTCATACTTTCTTACTTTAAAAAAAAAATGTTTAGAAAACTTAGTGAAACTTTAGGTTAATTCTTTTGGATCCCTTGGCGGGGCGTTACAGAAAAATTCCCAATGATCTAATGCAGCCCCAAATAATAAAAATTATGGGAAAAAACAACCAAGGAACTTCAATTCCTATGGGAATAATATAGTCATGACAACTTTAATTCATCAAACTACAACAATAGGTTTTCCTAGGAAAAATTGGCAATGAAACACTTACCCAAACAATGGAAGTATCCCAATAGACAAAAATATTAATGTTTATTTTTTTGAAATAAATCATATGGATGTTAACCAGAATACATCTAATGATAATAATATTTTTTTTCGGAGGAAATGAGGATGCAGGTCAAAATCCACATAATGCTAATGACACACCTCCTCTTTATTTCAACACAATGCTATTGGAATCCTATGACACTCCACTACATACAAAGATGAAGGATTTTACCAATGAAGAATTTGTGTTCCCTTTTAATCAAGTGGCAGAACCTAAACCTGCTAAAATGTTTTCCTTCCGCAATGATAATTGGATCACCTAAAATTTGCACAATTGGAAGGAGTCACTAACCGATGGGATCCCTCTAAGATTGTAACCAACTCCTCCTAATCCACGAGAAAGAAACAACCCTACACCCACATGCACACCTCCCCAGATTCAACTGCCCTAGGTGTAGGGAACTATTCCTGCCCTATTGAAAAATCTTGCCTAGTCAATAGAAAAGTATAACATTATAGAAGAACTGAAAAGGAGCAAGGAAAAAAAATTTTATGTACAACATGCTATAATTTTTTCCTACTCAAAGATAAGTGATTTTGAAGACCCTTGATCACACCAAGGCACCTGTTAGCACCAACACCCAATGGGTAGTCACCCCTCAGGTTAATATTGTTGAAGCTATGCCTACTATGTTTAAAGACAAGACAAAAGTGCCTCCTTTCTTACTAAGTATCCAAATATTTGGAAAGAATCTTCATAAATGTCTCATTGATTTAGGCACTTAATGTAACTTCATGCCATTTTTAATATCTTAGAGACTATGGATCATTCCGCAACCTACTAATTGAGTGGTAATCCAACTTGACAAGATGAAAGTAAAGGTCATTGGAGTACTAAAATTTGTACATATTTAGTTGACCATAGATCCTAGGATCCACGATGTCATTGACATTCATGTGGTAGACATCCTTGAGACATATCCTATGCCCCTAAGTAGAGAATGGACTTGGAGCTAGAGAGGGCAGTTTTCTATAGATTTTACCTAAGTATGGTTACCATGGAAAGGGTTGAACAACCAGATTAAGATCAATGTCGAGCCTAAGCTAAAGAAGATGGTTACAAAGTAAAATTCCCCTAAAAAAAATTTGTTCCTCTAGTTAGACATAGGAGCTTATCGATTTTTGGTGCTCGATGTGCTTTAGATAGAGAGGTCTTATGGTAGCCCTACCACAAGTTTGCCAGAGTCTTCTCCTCGAGGTGAACTTGTTGCTCAATTTATTGATAGCATGGTCACCAATTTGCAATTCCCAGTAGGAGATGCAAATCTAAATATCTCACTCCTTCTAGGTTTTTGTAGATTGCATCACATGATTCATTTTGAATTTGAATGCTCGAGTTGCCAAGACATTGTTGACCAAGTATTGACTTAGCTATCTCATCCCATAGATGCAAATTTAGGAAACCTCTCAATAATAGATGACCAAGAAAAAATTGACATGTAGGAGAATTACATGAATGATCAAGACATTGAGGTTTTCCAAGAAAATTTTTAACACTGTAGAAAGCACATTCATGGAGGGAATCAAAGAGGACCTTAATGCTTCGTACAATGATACATCATCTAATGGTGGAGCCTTGTCTTCTCCTCTTGAGGGGATAGTCACAATCTATAGAAGGTGAAACTTCATGAAAGTTTAGGGTTGGGTCTCAAATAGTTATGTAACTCCAACCCCAAACTTCTAAATTTATTGAATTGATCAAAGAAATTCATGAGAAATAAAAGGAACAAAATATTATCATATCAAAGGCAACTCCTAGCAATAGACCAACTCATGGAAAGATGTAGTGGGTCCCAAAAAAAGGTCCTTCAAGGATAAAGTGAAAGGAAAGGTCAAAATGAATAAATAAAAGTCTAAAATGCCTAAGGAAGAAGCAATCTGGACTCTCAGGATTGATGGCTCCAAGTGTAAGCAAGGAATCATAGCCAAAATTGAGCTAATTAATCCCAAAGGGAAATCCTTTCATAGTGCCTATTTCTTGGAATCAATATGCACCAAAAATGTAGAATAATATGAGGCTTGAGTGTGGGAACTCCTTTTCACACTCAAAAAGATTGTTAAAGCCCTCATAGTGGAAGGAGATCCTCAATTGGTGATTTGACAAGTCAAGGCAATCTATTCTTGCAACGACTAGAGGTGGATGGTCTATCATAAGTGAGTTTGGGATTTGATGGAAGATTTCAAAGAAATTAATTACAAGTCCATCCCTAGAAGAATAAATGTAGCAGTTGATGCTCTCACTATCTTGACTAGTATGCTACAACATGTTGAGAAGACAAAACTCAAAAGGTTTTTTGTCAAACTTGTGGTTACTCCATCTATCCTAGATAACATCACAAAATTTAAAGTCTTTCAATACGATCAAAACATCCTTGAGTTCATCATGTGAAATTTTTTTTTCAAAGGATACATAATTGATGACAAGCTTGAGGGAGACCTAGAGGGCTAAGAAGAAGATCAGGATGACATTCTGAACCAAAAAACAAACATAATACCCAAAGGAATGGTGGAGTTGGAATGTATTTTTGATTGTGATGAATCTACATGCCACAAGAGAACCCCTAAGGAGAAGGGAAATTATGAGTGTGATTCTTACAACTTGGGCATAGAGGGTAATCCTAAAATGATCAACATTGGGAAAGCATGTACTGCCTAGGAAGGGATGAAATGTTATGCCTTATGACTAAGTATAGGAATGTTATTTCTTGGAGTTATGAAGAACTCAAAACTTATGATCCCAATATCATTAAACATAATATTGCTTTAAAACCTGATGCCAAGTCTTTCATCAAAGGAAAAGGCTTGTGAATCCAATCATTGAGCCATTGATAATGAAGGAAGTCCAAAAACTATTGGATGCAAAGATAATTTTCCCAATTTGAAACTCCACTTGGGTCACCAACCTGGTGCTAATAAGGAAAATAGTGAATAAATTTGTCTTTGTGTCAACTTTAGAAATTTGAACCAAGCATCCCAAAAGGACAATTACCCACTACCCTTGTAGACACCTAAAAAAATTCTTTAGAAAATAAAGCATTTTTATTTTCTGAAAAAGTCCCTGATGACATCATCATTTATTAATTAATTAATTATTTTATTTATTTATTTATTTTTATGCCATTAAATCCCTTTATCTTAATTAAAAATATTTAATTAAGGAATCCCTCCCAAAAATGTTTAAATCTTATTTAAACATTATTTCCTTATTTATTAATTATTTAATTAATAAATTGATCAAAAATCTCAAAATAAATAAATAATTTTTTTTTGCCCAAAACTTGGCCAATTTCCTTAAGACCACTAACCTCTTCCAAAATCTTCTAATCCTTCTTTAATTTTGATTAAAGGCTAATCCCATCATTTCCTACCCCTAATCCCAACTCAAAATATTTAATTAAGATTAAATATTAATCCTCATATTTATTAAAAATATTTTAATAAATATCTCCTCAACCCAAACCCTTGAAATAAATAAAACTTTATTTATTTCCTAAAAACCTTATTTATCCTCATCCTAGGAAGTTCTAGACTCTTCTAGAAAGTCTTCATCCTCATCCAAAGCCTAGACTCTTCTAGAAGATGTCAATCCTTATTTTTGACCCTAATCCTAATCCCCCCCTAACCTTGTCACATTCCCTAAACATGGGTTAAGACTTGCTAACCCAAGCCAAAGCCAACAAATATTTCCTCCTTCACCCACCCTCATTAAATTCCATCCACTTGCCCATCTCTAACAAGCCTAATCTAATCTTAACCCAAGCCTAATCCAAGCCTTAATCATTTGCACATTCCTAAGTCAAGCTTAAGACTTTCTTAATCCAACTCAAGTCAAAATATCTCAACTCTCTCACAAATATCCCAACCATAAAATTTTATGAAGCCCACAAAGCCATAAATGACTCTTACAAGCCCATTCATTGCTCTTACAAGCCATTATGAGGGTCTTTATGAGCTTTGATCCTCCTTTGTTGACCCCTCAACCCCTATTGCTCTAACCAATGACCCTGTGACATGTGTCACTCTCTAATTGGCTGTAAGGAAGCACAATCCATGTGCTCTCCTCTCATTCAATCTAAACCTTCCATAATCTTTCTCCCATCCTTGCATCCTAGCCGTTGATCCCTCAAGCCCTTTGCCTATTTAAGGAATCCTTTCCCAAGCCATTTTAACACAATCACCCATAGTAACAAAGTAATGCCATTTTGATCATGAAGTAAAGCCATAATGCCATTTTTGAGAAGCCATTTTACATCAAATCCATTCACCCAAGCCAAAATCCATCAAGAACACCATTTAAGCCTTTGGAGAATCGAGCATACATCCTATCTAATTAGACAAAGCTACTCAACAAGAGAGCTTCTCATTAAGAGAGCCCATTAATGGCTCATATTCTCAATTGAGAGCTCGTCTTAGTCTATCTTGAAGTTATGTTTATTTAGTTTTGTGAATACTTTTGATTTGATAATTAGTGTTCTTTGCATTACTAATCCTCGTATACAACCCTTACTTGACAAAGTATTGTAGATCGTGAATGGATCCAAGATGATGTTATCTTAGATGGGCACTCTAGGTATAATCAAGTGATGGTAGATGAGGAAGATAGATTGAAGTCAGTGTTCACGAACAAGTGGGGAACATTCACATACAAGTGGACGCCCTTTGGCCTTATCAACATGGGAACCACATTTCAATGAGCCATGGATGAAGAGTTCAAAGGTTTGGTACACAAATGCATCATAATCTACATGGACAATCTCACAATTTTCTCAAAAGAAAGAGACAATCACATTGTGGACCTGAAGCAAGTACTTAACTAATGCAAAACATATGGTATATCTCTCAATTCCAAGAAATGTTCTTTTGGGGTTACAAAGGGGAATCTCCTTAGACATGTCATTTCTAAAGCCAACATTTCCATTAGCCCTGAGTGAGTAGAGGTGATACTTAAATTGTAACCACCTAATCGTAAAGAGCTAAAGTCTTTCTTTGGAAATACCAACTTCATGCAAAAATTCATCAGTGCTTCTACTGAAATAGTAAACCTTCTTAATGATTTATGAAAGAAAGGGGTAAAGATTGAATGCAAAGCTGAGGTCAAGAAATGTTTTGAACATATTAAGGTGGTTATTTCTATTTCCTCAATACTTGTTAGTTTAGATGATCAATTGTCATTAAAAGTATACTCCTTTGCTTCAGAGCACTCATGTGCAAGAATTTTTTCATATAAGAGGGATGGTGAAGATGAGAGGCCTATCATGTTCATGAGTTGTCCTTTGAAGAATGTGGAGCTAAATTATTCTAACCTAGACAAATAGTTGTTTTCCCTAGTAAAAGAAATCAAGAAGTTCTTCCATTATATACTATGAAGTAAGGTGTATGCCATTGTGCCCAACCTAGCAGTCAAATCATTGCTGATGAAATATGAACTAGGTAAAAGGAGAGGAAAATGGATGGCCACCTTACAAGAATTTGATCTAAAATCCTGGCCTATGAAGTTAGTATGAGGGCAATGCCTAACCAAGATGATGGTAGATAATGCATAACAAGGAATATTAGCCTATGTGTATACCAATGAGGGGGTCATATCAAACATCTGGTATCAAGATATTATGTATTACCTCCTACCAAATTAGTCCTCCTAAGGAATGAACAATTCATAGTGCCAAGCCCTAAAGATGAAGTTTGAGTTCTATATGTTTCAAGACATAAAATTCTACAAAGAAAATTACAAAGGGATATACCTAAGATGCTTGAATCATGAGGAAGCCAAACTAGTGTTGGAATAATATCATGATAAGTATGGTACTAGACATGGATCATTGGAAGCTATGACTCATTAGATTTTGAAGTTTGAATACTATTGGCCTACTCTTTTCAAAGATGCACATGAGTGTGTGTGGTCCTATTATGTATGTTAAACTAGTGGTAGTACAGAAAAAAAGTTAGCCATGCCATTGCAACCATTCTTCGAGGTTCACCCCTTTGCCAAAGTGACATTTTGGAACCCCACTACACAAGTAGACACCAATTTTCTTGAAGGACATATTGTAACCATGTTTGGGATGAATTTCTTTCTAGTATGTGAAAATGGATCCTCCTTTACATCAATCTTCCTTACCCAATGGGCCTTCGAGAATCATGTGATATTCAAGTTTTCATCTAATTACTATCCACAAGGAAATGGCATTGCTGAGTCTACCAACAAGAATATGATAGTAGTTATAAAATGCTTACTCGTAGAGAATCCAAGGGACTGGCATGCACAGTTGAAATACAACTGATTAATCAATAGGGTCCAAGTGAAAAATATCCCCTTATTTGTTGGTTTATGGCCAAGAGCTTATTTTTTCCCTCAATTTCAAGATTTTGGTGCTAAATTTCATGAGGGGATATTTTGAAACTACAAACAAGATTCAAGTTAGACTAATGAACCTTTTAGTGTTGGATGAGAAAAGGATGATGACACTAGAACATATATCAAAACATCAATTTTTTGTTAAGCATTGGTTTGAAAAGAGGGCCACAATAAAGGCTTTGAGGATCTTTGACCTCATTCTCATGTGGGATAAAGTGAAGGAGAAGCCAACACTTATGGATCGACCCCTACCATATTGCATATATTCTAGGGGATAATACTTTTAGGGTGTTCACACTTTAAGGGGAACAGATTTAGCTTCCATTCAATAGCCAAATCCTCAAACATTATTTCGAGGCTTGAGTTGTTTATTTATTTATTTAAAAAAAATATGTAGCTAGATTTTTTTTTATTGTTTTGGTTTGTTTTCAATTCAAGATAGGATTCAATGTGTATTTGAGTATTCCCAAGGTATGTGGACCACCCCAACTGACCTTGACCCTTGGAAGAGGTATTTCTTTGTCAAAGTAGTTGGATGATGTTGTCTCTTGTAAAGGATAAATATACGTGATGTGCAGATAATAAGATATTCTTTGCTCTTGGCTCAAATACTAGGTAGATCACTCTCAAAACTATTGATTCACATAAGGAAACATTTGACCAAGTTGCTCATAACCTAGGTAGGTAGTGGCTAAGCCTAGTTTAGAACTTGTCGGTTTGAGTGGAAGGGATTTTTCTCATGATCATACCAAGATCACTTGTTGACATGTGAGTTTCCCAAGGTTCACTAAAAGAGGAACACATAAAACATCAAAAGATGAGGGACCAAGAAAAAATCAAATATTACCTCTCAACCACGTACTCTAAGTGTAGTCAAGAGGGTACAAAATAAAGAAAAGTAAAGTAAAATGAGAAAAAATGTTGCAAAGGAAACCCCTCAAATGAAGTAGATCAAACAAGGTTAGTACTGCTTAATAGCTACTTTGTTGAGACAAAATAAAACTTCAAAGAAGGATCAAGTGGAAACATGTGAGCCCTGTTGAGAATGGATTGAAGAAGTTAATCAAAGAGGGAGATTATTGAGAGAGATTGTTGAAGAAGACTATGTGTTTCAATCATTTTTTTGTCACTAATGACAAACTTGCTATTTTTTGGTAAGACAATTGCTTATAAGATTCAATTACTATCACGTATTTGATTGATGAAGAGGATTTAATCAAAAGATGTAACAATAGCACCTAGAGGAAAGGTTGAGTTATGATTATATAATGAAGTACAAGAATCAATTAAGACAGTGATAACATGATGCATTGATAATCTACTTAAGGTTACAAAGGTTGGCTATAGTAAGAAAGGTTAGAAGAACAAGTTACACAAAGTTTGTCTGCCAAGCTTGATCGAGTGGATAGTAGGTGTCAAGCAAAGTCAGTGCAAGCTGAGTAAAAAGTTAGTTGGAGCTGAGTAAAAGAAAATTCTAGTGGATGTCGAGTAAGACATTTGATGTCAAGTAAAGTTTAGTTGATGTCAAGCATCAGTAAACTTTAGTTGATGCCAAGTGATTTTATAGAGGATGTCGAGCAATGCAGTATGTGCCGAGCATTAGAAGGTTGATAATGTTGAGCTGCTACATTATTTGAAAGATCATAGATTTGATGAATCTAAGCTAACAAGTTTGTTTTCTTGAATTTTGTGAACTAGGAGGAAGATAAAGTTGATGAGCTGGTGGCACAAAATTTGAGGTAAATCATTTTTTGTTAAATTCAAATGGATTCTAGGAGAAGTTTCCAAAAGATATGCGATATGAGGTAGATACATAATATCCTACCTAATCCATCTGAACCCTAATTTGGATGATGGAAAATAAATGGGAAAATATCTTTATTTCCTATTTATAGGAATGTCTAGTCATGAAGCAAATTTGTCATGTGCGAGAACCTAAGGGAGACAAGGAGTCAAGGGTTTTGCTTCATCAAGTGACCTAAGAGAAGAGTTTACAATGGAATCTTAAGCAAGAAGGATTAAGTAGATGAATGCTTGAAGGGTGAATAAGTTATCAGAGCTGCAAAGTATAAAGGCCAAGTAGAATTGAGGACTAAATAGAGATTTGTAATCTACAAGAGAAGTTGTAAGTTGTATTAGATCAAAGCTCTGTTATTACTCTCTAATAATTGTATCAGTCTAGAGTAAATCCTTTGGATTAAGGTTGACCTAACAATCATTTGTAAATCCTTTAACCAAGTGGCATTCCAAGTGAATGGTCTAAAGTCCTCTAACAAGGCTGACTTCTAATAGGGTGATTGAAATCCTTTAATAGTGTCACATTTAATAGTGTGTATTGTAACCTTTATCAGGGTTGGGCTTTCATAGGGCATCACTTCAGAAGAGTGAAAAGGAGTAGCATGTTACTCATGGTTTTTCCCAAATTGGGTTTCCACATAAATGATTGTGTCAAGTGTGTTGATGAATTTTTTATGTTTCATGCTTTAAATTTCTGCAAGTTGATTTGACAGTAACCTACAAGTTTTAGTGATTGCATAATCTTATGGATGCACGCATGGATATGAATGTTTTATGGGTTCACTAGAGTTGTGAAAAGTTTTATTTATACATCAGGACCTTGGATAATTGATTCACCACCCCCACCCCCCCGAGTTATTCTAAAGTATTCCAACAATTGGTATTAGAGCTATCTGCTTAAGAAGACTAGTTTGAAGGTACTAGAAGCACAAAGATCAAGATATCAAAAAGAGATGTACTCAAGCTTAATAGAGATAAATTTCTTGCATGGAAAAGCTTGATGAAGCTACACCTTGGAGGACTTAGAGATCATGCACAATCTACTATTTTGGTGGAAAATGTTGATCTAGCTAGAGTCCTAACTATTGAAGATATCAAGAAGAATAAAGAACACAATCAAGTGATGTTGGAGATTGCCTCTGCCCTAAGCTATGCCAAATTTGATGATATCAAAGGCTATGACACTATAAAGAAAATGTGGGATGCCCTACACATTATCTATGGAGGAGTCAAAAATGTTCAAAGAGCCAAATCTGAGAGTCTCAGAGGTAAGTTTGATGATATGAGAATGGAAGAAGGTGAAAATATTGCTCAATATGTTGCTAGGATAAAAGAAGATGTTAGTGTAATAAAAGGAGCTACTGATCAGATAGATGATGATACTCTGCTAAGCAAAGTCTTGAGAATACTGCTACCTACTTATGCTATTAAAATTTCTACAATTCAAGAACTGAGATGTATTCCAGGAAATGATCTAACCCTTGAAGGTCTAGTAGGTAGACTCACTACTTTTGAGCTATCTAACTATGACAATTACAAACTTGAGAGTCTTGAATCTGCCTTCAAAGCTAAGTTGTTATTGAAATTTTTTGATTAGGTGAAGTAGAAGAAGAAGAAGAGAAAGATAAAATATGTGTCTAGTGACAGTGATACATATGAGGAAGATGTTGAGCATCTGGAAGCACTACTGGCAAAAAGGTTCCACAGAGGTAAAGGCAAGTTCAAAGGTAAGTTACCTATCATTTGTTTCAATTGCAATGAGGTTGTTCATATTGCTAATAGATGTACATAGAAGAAGAACTACAGAGGTGGTGATAAGTACAAGATTAGAAGAGAAGATGATAGCAAAGATTACAAAGATAAAGGCAAGAAGTCATGCTACACTGTTGAAGAGGAAACAAGGGATGATTTTGATGAACATGATGATGAAGTGGTGTATGTTGCAATGAAGAATGAATCTGATGAAGATGAGGCAACTACACTTGTGATTTGTGTGAACAAAAATGACAAATGGATCATTGACAGTGGGTGCTCACATCATATGACTAGAGACAAAAGTAAGTTCATTACATTAAATTTTTATGAAGGAAATAGCATAAGATTTGGTAAGGATGCACCATGTTTGATAAAAGGAAAAGGTTCTACCAAGCTCACAAATAAGATTCTATATGACAATGAGTACTATGTTGAAGGACTAAACTATAATCTTTTAAGTGTGTCACAATTGAATAACTTGGGATGTAAGGTTGAGTTTAAGAACATGATTGCTAAGATATATGACACTGATGGACAATTGATTGGAAAGGGTGATCAAACTAGGGCTAATCTATTCTATCTTGGCATAGAGGATGCTACTTGTCTTGTTGTAAGATTTGATGATGTGTGGCTATGGCACAAGAGGTTATGTCATGTTAATTTTGATAACTTGGTTAGTATTAGTAACATGATGAAAGTTAGAGGTTTTCCTAAGTTGAAAAAACCTGACAATACAATGTGCAAACAATGTCAGTTAGGCAAAATGACAAAGTCAAGCTTTAAGAGTAAAGCTTATACCTCTAAAAAAATATAGAGATTATTCATATTGACTTGTGTGGACTAATTGATGGGCAAAGCTACAAAGGAGATAAGTACATTATGTTTTTTGTTGTTGATCACTCTAGAATGATGACAGTCATATTTTTGAAATAGAAATATGATGCTTTGAAAATGTTTAAGTGTTACTTAGCAAGAGTTGAGGAAGAAATAGGCAAGAGTATGAAATGTTTGAGATCAAATAGATGAGGAGAATTCACATCAAAAGAGTTTGAGATGTTCTATAATGACAGAGGAATCAAAAGACAGACATCTACCCCTAGAACCCCTCCACAAAATGGGATTGCTGAAAGAAGAAATAGGTCTATAATGGACTATGCTAGAACACTCATGATGGAAAAGAATGTTGCTTTGAAATACTAGAGAGAAGATGTAAGTACAATTGTCTATACCTTGAACCATGTGTAAATCAAGAAAGGTACTCATTCAACACCTTTTGAACTATGGTATGGATACTCACCCAATGTAAAATATTTTAAAGTATTTGGAAGCAAGTGTTACATTCTTAAAGATTTTAGGAATGGTAAAATTGATGCAAAAAGTGAAGAAGGTATATTCCTTGGATATTCCACAAGAAGTAAAGCTTATAAATGTTTGAATACTAACACTAAAATAAATTGTGGAAATTGTAAATGTGAACTTTGATGGATATATATAAGTACATGAGGCTGAACCTATGAAATAACTAGAAGAATACAAATCATTTGTATACTTTTATGAAGGCATGCCTACTGAAGAAGACGTTGTAAATCAAGCTGCAAACCAACAACAAGTTTTAGTGACTATCGAGTCACATCCTGTGAATGCCAAGTTGCATTTAGGAACTGAGCTACATTTAGATGCCGAGTTACAGAATGAAGTAGGTGCACATTCTGATTTTGAAGTTAGTGTACATGAAAGAGATGTTGAGATACTTGACAGAGATGTAAATAGTGATTCTAAAGCTGAAAGACAAAATGAAGAAACAAGAGTTGAGCCAAGTTGTCCAAATATATCAAAAGACATCATCGTATTGCTCAAATCATTGGAGATAAAGGTTGAGAAGTGAAGCATGTTTGTTGGGCTTGAAGGAACCCAAAATAGTAAAAGATGCACTAGAAGATGTTGACTAGTATAAAGCCATGGAAGAAGAGATTGAACAAATAGAGAAGAACAAAACATGGAGTCTAGTTCCTTTATCTATAAAAAAACAAGCTAGATGAAAATGGTGAAGTCACAAGGAACAAAGCAAGATTAGTTTGCAAGGGATATGCACAAGAAAAAGGAATTGACTATGGAGAGACATTTGCCCTTGTTGCAAAAGTGGAAGGAGTAAGAACTCTTCTTTCTTATTCTACATACAAAAATTTCAAAGTTTATCAAATGGATGTTAAATCTATATTTCTAAATGGCATATTAGAGGAAGAAGTTTACATAGAACAACCATAAGGTTTTGTTGATGCTAACAATAAGAACATGGTACGTAGATTGCACAAAGCTCTATATGGTTTGAAACAAGCACCAAGAGTATGGTATGAGAGACTTCATAATTATATTTGAAAGGACTGATGATAAAAACAATCTATACATGAAGATAGAGAAAGGAAAAGGTATTTTGTTATCTAAAATATTTATTGATGATATCATATTTGGAGGTCAAGATGCTTTATGTAAGAATTTTGCAAATTAGATGAAGCAAGAATTTGAAATGTCTATTTTTGGAGAGATCATTTTTTTGTGGGTTTGCAATTATATTAGATGAAGTATGGTATATACATCACTCAATCAAAGTATGTCAAGAAAATATTGAAAACTTTTGGATTAGAGGATTCCAAACCAATAAGTACACCTATGGTGACAAAACACAAATTGTCAAAGAATGATGATTCAGTTGAGGTGAATCAAACATTATATAGGTCTATGATTGGCAAATTGCAATATGTAGTACATAAAAGACCTGACATTGCATTATCTATAGAGATAGTTGGAAGATTCTTTGTTAATCCCAAGGAGAATCACTTAATGGCTGTGAAGAGAATAATGAGATATCTGAAAGGAATAGAAGAGTTTGGTCTATACTACAAGAAGAATGAAAATTTTGAATTGAGAGCCTATACTGATGTTGACTAGGCTGGAAACATTGATGACAGAAAGAGCACTAGTAGAGGAGCATTTTTCTTAGGCAAGAGACTAGTTACATGGACTAATAAGAAACAAAATTGTACTTCACAATCTATTGTTGAAGCTGAATATGTTGTTGTTGCTATAAATTGCATAAATATTGTATGGTTCAAATAGCTACTCAAAGGAATGAAGGAAGAAATCACAGAATCAGTGATACTTTATTATGAAATACAAGTGTTATCAATATATCAAAGAACCCAATAATGCACACAAAGAAAAAGCACATTGAAATCAAGTATCATTACTTGAGAGAGTTAGTTCAAGATAAAGAGGTGAAGATGGAATATGTTAACATGAAGGAGCAAATTGTTGATATCTTCACAAAACCATTACCTACAGATGCTCATGAGTATCTAAGAGGTAAATTAGGGGTGATACCTCTATCAAAGGCTATTTAAGTAATAGAAAGAGTGCCCTGCATCAAACAAGTTGATGTTTATATGTTGCAAATTGATGCAGTGGATCTTACTTTAGGAGCTGCCTGAAGTAATCAAAGTGTTGAAACTTCAAAACAGTCACAAGCAAGGTGACAAAGGGAGAAATTGAAGAAACTGAAAAATGCTTATATCTACATGAAAAGATGATACGTCTTTGGCATTGTTGTCAAACAGGGAGAAAAGAATATTAAGCTGATCATCATTAGAGGAAGTATATCAGAGGGAGATTTCAAGAGATTGTTGTCAAAGAGCTGGAGAGTGTTACTAATCTTAGAGGGAGATAATTGTTGATCAAAAGAAAACGCATGTATGATGAAAAAGATAGAGAAGAATGTAAGAAAGAGGGAGAAATCCTAGTCTACCTAGTAAGAGGGAGATACAAGAAGGAACTTAGAGGGAGTTATAAGAAAGAGTATTGTAACCTATTCAGAAGATGGAAATTTCTGATAGAGGGAGAAATTTTGATACAAGTTTTCTTTTTGGTATTGTCTTACTATTTTAAAGTAGTCAGTTTGGTTGAACAAGATGTTCATCATTTGATTGACTTAGTTGATCAGTTTGGTTTGCCATCAATGCCAAAGAGGGAGATTGGTGAGAATGGATTGAAGAAGTTAATCAAAGAGGGAGATTGTTGAGAGAGATTGTTGAAGAAGACTATGTGTTTCAATCATTGTTTTGTCACTGATGACAAACCTGCTATTTTCTAGTAAGACAACTGCTTATAAGATTCAAGTATTATCACTTATTTGATTGATGAAGAGGATTTTATCAAAAGATGTAACAATAGCACCTAGAGGAAAGGTTGAATTATGATTATGTAATGAAGTACAAGAATCAGTTAAGACAGTGATAACATGATGTATTGATAATCTACTTAAGGTTACGAATGTTGGCTACAATAAGAAAGGTTAGAAGAACAAGTTACACAAAGTTTGTCTACCAAACTTGACCAAGTGTATAGTAGATGCCAAGAAAAGTCAATGCAAGTCGAGAAGAAAGTCAGTTGGAGCCGAGTAAAAGCAAATTCTACTAGATTTCGTGCAAGACAATTGATGTCGAGTGATTTTATAGAGGATGTTGAGCAATGCAGTATGTGTCAAGCATCAATAGGTTGATAATGCTGAGCTGCTGCATTATTTGAAAGATCATAGATTTGATGAATCTAAACTGACAAGTTTGTTTCCTTGAATTTTGTGAAATAGGAGGAAGATAAGGTTGATGAGCTAGTGCCACAGAATTTGAGGTAAACTATTTTTAGGAAAATTCAAATGGATTATAGGAGAATTTTCTAGAAGAGATATGAGATATGGGGTAGATACATTGTATCCTACCTAATTCATCCAAACCCTAGTTTTAGTGATTGCATAATCTTATGGATGCATGCATGGATATGAATGTTGTATGGGTTCACCAGAGCTGTGAAAAGTTTTATTTATACATATGGACTTTGGATAATTGATTCACCCCCCCCCCCCCCCCTCCTCTTAGTTATTCTAAAGTATTCCAACAATTGGTATCAAAGTCATTTGCTTAAGAAGACTAGTTTGAAGGTACTAGAAGCACAAAGATCAAGATGTCAAAAAGAGATGCACCCAATCTTAATAGAGATAACTTTCCTACATGGCAAAGTTTAATGAAGCTACACCTTGGAGGACTTGGAGATCATGTGCAATCTAGCATTTCAGTGGAACATGTTGATCCAGCTAGAGTCCTAACTGCTAAAGATATAAAGAAGAAGAAAGAACACAATCAAGCGATGTTGGAGATTGCCCCTACCCTAAGCTATGCCAAATTTGATGATATTCAAGGTTGTGACACTGCAAAGAAAATGTGGGATTCCCTACACACTATCAATGGAGGAGACAAGAATGTTCAAAGAGCCAAATTTGAGTCTTAGAGGTAATTTTGATGATATGAGAATGGAAGAAGGTGAAAATATTGCTCAATATGTTGCTAGGATAAAAGAAGTTGTTAGTGCAATAAAAGGAGCTATTGGTCAGATAGAATCTACCCTAAGACTAGTTTGAATCTACCCTAATGGAGTAGATTCAAACTAGTCTTCTTAAGCAGATGGCTCTGATACCAATTGTTGGAATACTTTAGAATAACTAGGGGGTGAATTAGTTATCCAAGATCCAAATGTATAAATAAAACTTTTCATAGCTCTAGTGAACCCATACAACATTCAAGATTGCATTTGAAAGGACTGATGATAATAACAATTTGTAAATGAAGACAGAGAAATGAAAACGTATTTTGTTATTCGAAATATTTTTTGATGATATCATATTTGGATAACTGATTCACCCACACTCTTAGTTATTATAAAGTATTCTTACATGCCCTGTGAAGTTGACAAGAGACATACGAAACCCAAAAAATGTAAAAAACATGTCTCACTTAGAGCTCTTTGAATGGACTCTTGAATTTAGTCAACAATGATTAAAAGTTTGCTTATGATAAATTTTTGAAGCTCTTGCCAGTTAGTGATAGGTTGTTCTAAAAGAGCTCAATGCTCGTGGTGACAAGTGCTTGGGAAAGTTGACAAATTTAAGATACTAAACACACACTAAGTGTGAAGGTCAAACGTCTAAATTTTGAGTTGAGGGTTTCAAACAACCTCTCGTAACATTGAGAACCAAGTTTTTGTTTGATGCATTTTAAAGATTGCTTGCTAATAGAGAAATGCCTTTGTCATTTATTCCCCTTTTGGGTGCTATTTATTGTGGTTTCACAATAAATGCTCCATTTCCAAGTGGAAATTGGGACCCCCTCATTTTCTTTTGAGTCATAGGAGCCCTCTCTTCATAACAAGGTATCTTCTAAGGCACCTCAGAGAGTGGGTGGTTAGATTCAGGAAAACCACGGTCATCCTATTTCTTGCAGTTAAGAGGGACCATTCTAAGCATTAAGGAAAAGTGTGCACCTGGTGTACTTAGGCACATGCCCAAGGTGTGCATCTTAACCTTCCCAAAGGAGCAAGTGCATAGGTGTGCACCTACACACCATGGGAAGGTGCATAGGGTGCATGCTCCTTGCCTACCTATAAATAGGGTACCCTCCTTGATCGCCTCATTTGTCTTTATAGAGCTCTTGAATGTGCACCTTCACACCTTGAAGGTTTGTATTATTGACAGAGCTTGCATCATAGCAACACACAACTCTAAGGTAAAGATATGGTGTGCAAGTGCACTGACTCTATAGGTCCCCCTCATGCAAACACACTCCACAGTAGGCTCAACTCCATGGTGTGTAGTTGTGCACCTACACAACTACATAACATCAGTAGGCCTACCTTATGTTGCTTAAACTACTTAGCCAACCTACATATATTGTGCAAGTGTATACTTCCTAATTTTTGTATTTGTTTAATAGTCTAGTCAGTTTTCTTGTTAGCTTGTTTGGAGTTATTAAGTGTCCTTTAGGTTCCTAATTAGCATGATACTGACTCTTGTCCTTTGTGCAAGTGATCATGGCTTCATCATCATCTGCACCATTGAGGATTTCCCAAAAATTGGTGACATTCAAATTCCAAGGGGTGCCCAAGAAATCATGTTTCATTGACCTCCATTTGAAAAACAAAGACATTGAACTTGGGAACATAGACTGGAAGCATTTTTGATACTATGCAACAAACCCCATGAGAGGTTAGAGATGAATATGACCCTCATTCAAAATGGATTGGTTAACACTACATCACACCCTGTGTCTATACAATCTTCAAAATTGATCATGGCCTTGGAAAAGCATGATGTCCCTAATGAAAAGGTCATCAAGAGTGTCATCGAAGAGATTGTCCTTGACATCTGACTAGATAACATAGAGAAGGTCTTTCATTTGTCTGTCTTGGATCAACTCTATAACATCTCATATGAGAATGCAAATTGATGGTATTGAGAGAAATGAGGACAAGTAGATGATACAAAGGAAGTACCTAATTAATTAGACCTTGCATAAGAAGCCAAAAAAAGTTGATATGACCTGAGGGTATATGATCCCAGACATTGACTACTACATAGAGCTCCTGAATAGAGTAATGGGCTTACCCTTGGCTAGTCATCTAGAGATGTGGATGGTCTACTTCATTGAGAAGATTTGGACAAAAGAAAACATGATAGACTAGGGTTCCCTCATTAGTGATTCCTTGCATAACCAACTAGTCTCTATCTAGAACAATCCTTATTTTTACATTATGTCATATGTGGTACATTAGTCAAGTACCAATCCAACTCCATATATAAAGCCCATAAGGAGAGGGAACATAAGGGATGCCAATGCTTGACCACATGTAGTTTACCTACAACTTGTGAGGAAGGACTTCAGGGATGATAACCCTGAATACATGATAGTGAATGATGGTTTTATCCCTTTTGTAATCCAATTCATCAAAGGGGATAATGTGATGTTGTCAATAGAGGTAACGACCTCGATAACACAAGTTGGTGAGTATTTTATCCAGTTCCACACATTCACATACATACGAGTGGTTGGAACACTCCTTCACCCAAAGAAGCTACCATGCTATCCCTTTGACATGTTGATGCTCCTAAAGATTTCTTGGAAACTAGCCTCAACATATGACAAAGTCATAAAGAAGCACCAAAAAACCCGGGTGTGGCCTATCACTGTAACAAATGGTTTTTCATATAAAAAACAAAGATAGTTTATGTAAAGATTTTCAAACATTCATTGAAATAGATAACTGAAATTCTTTTCACAGGGCATTAACTATTTTAATGATTAACTAAAACAACCATTACCATATCAATGATCATCTGAAAATAACTAGTTTAACAAGTAACTAAAAATAACTATATCCATGATCATTTGAAATAACTATATTAATGATTAACTAGACATATCTGTATTTATGATCAACTTAAATAACTAAATTAACAATTAAGTGAAAATAACTATATTAATGATCAACTGAAAATAACCATATCAATGATTAGCTGAAATGATTAAGTTATCAATTAACTATCTTTTCTACATACAAGTAAGTAAATGCTTATCAAGAAAAGAAGAAAAGAAACATACAAATATCATCTAGAGGGTCTTTAGCTGGTTGTGTAAACCTTGTCTTTTGCTAAGACAAGAAGCATTGACATAGGCTTAATCTCCCAACCTCAGACCATACTTATCCCCACACAATATATTGAATTAGAAAGGCCCTCCCTAACTCAAGGTCAGGCTTGGGATGTTCTTAGTCCAACCACCTGAGCATCCTGGTGTTTAGAATGTTCGCACAGCTATGAAACAAACATGTCTGCATAACTGGCACCACTAACATCAAGTGATTATTAGATGGAAAACAAGCCTTTAAACTACCTTGGCCAAGGATTTCTAATGGGTTTAAAGGCCCGATCACCACCACTCGACTTGACAATAGGTTACATTTATAGGGATGAGCATGAGCTAATTAATAATATGTTTTTAATTCTTTATATCTGACTTTTATTCTCTGTCATTTGCAAATTCCACGTCACCTCTTCACCTTTCCATGGTTATACAACCAGTGAGTCCTAGATGTCGATTCTTAGAGCAATCTGCTCTATCTGTTGATTCTCAACTGTTTCATATATATATATATATATATATATATATATATATATCACAATCTGTGATTTGAGAAAAAATATTCTTAAAGATTGTAGAATTTATTATTTAATTCTAATCTCCATTGGCATGATGATTTATGGATTCATACTATGGTTACTTGGCTTTCACTTGCCATGAACAAAGCTAAATTAAAAAGAAGTTCAAATCTATAAAATCAAACAAGATATCATCATGATAAATATTGAAGCTTACTACTAAGAAATTTGATGTTATTGCACCTTTTATACAAGGAAATCAAATTGGAAATATTGATTTTGGGTGTTTCACATAACCTGGATAAATTGAAGATATTGTCTTGTTGATCACTCACCTACTTCGCTACACCTTACTTGCAATATATCTAACACAGCTCCAACCAAAAGAGTACTCATGATTTCTAGTAGAATGTCTGAATGGGCATGAAATTGTGGGAAAAAGATACAGACTAGTATTAGCAGAGATATTGACACAAGATGAATGTAATCGGGTGTTATGGAGGAGGCAAAAATTATTACTAAAAAATGTAGCATGAACAAGGTAGTCAGGTGTTTGGAAAGGATGTCCGCCTTCTTCTCATGACTTCAATAAAAAGGAAACGGATGTGATTTCTTGGCTTTCATAACATAAGAATATTTATCAATTTAATACACCAAGTGTTTAATTAGTTACAAACAAGGCAAAGAATAAAAGATGGAAAAAGAGTTGGAAGGTTATAAATTGAATATTATTATAATTTATATTTATATATGTACATGTAAATATATTAGTGAAAATAATATAATGGTACCACTTCATTTTTATATTTATATGTACATATACGTATACATATACATACACACACACACACACACACATATAGGGTGAAATATCATTAAATCCTTTTATATTTTAATTAAATTATTTTATGTTTCTTAAATTATTTATTTAATAGCTCATGCGAGTCCCATAGATGTATCTTGTGTTTAAGTCATTGGGTCCTTACCAAAGAATTTTAAGGTCATAATTGTCAATCCTGTTGACTGGACTGAGTAAGTATCCCATTCTGATGATCCCATTTGGCAATGCTTCCCCCCTTTATCTTCTCCTGCAATCACCCGTGAAACACTTCCAACATAATAATATTTCTATAATAATTTTCATATAAACATTTAAAAGACTTTAAATTATTAACCATAATTCTAAAATCAAGTAACTGCTAAACATCATATAACAAATAATGGTTAATGAACATCTCCATTACAATTAATACAATGGATATAAATAACTACTTACTTCACATGATCATGAAAGAAAAATATGTTAAAGCCAATGACTATGAGCAATTTTAAAAACTAGGTCAAAATTTGGAATGTAACAATCACCATTGGGCCTTACGAGGTCAAGAAAAAACAATAAATTGCCACATATGAGGTGGAATGGGAAAGATACCCTTTGGAGGATTATCCCATGGCACATTCTTGTTTTGACAATATAAGAATTTTTTAGCATGTTGTAGGTAGGGAGTTCATACCATATTGGACTGTTGAGGACCACTGGTTGAACTATGTTAATGATTATGAAGTTAGAATCAAGAATTATTGTAGAATGAAGCTAGCATTGGCAGAGAATGCCCTAAAATTGAAGATACTATTTAAGGTTCAGGACAAGGATACCCCAAATGTTCTTGATCCTATATATAATAGGGATAAGATTTATGAGCACTTAATCATGAATGTTGAGGTAGATTAGGAAGAGAATGATGACATCATGCATATGGTCCGACATGTGATTGATATGACTAGAGCATGGGTATGGAAGCCTTTACCACTAGATCCTCTACCTAATGTGCCCACACACAAGGCACTCGCTACGTCAAAGAAAGGAAAGGGGGCCAAGGTCATCATTCCTATATCTAAGGAAAAGTCTTCGATCAAACCATAGACAGTTCACTAGTATGAAAAAGGATGTGGCTTATTTTGAGAGGGAAGAAAGGGATAAGGGTAAGAAGAAGAAGGTAATTGTCATGGAAGAAGAAGTACAACCTCAAGATGTATAGACATAAGTTGCCCCATCAGTTCCCAAAAGGACAAGGAATTAGACAGTCATTACTGGAGTGAAAAGGAGGAGATTGTAGAAGATGAAGATTGCACCTTCCATCTTGGAAACCATATTGGAGGAAGTGGAGGTAGAAGAGGAAGAGGTAGGGAATCTTCCCTTAAACAAAAGAACATGCTTGTGTAGGTGGAAAAGGAAGAGAGGAGGAGTACCACATAGATGCCTCTGAACACATAAGATTAACCCATTTAGGTCAATGATACCATAGATCTAGAATAGGAAGGATGAACATAATCCACACTTGAGAGTGGGTTATATTTGTTCAAGTGGTAAGATTTTGATTTCATGCCTATGGATATGCATTTAGAGGAATGAGAGATAAGGGACCTGTCATGCCCATAGCCTTTGGGTGATGGCTGGAGAAATTCACCTCTTTTCCCACAAGGTCTGGTAGGCATATCTCCTCTACCTCCCTAGAAACCATAAATTCCACCACCACCACCACCTATATAAGAGGTTGTACAAGTAACCCCTCCATTACTTGAGGAACCAAGATAAGGTAGTATAGAGAAGGTGATATAAATGGCTCAGGTAGAGGTGGCTCCATAAGAAGGTTCAATAGGAAAAAGTAAAGAACAAGCTCCTCCATTAGTTCAACCATCCTCTTCTATTCTTACTACAATAGTGGTCAAGCCCAATGTAGAACAAACAAGGGCATGGGAGAATTTAGGGAGTAATGATAAAGGAAAGGGCATGGTAGTTACCACTATTTCATCTACTAGCCAAGGTACATCCTCTATAGGTACAAATCCAACATGGTCAACTCAAGCAATGGAGAATAGTCAAAGAAGATACATACATATTCAGATAGAGGGAACACCAGTACTAATACAAGTTGTACGAGCTACAACATCTCCCATGGAAGAGCCATATAGGATGACCTTCATTTTGAGAAAACAAGATGACATGATAGCACATAGTGTTATTCCTTCACTCCATGTAGATCCTAAGGTCATTACACCTAAATTTTTTAAGATACAAGAGGTCGTGTTGGGAAAACCCACTAAGGACACTGCCAAAGCTTTAACAACTATGGGTTTGAAGCAAATATTTTAGCAATTGGATCAAGGAGAAGAAGAGGTCCAATTTTTGTGGAGGCAAAATGAAGTTTTGAAAGGTTTTTTTAGAGAAGTGGTGGGTCCCATTGACCCAAAACATTTGGAAATTGTATTAGCAACTTCCCTCAAAAAATGAGCTCTAGCCTTGGGAGCCACTAGCTCATTTTTGGATGAGTACCAAAGATGGCACCACAATTTTGAAGAAAAAGGGGTGGAGATAATAGAGATAAACATGCATATTTTGCATAGTATATAGAAGAATGTGAATAGTCTTATGACAATGGTCAACTAGGATTTGGGCTACTAGAAGAAGTATCCACCTAAATGAATGACCTAGAAGCCTTAAGGACTACAAAGGGTCAAAAATATCAAATGTTAATGAATGCATATTTAGGAGAAGAGATACATAAGATTGATGATTGGATTGAAAATATTCAATTAAGAAATAAGGTCATGTTGGGTCTATACAAAGACATTCAAGACACACAAGCTAGGGCTCAAGCTCAAATTTTGGAGGCTGATAAACAGTATAGCGTGACTATTCTAAAGATTTTCCAAGATGACATTAGGGCTCAGTTATGTTCATCAGACTTAGTTGGATAAAAGTTTTTCGGCATCATTTGAAGTGGTATCCTCTAAGGATGATGTGCAAAGAATATTCAGAACTAAGGAGATACTAAAAGAACTAAATCCTAGGATGGATGATTTTATAGAAGTAAGGCAAGAGGTTCGATATTATCATAGAGAGGTAAGGAGAAAATATAAGGCCCTCGACTTACTAGAACCTCATGAGATTGCCTTCATCCAAAAGTTCAAGGACACACATCTTGATATCATTTCGACAGTATGTCTAGAGGACCTAGATACTAGAAACTAAAATTTTGGGAGTTAAAAAAATCCTGTCAATATTGACCTTGTGAAATTTCAAGGTGCACAGGTGTACAAATTTTCAAGTTGCACAGGTAATTTTGGATTAGTTGCAGTGGAGCTGACAGTTAACTACTAGTTCCATTTTCGGAGTATTTCATGCACCAAAAACATAGTTTGGTGGTATTTTAACTAAAAGAGACACTCAACAAAGCTTGAGTTTGCATCTAAAGAAGTGTCAAAGACTCCTAGATCATCTGGAGTCTTATCTCGTCTTATCTTCTCCTTCTTTATGAATTTCTAAATCATGTAAAGGTCCATGCACCATGTTATTAATAAAATAAAGAGTGCATGCATACTTAGCACCTAGTCAGGAGTCTGTTTGTACATAATTTACTTAAAACTAGTTATTTTAGTATTATTTTTGCAAGGAAAAATCTCTAGATCCAAAAATTGTATTAAGGATGGGGTTTCCTATTAATACAAAGATGTAATATGTATTCAAGGTTGGTATTTTGATGCAATAAATTATGCTATTGGTGCTCCCATTTTGTATGTAGTATTTCTTGTTGGAATGTACATTTTCTTTATGAATTTCTATTCATGAATAGTGGTAGAGACAATGGTTTTATTGTATCTTAAAGCTCATGTGATCTATTAGTTCAGGTATTTGTCATTTGCTAAAAAAAATTCTCTATTGTGATGAATTTGGGAGAGGATCACCTTTGAGTTCTTGCATAACGATTTGTCTCATGTGCATACACTTTTTGTGGCTCCAAAATTTGATGAATTATGAAACACCATATGGTTTTTATTATTTCCTTTGACAAATGGTGGAGTTGAGGATACACTGCTCCTAATTCCATTAGTTTCTCACTTGATCCTTTTGAATATTGAATTCGCAAAAGCATTGTTGCTTTGACTTATGTCTGTTAGGAATTTAATTTTCAATAATTTTCTTTTTATTTCTTGTTAACCTAACTATGTTATTTTCTTTTGAGCACATTACTAGTGTTTATTGGTAAAATGGAAGCACTTTATATAAGATGTAGACTTCCACTTTATGGGGACACTAAGCCATTTGATTGTAATGTGAAAGAGGAAGAGGGGATTTCCAAATATGATTCTACTTCTAACCCAAATTATATTAGCTAGGACCCAAAAGAGGAAGGGTGCTAATACTAAATTCAAATTATAGGGGGAATACAATATAGGGAAATGTGTTATTTGGCCCTTTGATAGGATAATGTGAATATGAAAATTGAACTATTTGCTTAGGAAATGTAAATATAGATGCTATGTGAATACAATTAGCCCAATTAAGATACAAATATAGGGTAAAGATATGAAAGGAGATGAAATATGAAAGACTAACCTTGAAATGCATAGAGGAAGATGTATTTTTGCTCAAGAACTCCTAGATCTGAATCTTTTCTAAACTTCAGATCGTAGATCTTGTAATAAAATGATGAAAGGAATAAAATCCAAAAATCTCCCCAAAATATGAGATTGAAGGACTAGGTCAACTTGGAAGGACATCTTATATCTAGGTTAATGTAGTTTGTGACTTTGAAATTGATGACTCTAGAAAGCTTGCAAACTGTAGGTTCCAAATCTATAATCCTTTTTCCTCTCAACCTACAAATCAACACAAAAAATAAAGGTTTGGGGGTTGGGGTTTGATGAGAGCTTGCCTTGGTCAAGCCCTAGGTTAAGGAATTAACTATAAATGAGAAATGTAAATATAACTAAATTTAAAGAACAAAATACATGTCAAGATTCACCTTTCCTATGTGTATGTAATATAGTTATATTGTGTATCTTGAATTAGGAATGTAGGGTATCTCCACTCTTTGCAATGGATCTACCATAATTCCATCATGGTGTCATGGATATGAATGTGCATCAATAAAGAAGAGAATGGATTTTTCATATGGATCTCCTCCCTTGATAACCAAAAATATGCTAGATCTTGAAGAGGAAATGCTCACAAAGTATTCTTGAATGCTATATAGAAATCTCCTTGCTTGAATGCAAAAGGAAAAAATATTCACTAGAGTACAAGATATATGAATTATCTTGAGATGAGATATGAATGAGATATCAAAATGAAGCCTCCAAGTTTCCTTATATGAGTTTTTGAGTGGGAAAACAATACAGGATGACTATGTAATAGTCATAAACCAATTAAAACTACTCCTAGGTCGACCTGGGTCAACCTAGTCTAGGACCATGTCAACTTGGGAGGAATAGGTCAACCTAGTCTAGGACCATGTCAACTTGGGAGGAATAGGTCAACCTAGTCTAGGACCATGTCAACCTAGGAGGACTAGGTCAACTTGGGTCGACTTGGTCCAACAGGATAGGTCCTAGGTGTCATAAAGAGTCAGGGCAATGCTAGAAGGATATAATAGAAAGATAGAATATAGAAGTGGAAAAGAGGAACAAACACAAACATATCCATGGTTTGAAGAAGAAATTATGAAGAGGAGGGAGCTAAAAGATCTTACAAGGCAAGTGCATCCATTTTAAGATGGTACAACTAGAATAAGAATTCATATAGTTGCATTTCATAACTTTCATCCATCATTAAAATATGAAAAATACAAAAAAGCATTGGTTTTAAATTGTGGTTCCTCAAAGTTTTGCAGGATAGAAAAGTCCTCCTTGTGAATATTCACATTTATCTTCAATTAAGCTATCTAGCAGGTTGAAAAAAAACCATCCAAAACCTTGGAGTTGGCCAATTTGTTCAACTTTATAAGAGAGAAATTAGTGAGGATTTATGTCATTGTCATCATGTAAAATGACCACTCAAAGGGATGTTATTCACAAGAATGAGGAAAATTATATAGTGGAAGGGCATTAAGGTGGTTAAAGACATTGACCCACTATCCCACTTGTAGTTTGTTGATGACACCTATTTAATGAGTGAAGCTAATGCTCAAGAGTCAAGAATCATTAGATTACTAATTAACAGATAAAGTGCATCTTTAGGTCAACATGTAAGTTGGAACAAATTAGAGGTGTTTCTCTTTAACAAAAGTGTTCAATACCAAAGGCAAATATACAAGATCTTAGGCTCAAGAATGGGTAAATTGCCAAGTAAATATCTTGGTATTCCTTTATTTGAAGGTTCCTGTAAAACTAATCAATGGAAGGATTTGATCGGCAATTGTGTTAAGAGGCTAGAGGGATGGAAGAACAAATTGGCTAAGTTCTGTTGTTAGGACATTAATATTAAAGTTAGTAGTCTCAACTATTACAATTTACTCCATTTGTTGTCTTAAAATTACAAAAAAGGTAATAAGGTAATTGGAGCAAAGGATGAGGATTTTTTTTTCAAAATAGAGAAAATGTAGATGATAAGATGCCTCTATTGGCATGGGACAAGATTTGTAAAACCAAAGCATGTGGAGGTTTAGGCACTAGGAATTGATAGATTATGAATATGGTTATGGGTGCTAAATTGTATGGGAAATTTATTCAAATCCATATATGTTATGGATTAGATTTTTTAAAGAAAAATATTTAGACACAAATAATTGGGGGAGGATACTAACTATTAGGGAGCCTCCAAAAGGATCAACCACATGGAACTTTATTCTAGATTGCAAGAAGATTATTATTAATTATTTGACCAGGCAAGTGGGTAATGGTCAGTTGGCTTCCTCTTGGAGCAACTTGTGGAATGGTTTCCTTGCTCTCGAAGATAATGATGATTTTCATGATTTAAATTTTTTTTTTACTGATAGGTAGGGAGACAAAAATTGTGATTATACATAGTCAAAGAACATTATTTTTGGTGAACCATAGGGATGCATAAGTTTAGAAAATATAGGGCTATTGGGTCAACAACTAGCCTTAATGTGTGATGTTTTTAGAAATAGGGAATTTTTGGTGATAGGGAAGGAGGATAAGTTAATTTGGCATGCATCTCAAAGTGGACAATATTCAGTGAAGTAGGTTATCAAATAATGGCTAATGATATCAATTTGGTAGATTGGCCAACAAAGTTGTGCTAGGATAGAGATTTTCTACCCAAAGTTGATTCCTTTGTATGACTAACTATTCAACAAAGGATTCTGATAGAGGTGTGGAGAAAGAAATATGGCTTTATAGTCTTACTGAGTGTGTATTGTGTGGAGAGATTATGAAGGATGCAAATCATTTGTTAGTACAATATAGTTTTGTCAATGAGTGTTGGGAGATGGTTAGATTGAAGCTAGGATGGGCTAAACCATTACAAAATACTTTGAAGTAGGTTTTTGTTGGTTGGCCATCAAGTTAAGGAAGAATGGTTTTCATCTAAAATGTGGCATGTTAGCCTCTCAGTTATAGTATAGGAGATTTGGAAGGAGAACAATTGAATGATCTTTCAAGATAAAGTGGAGCTTTTGGAAAAGGATTAAAGACAAAATTAACCATCCAATTGAATAAGTAATGGGTGTTTCTACTACACATCTCAATCAAAGTATTCCCTATACTATGATGGATAAAGTAATTTAGTCAAAATTCAAGTTTTATAATAAAGTTTATGAATAAATGAGTTTCAATTGCCCCCTATACTAAGAAAAAGAAAATGGTTAAATGGAAGTCACTTAATTATAGATGGATTAAACTTAATCTCGATGTGACTATTAGGGATAATCTAGGTCTATCAGAGGTTGGGTTCATTGCAAGTGATTGGCTTGGCAACACAATACCCATTGCTACATAAAAACTTGATGAAGAGACGAATAATAGATTGGAAGAGAAGGCTTCCTTTTTGGCTCTTGAGTTGGGCACGACTTTAAATATGCAAAAAAAATATATAGAGGGCGATTCATATATAGTTTTGCAATATATTCCACAAGGTGAACCCCAATCTTAGCATCTAAAAGGTATAGCAAATTTTATATTGGAGGACCTAAATTATTCTAAGGAAGTAAATAAGCCACATGCACATAAATGGTAATATGGAGGCCAATGTTTTGTCAAAGTAGGTATTTTCCTTTAAGAAGTAAGATGAAATAAATATAGATGACTTAAGTTCTCTAAAAAGTTGAATTGTAAATTGGTTGACCTTTATTTAGTTATTATGGAGTGTTGATGATGGCTAGTTCGAGGGTCCTTTATATAATGATTTCTTCCTACCCTCAAAATTTGAGGATGGTGTTAGGAGAAACTTTATTGTCGTTTCATGCGATTGGATTACAATGGCCTTGATTCATCTCATGTCTCTAAGGGCTTGTTTGGTTGCTAGAATAAGATTTGGGAATCAAAATTTGGAATTCTAGATTTGGATTTCTAGAACTTAAAATCTAGTTTACAGTTTCCAAATTTTAGTTTGGGACAATTTGGTTCAAATTTGTTATTCCAGACTTGTTTGGTTCAAACTCAAAAATTTGTCATTCTGTATCTAGAATAGTTGAATCTATGGGATGTTGGAGTTGATGAAAGATCAACCCCATAGCTCCCAAGAATCACCTGCATACAAAAACTTGTCAAAAAAAGAGAGGAGCAAAAACCTATGGAAGCAAGAATTGCCAGATCCATAGATGAGACATTCTTGATGAGCAACAAGATGAATTGTTATTATCAACAATGAATTAATCTCAATGAATTTTTACAATGAGAGATCATCCTTATAAAGGTGATTGAAAACCTAAAAAGGTCTAACCTAGGTTTCATAATAATAATTAATAAAAGAATTAATTATTATATGCCTAAAGTTTAGCTTAAGTAAACTAGAGTTGATTAAAAATATCTGATTAGTCTAACACCCCCCCTTAAGATAAACTTAGGGAGTAGCTAAAAACCTAGAAACTACTACTGAAAGTAGAAATGGGTCTCGGCAACAAGACCTGATGAGGTACCCAAGCACAAGAAAATCTCTACAAAGAGGAGAAATAGACAAAACTGCATGGGAAAAACTCTACTCCAAAAAGAGATGGAAAACATGCTGAAAGAAACTAGTGAAGGATTGAAGAAACCTCCAAACTAGGGAATGTCTCAGAAGATAGGAACAAAAGATGATCATGAAGAACATCACCGAAGCATGTAGAAGCTGCAAAGCTCTGTCAAAAGTAACCACCGATCTGAAGAACCTTCGCTAAAATAGAACCTGACCAAGTAGAGAAGAGTATAATTTGCATCAAATTAGGAGGCACACAAAGGAAAATAATTGAACTTGAAGATATAGATGGCATGAAACACCAAAGCTTGAAGAACTAATCAATCGAACCAAGAAAGCATGATAAACAACAAAAGAACCCTCCTAATGCAAACGAGGGTGAGGTGATAGGCAACTGGAAAAAAGTGGACCAAAAGAACTACATGTCAAGGAACCACGATCAAGATGCACAAAAGAGTACATATGTGTGTACTGAGGTGATCAATCTCAGACACATCATGAGGCTAATGTCACAAAAGGGACACTCACTAGACAAAGGAAGATGAAAAACAAAGACAAAACATCATCCCTCCATGGCAATTTATCAAAGTAGTACATGTATAATAAAGCACAAGACATAATGAATCCCAAGAATACAATAATCTACACAATTTTCCTCAAATGACACTACTCAAATCAGAAGGCAAAACAAGGTAAAACAACTGAAATGAAAATATAGATGAAATATGTCACTTTATCTTAATGCATTTGCAAGAATGCATACAAATGATGTCTAAATAGACCAAAAGAGACATATGACTAATACAATAGATAGTATAAGTCATGACAAATCATCTAAAGCAATGAAATCGATCCTCAAACTTGAAACAACCAAGATATCTACTAGAATGAAAAAATGCAAAAGACTAAATAGAATGTGCCTAGAGTAGAATATAGATAAACAACTAGCATCACTAGAAAGAGCTCAGAAAGAGCTTTCAAATGATATAAAGAATTCTCAAATTAGAGGTCAGATGCTCAAGATATGTCTCCTGGAGTGCAAAATTGTACCCCTAACTTTGACAACAGAAAAAACTATTAAAAAAATCAAAACTACAAATGAACTATACCACTGTGACAACCTCGGAACCAACTTTCTGGTAATATCTCATTTTCAAAAAATGGAGTTCATATGCCTAAGATATTAGCAAAAATGCAAAGGAAGGTCCAAACTGAACCTGAAGAGGTGGCAAGAATGCTAATGTAGTGTTGACATGGCACTGATGTCAACAAGTGATGAGCCCAAATTTGATAGTCAAACAACCATTGAGGCAAAAAAAAGACTGAAAATGACTCCTACTAGAGCAGGGATAACTTTAAGGAACCCCCCCTCTCCCAAAATTTATAAAATTATGGCAAATCACATGTCATTTGAGTGAAAAAAAAGTTAATAGTGTTGGAAAATTATGCGTCAATGGATGGATATTTGGTGGCGATTTTTTTAATAGTTTAGACAATTTTTATAAAATAATGGCGATTATAATTTTTGTTTTTAATAAAATTATTAATATTGATGGCGAATTATGTTTTGAAATATGGATATTGGTTGGCGAATATTTTAATAACCGATACCTTTTTTATAAAAAGGTGGTGAAATTATTTTCCAAATAATTGAATTAATTTATTTGTTATGGCGAATAGTTTTCAGAAAGTTATAGTTGGTATGGCTATTTTCAAAAGATGGGAAATAAGTAGCCTAACCTAACATACCAACTTACATAAATTATTGGCCACTACCACTATAATTATCTTAAATGTATTATTTGAGAACTCAGACCGTCTGATGATTCAAGATCAATGGCTGAGGTTTAATTTTGGCCAACATTTCTTGAAGGAAGAAGAATTGTCGAGGTAGTCACCAGAATGTTGACACATATCAAGGTAAGTTGTATGCAGAGTATAGTGCACTCGAAAAGAATTAAATGCCATGTCAGTGATAGCAATATTCTCTCGCTAGTATGCTACCAAATGTCTGGAATGAAGCCTCGACCTTGTTCAAGTGTCTGGAATGGTGACACGTTTTTGTCCAACATGTATCACTTAAGTTGCAGGAGATAGTATATTGATGTCTTGTCACTATTAATTACAATCTACAATTGGCCTTTTCCATCGACTAAGTGGCTTCACATGCATTAGAGGACATGCCACAGTCCACTAGCAGTAGTATTATTACTATTAGTCTTAATTACAATTGGCCTTTTCCATCGGTTAAGTGGCTTCACACGCATTACAAGACAATGGACAGTATTAGTGTTTAATTACAATTGGCCTTTTCAACACATACTTGCAATTATGTTCAAGATTTGAGAATATTTGGTAATTTAATATAATTGAATTGGCAGTCGGACGGAAACAAACAAATAATCCCTGGCACCCTACCCACCAAGCTTATTTATAAGCGATTGAGCTACTTCTTTCATCATTGCTCATCTCATTTTTGGTAGTCGATAGGTCTGGTTTGTTTGGGGTTAGTCTGCTAGAACTTAGAGTTTGAACTTTGCAATAAAGATGGACAAGCCTATTCGCCTGAGATGCACTTTGAAAGAGGAGCAGAAGGCCTTTCTAGGTCGCGTTCTTGAGGAAAACCTCTTGTCAATTTGCAATGAGGTTGTTCCAGGCTCTGGTGTGAAGTTTGTTATTGTTGCTGTCAAAATGATTCTGGGGTGTGAGTTTTTGAAGAATGAGAATCGGTATCGTGTCAACAATGACATTACGTCACAATTTCTAGCCTCCCTACTTGACCTCGGAGAAGCAAGGGCCGAAATTGTGCTGCTCCTGAGGAAGATTTTTAAAGAAGTATATTTGGGCGATGACATTGAAATTGTTGCTCATGCAGTTTTAGGAGTGGGGATCCCTTGGGCAGGTGAAGTCCACAAGCTTTTGGAACCTGGCCAAAATGTGCTCTTGCAACCATTTTTACTGGGCTTGATTGCTGGGCAGTTGCAACACCATAGGAAATGCGCAAGAATTGGGTTGAATTTTCTTCGAAAATAGTTTTTCCTGGATGAAGTGGAAGATGACAACAACTAGCTACAAGAATTCGCAATCATGTCAATTCTGGTGGTTTCTACGACGAATAGTACAGTAGTTCTAGAGTCTAGGGTTTTCCCCTAATTTTGTAAATTTGTAAATTTCAAGAAATATCAATGAAATTTTTGGAGTTTCAGTTCCATATAAAATTGTATTTCATTGTTATAACTTCTTATGCTTACTTATGCAACATTGCAATATTTTGCATTTTTGAATTTTCTATTGAATTGTTTATAAAAGCCTATGTGAATATAAAATATTATTGGTTCTTGCCTTTGACAGGAAACTAATGGAATCACCTAGTTCCATATTAGTTCTATAATCTAAAAATTTCATTGATATACCAATATTTGCAAAAGGTTTATTAATTTGCATTTTTTTAAAATTGAAAAATACAATTTTTAAAAAACTTTATTGGTTCATGATGAAGGCAATGAAAAAATTCAATTTTCTTCATAAAAAATACAACTATTTTTTTCAACACCTCTATTAATGCAAGCATTAATTGCAACCTTATATTTTCTTGTGACAAGTGGATAAACTTTTTTTTTAAATAATCATTTTTCTAACACCTCTATTAATGAATGCATTAATTTCAATTTTATCTTTTCCACATTTGTGACAAGTGGATAAACTTTTTTAAAAAAAGACAATTAGTTTTAATTGATATTTATCTTTGTAATTTGTAAAATGTTATTCAAATATAGATATTTTAATCAAATATAGACATTTTAACTCTTTTAAATTGTTAATTTTTAAAAAATATTTTTTATATAGTTTAATTTCATATTTATTTTAATTTTAATTTGTATATAAGTTTAAATTAGAATTTAATTATTTTTATTTTTACATATCTAAACCAATGCTTTTAATAAATTTTCTTTTATTTTTTATTTATATATATAATTTTATTAGATTATACATTTATTTAACATATATATTTTTTACTATATTGATATTTTTAATTTATACTTTAAAATACATAATATTAAGTTTGTATCAATTTTAATAAAGTTCAAATTATTTAGCTTGGTATATTATCAACTTTATTTATTATAAGTGTGTTTGGTATTTTTAAAGCATAAATGTTATTTTAAAATTAATTAATTTTTTTTTTAATGCACTATATTTAACCTTAAGATTATTGTCTAGCAATTGGATGAATTTATCACTTGAACAAGATATATCAAACAATTTAATAATTGAAATTAATCAATTTAACTATTTTTAAAAAAAAGTATACAATTTTATCTATATCTCATGTATAATTAGTTGATAAATATCTTTGGTATGATAAATGTTCTTTACGATGTCTTCTAATTTTAATTTAGCATGATACTATAATGTTATTTATATATTCTTTTACTATTTTAATTAATATACATCATTGCAATTATATAATTTAATAATATACTAACTATACTTGTAATTTAATGGGAGTGGGACCCACGACCCACAGTGCCACCACACCGTTCACCAGTGCTATTGGATGTTTATAGATCAACAATCGAAGTTGAGTTTCGAGATGAAAGGAAAAAGAAACCCTATCATTTCAAACGCGTCCCGAAAACATGACACGTGTCACTAAACTCCTCGGTCGACCAACAAATAACAATGTCATTTCAATTTGGTGATGACGTGACACTGACACGTCTGACTCATGATGTGAGTCATCCTAATACCTGACTAACTTAGTTAATGGGAGTGGGACCCACGACCCACGGGGCCACCACACCATTCACCGGTGCCATTAGATGTTTATAGATCAACGACCAAAGTTGAGTTTCAGGATGAAAGGAAAAAGAAACTCTGTCATTTCAAACGCGTCCCGAAAACATGACACGTATCACTAAACTCCTCGGTCGACCAACAAATAACAATGTCGTTTCAATTTTGTGATGATGTGACACTGATACGTCTGACTCGTGATGTGATTCATCCTGATACCTGACTAGCTTAGTTAATGGAAGTGGGACCCACGACCCATGGGGCCACCACACCATTCAACGATGCCGTTGGATATTTATAGATCAACGACCAAAGTTGAGTTTTGGGATGAAAGGAAAAAGAAACCCTCTCATTTCAAACACGTCTTAGAATCATGACACGTGTCACTGCTCAGTTAACACATTGACATAATCACATTCCACTTGCAGTTAACAGTGACGTTATGAATGACATTAATACATTATGACGGGTTAGGTAACACTAGTGGTCCACGATTCCACTCACATTTAAACTGAAAGTGTACTGTGTGACAAGTGTGACAACTATAGACTATAGAGTACATATTGTACAATTTTGGCACATTAAGTTTCTTTAATTTTGCAGTTATACGTTCTTTGCAGATTTAGAAATTAGAAAGGGGTTACAAATTACAATTTACAAAGTTACACCGCAACAAAGTTACGAATTCTTAATTTCTAGGTTGACGATTGTGGTCTAAGGAAAGTAACAAACTATAGTCTCTCAGCTCTTTGCAAAAATCGAAACTAAGGGCAACATGAACGTGAACGAGTAAGTGTAACTACTAAAATCCTAAAAATTTACATCTCGCATTTTAAATTTTATGACTTTACTATTTATATTATATAAAAAAATTTAGTCTGTGAGGTTTTAATTTTGAATCACCCATGTAGGCTTGTAGTTGTGTTTAAATATTTACCACGATGGGCAAAACAAATACCAAGAATAACATGGGTAAAATAATAGAATTTCACAATATGCTTAAAACACCAGGTTTCAATGATTTATTCCATGATATATATGATCTTATTATTCATGGAAATAAGGGTATAATGGAGATAAGATTTGCACTTGAAAACAAGTGGAATGATCCAAATAAGGCTTCACAAATTTGTTCATTTAACCCTAGTGTAAATGCAACTGCAAATAAAATTGTACCGTGGCTAGCTGGGTCAACACACATGGTGTTACCTCAAGTATTCCCTTGCCCAGAAATTGTTATGCTCTGCGTCGAAAATTATGATGAAAATAGAAAAGCAATTGTGAATAAAATTACCCAGGAGAAAATTTTGTCCATAACTAAGAGTGAATTTGCTAGTATGTTGAACCTAGGGTTTCAACAACAATAGTCAAACGTACATATTGACCTGGAAAAACTGGCAGATGATTATGAAAAATTAGATGCAGAACAAAGAGATTCTTATATTAGAGGAATAACAAGCGGTTGTAGGCTGAGTCCAAATCACATGCCTCCTTATGATTTTGAATTTTTTGTGCCATGGGCACAGGACAATATTTCCTTGCTAGCATTTTGTTTAGGATTGGATAGTAACAAACAAGTGGATGCCATCATTCTTGAAATGCTTTATCATATTCATTTTAAAAAAGAACCAGTAAGATATCGTTATATTGAGCACATTGTTTGTTGCATGCAAGATCAATTACTAATGATTCAAAGAGGCTCAGAGAAGACATTTAGATTCTCCTAGCAAAGCATCGTGCATTATTTGAGGCAAACAAGCTTTGCAGTCAGACTCAAGGCCAAAATCCAATATATGAGTGGACACCTCAGATAAGGATGATTGATAACAAAAGGAACTACAACAATTTTGTAGACTTCTTTTTGGCACCAATGTACCATAAAATTATAGGCACTCCAATGCCTAGATTGCCTGTTACTTGTAGAAATTGCATTCAACTCGGAAGTGAACTACAATTGGCTAACCGGTACTTAATGGAAGAGTACAATGTGTTAAGGTTTTACGGTTCATGGGTAGAACCCTACAAACTTCCAATACATGTAACAGATAGGGTATTTGCATTGGAATATGTATGACAAATGGAGAGCACAGATGTACTCTTTCATGGTCAGCAAAAGAAAATGATATTTCCCTCCTTGCCATTCTCCTTTGGAGGGTTCGCATTTGAGAGAAGAGGATTCAAAGTGGCTGAAGCCTTTTTTTCAATTTTTTGATTTGATGTTGACAGTCACTGGCAGTATGACCCACTAAACATAATTGAAGCAAGGCTTAAGGGCATTGGGACTTCTACAAGAAAATATCAACATGAAAGTATGGCTTTGATTGAAAAATTTAAAAACATGGACTCCTGGGAGGAGGTGAAAAAATAGATAGAGAAATATGCTACTGAAAATAATATGTCAATACAGGAATTGTCATCACAAATAATGGCATTGCACAAACAGAAAGGAAAAGTGCAGGGCATGACATCATCCAATTTCTACAAGAAAGCTGATAAAGCATCTACAAAACCTATTCCAAAAGTGCTAATGAATGATTGTATAGATGTTGGATAGAGTCGAAGTAAAATTTCTCAATTTTGGAAAATGAGGAAGAATCTCGGTGAGCCAAAGACCTCTTTAGATCGTGATGAGGTTGAAGAGGATACAATATTTGACGAATTGTGGAATAAGGAGCATCCACCTAAAGCACATCACAATGATACTGATGATGATTACGATGACCGGGATTCTTTGAATCCCTCATCCAGTACACAAATTCAGAGAGGAGTTGATGCATCCACCAAACTTCTATATAGCAAAGGGGCAAAAATTGTAGAAAAAATGGGCTACCAAGGTTCTGGTGGTCTGGGTCCTAGTGGAGAAGGGATTTGGTTACCACCTCAACCACCAGCTGTAGCACCAAAACATGGTCAGAAACCAGGCCTTGGGCATGGAGATCAATCATCAACTCAGTCAATTCCATCCACATTGGATTCATGTCAATTAATTAAATTTGTTCCTGTTTCATTTACAGTTCCACTTCCAAGCACTTAGATTCAATCCGAATTAGTTGTTACTCCCACAGCTGTAGATATCATGGGTACAACTACAACTAATGGTCTAAAAAGGACATTGTATATAGATGCAAAAAAATTTGGTCCCGGAGATCAAGAAAGTGTAAAGAAGCAAGAGGTTATGACAAGAATTAGTAGTACTACTAGTACAACAACGCCAATGGTGACTGTGAGTCCAACAATTGCCCATCCTTTAAGACAAAACCCTCAGAATAGTCCACAAACCCCACTAATGGGTCTAGGTCTTGGTTATCCTCATGGTATTGGTGGAAGCTCGTACATTAGAGCAAGTGCTACTGCTATTTCACCATTCAAACATTCAATTGTCTCACAAAATCCTGATTTCCGTTACAATGAATTTGTAACTAACTATGAAAAATTAAAAAACAAGAATAGACAAAATAGTAAGACAATGAAGATGGAAGCAATTGCTGCAGCTCGTGATGTAGAACCTGCAACCAACAGGTTATTTCCCACATATGACCCAGATAAAGATATGATGGAATTCATGGTTGTTATGCCCCCAACTAGAGATAACAATCCACCAGAGAGTCAATTAGATCCATTTGAATTTCAAGTTAGCACCCTCCAAATGGATTTATCTAAAATTAAAAATATGGACAAGATAAATGTGTCCAAAATGACCAACCAAGTGGTCTACAACTCAGTGATGAAGTTGGAGAGAGAGAAAGGAAAGCTTCAGGGCACATTAGATAAGTTAAAGACAGACCTGGCAAATGCAAAGGCAAGTGAGAAAGCAGCAGTAAACAGGTGCAAAGAATTAGAGAAAAGGATAAAAAATTCATCCTCTGGCTCTAAAGAAGCAATTGAACAACAAGAACAAATGGACTCAGAACTGAAAACTCTGAGGGAAAATTTGAAAAAAATGGGAAAAAAACTTCAGGATGAAAAAGACTCTTCAACAAAGTTATACAGAAACTTGGAGAATGTTGCAAATGTAAACAATAAGTTAAATAAAGAATTGGAAAATGAGAGGGTAAAAACAAAAGAGTGGGAAGAGAAAGCAAAAGGGTGGGAAAATAAAGCACAGCAAATAAGAAAACGTAGTGAACACCAGTACTCAGAAATGAAAGAAGACCTAAAGAAGGCAAATGATATTATTAAAACATATGAAAACGGCTTGAATGACCATGTAAATAATACAGTAAAGAAAATAAAAAATTACTTCTGGGGGAAAATAAGGACTTCTGCTGATAGGTTGTGTGATTGGTTCAAACTCTACGAAGCTCTTACAGAAGTTTTTGGGAAGCTGAAAGAGCAACTTGAGGAGAACAAAAGTTTTGGTCAAAGACAGAAAACTGCAAAGCGGATTATGGAAGAAATCAACAGCACTTCTAACAGGCATTTGGCAAGCAAGGGAATTCAAGACCGCATTGGTTCAATAATAAAGGCGACCTTTGTATTTCATAAATGTCAAAAACTAACAAAAGCAAAAGAAGTTCTTGCTTTATTTGGGCCAAAGCTCACCAAGATGAACAATCAAATAGCATAATTGATATCTCCTTGTTTACCGAGTCCTAGACCTGATTTCTCAACAACGGGTTTCGTTGGAAGAGAAGTTTACAAACAAAAGTTGGAGGACCAAATAACCTCTGATTTAGGCAACTTTCCTCAAGACAGAACTCATGAAGGCATTGCAAAGTGCATCAAAACATTCACAAATTTGCATGCACTAGTGGAACGAACATTGCTTGAAACTCGCTCTTCTAAGTATGGAATGCTGACGAGAATGCAGGTCATTTACCATAACATCAAATTTTTTTCCCTTCCAACTAAAGAAGAATGGAGCATACTATAGAAACTTATAGTCTTTATGTGAAAGGACTTTCAGTTTCAATCATCTCTATATCTTTAGTATATATGAATATCTTTCATATTATCCTACATATTACAGTCTAGACTCTAGAATTGAGTTTAAAGTAACAAGTTTGAACTTTGTTTTTTGAACAGGATCAATGTTGCAGTCTTGCAGATGCTATTGCTTATGCTAAAATTGCTAATTTACTAAACTGGCCTATCAAATTCAGAAATGTACAACTAAAGTTGTAGAGATGTTGTAGACTTGTAGATGTCTTACTAATTTAGGTTTTGAGACTTCACATTAGGCAAATCGACCTGAAACTATTGTTGCTCCCTTGTTTCTATAAAAGGGAATTCAAGGTCATTGGCTTACAAGAATTATACTATATTAGCTGAATATTGTAAAGGAAAACCATTAATAATTATTAATTGTGGAATTGAATCTATGATTCTATCTAATTTTCATGTTTTCCAATTCAATGTATGTTGAATAAATGAATAAAATAGAAAAAAAAATTTCATTTAGGAATTTCAAATTCAAATATTAATGATCATTGATGACATGATATAAACTACACTCTACAGTAATAATACTCTTTGTTCTCAAATTTTAATGATGAAACATAATACGTTCTAATTTTTTGCTTTTCTAAAATGAACATTGAATGATAGGATATCATATAGTAGTTAATAAGTTCAAAAAATACCTATTGGTTGCCACTGCTAATTTAGCAAAAATTTCCTAAATTTTCCAATTCATCTCTATGTCATCATCATCATCTAATTCTAGTAGTCCAGTTGCTTCATTGTTCTCTTCATTTTCATTTGTGTCTTCTTCAACTTCAAGTTCATTCTGACCTCTATTTTTATGACTCCCAATCCCATGGCCAGTGCCACTGCCAACTGTACTTGTCCCACTTGGAGTCACTGTAGGAGATTGGTTAATGGTGTTGCCCAGTCCCACCCTTCTTCTTTTGCATCTTTTCTTCTAGATTTCCATTACTTTTTGAAAAGGAAAAGTATTGACATTATACCTAGATGTGTATACCCTTAAGCATGATTCCAAATTCTTGTCTAGTTTGTTTCTTAGCTTTGATTTTAGGAAGCCCAAAGCACTGAAAACTCTCTCATCCTCCACTGAACCCAATATCATAGTTTGACATAGATCAGCAAGCTTGAAGTACTCTGAAATTTCTTCATGCAACAATGTGCTCTGTTTTAGTTATGTCTAAAGATTTGTTGCCGAGCCCTCTTCATGTGGGTTATGCATTAATTGATATTGATGCTTCATGGTCCTTGCAAAGGTGCCTAATTGCTGTCTAAGAATACCCTCATCTAATATTCCATTGATAGTCACTCCATCGAATTCCATAGATTTGCAAAATTCTTTTATCAAAATCAACAGCCTTCTACGATAATCATCCTTATTGTTGAAGGACCAATATTGAGGAAACACAATTGCCATGGCCTCAAGCAGTTGATCATATGGGAATCATGATATTATTTCAGAGGAAACTCTATAGGCTATGTCCCTTGTAGTAGATGCTATAGAGTCGATGATCTTGGTAAACTCTTCCCTTGTAACTCTTGTAGCTCGCTTCTTTGGGGCACTGTAGTACATTGGTATTTGAAATCCCCTTACACAAACACATAAATCTCCATTTTCAATGATCTTTAAATAATTATCAGGATCGTCCAAATCTGTTAGTTTCTGCCAGTGATTAAATCTATCATCGAATAAATTTAGGTCAGTACGATAAAGACTATCGAGGGCTCGACATGACATTTTACGCAACTGAGCATATTCTGCAATATACATGGCTCTTTGTTGGGCTTTTTTCATAATTAACCTCATTTCTTCTAGCATGGGAAGAAGAGATGCCAAAGTCAAAAGTGTCTCTATATTGCTTAACCTCCGAAGTAGGTTTCCACATCTCTGATTTTCTGCATTGTCTCGATTTTCGTACATCAGTCCAATCAAAGATTGATATTCAGAAAATACTCGATGCATTGGTCCATCCAAAGAGATCCATCTGGTATCAACATCTTTTAGAAGCTTGTTTCCATCGGTAATTCCATTAGCAAAGTGCTGAAATTCCCTAAAACGCTTGGGACTTCGACAAAAATATGCATACAACTCTCTTACTAAATCTTCAACCTTGTTTACTGAAGGAAAATTCTTCACAACTCTAAAAGGAAGATTCATCCTATGGGCCATACAGTGAATGGCAACAATATATGGTGAACAAGAAGCCTGCATCTTTGTGCAAAGACCATTCCTTTGACCTTGCATTACTAAAGCTCCATCTGCTCCAACACAGACCAACTTCTTCGCTATTGTCAATTCATCCATAGCTCCATGTTCAATTAAATTGCTCTTTACTAACTAAAATAAAGTTTTTGCTGTCGCATTGTCTCTCAATTTAGCAACAGATAGTAGATGTGGTTGGCAAACATTATTCTATACAGTATAAACATGCATGCATACCCATGACGTATTATCTATTGTCGTAACTTCGTCTAAGGACAATGCAATAAAGTTTGACTCTTTTATTTTTCTTTGTACATCCTCTATTTCAACTTGCGCAATACAACTTGCCCATTCCCATCCACTGTTTATCAACCAATGACTGACAGGATAGTTAGGAACTTTTAGAAAGTGTATAAAACCACTCATTTCTGGATAGTCTGTCATTGGACGCCCTCCGCTCAAAATATAGAAAACATTACTTAATTGAACAGCTTTTCCACATTCTTCTACTTCACTTGCTTTTGCAAAAATAGCATTAATAGAACCTTGAACTTCACCAAGCTTCGTCTGAAATTTCTGAAACATATAATATTCTTCAGCATTCCTTTTATGTTGATATTGCTCCTTTGGTTTATATCTTACCACTTTTATTTCCTTACCATCTACAGTTGAGGTTTCGTAAATCTTACCAACATGTTTCTCTATGATGTCTAGTTTAAGTTGCAACCGCTTTTCCTTTTTATACTTCCAACTACAAATTGCACATCTGTATTCTATTGGTGGCTCACCTACAATTGGATTGTCCACGGGCTCAATGAATGGATACTTTGTTGCCTAGTCAAATTTAAATCTCCTAGCCATCTCCCAGTGACAATCAACTTTTTCTTTCGATTTTCCTCTCCCTCTAGTGTCACTGTTACTGTTAATTGCACCATCATCATCACTGAAGTCGATTGATTCGTCCTGGTACTAGTTATTTACTGGATATTCTTCTTCAAGGCCATCTTCATTAGAGATATTAGGTTTTGCAACTTCGTCACTAGATTTATTAGGCTCCCTAATTTGTTGAATGGACTCCTGTGTAGGTTGAGATTGTACAGGCTCCTTTGATGATGTACCTTCCTTACTTTGACCAACACTGTTGCATCTACCCCCGCCAAAGTATGAAGATATATTTTTGCATTTCATTGGCCTCTGTTGGACATCTCCACCTTCATTAGTCCTACTCCTCTTCCTATTTAAATTTGACTATGACATCTCCATCAAATTAAGGTTGCAATAAAATACTATGGACTCGTAGTTGTAGTCGTTCCGGTTCTCTACTGATCGCAATACTATGAAGAAGGCTCCTTCTTTCAGCATGTTTCAATAATGAAACTCATGTCTTAAATAGACAACTACAAATAAACCATTTTCATTTTGGCGAATGGGCCGACCGTTACATATGATAAGAACTAATATTTGGTGAAGCCCGCGTAATTTCAAGTAATCGAGTGGGCGAATAGGGCAGGAATTTGGGACCCCATTGTGTGTGATGCATGGTGAATTGGGTCCTAGGACAAATAAAAATTTCACATAGGAAAATGGGAATTCGGTGAATGATGATTGTCGAAAGAGACACTCAATTAATTCCGTGGCGAATAAGAGTAAACATTAAAGAGAAATATGGGCGAAGAACCTGACTACCAAACTGAAATTACGTAATAATAATGGCGAACGTTCCGACCACTATATGAGTATTTTATAAAATCTGGGCGAACCGGTCAACTAGTATACGATGTTTTTTTTCGCCCATTTCTATAGCCCGATCGGGACATATTCGCCAACTGGCGACTAATCGCCACTAAAAAAATCCCCGTACTAGAGAAAAATCCAGCCGTCGAAAACATTGTTGCCAGTCAAAGGGCCAGTGTAGGAAAACAAATTTTGGTTGCAAGGCATGAAAAATAAAGCTTGGTCTACAAAGAGAATCCAACATTAAAAGCATCATGCAAAAAAGAACATTTCGTTGGGGACCCTGCAAAGCCACTAATTGGGCGAGACAAACCAAAGAATGCGAGAGATTTTTTTTACAAAAAAAGCCATGATCAAAGCTAGAAATATTCTCCAAAGTGCCTAAAGATGAGGTGTGCCTTCTCCAAGATTGTATTACAAAATGAAGTCACATCATGGGGGCCCAATAAACATGCCACTATCAAAGGTACAATTTTCCAAAAAAGAAGAGTAGGTCTCAAGACTCCCAGTGCATTGGAGCGAGCATTGACAAGCCCATACCACCACAGAGTAGAGAAAAAATCTACCCAATGTGTGACCATTTTCTGCAAAATAATCCTTGCAAACCACTGATACACTTCAAACCAAGAAAATCTACACAAGATGTGACAATAGATCATCATAGGGAGGAGCCCATTGATTGCACAATAAATAATGTAGTAGAAGAAAAACACACCCACATGCTTAAAAACCCAATGAAATCGTAGGTAGATTGGGCTTCATGCAAAAGGAAAGCCAAATTTTTGAATACTGCCACCACCTTTTGTTAACCACAAAATAAACTTCTTCCCTGGTTAGAAAAAACCATTGATCAATGCATCCCAAAAACAAAATGCTATTACTACAAAAACCATCAATCCCAAGAAAATGAATGATAGGGTGAGCTAGGTGTAACATGCCATCTTTAGGAATTTTGTGCTCCACTTTCACATAGGAACACCATGTTTCTTGCATAGGGAACAAGAAATTTGATGGTCCATGTGGCCTCTAAAAAAACTAGTTTATGCTAAAAGATAAACAATTCCAAAATTGCAACTAGAAACAAGGATCCATTATACATCATAATAAATGCTAATTGGCATGAAAATTGATCGCCTCAAAATTTCCCACCGAGTTTGCAATTTTATTGAAGAAGTTGGTGAGGGTAGAGTGTTCAAGGCACATAGTGGTCAAAGAGATGTTGAGGCTACACACATCAATTCCACTACTGGTTCTGCACATGAACTATGAAGAAGTTAGGCAAAGACCACCAATCAAAGTAGTGGAGGAAAGCAGGCCTATTGAATTACTCACAACTCACACCTCCAAGCGTGAATCACCAAAAAAAATGGCACAGAAGTTGAGAGAGGAGAGTGGGATGTGGATTTGGGCACCCTTCACCCATTAATGGTGAAAATCTACCATGCACTCCAAGAATTAAGGCATGTCAACTTCATGGAAAAATATGTCCCTCCAAAAAATGTAGGACAAGTACACATCAATGCCCAAAAAAAGGGAAACCCAAGGTGGTGTTGAGGCTAGCAGAGCAACTCATTGAAGGCACACCAAGTTGTAATTAATTCTACACTAGACAGGCATAAAATCCCACAACACCAATGTGCATTCTTTAAAAACATGTGGGTAATCAACCAAGCACTTAAAACAAGGTGAAATTGATCCCTCCAAAGCACATATAGGTATACCAAAAATGGCAGAGGAGATCCCAATGAGTAGGCACATTTGTATGCGTAGACAGGGGTAAGAAACCATGCCTTCCTTCAAATTATTTTTTGAAAATAAAATAATCACTACCTTGATTTGCATGCCCAGGTAAAAAATGACCTAGGTACCAAAAAAAATTGGCTCAAATTTCAACAGTGTCCAAATTGGATGTATTTTATATGGTTAGGGGGGTTTTCGAGTGCTCTGAGATCAATAATGATGTCCATTTTTGCTCAAAGTGCCTCAAAAACTAGTGACCCCCTAGATCCAGTAAAAAATCACAGAAAGCTCAGATCTAAAAACCAATGGCAAATCTCTTAAGAATAGAACAGGGGCATGAAGATCTGGAGCTCTGACACCATATTGGAGTTTATGAAACGTCAACCTCATAGCTCTCAAGAATCACCTACATGCAAACACCTATCACAGAAAGAGAGAATCAAAAAGCTATGGACGCAGGAATTTCCAGATCCATAGATGAGACATTCTTGATGAGCAAAAAGATGGATTGTTATTATCAACAATGAATTAATCTCAATGAATGTTTACGATGAGAGATCATCCTTATAAAGTAGATCAAAACCTTAAAAAGGTCTAACCTGGGTTGCATAATAATAATTAATAAAAGAATTAATTATAATATGCCTAAAGTTTAGCTTAAGTAGACTAGAGTTAATTAGAAAATATCTAATTACTTTAACATGGGAGACCTGTAATTTTTTCACTACATTCTTCTAGAACTAGAGCTTTGTATTGTGATCTTCAAGCTGATGATTTTGTAATTGAAATTGAATTGTTTTAGAGATATGGAATGATGAAAGTTAGTCCTATTTTGGCTATGAATCTAGCATTTTCCAAGGAGCCATTCTTATGAAGTCTGTTTCCTTCACAACTATTTTTCAAGAAACATTACTTTTGGTAGTCTTAGACCATGAGAGTTAGACCAAAATAACATTTTCATTAGAAATTAATAAGCCTAGCCATGGGTAGAATGGCTATTTACTTAAACAATATCAGACCATAAGATATCAAACATGAACAATATTTTTAACTAAAACTTTAAAAAAATGCACCATCTTAATTAATTAAAGAGATCTTTTTCATTATCATTCTGAGCATCATCAACATTGTCTATAAGAAGCAAAGTGGAAAGCCCTTATTGTGTCCAAGGTAAAGCATTCCAAGGACAAATATCTTCATGAGCCTCACACAGATAATTGTATGTGTTGCTCAATGAATCCTCCTGCAGAATTGGTTCCTGCAGCATTAGACATGGCAAATCAGTGAGCAAGTAGAGGAAAATGTGAACAAATTATGTAAAGAAGACCTCAATTTCTTTTTTTTCAATTAATATTCAATGCTCATTTTTGTCAAGTTGGAATTAGAATGGGTATTAGAGTAGTTCTACCTATTTAGACGGTGGACCAAATTCCAAATTTGAGGGTAAATGGAGATACCAAATTATATATTTTTCCAATTGGATAATTTTGATTTTGCACACCCAAATAGTAGATTTGATATTTTTTAGAATTACAAATGTCAATTCCCATCTAATTCTGACAACCAAACATGACCTAATGAACATCAAGCTTGTGAAAGGATGACTTAATGTGTAATGATGAACGATAAAATGTGGATGTGACTATTGATGTGTGTGAATTTATCATGGGTATTACTTAAAATTTTAGAAAGGTGTGTGAGGATGTTAAAAGGATCATGGTAGGTGTGGTGGATGTCAATTGAGTGAGGAGTTATATGAGAGAAGAGGTGGTGAAGTTGTAGTGTTTTGGACAATGGGGACAACCTTTTTTGCAGATACAACCAAGTAGTAGAAGGGGTTTATGGGCTTTGTGAGTAGAGAAAGACTATGGGGTTCCTTAAAAATCAAGGATGAGGATGTGATTGACACTCTCTTTAGCATAATTGGTAAACAATTCAAGGAGAGGAATTTTTAAAAATGAGTAAATTGGGATATTATCTCAATCATTATCGCATGGAGGATGAGATTGGATAAGAAACCACAAAGGTAAAGCGAGTAGTAAGCTATCTTTTTGAGGGGGATTTGTTAATAGGTTCAACTCCATTTTGGAGTGGGTAGTGCCTAGAATTGGGTCACACATTGTTGAATGTTTCAAGGATGAGGATGATGCAAGGGTTTTTGGATTAGCGCCAATTCTACAATGGTGGGAAAAAGTGGATAAAGTGGTTTACTGTCATAACCCTATATTTACATATAATGAATCTTGTAAATAATTTAGTCAATGATATTTATCAAATATTAAAAATAACTATGCTCAATAAATAATAATAATATAGAATATAAAACAAATGTTTCATAAAGAAGGTGATCATTAGCATCAAGTATCAAAAGAATCTTTATCCACAACATCTGTAATTAATGAAGATATTGACTAATACAAGATAATAGTCAATGATAACTTATAATCAATAATATAAAGAAATATAAGAGTAATCAATATTAATAAAATTTATTTCTTTAAGAATAATCAATATTAATAAAATTTAATAAAAAATATATATAAAATTGTTATAAGAATACTTAAAAATATTATAAATAAATAAGATCATTATTGAAACAACAATAAATAGATTCAAGAAATGATAACCCAATTAAGGATATTAATAAGTATAATATCCAATGCAATCACTAATGAGGAGACACGACTATATGGGAAGGAATCATTCAAAAGTATATTAATTGGGGGAGAAAGGAAAAAGGACGGGGAAAGGGAGAGGCATTCGACTTGTATAAGGAACTTCCATGCGGCAGATAAATCCATGAATAAATGACAATACAACGACCTCTGAAACGGAGTCATTGACATTAAATGCAAGTTGCGGCAACACCAAGGACTATGAAGAAATGTATGAAGACTTTATCCATCATTCAGCCTGTGTGTTTGAAGATACCAATAACCAAGTGATTGTTAATAATGGTTGGAAGCAGGCGTAAATTCATGACTGGTTAGGAGAATAAGACTCACAACTATTGAGAAATAATAGAGGGAAGCAGATTATCGAACACTGAAGTATAGAATTGATTGCCTTCAATATTGGAGGAGGACATTGACGTTCATACATAGAAGATCACAGGGGAGAGAAGAAATTAATTTTCAATCAGAACTATACGTTAGAAGGAAGTAAAAGATTCAGATAAGATACACCAAGACACCAATAGCGGACGAGGAGTCAAGATGAAAGGCATCGAAGGGAAGAGAAAAGTCAGTAGAGATCAAACAAGAACAATCTGATAGAAAGATAACAAATAATATAATCTAACAAATCCCGGTAGCATAAACAGAGAGAAATAAAAAGACATACAGTCACAGGCAATACCCATCAAACGACAATGACTAATAGACCAACCATCACAATACACAAGGAAAAGAGTTTGCAGATCTGTATCAAGCATATATCATAGTATATAAGAAAAAGAATACAGTCCCTCATTGGGAAGAAAGAGACATCACAATGCGTTGAACATGACAATAATACAGTGAACTTTCGAAGAGAATAAATATCATAAATACTCCAAAGATAAATTTGTTAGTGATAAATATAAATTGGAAAACCATCAACAGGATTATACATCAGTATTAAGGAATTGCAAAGGCAATGCCATTGATGGAACAATTAGCTATTGAGACGGTGTTCCCAGCATACAAGGACTTTACACTCGGTGAACCTTTCGAATCAGCAAAAGAAGGTGTACAGACAGAGAATTGTAGAAAAATATTGTAGAGATTAAATAACAAAGTACGGAGATATCATAACATATATATTGAGAATGGGAAATTAGTTTTGCTATTAGAGATGGACAATTGAGGGTTAAAATAATGAGAAGTTTTCATACAGTGTGAGATTAAGAGAACATGAGGTATAAATGAATAAGAATTTATAGTTCTAAGAGAGGATGATTATTATAAGATCAAGCTCTCTTAAAGAGAACTCAGAGATTAGATGGCATTCAAGAATGAATGTCGGGATTAGAGTCCCAGAGAGAGATTTTAGAGAATCTTTGAGAGACAATATCATTCAGAAATGAATGTCGAGATTAGAGTTCCAAAGAGAGATTTTAGAGAATCTCTTACAACCAATATATATTGTAGTGGTCAAACATATGCATATGTCAGAGACTTGGTAGAGGTGGGATCTCTACCAAGTAGTGTTATCAGAGATCCCAAAGAGGCCTAAGGGAGAATCTCTTTCCATGACAATTCTTAATCGAGACGTAGTTCTCACCGGAGGGTTAGGTGATTGGAGAAAGGATCTCACACAAAGGATTAGGAAGGGTAGCTTGGGTAGAATTTAGATTAGTATTTATTTAAATCTAATATTGCTAATATGTTTTACATACAATTTTTTATATTGTATTGACAAATGGTTGCCGGTTACAACTTTCAAACCTAATCAAAAAGCACGAGGACATTACATTTACAAATTGAGTATAATGATAACATGGGGCATGTTAAAGAAAGCAATATTGAACCACAAGCTAAAGATGGTGAATATGCAAAGGGTTTACAAAATTTGTGATGTTGGGGACAACGAGGATGCAAAGTTGATGGAAGCACTGTTGAACCTCATGAATGCCAATCAAAGGTACAATTTTGGAGTTTTAATAATAGGGTAGCCGATGACTGAGCACTTTAGTAGTTCTCTTTCATGGTTGTAAAGTTGAGTTATCCCACTATGAGACGAAATAAACTTCGAATGCTACATGTGGAATCTAGGATGATCCAATATGATCAGGGGAGCTAATGAAGACACCAGACTACTGGTAATCACATTTTTGGATGAATTTTTCAATGTTATGTAATTGTATTTGTTAATTTGTCATTTCAATCCATGAAAAGGGCTCTCAATATATCTAGACTAAGTATTTTTGAGGGAAGTATATGCATATATTTCTATGTAGTTAATAAAGGACTTAGTATAATCCTTGTCAACGAAGGTAGTTTGTCTTAGTGCAAATTTTTGATAATCTTTTGTACTTCTCTAATGTATATTTTATCTATTACCAATTAAAATATTATCATACTTTTTTCAAATATACCATAAAATATTAATAGATAATATAGATAAGAAAGCTACTATTCTTATTCTTAACACATGAAACAAATTAAAATTATTGTTAGTCCCTACTTTATATAAGGCAGGGAACTAATCTTTTTGTTTGTCCCAAGTATTTCTTTTTTTAATAAGCAAGATCATATTCTTAAAGTTTTGAGCTGTGTATATTTAAAATCATTTATCATAACTAAAATTCTCTTTTTTAATTGGTTGAAGCCTATTCCCACACATAAATCCTAATTTTTAAGATTGATTTAAAAAAAAAACAAAAGATAAGAAGGTAATTAATGTTCCTATCATAATTTCTTTAAGAAAAACTTTTGTCACATAATTGGCCACTGACGAATTCAATTAATGGCTTCCATCTCTATCTAGTTTTTAGCAATCTCTAGAAAGTGATGGAAAAAATTTGTAACTCTGAAATTTTCTCACTCTATGAAATTGTCCCCCGTAGCTAGAATCTCTAGCCACAATATGTCCATTATTGTTATTGGCCAACATTTTTCATGCTTGGATAATGCTTGTTAAGCGGAGAGACTTTCTTCACTGACATCAATCTTAAATGCAAACATTTTGTTTTTTACAAAAATTGAGAGTCAGTTAAATGTCTAACATATAAATTGACAAAAAACAAATAATTAAATTTTAATAAAAAACTAAAACATCAGTAACACAAAGAACAATCTATCAACGATCATTTCTTCTTCATTTTCTTTTAGTAACGATCATTTATTAGTTCTTGCCTTTGGCAGGTAACTATTGTTTTCCTTTAGTCTACTTTATTATTAGCTGCACCAATAAGGTTTTGAATTGGTTTAAACCTTTGCTATATTTAAAAAGTCTACTAATTTCATTGCATTTAAGAAATCAGAATACTACTATTTATTTGGAATTTGATTGGCTTTGAAACAAAAAGGAAATGGGAAAATTAATATCAGTGTTAAAAAAAAAGTGAAATTAGAGATTACATTTTACACATCATTGAATAAGCAATAAAGTCCATGTACTATTGTCAGGTTTTCATTAACTCTGATATACTCTTTAGGTTGGTTGGTTTCCTATATTTTTTTCCCTAAACTCGTTTCCCATTTATTTATTTTGTTTTATGTGAGCTTTTGCAAATGCTTGGTATTTTTGTTGTCGAGTTCTATTGATCTCTTGCTTGCCTTGGACCATTTGTGGTTTGTCTTCGTTGGTTGTTCGCAGAACATTTGTAGTGTTGACAGTAGGTATTGATGCATTATTTTTTAAAAAAATGTATGCACTCGAATACATATTCTTTGGAAGGGTTTTTCCTTGCAGTATTGTTGTTTGTTTGCTTTGTCGCATATTCATTTTCCTCAGCTATTCCAGAGTAAATCCTGACTCTCTCAAAAAATTGATTGACTGCAACTATTTTGTGGGCTTGCATGATATTGTGAGCAAGTGCTTTAAGTGAACAAGGGCTGCTACTTGAAATCTAATTGTGCCATATTTGAATTAGAGAGTTTTTAACTTGGGTACTACACATTCCTTTATAACGATGCTAGCCAGTGGTTCTATAGTTAGGTTTTTAAAAAGAAGATGCATTTAGGGTTTATTTTGGAGGTTTCATGTTTTCTGCAAGTCTAATTTTCATTTTTGCGTTAACCTTTGTATTACTTGGGCACATAGACACAAAAAATAAGAAAAATAAGATCATGTCGTATATTCATTTTTCTCAGCTATTCCAAAGTAAATCCTAACACTCTCAAAAGATTGACCGACTGTAACTATTTTGTGGGCTTGCATGATATTCTAAGCAAGTGCTTTGAGTGAACAAGGGCCGCTGCTTGAAATCTAATTCTGCCAAATTTGAATTAGAGAGTTTTTAACTTGGGTACTACACATTCCTTTATAGCAATGTTGGCCAGTTGTTCTATAATTAGGTTTTTAAAAAGAAGATGCATTTAGGGTTTGTTTTGGATTAAAAATGGGTCTGGGGATTGAGGTTTCATGTTTTCTGCAAGTGTGATTTTAATTTTTGTGTTAACCTTTGTATTACTTGGGCACATAGACACAAAAAATAAGATCATGTATTTTATCCACTTGGAAGCCCTTTCCTGTGTCTGTGGATAGTTCTGCCTCAAAAGCTCTCAGGGTATTTGTGAAGCCTCTAAAAACTAGGAATTCTCTAATGAGCTCCTCTACATATTGTTGATTTCCCATTAGAGAAGGAGAAGAATGATTGTGATTTTTCTTTTAGTTGGAGTTGAAGAACCCCATTAAGATTTGACATATGGGCTAGTTCGTGACCTAAGTTTTCTTTGTACTTTCGTCTCCACTATTTTCCTTTGTTGTTTTTAATTTCTTCTTTTGGTCTTCAAACTTTACACTATTAATTTTTTATAGAGTAGTATCTCTACAACCTGCACTTACAAAAAATAGAAAGAGTGTATTGAGAATTCAAGTCTTACCAGATATTTACTTCAAATGATTAATTTTTAATTCAAATTTTATGGCTTTGTGATTTTTTTTTCAGTTTTGTTGATTGCTTTAGTTAATAATCTAAAATAGCTTAAATTTTTTTTTCATATTTAATAAGGAATTTCAGTTAAGCTAAAATTGTTCTTCGTAATTATATACATGCTATTAAAATTTCTAGATTTGATTTCGAATTTAAATTTTTTTAGTAACTTCTAGAAATCTAATAGCTTTGTACCATACAGATGTTTGGAATAGGAAATTTAGTGCATAAATTTAGTAATTTAGATACATGATTTAAACTTTACAAAGATTTGCAATTTGTTTGGAAAGTTAAAAACTAATTTTAAAAAAAGTGGCACTCAATTTTGTGCAAAATTCTCTAGAGATATTTAGAAATTTGTTATTTTTGACAAAATACTATAAATACATCATGCTTCTATCTTGCATGTGTTTTCAAAATTTGCCAACTATCAATTCACCCTGGACTTGCAACCGGCCCTATGTATCTGTAGGATGTATTTTGTGAAGCTATTCTCCCATTTGCATAATATTTTTTAGAATTTAGCCAAGATTTGCACCTAGCCTTATTTGTCTGCAGTAAATTTTTACGCTAACGATTTACCTAGAATTCGCAACTAGCCTTATTTATCCAAAGGACCTTTTAAGCAAGGTTGTCAATTAGAGATCTTGTGATAAAGTTTATTTATTTATCTATTTTGGTATATTTCAACTTCTGGAGTTCTTTCTTCATGTATCTCTTGAACCGATTCTACTAAATGTGGCTTGCAATATTAAATATTGAAAAATACACAAGCTATTCAAATGAAGTTGAAATCTCATCATGCGAACTTTGGGGATGTGCATATGTGGAACACTGATATGGATCATATCGCAGAAGACATTTCTAAGTTAATTTTATACGAATAAATGGGTTATGTTGGGGCAATGAAAAGTTCTTTGCCTCAATAACGCTGTAATTAGTTACTGACAAACCACTATCACAAGACTTGGACTCAAAATGTTGAAAGAGCTTGTTTATTTTAATGGTTGACAAAAAGCTCTTCAATAACTTGACAAAGAAAAATATTAGCTCCCCCTGCTTAACAAACACAATTGTAATAGACCTAAATATTGAATGCTAAAAAATCTATGACTGTATATCATTTTTATTTAGCAAATGCAGAAATTTAAGGGAGGATAGAACAACTTTTCTTTCTAGAAAAAATATGAAAATTTGAATGTTGATTTTGCTTTGCTTGATGATTGGAAAAAAATTTGTACGTTGGAATCCACTACTATCAGAACTGCAGTAAAAATGATGAATGCACAATGTGTGTGTTTAGATGGAATGATTCTAGTTTTAGCTATGATTTAGAATTAGATCTTTTGAGAATCTACAATAGACGATGAAGTGGCATCTAATAAAAGATGTTGACGAATGACCAAACTTTCATACAGTCTCAGATAAATAGAAATGAATAGCTCTAAAAATTCATTAAAGTAGCTTCTTGCTATTACCATGAATCTTTTTTGATACTTGACATGAAATTTCAGATTTTTATTGACTCAAAATATGCTTATGTTTTCCAAAATGTATTAATGAACTTATTTTGCATAGTCAATTGTAGAGCTTAAAAGAAGATATCACTATTGGTACATGTTGTACACATAGAAATTGAAGACAAAGGACACATTTACAAGTATCAATGCATTGTATGTTTCATAAAAAAAATACATTCAATTTGCAATTTGGCCTTACACTATTTTCAAGTTTTCTTATGATGCATAATACATTTAACTACTTTATTAGTAATAATTATTTTATTTATACTTGTGTAGCTTAAGCAACACTGTTTTGAAGAAATAGTAAGATCAATATTGTGCAACAGGTGTGCAAAACTATCTCTTGTTTCCTTGCAATATTCTAACATACTGGATTTTATAGAAGAGGTCTGAATTGCTCATTTTCACAACAACTTTTGTAAACATAGTCACAATACCCACCAATTTATTTCATATATGGATAAAATGACAAATTGCAAACATCTTACAAACTATGACCAAAGAAGCCAACCAAAACAAAACATTTCAGAAATTGTTGATGTAGAAAACTATGAAACTCAAATACAACTTCCATAATTCAACATCGATACTGTAGTAGAAAAAGAAGGATTGCATAGATCAAATCCATTTACATACACAATTGGAGATTGTTTATTTGACTCCTTCCAATATTTGCTCCATAACAAGTATACATCAGTTGAACTTCACAAAGGAACCATTGAATACTTCATGAGTTGTCTCCAAAGAGGTGAGTGGGACACTATTGACTCATACACCCTTGAATTAAACTCTCAAATATTATATGACCTCCACAGAGTTACAAATGTTGCATCATACTTGCATAAAATGCAATTGTCTACGAACCCAATCATAGGCAATAGCGAAATTGGACTATGGGGAGATGTATTCTGCATTCACTAGTTATCAAAGTGGTTGAACATACAAGTGTGTGTTTGGTCACTAACAAGAGGCAAGAAGTACTTGCACTTCAATAGCACATCACATGCAAAATCATATTCACTACTTTTTCATGAAAATAATCCACTATGTGGACACTTTGAGCCTCTCATGTGCTCCAAATTCAATTTTACCAATGACCAACCAAAACAACAATTCAACAAAGTGTCAACACATAAACAACAGAAAAATCTTTGTCAAATACAATTATCATTGATCAAAAAGGAAAATACCAATGAAATAATATCACTTTATACTATCAAAAATTTAATTAGAGATAATAATCAAACTGACAAAAAAAAATTCTTCAATTCCTTCCAAAATCCAACAAAACTTGCCAAAAAATGTAAGAAAAGGAAAAATCCACCCCAACAAAGAAAAAAAACACTATCACCAATACAAATGTTTGAAGCAAAAATTCAAGACACACCAAAATACTCATGCACTATTTGCCAGATGTTGTGTTTCAAAAAAGACATTAGAGCATTTCAGAATCAATAAAAACTAACCTATCACAAACTAGTCAAACCACGTATCAATCCATTAACAAATTACATTTGTCAAAAATGCAATACTGCATTGAAACATTCAACTCTTCCTAGGTATGCTACACCGCATAATATTAGAATAAACAATGTAATTCAATATGTCGAAATGTTAACACAATTGGAAGAGCATCTTGTTTCATTACGAATTGCTTTTGCACAAATATAGGAGCTAGGATACAAAATATCTAAATTAGGCTTAACTGGTTCAATCATTAATGTCCTTGTTGACACAAACATTATTCAAAGAGCTTTACCTATATCAACTACCAATACAACAACAATTGTACTTTCCCTAAAAAGACGTTTAGAATATAGAAATGCTTTCCAGAAAGGCATGGTATGTCCAACAGTTATCATGCAAGCTCTTCAAGAATTGACCCAAACAACATTATACAAAATGCACAATGTAGAACTCAATGACAATTGGAAACAATATCCAAATAAATACTAACATTACCAACCAAAATGAACTATCCATAGTTTACTTTGAGTTAGATAGTGACAATGAACAAGGACCATACAAAACTTTGGTTCATGGGTTCACTGAATCCATTAACATACACAAACTGCAAGACAAGTTGATTGAAGTTGTACCTACCCAAGACCAATGTCTTATTGGAATATTCCAAGACAAACATGCAGAAGAAATGAATTTTCCAACTTTGTTCTTCGGTAACCCATGTGATAATGATATGACTAAAAATTTTAGCTACCAAAAAATAGTGTTGTGGGAATTGTCACATTCACAGAGGCGATTTTCATACCATATGAACAACCTTTTCTTTTAAACAATTAAGATACTCATACATCAAGTAATGTCCACAATGTGGATAAGAACTCAAAAGGGCCAACTAAAAGAAAGAAAGCTATTGGCAAAAGAAGTCAAGCATAAACCAAATCTAGAGAAAATACTAAAGTCAAATATAGGTTATGTTGACTTAAAAAAAATACGAATATCTCTTGACTACACACAACACCTAAAAAAAATTTCTTCGCAATGATACGACAACTAGGACCACCTACTTTCTTCCTCACATTTACTAGTGCTACACAAAACTGGTCAATATTGCAAATGACATTGAAAGAACTACATACCTCCCACTATTCAACAAAATAGACAAAACTTGACTGCATAAAATGAAATGAATGTACATGAACTAATAAAAAGAGACCCAATAAATTATGCACAATACTATAGGCATAGGATAAATGCACTTAAAACATTGATCTTGACGGGGCAGTCTTTCTTTGGAAGTGTATCAAACTATTTCCCAGTAACTGAATTTTAAAATTGTGGAAATGAACATGACCATTTCCTCATATGGGTTCACAATGCTCCCATGTATTGAAGACACAACAATACAAGCATTAGAGAATTTGTAGACAAATATATTACATGTGACACAAAAGATTTAGAACCAAATATAGTAATACTACATGTACACCACCATACAAAACGATGCAGAAAATCCAAAAATGCACATTGTAGATATAATTTTCCATTTCCACCAATTAAGAACACAACAATACTTGAACCATTAGAAGATACAAATGGAAAATTATATTCAATTGCTACACAAATTCATACCAAAATTGAAAAAACAACTTACAACAATACATTTACATTCACAATTTTTTTAGAAGAAATAGGTGTCAATAAAAATGACTACATAATGGCCTTGAGATCTACAATCAATAGGCCTACCCTTTATATCCAGAGAACACCTTCATAGATATAGAATAATAGCTTCTCCAAAAAAATATTAGAGCTTTGGAGAGAAAATGCAAACACACAATATGTCCTCAATGCATATGTTGCAGCAATGTATTGCAACTCCTATATGGCAAAAGTGGACAGATCAATGACAAATTCATTCAAGAGAATCTGTAAAGACCAACAACAACAAAATATAGATGCCCTAAAAATGATATCAAACTTAGGAAATGCTTTACTAAACCTCCATCAAATGTCATCTCAACAAGCAGCACATATTGCACTTTCACTACCACTAAATCACGATTCTAGAAAATGCATCTTCATTGATACAAGAGCTCAAAATGATCAAACATTTATATTAAAATTAGTGAAAGAATTAAATAAAGAGGATGATGAATTAGAAAAAATAATGTACAAATCAATGATGGACTACTATTTACAATGTCCTCAGATTATTTCAAACATTTTCCTTGCAGAATTTGTCTTCGAACATAAAAAAGATGGCACTAAGCTTGATCATAAAACCAAGTCAAAAGTAATTCATTTCATAAGCTTCAACAAACATATTGGCATAGAGAGCCTTTGTAGAGAGCAACTAATATTATACAAGCCATTCATAATAAGTGAAGATACCCTTAATGAAAACTTTGAAACTTGGGAAAATGCATACTTGCAAAATCAATCAATTATCCAAATAAATCATGCAAAATTTTGCTACACCACAAAATCTGCATGGGGTGACATTGACAAAGCTATCTCTAAAGTCAATGAAAATGATGTCAATATCAAAAACATGAGATTTACAGGAAAAAATCTCACAGAAGAAGAAAAATATGACATGCAACAAGATATTCAAGATGCATTCAATAAGAGCACCAATAATATGTCCTTAAGACCATTTGAAATTGCAAGACATCCATAAATCTTGGACAACAACGAATACTATAGATTAAGAAGATCCCTAAATAGAGAGCAACAAATAATCATTAAAGATATTGTCATGAAAAAGTTAAAGGATCCTAGCACTTCAATGCATTTGTTCCTAACAGGAGGAGCAGGAACTGGAAAGACATTTACTACAACAACTATGTACCAAGCTCTCATTCAATTGTACAACAATACAAGTGATAGTGATCCTAATAAACCAAAAGGCCTAATGATTGCATATACAGGAAAAGCAACATACAACATTGGTGGATCAACATTGCATTCGGCCTTCCATGTACCTTTCAAAAAATCACAATTTGTCCCACTTAGCACAGAGACATTAGATACAATGTCAAAGACCTATAGTCAATTGTGTGTGCTTCTCATAGATGAGATCTCTTTGGTAGGGTCCACATTTTTACGATACCTTAATAAACAATTACGTGATATTATGCAACTACCTACTAAATACTTTAGTGACATTGACACAATTTTTTGCAGTGATCTCTACCAAGCTCTCTTAGTGCTAGACTCAAATGTATTTAACAATAACCCATCTCCAACAAAATTAATGCCCTACAATTTTTGGAGAGACAAGGTAAAGTGCTATTTTCTAACCAAAATAGTACAACAAAATGATAGTCAATTCATTGCTACTCTTAACAAGATACGTTTGGAAAAACATACAAATGATGATATACATTACCTCAATCATGCTTGCTTACACACAATGCCACTTGACCCAACATTTTCATACCTCTTCTTTAGAAAACAAGATGTTGAGACACATAACAAGAATATGCTATCAATAGTTCCCGATAACAACATCATATTAGATGTAATTGACCTTCTAGATCAAAACTGTTCTACAACCAAGATGCAATTGACCTTCTAGATCAAAACTATTTTCATACCTCTTTTTCAGAAAACAAGATGTTGAGACACATAACCAGAATATGCTATCAATAGTTCCCAGTAACAACATCATATTAGATGCAATTGACCTTCTAGATCAAAACTATTCTACAAATCTACAACCATGCAGCAACTGTACCAAGCCAAATAATCTGAAAACCAAATATCCTTGTTGAAATTATTAGAGAAAACTATAACACAGAAGATGGCCTTGTCAATGGATCAGATGGAATCTTCAAAACATACACAAGACAACAAGACATTGACATTATTTGGATCCAATTTAATGATCCCAAAATAGGCCATCACCAAATAAATAAATAAGCTCAGTACTATACAACATAAATTCAAAGAGATTGGGTCCCAATACATCAAATAACAAGACCAATTCCAAAAAAGTTCACTAGTGGACAAGTAAAAATTAGAAAATTGTTCCCATTACAACTTGCATGTGCTCAAACAATACACCAATCTCAAGAGCTAACATTAGAAGGCCTCGCTTTTGACCCAACTAGCATTACACAACATGGCTTAACATACACAACACTTTCAAGAACAAAAGAAATTCAATTACTATATTTACTTAAGCCTTTACAATCAAAAAATTTAAAAGTCAAACAAATTATTCATTGCAAAATGTCTTGCCTCCAAACAGATGCACAACGGAAACTTAAAAATCAGCTAACTTACTCGATGCAAGATTCACATATACTTCTATGCACACTAAATACCTGTAGCTTGAGAGCACATACAAATGACATTACTAATGACTATGATATCATGGCCTTTGATATTTTGTGCCTCCAAGAGGTCCACTTGCCTGCATCCCATACAAATATACTCCCCAAATACAACAACCATACACTATATCATATACACAACATAACAACTTTTGTAACAAACAATCTACTAGTGTTGAATACAAAAGAGCATAAAACACAAAATAGTGAAGCCATAACACTGACACTATGTCACCATGTCACTGAATTCAATGTTTCTAATGTTTACATAAACCCAATACTCCCATAGATGACATCTTGGTCATAATGTCTAACATCTTTACCTATCCAATCTAACAAACAACTCTTTTCATTATAGGAGATTTCAATTTAGACGTGTCTAATGATAACAAAAAAACAAAAAGACTCATACAACATATGAAGCAACGCAACACACAATTTTGCTCTCAACAAAACACATACTCCAAATAGACCACTAATTGACCATATATGGACTAACTCAATCGAAAATATATGTTCTGCCTATAAAACAGAAGCATATTGGATGAATCACCTCTCAACTTTCATAAACATTCATTCTATAAGACAATAACATAAAAACCTGACAATTATAATCTTTCAACATGGCTTAATGTTGTCATTTTAGATATATTCGATTTAATTGTGTTTTTACTAGCAACAATGGATACAACAAAAGTAACAAATGAAGTAGATACAAATGAAGAAAACAAATAAAAAAGGTAGTAATATCAATTGCTTCGATTTATTAGATTATGTACTAAATTAAAAAACTTAACATTGTGTTCTTTTCTTTATAATATACCAATATTAATGGAGACAACTAAAGCAAATACAAACAAGCAAAAAGAACCAAAAAGGTAACGACATCAATTATTTTAAAAATCTTTTGTAGTCTTCCAAATCATGCAACTTGACATCATGCTCCTCATTTTGTAATAGGCCAAAATTAACTTTTGAAATACCAATAACAATTGAAGATCTAAATGCTAGAAAAGTTGGCACAACTTTTGAAGGCAATGTGCTGGTCATCTACAAAGTTGTCCTTGACAAAGGCATATGAATGCGTGAAGTCTTCCAAGCTAATCTGACAGACTCTAAGGGTGAAATGACAATAACATTAACTGTCAGTAGCAATCTCCTATGCAAGTTCGAGGATAAGATAATACCAAGAACTATAGTAGCGATAAAAAATTTCCAAGTTGCACCAAAAATAGATTTCGATCGTGGAGATTCTGACTGCATCTTACTTTTAAAAGATTCTAGTGAAATTAAAATAATTCCACTACTTCCAAATGAATATAAGTTCATTCCAGGGACAACTATAAAACAACTTCTTTCCAGTAAAAAGAATATACTTATGGAACAATAGGTGCATTAGTTGTGGGAGCAAACACAAAAGGAACACAATACATACTTGATATCAAAGATGGACATATAGATCTTGATAAAGCACCAATAAGATTCTTCACTCTACTCTCATTTTCTTTTATCCTTTTCTTTATAATTTTGATTCATCTCCCAAAATAATCAATGTTACTTTTCCAAAACAGGTCTACATGCATCCAAATTTCTCTCCAATATACTATCAAATCGGACAACAGTTACAAAAAGGTGAAATTCCAATCTTCCTTTCTAGAAACATTGCAAAAAAGCAAGGCCAAAACCATACTCTCTGTACAACTCCATCAACATATATTTGTAGTCTTAATGACAAAAGAACATTGGAAAGACTTGATGCTTTACTACACACCACATTTGAGGTAACTGTTTCAAATATCTCACACTTTTCATTTCATACAATTAGGTTCAACATTCTGCTAATCTTCTTTAACCTTCTTACAGGTTGTTGGGCTCTTAAGGCCTGCAAATGCATATTCATATCCCTTTTATGCATTCTGTCCTAAATGCAGCTACAAATTTGATAACTATGCGACACTAAATGACAAAAAAATGCATTGTACCAAATGTAACAAAGAAGTTAGCTAGATATATTCCCTTCATGTTAAAGGAGTCATTACTAACAACAATAATCAAACTATCCACTGCTTTGCAAAAAAGAATATTGCTTAGCAAATCTGGCCTTCCTTAAAAAAGATGACATATGACGCATATGTCAATGACAAAGCAGTGGTTATATTTATGTTTTGAGACTTCCAACTAAGAGGAAAGTTCACTCTTAATCAAAGAAGTCAGATTGCTCATGTTCTTGCACTTGAAAATTAGCCCATACACCAGTTTCATTATGGTATACACATTCACAATATTCTTCTTTACTTTTCATTTCATATTCAACAATTGTTTGCATGTTATACTAACTTGGCCTATATAATGGTATCATTGTACAAGACCCCAACTACATTAGATACTTTTTTCCATGCTATAGCTCTTGCAAAATTTTGATCTCAGATACTTTTTTCCATGCTACAGTTCTTACGAAGTTTTGATCTTAAATACCATTTGACAGTTAAACATCAACTACAACAATATATTGTATATGCACTGGACACTTGTTTATTTACTGCCTGTATTCAATAATTACTCTCATAATTCAGACACATATATAATCAAATATACTATAAAACATACACTAGTAAATAGCTATCTATGCTATTTTTGAACATTCACTAGTAACATTCGAGCAAAAACATTTGGGCATATACTGAATGTTTTTAATGCCATGTTTAAAATTAATAGTTGTATGCTACTTGTACCACTTTACTTAATGTCTTCTTAACGACCATTATGCTTTTCATAGTTTTAATGGTATTCAATCTTATACATCTTTCCTCCAACATAGTATGTCTATAATGCTCTTTCACCATATAAATTATCTGTAAATTTTAATGTTTGCTTCATGTCTTTAACTTCTCAAATGCATCAAATCCAATTGATGCAACTACATCAACTGCAACAATTAAAAGCAAAATCAGGTATTCTATTTCATGCCTCCATTGTCAAATTTAACTTGCATATATAATAATGACTTCATAACTCCTTCTGCACTAACTTGCTTCCACTATCTATATCGTATACAACAAAACCAAATTTTCAGCAATAGATGCAGGTTCCATTCATCAAACAAAACCACCCAAAATAACATTTAGGTACCATTTTCTCATTCATGCTTTTTATGTATTTAACTTACACGTATTGTATTATATAGCTCTATTATATTCTTTCTTACACTTGCAATATTTTCTTTCAACTTTAAAGACTTATATAAAAATATGTACTGATCAACAACACCTCAACAACACAATAGCAACACCCCTACTATTTGTGAACACCAACACTTTTTCCAACCAACACAGGCAGCAACATCCCGACTATTCACAAAGGACATGAACAAAATTAAAAAAATTGTGTGGATGTTTTATAAAAGTTAAATATATTACTGTGCCATGTTTAAAATTAAGAGTAATATGCTACTTCTACCATGTTTGTTTTGAAAAGTCTTTCACCAAAGCCATAATGTTGAACAAGATTTTGAAATTTTTGGTATATTTAGCAACGTGCTCTATTTCTAAGAATGATTTTAAGGGATTCCATTCTTATACATGAGTACACAAGCTCTCTATTTTGCCTTAGTACATAGAGGAAAAGATTTTGAAATTTATGGTATATTTAGCAACATGCTCTAGTTCTAAGACTGACTTTCCCTATTTTAATTTTAAGGGATTCCATTCTTATACATGAGTACCAATCAAACCTGACAATATGCATATCAAGTGTTGAAGATAAATAATAATATTCAGTTATGAATTGTGTATATGAACTTTATCTTATTGAGCTAAAAAGAAAGTATTTTCTTCAACTTTTGATGGCTTAAAATAACTCATAATTAATTGTCCATGCCGAACTTATTTAATCCATGATGATTATAATCTTCTTGAAGTCTATTCTTAATCGATGTTGATTATCCTTTTTTATTGCAATCGTGAGACAACTATCTAGACTTTATAGGGAATGGTGCTAGTAGTGGGCACCTAGAATCCAATCTGATCCCTATTGTTCCATGACCCAGTTCAAAAAGAATGGAGCCACTTTCTGTTCAAGTACCCAAAGACCCTTTCTGTTCAATAGCCAGCATTCTTCCACTCTTGTGCATTTCATTCCATAATGCTAAAAATTGTAACTAATTTAATTTCCCCTTCATGCAATAATACTTTAGTCAACCATAAAAACATGAAGGCAGGAACTTTGTTTCAATAACATTGCTCGAAATCCATTCAAGCACCAAGCTTTTTGGGTTGACATTGTTGATAAAGATACTACATGGTCAATTTATTAGATGACAAATCTAGATGCTTCTCCATAGCTAAAATTTTATGCCGTTGATTTCTTTATTTATAGAGTCACACATTACAGGTTGGTTTCTTTATTTAGCTTTATCATGTTCCTCCTCAATGTGCAAAATTGGGAGCTTTGAAATAAAATATAGATTAGTAAAATTTTATCAGATTTTATAGTTGCAATTCCTTGCTACATATGTGCAGCAACAACTTATGATGCAATTTATTGTATCAACAAATTGGCAACAGTACTAGCATGTTGCCTTTTGAGTCTGATGGGGCACACAAATTAAAAAATTTCCATAGTCGAGCTTCTCTGTAAAGGAAAAATTTGTAGATATAAAGGAGAAAACTGTAGATTCGTAGATGTGAAGGAGAAAAGTGTAGATGTGGATTTAAGCAACGAATTATAGGCTCTAAAATCCAACTTGAATTTGACAGAGCCTTCATATTCTAAAGAAAGTGTGGATTTTCATGAAACATAGGGGTGAATCTAGAAGAAACTTGTTTTATAGAGCAAGATTTCATCGAACGTTGCATATTTTAATGGCAATCATAGATCCACCTCAGGAACTTTTAATGATGATTTTGGATCCATTTTAGCAGTATTGATTCCTTACTTTCAGATATATCTTGGTTGGTTCTGTCCATGTTTCTCTTCTTCTCATAGATTTTTACTTCTAATTTCTTCCCCTCAAAATTTTGATGTTGTTGAATCTTCTGGCAAAATTGGTTTTGATTTTTGTTGTTCAAATTTCTATTTGTTTCAAAGCTTTTTTTTCCATATTTTTATACAAAAGGGAGATGATCCCATGCACAAAGTAAAATGCACAATAGTTTTTTAATTGATTGAAGCACATCAAATTTTACTAGGTTTTTTGTAATATTGAATATAATATACTTAAGCTGCCTGGAAGGGACTATTTTAAGAGATATGAGACTGTGTTATTTGAATGGTATGTTTGATGTAGAAAAGTTATATTTCTAAGGAATTATTTGATCATTTAAGAACATTCTAGTGTTTTTAACTCTTTTTATTAATTGTCAATATTTATTTTAATATAAAAGTATAATTTTTATAATGTAGAAAAGAATTAATGTCAGAATAAGTATTATGATTTAAATGATTATTTAGGTTAAAGAATCAAAATAATACAAATTTAATTTAAAAATATTAAGATTTGCATATATTTTAATTATAACAATTTTATAATATTGACAATAACTACGTATGTTTAAAGAATATCAAAATATATTAATATTAATTAAGCCAATAGGCTTATTGTGGGAGCTTTGCTCCCTAATTTATTTTTTTGACATAAATATTGTAAGACTCGACAGAAATGTTATATGATTTCTTAGTTTTATGATTTTCTGTTGATGTAAAAAACTCATTGTTGAAAATTGAAGTTTCCTTTAGCATTGTCAATCTTGTGGGAAAGTTTCTACTTTTTATTTCGTCTCCACAAGTTTCTAGTTTTTCCTCTATTTAACTTATACAATTTACTATTTAACCTATAGTTTCTCTCCCATTTCTAACATTGTCAAGGCTCTATTGGATCTTCTTTCTTATCACCAATTTCTGTTATTTTCTCTTTTGTGCATGTTCATTATTTTTGCTCATATATGTAGGGATTATAGTGCCACAAGTTTATATACTGATATGAATTGCTTGACAAGTTTAATATAATAATAAATACATAGTGAGTAGTTACAAAATACATGCATATATATTATAGAGAAGTTGAGGAAACAAATGGAAATGGTAATAAGTGCATCACCTACTAAAAATATAATTTCATTTATCTTAATAAATTAACCATCAATATAACATTAATCTTTATTAAATCATAAGTAGAAATTGAACCCTTACGCTAAAAAAATGAGTTTTCAATACCTTCCAAAATATTCTCCAGTAAATTAAACTTTAACCTAACTCTAATACTTAGACAAAACCAAATTGAATCCTAATATATTTAAAATCTAAATAAATTAACCTAATCCTACATCATATAATTAATTTTGAGATTTTTTTTGGTACCATAGCCCTAATCCTAAATGATATTAAAATTTAAGATATATTTGAATCATAATCCTAACTCCAATCTTATCCAACTTCAAACTTAACTCTAACCGTAATTAAAAATAATGTTAAATTGAAAACCTAATCTAATTATAATCCTAAAATTAACCATAGTACTTCTTATTTGCACGTACATAAACGTGTGTTAGTATATATCAAGTCATATCAAATTTAAAATAACTTTCAACTTAAATTACTTCTTTTATTATTCATATTAAACAAATAAAGAAAATCAAATTTAATTTAGAAACATAAGAAAATTTACATATATTTCAATTATAAGCATTTATGATATTGATAACAAATCTTCTATTTATATTTATATGCATCTTTAACGAATATCAAAACACATCAAATTTAATTTAGAAACATATTAAAATGTTTATATATATATATATATATATATATATATATATATATATATATATATATATATATATATATCAATTTTAAAAAAAAATATATTAAAATTTATATATCAAATTTAATTTATAAACCTACTAAAATTGAAAAAATATTTAATTGACTAGATAGTGTAAAACTTTGTAAAATTATATGATAGTTAAAATAAAAATTCCATTTTAAAGGTTTAATAGGTTAAGGAATTTAAAGATATATAATATAAACATGTTAACCAAAACTATGATGCTTAAATAACAAAATCATATCTTCAAATTGGACATGAAAATCATATCTCATATAACCAATTCATGTCTTATATCGTTAATGTTTTAATAAAATCTTCTTAAAATAAATAAATTATTTAAATAAATAATAATAATTATAAGAATGTGATAGATTTTAGATTAATTATTATTGAATTCAACTAAAATGAATTTCAATTATACATGTCTTATATTTAAGTGAAATGCAAATACATTTAAAATATCGTTGACTTTTTTTCTACTAAATTTACATATATGTCTTTTTAAGCTACTAAAACTTTACACTATTAAATACAACATGCAAATATTTGAAAATAACTATAGTACATTTAAAAAACACACAAAATTTAAACTATAAAATATTTTTTCACAAATTATGACACCTAAAACCCCACCTACAACCCCACACCACTATGATCCCAAAAGATAGGAACTCCCCTTTAAAGTCTATCCATATAGTCCACCACACCTTTATAGCACCCACACAATTAAATTTCATTCGAAGAAGTAATTTTAGATTCAACAAGTCTTTACCAAAGATCCACACAACGGCTATCCAGGTGAACCCTCTTTTTCATAAAACAAAAAACTTGAAAAAAACCAAGTTTCCCTTGTATAAAACATTAATTTTATACCCTGTATATTTCGTGCCGTGCATTCGAGATACGCCTGCGTTGCTACATGACTGTTCTTCTCACAAACGTAGCCAAACAATATTCACACGGATATGGCGAGCAGAGGTTTTATAGCTGGAGGCTCTGTTGATACTCTCTTTCTGTTTTCTTCCGAAGCAATCCGCAGACCACTTTCACGTCAATCTTGCCGCGTGGTGCAGCATTCTCCTCTTTTAAGGGCATCATATTCCACAAGACTGAGCCCGAATGCACCAGATTTGATCAAGTGGATACGAGACGAGGGAGGTTTTGTTCATCAGGGTTTGAGACTGGATAATGAAGGCCCTTCAGGACTGGGCCTGCTGTCTTCCAGAGTTATAACAAAAGGTACGGAGATTATATCTCTTCCGCGCCATATTCCTTTGGCTCTGCCACCTCTCGACTCAGGCTCAGATCACCCCGACGCCGTTCTCATCGATCTGGCACGGCGTTTGCCCGGTTAGTACTAACCATTTTTTTCATTCATCTGTGTTAAAAGTCTCTGCTTTAAGAATTTTTAAGGTTTGAAAATATCTTAATTGCGGGTGCTTGGGTTCGTCCTGATAGGGTTTTCATGCCTCACGGAGAATTAATTCAAATGTTTGAGCCTTTGAAAAAAACCAACGATATTATGCAGCCAAGCTAGATATTTATCAACAGAGTAACTTAAATTCTTATAATGCCTTGTAACGAAAATGTTGTTATATTTTGGGAAATTTCCAAATAGGAAATATTTTACGATGCTCTGTATTGAAAATATCATTATTCTACATATTTGTGGTGGGAAAATATGATGATTTTATCATCTGTACAGTCTTCTGTTGTTTATAAATTCATCCCTTTTAGTTTGCACAGAAGTACACAATTCTTGGGTTGTCCGTGTGTCTATCTGGACGATTGGCTCCAACTTCGTGATCGTTCATTATTTTTCAAAGCATTTTATTTTAAATAATGTGGCAATTCAAGGAGGAAAGCAATGCTTTGTAAGGTGGTTATCTGCTGGTTGTTGACCAGTTTGACTGTTGTAAGGTTCAGCCCCCTTGTTTGGCTGCTTTTTAATTCAAAAACAATGCTTTGTAAGGTGTAACTGTTGATATGTATGTGACGTGGATGGCATTTTGATTAGAACGTGTCTAACTTGTGATATATTACAGACATCATTTCTTATTACGGGGAAATATCGTCAATAACAAATATGATAATATCTGCTTTTGAAGGTTAAATAATTCGACAAGTCAAACTAAGATATCAGCAAGATAACGAGATAGAAATCTACTGACCTATTGGAAGAAGATAAATACAAATCTTACACTAAAACTCTAGGGTAGTCTAACAAATTAGCATTGATAAATAAAAAAACTTTTAACACCCAACTTGCTTGCCTTGATTACAGTAGCCTGCATAATTTTTTTGTTCCTTTTATCAAACTCCTAGATACAGATTTAATGACTTCTTTAAGTGTTAAAGACAACAATAATTGATGCAATGCCAATATCAGTGGTCTTGCAATAATGTAGTGTGTAATAGAGCTCTTTTGCTAGGTGTTAGATGTCTAACAAAGCTCTTTTGAAACCAGCTGTAGAACTCTTAAGGTCTTCCAAGCCTTTTTATCTGAAAACTGAGAGTTTTATGCTGCTCCCCTGCTTGGCCAGTTCCACAATTATCTTCTATCTGCTGCTGGATTTTAAGTAAACCTTCTACTATTTTCTACTTGGCCAACTGAGAGAGATGGGTTAGGTTGAGGTGTCCATACTACTTATGCCATAGCGTACTGATAGCAGATGCACTCTTAGTTGTTAATGCATGCTTCCGAACTTTTTCAGTATCAGCAAGTGGGTACGAACCATGGTCACCAATTCCAATTGCAATGGTTTTCTTCGATTCCTTGTCGATAATATAGCATCTGCGTTTGCTAAATAGGACACCGAAGTTGACAAATGGCATATTTTGTGACTCATTGAGAACATATTGAGCTCCATTCTTGGCTCGTGGTATTCATTTAGGAAAATGAGATTGTACCTGCTGAAAGATATTTGCATGTTTCTTTGCCAAAACTGTGGACTCCCCACCATCATCAAAGATCATTAGACCTAAGCGAGGCACATACTGATCTGCTAGTCATTTGGCCATGAAAGCGTAGATGGTTTACTTCTTTTGTTCAGAAGGCTCTGTGATGTGAGCTTTTTGTGGGAGCCCTTCATGGTTGTATTTCTAATTGACCAACCTTTTTCTTTACTGCTTCTCCATATGACCAAGCTTACGACATCAGCGACATGATATTTTTCAGATTCTTCAAAGTATCATCAGAATTCCCTTGAACTTTCATTTCTGGCCACTCTCCTCTGCCCTTGATCTTGGCCGCTAACGCCTGTTGCATATTCAGTGAATCATCATTGCTACCAAAATTCCTCCTTCCATCTTTATTGCTGCAAGAGCTCATTGCCCAAATTGTTGAATTTCAGGTCAACACTATTGCGATTTCCTTTCTAACCTCCACAATGGTTGGTCGTTGGAAGATGATGAAGGAGACATGAATAAGGAGTGACAAATAGAAGCATCCCACTAAGTAGACAAACTTGCAAAACTTAAATCTGAATCTTAGATTTGATAATTAAACATGCAAACATAGATCCACAACACATCAAGAACACATAACACCAAGATTTTTTGCGTTGAAACCCGGTCAAGGGAAAATCAACGGTGGGGATGAACCTACAAGATATACTCTGTTAAAAGTATTTACTATTATATCCTATGAGGAGTACTGCAATGGGAATGCACATGCATTTGGGTACACTGCCTAGAGCTCACTGCTCAAACATAGAAGGGCTTATTGCCTAGGGAAGGCTCACTGCATTGTAGCAAATTTGGATTACATCCACATTTTATGAATTGTACAATAGCATCTTCGTCATGCCTAGATCAGTTCCATTGAAGCACAAGTACAACTTTCTTTTCGACACCTATTCACTTCCTTCAAAAGATGTATCCATTTAGCTCATTTGTACATCTCTCTCATCTACACATTCATCTTATACACTTACAAGATTATATCATTTATTTATACATATCATCAACCTTGCAAATATCAACAAGGTCAGCTCAACACGCACCACCTAATTACAAAAATATAATCACACTTGATTACAATATTAAATGCGGACCAAGCAATGTCAGCTAAGATATAGAACAGACCAAAATCTTCATCCTTGAACATGAAACACTCCCATGAATTATGCCTTGAACATCTGCAACACGCTACAGCATCAGGTCGGCCAGAACATGAAGAACATCAAGATATAGACTGAAATCACCAATTATGAGCACAACGTGTCAATGACCAATGTGGACTAGCAATACAAAAAGCACAAGATCTAGAAACATCCACAAACATCATGAATTGCCACAACAACATCCACATCAACTCAAATTCTTGAATCATCAGCATCTTCGTACCAACACTCAGGAACACTAATGAAAATTACTGTCAACCTTGAAAAATAGATTGTGGGCCTCCAAGTCACACACCATTTGAATTGAGGGCACGCATCAATGTTCCAAACATGCCACTAGATCTGTGGAGCAAGATATTACAATGTGAACCAATGCAGATCAAATTACTTTCACTCTGTCACCACTGAACAACTGAAAAGACAGTCATAACACAGATACTCATAACTCACTCAAAATTTCATGCAGACCTCTGAAAGTTGAACCCAGTCAACTACAAACAATCCACAACATAGTTCGGAATCACACACTCTGATCCTCAATATACAAGCTACACTGAACAAATGAACTCACTGAACTTCATTGCAATGCTGTCACAGACTGTCACAGACAGAGAAATATGTTGATGTCAATAACAACACATCTCTCAAATACTTGACAACACATCTTTCAAGCTCATATTTGCATATTATTCCAACAGGACATGCCAATGTTTGAAAGTAAAATTGATGTCACAATATCAAATAATTGGGTGCAACAACTGAAGGCATTTTCTCTGTCAACCATTTCAGTGATGCAAAGAAGGTTTCTTTTATGGTGTTGAAGTTCATTTCAGTGATATAGAAAGATATATCTTTATGGTGTTGAAAATGTTACTTTCATTAATGCCAAATGCTTGGCGCATAGCAAAAGGGACCTTGATCCAATTTAGACATTGTATTCCTTTGTTTGTAATTTGTTGGTGGAATACTACTGCCTAAGGCATTTGAGGATTCATACTTGAAGTTCCTGCAGTTATGTTTGTGTAAGCAGTAATTACTAATTAGTTATAAAGGCCACACGAATGAGTTCCCTAAGTACTCTACTTGCCTGCATGAGGACACCTCAAAGCAACACAAAGTACTCAAATTCATAAGTAGATTACCACCTTACACGTGTTGATGATAAGGCATCCTTGCCATCCATGCTAAGCAAGGACAAGGGCTAGAAGAAGCAACAAGTTGATAAATGATGCTATTGGGCCAGGAGAAGCAACAAGGTGATGTTGTGATTATTATCACCATCACCCATTTCTATGGAGCCCCTCCCTGTTGGTGTGTAGTAGAACCGAGGATGCGAACATAGAAGTCTACCATGGAGCCTCCCCCTCCAATTCCCGTGTTGCGCAATCAGTTTTGAGTAGGCACTAAACGCATCATCTACTGTGGATTCTCAAATATTGCGAAGCGCAGGTCAACCCATCCTGGGGATATGCCAAATCAAATATAATCCACGACAACAGGAAAATTGCGCTCTCCTAAGTTCTTGGACTGCACTTTTTATACTATAGAGGATTTTGTTAGGCATGGATGAAATCCATGACCTCCATTAATGTGCCCCCTCCTCAATTGGTGGAGCAGAATTTTCATGCTAGGGAGGATTGAGTCTCCCGTGGATGAAATCCATGTACCTACCGAAACCGCGCTTTCCTACTTTTTCAGAGTGCATGTTTATGTGTGTTTAGGAAAGTGTCCCAAGGGAAATTATGCGGAATACCTTTTAAAATACACCCCCTATTTTGCCTCACACACATTCCAATGCATCTCATGGATTTTCCATGATGGTAAAATTATTGACAATGAAATTTCCCATATCTTCGAAACTGTCGGGTGCGAAAAGATGAGAGAAAATTGAAAAATTTGGAATCGTGAAAATCCAAAGTGTCAAATAAGAAAAGTTGTGAAAATTTTGAAAATTCTGAAATTTGGGAAAATCAGAAAATTCTCGAGGATGAAAATCCAAAGTCATGCAAAAAAATTCAAAAAGTGTGAAAATTGTGAAAGGTCGACTTTTTTTTTGGAAATTTGGAAAAATCCCAAATTAAAAAAATTTGAAAATCAATTGAAATTTGAAAAGGCAAAAGGTTGGAAATTCTTCATGGCTGAAAAAATTGGAAATTTAAAAGCGTTTGTCAAAATGAACTTTTGTCTAGACGATTTTTGGATTTACATAAAGAATGATGATTAATTTTTATTTATATTTAATTTGATTATTTTTTGAAAATAATTCAAAAAATGAAATATTGGAAGAAATGGAAAGAAAAATTGATTATTGGCATTAAAAGAAGAATATTGATTTTTTTAATTAATAAATTCCCCCCCGAAAAAAAATCAGAATTGGAGGAATTAGGACATAATTTCATAATGAAGCTAAATCCATCAAATTGGAAACCTTTTGAAAAAGTGACAAGTGGCAAAGAAAGGGGAATCTTGGTGGCTTAAGTAAAGCAGCTGCATAATATTAGTCTACAACTTTATGGTAGTTTTTCCAGAAGGATTGCTTATATAATCAAACCCATTCATTCATTCATTCCTTCCCACACAGAAATTGGAAGAGCGAATTGAGAGCAAGAGTGAAATTTGGAGAGTTTGTGAGAAGGAAGATTTTTGAAGAAATTTTTGAGATCATTAAGAAGAGAGAAAAGGAGTTTTCTTCAAAGTCGTGAAGGAGGATTCCAAACTTCATCAGAAAGGAACATTTTTCAGTAGGAAGAATGATAAAACCCCAAGGAGCAAGAGAGACACGCGGACAATTGATAAAGAACAAAAGGAGAGGATTCTGCTTGGAATCCAAAATCATGTCGAAATGGGCATAAATTGGGGATACAAGCCTTGGTGGTCTTGATTTGGAAGAATTCAATCGGAGAATGTTTGGATACAATGACCATCATCCAACGCACCTAGCTACGAGAATTGTGAGAAGTGGAATTGTTGTTGTTGCTGGTTTCCCTTCTGCCTTTCAACATCCAGAGTCGATTGTGGAATGTGCCAAAAATTATAGTCCTAGGGATAGAACAATCAAGGATTCAGAGAAAAATATTCTTGTAGACCTTTCTCCTGCATCCATATTTGAAGCATTTGGGATTCCTTCACACTTGAGAATGGTGACGAAAACACAAGAGCTCGAATTTAGGTTTGTGAAGAGATAATCAACAAGAGATGGTTGAAAAAGAATATGTCGCATCATTCCAAGATTCCTAAGGAACTAGTATGGCTTGACTTGTAGCAGGAGTATAGCGACATGATCATGATGCTTAGTTGCATTTTTGGCATACCTCATTCCTATAGATTTGTGGTACTTTGTTGAGTAGGTGGCAGATGAAGGTGACATGATAGATTGGCTTGGGCTCATAAGTGACAACCTGAATGAGCAATTGATAAATCTAGAGCACACAAGAAAATTCTACATGAGTTCTTATGTCATCTACATGCTAGCATGAAGGATGAATTTTGATGGACTAAGATGCAAAAGACCAATTTGAAGCAGAACCCAACACTTGAAAGTTTATGAATGCTACTTGCAACTACATTTATATTCAAGGGACGATTATGTAAGGGTTAATGATGCCTTTGCTATGTGTATGGTAAGGATGTTGCAAAAGAGACTACATATGAGATTTTCAGTTGGTGCATTAAAGCTGGTGGAAGATTACGGTGCTTGGTACATCCAATTCCCCACTTTTTTATCCATTCAAGTTCAAGAATTCTCCATGGAGTTGTACAAACTGTCGAAGTACCTGATAGATAAGATGATCCTATTGGAACTCATTCAGCAACTCACAGTCTATGATAAGATTCGAAAAGGGAAGAGAAAGTTGGGATTGCAGTTCCCAATTTCCAGGAGAAGGAAAAACTAAGGTATGTCCATATCTAAAGGTTGTAGAGAGATCATTAAATGAACTTCATTTCTTTTGTCTTCTCCTTTATCCGAAAAGGTTTGATTATGAACCCTACAACAAGAACACATCAGTAGTAGGATCAAAGTACCAACATAAAGCTCACCTCGAGGACTTTTGGGCAAATTTTGCAGATTAGCACGTGATTAGAAATAAGATGCATTCAAGACTGCATTGATCATTATCAGAGCATCCAACATATTCCAGGTTCCTAATCAGATGGAGGAGCATCCAAATGTGATGTGAAAAAGGATTCAGTCAAGAAATGACAATTTAGACATATGATTGGAAAAGGAAAGAGATTACAAATTTCGAAGCTCTTTCAAAATAGTCTTGGATTTTACAAAGTGACGTAGCGTAAGGCAGGAGAATCCCCAAAGGAGATGTCCTAGCCCCCAACAAATAACCACACAGTGGAAGAATAATAATAACACAAAGATTTAGATCCAAATAACGCCAACTCTTATAATATAATCATAAGATTTACATCCAACATGCCTGGCTGTAAGTTCTTCCGAGTTACGACCAAATACACAAGCAATTACAATAGTAATTCTGAAAGATCTCGCAAGATCCAAATTCTAGCTAGCTTAGATCCACAATCTGGTAGAAAACCTGAAGAAGGATCTAAACTTGTGCTCCCAAGCCACAAAACAACCTTCTTGTTCCTAAGCCGCAGCTACTAGCTCTGCTCAACTTCTCTCTTCTCAGCTACTCCTCTCTAGCTGACTTCCTCCATGCTAGATGATGAATAATGACAACACAAGACCCTCTACTTATACCAAACCAAGCCACAAGTCGGCTTAGCAAGTTACATTAAATAAACCCTTACATTAAATAAACCCTCAAGCTACAAGTTTCATTTAATAATGGCACTTATTAAATGCCCTTTTCCCTCTTTTCTCCATTTTAATTAATTAATTAATTTTTCTTCTAATTTTTGTCACTTTCTCTCTCCACAATTTTTTACAAAAGTATATATATTTTTTGAAAACTTAAATTATGCCCGCCTTTATTTTCTAATGTAAGATGCTCTTGCGCTAGACTCCCCAGGTAGATAGAAAAGTGTGTCTCACTCTTTGACATCAAAATAAATATTTGCAATTATCTTCATCTTCACCAAAGGCTTCCAATCCATCAAGGACAAGAGAACAAATCTCCACTCAAACATCAGAATCAAATGAATCTCAACAACCCAATCAGCATGCTCACTCGCAGGAACAAGCTGAACATAATGCTTCACCAATAATTCCTACAACTGATCACAACCAACGATAATAATATCCTCTAATATGAAATCCATGGCATTAACATCATGTAACTCCAAAAAACCAAGTTAGCAACATTAAGCCAAATCCACACTAAGAGCAATATGTAAATCCTCAGCAATCTCATTGCTCACAACAAGATGCTGTGCAACATATAACTCATCACCAACAACAACTTGATTATCCATGACCAAGTGCTCTGCAATTTCCATGTTAGATCCAACCAACTGATCATGAAAACCAATCTCGATCCCAAGATCAACAACGTTAGGAATATCCTCATCAACAACCTCAAGTTACTCTGCAAGTTTTGCATTAGACTTCACAAATTGATCAACAAAACCAACTTCCAACTCGACCTTGTCATGCCCTTTTCTCTCTTGAACAAGTCTTCTAACCGGCTAGACAACTCTCTTTTAGATCGGTAAGCTCCAAGTCCAATAGCATAGAACTTCCTTCTTCTGTTTCTCAACTCTTTCAAAAAAGCAACATCCACAATAACGTCCACTCGAGCAATCATCTCATTAATCCTCATCTCCACTATATTACAGATATTCACAATCATCCTAGGGTCCAGTCTTCTCGGAAGCATCTTCCAAGATCTTTGCAAACCCTCTACAACAAATCTTTCCCACGCATCTTGTGACAAAGCTGAATTGTTTGCAAGTCAAATCGTGACCTACCACCTCATACGAACAACCAGGAACAAATCAAAAGTCGAGGAACATGGATCTGCAACATCACACAAACTCTCTATGATCATGCTCCAACAAGATCAACCTTCCATCTTTGCAACCATCGATCCATCAGATCAAGATCTTAGGTTAACTTCTCCCAATCCAAGGTCCTGGTGCAAGCTGCCTCAACTTTGGCGATCTATCTACACACTCAAGAACAACTGTGCTTTGATACCATTTAACGCAGTGCAAGGCAGGAAAATCCCCTGAGGAGATGTCTTAGCCCTAAAGATTTAGATCCAAAATAATGAGAATTCTCATAATATAATCATAAGATTTACATCCAACATGCCCGACTGTAAGGCCTTCCGGGTTATGTCCAAATACATAATCAATTACAATAGAAAATTTGCAAGATATTGCAAGATCCAAACCCTAGCTAGCCCAGATCTACAATCTGGTAGAAACTCCAAGAAGAATCTAAACTTGTGCTCGCAAGTCACCAAGCAACTTTATTGTTTCCCAGGCTGCAACTACTAGCTCTGCTCAACTTCTCTCTCTCTCTTCTCAGCTACTCTCTAGTTGACTTCCTCCATGCTGGATGATGAATAATGACAACACAAGATCCTCTACTTATACCAAACCAAGCCACCAGTCGGCCTAGCAAGTTACATTAAATAAACCCTTACATCAAATAAAGTTAAACCCTCAAGCTACAAGTTACATTTCATAATGCCACCTATTAAATGTCTTTGTCCTTCTTTTCTCCATTTTATTTTATTAATTTTTTATTTTTCTTTTAATTTTCGTCACTTTCTCTCTCCACAAATAAAAAAACTTAAACTATGTCCCCTTTTATTTTCTAATGCAAGATGCTTCTGCATCACAAATTTGTGGATTGAGCGTAAGCTTGAAAAGCTAGTTGCATCGGCAAATAGATTCTTGTATAGATTGATTGGTCAATGACCGCTCAAGGACAAAATACCATGACAAATATTTGAAGGGATTGTTGAAGAAAGAGAAGCTCCAGCAGAAGGTGTAGAAACTAGGAAAGGGAAAGAGGTAGCTCGAGAAAAGCATCCTAGGAGTGAGAAAGTCATCCAAGAGCCTCAATAGAAGAAGCGGAAATCTCACAATGCTCCATCTTCTCCAAGTCGCACTCCCAGTGTTCAGGAGATAGAAACATTTGAAAGACAGGAAGTAGAGATGAACATAAGGAGATTTGAGCGAGAAGAAAATTTGGCCCTGCTAGTACATGATAGACTAAGTATAAATGCTTCTGAAAAATCCATGCAAGGAAGATGAAGAGATCAAGCTGTAGCTACGGAGGAAAGTCTAGCTGCAATCTTGGAGCAAGAAATGGTGGAGGATGAGGCTGGTCCGGAAGAGGGAAAAACTCTTGCAGCAGCGATATAGTTTCCAAATGTTGATGTTGCAGCTCTCGAAGTGACAATGGATAGTCCAGGAGGTGAAGAGGAGATCGACATTCAAACAATCCAAAGGAAAGAACAATTGGTGATCCCAGTGGACTAGAGTATACCCATTCCAAAATGGTTGAAGCAAAGAATTCAGAAGAGTCATCAAAAGGAGGTCGATCCGGCAATTGAATTACAAGAAATTTTGGACTGAGCAAACCAATTAGAAGAGCAAGGGAAAGCAAAAAGATTTACTAAGGTTGTCAGAGAAGAATCGGGGTCGAGGATTTTATAGATTGCAATTCCTATAGTTGACAAGGGTAAAAATCAGATTGCTCCAGATGAGTACGATGCCACGGAAATCAATCTTGGTCATGCCTCTTGTGAGCAAATCATAGAAGAATTTGATGACTCTATGCAAACTTTTAAGGATAGACTAAAGAAGTTAGAAGATGGATACCGAAAACAGAAAGAGGAAATCAAAGTCTTGTGTAAGTACATCAACAACTTGCCTCGTCCAGTAAGAGAGGAAGGTCCATCATTTGTTCCTTTGACGGGTGTTTCAGTTGAAGCAATTGATGATATTGATAGGATCAAGCATATGTTCAAGGTGTGAAGGTTTGGGTTGTAGGAATTCAGGAGGAAGCATTCAAACACACAAAAAATTTGGTGCAAATACATACTAGGGAATTAGCTATACTCTCCAATATTTAGTGCATGGAAGAATCATGGGAGGATGAGTTACCAAGATGAAATGATTTCCGATATTCAAAATTTGATGGAGACCCCAAAGAAAGCATTGATCGATGGTCGAGTTATCAACGAGGGGGATATCTATGATTTTCTTTGATGGCACAGTGCAGTAATCACAACTAAGGAAATGTTTAAGGAAATGTTTGAGAGCTTCACCAAGGAATCTGCTTGATGGAAGAAGATTGTTGACAACATCAAGTAGGTGGTGTCCAACACAGTCGCATCTTTGTTATTACAGAGGTTGGTAGAGGATGAATAATTTGAAATTCAAGTTGGAGGAGTTATTTGAGTGGAATGTTTTTGAAAGAGATGATTTTGAGAACTTTTCTATTTCTCAAATACCATGCACATCGCTCAGGACTTGCTACCTGATTGGAAGGAAAGTTTAAGAAAGGTAGAAAGAGTAGTCGCAGTTCTAGAAATCAAGCAAGAATTGACACCAAGCATTAATACAAAAGAGTTGGAGATGGTGTTGGATCAATTCCATGCGTTCAAGTAGGGGAATCGAGGATAGATGCATTTAATGCATAATGGCTGTACTTAGTGGTCATTTATTGCACCGTACTCCTTGGACAGGTATGCATAGTGGACATTAATGTAGTGGATTCCTTATTGCATTAATGTAGATGTAGATTCCTTCTCTTTGCCCTAACCTAATTAGGACTGATGTGACACAATCTGGGCCATTGATTATTTTGATCATTTGGGCCATCCATTGTAATCGAGGACCTATATAAAGGCCTCACTCCTCATTTATAAAGGGGAGGATTTCTTGAGATTGTTGCTATGAGCTATTGAGATAATAGAGTTTTCATTGAAGCTTGGTGATTACTTGATGTGTCTTGGTGCTTGCTTGTTCTCTTAAATCCCCTCATTTACAGAGTTTAGTTTAGTTAAAGTGTTGTGATTGCAATGGAGAATGTGATGGTGTATTGATGAATTCCTTTGGTTCACACTTTTGACGCTTTATTGATTCTAAATCGTTGTGCAAAGTTAGCCTGGACCTCTTTCATGCATATGTTTAACTTTATCATTCATATACATTGTTCTTTATGATGGTGTATGTGGTGGTATGAAAATCTTTGGCATAACCGCACCAGTTTGTGCATAGTTGTAGTATAGCTTGGTGAAGCATGGCTCAGTAAATTGAGGAATTTGTCCACCGGAACACCATCTATTGTCATCACTTTCCTTAGGACTAGAATGGAATTTTTAAACCCTATCCCATTTTATTTTCGCATCTTTTGTGAAAATCCAAAAAACGCTTAATTGCAAAACCTTTGAATAGCTCCCACATATAGTATGGCTTGAAATGAATTTGAGTAAACATACTTAAGACCCCTTGTGATCATCAACAAATTACATCAACCGCCAAGCTTATCCATAATCAAGACGTGACATTGAAGGAACCTTGAAGTCTTCGTAGATCTTGCAATCTTAGCATACGCAAGACTTTGTTCAAGAAGGGTTAAGATATTTTGGTATTTTGTTCTACTATTTGGTGGGCCATAGAATATGCATCAAAAAGTGATAAATGGTGACATTGCACTAGTGCCCAAAGTGACATTCCATGATGTGCAAAAAAGTGTTTGATTGTGCAAACCACATCCACCAAAAAGGTGATGCATTCAATCAGAAGAGTGTCTTAGTGCTAGTTTTGTTGCATTTATGCTCAAACAAATACGTATGGTTCTTCCATATGAAGTGATGGGCAATAGACACCTAGTGCATGTAATGATTGATGATGGACAAAAGAACATCATCACGCAAGATGCATTCAAGTGCGTTGGTATTTCCACTAAAGTGTACTTGAGAGTTGAGACCATACTTTGTAGGATGATTGAAGCAAGGACATTTGAATTACACACCAATGTACATTCAAGTATGTAGTTAACCCAATATATGACACAATCACTTGTGATATTGCGTTTTTGAGGGTTTGTGACATTCTATGTGCGAGGTCATGCTTGTATGATAAATGCAATATCAATCAACCAATACACAATACTGGACATGACCAAGTAGTGCAACTTCCACGAGTCTCTATGAAAGGGCAAAGTGGCTCTGATCTTTGCCAAATTATGTGTCAAGATCATTTCACACATGCAAACTTTTGTGCTTCTCATTGTTTTCCTAGAGGGACTTGTGCAAGAAAAAAAGCATGTTTTGTAGCATACAAGTTGTGGAAACCTTTTGGCAACAACTCAACAAGATATTACAACATTATAAGAATATCTTTGAGGAGTGCAAAGGCCTTCCTATGCATTGCATAGAATGACACAAGATTGATGTAGTTCTTGGATACCCTTTCTTGAATAGCCCTCAGTGTTGAATAGCTATTTGGGATAATGCTGAAGTTTGGTATCAAATTTAAGAGCTGATTGATTAGGGCAATTTCAAAGCCAAATCTTCTCCATGTGGTGACTTGTTAGTTCTTGCGTCAAAAGATGGTACATATTGCTTTTATTGACTATTGCTTGCTCAACAAGATCATTTTGAATAACAAGTATACTTTGTTCCATATTGACAACTTCTTAACTAGCTATGTGTTGTGCAATACCTTATTAAGATTGGCTTGAATTTAGGATGTTCATAGGGTACTAGTTCATGTCAAAGATATTCGGGAAGACAACATTAAAAGTTAAGTAGGAACTCTACTAATGGATGGTCATGCCTTTCGAATTGACCATTGCACTAACAACATTCATTTGCATGATGAATGACATTCTTTTCCATAGTGTAATCATCTACTTGGATGACATTCTCATGTTTAGTGACATCTTAAAGACAAACGGATGAACTATAGAAATTGATGCTTATGACTGTTAGTTTGACCAATCTGCCAACAACATTTACTCTCTTGATGAATGACATCATTTTCCTTGTAAAAATCTCTTCCATTGTTATCTACTTGGATGATACTCTCATCTTTAGTTAGATTTGGGAGGAACAAGGGGTTCATATCTCCATTCCCTTGAATGTTGGCACCAACACAAGAGAAGTTTGGCTGTGGTACATTTGTAATTGTGTAAATCTACTATTTGGGTGACATTTTGTTTGCTTAGGCATCTATGTAGGTCTATAAAAAAATGCGGTGATTTAAGATCAGAACATTGCACATTATTACTGATTGACTAGCTTTCTTGGACTTGTCAACTTTTACCTTAGGCCTTAGATTCTCCCATATTGCTTGGTTGCCTATTAAAATTGATGCATTTAATTATGTACTTGTTATAGTACTCACTTAACATGGGCATTTGATCTCTTATCATTCCTAAATATTCTATGAAAAACACTATGTGCCATTGTTCATGCTATTAAGTAGTGGTACTGCTACTTTTGGGTAAGGAGACATGCATTTGCTTTGATGTTAAGCTGTTTTGGTTTTTGCATGCACAAAGAAAATTGGGGAATGTGCCCACATGACGTGGAAAATATACTTGCTATAGTTCCATTGCATGACATAGCATAATAGGAGGAAAGTGTTAGAAAGTAAAGTCCACCATGATAACTAAAGGGGGGGGGGGGGGGTGAATCAGTTATCCAATTATCAAAACACTTATCAACCTTATTAATCCTTAAGCATGTGAACGATATAATCAAAAACCATAAGAGTATATACATACACAATAACACCAAATATGTTAACTAGGGAAACCCTTGATCAGAGGGAAAACTTCGGTGGGGATGGTACCCACAAAATGATGTGCTAATATAAAAGTTCCTTGTTAGAGGATGGACTATGTTAGGAGTCAATGAAATACATTCAATACATGAGTCCCTGTTAGGAGACTTTGAATCCCTATTAGGAGACTATGAATCCTTGTTAGGAGATTCAAACCCTGTTAGGAGTTGTGCCAACCCTGTTAGTAGTTGTGCCAAACCTGCTAGGAGTTGTAGAAGGCAGATGGACCCACTGTCCAAACAGCTACAGGGGCAAGACCACCAAACTCACTGTCCAATTGGTCTCTATATCATTCCTTGTAGAATGATAGAATTGAAATAACTTCAGCTCCTCTGTCCTCTTGACCGGACTTATCCTTTTCTGATCTTAATACCAGAGCACAAATCTCGCATCCAAATAATCCCTTGGATCGCTTACAGAGATTTACCAACTTCGCATATTACTTGTACAATTCACACCTCATACATCAATCGCATATTTCATAACAAGCAAAATAACCTTCCTTTATACCATATCCTCAAAATAATTCCTTAAGGCTTTCCCAATTAATTATAATAGGATCTCATTAAGATACTAAAAAACATTACATCTTTTTGCAATTACAAGTCATTGTTGACTCACAGTCTTTACAACCTTCCACATGTGTGACCTCAGACCTTGTTCACTTGCTGACGTCATCATCAGGTTGTCTATTGTCATTGTCTAACTGCGCTCATCACGATTCTATCTCAGTTAAGAGATACAAATCAATTATCCGAAACCACTTATTAGATACTTTGTTTGCTTTCTGTCTTTTGTAAATCTTGAATAACTTTAGTATGTCTTCGACTTTCTCCATGCGCACTTAACCACTTTATTAGGATACATTGTAGCACATATCGTTAATTGCGTTTGACCTAATCATCAATACTCAATCTGTACGACCTCATTCTTTGTCTACTATTCTGTATTCTTCACAGAAATAATACTATGTTGACATCAATGACAAACACAGCCATGAATGCTACATGTCAATCATAAACAATCTCTCCAATGCTTAGGATACTCCCTTAAAGGAATACCATCAACATTCATGCTAACAATCTCCCCCTTTGGCATTGATGGCAACATAGATGAAAAACATCTAAGTTCGAAGAATACCAAATCAAGCTCTACTGCTGTTCTCTTCTTTTCAAATCCTCTTTATCAATCAAATCTAAAACTCATTGAAACACTGCTCTGTCTTGTGTTTACTCATTCTTAGGATTGATATCGATTGTTCACACTCTATCTCACAGGAAAAACTTACATGGATGGAAATCAATTGTTCACATTCTATCTCACAAGAACAACTCACATGGATGGAAATCAATTGTTCACAACTTCTCCCCCATTGATATAGCTTAATGTTTCTCCCTATTGACATCAATCACTCTCATTGGTCCATCTCCCCCATTGTTACAACCTTTCTCCCTCATTATGACACTTCTCCCCCATATATACATAGGAGATGTTTTTCATGCAATCTCTCCCCTATTGACATCAATGAAAAAGGCTTCATTATGTCAATCATCTGTTACAAGTCTTTAACTAGCTCAGGTGTCCAAAGACACTATTCTATACGAACTACCAAGATTCCTTGATGACTCTACGCATTATAGATACTCCCCATACAAGAAGCATCAACATTCAATCCAGATAAACAATGGTGCTCTGTACCACTGGACTGATGCATTCTTTGCATCATCTATTCAGAAGTAGGCAGGGGCATAATCCCAAGCATATCTCGCAAATACTCAAATGTATCTTTAGGCAAGGGCTTCATAAAGAGATTGCAATCTGCTCTTTTGTACTTATATGCTCTAATCTGATCACTTTCTCTACAACTCTCTCACTCAAAACATTATACTTAATGGATATATGCTTAGTCTTAGAATGCAATACATGATTCTTAGACATACTCATTGTACTTGTGTTGTCACAATGTATGATAACAGGTTTTGAAAACTCTATCCCAATATCCTTTAGCATCTGCTTCATCCACATTATCTGATTACAATTGTTTACTGCTGCTACATACTCTGCTGATGCTGTACTCGGTGAAATACAGTCATGTTTCTTGCTTAGCCAAGAAACGAATCTTCCTCCTAGGAAAAATGCTCCACCACTGGTGCTCTTTCTGTCATCCATATTACCTGCTCAATCTGCGTCAGTATAAACACATAAAGTTAAATCACTTGATCTGTCATACCATAGTCCAAAATCAGGGGTACCCTTTAAATATCTGCATATTCTTTTTACTGTTGCATAATGTGATTCCTTAAGATCAGCTTGAAATCTTGCTACTATCCCAACTGCATATGCTATATCTGGTCTGTTGCTAGTTAGATATTGCAAATCTTCAATCATAGATATGTATTTTTTCTGTTCAACTGTAGGTGTCTCATCTTTGCTAGTGACCAATTACCATAGGTGTACCAACAGGCTTACAACTTTCTAAGCCAAATCTTTTCAATAAGTCTTTTAAATACTTTTCTTGTGATAAGAAAATACCATCACTATTTTGTATAGTCTCTTCATAATCTATGTCTTCTTGCTGTGAATATCCTTTGCATACCAATCTTGCTTTATTCCTCACAACTTCACCTTGTTCATTCATCTTATTTCTAAATACCCATTTGGTTCCTATAGCATTATTGTCTTTAGGTCTAGGAACCAATTCCCATGTCTCATTCTTCACAATTTGATTGAGTTCTTCCTTTATAGCTTGAATCCAATGATCATCCTTGCATGCCTCGTCTGCACTCTTTGGTTCAACTTGAGAAATAAAACATAATTCCTCATGTACTCTGTTTCTTGTCATAACTCCTTTGTCTTTACTTCCAATAATTTGATTCTCTGGGTGGTTCTTTGTCAAATTTTTGTTTGGTGTGGGAGTTGCTATTTCAACTTTGACTTCTTCTCTTGGTTCAGATCTCTGTTCTTCTCTTTGTTCAACAATTTGAACATCATTCTGCAAATCGTTTATCTCAAAGAAAACTTCAGTATTTTATCTAACAGGTTTAGGATAATCTTCTTCTTCATCAAAAATATTATCCAACATTCTTTCTTTACCTCCAAACTTTTTATCCACTTTCACATTTGCAAACTCAACAATAGTCTTAGTTCTTTGATTAAAACATCTATAAGCTTTGCTTTTGAATGAATAACTAAGGAACATTACTTCATCGCTTCTTGCATCAAACTTACCAATATCATCATCTCTCTTTATGTGACACTTATTTTCAAAATTCTGAAATATTTTACTGAAGGTACATCTCCAAACCATAATTCATAGGGAGTCTTGTTTATATCTTTTCTGATCTACACTTTGTTCATGGTGTGTACTGCTGTGTTGACTGTTTCTTTCCAAAATGTCTTGGATACATTATTCTCAAACATCATTGCTCTTGTTGCTTTAGTTACAGACCTATTTCTTCTTTTAGCAATCCCATTTTGCTTAGGAGTCTTAGGTGTTGATAGCTGTCTCTTTATACCATTTTCTTCACAAAAGATGTTAAACTCTCTAGAAGTAAAACTCTTCACCTCTATCTGATCTCAAACACTTTATCTTTACACCAGATTCATTCTCAACTTTATTTTTGAACAACTTAAACTTTTCAAATGTCTCAGACTTCTTTGGGAAATGCTACCCACATCATTCTAGTGAAATCATCAACAAAAATCATAAAGTACCTTTCACCATAGAATCTTCTTGCTCTAGTAGGACCACTCAAATTTATATGAACAATCTCCAATTTTATTGTGGTAGTGAACTTCTTACTGGGAAAAGAAACTTTCTTCTGCTTAGTCATAATACGTTCCTTACAAACAATATTAGTAGGCTTCATGATTCTAGGTAGATCTCTGACAACAAATGTACAACTAGCCTTCACAATACTGTCAAAGTTTACATGAGAAAATCTTCTATGCCATAACCAATTGTTATCCACCTTTGCAACCAAATAGGTCATCTCTGTAGGGTTCAATTGGAACAAAAATACCTTTGGATCTTGTGCCAGTTCTGATAAACTTACCATCTTTATCCTTGATAATGTACGTCTTCTCTGTAAATTGCAACTGTTAACCTTTGTCAACCAATTGTCCAACACTTAATAGATTATGCTTTAATCCATCAACAAAATAAACATCATCAGTGTTAGTCTTTCCATCAAGCGTAATAGATCCTATTCCCATGATATGACAAGCTACATTGTTACCAACTCTAACAATTTCTCCATTATGATTTTTAAAATTGACAAACTTATTCATATCCCTAGTCATATAGTGTGAACACCCATTGTCTATAATCCAATTAGATTTTGTTTCAACCTGTGAAACTAGGGCTTTTTCTTTAATTTCCTTTTAAGGATTCTCTTCTGTTATAGCCACAAATCCTAATTCATCATCACTTTTACTCCTAACACTTTCCTCAGACTCATCATCTTCATTTGCATACAAACAATCTCTAGGTCTTCTAGACTTGAAATTCCTTTTATACTTTTTCTCTCTTTTAGGACTCTTAGAAGCATAATTACCAAATTCATTGCAAGTCCAACCCTTCTCTTACCATATGGTTCTCTTCTTACAAGCAGGGCAATTCCTTCTTTAATTCTTTTATCCTCCTCAGATATGGATCTGCTGCTGCTAGCATGGTTGCCATTGGTGCTTGCACTTCTTGATAAAGAAGAGCACTCAATGCACTAAAAGCTGTTTCTACTCTGGGCAGTTCCAATCTTCCAAGTAATGTCTCTCTGGTAAACTTCTTAGTGCAAGATATCACTTGTTCAATTATTTGCACTATTTGTTTGAATGGTGGTGTCAAAGTTTTCAAAATCTTCCATATAATCTCATCTTCATCTTTAGATCCCTGACAAGACTTAATTCTTGCAACAATTTCTCACATTCTACCTATATAGCTTCTCACAGATTCATCTTCCATCATTTTAGCATCTTGAAACAAACATATCCAATTTTGTAGTCTGATTCTTTTAGTATGTTATCACCTTCAAAAGTAGATTCTAAGGCTTTCCAAATATCATATGATGTTTCTAAAAAATTTACCTGACTGTATTCATTGTCAGGAAGAGTTGACAATAATGCTTCTTTGGCTAGCATATCACACATAAACAAATCTCTTTCAGCTTCATTGCATTCCTCAAGTTTGCTTTTTTCCACAATCTTCTTCTTTGTCTTTGTCATCATCCGATACCCTGGATCCATACATAACAAATGAGTATTCATCTTCTTCTTATAGCTGTCATAGCTAACTCCATCAAATTTAGGACTTTTTTTTTGAAGTGACATGTCATTGATCTCGCAAAGCTGTTAAGCTTTTTCTTTAAGGACCTGATGCTCTGATACCAATTGTTAGAAAGTAAAGTCCACCAAGATAACTTGGGGGGGGGGGGGGGGGGGGGGTGAATCAGTATCCGACTATTAAAACACTTTATCAACTTTATTAATCCTTAAGCATGTGAACAATATAATCAACAACCATAAGAAGATATACATACCCAATAACACTAGATATGTTATCTAGGAAAACCCTTGATCCAAGGGAAAACTCCAGTGGGGATGGTACCCACAAAATGATGTACTAATATAAAAGTTCCTTGTTAGAGGATGGACTCTGTTAGGAGCTAATGAAATTCCAACCTTGTTAAGAGTTGTGCGAACCTTCTTAGGAGTTGTAGAAGGCAGATGGACCCACTGTCCAAACAACTTCAGGGGCAAGACCACCAACTCACTGTCCAATTAGTCTCTATATTATTCCTTGTAGAGTAATAGAAGTGAAATAACTTTAGCTCCTCTGTCCTCTTGACCGGACTTATCCTCTTCTGATCTCAATACTAGATCACAAATCTCTCATCCAAATAATCCCCTGGATCGCTTACACGCATTTACCAACTTCGCATGTTATTTGCACAATTCACACTTCATACATCAATCACACATTTCATAACAAGGAAATAACCTTCCTTTATACCATATTCTCAAAATAATTCCTTGAGTTGGCGTTGAGGCTTTCACAATTAATTATAATAGGACCTTATTAAGATATTACAAAATTTTACATCTTTTTGCAATTACAAGTCACTGGTAGCTCACAATCTTTACAACTTTCCACACATGCGACCTCAAACCTTGCGCACTTGCTGATGTCATCATCAAGCTGTCTACTGTTACTGTCTAATTGCGCTCATCACAATTCTATCTCAGTTAAGAGATACAAATCAATCATCGGAAACCACTTATCAATTACTCTGTCTACTTACTGTCTTATGTAAATCTTGAATAACTTCTGTATGACTTAGACTTTCTCCATGCACACTTAACCACTTTATTAGGATATAGTGTAGAACATATCCTTAATTGCGCTTGACCTGATCATCAATACTCAGTCTGTACAACCTCGTTCTCTGTTTGTTATTCTGTTAGTCTTCACAAGAACAATACTATGTTGACATCTATGACAAACACAGTCATGAATGCAACATGTCAATCATAAACAGTGTGTCCAATGCTTAGGATACTCTCCCAAAGGAATACTATCAGCATTAATGCTAACGGAAAGATCATAAGGCAATAGATTGTCATAGTCAGGTGATAGTTTATGCACTTATAAATGTTGGACCCATGTAGTTATAACTTCTTTGACTACGAGAACCTTTATTTTATAAACATAGACTTTGTACAAACTTATACTATGCTTGTTCAAAAGAAATAGGTTGAAGAGTGTGAATTCTTTTTGAACTTGGATACCTCTATGATTCAAAAAGGCACACCTCACCAAAAACTCATTGAGGATGCACACTATGTTAAGTGTTTGGATAAGGTGACCCAACCTCAAAAGCCCTTTATTGGTTAATTATTTGTGCATTTTTGGAAAGGCACTTAGCGAGACCAAATCTTCTACAAGGACAGACTTAGAATGAAAATTATAATGTTTATCTTTTGGCATATTCTCTTGGATTTGTATTTTATGCAAGAGTTATGCATAAGGAAGTCTCTAGAAATAGGTTGTAAATACATTGAATGTAGATGCTTTAGAAATAGTTTCCTTTTGCATGAAAACTATATAAATACAATGTGTTGCTGAAGAGAATTGAGAGAAGTATTTGAAAAGCAATGTTATGCTACCAAAATTATTCTAGATCTAGATATCACAGTTGATTACTCTTGGAGAGCATTGGCTCTTGAAATTGTATTGTAACTAATTTATTGTTGATAATACAATTGGGTTTGGCTTTGGAGTGGTGGATTTTTTCCCGAAAGGGTTTTCCCATGTATAACTAGTGCGATGTGTTTATTGTTTTAAATCCAATTTATGTCTGTATCTAATATGTGATAGATAAGGACTTGCAAGAATTTTTTCTGCACTATCTTTCCTTGTAGATTTAGCATTTGGAAGCATTTCTTAACTTGGGATTCCTTTCAAATGGTATTAGAGCATGTCCAACTTTGTTATTGTTGTTGAGAGAAGGGTTTTGTTTTGTAGTGATCTAGTTTTAGTGGGAGTTTTGTAGAGAAATATATCATAATTTTATTGCAGGTTGGATATTGTAAGCACATCTAGTAGAGTAGAGATGTATAAATTTAATGGCAACAATTTTGAGTAGTGAAAACTCAAATTGAAGGACATGCTTGTAGATAGGATCTATGGGCTGCAATTTCTTCAACAAAACCCCAATCAAACCCTAAAGTACACCGTAGGATGATTGGGATAAGATGGATTGAAACGCCACAGGTTTGATAAGACTTTGTTTGGTTGATTCAGCCTGAATGTCCATGAAGAGAAGATTACAACTGATCTTTGGAAGAAGCTTGGTGATATTTATTAGGGGAAATCCTTGGTAAATAATTTATTCCTAAGAAAGTTGTATTCTTTGAGGATGGAGGAAGGAGGCTCTGTTGCTGATCACTTGAATGCATTCAATATGTTAGTTGCTCAGTTGAATTCTATTGGTGATAGGATTGATGATCAAGATAAATGTATAATTCTATTATGTTCTTTGCAAGACTCGCGAGATCACCCTGTTATAGCCATTAGAAGCACAATGTCCACTTTCAAATTGGAGGATGTGGTTGGTTTGTTGTTATTTGAAGAGATGCGAAGAAAATCTTTTGAGATGGCTAAGGTAACTCTAGTTGCTTGGTAGAACAATGGAGAAATGCAAGAAGGACAAAAGGGTAAATCCAAGTTTCCTCGTAGATCTGAATCTCTTGGTAAAAAGTCCAAGTAAAATGTTGGAATTGTAGCAAACTTGGTCATCTTTGAAAAAAGTGCAAAGAGGAGAAGAAAAAGGAAGGTAAAGAGAATTTCTTTGATTCTCACCAAAAAATCCTCTCTAGATGATGTAGATGCTTTTGTTATAGCCTTGACAACACATGCATCAAAAGATGTGTGGTTGATAGGTTCAGGTGCTTCTTTCCACATGACATATCACAAAGATTGGTTTTCAAAGTATGATGAGTTTGATGGCGGGAAAGTATTTGGGTGATAACTCTCATTTGAATGTTGTTGGCCACGGTAGAGTCAATATTAGATTCTTGATGATAGAGTGAAGGGGATTGATGGTGTTCTGCATATTTGCGGTTTAGCACGAAACCTACTTTCAATTAGCAAGCTTGGTGATGTGGGTGTGCAGGTTGTTTTCTCGAGTAATGGATACAAGATGACAAGAGGCTCTATGGTGCTTGCTAAGGGTGTTCAGATTGGCACCTTGTATAGGCTGGATGCATGCAAGGTTCAGTGTAATAGTGCTTCTATGAGGTCAAAGAAAAGGGCTTTGGATTCTTTATCCTCACCATCAGATCAAGAAAAAGAAGATTGTTGTTTCTATATCCGATGGTCATGCTTTCTAGGTATCCAAGGGTGCAAATGCTTTGGAGATGAAGCTCTCAGCTGAGAAGATGTTGTTATAGCACCAAAGATTTGGTCACATTGGTGAGAAGGTTCTCAAAGCACTGAAAATCAAGAGCCTTTGAAGGCCTTGATGTTTGTAATCTGTTGTTTGACTTCTGTGAACATTGTGTTTATGGTAAACAACACTGTGTTTCTTTTTATTCCAGCTCTCATAAGTCTTTTGGGATTGTGGATTATATTCATTCAGATGTGTTTGGTCCAGTTAATGTGCCTTTGGTATCTAGATTTGTGTACTTTGTCTCATTCATAGATGATTATAGGAGGCATACTAATGAGAATCAAAATCGTATCGGAATTGGCAGGGCCGAATCGAATCGTGAATCGGGGGTGAATCGGCAAATTTGAAAAAACCCTTTAAATGTAGAGATTTTAACAATTTAAGACTTATTTCATGCACCCTTTATTGAATATAACTTAAACACACTATAACATCATCAAATAGAAGTTGAAACTTAACATATATAAACATGGAAGTTTGTGTTTACCACATGGGGTAAAGAGTTTTTATAAGACAGCTTCACATCCAATACCTACTCCAAGTGCTTCAAAGCATATCACCCCTCTCGAAAGGCTTGCTCTGTTGTTCTCTCCACTACAGACACTCCATGCCTGCAATAGCTTCAGGTCTCATCAACTGGTCAGACTTCTCACGACTGATAATCGCAGCGATTGGGGGTCTATGGGGCAACGCCCCTAGCGGGGTCGAGGGGCAGCGCCCCCGCGGGGTCTTGCGCGCTCCCTGTTGCGATACAGGACGGGGTCGAGGGGCAGTGCCCCCGCCGCCAAGATCAAATTAGCACTCTGAAACCCACACAAAACTACATGGAACACAGTGTTTTTGTGATTTTCTTTTGATCCCACACTCTTTTTGGGAACTGCTAATGTTTTACTACCTGATTATGTTTTTCCGTTCGTTATACATTCTAAACATTTTTTATTTGTCGTCTTTTTTTTTTTTTTTTTTATAACCTATGGTTCTTCTTTTCTCTTCTCCTCTCTTCTAGTCATGCTTAACAATTAGAAGGCCCTTTAGGGTTATAACAAAGAGGAAAGGTAATAAAGAAAGCAAAAAAACATAAGTGATTTTTTTATTATTTCCAACTAAACATGCTTGCTGTTGCCAGCCAATTTTTGGCGATTTCTGATGGTGATTCAGGCGGTTTTTTGAGTGAATCGCCGATACATGCGATTCAAGCAATTCACCCGATGAAATCGCCAATCACGATTTTCGACACCAAAAAAATCGGCGTGCATGAATCTGATCGTTGAATCGGCGATTCACACGATTTCAGTGCGATTCTCGTTACTATGATAGGAGGACATTTATGTATTTCCTCAGAAGTAAATATGAAGTTTTTGTTGGTTTAAGGAATCCTTGTGTGAAAATTAGACTGGTAGAAAATTTAAGTGTTTAAGGACTGATAATGGCGGTGATTTTGTTCAATACAATTTGACAGGTTCTGTAAGGATCATAGAATTGAGAGACATAAGACAACTCCATACACCCCACAACAAAATGGAGTTGTAGAGAGGACGTACAAAACGTTGATGGAGAGGGCTAGGAGTATGCTAAGTGGTGTCCAACTTGAACAAAAGTTTTGGGCTGAAGCTGTAGCTGGTGCATGTTATTTAATTAATAGATCTCCTACTTCGGTGCTAGTTGAGAAGACACCCATAGAAGTGTGGTTTGATAAGAAGCCCTCAATGAGACATCTCAGAGTCTTTGGTTGTGAGGCACATGCTCATGTGCCAAGTGAGAAAAGATCAAACTTGGAGAACAAGGCAGTTAGGCACGTACTCATTTGCTATGGTGTCTCTGAAAAGTTACAAGCTTTGGTATCTAGTTGCAGAGAAGGTGCTCTGTAGTAGCGTAATCTTATGTGAGTTGAAACCTTCTAGTTGATTTGCAACAAAAGAAGGAAGAGAAATAGAAAAAAGGAAGTGGTCCACATTTAATTTTACTCCTAAATGAAATGAACTATGAACTCTTGTTGGACTTATGATGAAGAGAGTTCAAGCAGCTTTGAAAGCTGTGAAGCAGAGAAAGAACTTCAATCTCAAACTTTGAGGAGGTCTACTCTTGATAGTTAGCAACCTAATAGATATGGTTCTTCACATGAAAGGTTTGGATATTCTTTGTTGTATTCCAGTTGTATATTTGCTTTGATTGTTAACATTTGATGAGCCTAGGATTGTTAGAGAGGCTATGGTTATGAATGATGCAGACTCCTAGATGGATGTCATGAATGAAGAGATGACAACATTTAAGAAGAATGCTATATGGGATTTGGTAGCTTTGCTTGAAGGATCGGAACTTGTTGGATGTAAATGGCTATTCAAGAAGAAATTGGGTGCAGATGGGAGTGTTGAGAAGTATAAGGCACAACTGGTTGTGGAGTATTCACAGGTGGAGGGAATTAATTATGATGAAATATTCTCTCTTGTAGCAAAGCTGTCATCATTTTGATTCTTATCATCACTTGCAATAGTTTATGATTTTGAAGTTGAGCAAATGGATGTGAAGACAATGTTCCAGCCAGAGCATTTCATTTAAAAGTTAAAACCTTGCTTGTAAGTTGAAGAAATCTTTGTATGGTTTGAAACAATATCCTAGAAAGTGGTATCAAAAGTTTGACACCTATGTGTTGTCTTTGGGATTTTCTGAGATCTAAATCTGACTATTGTGTATAGTATAAATATGAAAATGGTCACATTCTTATCATAGTCTTGTATGTAGTCTTGTATGTAGATGATATGTTGTTTACTGTTTACTAGTTATAGTAAATTGGTTTGATACATGCTACAGTAATAAGGAAATATAACACATAAGCAAATGCAAATGTTTTAGGAAACGACAAGTATATATTCCATTAATGCTCTTCAAGTACATCAATATCATAAAACAATACAATGCTGAAGATGATCTTCTCAGTTATGGAAAAGTGTACATATACTATCCGAAGGGTTGCGACTCAATCCTCGTGTCATCACAAATTGCCCTTTGCTTAGTAACAACTTCCCAACAACATGTTTAACCATTATCGACAATAATATGATTCTACCAACAACATCATCCCCCCCAAAAAAAAGAAAAAAGAAAAAGAAAGTTATCTCTGACAACATACAACAAAAATGGAGATAATGTATATACATAAGAGAAGAAGAAAATAGAAGCTAAGAAGAAGGGGGCTGAGGGAGCATCCTTGAAGATTCTAGTTGTGATACTGCTGAAAGAGTCAAACGTGCCCACAACTCATAGACTTGTTGGGTCCTCACCTTAAAGTCTTGTTCTGCCTGCATTTGTGTCTCCAACACTGTCTTTAACATCATGGAAGCATCGACTAGCTTGGTCTCCTTCACCTCAAACTTCTTTGTCACTTGAGCTAACTGGGTCTATAATAGGTACTTTTCCTTCTTAGCCACCCCCTAATGAGCCATTAGCTTCGCTCTCTCTGTCTCCCAAGCTGCTTGTTGGCTAGCCAAGTCTCCCTCCATAACTACTGACCGGGTAGCCATCTCCTTTCGAGCTCACTGCCGTTCCTAGATTTATCTCTGTCGCTGCCCGATCTATCTCACTTCGCCTCAGATCATAGTAGGTGTCTTTGTACACTTGCTCAATATCGTGGCTGAGGTTCTCTACTCAACTTTCCACTATCGGCTCCCCAACAGTCCACTCCTATAACATCTTTGGAGTCTCTATGGCTGGCCACCCTTGTGCTTCAAAGCAAGTGGCGAATACTGTGGGACACCCAACTCTCATAAAGTCAACACATGCTCCAACTCTTGAACGATGCCCTCTAAAGCCCAAGCCTGTGCAGAGACCACTACCTAGTGGCCTCGGGCTACCATATCTACTAGGCATACCTCCACATCCTCGCTAGGTATGTCTCTTGATGGCTCTGCGAGTGTCTTCAACTACCATTGTGGACCAAGTATTGAAGGCGAGATGGTCTTCAACATGGTTTGAGAAGACTCTACTGCAGGTAGTCTCTCATCCCTCTCAACTGGATGATGCTCTTCGTCCTTTGCATGAGCTGCTACGATAAGTACGACGACTACTATAGACTCTTCTCCTCTTGTGTCAACTAACTCCACAAGCTTGGGAGGAGGTGCATCTCTAATGGGTGAAAGTATAATAGATCCAAGTGTGATTGGTGTGAGGTTGAATCGTTGGGTCAACCACCAATCATACCCTCAGACGAGTGTGTTTGGCTAGGTACCACTCTAACCATGGGACCTTCTGTCATTGATTCAACTAACGATGCAACATCCATCGTCACCACTGCATCAGACGCAACCACCTTTAATCGAACTTGAGGCTCTTCTAGGGCTTCGTTGCCATGTATCTCCGGTATTCACTACCTCCTTAGACATGACTTTGTATGGTGATCTAGTAGTCTTGGTTTCTGCCACTTCCTCTCCCTTATGAACCCCACTATCACTGGCTTAGGAGTCATTCCCTTTGAAACTGCCACGAGAGTTCTCTCTGCCACAACTGTTGATGAAGACATGTCTATTGCTACCCTAATATGACTGAAAGAAGGGATAGGCGCTTAACTAATTATCAAATGTGCTGTTATAGGTTGGAGAGGTTGTGCAAATAAGATAGGTATGGGTGTTGAAGTGACTACCTCCACTTGTCATCCTCTATTAGCTGAGTGATATCTCCATCATCCAAGTCACTGTGACTCTCCGAGGTCTTTTGTCGACTAATATCCATATCTCCCTGCTCAGACCCTGAACTGACCTTTTGTCTACACCATTTTGGCTCTGCCAGAACCTCTTGTCCAAAGGGCATATCCTAGTGTTGCCAACTCATAATCAGAGGCTCTCCGTGTGCTAATGGTCTTGGTATGACATCGAGTCTGTTTGTTGGAATTTGTCTTTGTGTGGTGCCTAGGAACTAATTGCATAGTATGACATGTAAAATGTCCTATATTGCAATGTCATGAATTCATACATTCGCTTTGACAGTAACACGACCCAATAAAAAACTGTACCATTCATCAATTCATTCATGAGTACAATCTGAGGCGCGACTTGATCGAGTAAGCCTACTTTCTACTATGTCCATTAGGTAGTGCCAATGCCCCTTTCAAATGAAAGCTTTATTCACACCCCTTCCCTTGGAGGCCTTTGCTAGAGAATCTATTTTACTCTGTGTGAGGTCGCTACATATCATTTTGATTCAAATTTTCTTTACTTATTGTTTCATTTTCTTGACCTTCAACTCAATCTTTTTTCCCTTCCCTGGTATACCAAATACTTGTGTGAACTTGGCTGCAGTGAATGAAATCTCCAAATTGTATCCAAGGTAGGGAATCGTACCATTCTTGGAGTGTCTATCGAAGACCTCAATCCTGGTGTGCAGAGGACCTTCAAAATTTTTGATGCAAAAAATAGGCATTTGGATCGCCCAATGGACTTGTGCTCCCTGCAAACTATCCTTGATTGGGTCATTATCAGACATCTTCCACCATTTGCGACACTCCAACCCATTCAAGCCCTCGAAAGGTATAGTCTAAGGTGTGTTGTAATCCTTTGATGAAATTGCAGGTGCCATTTGTACCTTCGATGTCTTATCTTTTTCTTCCATGTGTCAATCTGTTCTGCAACTTGCACTCCAGAAGGCAACACTTGTGCATTCCTGTTCATGCTGCTACTAGAGAATAGAAACTAAGAAGGGGGTTGAGAGAGCATCCTTGATGATGCTGGTTGGGATGCTGCTGAAGGAGTCAAATGTCCCCGCAACTCAAAGACTTGTTGGGTCCTCACCTTCAAGTCCTGTTTTGCCTACATTCGTGTCTCCAATGTTGCCTTTAACATCATAGCAACACCTACTAGCTCGGTCTCCTTCACCTTAAACTCCTTCATCACTTAAGCCAATGGGTTATGTAACAAGCACTTTTCCTTCTTAGTCGCCTTTGATTGAGGCATTAACTTCGCTCTCTCTGTCTCCTAGGTCTACTGCTGGCTAGCCAAGACCCCCTCCACAACTACTAATCGGGTAGCCACCTCCTCTTGAGCTTGCTCTGCTACTACTCGAACTGTCTCACTCTGCCTCAGAGCATAGTAGGTGTCTTTGGTCATTTGCACTATCTCGTAGTTGAGGATCTCTACTCGACTCTCCACTACTAGCTTCCCAACAATCCACTCCTGTAACATCTCCGAAGTCTATGTGGCTGGTCCCACTCGTGCGTGCTTCAAAGAAAGTGGCAAATGTGGTGTGACACCTCACTCTCATAAATGTCAACACATGCTCCAACTCTCGAATGTCTCTAAAGCCCGAGCTTGTGCAACGACCACCACTTGGCGGCCTTGTGCTACTATAGTTGCTAGGTACACCTCCACATCCTCGCCAGGTATGTCTCTTGATGGCTTTGCGGCTATCTTGAACTGCTCTTGTGGACTAAGTACCGAAGGCTAGATGGTCTCCAGCTTGGCTTGAGAAGACTACTGCAGGTAGTCTCTCATCCATCTCAACTAGATGATGCTCTTCATCCTCTCATCAGCTACTACGACAGATACAATGACTACTATTGAGAATGGTAAAATAATGATTTCAGATTTGAAGTTTCAAGTTAGCAACACAATTTGAAATGGAATATCCAGGAGCAACTAGATATATTCTTGGGTTTGAGCTCATTAAAGATAGAGGTAGCAAATTTTTTTGGATGAGCCAGAGAAAAAATGCTAACTCTGTGTTGTAGAGATTCAACATGGCAACTTGCATGCAGTTAGTTGTTCCAATGTTACAGGGAAGGAAGCATTCTAAGGAGGATGGTCCAAAATTTCCTACTCAGATGGAGGGCATGTCTAGATTACCTTACATGAGTCCTATTCGTAGGTTGAGGTATACTATGGTCTGTACGAGGCCAGACATTGCCCAAGCAGTGGGAGTCCTTAGTTAATATATGGCCAATTCTGGAAAGGTGCATTGGGATGCAGTTAAGAGAGTGTGCAGGTATGCAAGGTGTACATCTGAGTATTCCTTATGTTTTAATGGTAATCCTACTGGATCTCACATTCAGTTTACATCCGTGGATGTGGATTTAGATTGGGCAGGTGATATTGACAAAAGAAGATAGACCAATGAATATGTTTTCACAATGTTTGGTGGTGTAACTAGTTGGATGAGTAAGTGGAAGGCTGTAGCTGCTTTGTCCACTATGGAAGCAGAGTATATGGCAACTACTCATGCTTCTAAAGAGGCCATTTGGTTTAAGAGATTGTGCTTTCATATTGGTTTTGATGTAAGACATATTATTATCTATTGTCACAGCCAGATTGTTGTTTGTTTAGCAAAACACTGATATGGATCGACACAAGAAGCTAAATTGTAAACTCAGAATATAGACTATTTCACCTGTCGTAACAGTAAAATGAAAGAGTCATATTTGATGCTTCTTATAGGGAGTCTATTCATGATATCCATGTTGATGGGTTCCTAGGGCTCTTTGTGATTTTTATAGACAACTGGAACATTAAATGCAATTTAAAATAATTTAGCTTATAGAAATAGTTTTCTAATCTCTATATGGACACCCAGGAACATGCTCAGAAAAATAATCAAATGAGAGTTCTTAAAGTTGGGCAATGCTAATACATACAGTAGCTAAAAGTTTATATTGATATTTATCCTGGTTTTATCTCCTCAGAACAAATTGGGGACATGATCCTAAGACCTAAATTTAGATAAGACTGCTAACATGCTCCAAAGGAAAATATTAAGTCAAATGAGGTGTTTTTTTTAAAACTGTGAAAGCTACAATAAGTTTGATGTCCATGAGAAATCTTGTATTAAAAACATATCATGTTTTAGAGAAAAGTATATAGATTTAAGTATACTGCGAATTGTTTGATGGGAAAGGTTTTTTGTTTGAACTGTATCTTCTATTGACATGCTTCTCTTTAATGGTGCAATGCATCTTAATCTGGGTTGAGGCGGCCTTCAAGGTTTGGTCTTCATTTTGATAGCATGTTAGCTGTGAAGATTTCATGACAGAAAAATGTGGTTTTGCTATGTTCTATGCATTTGACATTATGCAGTTCTGTTTGAAGTTTTTTTTATAAATAAATCTGTTTACTCTTTCATTTCAAAGTTTTCTGTTTCAAATGGCTGTATTGTAGAATAGGGAGCTTATTTTTTTTCCCTTTGAATGTTTTAATTTAGATTAAACTGCAATTTTCGAAAAAAAGAGTAAAATGGATGAGGGGTGGAGAACATGTGGCAGAGGAGCTGTGGACGTTGAGGTTAGGTCTGAAGCTTCTTGGGGAGAGAGCAAAAGTGGGTTCTTTCTGGTGGCCATACATCAGTAACTTACCTCAAGCTTTTAATGTGCCGATTTTCTTTTCTCGAGAGGAAATAGGAAACTTGCAGTATATTCCATTGATTCATCAGGTATATTTCTATTGTTTGTTTTTATGTTTAGAGTGTGTTTAGTCAATAATTTCTCTTTGAGATCTCCAATCTAAAGTTTTTATCAGATGTGCTCTGGAATTGTCAATTTGATGTAGGAGGTCCTAGTGTGATCTTGAGGGGAATAAAAATCTGTTTTGGCTTGTTTGCGATTATATCTTTTAAAAAAAAACTTTTATTAACAAATTATCTTTGTACAGGTAAACAAGAGATGTAAGCTGCTTTTGAGTTTTGAAGCAGATGTTAAATCAGTTACTGAAAATTTGGGGTCAGAGCAGCACCCTTTTGGTGGTCAGCATGTTGATGCAGCTGCCTTAGGTTGGGCCATGTCAGCAGTTTCTACCAGGGCATTTCGTTTGCATGCACACATAACGTCTGATGGTAAACGTGGCAGCACTCCAATGCTTTTACCTCTTATTGATATGTGCAACCATGATTTTCATGCCAATGCTCAAATTGTTCAGAAGGCTGTTTCTGGCTCAGATGGGACTCTAGTTAAGGTGCATTTCTCAGATTTTAAAGCTTTTTTCTTTGTTCTGGGATGTAAAAGTGTGCATTCTTACCAAAAATTTCTTATCAAAGATTCCTATAGAGAAACAGCTTTAGGTAATGGCATTTATAATATATATCCATCCTAAATGCCAACTATGGAAGTCCGAGTCACCTAGCAGATTCCCAAATATCATGTCACTTTAGGGATTTGAACATGATCATCCACATCGAGAACACAATGATTGTTATTCTCAAATCTATGTTTTTGCAATGCTAAACATGTCTGCCTGGCAGAAAAATAATGATTTATTCTTGACAAAATATTTTCACAGGCCATTTTTTCGTTGTAGTTGAATTGGATATGGATAACCATGAAATATACGTTTAAGGACATTTTCTTATGGGAAATGGAATGAGTTATTTGAAATATTATTATATTCCCTTTGAATTTCAATTTTTGTTTTATGTTAGGAGTTGGACGTCATGACCAAGTGCAACCTTGGTGAGTAGGACTATCAACATTATTTTGGTAAGACACAAGCTGAGGGCTGCAAGCAAACTGGTAGCATGTTGTTCTTCTAGTGGGGTCCACTCCCAGCCTAAACAGTCACAACATGCAGACTGGTTAAGTTCTGAACTTGACCTTCCAACATGCTTAGTGGTGCTTTTCAAGTAATTTAAAATCAAAGTTTCTGTATGCTGCTACATATCTACAGAAGTAGAACAAAAGAATGCATATGCAGCATTTATTTAATTTATTTTTGTTCAAAACATTGACATTGTGATGTAGTGCAAGGCAGAAGAATCCCTAAAGGAGATGTCCTAGTCCCCAGTAAATAGCCACACAGTGGAAGAATAACAATAACACGGAGGTTTAAATCCACAACAATTCCAATTATCATAATAGAATCATAAGATTTACATTCAACATGCCCGGTTGTAAGGCCTTCCAGTTTATGGCCAAATACAAAGCAATTACATTGATAGTTCAACAAGACTTGGCGAGATCCAAACTCTAGCTAACCCAAATCCACAATCTAGTAGAAAACCCCAAGAAGAATCTAAACTTGTGCTCACAAGCCACTAAGCAACCTTCTTGTTTCTCAAGCCCACACTTAGCTACTAGCTCTACTAAACTTTGCTCCTCTAAGCAACTTCATGCTGAACCAAGTTGACTCAAGACACCACAAGACTCTCTACTTATGCTAAACCAAGCCACAAGTTGGCCTAGCAAGTTACATTCAGTAAACCCTCAAGTCACAAGTCGGCTTGGCAACAAATATTAGATACATGAAATAACTAAATACTTATGACAGGCCACAAGTTTACAATGCATAACTAACTCATATGACAACATAAAAGTACGTGCCCTTAGTCATAGGTTCACATGCCATCCAACTATCCAAATCCAAGAGCACATGAGACGACTCCCACAGATTGAAGCTCATGAAAACAATCTCCAAAGTCTATCCAGGAAATTAGGAACACGCTACTAGTAGCCATCAAAATGGCTCTAACTCCAAGACGTTTACTCCAATCATCATGCGCACTTAGGACAAGGTTCCCCAATGTGCCTCGAACACAACCACAAATCCGAGCTTGATGCCCTTGCATACAAGATTACTGACTACCCCAGGATGCTCTTGCATTAGACACCCTAGGTGTGAAGAAAAGATGTTCTCAAAAGTTGGAAGAACATCTTCCAGGGTGCAACACATAAACCCCGAACTAGTTCTTCACATACATGTCCTTAAAGTTATCAACTTGTACACTTCTGCCTTTGTTCCACTTCTGCAACTCTTTTCTTACAACTGTCATCTTCACATCTGTCTTTGATGTGCCACTAATTTGTTTCCCATGCTGATCTTTAACCTTTTGAGAATCTTTCAACTCAACTTGCCTAGCAAAACTCAGGTTCCTCCTACTAAGCTCTGCATTCTTCAAAGGAATCAGGGAATGCTTCTTGATAGAATCATGCATTACCTTGCAATCATACTGCCAAAGGTCTACCAAGTAATATGTGACAACTACTCATGTCCACAATATCACACAACACTTGATCCACATATTCCCCAATCTGAAAATTAACAAGACATTGCTCCCTCACCTCCAAAGCATGTTCATCTTGTAACCAACTGATCTTATAAGTACAAGGATGTCTCATTCTCTTTGAACCATGTTTCTGAACCATCTCCTCAACAACTAGGTTATCAGTACCATAGTTCAAAATCTCGTTCTCTATCACTTACCGATGAGGCAAAGAAAAGTTTTCTTGGCGAATATCGGAGAGAATCGACAACTTCTTGGGCAAATATCGAGAATTTTAAAAATGACTTAAATTTAATTAGAAATGATTTGTTTTACATAATTCAATAAGTAGATGCAAATTACGAGTCAGTAAATGAGTAAACAAACCAAACAAGCTGATCTAGATATAGAAAAATGCAGTTAAGTAACAAAATTGCATCCTCCTAAACCCTTCTCCACCCAAGATGCTCAACATTGGAAAAGAGTAATATTTGGCCGTTTTGCTGGGCGTCATAGTTAAATTGGCAATGCCCATGACGTCAATACTTCTCACCGAGAAGTGGTGATTTTCTTGCTGAAAAGATAATAGATTTCAACTTCTGTTCGTAGATTTCTCGCGTGAAAACACAAGTTTTCGCACCACACTCAAAATCTGGTGAGAAAACGAGATATTGATGCTATTTTGAACTATGATTAGTACTACCACCATCCACAATTACATTCTAGTAACTACCTCTAGATTTACTGTCCTGAACAAATTCTTTCTTTGACAAGGTTTGAACATCCTTTTGCCAAGCAACACTCGCTGAACTAGTGAGTTCTCCTCCTCCAACTCAAGTTTATTCGTTGAATCCACATTCTCATTCACCACAACAACTCTTTTATCACCAACCTTTCTATTGGCATTGGGACATTCAAAAGCTCTATGTCCTTCACCACTTTTGAAACAAGTACCCTTAAATGCACCTCTATCTCTTCATTTCCTTGGTTTAATAGGTTTTGGTTCATCCTCAACAATTTGTTTATTCTTCACAGAGTGTTCCTTCTTTTCCTTTCCTCGGGAATTACCTTGATGTCTTCTCTTCAACTTATCTTCTGCCTTCGAAGCATACTGATAAGCATCCTCCATTGAATCAATCTTTAGCATACCAATCTCATCTTTGATATTGAATCTCAAACCATTAATATATCTAGCCACCTTTTCCTTAGAAAGTTGTCTATGTGTAGACCGAATTGTTAACATGTAGAACTCCTCAATGTAATCCTTCACAGTCATATCCTTTTGCTTCAGATTCTGCAACTTCTTAAACAATTCAAGTTCATAATTAGCAGGAATAAACTTAGCCTTCAGTTTAGTTCCCATCAATCTCCACTAATGATCTTATTTCACCTTCTCTATTTCTTTACAATTCTTTCCACCATAAAGTAGCATGTCCTTTTAGCTTACTTTGTGCCAACCTCACTCTGAGTAGATCTCCAGTATCCTCTAACTCAAAGTAGTCTTCTAATTCACCAATCCAATCAATTAGGTCTTTAGGACTCAAAGTATCTAAGAAATTAGAAAAATCCATCTTGTGCTTTAGCTTCAACTGAGCTCCAGGTGTATCCAACTGACTAGTTTTGCCTTCCATAGATCTCTCCATCCGATCAGTTCTGTCTTCACTACTAGATTCAACAGCCTCAGAGTCTTCAACAACTTCCTCATAACCACTTCTATATCCACATTCCTAGGTACACCAGCTATAGCTCTCATGATCTTAGTGACCATATCATTCTTCATCAGCTCCATCTCAAATCTGAAATCCTCTTTAACCTTCTCTAAAATATTAGTCTCCACTGCATCATAGAGATCTGCAATTGTTCTAGAGTCCAATCTCGGAGGCATCTTCCAAGATCTTCGTAAAGCCAAAGCAACAAATCAACAAGTTCAACAAACTTTGATACCACTTGATGCAGTGCAAGGCAGTAGAATCTGCAAAGGAGATGTTCTAGCCCCCAACAAATAACCACATAGCGAAAGAATAACAATAACACAAAGATTTAGATCCACAACAATGCCAATTCTCATAATAGAATCATAAGATTTACATCCAACATGCTCGGGTGTAAGGCCTTCCGAGTTATGGCCAAATACAAAACAATTATAATAACAGTTCAGCAAGACCTCGCAAGATCCAAACTCTAGCTAGCTCAAATCCACAATCTATTAGAAAACCCCAAGAAGAATCTAAACTTGTGTTCGGAAGCCACCAAGCAACCTTCTTGTTTCACAAGTCCACACTTAGTTACTAGCTCTGCTAAACTTTACTCCTCTCAGCCTGTCCATGTTGAACTGAATTGACTCAAGACACCACAAGAACCTCTACTTATGCTAAACCAAGCCACAAGTTGGGCTAGCAAGTTACATTAAATAGACCCTCAAGCCACAAGTTGGCTTGGTAGTAGACATTAAATACATGAAATAACTAAACACTTATGATATGCCCCAAGTATACAATGCATAATTAACTCACTCGACAACATAAAAGTACACGGCCTTTGGCATAGGTTATGTGCCATCGAACTATCCAAATCCAAGAGCGCATGAGACAACTCCCACGGATTGAAGCTTGCGAAAACAATCTCCAAAGTCTGACCAAGAAATCAGGAACATGCTACCAACAACCACCAAAATGGCTCTGACTCCAAGACGATTACTCACATGACAACATAAAAGTACATGACCTTAGGCATAGGTTCATGTGCCATCGAACTATCCAAATCCAAGAGCACATGAGACAACTCCCACGGATTGAAGCTCGTGAAAACAATCTCCAAAGTTTGTCCAGGAAATTAGAAACATGCTACCAATAGCCAACAAAATGGCTCTAACTCCAAGACAATTACTCCAATCATTATGGGCACTTAGGACAAGGTTCCCCAATGTGCCTTGAACACACCCCCAACTGCGCAAACCATAAGTCCACAAATTTGAGCTCGATGCTCTTGCATATAGGATTGTTGATTACCTTGGGATGCTCCTGCATCACATTGATAGTAACTAATCTATTGGTGTAATTTACCTTCCAGATTCCAAATGAATATAATTGAAATATGGCTTTCCTTTGAACCTAGAATTTATAGAATTTTTAAGATTGCTATGAGAAATCCCAGTCATATTATTCAAGTTTAATAGTATAACTAATATATTGAGGGGCTTTCATTGTCTCCTTTTCCATGGGTGATTATAAAATTGGATAAAGTCTTTGTAAAAGCGCTTGCAAAAAGTTATTTGCGGTTGCCACTGAATAACACTGTTTACAGTTCAAAATTTGGATATGGTTTCCTGTCAAGTACATCTAATAGTTCTGATTGACTCAAATGGGATGTAAACCATTGAACTAAGCTAATTGGATTCTTAAAATACCAATTGGGGTGTGGCATTTTAGTTCAATTGAAATCAAAAATAATTTTCATGTCAAGTGCATTACAAGAAACACATCTAACTATGGAGTTTTTTTTGATTTAATACATGTGGACTTTTTAATTGTTGTGTTTATACAAATAATAATTAATATTTAGATATTCACTTGTTTCTACATAATCTTTAAGGATTCCTTTAAATGAGGCTTCCTAACCCTTTGGGAGGATCCCCTGTGTTTTGGAGAACAGTCCTTGACTATTCTGCCATCCTTGAAACTGTTATTATAGTCAAGCTTCATAACCCTTTGGGAGAAGCCATTGTGTTCTGCAGAATGGTCCTTGATTAGTTAGCCATCTTCCTTGAAAGGTATCCCTTGAGATCTACAAGATTTTCCTATGAAATCCCTCACATTTCCCTTAAATGGGATCACCTAAGTCTATGTCCTTCCATATCTTATTTGATTCAAAATATTGATATGAATTAATATCATTCTCATTCTATCTTCTCCATTTGATACCATTCCCCTTATTTTTTTCTTATTCATTGTTGATTTCTAAATCTTGTATTATTTGCCATCTACGTCCTTTTGAAAAGTCACAACCTTCATAATCACAATCACAATCCTTTCAAAAAGTTACAACCCTTAATAATCATGTTCTTTTTGAAAAAAACACTATATAATTACAATCTTTGTGAAGAGTCACAACCATTCATAATTACAACCCTTTCAAAGAGTCACATCCTATTATCAATGCAACCATTTGAAGAAGTCGCATCCTTTTTTTCTTCTCATTCCTTTCCTCTTCCACTAATCCTTTGTTTAGCTCCTATCTTCTCCTTCTCTTCTTTTTTCTTTAAAATGAACTCACCTCCCTTTCATATCTTCATTTGAAAGAGTCACATCTCTTGACTTTTCATTATATTTAGTTAATTTCAATTATTCTATATTACATTATTTATTTACTAATCTATTTTGTATTTATTATCATTTATTATTAGATCCTATTTAGAAAGGTAACATACTTTCTACATTATTCTCTCGTGTATTTAATTTAATTTATCTATTCATTCTTTATAATTTAATTGTTTTAAATCTTACACTAAATATTATTTATTGATAATTGATTATATATGATTAATTATCATTTCTTATTTTTTATATTTTAATATGATTTCATTAATCATTAATTATTAAATAATATTGAATTATCTAATTGTTATTAAAAATTCTATCTTAAAATGGGGACATGACATCCTTGACTACAATTTTCAATGGATTCTATGTGATGGATGAATTTGTTATACAATTCCCAAATGGAGAGATAGATTCATTGGGCATAGCACAAAATGGAGGGAATGCGTACCATCCAAGATCTCTGTTTGCTTCATTGTCTCCTTTGACTTCTTCCTCTTCCGCATCAATTGATGGCTCATTCACCCTCAACTCTTGTCCTTTAGATTGATTATCTTTGATATGTTCTTAATATTTATTATTATTTATTGTATTCCATTTTTATAAATTTTTAATGTTTTTTAATGTATATTTTTATGTTACTTATTTGTATTATGTTATATTTATATATAATATTTGTATATATATATATATATATATTAGTTATTTTATTAATATATATTTAAATAAAATTATATACTCATATTGTAAATATTGAATATATATATTTTTAATTTAATTTGTATTCTCCACAGTATTTAAATTAACAAGGGAATTACATAAATAAATTTAAAATTAATAACAATATAATATAATATTGTAAATTACACAAGCATAAACCCTTATCCATATCAGGCAAGAGCCTATAACACAACGATAAATTGTGAGCCTCTTATCTGGGAGGTCTTGGGTTCAAATCCATTCGAGCTTAATAGATAATAATAATAATTAATCACATAACATAATAACAATTAATCTTGGCTTCAGCCTCTTATCAATATAAAAAAAAAAACCTTACCCATAATTGAGGAAAATTAAAAAAATATTGTATTGATATACCTCAACTTAGTTATCTAGCAAAGTTAAACCATATTGCTAATTTTACTTCTTATATTAGCAATATTTTAAAAAATGTGTATTGTAAAAAAGGCCAATTTAATAACATTATTTTATTGGGATATTTTCCCCATGACAGTTTATTTGAATTTTATTGTGGCTGAACACAAACACGAATTCATACCTTGTGACAAGTTTCATAAATTAATTGAAAATATGGTCATCTCTGATTGATGATGGTATTTAACTTCCAATCTTTGCCTACCATATTGAGGTGATCCTTTTGTTTTCTTTGAAAACATGAGGTGATTATTAAATATAAATATAGTTAATATTTAATCTTCATTGATATTCTTGAATGGTGAAATTTGCATACCCATGCCACTTCGCATATCGTTTTGTGCCTTTTTGATGAGAATAATTTGATGCACCAACATGTTGAGTAGAGGCATAATTTTGTGAAAAAAGTTGGGTCCCTTAAGGCTTAAACTATCACTTGTCTATTTATTACACATTCCTATACACTTATCGCCACTTCATCCATATGGTTATCCAGCCCAATGCATTGACTAATTCAACACACCCATACTTCATTATGCCTATACATGCACACATTTCTAGGTGCGCATTACCTATCCCAATTCACCCCATTTCCGGTCCCAGGTCAAGTTGTCAGTTGTTGGGTCAAGCCAAATTACAAATTTCTGTCGACTCTTGCCAATTAGTTCCTTTCAAGGGCTTCTAAACTCAAATTTCCAAAATTTACTGTGATGACCGTTGATGCAAGTTTTATGACGACTTCAACCTACAGGATAAAACACTCATTATTCTGAGATGAAACTCCAAATATCAAATTCTCTCTTGAATAAGAAAGCGCTGATGCTAAACAATGTATATGCTTGTGTGATCAACCGAGGCAACCCCAAGGCTCTTTCTTATTTTGGACTTAACTTAGTTTTGGTGATGTGTTTTGCTGGTAACCACAAAGGGACGTACATTTTTCATTAGTAGACTTCAACTTTGCGAGTGTGAAAGATACAGAAATGATGGCTCTTCAAGTACTTTGAATCAAACAAATTGCAAAGGAGTAAGGGTTTAAGAATTTTAATCTAGCTCTAATAATGCAAGATATCATTGATGGTGAGGTGAGACTTTAAATAGTCCTTGCCTCGCCAATTCAACTATGCAAATGACGGTGCTTGCTTCTAAAGATGTGGGAATGATGTTCAAATTGTCAATATTCATTTAAATGCCCAATGCAGGCACAATCCAAGTGAATATCTCCAATTGAAGTTAGATGCTTGCAATTAGGCCTAGACTAACCTTGCAGTATTACATACAATCAGCAAGTAACGAAAGGTATGGACACTATCTTCACCAATAATCACCAACAACTTCCATTCATTTACTTCTACTTCTACTTAACATGAAATTCTATTCTATTCTAAGTGAGGAAATATAGAAACCATGCAATACTCCAAAATGATACAAGCCATCCACCTTAAAAAACAAAAATGAACTAAGAACAATTTTGACAGTATTATTTCAACAATCTCAAGTTTCTTTTAACAAATGAGGAGAGCAAACCTTGTATTAGTACAATGAATGGCCAAGATTGGTTTGGAATCAAGGGCCTAGATTTGTCCAACAAAGCTCTAATCTAACTAACAGCTACAAGCATTAAATGCTTGATCAATTATAATGAAGCACCACCTTGTGGGCCAACGGAAAAATTACAGTGCTTTGTATGACCAATCAGAAAATTGGCTAGGGAGAAGCATCAAGTGGACTCCACATATACACTGGGCATGATTTGATTAGATGTTCCTGGAAGTGTGACTAAAATATTCCGATTGGCTGAAGATGAATGGGTGCCACGTTAACATGTTTATCTAAATTCAATTAGTTTCTTGGACATGAAAATAGATTTTGATGGCATATATTCCCAAATTGCTTCATCTTGAAAAAATTTCTCTACCTTCGTGGCTTTGAAAATCTTCCCATTGAAATGACTTGAAACTGCATGTGCTTGAGATTGTGATTCCTTGGCCTTGGTTTTCTGAAAGTGATACAGGTGCTCTATGTACTTGAATCTTTAACTTGGATTTTCTGAAGGAAATTCAAGTTGGTGACCTCCTTCATTTGTAGCCTTGGTCATTCTTTTGCACAACTTGTCCTTTGCATTCCATCGTGATAACTTGAACTTGGAATCCTCTTTCCCTTTGATCTTGAATCGGAGCCATCTTCTTGTTTGTCCTCTTTGATGAATAGCTGGCCATTTGTAGATTTTGCTTGAAGTTTCGATCTTGATCATGCCATTAGTCTCTTCTTGTGTCCAAATCCTTCTCATTGCTAAACAAGAAGAAATTGTGTTAAATTCACAAGAATGGTGGGTGTAAAGAAATTTAAGATATTCCAATCAATGTTCACATAATATCTTAACATGAGGCTACATTTGCAAGACTATTTTTATCTTCTGTTTTCAAATTTAGATTTCTAAATTCTGGGCCTTTTAAAGTTTTGATGTCCTGATTTTATCATATGGTTTCTAGACAAGAGTGAGAACCTCAATTATAACATTCGCTAATTGTGACAAAAATCTGAGTTTGCACCTTGGAGCTGATAGAATTTTGCCCCTATAAGAATTATGTTTGCGAGTTTTGGAAGCTTCTCTAAGTTTCTAAAACTCTGATTTTCACTTCTAGTCTGGTTGTGATCTTTACAGCTATCTTGCTTGGAAATTCACCCTCATCATTTTGGGCAGAAATTAGCGTCTAGTTGTAATTTTTGTAAATCTTAGTAGTATTGGAAACTGACTTCACATGGAAAGCGGTACTTGGATACCTCATGGAAATTGCCAACTAATTGCATAAAAAAATCATTCATGTTTGGAGTTCAAATCTACCTAGCTGGGTGGAGTTTGAGGCCTAGTTCGAAATGCATTTCCAGCTCATGGTTGTATTGTGAGGCTTTCACACCATTGCCCCAAAACTTTGGGGAACCCCCCTTTTTTGGGTAGGCCTTTGCAATTTTCACGGGCGTTGTAAGTCTTTGTTTGGCTTAGTGAATTCTTGGAGTTGTCTAGAAGTTTCGGATTGGTAATTTTACACCTTAGACGTCTTGGTCTCTAGGAGGGATTTGGTTTATTTTCACCTGGTGCTAAACTTGATTTTTTGGAACATGTAATTTTGTCCTTAGGCCAAATAGAATTTAACAACATTTTTTCGATGGTTAAAATAATATCTGGTAGGACAAATTTGTAAATTTTGGACTTAGATGGATTTTTGAAAATTTGATATAATTGTATAAGTTTGAGCATTTTCAAAATGAATTTGTGGACTTAGTTGTTTTGGAAATCTAAAAAAACTTGACGGTGGAAAGAAATTTTTCGATGGTGAAATTGAATTTTGAATAAAATTGAATTGCCAAATAAGGATTTATTTTAATTGCAAATTGAAATTGTATAGCAAAGAAAATTGAAATTGGATTGAAGTGCAAAATTTGATTAAGTTGATATTAAATTGCCTAGAGGAGGATTTCAAAATTTTAAAAGGAAGTGAAATTGAAATTAAAATCATATTTTTGGGTTGACTGTTTGTAATTTGGAAATTTAATTTGGTCCCCTTTTTGTGTTAAATTCAATGTATTTTAAGGCCTAAGATGTGTGAAATTCAAGGTAAATTATTGGGTCCACAATGGGGAAGGTTTAAAGCTATATTACAGGCCTACATGATTTTTTAAAAAAAATTTCAACTCCAAGGCTTATGGTAATTTCGGATTTGGCTAATTTAAACCCCTTATTTAATTTTATTTCCCTCCAATGTAGGTAGGCCCTATTCAAGGAGGCAAATGTTTGGTATAAGAAGAGGCTCCTTCTTTTCATTTCTTATTCCAACTTCTTCCATTTTGTGGAGCAGCAAATTTGTTTGGAAGGGGAGCATGGTTGATCACGAGGTCTGATTTTCCGATTTTTGACAGCAATTTTCCTCCTTTTGGGCAGTGACTTTCTTCATTTGAGGGGCGTTATTTTTTGTGAGGAGCAGATTTCTTTTCTGACCTAGGCGAATTTGTTTGGAGGCCCAAATTTGCAGCAGAAGGTCTGATTTAGAGGAGCAATTTTCTACCCTAGCTGGGCGAATTTTGGAGGCAACAATTCTAATTTTTAGGGGGCAATTTTCTGCTCTAGTTGGCCGAAATTTGTAGTATGGCAGAGTTTTAAAGTGCAGACCCAAATTTGCAGTAGAGGTGCAATTTTGAAGGCAGGTTTTGGAGGTTGGTGATTTTTGCTTGGGGGGATTGTGATTTCTTCCTAGGGCAATTTTGAAGGTCTGAAATTGGTTAAAGGGCAGAAAAGTTGTCTTGGAAAGTCTGATTTTTGTAGAGCTGGGCGAATTTCACAAGAGGGCAGAATTTGCATGAGATCCGATTTTGCATATTGGAGAATTTTCAAGAGAGACAAGGTTGTTGAATTCTGATTTTTGCTAGAGATTCATTATTTGCAAGGAGAATTGAATTTTTTCAGATCAGATTTGAACTTGAAGAGGCCTGATTGTTGGGAGAAGGCAAATTTAAGGTAAGATTCTCATTCTTTTTTAGAGGTGAAGATTGGTTTTAAAGGCGGATTTTATTCCTTGTTCTTGCTTGGTTCGTTTCCCTTATCTTTTTTTTGCACTATTCATCCACCACTTCATCATCTCCATTGATAGTCTGAAGTTGGGAGATAAAGTGCAGATTTCATGATAGGATATTTGGAGAGGCAAAAATAAGCTAGACCACCCTAGGATTGAAGTTGGGAGATATAAGTGTAGTACATCCTAAGGTAACAAAGAGGCAGAAATAAGTGGTAATCCCACCCCTAGGATTGAAGTTTGGAGATTGATAAGTGTAGAGATATGATTTGGAGAGGTGGAAATAAGCTAGATTCCATCTATAGAAAAAAGTTTGGAGATTGATATGTGTAGTCCATATCATTTAGAACGAAGAGACAAAAATAAGTGTTTAAGATGGTGAATGTTAGTACAAGCAAGAACCCAAAGGGAATAAATACTAAAAAAGAAAAGATATGATACCTAAGACCACCTTCTTCTCAAAAGTGAGATGAATAAGTGATACCAATATCGACACGGTGAACATGGTACAGTTGAAGGATAGATTGAAGGAAGGACAATCTCCCATGGCGAAGAAGATCTACAAGAGTGGAATTGTGTACGTGGCGGCTTTCCTTCCTACCTTGCTTTTTTTAGAATTGATAATGGAGTGTGCATCCTAGTTTGATATTGTGACCAAGTCCATCGTTTTCGATGAAGGGAAAATAGTGTTGGCTAACATCAGTAGATAAGTGGTCGAAGAAGTATTCAATATTCCCCAGCATAAAGGCATGACAGTCGTAATGATGGATCAGGGGACCAAGTTCTTTCAGGATAATTAGGATGCTTACTTCATTCATCTAAGACAAAATTGGTTACACGAAGGCAAGAAGGGAGTTACTAGGCCGTCAAAGCTCACTCGGTTAGATTTCAAGTTGGAGTATGACAACCTTATTGTGCTTCTTAGTTGGATCATGGGCATGGCTCAAGGTATGCAATTCGAGAATTGGATGTACTATTTTATTGATGAAATTGAAAATGGAAAGAGAAAATTTGATTGGGCTAGAATTATAATTGAAAATTTAGAGTTGCAACTTAGGACAGTGCAAAATCAAAAGCAATTCTATATGGGGTCCTAACTCTTTTATTTGATTTAGAGGCAGTGAAAATTGAAAAGTGAATCTCAAGGAAGAGTGAATTTCAGGGAAGAACAAATTTGAAGTGATTTGAAAATATTTGAGGCTAGGCAAGGCTTGGCTATTCATGCAAACCAAGTTCGAATAGGAAGGTTAAGGAAGGCAAGGATAATGAAGGAGGAAAGTTAGACGAAATGTTGAAAGAGGTCAAGTTCGATTTCAAGGTGGTGGCCAAAAGCAAGATTCTCCAATTGCAAAGAGGTTCACATTTGGGCAAGCTAGCGAGGCCAATGCCAGATTACCCCAAGTGCATGGAGACCTCACCCTTTCAAGGTTAGGACATTAGGTACAAGCAAGATCAAGTGGCGATGAGAAAGTTTCTAGGGACGAGCTCAAGCATCCAAGGCTTCACCTCATCTCAAAGATTAAATAAATTTATAAGGTTGATAAGGTGGCAATTTCCTGTGCATGCAATCAAATCGTGCCAAGTGTCCTATGTTCTCATTGGTTGACATATTATTGTAATTTTCTCATTGGCCCACAAAGTTGGTTCCCTCATGTAATTGGTTGAATGATGGTAACCCTAATTAGGGATTTGTAGGGTTTAATCTTGGCCCTTGATTTTGCCTCTTAATCTTGGCCACTCGTAATTTTGAGCCTCTATATAAGGCCATTTTGTTCTTATTTGTAAATGAGAGTTATGTTGGAGAATTGTTGCCAAAATACTGTCAAAATTGTTCTTTATTCATTGTTGTGGCTTGCATGGTGGATAAACATGATAATTTTGGTGTATTTGCATGTTTCTTCTCATCTCTCAAATTAAAGTAGGATTTCATTTTATTTTGTTAGAGTAGAAGTAGATGGCTAGGTGTATGATGATGTTAGTGAATGTTTGATAGGGATCTATATACTAGGCCATTAGCATCCTAGTTGCTTGTTAGGAAGCCTTATGTCGTAATCTAGTCCGATCGCTTCCAAGTTCTGCTTGCATTTCATCTTTCTGGTTGTACTTCAAGTTGGGTTGGAAGATAGGTGTTAGTGTGAAAATCTTAAGAATATCCCTTAGAATCATTGCACCAATAGAGGTAGTGCCGCTGGCAATTTAGTTGGATTTTCGTCCATTTGCTAATTTCTTCATTCATAGGAGTAGTAGTAGAGCAGTAAGCAATTAGTGGTAGGAGTAGTTGAAAGTGGAAGTGATCAAGGAGAAAAGAACAAGTCAAGCAAAGCAAAGTACGACTAGGTTATCTTAGAATGAATATCGTAAGCCCGCGTACGCGACTAACCAACAAATCACATTAATATAATTGAGTTAGTATCCACAGGTGTCAAGAACCTTGGAGTTTTTCTCATGTTCTTCATGAGTATTTACTTTTCAAGAGAGGGATTGAGTGTTTGGTATTCTATATCAAGTATTCGATTGCTATGTGTTATGTAGTGGTACAAAACTGACATCAACAGGTTGGAATTGATTTCCAGCTCTTGGTTGGAATTCAACCACGAGTTGGAAATCTTCCAATCCATGCTAGATCCCAATTTCGTCCATTCAATTCTCTACCTGGAATTTATGGTTTTGGCCTTCATTTATGACTTATAATTTGCACATTTGATTGCAATTTTTTTTGTTGATTGCTGATGGAATGCAATTCAGATTTAATTTTCATCTCCTGATTTTGTTTTGGAACCTGATTTCTTCCTTGAAAAACTTGACCAATTCTCCTTATTCTCCATCCAATTTGATTTTCTACTTTCATTTCAAGTCCAATTTCATCTCCCAAACATCTTGACATGCCTCCAAACTAGGTTGGAATTTGGAGGGTAGTTGGAAATGGAATTCCAACTCATGTTCAGATATTGACGTAGAGCCGTAATTCAATTTTCAGCTCACAGTCAGATTCCAACCATGAGTTGGAAATATTTTTTGAGTTCCAAAATTCTTGAGTTTTTGTCTTTTCTTTGAAAGCTTTAACTTCTTCCTTATTGCTTAGTAAAAAGTCTTCCTTATTGATGATTTTTTTCTTTTGGCATTGTTTCATTTCAGATCTAAATGCTGGAACACTTAGTATACATCTTTCATGTCCACATCTTATCCGTTTATGTAATGGACACCCAAGAATGCCCAAAAGCTGGACCAAGGCTGAAATTATATTAATGCTGAGAATGCTGCAATCAATTACAAAGAGATGTATTCCAAAGGCCAAACCCTAAGGGAATGACGTCTAGAATGTTACAACAGAGAATGAATGTCCTCTATTGCCCAAAAAGGAGTGTGATTCACACATCCAAGCTCTTATCAAATGCAAGTCATAATCATCTGATGATCAGCAATGAGACTTTCAGCCCTATTTATCCTTTTCTTCATCCTTCTGGAAGGAACTAAAACATTAATTAATTGCAAGAGCTAGAAGCTTCGTCCTTCCAATAATTAATGCATACCCCAGAAATTCCTCCTTGGCAATAATTAATTAAATCACGAGAGGCTTCCGTCCTTCCAATAATTAATACATACCCTAGAAGGTACTCCCTTGTAATTGATAATTTAATTAATTAAATACAAAGTCACCTTTTAATCTTTAATTAAATTAATTTAATTTCTTCTTATCCTCCACTTGGACTTTGGAGAATGTGAAGGCTAAAAGATTGGATCATTACAAATCCGCCCTCCTTAAAATTGCTTGTCCTCAAGCAATTAAGTAACATAATGAACTCCAACCTCCACCTGGATCCCAATTGAAGTAATATGTGATATCCATATGGACATTAAACAAACTGCAAATGAACACCATTAAGACCAACCACATGTCCTGCAAGCTAGCTCCCAAAACTTGTGCTGATGAAGTATAAGTCTGGATGTCACCAGAAGGCGGCTCCATAAAAGATCTATGAAATCTCTTCTTCCCAATTTCTGCAACACAAAATTGAATCTTTGTAGATGGTGAAAACAAAGCCCAACTCCACTCAGGAGAGTGGTCAATATCAATCGCAAACATCAAATTGTCATAGGACAATGTGGCATCCATGTTGAACATAGTACTATCGCAAAAGTGAACATCAACACTTTGTTGATCGATAGTATAATATGACTTTGTCACTATATCACTCACCTCATTAGCAATAACAGGTGTACTATCATCAAAGCACACATCTACAACTGCATGCATACTGCTAAACTCCTTGTTGGATGGTTCAATTGACATAGAAGTGGCTGCTGATATGACAGTATCCTTGCATTCTCCTAATCCCATTATTGCTGCATCACCATCCTCTGACAAAGCTTCATATGTGGACTCCTGACTATCACCAACAGCATAGCCCGGTGGTGTCTCGATCCCATCTGAAGAATCAACTACCTTCTGCTCTGGAGCAACATACAAATCATCAATGTTGATGCCCATCTTTTTAGCCATAAGTTGCAACATCATATCCATTCGCCTATTTTGCTCCTGTTGCATACGTCGCCCTTTCTCTAATGTACCTAGTAATCTAAATATTACATTTTCTTGGTCGGAACTGGTATTTCTATCATCTCGGTCACCCATGCTACTGTCTTGTTCAAAGAATGTCTCCTCTGTGTCTGTATGACTGGATTAAATGCTTAAGATCTCCACAGGATGGCAGGACTAATGGCTCTGATACCACTATAATGGACACCCAGGAATGCCCAAAAGCTGAACCAAGGCTGAAATTATATTAATGCTGCGAATGCTGCAATCAATTACAAAGAGATGTATTCCAAAGGGCAAATCCTAAGGGAATGACGTCTAGAATGTTACAACAGAGAATGAACGTCCTCTATTGCCAAAAAGAAGGGAGTGTGATTCACACATCCAAGCTCTTATCAAATGCAAGTCATAATCATCCGATGATCAGCAATGAAACTTTTAGCCCTATTTATCCTTTTCTTCATCCTTCTGGAAAGAACTAAAACATTAATTAATTGCAAGAGCTAGAAGCTTCCTCCTTCCAATAATTAATGCATACCCCAGAAATTCCTCCCTGGCAATGATTAATTAAATCACGAGAGGCTTCTATCCTTCCAATAATTAATGCATACCCTAGAAGCTACTCCCTTGTAATTAATAAGTTAATTAATTAAATACAAAGTCACCTTTTAATCTTTAATTGAATGACTTTATAAGAAATTAATTTAATTTCTTCTTATCCTCCACTTGGACTTTGGAGAATGTGAAGGCTAAAAGATGAGATCATTGCAGTTTTCATCCTAATTCTTGTGCCATTTTCTCAATACTTGGCCTCAAACTTGTTCAAATTGTTGTCTCTAAGTTGATCATGCTCAAATCAAGTTTTCTCCATTTATATCAGGCTTATCTCTGATCAGATTATAAAAGTCCCCTTTCTCATGCTTTGATCCTGACATTGCACCTCGATTCTCACTTTATGGTGTTCCTACTCCGACTTTTCACTCTTTTGATCAGGCTTCCACTCTCTTGGTGATGGAGACTTGAATTCTAAAGCAGACTCCTGACTCCTTAGACCAAATCTCAATCTTACTTAGGCAATTGACTAAGTGCTAGACACCCAACATGGCAACTGAGAAACCTCATACTCTCCTAGACTCCAACCTGATTCTTACGCCACTCCAGGAGTTGGCATTGAAGACCCCGAAAGCTGCTGTACTGCCACCAAGACCACTAAACTACCAGCTGCTAAAGTGAAAAGAGGGGCCCCCATTTGCAATGGGTGATGGTGTGAAAAGGTCGCAACAATGCCTTTGTATATATACATTTGATACATTCATTATACATGTCCTTGAATTTCAGAGCTACATTCAAATACCATCCACATTCCATACTTCAATTGGTGCAATAAAAGAAATCTAGATCTGCATAGTATTCCTTGGAGCATATGCACATGTCAAGGATGCTGTCATCAATTGTTCATACACATTCCTTTGGGTTGACCTAGAACAAGTTCGCATGTGAATAATGGCAGCCCCACCAAGGGTATATAAAAATATTGCAGCCCTTAGCCATAAGGAAAGAAGTAGATGTGAATCAGGTGAAAAGCATAGAGCAGAATTGTATGGTCTGCTAAATCAATTCCACATGTAAAAGACATTTTGATGTTTGTGGATTGTCTTTGATCATCAGACCCGATCCTGCACAGTGAAAACAAAATATTCCAATTCTGAGGTAGAACACAGTTATAGATACTCTGTTTCATATCCTGATGCATAGTAAATTCACAGCTACATCAGGTTTTGTGCTTTCTTTGGTCCTAGAGGTAAGTACATTTATCTTACATTATCTTTCTGCATTTTAACCACTACAGATATTCAGAAAAATATAGCCCTCAGATTCATACGCACATACATGTGCACATGAGCATGCACACAAAAAGTGGATTAGTTGAAGTGGAGAACAGAATTGTATAGTCTGATAAATCAATTCTCCGGGTAAAGGCATTTCCATGATCATGGATTGACCTTGATCATCAGACCCAATCACTACTTAGTGAAACAACATTCTGATTCTAAGGTGAATCAATGACGTAGATACCCTCTTCAGATCTTGAAGCATATTGGACTAAGAGCTACACCAAGTTATGTGCTTTCTTTGGTTGGAGAGCTAAGTACATATATCTTAAATTAACTTTCTCCATCTAGCTATTCCAGATTTTCAGAATGCAATAGCTGTCACACACACACACATATGACATTCAGAGCCACATCAGCCTCTGTGCTTTCTTTGGTCGTAGAGAAAAAACATCTAACTTGTATTTACTTTCTGCATTTAGCTGTTTGAGCTATTTGAGATACACGTGCAGGCACACAACCTTAGGCTTACACATTAAAGCTCAATACTGTCTAAGACCGTGACCTCTGCTACATGCTAAGGGATCTTACTCAAATTAGTTTTGCCTCTTGCCCATAAAAGGATCCAATGCCTGCCAACCTACATCAAGTTATGTGTTTTCTTTGGTTGTAGAGCTAAGTACATTTATAATTGTATCTTGAATTAACTTTCCACATCTTACTATTTCAGATATTCAGAAAGTAATAGCTCTCTCTCTCTCTCTCACTCACACATGCACACACACACACAGCATTCGGAGCTACATCAGGCTTTGTGCTTTCTTTGGTAGTAGAGAAAAACATCTAACTTGTATTAACTTTCTGCATTTAACTGTTTGAGATATTTGAGATAGACGTGCATGTACACACATATGCGTTCACACACACAACCTTAGGTTTCAGCATTAATGCTCGGTACTGTCTAAAAAAGTGACTTCTTCTGCATTCTAAGGGATCTTACTTAAAAGTATTTTCTTCTTGCCCATTAAAGGATTCTAATGTCTGCCAACCTAATTGTACTGTCATCTACACTTTTAAGAATCAAAGCTCAATTCTGTCTTAAGAAGTGACAGCTACTTTATGCGAAGTGGAAAGGTATCTTTCTCCAATGTATATTTGCTTCTTGCCCATCAAAGGAATCTAATGCCTGCCAACTAATTGTATCCTCATCTATATTTTCACTTACTTTTCCAGTTTCACATCAATGTTTCAAATTTCCTTGGACATGTTCACTATGAGTTCTGCTACCAATTTTATTATTTAAATTGATTAAAGTCTCAGTTTCTGGATTCTTCTATTTAGGCCTGGGTCCTGGTACTGGTCCTTCTGGGGTACTTCACAGGTTCTCTGTGGGTCCTTCTGTGAGAGACCTACAGTGAATCTGGGCATCTAGAAAGTACCCCAGGGCGGTAGGTCAGTTTATGTATGTATTTCAGATTTGTTCATCAGCATGTTTTTTTCTATCAACTTTAGATACTGTCTTGCAACAGCTTGGTAATATTATTCAAGCCAAAATTATTCTATATAATACCCTTAGTTCATGGCAGTAGTGAACAGAATTCTACTTCGATTCATTTGAAGATCAGGGATTGATTTTTTTAATTTGTAGATCTAAGGACATGTCTGTTGATAAATTTGTAAAAGCCAGCCAATAGTTATGTTTGTTGATCATGTTCATGTTGATGTCAATTGCCAATGCATGTAATCTGAAACTATATCAGTAATACAATTGATTAATTTATAACTTTAGTGGCCATTATGAATTTATGAGTATCACTCTTCTTTTATATTTATAACTTCGATGTTTTAACATATGTACATGCATACATATACAGACGAACCTGAACCCGCAAGGGAGGAAAAATATTGTCGTACCCACGTACCCGAACCCCATATCCGTAGCTGAACCGGAACCCAAATCGGCAACTTAAATTAAAGTATCTTCATTCTAGGAGATTAGAAACTATAACAATGAGATACATTCTGAGTCCTGACGATTGATAGCTAAGATTCATCTACTTAAATTGTAGATGATATTCTAATGCATGCATTCTAAGGTGTTATCATTACGATGAGATGAATTATCTTTTTGAAATTTTACACGTAGATCATCTACGAGCTTTGGGTTGGCTTGTAGATTTTTACATTGCGTTTGTTTTTTGCCATGCAGGTTGTTGCAGAAGAGAAAATTGAAGAAGATGAACCGATACTATTAAACTATGGTTCATTGACCAATGACTTACTTTTGTTAGATTATGGATTTATAGTCCCTGGAAATCAACATGATTATGTAGAGCTAAAATATGATGAACTTCTTTTGGATGCCGCTGCTATAACTGCTGGTGTGCAGTGTACTTCTTTTGCATCTCCTGCTGCATGGCAGCAGGAGCTTCTTTCTCAATTACATTTTCATGGGGATAAGGTCAATTCCAAGGTTCATCTCTAAGTTTTGTTAGCTTAAGCTGCTTAAATTTATTGGTCTGCCATAATTAATGTAGCAAGAGAATGTATGTGAATGTTCAGTTAAACGTTTGATGATATCTAACAGGTAACTTTGGGAGGTCCAGAGATAGTTGATGGTCGGTTAGTAGCTGCTCTTAGAATATTGTTTGCGGAAGAGTCTGCGTCTATTCAGAAGTATGGTCTGAATGCTCTTCATTCATTGACTGTCGAAGCTCCTCTTGGTGTGGCTAATGAGAGTAATGTTCTCCGCACCATTGTCGCTCTATGTGTCATTGCTCTGGGACATTTCCCAACCCAAATAACTGAAGATAAGACGATTTTGGAGAAAGAAGGGAATTCTGAAGCTCTGAAATTGGCAATTGAATTTCGGTTAAGTAAGAAAGAACTGCTTATCAAAGTCATGAAGGCTTTGACTAAGAAAGTGAAGAATTTAAGATGAAAAGAAAACACACGGCATAGATGAATTGATTGGGCAGTTTTTATGCGGCAAAGATATATATGTTTGTTTTATCTAATATTGAGGTTGCATTTTCCTAATCAAATGAGCGCACATATGTTTTAAAGAAAGTGTGCTGATACAATTTCTGAGTAGCTTATCGAAATCTTTTGCTTATTGTCGGAATGCAATAGAGTACTTCAAAATTTGATATGAAGGTTTGTGGTCTGATATCTATTGACTCTATTAAAATTTAATTCTATTCGTGTTATCTGTATTTTTGTAAAGCTTATTATTGTTGCTGATAAAAAATAGTAATCCCATACCAATGTTGTTAAGCACCGCCATTAGTGAATATCAGATCTTTTTGGAGAATTTTCCTGCATTTTTGTTTCAACCCAGATTACCCAGATTCTCCTACATTTACGTCTCATATCCTTCCGTGAATAGATCTGGAATCATCAACCAAGACTGTGAACTACTAAAACTCTTTTGTGCAAAGATTGGGAAGCATCAATCGAGATCAACTGTTGATTTCTAGAATTCTGTCTGTAATGGTAATCCAATATCTATCCAGCAGTTATTATCGTTAAGATGCGGAACAATTATCTGGAAGCATGTCTCTTGTTTATATGAAATTGTATTGTTGAGAAATGGCTGTGACAGGACATGGGTGTATTTTGTGATGGGATAGTCTTGGGTGGGCAGAATTGTGGGAGAGGCAGTTTATTAAATGCTTGGAAGATGATGAATTTACTGTAACTAGTAAAGTATATCCGTTTCATCTTAAAATTGATCAGGCTTCCCAGATGACAACAAAAATCCTTGCAGTATCCACCGCTTTGGTCGTTGATTCACAGTCTTGTCAACAGTTGGAACGACTATAAAATCAATATTGAGTGTCTTAGAGTTGTGTTGGTTCTTTGGGAGGCAAGATCTCTGTGGTCTATTTGAACTTTTTAGGAATCGATATATTTGTGTATGTAATGTTTATGCTAAGCATAAAACTGTTTGACGTTTATGATAAAAATACTTAAAAAGGGATACAGAAAACACCCAATAAATTTGCTCATTTTTCAGCAACGAAGTGATAGGCCAACACTGGGGCAAATAATAAGAATAAATTAATAATTTATGATGAATTTTGGCTGGTCTATATGTGTTAATCCGAGAGCATAAGCTTGTGAAAGGTGTTCGAGCAATATGCGATCAAGGGATGATAGTTGTGATTTGAGTGATTATGAATGAAGCTGAGACACACAAAAATGCACTTATGGAAAACTGAAATAAAATTGTGACGGGAACTATCACTTCCTGCGACATGAGCTCAATTGAAACCTACTAAAACAATAAGAACATTAAAAATGAAAATGTCTTTTCAAACAAAAATAATGATACAAACTAAAATAATTCTAGAAATCAAACTCACAATTCCAAAGAACGCTAATCACTAAGCAATACAAGAATGTCACGTTGGATAGTTGATCTAGCACACTAATATTCGAAATGGAAATCTGATTTAATAGTTTAAATATGACGGAAACTATTAACAATGTATTGACTAATCTGAAATTTGAAATACAGTCGGAACTTGCTATGCTGAATGAATAAGATAAAACATAAATAATTCTATTGTTCAAAAATATTGATAATGCAAATCCGACTATTAATTTAAACAAAACACTATACCATTGAAACTTCAAACACACCACACTTGAAATAAAAACCAGAAAACACAACAGACGTCCGAAGAAGTGGGCCCTCTCCTCAGTCCGTCAGATGGTGAGATAGAAAATGTTGAGTACGGGGTTGATTAGCACATTAAACAATCTTTTATTTCTCAGAAAAATAATACAGAATTGTCTCTCACATCTCCATATTACATTTCTTATATAGATTAGACATAACAAGTACATACAAAAGATATGGTCTATTTTCGGTTAGAGACAAACAAACTATGCAATTGAAATCGTAAATATAAAATTGAAATACGTGGTGGGTTTCGCTGGCTGTTTAAAAGAACAGATTGACCACTTTTCACATCCTCCATCATACAACAATAGCTAATCTGATTCCCTTTAATTAGTTATGAAAGGAGTTATTAAACGTTGTGAAGATGGCAGCGCCCTTAGATCCCACGGGTAAGAATGGGAACTGATTTCTCAGCCACAAACTAAGAATAAGTAATGGTAAAATCACCATTTCATTGCATCTACGTAGATGAGTTTGTTGTCACACTAATAAATGTAACTGTAACACCAAGATAATGTGATAAATAAATATGATATCCTTGTGATCAACGACATACATGGGTTCTTTGTCCAAAGTGCAATATGAAGAGTTTGTAAAATAAGCGATTGGAACATCTACACTCATAAATCAACATGATGTAATTATAACAATTAGTAAAAGATATCAATAATGCATTTTCCATATTTTAATCCCAAAACCTCATTGAATACGACATATATATAAATATTAAATCATATGCAACGTAAAATAGTAAAATGGGTTGAAATGGGATGGGAATGGAATACGAAAATGAGTATGAATCTAAATGAAATGGATTAAAATATGCCATTAAATAGGTTGTAATCGGCTCTCATCACGAAGTACCACATGGGTTAAAACAAATTCCGACAACTTAAATATTGGATCATAAATATATATGCTATCTAATAAATATACACGAGTCTACTCTAGTTTGTCATTAAAGTTTTTTGGTTAATTGCTAAAATTTGTAATGTAGAATGACTTACCCACAAGTTTTAGATTTTCTATGTAAAAAGTTGTTGAAACAGTGTCCAAAAATAAATAAATAACATTACAGGGCGGTGCAGTCTATGGTGCAACTTAAATGCACTTTTACTCAATAAATAATTTAGAACACTTCCACTATTTAACATTGGCTATGGGTGCATATGAGTGCATAAGTTGCCCCGTAGCTACTACCCAATGGGCTTTGGGAATGAAGCAGAATACTCTCAAATTCACCATACAAATCAAGTAAATTACAAAACTATTGTCTTGTTGCCATGGTTTATGTACTTGTCAAATTGCAAAAAAAATATTTCATTCAGTCCAGATGAATCCAAGTGTGTTAAAATTTAAATTTTAAAAGTTTGCAATCTATTACCTTTTTAATAATTTTATGGCCTTGATGCCTTTGACTTATCTCTAGCTCCGTTTAGCACTCCAAATTTTTGAAATCCGACATTGGAGTGCCAAGTTATGATAGGTCTCAAAATAAGTGTTTTCAATCGAAACATTAACCTTTAAATAGTAACATTAAGAGGTTAAGAATTGGGTTCAAAACACGTAATTTCATTCGAATTCTTAACCTCCCTACCCAAAAAGGAGTATAGAAAAGCACTTCAAATGCACATTTTGAACACCAAACATTAACCCACCAAAAATTAAAAAGGTTAAGCAAGACCCAAAACACATGGTTTGGAGATGATTTTTAACCTATTTTTCCCAAATGCTAAGGTTAAAAATTGAGAGGTTGATGAATTTCATTAAAAGTTAGTTATCTCCAGGGACTCATAATCTGTAGAGTCATTTTCACAATTGAGATTCATTAATCATCAACTGGGGTTCTTGAAAACACAATGATTTGGTTGAGAAAGTTTTGAATTCCTTCATGCCAATGGTAAAACTTGGTGCAAGGAAACATCAGATACTTAAAGGATTTATGCTCTCACATTCCCACAGTTAAAAGGTAGAAATAATTAAAACACACCAAATTGTTCAATGGGAACTCTCAAAGAGATGCCATCTCATGGTGAAGTATGATCTTTCAAGGTCTTGAGCGTATATCTAAAGATGTAGATTGAAGGTGATAACGTGTTTTTACAAATAAATGGGAGTAATTTTTAGTGGGTCCAATGCAAAACAAAAGAATTTGATTAAAAGTCTCAGGGGCCGTTGCCATCTTGAACACGTGATCTACTTGATAGAAGGTTCGTGACTTAATTCCAGCTATGTGCAAAAGAAATATGAGGTTGAGCAATCAATACCATAGTGCTAGGCATCTCCAATGCAAAGTATATTGGAAAAAGAAACTTGCGACACATTGAGTGGTTGATGGATGAATAAAGCCAAGGCATTCATTGGAAGAGTTAGCAGTCTGCCAAGACTTATATCAAGACCATGTCTTACCTCTAGCTTGAATACGTGATCTATTTGATAGAAAGCCCATGTCTTCCTTACACCTACATGCAAGAAAATTTTGTGAAGTACAGAGTCAACACCATGGTCCAAGTTACCTCAGTACATCACATTTTGAAGGAGAAACTTATAGCGCTGCCCAAGCTTGCTATTGGAAGCATGAATGTTGATGATACTTCTATGGAGGAGTATAGTAGAAACATGATTAGATCATTATCATGATGATATGTTACATTCATGACTGTGTTTTTCATTGATGTCAGTAAGGCAATTTTCTGTGGTATCTAACAAAAGAACAACAATAAAGATCAAGTTTGTCATTGATGTCAACAAAGCAATTTTCTGTTGTATCTAACAAAAGAACAATGGTAAAGATCAAGTGTCTAGTATATGCAACTAACCTTGAGAGCAAAAGATATTAAGCCTGGAAGAAGTTATGCAAGTTTTTGTGAAAATTGTTCTAAGATAGAGTTTATAGAAGCATGTTCTGGTAAACTTGTTATATCTCTTAGCAGATTTATTACTTTGAGAAGCAAGATTAAAAGCGTGTAGAAGACATGTTGGAGATGATGTGGCTAAGCTTGCTCGTCATAATGTTACACTTACAGAAAGTTATTTAAGTTACAAGGCGACATATTAATGTTTTCACTAAGTAAAAAGTGTTCTTAATGAGGTCCTATAATAATTAAATGAGGAGGTGTAATAGTGGACTCGAGGGAATTGTTTTATGGATTTAGTATAAAGAGAGGACATTTTTCTTTGTTATGTATGAATGATTACATGAAGTACGAAGATTGAAAAAGAGGAGAAAAGAGATGAACGCCGAGTAATTGCAAAGATAAGCAGAGCAGAGCGAAGTTGAAGAAAACTTCGTTGCCAAGGTTTTATTTTGAGATCCGAAGTTTGATATTTGGATCCAAGGTTTGTGACCTGGTTACATGATACAGGAAAGAGGATAAAGCATAGTAAGAACAATTATTCTACAAGGAATAGTTGAGAGATCAGTTGGATAGTGAAGTTCAATGGTCTTGCTCTGGAAGCTGTTTGGACAGTGGGTCCTTCTGCCTTCTACAACTCATAATAGGGTTGGAATCTTCTAACAAGGATTCAAAGTCTCCTAACATGGACTTATGTACTGAATGCATTTATAGTCTCCTAACAGGGTCCATCCTCTAACAGGGAATATCTATGTTAGTATATCTCTGTGGGCATCATTCTCACCGGGGTTTTCCCTCTGATCAAGGGTTTCCCTAGTTAACAAACCTAGTGTAATTGTGTATGTGCATCTTTTTATGATTGCTGTTTACTTTGATTGAATGGTTAAGATTAATTAAGATTGATAAATGTTTTAATTGGATAACTGATTCACTCCCCTCTCACTTATCTTGGTGGACTATTATTTCTATCAACTTGCATTTATCTCTCTTGTTATATAAGCCACCTCTAGATGTGAAAAAGCTATAGATGGATGTGTAAGGCTGCATTAGAAAAATATAATGAGAATATGAATTGCTAGTTTGACAGTGGCTTAATTGACAAAATTCCTAAAGAACGAAAGCGCCCATTCAACATGGTAAATGCCTGATCAAAAGCCTGGTCAAATTCCACACTTACAGTTGCTAAGTGGGCACGAGGTTGAGTTGTATGTGAACATGAGTTCAAACTGTTGGACACTTTTAGTGTTGGAATGAAGCTTAGTGTGTGATGTTTAAGCTGTTTTGGATTTACATTGTATGAGCCATAATGATCGTTGATGAATTGTTAGACAATAAACCAAAGAACCATTTGACACAATTCCTTAATAGAGATGCCATCTCAACACTACATTTATGAATGTCCAGTGAAGCATCTTATAAGATTCTCGAGTAAATGTGATACAAGAAACTCATAAATCATTTGGAATCGTTCAAGTCACATCATGCACGTGAATTGTTTGACATACTTTCCACCACCTTTGATTGTATTTGCCGCTTGGACATCAAGTGCATAGCAAGGGAAGCCACACAACATATACAAAGTTGTTTATTACATCACTATACAGAGGATGCTCATGAAGTATTTGACCAAACACTAGAAAGAGATCCCATTTCCTTCACTTCCATGATTGCAGGGTATGGTCAGAATGATTGCAACGAAGATGCGTTGAAGCTTTTCTTTCAAATGATGTGTGAAGGAATACAACCAGGTTTTTTCACTTTCAGTATAGTCCTGTGAGCTTGTTTAAACCAGATGGCTTATGGAATGGGGGAGACTATTCATGCCTTAGCCATATAAACTGAGATGGAATTGGATGTCTCTGCAGGCAGTGACCTTGTGATCTTGTTATTATGTATGTCAAGTGTATGAGAATTGAGAATGCATGCCAAGTGTTTGAGAAAATGAGTGAATGGGATTCTACATCATGGAATATCATGATTGTTTCTTATACACAACATGGCTTTGAAAAGGAAGCCTTACATTTGTTTTGTGTAATGCAACATTGAAGTATAACACCAACCGATATCTTGTTTGTTAGTATTATCACTATTTGTGCTAGTGTTGGAGCATCTGTAAGAAGGCAAGTAGGTCCATGCCCACATCATTAAGAAAGGATTTGAACTACATACATTTGTGTTGAATGTGCTTGTAAAAATGTATTCAAAGTGTGGAAGCCTAAACGATACTCATTTTATGTTTGACAAGATGCCCTCACAAGCACTATGATCACATGTTTGGCATTGAATGAAATTGTTAAAAATGACCCACCTATATTGTTATACCCCTCCTTTGCTATCATGTAGACTTAATTGTTAAAGTTCTATATGACTCTTCTATAGATGTGTTAGCCCTTATTTGATATTTGAAATGCAATATTTTGATATGTTGAGTAATTGATATGCAACATGAAAGTATAACGCCAACTGATATCTCGTTTGTTAGTATTATCACTATCTATGCTAGTGTTGGAGCTCTGCAAGAAGACAAGTAGATCCATGCCCACATCATTAAGAAAGGATTTCAACTACATACGTTTGTGTTGAATGTGGTTGTCAAAATGTACTCAAAGTGTGGAAGCCTAGACGATACTCCTATTATGTTTGACAAGATGCCCTCACAAGCATTGTGATCGCATGTTTGGCATAGAATGAAACTATTAAAAATGATCCACCTATATTATTATACCCCTCCTTTGTTATCATTGTAGACTTAATAGTTAAAGTTTTATATGACTCTTTTGTAGATGTGTTAGCCCTTATTTCATATTTGAAATGCAATACTTTGATATGTTGAGTAAATGATTATGTCAGATTGTAACAATTTTGTACTTGTAGTGATGATGCTTTAATTGTTCTTAGTTAGTTAATGAAATTACTTTTATGACGATGTCATATGGTGTGTCTTAAACGATGTGTATTATGTCCTCGTGATGATGAGATGTTCATGTTAGAATACAATGTTATATATATATATATATATATATATATACCTCATACTTGCATGTGTATGGTGTGTGTGTATGTTTTATATTTAATATTATGTCAGATTGTAATAAATTTGTACTTGTAGTGATGATGCTTTAATTGTTCTTAGTTAGTTAATGAAATTACTTTTATGACGATGTCATATGGTGTGTCTTAAATGATGTGTATTATGTCCTCGTGATGATGAGATGTTCATGTTAGAATACAATGTTATATATATATATATATAATTTACTATTATACTTACCTCATACTTGCATGTGTATGGTGTGTGTGTATGTTTTACATAATATATTATGTCAGATTGTAACAATTTTGTACTTGTAGTGATGATGCTTTAATTGTTCTTAGTTAGTTAATGAAATTACTTATATGACGATGTCATATGGTGTGTCTTAAACGATGTGTATTATGTCCTCGTGATGATGAGATGTTCATGTTAGAATACAATGTTATATATATATATATATATATATATATATATATATATATATATATATATATATATATATATATATATATATATATATATATATATATATATATATATATATATATATATATAATTTACTATTATACTTACCTCATACTTGCATGTGTATGGTGTGTGTGTATGTTTTACATTTATGTTTGACGTGCCTAATATGGTTGAGGGAGGGACTTGTAGTCACCTGCTAGTTAGGATTTACACGATGTACCACTACCCACTATTGTCTGTTTAGCTTATATATATATGCACATGTACACGCTCGTATTCTCTACAAATTTGTAGGTATTGGGCATCGACTTCCTTGAATTGCTAGGATGAGCATTCCCTATTGCAAAAACTCAATGGTAAGAATGAGGAGATAATGTTAAGGTCCAATCCAAGCCATAGCCTAATTACTTGTCATAAAGAGGAGGACATGTATTTAACTTTCCACCCCTCTTAAACCCATGAGTTTATCTCTGTTCGTGTTGTTTACTTTTGAGTTTTGATTAGTTTTGGTAATGTTGCTTTTATGTGGATTTGACTATGTGATTTATTTGATAAGTAATTTAATTATAATATTTGTGTTAATCATGTAATATTGAGAATTATTAAATATTATTTCATAAAAAATATATATATTAAAATATGAGAATATTTAATTAATTAATTAAATGCTTTAATTTAAATAGACTTAGTTTAAAAGTGTAATATAGAAAATTGGTTAAAAAGAAATTAGAATATGATGAATTTAATTAGAAATTAATTAAATATGTGCTTCAGTTTAAAAGATTTAATTTAAAAGTATAATTTAAGAAGTTGGATAAAAAAAGAATTAAAATGTTAAAAAATTAAAGATTTAATATTCCTTTATTATAAATATTTAATTACTAATAATTAAAATAAAAGCAGTACTTTCTACTATTCCATCATATCAAATATCTCGCCTTCCTCTCTCTAAAGGTGTCAACAAACAACTAGAGAGTAATTTTTTTTTTTTTGGAACGACACATAAGAGAAAAATAAACTTTCCTTAATCAAATGGGAAAATATTTGCAGATCTAAAAAATTAGGAGGACTTGACATAAAAAATTTAGCTAGCAAAATGAAGCGTTCGAAGCAAAACTTATTTGGCGTTTATATCAAGAAAAAGATAGTAAGTGGGCCAAAATCCTTTATCACAAATACTTGGGTACTGATGATGTTATTTCAATTTTTTGGATAATACGCCCCCCTAAAGGATCAAATATTTGGAGTTTTATGATGAAATGTCACCCACTTATTAGTAATAATTTAACTTGTGATGTTGGGAGTGGAGAGGAAACCCTCTTTTGGGAAGATTCGTGGGGCAGTCTTCCTTCTCTAGATAATTACAATTTATTGGAAAACATAAAAAATACTCTAACCCAATTATGGGGAGAAAAAATCTTTGATTATATGCATATAAATATAAACAACGGAGAATCAGTTTGGGAATGAAGATCACTACAGGGTACTAATCTCTCTCATAATGAAGCGGAGGATTTGACAAACTTCCTTAATCAAAGATCAACTTCATACAAAAATAGATACAATAAATAAATATAGGGCCCATCTAAAGATGGAAAATTTAGCATTGGAGAGGGGTATGAAATTTTAAACAAATTTCACAATCTAGCTGAATCTTACATGCCTACTAACCTTTGTTGGGATCTAACTTGTCTACCTAAGGTAGGTATATTTTTATGGCCTGCCATTCAAAAAAGGATACTAACTACAGATATATTTACTAAACTTGGATTCAAAGGCTCGTCGTGATGTATTCTATGTAAAGATAACACAGAGAATGCATAACACTTGCTATACTAATGTCCTTATTCTAGGTAGTGTTGGGAATGACTTAAACCATAAATTGATTGGATTGCTCCATTCCCAACAAACCTAGAGTAACATTTAAAATGTTGGCCTAATCACAATAGGGAAAAAATATACTCCAAATTATGGAACATTTCACCTTCCATTTTATTATGGGAAATTTGGAAGGAGAGAAACATGCAAATTTTCCATAATATCAATATGGATATCCCTTCTCTTCTTAACAAAATAGAATAAGCATTTTAAAAAATATGAAAAATTACCTCCGAAGAACTATCTTAGAAAAAGGCACATTCATAGACTGGGATGCAGAGATGAAAAAAAGAGTACTAACCTAATTAACCCATTCTTATTATACTCCAAAAAGAACTCCCAAGTATGAAAATAATGCATATGGGAACCTCCACTGATAGGCTGGGCAAAGCTTAACTTTGATGGAGCCTCTAAGGGTAATCCAGTCAAAGAAGGAATAAGATGTATCATTCGGGTAGATGATGGTACATGGATGGTAAAATGATCAAAATACTCAAGCATTGCAACAAATAACATGGCAAAATTAGAAGTTTAAAAGAAGGATTGAAACTAAGCTCACAAAAGAGGATTAAAAAATTAGTTATTGAAAGAGACTCCCAATTTTTCTTAAATGCTTTGAGAAAAAACTCTACCCCAAATTGGAGCATCAACTGTAAACTAGATACCATTCTGCCCCTTTTAGATAAATTCAAAGATTATAGAATTCAACATATATATCGAGAAGGCAACAAAGAAGAAAATCAATTAGCCAATTAGGGGGTCATGGGTGAAGAGTCCATTATTGAACATTGATTCATTATACAATATTAACTTAGTTAAACTTAAGACTTAGTAATATCTCATTATATTATAGTTCCTTAATTTGTAATAGTCTTTCTCCTCTATTTCACAACTTTCACTATATAGATCTCTCTATACCATATTAACGTACCCTCTAGCCATCACGTCCAACTTCTATAATTAGTCTTATAGTATGGTATCTAGTGGTTAAATCTAGTCTTTCATTTATGAATCCACATCATTAATAATATCCATAACATATCAACTACGTCTTAATCATTATTATTCTGATTGATCTTATAGATCATAAGCATTATTTCTACATTTCACTCACAAATTTAGGCTCACACACCAATCGATGTAATCAATGCCATCTAGATGGTTCTAAGAAACTCAGATAGTATATTCTCATAGTTGAGTCTCATTTCACTACATTTGGCATATAGGCAATAATGGTAAGTGGTTTTGGGTGAATTCCTTAAGTTAGATAGAGACAACCATCAACTTATTTCATGTTTATGAAATCAAGACTATGGCATTTAAAGGGAATGTAAAATTCGAACCTTGGAATATGATTCTCAATCTAGTAGATGACATGTCTAAGGTCACCATTTCTAGGGTCTTAGGTGAAAAATCTTTAATTATGGTTTCACTTGGCATACCAACAACTCTGTTCTAGGTATTTTCATAGCCTGCCTTGCTAAAGTCCACATCAGTTAGTGGGAAATCATTCCCTTGTGTCACAATTTGTTCGACCCTACTTGGCTAGAAGGGCTAGAAATCCTTAGCATTGACTCTCATCTATAGATTCCCTATCCTAAAATCTACATGGCTCACCCACCTAGTAGCTTTACCCATGCCATTGTTCGTAGGCGTCCAATTTTACATATCAGGGATCAAACCCTTTCCAACAAAGAATGGCCAAAAATGTTAGCAAGCATCCATTTTCAGCTCAACTGGAGAGGCATTGTGGAAAACTAGAATTGTGATTGGCTTCTTAATTACCTCAGAATTTTTTATTTTTACATCGAACTGGGTATCAACTTTATGGATTTGGATAGGCTTGATATCTCTCTTCCAAATTACAAAAAATCTAGTAGGTTGAAAATGACCTTTGTATTGTCTCCTCGAGCTACAACATTTGACATCAGCGAGGTTATTGGTCTCATTATGGTCTTTTGGAAGATTGAAGAACAATATTAGTAATCTAGGCTAGTGTTGATTCCCGACCTATCTTCTTGAGTTAGAAAATGTTCTATTTAGTTTATACTGAAACTCTATTATGTTATAGTCTAGTAGTATTTTTTTTTTGATCTTTGGAATTTTTTTCCTCTTATAACCCTTCCATTATTTTTTGGCTTGCTACTATCAATTTCTATATTCAAGTATTGCACTATTAATATTCTAAAGAATACTTGGTACTGATGGGTTCACGTAAGCTTATTTGGTAGAATGAATGTAGCGTTGTAGTGTTGGAATACTTTAGAATAATTGAGAGGGGAGGGGGGGGGGGGGGGGGGGGGGGGGGGGGGGGGGTTGGGGGTGAGTATGAATTAGTTATCCAAGGTCCAAATGTACAAATAAAACTTTTCAGTTTTGCAACTTATTCTTATGCATGCATTGACCATTCAATATCTTAAACATACATGTCTTGTTGTCCTATATCAAAATAACTTTGCAGAAATGTAAACATGCAATACCAAAAAATCAATCACACATTTTGACACAAGGATTTTACGTGGAAATCCAATTTGGGAAAAACCATTACTAACATGGTACCAATTTTCACTCTTTTGAAGTGAGCTCTGTGAGGAGCTAACCTTGTGAAAGGTCACAATACACATTGTTAAATGTGACTTGGTTAAAGGATTCCAATCACCTTGTTAGGAGTGAGCCTTGTCAAAGGAGTTTAGAACATTCCATTAGAATGCCACCCTATTAAAGGATTTACTAATGAATGTTAGGTCAACATTAATCCAAAGGATTTATCCAGACTGATATAATTGTTAGAGAGTAACACCATGACTTGATATGATAACAATAACAAATCACTTGCAAATTATAGATCTCACATTCAGTCCTCCATTCTACTTGGCATTCATGCTCTTCCTCTCTGACAACTTATTCACCCTTCAATCCTTCATCACCTTAAGCCTTCTTGCTTTGTATGCCAATTGCAAACTCTTCTATTTGGCTACCCTATGAAGCAACACTGTAGACTTCTTGTCTTAGGTTCTTGCACATGTGACAAGTGTTGCTTCTGGCCTGCTATCTCCTTATATAGATAATTTAGGTCTTTTGTCGCTTTACTAAAATCGTGCATTCTAGGGTTAGGTAGGATTCAATGAATCTACCCATTTTTTCATTTTGTTCCCTTCTAGAAACTTCCTCTACAATCCTCTTTGAATTCACCTCAAAATGGTTTATCTTGAATTCTATGCCACTAGTTCATCGTAGTGATCTTCCACACACTTCACATAATTTAAGAAATTAACTTTGTTGGCTCAAATTTGTTAAAGCTTCAATCTAACTCATTTTACTGGCACTCGACAACAATACTCTGTTTGCTTGAAAAACAATATCTTCTGATGCTCGGTCAACACTGGGTTGCTCAGCATCCACTAAGTCTTTACTAGTGCTCAACACATACTAACTTTCTTCACTTAGCACCAACTAGATTTCTCCTTCTCAACACATACTAAACTTACTGCTCGGCTTCAATTAATTTTTTGCTCGGCCTACACTGACTTTTCTTGGCTTGCACTATTTGCTCGATTAGGCTTGGTAGACACATTTCATTACTTAGCCTTCTTCTAGTCTTTTCTCAAGTAACCTTTCATTATAGCCTTAAGTAGATAAACGATACACTATTTTATCAATGTCTTATTTGGTCTTAGTGTTCCTTTTATACACCATATAACTCAACCTTTCTCTAGGTTCTCTTGTTATCCTTTCTTTTCAAATCCTCTTCATCAATCAAACAAATGATAGCATTCAAACCAAAGTAAGCAATTGTCTTACCAAAAAGTAGTAGGTTTGACATCAATGACAAAATAATGATTGTTCCACAATAGGTTTCATCAATCTTCTTCACTTCGACAATCTCCCTCTTTTCCATTGATGGTAGACCAATACCAACAACAATACAAAAAAGAAACTTAATACCTTTTGTTGAAAATCTCTCCCTCTATCAATATGCATGCCTTTGTATATTTTAATCTCAGATTCCTCCCTCATCTGATCTTGTCCCTCTTTGACAATATTTCTCCTTCCTTCTTTGATCTCTCTGATATCTCCTTTAATACATTCTTTGGGTTTTAGGTACAACTCTCTTATATATTCTCCCTCTTTCTCTTATATCTCCCTCTTTTACAACAATGCCAAAGACTTGTCATCTATACATGAATATATAATTAATTCAGGTTCTCCCTCTATCACCTTGCATGTAACTGTAAATCTTATGTTTTTAGCTCCTTTACTTTAGGTAGATCCTAAAGTAAGATCCACTGCATCAATTTATAAAATATGTCATTCAACTTAGTTGATGCAAGGCGTTACTCTTGCTTCTTAAGTAGCTTTGGATAGGGGCATCACTCCTAGTTTACCTCTAAGATATTCATGTGCATCCTTAGATAAAACCTTTGTGAATATATCAGCTATCTATTCTTTTGTATTCACATGTTCTATTCTCACTTCTTTTTCTTGAATCAATTCTATCAAGTAATGATACATGATTACAATCTGCTTTGTCTTTGTATGCATCATAGGGTTCTTTGATATGTGCATAACACTTGTATTGTCATAGTAGAGTACCATAGGTTCAATAATTTCATCCTTCATTCCTTTGAGTAATTTTTTGATCCATACCACATTTGTGCAATTCATTGCAACAGCCACATATTCAGCTTCAACAATAGATTGTGATATACAATTTTGTTTCTTGCTGGTCTAAGTGACCAATATTTTTCCTGCAAGGAAACTTGGCAACAAAGAATATAACCATTTCCACATAACCCATAATAGATCTGAAATAAATATGGAATTAAAATCCACATGCAAGAGAATAGACAACATACCCACAAAATTGTGACACAAGATATACCTTGGGAAACCTTCATTGAGGGAAAAAACCCAGCCTCCAAAAGCATCCATCACCATATATTATTCAACAAAAATACCATTGCCGTACAACTATGGAAGCCTTCATGGCCATAGCCACAACCGAGAAAACTATGTGAACAAGCATGAATCCACACATCCCATCCCATGCTTCCAACCTTCACAAATGCTCCCTTGGCTAAGCTGTCAAGCCTTGTCCCGCTCGACTCTTACCTTTCTCACTCTTACTCTACAACAACTACCCTTGTGGTTGCTTATATAGTAGCAAGTCCTACAAAACCACCAAGTGTTATTACATAAACCATGTGCTAAAACCATGTGCTACCTAACCCACTGACCCCACATTTAATATTGGGCATTTAATTCTTTTTCCCAATATTAAACAATTACATAAAATATTATCACAATGTTACAATACAACTCATCAAGTATATCCCATGGAAATCTTTACATGTTGCACGTCCATCTAGGCACAACATTACATAATAAAATAATAAAATATAACAATATCATGCAATGTGTGCAACACCCATTATCTCAACAATCTCCCACTTGTTGTATACATTGCATAGGGTCAATCCGTAGCCACATTAATGAACAAGGGAACAATCCCTCCTAGCACATCCACCATCATGGATCAAAATACACCAAATGCTCTATCTTGGTACCCGCAACAAAATCAAAGTATCCAGCATCTCAAACATGAATGATCTCACCTCCTATTATGCCACTACCACTGGACATACATAGAAGCCATCAAAGAGAAAGCCACCCAACCTGTTGCATTAGAAGATCATAAAATCCTATACCAACTAAAATTTCAAGCACAAAAACCTGATCCAAAGGTAATTACATGTATATGTAGTTGTCAAAATATATCCATAGCTGAATTAGCACCCACAACAAAGTGCCAAACCCATCCAACTATCCATACCTCAAAGGTATAACAAGTGAATCTCATATCACTGACATATCCAATCTATAACTTGCAATTACAAGCCTCAAGAGCAATACCTGCCACATATATACCAAGAAGCTCCCATTGCAAAAGATAATGTCAAATCTATAACCAATCCACTCAACACATCACAAAGAAGTGAATCCATGTAGTATCAAGGACATCCACAATACATAAACTGATAGCCTGCAAGAACAATTCTCATAACAAGTCTCCAATGCTCTCCCAAGTTCTCCACAACCAATAGAGGAAAGAGATAAAGTAAGAACCATGTCATCTCTCACATGAAATACATGAGCACAAACCAATGATCACAATCTCTAACCAATCCAAAAATTGAACATCCAGGAAGATAACCAAGACCAAGAGAAACCATGCAAATCATAACCTGTATCATGTCCTTCTACACACACCTCTAGATGTAAATTGTGCAAGTATGATCTCCTTCATAAAACCCCAACAAGAAGCCTCAACAACACCCAAACCATACCATATAACTAATCATGGATGTAAGCCTCTCACAAGAAGATCAAACTCAATAAACCATTCCTAAACCAAGGAATAACCATTCTTAATCTAAGGAATATGCCCAATATAAAAATATATCCCAAACTCAACCAACATAACAACATATGCACATGGAGATAACCAATGCTAAACCATCTCTCAAATGAACCCTCCAGAACTAACTCATGTATCATAGCTCAAGATCCATATCCATGAAAAGAAAAGCATAAATATAATGCAACTGAGAAAAACAATGGGCTATACCTCTCAAGTAGCAAACTGCCGAGTAGACCAAGAGTGGGGAATGAGAATGCTCATCAAGATACCCAAGTCTCCAACCAAGACTCATCTAAGAACAATCTCCTCTCAAGTCCATATCAGGTGATTGCCCCTCGGACTTCCTGCTGAAACCATCAATCATCCCAACAAATACTCCTCTAATCCAAGAGAAATCAGTATCACCACCATCTCTAAGTATCCATGAGCACCTGTAACCAATCAATCCATGCCAACTCCAAATGCAGCATAGCAATATCATGAAGTATCCAACTTATGATCTGTGTACTGAATACCAAGAAACTAAACCAAGATCAATGTCAAAGTTCCAACCATGGCCTCAGGAACATAAACATGACAACATGATCTAACCAACTCAACCAAAAAGATAACATGCTCGACATGAACATAGTATAACATGTCACAACTCTAAACGCGTATCAAGAGTATACCATGACATAATAATGAAACCATCCTCATACCAAGGATAACATGTCAAATAAAAGCATAAACCACACCTTTACCAAGAACCCTGTGAGTCTTCAAGATGCAACCATCTCCACACACCATGAAGAAAACCATCTCCACATACCATGAAGAACCATCTCCACATACCATGAAGATAACCAAGAACTCCATGAGTCCTCAAGATCTAACCATCTTCACACACCATGAAGATAACTAAGTGTGCCATGCAAATGTCAAAGACGTTTCTGCAGCAATAGGATCTAAGAAAAACCTCCAACATCTGCATACACTCAATAAATATATCAATTCCAAAAACTCCCACTCAACTATGGAACCAAGTCACCTATGGCATCATAAAATCCATCTCCTATATGAAGATCCAAACTAAACCAGGAACTAATCCTGCACTATCACCTCATCACTGTCACAAGCTCCCACTAAACCATGTATCCAAGCTATCCATGAAATCATGATGAAAAAATCCATCCTGTAACCATGAGAATCAACCAAGGCATCAAACCATCAAAGAACTCAAAAATGCACATCATGAGCTCCTCAAAAGAAACTAAATAACCATGATTCTCAACCAAGAAGATATACAACCATAACTGAATCAAAAAATCCAAGCTAATGAACATCAAGGATGTACCTGTATAACCAATCATGTCATGCCAATATCCATAGCACCATGATCACATCCATGAACCAAGCATCTGACTCACAATGTGTCTAACTTGTCAGCATAAAATAGTCAACGACAATCCTCCACCATGACTGTACCTGGTAACAACATCTCATCCCTTCTATATGAAGAAAAAATTAGCTAATCATGTGACTTAGGGCATAGACAACCCAAATCCAAGCCACCAATCTAAATATGCATCAATAATGAAAGATCAATGGGCAAAGACAACCCATAACCAAGCCATAAATGCAACCTGTAAGTATAGATTTCTTACAACACTGCACAACTTATAGACCCAACAAGTCATCATGCATATCCAAATCCAAACATTGATAACCATATCATCATGAGACCAATCTGAAATATGAACTGAGGATACAATGACATCAAAACTTAAATCTGCAATGCCATAAACTCACAGTGTTACCATAGTAAAAATATACCATAAACTGTTTAGATAAATATATCACCAAGTAAATCATGCCAAACTTGTACCAAATTTGAACCAATGTGTAGAGCTCTCCAAGAGCTTTCCGTTGACTACTCAAAGTCCAAAATCTGACTCCATATGCCCAAGTTATGCCCTAATCCGTGCTCAAAATAAATAACATCTAACTTTAAGGCCCTTAAAATCTAACAAAATTTCAAAATCATAGAACCAAACTTACACCATGTTGTAGTTCTTTGAATTAGCTTTCCAACGCCTATAAGAACTCTGAAATCTGATATTCTGAGAGAAAGTTATGGCCATTTTACTAAGACAGTCTTTTTACCATTTTAACTGTGATTTTTCATTTTTTATTTTTTTCTGTGATGAAAATTCCGATGGGATTAAATTTGACGGCCATCATGGGCTGAAACCAAAAAACTCTTTCATTTCCTCTTAACATGGCCAAACTAGGGCATATTATATATCAAAATTTATGGAAATGTCGACCCAGATCCAATGGTGAGGTCTATTTTTACCCAGGAGGTCATTTTTGCAAGCTCCCCCACAAAACCCTCATAAAACATCCAAAAAAAAATCCTTTTGTCCAAAAAGTTTCACATGCCCAAATCTACCAACATCCCATCATAATAGCAAATTCAAAACCCTTAGATCTGTAATAAATCATTCATATATCTTGCCCTTTTCTTTTATACTCTGATGCATTCCCATGGATTCAATCTAGGGTTACAATAATAAAACCATAGCTCTAATACCACTTGCAAGGAAACTTGGCAACAAAGAATATAACCGTTTCCACATAACCCATAATAAATCTGAAATAAATACGAAATTACAATCCACATGCAAGAGAATAGACAACATACCCACAAAATTGTGACACAAGATATACCTTGGGAAACCCTCATTGAGGGAAAAAACCCAGCCTCCAAAAGCATCCATCACCATATATTATTCAACAAAAACATCATTTCCATACAACCATGGAAGCCTGCATGGCCATAGCCACAACCGAGCAAACTATGTGAACAAGCATGAATCCACACATCCCATGCCATGCTTCCAACCTTCACAAATGCTCCCTTGGCTAACTTGTCAAGCCTTGTCCTGCTCGACTCTTGCCTTTCTCACTCTTACTCTACAACAACTACCCTTGTGGTTGCTTATATAGTAGCAAGTCCTACAAAACCACCAAGTGGTATTACATAAACCATGTGCTAAAATCATGTACTACCTAACCCACTGACCTCACATTTAATATTGGGCATTTAATTCTTTTCCCCAATATTAAACAATTACATAAAATATTATCACAATGTTACAATACAACTCATCAAGTATATCCCATGGAAAACTTTACATGTTACACGTCCATCTAGGCACAACATTACATAATAAAATAATAAAATATAACAATATCATGCAATGTGTGCAACACCCATTATCTCAACATTTCCTAAGAAAATTCTCCACCACTTGTACTCTTTCTATCATTGAATTTTCTAGCACAATCAACATCTTTATAGGCTCCCAATTCAAACCTGTCATTTGTCTTGTAGTATAAACCATAATCTTATGTTCCTTTTAGGTATCTCATGATCCTTTTAACAACCATTAAATGGTTCTCCTTAGGAATTGCAGAAGACCTTGCAACAATCCCAACAACTATTGCAATATCAAGTCTGCTATGTTACATATTGCAATTTTCCAATCATAGACCTGTACAATGTTTGATTTACTTTAGCAGGATCATCAATTTTGGATAGTTTGTGTCATGTCATCATAGGAGTACTAATAGGTTTTGAATCCTCCATACCAATTTTTTAAAAAGATTTCCTTCACATACTTGGACTAAATGATGCAAATACCATATTTCATCTGATATACTTGCAATCCAACAATTTTTTTTAATCTCTCCAAACATAGACATCTCGAACTCTTTCTTCATTTCATTTGCAAATGTCTTACACAATGTATTTTGTCCTCCAATTATGATATCATCAACAAATAATTCAGCTAGTAAAATTCCTTTACGTCCTTCTATCTTCAAGTACATATTGTTATTGTCATCAGTCTTCTCAAAACCAATCTTCACAAGATAGTTGTGAAGCCTTTCATACCATGCTCTTGGAGTTAGCTTCAAACCATATAAAGCTTTGTGTAATCTACACACCATGTTCTTGTTGTTTGGATCAACGAATCCTTTGGGTTATTCTATGTAGACCTCCTCTTCCAGTATACCATTCATAAATGTTGAATTAAAGATCCATTTGATAAATTTTAAATCCTTTCTATGCGGAGTAAGCAAGTAGAGTTCTTACTCCTTCCAATCTTGCAACTGGGGAAAATGTCTCTCCATAGTCAATTCCCTCTTCTTGTTTATATCCTTTGCAAACTAATCTTGCCTTATTCCTTGTAACTTCACCATTCTCATCCAATTTGTTTCTGTACACCCACTCAGTTCCAATAAAATTATTGTTCTTTGATCTGGGTACTTGAGTCCATGTTTTATTCTTCTCAATCTTCTTAATCTCTTCTTTCATGGCTTTACTCTAGTCTTTATTTTCTAATGCATCCTTCACTGAATTAGGCTCATGCATGCTTAACAAACATGTATCATTTCTCAACCTATCCATTGTCATTGGTCCATCTTCTTTATCTCCAATAATTTGTCCAGCAGGATGATGTCTTCTAATATACTTTGACAACCTTGGCTCAACTCTTCTTTGTAAAATGTGTCTTTCAATTTTAGATTCAATGTGCACTTCTCTATTAGGTAACTTGGAATTCCTTTCATGTAAATTGATCTCAGTATCAGAATGTACCTTGGCTCCTAAGTGCAACTTGGCTCCTGAGTGCAACTCAACTCCTGAATGCAACTTGACATCCATTGTATGTGACTCAACAATCATTGATTTTTGTTGATTAGCAACTTGATTTGCAGAATTATCATCATTAGCAGATGTGCCTTCATAGTAGTATGTAATGGTTCTATAATTTTCAGGTTCCTTCTTTAGTTCGTCTTGATGTACTTCTATATATTCATCAAACTTTACATTTTCACTGTCTACAACTTTGCCAATGTTAGTATTTAAACACTTATAAGCTTTACTTCTTGTGGAATAGCCTAGGAATATACCTTCTTCACTTTTTGAATCAAGTTTACCATTCCTATTGTCCTTAAGAGTGTAACACTTGCTTCCAAATACCTTAAAATATTTGACAGTGGGTGAGTATCCATACCATAATTTGAAAGGTGTGGAATTTGTACCTTCCTTGACTTGTACTTAGTTCATGGTATAGACAACTGTATTGACATATTCTCTCTAGTATTTCAATGCAACATTCTTCTCCATCATCAATGTTCTAACAAAATCCATTATAGATCTATTCCTCCTTTCAACAATCCCATTTTGTGGAGGGGTCCTAGGTGCAAAATTTTGTCTCTTGATTCCTCTGCCATTATAGAAGTTTTCAAACTCATTTGATGTAAACTCTCCACCTCTATCAGATATCAATCATTTCAAGCTTTTACCAGTTTCCTTTTCAACTCTTGCTAGATACCACTCAAACATTTGAAAAACATTAAATTTTTCTTTTAAAAACATTACTATCATCATTCCCTAGTAATCATCAACAAATAAGATAATGTACCTGTCACCTTTGTAGCTTTGAATATCAATTGGTCCACATAAATTAGTATGAACTAATTCCAAAATTTCTTTTGAAGTATGAGTCTTACTTTTAAAACTAGACTTTGTCATCTTTCTCAACTGACATTGTTTGCAAATCATATTATCAGGTTTCTTCAGTTTTGGAAAATTTGTGACTCTTTTCATCTTATTGATACTGACCAAACTATCAAAATTTACATGACACAACCTCTTGTGCCATAGCCACACATCATCAAATTTTACAACAAGACAAGTAGCATCATTCATATCAAGATAAATTAGATTACCTCTAGTCTAATCTCCACTTCCAATTAGTTTTCCATCAGTGTCATAGATCTTAGCCTTTTTGTTATCAAATTCAACTTTGCAACCTGAACTATTCAATTGTGACACACTCAACAGAATATAATTAAGTTCTTCCACATAGTAAGCATTGTCACACATGATCTTATTTGTCAATCTTATTGATCCTTTTCCTTTAATCAAATAGGGCACATCATTACCTGTTGGTGTAAATAATTAATTATTATTACACTTTACTTAAGTTTACTTAGGAATATGCATATTCATATGAATTGTCTTGTTGACAACATAAGAGTTAGCAACTTATTAAAGCACATGGTGTCTACAACATCTCTTTATGAGATACACCTATGTAAACTTATACTCTCATCATCACACAAACTCCTATGCTCAATGGAGGATAATCCACCTTTGGTGGACATGTGCTAAGTTGTAATCCTTATCTCTTGTGTGACTTCTAGACATATCAATTTCCCTTATATACAGACACCCTCTATGACGTAATTATCAATTATCCAATATTCTCATTATTGTTATTATGATCATCCATTATTGGTCCATATTGTGCTAGTGCTTGAGCTTCTTGATCTTGGCATCATTTTTCCCCAAGAAAAATTCTTACATGGTATCAGAGACATAGGAGATCTCTTCACATAGCTATTGGAGATCATTTTTGCTTCACTTCTCGGAGAGCCATGATTCAAATCTAGAGTATCCATAGATATTGGGAGCATCTTGAGCAAGATCTGACCTCACTATTACATCCAGAGGATTGATTCGAGAAATTTTGACTATAAATTTGCCCACCTTAGGCCATAGTCAAATTTGAGGCAAGTTTTTTTGCAAACTGGAACTAGAAGGCTCAATTTGTGAAATTGGTATCATCTTTTTAGATCTGTGCAATTAATATTTCAGATCTGTACATTTTCATTTGTGTCTCCTTTTGGATTTGCATTATTTTTCTAAAAAAATTGCCAAAAAAATTAGCCATTTGGCTGGTAGGAGAGCATTTGTTTTTGCAGGCAAACTAGGTGGTCAAACCCTGGCCACTTGCAATTAGTAATAGTTTGTAGAGGTTACCACCGCATCTTTTAAGCACATGTGATAAACTGTTGACTACTCATAGAAACCATAGAGCGTCAATGTTAATAAGGTATCACAACTACTAATAGCAAAAGGTAACCAAAAATCAGTGACTTCTAAACCAATTTCACTTCTGTAGGCTCCCACTTTTATAGGCTTTTGCGAATACAAATAGGGAGAATGTGGAATTAAAAATCCCACTCCTGTCACTCCCTCCGCACCATTGGCCACCCCTTCTTTGCTGACACTCTCCACTACCACAGATTATTGGCACTGCATTCAGTGCCTCTGCTATGTGTCTGCCAGTTAGCACCCAACCAATCGATTCTGACTGCCACACATCCTCCACACGACAAAGGCAACTTCATAACGTAACACCACTACCACATCATTTTGCAGTGCCACGTGTTCGACCATGTCAAGCCAAGTTAGTACACATTAGTAGGTGACTCAGTGCCCAGTCAAATGTCACATGTCATGCACACATCATCTCATACAATACAAACTAGCACATCACCTGCTTGGGTGGAATTATGGCTAACATCATTATCTTGGTGAGCCTAAACTTGATAGTCATTTGACCATCATAGAAGGGCCAAATTGCATTGTTGAGACAACCATTTGGATGTCAATGTTAACACAGTGTTTTGCTAATGTCATCAGGGAAAATCCCTCATCATATGTAGTTTTGATTTGACAGTCCAACTTTGGGAGGCCATATCTCAGCCATACGAATTCCAAATTAGGTGCAATTTTTTTATTATTTGGGCTAGAATTTCGTAAATTTTTTAGTGATGCTATTATTTTCTAGTTTTGGTGGACAAATTTGTCAAAAAAATCAATTGTTGGTGACTATATCTATCTAATCTTGCATTTTTCAAATTCAAATGCTCCGTACGAGTTCATCTAGACACATATTCAAGTTCTATTTTTGTGAAAGTGCATGATTTTTCATCTACTTTCTAGATCTACAATCAAATTATAGGTTTGTTGGACTGACATACCACTTTCAAAAATAGGTCCTTTTTTGCATTGTATTGCTTTGATCAAAATTTAAAATTGTTGTACATCTGAGCAACATTGCTAAGTACCAGATTTGAACTCCAAGAGGAGGTTGCAAACAAAAAAATAATAATTCCACTTAAACCCTCAATTGGAAAGTGGCTATTGTAATCACACTAAGTTTAAAGTTCCTAAAGCATTCATTTTGGGGGGGGTGGGTTCTTTGATTGAGTGAAAAGTGGGGGTGTCTCTTGGTGTTGTGTTCCTTTCTTCTTGCTATTATCTTTCTTTCCTTGCATTATGGGAACATTAAGGTTCCAAAATTAACACCACATAATTATGACACATGGTCAGTTAAAAAATGGTGTGAATTAATGAATGAAGAAATTTTTTAATATGTAGATGGATCTCTACCTAAACCCATAGGTGATAAAGTAACTCAAAGTGATATCTATGCTTGGGATTTGGCAGATAGAAAAGCCCTAGGAATCCGTAGGTTAGGGGTTGATGACAAGATCCTTTATCAGATCATAAAATATGATACATCCAAGGAAACTTGGGATGCCCTTAAAAATTTATATGGGAAAGTGACCGAGGAGGATTCTACAAGATTGAAGATGAACTTATCTCCCTCAATCCTAAGAACTTTGATTCCATCTAAGATTTTATCATTAAGGTGAATGAGTCAAGAACAAAACTTGATGGTTGTAGTAGTGCCATTAAGGATGATAGGTTGATTTATCTAATTCAGAATAAGCTTCCATTAGACTACTCACCATTTGTCTCTACTTTGAACACCTCAAAAGCAACTTAGGGGCTTCTTATTAGAAACTCACTTTTGATGAATATGCCCAATTGTTAGAAAATGAACAAGCTAAGTTGATAATAATGAGGATTCTCAAGTCTTCAAAGTCTAAGGCATTGGTGGCTAACAATGAGAGCTCCAGAAATCCAATTGGTGAAAGTTCAAACAAAGGTAAGGGTAAAAAGAAGAGGGAAGATAACAAACAAGGGGACACAAAAAAGTCACCACCTAAATCAAGTCAACAACAAGACAAGTCTTCTCCTAATACCAACAAAAAGGGGGACAATAATCAAGAAAAGAAGAAGTGTGCCTATTGTAAAAGAATTGGCCATGATGAACATGAGTGTTATCATAAGAAAATTGATGAATTGAAAAACATCATGAAGAAGCACAATGTTCCATTGCTTATTGCTTATAAGGAAAAGGGGTCTTCATCTTCAAATTCTAAGAGCAAAGGGCAAGCTTTACTCACACACACTGTCAATCAGGGGGAATGGATTATTGACTCAGGAGCCACACATCACATGGGGGCTTTAGAGAGAGATTTTTCTTCAATTACACCTTCAGAGGTACCTCACATCTTTTTAGGGGATGATACTAAAGTAGAAGTTGAAGGAAAAGGTGAAGTTGAGATGGAAAGTGGAGCATTCAAGGATGTTTTCTATGTTCCTAATCTTATCTCCAACCTTCTTTCAGTCTACCAAATCACTCACTATGGAGGTGGAAACAAGATTTAATTTCTTCCAGATTCAGTTGTTGTGAAAAGCATCAAAGATGATTCTATGGTTGCAATTGGTAAAGCTAAAAATAATTCAAGGCTTTACACTTTCTCTTCCTTTGTGCCTAAATCTAATGCACAAGCCTTGTTAATTCATTCGAATACAAAAAGAAAATTGTGGCATAAGAGGTTTGGACATCTCAACTACATGTACCTTCAACAACTTAGCAGCAAGAACTTGATTCATGGTCTACCTCAAGTCTAGTTCATAGATGGTGTTTGTTCAAGTTGCACACTTAGGAAGTATCAAAAAAAAATGTTAGACAAGGGGAAGTCTTGGAGAGAACAAAGTGTTCTTGACCTAGTTCATAGTGATGTGGCGGGCCCATTTCCAGTGCCATCATTTGGAAAGTCTCGCTATGCACTCCCTTTCATTGATGACTATTCTTGCTATACTTGGGTATTCATCATGGATCATAAGAGTGAATTGTTTGAATGATTTCTCACCTTCAAGGCTCAAGTAGAAAAGTAGTCAGAGAAAGCCATCAAGGTTCTTTGAACAGATAATGGAAGGGAGTATGTGAACTCAAGACTTATAGATTTTTGTACTCAAGAGGGAATTGGCCTTCAAAATTCAATACCATACACTCCATAGAAAAGTGGTGTTGTAGAAAGGAAGAATATAACCCTTAAGGAGATGACCACTTGCATGCTACTACATAAGTCTCTTGATCAAGATTTTTGGGCTGAACCAATGAATTGTGAAAACTACATCCAAAATAGGAGTCCTCATAAAGCTTTGGATGGTCTAACTCCTTTTGAAGCTTGGAATAGAAGAAAACCTATTGTAAAGCATTTTTGAGTCTTTGGTTGTCCAACATGGGCATGAATACCTCCACAGAAACACAAGGCAGTGGAACCTCAAAGTAAACCTTACATCTTTGTTGGTTATGCAAACTCTCATAAAGCCTACAAATTGATGGATCCAAAGACACATGAAATTTTCTATGAGAGGAGTGTACACTTTGAAGAAAGTTGTCCAAGCTTTACTTCTTCAACTCCTCCTTCTTCCTTCATTGAAGAGAGTAACAATGATGACAATGACTTTGAAGATGTTCATCCACGACCTAGATAGAGGAATCAAACAAATGAGGTTGAGGAAATCCCTTCTACTTCTACATCTTCTTCCACTAGGCCTAAATGGGCTTAGTAGACATTGGATGTGGCAGGACCACTGGTAGGGAATCCTTTAGATGCTAGGAGGACATGATCACAATACAACTCAATTCCTCATGATATTGCAGTTGCTTCCTATCCTCAATTATTCAAAGAAGCTTCAAGAATTCTAGAATGGGATACAACAATAGAGGAATAATACAATTCTCTTATGAGAAACTACACATGGGACTTAGTCTCTCTTCCTAAGGGAAGAAAATTGGTTTGGTGTAAGTGGATCTATCGAACCAAATTTGTAGCGGATGGAAGTATTGATAAGTATAAGGCAAGACTTGTTGCAAAAGGTTTCTCTTAGGTGTTTGGTATTGACCACACTGTGACCTTTGCCCCAATTGCAAAAATGAACTCCATTCGTTTGACACTAGCTATAGCTACAGTTTAGAGATGGGTTGTTCACCAAATGGATATGAAGAGTGTGTTCTTGGATGGACATCTTTACGAGGAGATTTATATGGAGCATCCACAAGGTTTCATTCAAGATTCTAATTTGGTTTGCAAGTTGAAAAAGTCTATCTATGGACTAAAACAAGATCCAAGAGCTTGGTACATGACAAGATGGATTCTTTCCTTCTCTCAGAAGGGTTCGCCAGAAGTCATTCAGATTTGAATGTTTACATTCTTCACCGGGATGATTCTCACTTGCTACTTGTGCTTTATGTTGATGACTTGATCATTACAGGGATTACATCATCCATCATTGATAGTGTCAAGTCTACTTTGCAGGACAAATTTTCCATGACACACTTGGGTCTACTTCATTATTGCCTTGGTATTGAGATACAATAGTCTTCATCAGGGATCACATTATCTCAACCCAAGTATGCTCTTGATCTACTTGCTCGATTTCACATGAGTGACTATGAGGCTACATCTACTCCATTTATTTCAGGTGTTAAGTTAGAAGCAAAGTGTTCTACTTGACTTATTGATGCTAGTTTGTATGGACAGTTGGTTGGAAGTCTCATCTACTTGACACATACATGCCCTAACATATCATTTGCAGTTGGCATGGTTTCTCGCTTTATGCAAGAGCTACATGAACTTCACTGGAAGGAAACTAAACACATCTTACACTATATGTAGGGTACACATACATATGGGATATGCTATGTAGCTAGTACTAGACTATAGTTAGTGGATTATACAGACTTAAACTATGCAGGGGTCTTGATTCTTGCAAAAGCACTTTAGGGTACATGTTTCATCTTGGTTCTGGCCCCATTTGTTTACAGAGTAAAAAGTAGAACACTATTTCTCTTTCATCTACTAAGGCTGAGTATCGAGGAGCTATCACTACGGCTACAAAAGCTATTTGGTTACAACATATTCTGAAGGAGTTTGGTTTTGACATACCTAGGCCCATAGTTATATGTTGTGATAATCAGAGTGCCATTGAAATCTCAAAACATCCAGTGCAACATCAACACACAAAACACATTAAGGTTCATATGCACTACATCAGAGAGCTAATTCATGAGCAGGTTATTGCATTGCAGTATTGTCCTACAGAACAACAGATTATAGATATCTTCACCAAGCCCTTCACTGAGGTCAAGTATCTTCATTTGCGAGATCTCTTGGGTTGCATAATTTTTCACCAAGGGGGTCACATGACTCTTCTCTTCTTTATTGTACTTATTTCTCTTTTTGGAGGAGGTTTTTCCCATGAGGTTTTCCCTCTTTCTTCATTTTCAGAGAGTTTTCATTACATTGCATTGTGTCACATTGTATGTATAACATTCCATTTGTACATGGGTACTTAACATGGCCTAATAGCCAGGACCCACATTTCATCTTGCATTTAGCTTTGTGAGCTTAAGTGCATTCCCATAAGTTGCACTTAAGGGGGAGTGTTAGTGTAAAAAATTAATTATTATTACACTTTACGTAAGTTTACTTAGGACTATGCATAGTCATATGAATTGTCTTGTTGACAATAGAGGAGTTAACAACTTATTAGAGCACATGGTGTCTACAACATCTCTTTATGAGATACATCTATGTAAACTTATCCCCTCATCATCACAAAAACTCCTATGCTCAATTGAGATAATCCACCTTTGGTGGGCATGTGCTGAGTTGTAATCCTTATCTCTTGTGTGACTTCTAGACATATCAGTTGCCCTTATATACAGGCACCCTCTATGATGTAATTATCAATTATCCAATATTCTCATTATTATTATTATGATCATCTATTATTGGTCCATATTGTGCTAGTTCTTGAGCTTCTTGATCTTGGCATCATTTTGCCCCAAGGAAAATTCTTACATTACCAAATCTAACATTATTTCCATTGCAATACTCAAGGGTAATGAACTTACTTTTGTCTCTAGTCATGTGATGTGAACATCCACTATCAATGATCCATTTATCACTTTTTTTCACATAAGATATCAATGTAGTTGCCTCATATTCATTAGAATTATCCTTCATAGCAACATAGACAACTTCATCATCATGATTTTCATATTCATCATTGGATTCTTCTTCAACAATGTAACAAGCCTTCTTTCCCTTGTCCTTGTAGCCTTTGTTACTTCTTCTTTGCTACCTCTAAATTTGTCTTCATTCTTGTTGTTTTTTTTATTAGGACATCTTGCTACAATATGACCAACCTCATGACAATTAATGCATACGATGGGTAACTTACCTTTGTATTTCCCTTTGCCTCTGTGAAATTTCCTAGCCAACAATGCTTCTAGTTCTTCTAGCTCTTCATCATTTGTATCATTGCCACTAGCAACACATTTGACCTTTTTCTTTTTCTTGTCTTTAGGTTCTTTTAGTGTCAGCTTAGCTTTTAAAGAATATTCAACATTCTCATATTTGAAATTGTCAAAATTTCAAAGTTCTAAAGTAGCGAGTCTACCAATGAGTCCTTCAAGCGTCAAATTACTACCAGAGGTACACCTCAGTTCTTGTATACCAGAGACTCTAATTGCATAGATAGGCAATAAGGTTCTCAATACTTTACTAATCATAGTCTCATCTTCAATTTGTCCATTATATCCTCAAATATCATTAACAATATCTTTGATCCTTGCACAATACTAGACTATAGTCTCACCATCTTGCATTCTTATTTTATCAAATTTTCAGCTGAGACTTTTAGCTTTGGCTCTCAACACATTCTTGTCTCCTCCATAGATCTTCTGTAGGGCATCCCACATCTTTGTAGCAAAATCACATCCTTTAATGTCATCCAACTTTGAGTAGCTTAGGGTAGATTCAATCATCAACATTTCCTGATTGTGTTCTTTCTTCTGTTTCAATTGTTCAATAGTTGGGGCTCCAGTTGGATCAACATGCTCAATGGTGATAGTTGATTGTGCATAATCTGCAAGACCTCTTAGATGTAGCTTCATCAAAATTTTCCACACAAGAAAGTTTTCCTTGTTTAACTTGCACACCTCCTTTCTGTACATCTTGATCTTTAGCTTTAAGCACCTTCAAACTTTCTCTTTACAAGCACCTGGTGCTCTGAGACCAATTTTTGGAATACTTTAGAATAACTAGCGGGGGGGGGGGGTGAATCAGTTATCCAAGGTCCAAATGTACAAGTAAAACTTTTTAGTACTCCAACTTATTCTTATGCATGCATTGGCCATTCAATATCTTAAACATATGCATATTTATGTCCTATGTCAAAATAACTTTGTAGAAATGTAAACATGCAATACCACAAAATCAATCACACATTTTGACACAAGGATTTTAGGTGGAAACCCAATTTGGGAAAAACCACCAGTAGCATGCTACCAATTTTCACTCTTTTGAAGTGACCTCTATGAGGAACCAACCCTATTAAAGGTTACAATGCACACTATTAAATGTGGCCTGGTTAAAGGATTTCAATCACCCTGTTAGGAGTGAGCCTTATTAGAGGACTTTAGAACATTCCCTAAGAATGTCACCCTAGTAAATGATTTACTAATTACTAGTAGGTCAACCTTAATCCAAAGGATTTATCTAGATAGATACAATTGCTAGAGAGTAAGAACATGACTTGATTTGATAATAATAACAAATCACTTGCATATTACAGATCTTACATTCAATCCTCCATTATGCTTGGCATTCATCCTCTTCAGCTTCGACAAGTTCGTCACCCTCAAAGCCTTCATCATTGGTGTAGGGAACTCATGCAAGGACAAGGAAAAAAAGAGTCTTCATCTCATCAGCAACCAGGATTGACATCATCATGATTTGATTTGTGATTAGTCTTATTAGGTCTTGGTCACTTGTAAAGGAAAATGCATCAAGATGTTTCTAAATCTTGTTTGCATTTATCCTGTTCAATGACCCTTAGTTAGGAGTTTTTGATTTAGTTTGGTTAAATAAGGTGAAAAAGGTCTAAACTATGGTTTTAAGCATGTTTTTAATCTTATCTTAGTCATCTAATAAGGTTAGAAGTCAATTTTTTCCGTTTGAAGAAAAATTGCACTTTGTTGCAAAAGTTGTTTAGCAACTTTTTGTCAAGAAGTTGTAAAAACTTGAAAAATGATCTCCAAAAGCCAAATATGGTTGTAGCTATTGGAGGGAGGCTATATTAGATAGGTTTCATCTCTCTCAAGTTAGAGAACACCATTGCACGAAAGGATACTTTGGAAATCAATAAAATATACCCTATCTCTATGCATTTTTGTTGTAACTATGATTGGTAGGAATTGGTATGAATGTTCTCACACCTGCAAGTGACATGGTTGGATAGAGGGAAGAGTGAGAATTTTATTGCAATTGGTTTGAAGTCATTTCATCAAATAGGGAGCAAGTTGTATTGATTTTTTTAAAATTGGTCTATCAAACCCTTAAATCTAGGGAATTCACCAAAATAGAGACCTAACTTGACTTCCCACCAGTGGATTTGTATGGCTACTTGGAGGGATCAAGTTAGGATGATGACTAATCAGATTCCAAAGGCACAAACCTGTTAGATTATGGTGACTGATCAGGAAAGTACTGTACATACTTCATAAATAGTTATAACCAACATGTTATAACCCTAAAGCGGTTTAATACTTGTATAAAAAGGGCTTAGGGTTGGGTATTTTTTATATGTGGTGATACGAAATTGGTTCTTGCGGCGGTATTGAGCTGTAAGGGATTACGGATTGTAATCAGGTTGTAATCACTGGATTGTAATAAGATCGGACTTGCTGTTTGGTGGACGTAGCCCAGGGATTGGGTGAACCACGTTAAATCTTGGTGCCTTGTGTTTATTTCTGTGTGTTCTATTATTTTCTGTTATTGGTTATATTTGCATGTAGTTTTTTATTTCTGTCCATGGTTTTTTCCTAACAAAACCAAGGAGATGAAGTTTGCTATTTTTCCTTCCTTGGCCTAGGCTAAATATCTCAATGTATTTAGCATCTAGCGATTGTGTTTGAAGGATCAAATGGCTAAGAAATATTGATTTGATTAAGTGAGGGTGGATTTAGTGTATTTTGGAGTTAGGGAACTTTTTGGCAACAAAATTTCAATTCTATGAACACACTTTAGAGTAGTTCCTTAAGAAACCACACCTAATTAGGCCTATTAGGTTTGTGAGTCTTGGGACCATTCTGGGATGCTGGGGTAGGGTTGGAATTTGAAACCTCATAGTCTCTAAGAAATTCCAAAATGGTATTATAATCTCTAATTTACTTTCTAAGTCTTCTAGACAAATATCAAGTTTTTTTGGGAAATATCAAGTTAGGATGCCTAATTGGCATTAGGCCTAGAAGTGAAAATTTCTAAGTTTCATAGTTTGGTGATTGGTGAAGGAAAGTTATTGAAGGATCTAAGTAAGGGTTTCAAGTGAATGTTGTAGACAAGGAGTAAAATCTTCACAAGCCTTTGTGATCAAGTTTTGAAGATTAGGCAATTTCTCAAGGATATTGAACCATATAGCATCTTTTTGGGTAAAACCACCTTTTTGTACCAAGTCTCTGCACCAAGTGGCATCAAAGCCACCTTGATTCTAATTTAGGATCCTACATAGGATAAAATGTTTGAAGGTGAAGAAGGTTATAGGGAGATCCCTCTGAAGGTGACTAAGATGGAGTTGGCCAAGATAGTAAAGGAGCAAATGGAAAAAAGTAGAGCAGTCAGGGATGAGAATAGAGCTATGAGAAGAGACTTGGACAAGTTGAAAGGGAAGGTAAGAAGAGGAGACAACGAGGAGTCAAAGGTAGAAGAAGTGGAGGAAGAAGATCCACTTAGACTGACAGACATGACAGAAGATCAAAGGGCTATGCTTATAGCCCTAGAAAGGGTATGGAAGAAGGAAAAAGGAGACCTACCTATGTTCCATGGTAAGTTGGAACTAGAGGAGTGCATGGATTGGTAGGGAGCCCTTGAAAATAACTTTGAATGTGATGATATACCTGCAAACCAGAAGGTTGAGATTGCTAAGTCCAAGTTGAAGGGACCAACCCTTAGTTGGTGGAACTTACTATAGAATGAGAGGGAAAAGGAATAGAAGGCTCTTATATCAACTTGGAAGAGGATGAAAGAGAAAATAGAGAAGAAATTCATCCCAAAGGACTATGAGATCATGGTCCAAACGAAGCTACACAATCTAAAGCAATGAGACCTAGATGTAAGTACCTATACTCAAGAATTCCATTCCTTATCTTTGAAGGCAAGAATGTATGGAAATGAGAAACAAAAGTTGGCTAGGTACATTAATGGTCTTAAGTATAGTATTCAAGATGATCTCACTCCAGTGTCTATGGAGTCTATTCATTAATGTTTTCAATTAGCCTTGAAGAACAAAAGAGGAAGGGGAATTATAATAATAGAGGAGGAAGAGGAAATAACATTAGAGGAAGGGGTAGGTTTCAGAATAGGAGCTTTAATAAAAACCAAGGAGAGTCAAGTAGTCCAGACTAGGAAAGGGATAATTCACCAAGGAGAAACTCTAGAGGTGGCAAAGGTAATAATAGGGGGAGATTTGGAGCAAAGGTTAGGGTGTCTTCACAGGGAAATGCTTCTCCTGCAACCAAATTGGCCATCAATACTTTAGGTTTCAAACAAGGAAAATACTAATGAGAGTAATCAGAGAGGTGATAGGAGGATCCAATTGACACATGAGGCACAAGAAGATGAATTGTAGAGTACAACCTCCTACCATACTAGAAAATCAAGGTCTGCTAATCTAGAACAAGGTGAGTGCATAATGTTTAATAGGAATTTGCTAAAAAAATTGGTTAAGGAACCACAATAGAGGAAGTCTTTATTTAGGACTAACTGTAGGGTGAATGGGAAAGTATGCAAAGTTATTATAGATAGTAGGTCCACTAAAAAACTAGCATCTAATGAGATTATTAAGAAGCTTGGCTCAAAACAATCCCTCACCCCACAACTTATAAAGTCTCTTGGTTGAAAAAAGAGTAGCATATTGTGATAGATGAATAGTGTTGGGTAGATTTCCAAATAGGGGAGTATAGAGATAAAATTTTATATGAAGTTGTAGGTATGGATGCATGCCATCTCCTTCTTGGAAGGCCTTGGCAGTTTGATGTGGAGGCCCAACATGGGGGAAAAACAAATGTTTATACTTTAACCAAAGATGGAATCAGTTACACAATGAAGCCCTTACCTGATAATGAGAAGGAAAGAGTCCTAAAAAGTGATGTCCTATTGATAGGAGAGAAGGAGTTCTTAAAGATCCTTAAGGAGAAGGATAGACCTTGTTTTTCCATTGTGGTAAAACCAAAAATGGAGCCTAGGTTGAAGACTAAGAACCAAGAACCTTTGAGGAAGGTAGGGCTTAAGGAATAACAAGAATTGTTGTAGCAGTACCAAGGAATAGTAGCAGATGAGAGATCAACTACATTGCCACCCAATAGAGAAATAAGCCATTGTATAGACCTAATCCTAGGTGCCACATTACCAAATAAAGATACCTATAAGTTGATTCCAAAACATAACACTGAGATTGCAAAACAAATTCAAGGATTCCTAGAGAAGGGATTCGTTAGGAAAAGTATCAGTCCTTGTGGAGTCCCTGTAGTTTTGGCTCCCAAGAAGGATGGTTCATGGAGACTATTTATAGACTCTAGAGCCATTAATAAGATAACTATAAGATATAGGTTCCCTATGCCTAGAATGGAGGACCTCATGGATTGCCTAGGCGGAGTAAGCTATTTCTCTAAGATTGACTTGAAGAGTGGTTACCATCAAATATGAATAAGGGAAGGGGATGAATGGAAGACAACCTTTAAAACCAATGAAGACTTATTTGAATGGGTAGTCATGCCTTTTGGCCTCTCAAATGACCCTAGTACCTTCATGAGGCTAATGAATGAAGTCCTCCAACCTTTCATAAATGTCTTTTTAGTAGTCGACTTGGATGATATCCTAATCCTTAGAAGAGATAAAAATGAACATTTAATCCACCTAGACACAATATTGAAGAGATTACATGAAAAACATCTAAAGATAAATTTTGAAAAATGATTTTTTTTTTCAGGAGGAACTAATATTTCTTGGTTTTTTCATCTCTAAGGGACACTTGAAGATGGATCCCTCAAAGCTGGAAAATATTTTAAGTTGGTCACTCCTAGAGCTGCAGGTGAGGTAAAAAGTTTTCATGGCCTAACAAGCTTTTATAGGAAGTTTATAAGGGATTTTAGTGGAGTTTGTGCACCAATGATAAACACTATCAAAGGGGGGAGAAAATGTCAGTTTGTATGGAAAGATGAAGCATATATGTCTTTTGAATACCTCAAAATAAGAGTGGCCCAACAACCCATACTAGTATTGCCAGATTTTCAAAAAGTGTTGACCATTGAGTGTGATGCAAATAACAAAGCCATAGGTGGTGTTTTAAGTTAGGAAGGCAGGCCTGTGGCCTTTTTTAGTGAAAATTTGAATGAGGCTAATAAAAAATACTCCACTTATGACTTAGAAATGTATGTCATGGTCCAACCACTCAAGAAATGGAGGCACCACCTTTTACCAGAAGAATTTTTTGTTTATACCAATAACCATGCTTTGAGATTCTTGAAATAGACTAGAAAAGTTGAATCACAAGCATCTTAAATGGATGAAGTACTTGCAAGAATTTACTTTCACCATCAAGCATAAAAAAGGGGTGACTAACAAGGTGGCAGATGCCTTGAGTAGGAGAAATCTTACCATTCAGGAGGTCCAGCTAGAGAGTGTGGGCATCAACACTCAAGGACATGTACCAATAGGATGAAGACTTCAAGACTACATATGAGGTTTGTTTAGAACTTGGGGACATGTATCACAATGAATACTTTGACTTTCTCATTCAAGAAGGTCTTCTTTTCAAAGGCAGCTAGTTATGTATCCCTAAATGCTCTATGAGGGAGAATATAATAAAATAAAAACACTTTGGCAACCTATCAAGTCATTTTGGCGTAGGTAAGACTCTTGAACTAGTAAAAAGATTTTATTATTGGCCTAAAATTTAGACATGTGTTAGGATATTTCTGGAAATTTTTATGGTATGCCAAAGGGTTAAAGGAGTGACTTCTAATGTAGGATTGTATATACCTCTACCAATACCCTCTAAACCTTGGGACTTTGTAAGAATGGACTTTTTATTGGTTTACCTAAGACCAAGAATGGTTTTGACAATATTTGTTTTATTGTAGACAAAATTTAAAAATGGCACACTTTTTTCCATGTAAATCCACCAATGATGCCTCAAGCATTATAGGGTCATTCTTCAAGGAGATTGTGAGACTTCATGGGTTATATTTGACCACTGTGTTAGATAGGGACTCCAAGTTCATTGGGCACTTTTGGAGGACTTTGTGGAAAAGGCTAGGAACCAATCTTTCCATGTCTTTAGCATACCATCCACAATCTAATGGTTAGACTGAGGTCACAAATAGATCACTTGGCAATCTGTTTAGATGTCTAACCAAGGAGTATGGAGCATCATGATACACTATGCTTGGACACTATACTACCTCAAGTAGAGTTTTCATATAATGACTCAACAAACAAGAGCACTACATGCAATCCCTTCCAAATTGTTAATGGGACACACCCTAGAGGAGTACTTGAACTTAGAGAGGTGCAAAAAATTGGGCATAAGAGTGCATTAGCTGATGACTTTACAAAAATCATGAAGGATATACACAAAAAAGTCAAGGAAAGACTGCAGAAGACCATTGTGAAATATAAGCAAGCAACAAATGTGAAAAGGAGACATGTGCAATTTAAGGCGGGAGACTTGGTGATGATACATCTGAAGAAGGAAAGACTTCCCAGGGGCAGATACACAAAGTTACATATGAAGAAAATTGGCCCCTTCAAAATTTTGAAACAATGTGGACCACATGCATACAAAATAGATCTTCCACTTGACATTGCTCTTTCTCTCATTTTCAATGTTTCTGATATTTATGCCTATAAATCTATCAATACTAATGATTGTGCTCTAGGAAAAATTGAGGTTGTATCTCAGGAATCTCTCAAAGATTTACCTATCCAAAATCCACCAAGTACTGAATGCATTGTTGACAAAAGGATAAGAAAATAAACAAGGAGGCATGTGTATTATGAATACTTGGTAAAATGGCACGACAAAGCTTTGGAGGAAGCCACTTGGATGAAAAAGGCTCAGATTGAAAAGATTGGAGCAAAGTTTTCCACCATTCCAACTCAAGGGACTTGAGTTCAATTGGCCAGAGGAGTATGGTGCAGGGCACCTATGAAAGGAAAAGGAACAAAAGGGTCACAATCTCATCAACGATTGGGATTGGCATCATCACGATTTGATTGGTGATTAGTTTTATTTGGTCTTGGTCACTTGTATAGGAAAATGCATCAAGATATTTATAAATCTTGTTTGCATTTATCCTATATGACCCTTAGTTAGGAGTTTTTGCTTTAGTTTGGTTGAATATGGCAACTATGGTTTTAATAATGTTTTTTATCTGATCTTAGTTGTCTAATAAGGTTAGGAGTCAATTTTCGTTGTTTGAAGCAAAACTGCACTCTATTGCAAAAACTTGAAAAATGACCTCCAACAATAAAATATGGTTGTAGTCATTGGAGGGAGGCTATATTAGATAGGTTTAATCTCTCTCAAGTTATAGAGAACCATTATAGAGAAGGATACTTTTGAAATTAATAAAATATACCCTATTTTTGTGCATTTTTGTTGTAACTGCGATTGGTATGGATTGGTATAGATGTTCTGACACCTACAAGTGATATGGTTGGATAGAGGGGAGAGTTAGCATGCTATTAATTTTTTTTGAATTTATTTCAACAAATAGGGAGTAAGTTGTGCTGATTTTTGTAAAACTGGTCTATCAATCCCTTAAATCTAGGGTATTTATCAAAATAAAGCCCTAACTTGACTTCCCACTAGTGGATTTGTATGACCACTTGGAGGGATCAATTTAGGATGATGACTAATCAAATTCCAAAGACACAGACTAAGGGGATGGAGTTTTCTATCTTTCCTTCCTTGCCCTAGACTAAATATCTCAATGTATTTAGCATCTAGCAATTGTGTTTGAAGGATCAGATGACTGAGAAGTATTGATTTGTCTTAGTGAGGGTGGATTTGGTGTAGTTTGGAGTTAGGTCACTTTTTTGCAACAACATTTCAATTCCATGAAACCATTTTAGATTAGTTCCTTAAGAAACCACACCTAATTAGGCCTATTAGGTTTGTGAGTCTTAGGACCATTCTGGGATACTAGAGTAGGGTTGGAATTTGAAATCTCATAGTCTCTAAGAAATTCCAAAAGGGTATCATAATCCATAATTTACTTGTCAAGTCTTTTGGAGAAATACCAAGTTGTTTGGGAACTATCGAGTTAGGAAGCCTAATTGGCATTAGGCCTGAAAGTGAAATTTTCTAAGTTTCGTAGTTTGGTGATTGGTGAAGGAAATTTATTGAAGGATCTTAGTAAGGGTGTCAAGTGGATGTTGTAGAAAAGGAGTGAAATATTTACAAGCCTTTGTGATCACATTTTGAAGATCAAACAATTTCTCAAGGAAATTGAGCCATATTGCATCTTTTTGAGTAAAACCACCTTTCACTACCAAGTCTCTGCATCAATCACCTTAAGCCTTCTTGCTTTGTATGAAAACTATAGACTCTTCTATTTAGCCACCATATGAATTGACACCCTAGACTTCTTGTCTTCCTTAGGTTCTCACACATGACAACTGTTGCTTCTGGCCTACTATCTCCTTATATAGAGAATTTAGGTCTTTTGCATCTTAAACCACAATTGTCCATTCTAGGGTTTGGTAGGATTCAATAAATATATCCACTTTTCTATTTTTTTCCCTTCTAGAATACGTCAAAATGATTCATCTTGAATTTCATGGCACCAACTCATCATAGTGATATTCCACACACTTCACACAATTCAAGAAATCAACTTTGTCAGCTCAGATTTGTTAAATCTTCAATCTAACTCATTTTACTGGCACTATGCAATAGCACTCTGTTTTCTTGAAAAAAACTATCTTTTGATGCTCAAACAACACTAGGTTTCTCAACATCCAGTAAGTCTTTATTGGCGCTTGACACATACTAACTTTCTTCACTCGGCACCAACTAGATTTGACATCAGTGACAAAATAATAATTGTTCCATGATAGGTTTCATCAATCTTCTTCACTTCCACAAACTCCTTTCAACACGTAGTTTATAAAAATTATTTTTTATGGACTATGATTTCTTTGGCCTCTCAATGTAGGCTTCTTTTGATTATTGATGGGTTACTATAGTTTAAGTTTATGTATGGATGTTGTTTATTGAATCATACTTTTTGATTTTGCATTTTGTGGCCTTCTCCATCAATTTTTTTTGTCAATGGTTGGGATGGTTCTTTCCCTTGTTTTGTACTCTCTATGGGGTATTTTTTCTCTACACCTTTCTTCCTATGAGGTCCTCTTCCTTTTTTTTCTTTTGTCTCTTGTTTGGTTTGATCCCTTCTCTGCTCTTAGATCTATATTCTAGGTGTGCATTCATCTTTTTATCTTCTCTCTTGTTGTTGGTCTCCCCATTGCATCTCCTCTCCCCTTCCCCCCTCGCTAATGTGCTTGTTTTTCATTCCTCTAATAATTCTCTTTGGTAACTCATTCAGCCTCAACCCCCCACTATAAATTCTCTCATTAAACTAAAGTGACTAATGACCTAGAATGCTTTTGATGAACCCATCTTTGATTGACATCTTTCGGTTGTCCTTCTACATTCCCATTTCTTGATTAAGAGGGAAATATTAATAATTTTAGGGAGATAATTCATTAACAACATAGATTGGTATCATGTCCTTAGCAACATTCCTACTATGTTTTTGGCTTTGTCTTGTTTATTAGAAGTTGATATATCCCATATCATCACCCTTTATAAATGGATTTTCAAACCAGAATTTATCAGTAATATTGATAAGGTCGTAGCAAGTATTAGAAATGGCATTTTCATATGTAGACCTTGTCACTATGACTCTCCCATTTACCAAAGGCAACTCATTCCTCTTTAGACATTAGTGTCTTCCCTAGAGTCTAATAGGTTGATAAAATGGTTTCCTATTGTTAAAATGAATCTTGCCTTTCTATTTATTTTCTTTCATATCTAACCAACACACTACAACAATTGGATGGACATTTACTTGGAAAAAGAGTGAATTGAAGATTGGAATAGAAATTTAGTTTTGGATACCAATTCTCTCGATTTACCTATCTTGCCAAGAGAGGTAGAAATGGATGAATCTGATACCCCTACTCCATTAGCATATTTGTCTTTCTATTTTAGACTTTCTCCCTATCCTTAGGCTTCTTTAGTCCGCAATTATTTTCTATTCAATTTCTAAATTCTTTCAGTTAAATTTGAATGTGGAGCTAAAAGTAATGATCAATGATTACAAACTTTGTCTCTATTTTTGCATATTTCTCAATTAAAATAGATTAACCTCATTCTTTTATACATAGAGTAAAAAAAAGATAGAATAGTATCTAATCTATGTTATATATTAATAGATCAAAATTAAAGTTACAAGCAATTTACTCCATGGCAATTAAGTTGTCATTTGAAAGTATATTTAAGCTATGGATATGACATAAGTAAATTGATCTAAGGTGCCTAACTTGCAAGATTTTTATCCTAACATTGTACCACTAATGCTTTTCCAAAGTTTGTAAGTGATGACTACATTTTAGGTTTTCAAGATCAGATCTCAAGCATTTGACAATTAAAGAGCTATTCGAATTATATAAATCTTTATCCACTCTTGTATTTTTGTATATCTCTTTGATGCATCCATGTAAATGAACAATCAAAGTGTTTAAATAAAGCATTTGTATTAAATTGGGGAGTGCCCCTTTTAATTATGTATTCATAAAGGACTATGGTCCCAGTCAAGACTAGAGGTTTTCTTCTTCGTTCTTTCCTACAAGTGCCGGTTTGAACAGAGATATTTGTGCTTTATTTTTTATTAATATAAAGAAAAGGATTCGACTATTTACTGATATAAAAAAAGTAGTTACACTGAATAATAAAGTGGAGGAAAAGAAAAAGAAAAGAAAATAAAATTTAATAAAAAAGTTCTTTAAGTGTATATAAAAGGATTAAATAATAAAAGTTTATTTTAAGGAGAAACCGTTGCATGTTCAAAAATTGAAAACCCTAGGTAGAGTTAAACTCTTTGTTAAGGAATTCAAGCTCATTTTCTACACACACAAGGTTTGGGGAGCAAAATTTAGAATTGAATCTAAAGAATTGTTGAAAGTTTTGGAGGATTTGGATTTGCACACGTTCACATATTGTTGTAGACTTCAACTGCACGATATTGAGGTAGGGTTTGAAAACCCATTATAAAATTTTATTGAAAGATCGGTTTACTTTGTGTCTTCCTAGGTGCTTGCATAATGCTTATTAATTTATTGTATTAATTTTTGGATAAAGAATTATGTTATAGATTCTGAAAAAGAAAAACTTATTAATCAAGAAAACTTGACTGAGGAAAATTTTAGAAAATTTTAGAAAATTTGTAGTGCCTGCCCTCATTTACATCTTTTTTGGACATTATTGTTATTATTATCAGACTATGTTAGAGTAGCCTTATGATGATGGATTAGTGGTATTGTTTTGAGATTATCAAACATTATGTTATGGATTCAGTTGGTATATGATGAGATCATTTAGACTTTACATTTCATGTATGTATGATGATCATTACATTACTTCAATTATTGATGATGATTAGTTAGAAGGTTTATTATCTCATGTGTTTTTATTATGGATACTTACCCCATACTTGCATGTGTATGGTGTGCATGTTTTCTTATTGTATGGCATTTTTGATGTGGTTAAGGAAGGGAGTCGTAGTCACCTGCTTAGTCAGGATCTACACGATGCACCACTTCCTGTCATTGTCTATTTAGCTTAGCATTATATATATTGTATGTACATGCATGGTTTTTTTGCAGGTTGTAGGTACCGGGTATCGACTTCCCTGAATTGTCAGGATGAACGTACCCTATTATACTATCTCAATGATAAGAGAATGGAGATAAATTCTCAAGTCCAAATCCTAAACCCTTAAACCATTTGTCCTAGTAAGGTAGGACAAGTATCTGGATATTTTACCCATCGAATGTGTCAGATGACATATTTCGTGATTTTTAACCCTTTAGACTGATTTTGTGTGAATTGCTCTATGATGGGTTTTCATATTTTATCTTGGAGGTCTATGGTGAATTTTCTATTAATTAAGTCTTAGTAAATAGATTTAATTAATACATTAATTATTTGAGAAAATTAATATAAAATATCATGGTTTTTGATATTTTGATTATAATTAATTAAATGAGAATTAATTGACGAAAAAGAATTAAATAAAAAAAATTAGAAATTAGAAATTAATAATAATTATAAAATAATAATAAAGTAATAAATAAATAATAATAATAAAAGTTATAAAAATTAAAATAAAATTTATAAAAATTAAAATAGAAATTATATAAAAAGTAAATTAGAGTTATAAGCTTGTCTAGGAGTTAACGCACCTTTCTATTTCTCATATGTCAACAGCACGGGGGTTAGTGCATCAATTAAGCACATGGTGTCTACAACCTTATGACTTATCTAGAAAGTTGGAAAAGACACATGCTTAGTTGGTGACACCTTCTAGCTATTTCTAGAGACATTCTAGGTATTTCCTGAGAGCTCTTTATATTCAAGCATTCCTAGAAGCTTACACATAGCGTTTGGAGAGCATTTGGAGCATTGAAGGACTCGCGAACTCTAAAGAAGGAAGGAGCTTGCTCTGTGGGTTTTCTGAGGAAGAGCGAATTAGCATCAGAATTTGGGTAGATTGTTGTGATTTTATTTATGCTATTTTCGCATCTTGCATTCCCTGTCTTCTTCGTGTCTTCCATATGTCTTCTGAGGTTTTTCCTATTTTAATTGTATGCATTCTCAATATGGGTAGTTAGAATCTATTTGAGAATCTTATTTGCATAAATCTGAAGAGAACATGGGGCTAGGGTTTAAATTGTAGCCAAATCCATTAGAAAACCATTGGGTAAATTTTGAGATCAAAAAAGTTTATAGGAAAATTATGAAAATTGGAACCTTTAAATAAATTGTGTATATGCTCATTGTAAAATATACATGTTTATATTTTTGAATCTGCAAACATACATACATACATACATACATACATACATACATACATACATACATACATACATATATATATGTATGTATGTATGTATGTATGTATGTATGTATGTATGTATCTATATGTATATAAGTATATGTATGTTAGTTATAAATATTTATTTTATTTAAAATGATTTATATAGATGGATCATTTTGTAAGGATAAAAGATTAAAATATGATTAATAATTATTATGAAGAGATATCAATAATTAACTTAATTAAACTTAGTTTAATTAAGGTTAATTATTAGAACGTGTTATAAATTGAAGTTTTGGAATATGCAAATTGTTTGATAATTTTGGATTCATTGGGAATGCCATTTTCAAACAAAGTTTATATAAATAAAATATTATTAGATCAATTAGAAAATTGAGTCTAATGGTTTTTGGGGAGAAACTTTTACCTATCAATACGATACATGGGTTAGGTAAAACGTGAAACTTCTCCACTTCATATCTAAATTGGAAAACATAAACTGAAACCTCCACATTTAATTCAAGTATGTAATTTAGCAAAACCAAAATGCGTTTGCATTGTGTATTCTTTATGCTATTGTTTTGGGTTTTGGGTTGACTAGTGTTGACCAGTTATAGGACGTCTACCAAAGGCTTGGAGGTTATGTGATTATGATGTCATGATGATGTTTTAATCTCGATCTTTATAAACCCAACCATGGTTATGTGATGGAATTCTCTATGAAATGTTGGTATTTACTATTTGTTATAGTTGAGATCCTTATGTATCTGATACACTTGACTTAATTATATTTTTGGTTCATCGATCAGTTATCCTTGGTTATTTTCTAGTCGCCATGATGGGACTGAAATGTGGTTTTATTCTTGATGATGTCATGTTGTGACATGTTTGACTCAACCATTTTGGAGTCTTCGATCAGTATGATTGAGATATATTTTGGTTATTGAGAACCAATGGATACTTTAGTTGCCAATAGAGAGCTATTGTGATCATGATTTTCTATGTTGATGCTTTTATGCATGTTTGATTATTTTATTATGGATTATCTTTTGTGATTTTGAGATTTATGATTCCATGAGCTTAGGGCAGGTTATCTGCATATAGTGTCGAAAAGTGGCTTGCAATGGGGGTCGGGGCCATAAGAGGCTACCGAGGTAACTCATTGTAAGTTGGTTAAGAAAGTGAAAACATTCACACCTAATACTAACTAAATGAACCTAAAAAGATAAGTGTTTTATTCTTGTCCATGCCTCAAGTGCTTGTACAGACTAGGATGGGAGTAGAGAGAACGCATGGTTGCAACCTTGCATTCCATAGTATGCCTCGTCAGTATGAGAGGATACTAGTGGCCGCATGAGATCAATATGGACCCATGGAGTTTAGCTAACTACTAGGGTAACTTGTACATGATATATGCGATGACACTTTCTCGCTTGCATAGTAGGTTCCTACATGTCTTCATGTGCCTCTGGGAATTAGATGTCGATTTTGTGATTGGAACCTTTGAGTTAGTATACTTTTGAGATTCCTGGACTTATAGAGATTTATGCTATGTGTTTTGGATAGCCTATTTGGGACTTGAGATTATCTCCTCAACATGGTGGGAGTGGACCACTTAGGTACCACGCGGTCGGGTGGTAGTGTTTTTTCACTCTTATCATTTGAGATTCATTGAGACATCGTGACTGATGCATCCTTCATGATGGTGGATATGTATCCTTTCATTTATGATTAGCATATGTTAGATGATGTTATCTTATGCTTATATTGGCATGTTAGATTACTTTCTGCATATGATATAGTATATGTTAGGAGTGACATTCCTACTATGTTAATATCGATGATCTCTTCAATGATTTGGAATGTTACGCACAGAGGGATGGCTAGGGCCCACGATGGTCTAATGATGCTATTAACGGTTGGGAGGAACCGTGCACTTAGTTTATCATGTTTGATCTTTATGATGGATGTTTATATCTTCTATGATGATGTATCAAGTGTATCATGTGATTATCTTTACTTTGATGTATCATGGATTAGAATAGGACGATGTACCTTATTTCACATATGTATATTATTTTAAGCTTTTCATACCTTGTGACATGTATAGTGGATGATTGAGCATTTGAAATGTAATGTATAAACATTGGACTTATCATTATTATTTCATGAGGTTGCTATATTAGATGGATTCAATAATGTTAGTTGAGTTAGCTGTAATTCAACATTAAGGGATCCTTAAAGAATGTAATCCGTGATGAATGTTATGTTTACTTTTAGATGGTCATTGCTATTGCTTCCGTTGTGATGCATAAGTTATATGTGGTATTTACTTTCATGTTTTAAAAAAAAAAATGCTACCGAACTTAGTGAAATTATAGGTTAATTCTTTGGATCCCTTGGCGAGGCATTACAAAATTATTATGATTGTATTATTCTAAAATCCTTTCTAATATAAGGAAAATTTGATTATAAAAAATTGGAAGAAAACAACTAAGGTTTCAACTTTAAATTTCTCATTAGAACCATGTGATTATCATGCATTTTCTAAATAAAGATAAATATTCTTCTTATATCTAAAATATTTTGGTTGCAAAATTTATTTTTTTTAAAAAGATTAATTGAGAGGAAAGCATGTTGCAACTAAATGTATGCATGCATGTAAAAACAAATTAAAAAAAAAATAGAAAACTAAGTATAGTATGGTTGCATGATTTGAGAGATCAAATGCATGCTAAAATAGTAATTGTATGTTTATTTTTATTTTAGAAAAATATAATATAATTTTCAAATTTATTTTATTGTAAAAATAATAATTTATGATTAATTATTAATTTTAGAAATTAAAGAAAATTAAAACTAAAAAATTATATTATTTATTTATTTTGAAAATTAAATTAATTAATACTATTTATTTTCTTATAAGTGGTTTTTAATATCAATTACTTTTAAAACTCTTAGTGGGATATAACTTATTGTATATTTATTAATGCAATTGGAGTTACAAATTAATAAATATATAATTGTTATTTAGTTATATTTTAAGAAAAGCTATAGTGGAGTTCACTATATAATTGTCTAGTTATGAATATTTAATATTAGGAGAGATTGTAGATAATTTAATTAAAATTATAATTTCAAGTTTGGATTATCTCTAGTTGCATTATGAAATACAGGAAGAGTAAATATTAATAGTGGACTTAATTAAAATTAAAATTAAAATTTTAGAAATGAAATTGATATTAATATTTAATCTAATAATATATACTAATGTTATTAATTAAATCATTCATGATTTAAGATTATTTAAATTAATTAACATGGTAATATTGCATGATATTTTATGTGCACAAATAGATTTGACATTTAAATATTTATTGATTTAAATATTTATATCAACATAACAATTTATATTGAAACATATATACTTACTTTATTTTAAAACACATCCTTATGACCGAAACTAAGAAAAGAGAAAATGATGGAATTAAATCACATGGCTGAAAACTATGTATTTTCTTATATTCAATTTATAGTCTTATGATGTTTATTTTTGTGACAATTTTCTTTGTGGGTTGTTTAGTTGGCCAAGTTAGGATGTGCACAAAAGGTGTTTTTGAGATTTCTTTTATGAATATTTGACTAGATGTCATGATGTGTTTTATGATTCAAATTGAGATTTATTTTTCTTAGATATCTTTTGATGACCATTTATGAGAACTTGGGTTTTGAGAACCAATGTTATTTTTGGGTTGCCTGTTAAGGAACCAAATTCAATCAATATTTTTTTTGTGGTATGTGACACAATTGTGGTTTGTGAGTTTTGGGAAGGTAGTTTAGGTGCATGTCTATGGGAGTGGCTTGCAATGGGGTCGGGGCCCAAAGTGGCTACCAAGGCAACTCATTGAAAGTTGTGTAACAAGTGATAACATAGTAATTAAAATAATTCTCCCACCCCGCCCCGCCCTTGAGATAAATTAAAAAGATAAGTTAGAGATTTTTCCTCTTCCATGCCTTGAGTGCCTGTATATGATAAGGATGAGAATGGGATGATACCTTGAGAGGTATGCTTAGTTTCCTCGTCTTCACAAGAGGGTATTCTGGTTTTGTATAAAGTCATTAGGGGGCTGAGGTCTTGAGAGACTGCCAAGGTAACCTTAGAGTTGGCTCATGTGATGACACTCCATAGTATGTAGCCTAAGTCTCCTTCATGTTTTCTTTATATTTTCCTCTAGTGATGTATTTATTGGTGGCATACTTGTTGGATATTACTTTTGATGATGTATTTATTGTGAGTTATTATTTATTGATTGGATGTCATCTATCATTGACAATTGACTTTTATTAATGAATGTTAGTTATTCATTAGTGGCATTTTTGAAAATTTGTTAAGTGCTCCCCTTGGGATTCATGACAAGGGCTTAACTGCCTCCTATGTACTATAAGTTGAGTGGTTCTATTGGACATTGAAAGATTGGTCTTTTGGTGCAATGACAACCCCACTCTAACAAGTGGTATCAGAGTTTGGTCATAGGTTCAAATCCTCAGACCCTTGGGTAACGCTAAGGGGGAGATTATTGGAAATTTGTTTAGTGCTCCCCTCAAGATTCATGACAAGGGCTTAACTACCTCTTATGTACTATAAGTGGAGTGGTTGTATAGGGCATTGTCAGATTAGTCTTTTGGTGCAATGGGAACCCCCTCTAATAGGTTTTTTTTATTGTTGGAGTTACTGATTGGTGGTTTACTTTTATTGATGATAGTTGTTATCTGTTGGTTATTGTGCTTGTGACACTTGACATTGACTTGGAGGTGGTTGTATATTTTTTATTTTGATATTTTATTTTTACTTGTACATGTTGTTGATTTTGGTATGTGATGTTGGTTTGGATGAGTGTCTTTTTGACTTTGGTTATTTTTTTCTTTATCATCTATTTGTGTTACCCTTGAGGTATCAGGATTCCTTATCTAGGATTATTTTGTGATTTGATTATTTGTGTGTGGATCGTACATTATCTCTCATGTATGGTGGGAGTGGGAGCTTGATTAGGTGAATATACAGTCAGGAGGTAGTGTCTTCTTACCATTTGGGTCCCCCTTAGATTGATAGATGTTGGATGCTCGTTGATATAGTTCTACCATTATCATTCTTATTCTTATATTAGAGACTTCTGTTCATTTGATGTATCTATGTATCATGTTTTTTGAGATCCTATGGGATATTGTATTGTATATTGATGTACTTGTATCTATTTTCACATACCTTGTGACATGTGCAGTGGATGTTATTCATTAAATGTGCTTTCATATTATTAGTTGTACTTATGCATTTTCTTATGTGATAATGTATCTATTATTTCTTTATGATCAGGAGACTTTGTACTAAAGACTTAAACTAATTAGTACAAATTTATTAATTTGATTCAATGTGAAGAAACCCTTGAGGAATAGAAACTATATTTGTAATTGCTTATGTGTACTTGATGTGTATGTATATATTACTTCTATTTTATTGCTATCTCGTGTTGTTTAAACTTCAAAAAAAATAGTTCAGTAAACATTGCAACATGTTAGGTTTACTTCTCTTGGGTTCTTGAGAGTGGGGTGTATATTGTTCAATAGGTCAATAGCATGATGTGATCATGGGATCCTTGGAAAATGGCTTATTGAAGGCTTAGAAACTTTAGAGAAAAGTGCCAAGTTCCAATAGAATAAAAGTTCTTATTCATTGCATGCATGACATATATTTGAAAAAATACCCAGCAAGCAATAGTGTATCAATATGTTCTATGGATTTTGTGTGCACAAAATACATTAGTGGAATATGAAAGATTAGCCAAATTGCTCAGCAAAATGTCTTAGTGGGAATCCTTTTAGAGATGACATATTGATGATTTTTTCCCAAATTCCATGCATGAATGAGATTTAAAGAGATATTGTAACATCACAACATATATTTTAGAGGATTTTCTTGAGGAAATGTTTCGTGGTCATTGTGGCATACAATGCAATCATAGAAATGAATATGCAATGCGTAAGATTGGACAACATGGAACACACAAAATGGGCAACAAACTATCATCTATTCCATTTGAATTAGAGAAACAAATGGAATCATTTTCAATTCAATGTATGAGTTTGGGCACAACATTCAAAATAGTAGCCATCATGTAATAGTCACAAAAAATAGCATAGAAAGAATGTGTAAACTGTTTGACACAATGTGATGAAGAGAGGATTTCTAAGACATTAAGATGATTATAAAATTCACACCATCATCAATGGAGCTAAAGGACACTGGTGGAAATATAAAATTATATATTATCAACTAGGTATCAATAGTGAGATCATTACCAACATCAAAGATGAAGCGAATGAAGATTGAAAATTACCTCAAAGACTAAATTATTGATGAAAAGATGATTTAGAATTGAAGCAAGCATCTAATGTCCACACCAATGATATCAACGGCCCAAGGATTTTTCTCAGGGTTTGTAAGGTTCAAAGTTTCAATTGCATAATAGTGACTTTTGTCACTTTTGGTCAAAGATTAAGGATTTGACCAATTTTGCACAAATTTGTGAGGTCAATTAACCTACCCTAAAATGCAGAAAATAGAGTTAGTTATTAACCTAGAAAAGAGTTAGATATGAGAAAAAGCCTATAAGTATGAGGAACTTTGTAATGTGGGGAGAGAGGGGTGGGGATTAGGGAGGGATTTTGCAAAGGGAAAATGCTGGAGGAACTTTCAACGAACATTAATTAACTTTTGATTTCACATTATGCTTAATGATTTTGAGTTTTTATATTATAAGAGTTAATAAAGAATGCATTTGTTTATATGTGCAAATGCCCTTGTGAGTTATGGTCACTAATTTCTTGTATGTTAAGTTGGTGATTCTTTTATACATTTATGTGGGTCATAAATATTCTATGTAATTAGTGTAGTGAAATACATTCATGTCTTGGTATCTCGTGTGAATTAGGATGGTGTATATTTTCGTATGTCAGGGTCTCCTATCTATTCTTTTCCATCCATGCATGTTATGATAAATATCCCCTTTGTAATCATTATTCATCGTGTAATCTCATTTGGTGCTCATATGTCTGTCAATGAGGTTTCTCTTATTTACATTTTATTTTTTCTCCTTTATGGACTTTCCAATTAAAAGGACATCTAAAATTACAAATAAAATCATCATACGATGGAGCTACCCCTCTCAAACACAAAGGAAGGTTGTAATATGATGGTGACCAGTTGTGATCTCTCCAACTGTTGGAACATTTGTCACTGCCCACAAGGAGAACATGGTCAGTTTTATAGAAGTACTTGCAATGATAAATCTATTTACCAACATGTCTTAAATATTAAATTTTAACATACATGACAATTGTTTTAGACAATGCCTCAATGTTGTCAAGCAAAATAGGACAAGCAATATAAGACCTCTCACATTTTGAAGACCAAACATACATGGCAATTGTTTCAAACATTGTTTCCATGTTGTTAAGAAAAATAACATGCCTTACATTTTGAAGGCCAAAGTGAAGATGTTTTTTCTTTACAACTTAATCAATGCTTTAAAAAATACAAAAGGAATTTGAATAGAAAAGAAGAATCTAAAAATTGTGGACATCTAAAATTGATAATATTTTTATTCATCTTTCTTTCATCATTTACTCTTTTATAATTAATTTAATATTTTTTTAATCTTCCTATTCAATATTTTTAATTATCTAATTATTTAATTATTGGATATTTTCCCTATGGTTGAATAAATTATTAAATTTATTCACTATTAATATTTCTTGTTCAATAAAAAATTAAATAAATAATCACTTCCTTATACTTTTTGCACAAGAAAAAAATAAATTATTTAATTCATTTTCCTTTTCCAACTCACCTCCTTATTACTTCTAACTTCCCACTCATTCACTTGATTCCTTTCACAATCTTCCTACTTATATTTTTATCTTTGACAAATTTGTTCATATACAATCTTAGTTGTCCATCTCCTCTAGGACATATTCAAACTCTAGCATCAATCTTCCATCCCCCTAGTCTTTAAATTTCAACCTCTCCTTCCATTTTTATTTAATTTACATGCTTGTATCTTTTTAAGAGTAATTTACTTGCAATTTGGAAAGAGATTCTTAGAATATGGATATTTTATGGTGTTCACCCCAGTATAGATAGTTTGTATATATTCCATGTTGGTAGAGATAAACCCATTTGTTAAAGTTATCATAGGTAATCATGTGTTGGCCATCATAAACAAAGGAGCAATTTGTAATACCATATATTCATGGATGACTTAAAGGCACACACTAAAGCTTGATTCCTGAGCTTAAAAGTGTTGAATACTCAAAGTTATATTTGCCATTATTGTAGGGTTATGTCATTATTATTTAAGGGAAATGAGTACCTTCAAATACATCTTTTAATGTTTGATTAGACCTAATGATTTAGAATCTGATGCATCAACATTTTTCTAATTATTAAGCAACACAAACATTTCAAATCAATAGGCAAGAAAAATCTTAGTAAAGGGGCCCAACAAGTAATATTAGCAGCTAATGTCATCTTACATAACTTTGATGTACATACCTTTTTTTCACTACTACATAGAAAAACAATATAGTATTGGTTTATCCTAGCTAAGTTCTAACTATTAACACTTACTGTATAAAATATTTTATATTCTCTATTTGATTCAAGCTCTAAACCAGAACAAAATACCTAGTAGCGAATAAGAAACCAACTTAAAAGAGTTTTACTAAGTAGACCAACAAAATTGAGACTTTCACATTAAAAAATGTGACCAATCAAGAAATTTTCTTTTAATCGAACATGCATTTCTACCACAAGGCTAATAGATTATACATCATAGATCATGTCTTACATGGTAATGAAGAAGTGAGGAAAAAATTTAAAATAGAAAAAATAAGTAAAAAATAGAATGACAATGATAAATTAAATATAGTTTGAACCAAGAAACCTATGTCAATAATATGAGTGTCCTTGGTTATGTCTTAGAAATATACATTAATTGTAAATGGTATCATATGTGAAAAAAAAGAACTTACAACCACCCTTAATGAACAACTAAAATCTTCTCTTTAAGGACATGTGAAGTAAGCAATTTATGTGCTTAAATCCTACCAAATTGAATTAAGCTACAAAATGCATTTCAGATGCTTTATTTCTATTTTGACAAACACAAAGAAAGAACATTCTACAAAAGACATCAAGGAAGTGCCTTGATACAAAATAAAAATACTGACTATATGGGAATATTGAGTAGTGAACAAGAAGTAAAGTTTTCACGAGTAACAAAATTAGAGGTAAATTACAAAAATACTTAATAAATGTTATGTTCATGATGTAAATAACAAAAGTAAAATTAGTGTCAAAACACAATAATTGATACAATATAAAGTTGAGGCCTAAAGCATTTATTAGCCTATCATGCAACTTGAAAATCATAAACTTAATAATTTTATGTTAACTTATTATGATAGGATAAAGACATTGATGAATACATACATACATACATACATACATATATATATACATGTACATACATACATACATACATACATATACATAGACATATACATATACATACATACATATATATACATATACATACATACATACATACATATATACATACATACATACATATATACATACATACATACATACATACATATACATACATACATACATACATACATACATATATATATATATACATACATACATACATACATGCATGCATACATATGAATGATAGGAAAAACATAAATATGTATTCAAATGCTCACAAAACGTTAAACAATTTTTTTTTCTACTATTTTGCAAATGAGATTTAAATTAATATGATTATCAAGCACTTCAATGAATTATCTTAATATAATAACAAGCTATTGACAATTTAAAAGGAAATGAAAATGTAAATATCTTTTTAAAGAGAGGACACATGCTTAATAGATATCAAAGTATTAATGTATTAAAAGCTTTACAATTAATTCCAATATTTTGAGAACAAAAATGAAATTTCAGATTGAACATAAAAAGTTTTTTAAAAAAATGATGTCATTATGTAACACCTCACTAGGGAACCCAAAAGAAGTTAACCTAAAGTTTTACTAAGTTTGACAAACACTTTTTTAAAAATGATAACATACACAACAGTAATAGAATAGCGAAAACACTTAACATACACTCATCTATCAGCAACACATAAATAGGTTACAACTCTTAAGGGTCCCATGACGTTGAATCATGTTTAAGTTTAATTAATACAAAAACCAATATTATATAAATCCACATCAAATAATATTATAAAAGTATGATTCCATTTAAATAATATACATTTATCTCAAATGTCACTTGGCAATAATCAAAATGCACAATCATCCACTGTACAAGTCACAGGGTATGAATGGCTAAAATAATATACATCATGAAATAAATTACATCATCTTGTATGATCTATGAAATCAAATACAATACAATAGGTATAGCCATCCATCATAGAAATACATGAATAGAATGAAAGGAATACAACACAAAAACCTCCAACAATGACATCCAATAGTCAAATCTCAATGGTATAAGAAAAAACACTACCACTGAACCTCATGGAACCCAAAAAGATCCACTCCCACTGTGCTAAGGAGATAATCTCAAGTCTTAAATACGATATCAATCCCAAAATCAAAAGTAATATCTATGTCAAGGAAAACCTTGAAAGTAATCTAACTCAAAGGTTTCAAAATAAATTGACATCTAAACCTAGAGGCAAACAAAGACACATAGGAAATATGTAATGCTAGTGGACAAGTGTCATCGCATAAACCAACTCTAGGGTTACTCGGCTAGTCTTTTAGTCCTCTAGCCCCCTAGTGACTCTATGCATCACTAGTATCCTTTTGTACTAACATGGCATATTAACAATGCATGGTTGCAACCAAGCATCCTCTCTACTCCCATCCTAGTTTGTACTAGCACTCAAGGCATGGGCAAGGAAAGACAAGACTCTTAGTAGGTTCATTTTACTCTCATTTAGTGTAGTGTTTTCACTTATTAACTGGTTACAATGGGTTACCCTAGCATCCACTTTGGGCCCTGACCTCCATTGCAAGCCACTTCCCAACTTAACATACATATTACCTACCCTAGGCTCATAAAAGTACAAATCAAAGAATCACAATTTTCACCTTAGTCCTATACAAGTGACTGGAAAACCTTAAAGGAAAATCCACAATAACACCTTAGTTCTTTACAAGCAATTGGAAAGCATCCCAAAAATAACTGATCGACGACTCAAAGGTTAAGTCAAATAGGTCATAACATTCATCTCAATTTCACACAAGAACACTAAAAAATAATAATCAACAATAAATCCAAAATCATCATAGAGCATACCAAACACATTACCATGGTTGAGTATAAAAGATTGAGATCATCATCATGACATCACAAACACAGAACTCTCAAGCCTCTGGTAACACAACTTGATTGGTCAACACTCTAGCCCATTCCCAAACCTCACATACAAGAAAGCACTTAACAAACAGTGTAATTCACAATTTTATTTGATTTTGAAGACACACAGCCTGAGTTTACAGTTAGGTTTAAGTTTCTATTCTATTGTACATTTTTGGTTTGATAAAGTTTACTATAATCCTATATAACTCAACCCATTTTCATATTTAAATATGAATGCCTTATTAGCATAAGCTCTTAAAAAGAGCATTATCTCTATAAAGATTTTTCTTAAATTTTAAATAATAATTATTAAATAATGAGTTAGCAATTATTTAATATTATTAAATTTTAAATAGAAAATCCCCATTATCAATTTATAACGTTCTATCAATAATTAATTAATGAATAATTAAATTATTTATTTATAACTATATTTCTATAATAATCCTTTTAAATTTATTTATCATATGTTAATAAATTAATTAATTAATTAATTAATAAAAACTTATTAAATTAATTTTTAATTAAATCATATTTAAACTAAGCTAAATTTAAATTAAATTAAAATTTTAATAGATTAATTATTATATAATTAAATTTTTTAAAATAATTTAATTTAAAAAAATTGAATAACAAAAAGACACGATTATTTTAAAAAGGCTTGCTGGCCTTTGACCCTTGCTACAGGTGTTACTGTTGCCACAGGCAATAGTACTACCTACCACACACAGGCTTTAATGGCCATGGCAGGGAGTTTGGGGTGTGGGGAATTAATGGCCCCACCCCCTCCTCAATATATTATATTTTTTAAAATTTTATTTTAAAAACAAAACAAGCCCCCTGCCAAAAACATTTTTAATTTTTTTTTTTATAATAAACATTGCAAATTTACCCTGATAGGGAAAATACTAAAAACTAGCCAAATCTATATTCTAAAATTTCTATTTCTTTTCAAAACCCTTCACAATTAAATTAATAATTTTTTAATCTACAGAACAAGGGTTTTCTAATTTTCCTTCCTCATATACAGATATAAATTCAATATGAATATCAATAAATTGCAATCAATCATTCCTCATATACAAATTCTGGAAGATAGATTCAACAAACACGATGTAGACAGGAATATTAAATTACATAATTTGTTATGCAAACAAAACACAAGACCCTACCTGAGTCTGATGCTAATACGCAACCACCTGAAGATTGTGAGAGAATTCTCTTTTCTCTCAAAACCTTCTCTTTGAAAATTTATCTTCTCCAAAAAGCCCCAATCCTTGCGAAATGAACTCCCAATCTCTTATATGGAGTTCTTCCCTAAAATCAAGGCATTGATTGTGCGATCACCCGAGGGAACTCATTGATCACAATCCTTTAACTCTTTATTTACTTATCTTTTACATTTTCATGCATGCTTTTTGCAATATAGAATATCTTTATTAAATTTATTTGCTTTCTCTTTTTAATTAATTTATTATATTTTAATCTCATGCATAAGCTTTATGCAATTTAATAAAAATAAACTTTATTAAATAATTTTATACTCTCTCTTATTAATTTTCAAAGCATTTTTAATATAATAATTATTAACTTAAGTAATAATAATATTTAGCATTTATTTAAAAATGATCTCCTAAATATATTATTATTAAATTAAATAAATATTATTACACTCTCAAATTAGAACTATAATTTTCTCTTTAAATTTAATCATTTTTATTTAATTAATTTTCCAATTAATTAAATATAATTAAATATTGAAATTATCTTAATAAATTTTCATTAAATTAAATCATTAATTAATCTTTTAATTTGACTTAATTAACAAAAAAGTCACCAAAGACCTAAAGGACGAAATATGAAAACCCATCATAAAATACCACATACAAGATCAAACTCAAAGGTTATAATCATGAATTTATGTCATACAATGCATTTGGAAGGGTAATCATCTCAGATACTTGTCCTAATTTTCTAGGACAATTGGTTTAGGATTTAGGATTTCAACTCAAGAGTTATCTCCCCACTTATACCATTGAAATAATATGCTAGGCTATGCTCATCTTGGCAATTTAGGGAAGTTGATACTCGATACCTGCAATCTGCATAAAATCCACGCTAGTTTAAATAGCCAATGGCAAGAAGAGGTTCATCATGTAGATCCTGACTAGCAAGCGACTATGACTCCCTTCCTCAACCACATCAGGAACATCAATCATAAAGAAAACATACACACATACCATACACATGCAAGTATGGGGTAAGTATCCATAGAAATCACATATAAATCATTCCTCTAATTAACATCATGAAATGACTATAATCATTGTATGAACATACATCTATCATTATCAAAATAATCATAAAATAATTGAAATAACTAAGTAATTCATCACATTTATCAACTGAGTATAAAATACAATTAATCAATTCCGGTAACCCAACATCACTAATCATGAAACATAATTAGAAAACTGACCTAAAAGGATATGGAAATACAATAGAAATGTCAAGAAGGGGTAGGCATTACACATTATCTAAGAAATAATGTGGATATGTTGTAGAACTTCACCTTTAGCAATTTACTCTTTTATAACTTAAATCATTAAATCTACAAAGTGTAGAAGAAAATAAAAAGTTCTTAGAATCATCCAATCTTTTGGATTCATATGTATATGGACAAGAAATTGACAACATAATAATTAGGGTATAGAAATGATTGAGTACCTTACTAAATGTAAATTTATAACTTGGTTGGGACATGAACACCTTGTGCACCATTATTGTACATGTGCTTGTGTTCACCACTTCAAAGTACTGAAGTGTAAATATTTCAAATGATCATTAAAGCATGGTAACTAAGGTTTCAAATATATTATAAATCATAGAAAAACATGAAATGCAATACCTAATAGAAAGTAGATTAAATAGCTTTCATATCAAGTATTTTCATTTCTTAAGAGCACAAGTGTTAGCATGAATGCTGATGATACTACATTGGGGGAGTATCCTGAGCATTGAAGAGTATTGATATGTTGCATTCATGATAGTGTTTGTCATTGATGTCAACATAGCATTGATTTTATTAAGACTGGCAAAGTAGTAGACAAAGATCTTGATGTTATAGACAATGGTTTGATTGTTTAGTCATGCACAGTCATAGACATGTACGACACAGTGTCCTAATGACATGGTTAAGTGTGTAGAGTCTAAGTCAAAGATGTATAGAAGTTGTACCTGATTTACAAAGAGCAGTTCAAAGATAGTATTGGGAAAGTAGTTCCTAATAATTGTTGGCTATCTCACATCTGGGATGTGATGAAGAGATGCACAATCAGGCAGTGATAGAAGATAGTCAAATGATGACATCAGTGGGTGCATAAGCCTTAGTATTGCATGTGTGAAGTTTTGCATAGACTGTGAATTGATAGTGCTATTGTAATTGTAATTTGAATAATTATCTTATTTTAATTAATTGGGAAAGCCTCAAGGTCGACTTAAGGAATTATTATGAAGATGTGGTATAAAGGAAAGATTTTTTCCTTGACTGTAAAGCATGTTGAAGTATTGTGATCGTCATTCAAGTGCAAAGTGTGAAAAGAAGAAGAGTGCTTACTGAATGCGTGTAAGCAATCCAAGGGATTTTTGGATGTGAGATTCGAGATCTAGTTAAAAGATTTGAAGGAGTAGAAGTTCAGTTGAAAAGATAGAGACAAAGGAACAAAGTACATTTCAGTTCTATTATTATACAAGGAATAATACAAAGATCATTTGTACAGTGGGTTCATTAGTCTTTCCCTTGAAGTTGTTTAGGTAGTGGGTCCGGATATCTTCCACAAATCCTAATAGGGTTGGCACAACTCTTGATAGGTTTAGAATCTCCTAACAAGGATTCAAAGTCTCCTAATAGGGACTCATATGTATTTAATGTTGTAATGGAATCCTAATAGGGTCTATCCTCTAACAAGGAGTATTTATATTAGTACATCATCTTGTGGGTACCATCCTCACCAGGGTTTTCCCTCTAATCATGGGTTTCCCTAGTTAACATATATGATGTTATTGTGTATGAGTATCTTGTTGTGATTTTAGTTTATATTACTCATATGGTTAAATATTGTTTAAGGTTTTTAATTGTGGTATTAGTTGGATAACTGCTTCACCTCCCCTCTCACTTATATAAGTGGACTATATATTCTAACAATAAGTAGCTTGGTGAATAGTCTCCAATGTTAATCAACATAATGAACCAACAATTCATGTATTAGTTATAAGGATTAAGGAATGTGTTTGGGTCCATGTAGGGACATGACCATATGTGGCCATAAGCCATGTAGAGCCATGTCTCTACGTAGACTTTACTTAAGCCTCCCTATAATACCATTGCTACTATAGAGAAAGATATTGTAATGCCCTGCCAGGGAACCCAAAAGAAGTTAACCTAAAGTTTCACTAAGTTTGCCAAATTTTTTTTTGAAAGATAATAACTTAATAGCATGAGATAAAATTGTAGAAGCAATAACTCACATACATACAACCATCATAAACAAATTACATCTCCTAAGGTTCCCTAAGGGTCCCATGATGTTGAATCAGTTTGGTACATTTGTGGGTGATTATTGGAAGGATGATATGTGGGTGGATCTTTATAGTGTGGACCATAACTTGGCTGAGCTTGGTAAGTGTCTGAATGCATTCTTTTTAAACCATGAAGAAGATGTTTTGATATGGAAAACTAACCCTAGTGGTATGTACTCTATTGCCTCTGCCTATGCTAATTCTTTCGATGATCATGATGAACCCTGCTGGGCTAAGGCTTGAGTGAAAGGCATGATACCCAAAGTTAATATCATCTTTTGAATTCTTCTACAGAATAAAATTCTAACTCTTGATAATCTTAAGAAGAGAGGTTTCATCATTGTAAATCAATGTGTTCTTTGCAAGAATGATGGGGAATCAGTGGATCATATCATGCTGCATTGTCTCTTTACCAAGAAGCTTTGGGATAAAGTTTGTAGCTTATTGAAAGTGGATTGGGTTTTCCATGCTACTATTCAATTGTTCTTTACTAGTTGGACGTCTCCTTCTAGGAATGCTTTGATTGTAAAATTGTGGGACTTCATTCCTCCTTATCTATGTTGGGGCATTTGGAAGGAGTGCAATGATAGGATCTTTAGAGGAGTAGAACCTAGTCCTGATTAGGTGTTCTATAAAATTAAGGTCCTTATGATTGAAAATATTAAAATTAATGTTGGACAACAACCTTGTAATGAGTGGGAAGAACGGGTGCTTAATAGCTGGAATATAAGGAGTTTGGTAATGAATATTAAGGATCCTAATCCTAGGGATAATGCTAGATGGGACTGTCCTCCGTCGAATTGGTTCAAGGTAAACTTTGATGGGGCCTTGAAAGGGAACCTGGGCAAAGCAAGATGTGGAGTTGTTATTAGAAACTCTAATGGTGACTATATGGGATGTATGGCTATTCCAATTGGGGATCAAACCAATCATGTTGCAGAAGCCTCTACTGCTCTTCATGGTCTTCTATATGCCAAGAGTTTGAATTTGAGGAACATATGGGTGGAAGGTGACTCCCTCAACATTATTAATTATTAAATAAAATTACTAAACCATCATGGACAATTAGAAATATTATCTTCAAGGCTATTCACATTATAAATTATTTTCAAACATGCATTATAACTCATAATTTCAAAGAAGCCAACCATACTGCTAATTGGGCTATGAATGTGGCCTACTTCAGTGATTATAAAATAATTTAGGATTCTAATGAGTCCTTACCTCCATATGGCTACCAATTTATCAAGTATGATAAATGGAGATCTAGGAAAAAATATTTTAATTATGATGGTGTTAGTGATTTGTAATTATGAGGTGAACTCTTTCAGAGTGTGGTGGGTTATTATTTTTAGGAAGTCAAGCATTTCGCACAAATTTTGGGCAGTTTTTGCCATTTCTCTTTTCATTTGTGGTGTGGCCTTTTGTTATGGAGCAATTTGGGAATTTCAGAGAATGAAAACCAGCAAATTTGGTGAAGTGAATATGGGAGGAAAAAGAAAAAGAGTGGAGCCGGCAAGCTACTCGGAGTGGAGGAACAACACAAAGGTTTGGGATATTTTAAGGTGTGGCAACTTCACAGGGCACATGGAAAGGCTTAGAGGTAATAATCCAGCTATTACGCACCAATTTATCAAATCTTGGAAGGATGGCTCTGTTATGGTTGGTAACTAGCGAATGGATGTTACTAAAGAAGTAATTGTGGAGGCCACAGGGCTGGACATGGACAAGATTAATTTTACTTGGGAGAGGAAGCTCTCGAATAGTGCCATCGATGATTTTGTGGAGACAAAGCAAGAGAAAAGTCGCTTGGTAAAAATGGGTAATTTGTATTTCAACTCAGCCTCTATTTCTCAACCATGGTGATTTGTGCTTTTTGTGATAATGGAATATCTAACTTTAGATGGGAGATTCACTAAGCTGTATGGGTACCATTTCACGTTGGCAAATCACTTTTGGCATGATGTTAGGATCAATTTCCCATTTTATTTAATGCAGTCTCTTTGTATTTCCACTCAGGCTATTCAAAAAGACCTGAATGGTGAGCATGTTTTCCATAAGGGTCTTATGGTCTTGATAATGAATGTGTTAAAGTCCAAGAAGATTGTGAAACCCAAGGGTAGTTTGAAAGGGGAAAACCAGGATATGGAAGGGAGTCTTCTGGAAAAGAGTTATGATTCAGATACCCAAGATGAAGTTGAAGGGGGTATGGGGAGTTTGAAAAAGGGCTCAAGTTGTAGTTCTAAAAAGAAGAAAAAGATTTTTGAGGAAGGTAATTTTGATCGGGAAAGCAGTTTCACAGAGGAATTAGTGAGAGATCACTATAATAAGAGGAGTGGAGGTAAAGGAAAGGGTATTAAGGGCTTTCAAGATGATCGAGCCTCTCCTCCTTTTGATGATGAGCCTCTAGCTCATCGGTCAGAAAGGAAAAGAAAATCTTTAAGGCGACAGGAGGAGAGGTTACAGGCTAGGAAGAATGGGGAATCAGATAATGAGGATGTTGGGGAATAGGGGCACCTTATAGATTTGGTTGATAATATTGATGGTGGGCTCGAGTCGTCCAAGGGTCTTTTTGGTAACCTTGGTTCAATCTTGAAAGAGATTAGCTTCCTTAAGCAACAAATGTAGTTGTCAGGCAAGGAAATGGAGCAAGTCAGAAAAACTACCAGAGGTGAGCGTACATTGGGCCAACATATAGACAGACTTTTAGAGGTTATTGGGAATGCAGAAGAAGTGAAAAACCTCATGCATAAGATACCACTTCTCAAGGCCAAACAAAGGGTGATGGATTAAGAGATTAGTGGTATTCAGGGGAAGGTGTCTACAATGGATGCTAAGTTGGGCAATTTGGAAAAAAATGTTTAAATAGATGGCTGATAATGTGGGTAACCTCTTGAAGTGGATTGAGAATGAAAAAGGGCAGGAATCCCCCCAAGTGGTAGAGACTCAGGGACCAAGAAAACACACCTGAGCTCATTCTAAGAAGAATGAGTATGTGAGTAAAAAGGATGAGGTGAAGGCCGTTGCTAATAATATGCATATTCTAGTGGATCAGACCGTTGATTTGATGAAGACTTCTTAGCTAGTTTGTTGCCGTTCTTTTACTGTTCTTTTGCTATCTTTTCCAACTTTGTCTTGGGTGACCTCGTAGCGTTTCTTTTTGGAGGTTTGTCTCATGTTGTCTTGTGCTGCTTTTCTTTGATGTTTACATCTCTTGTTTATCTCTAGACTTTTGTTATTTTGTAAAGATTTTGAGTCCTTTAAAACCTATTTTTACTTAATCAAAACTACAATTACAAATCCATTTAAATAATATACAATTATAGGATGCCACTTGGCAATAATCAGAATGCACAATCATCCACTGTACAAGTCATAGGGTATTAAAAGCTGAAAAAATATACATCATATATAAAATACATCACCTCATAAGATCTATGACAAATCAAGTACAGTATAACAGGATATAACCATCCAACAAAATTATAAGATCAGAAAGAAAGGATCAATTGCTCAGATACATCCAGCAATGACATCCAACAATCAGATCTCAATGGTCTAATAAAAATGCACTACCACCCAACCTCATGGAACCTAAATGGCCCACTCCCATCGTGTTGAGGAGATAAACTCAAGTCTGATACGAATAAAAAAAAGTCATAACCAATATCTAGGTCAAGGAAATACTTGAAAACAAACTATCTCAAAGGGTACTAAGACACAAGTATCATCTAAACCTAGTGGCAACAAGACACATAGGAAATCTACTATATAAGTGGGAAAGTGTCATCACATTAGACAACTCTAAGTGTCATGCCCAAAACCTACAAGAAAAAAACACCACCAATTTTTTTGTTTTAAAACATTTATGTTTGCAATTGGGTTAGGTGATGTGATGTTAATTTGATCAGGTTTACACTTGCATTAGGTTGGGGTTATCCTAAATGGTAAACTGTAATAACTGAATGTGCATAAGTTGCATTTTAAGGTTATGAGTTACGACAAAAATTTGAAAATTGACCGACTGTTCTAAATTTCAATTAGAGAAGTAGGGTAAATCCTCAATTTCATTAGTTAATGTAGTTCCTTTGTAAGTTACATCCAAATTACAGGGTATGTTATGTTGTTCTTAACTTAATGTATATCGTGCTTCAATTACTTTCGAATTTCTTTTATAATTATTGCTACATGTCTATTAACTAGAGATTAGTCCTTGCATGGTGATGATGATTTATTAGTTTTTAATATCGAGGTTTGATACCCTATCTAATCATTAATTTGTATCCTATAAAACTTACTAACTTACCATCTCATTACATCACTGCTAATCACAATTGTTGAAGAAATTCATTGCTTCCTAAGTTAACCATTACACCAACCAAATCTATTTTACTCCTACTCTTAATTTATTTTGATTTCCTAATTAAACCTTGGTATACTATATTTAAACATTAATTTTTCTTTTTTTATTAAAAAAATCCCTTAACATAAATATAAATTAGTATTTCCTTTAAATATAACTATCCCATTAAATTTTTTCCTAAGAATTAATCAACACTGACCTACTACCTATCTACCTATCTTACTGATTTATCATGATAATTCATTTAAAATATCCTACCCATAATATACCATATATTTCATGTACTTACTACATATTATCTTACCCCTTAAATACCAATTTATATCCTATTTTACCTACCCCACATTTTTCTAAGTCTCAGCTACTTCCCCACCCCCACCTTCTAAGTACCTATGTCTTAAATAATGCCCATGCCTTATTTCCTTATAAGTAGGCGTGAATCAGCATGGCATTAATATAGGCTAGCCCTTTCAAATCATGCCAAGATAAGTGGGAGATAAGGAAAGGATGAGGGGGTGGTGGGACATCTCCCATCTCACCTCTTTTCATATTAATTTTTTTTGAATGAGATTTTACATAAGGTCAAGATCTAGCCACCATACATATGGAAGAGTATAAATTTAAATTTTTTTTTTTTTTGAAGGCTACTTGCTAATATTTAAGACCCCCTATTGCCTCTTTTAAGAGGATATATATATATATATATATATATATATATATATATATATATATATATATATATATCCTTTTTGTTTGTTTACCTTATAATTGATTTGCTAACATTGTACTTGGTCCCTTCATTTGATTAACTTTTTATAAGGTAGTATTATTATGATGGGTGAGTTAATTGTTTTTATAATGGTATTGGTAGGGAAATGTTTATTTATTCTGATTGTATTATTTTATTGACTGTATTTGAGGAGAGGCTTTTGTTTGAGTTTCCATACATTTTCCAGCTAGTGAATATGCACCTATAGGCCTCATTTTTAGAGTTAAACTTATTTGCCTAGTCTTCTTCATATATTCTCCATGATTTTTTAAAATTGAGTTGATGATATTTTAACATTGTATAATCCAATACGATGCACATTCTATAAAGTAAATCTAATGATTGTGTACATAACAATTACCTTATTGCTATCAAACTTAATTACAAGATACTTTTATATGAAACATAACTGAAATCTTTTGTGCATTAATGATTTCCACTTCATGACTACAACTAAATACAAATTACATTAATTATTGAATGCCTATTCTACATCTATATATAACTCAAGATGGATCATATAATGCATCTAATTATTTCTGTGAGAACAGAGGATAATATGATACAAGAGATAATTTCCTTTACATCTTGCTAATGTCTACAATGATGCTTAATATTTTTTTAATTCATTCATATTCATGATGATGAAACAAAAACATCAATAAAATGAAATTCTCTTTCATGATCCTCTCAAACTTCCATCCAACACACTTGTCAAGCATGAACATAGGGTGGTGAAATCACCATATCAAAATATACACAATGGAAAGACCTTTTTACAATACATAGAGGATTCACAACCTCTCTGTTGACAAGGAATGAGAACATTAACAATACTCTTACATATACAAATAAATCACATAACAAGATGGAGCTTATTTCTCCATTTTCAACACAAAACAATAGTATCCTCTCTTCCTATGCAATGGAAAAATCTTCATGAACTCCAAAATTCCAAGGCCTCAAGTAAAACCTACAATAAGAGAAAAAAATGTGGAACCATGGAGGCTCACCTCCCATCCTAGGCCTCAAGGAGGCATTCACTGAGCTTGGGGAAACAAGGCACAAATTGTTGCACACCTTCAAACTCACATATCATGCATAACCATAATAACACAACACAACACAATACAATCCATCCCAAGGTTTGCACAAAGATTCAACAATAGAATCAAGAAATAAGGTGATGGTGGGCTCTCCATGAGGAGAGTTCCATATCCATGAATCATATATACTCACAATTTCTCATAAGTAACATGCCCTTTCAAGGCCTAACAATGATTTTCTTTTTCATACACCTCCTTATACCTTCCAAGAATGCAAGTAATCATGAAGTCCATACTCCATTGAAACACACCAAAATCATCTCCACACATGGGAGAGTTTCTCAACTACATGATTGAGCTCAACTAACCCCTTCACCCAAGCATCTCTTCCCTCCTAAAAGTGAGTGATGCTTCACACCCATTTACACAAACAAGCAACAAGAACAAAGCAATATTCAAGGAAAATATACACATAAACTTCTCACATTCAACAACACATATAACAAGATTCTTCAAAAAGCCATAACAACACCATATCAAAACCTACAATGCAATGAAGAGAACACCATGGATCATGGATACCAACCTTACTCCAAGCAATGACAATGAAAGTTTTTGTAGAGCTCCTTATCCTCCTTTCTTCAAAACCCTAAGTGTCTCTAAAATTAGAGAGTGGGTAAGTGGGTTTCTAATTTGGCCAATCCTCTATATAAGACTCCCATTTTCGGATTCAATAAAAAATGCATTCTTTTTGGGGTCTCCTAGGTCTTCTAGGCACTCTAGTGGTCAATTTTAGTCCCCTAACTTGAAGTATTATCATGGTTAAGGTTTATTTTTATCAAAAAAATACCTTGGAGCTACTTTTTGGCCCTCATAATGCTAGGTCAAGGCCAATTTCAAAGTTCCTATGGTGGTAACCTTTGTTTCCCTTACTAAGTCAAGGGAATATGTCTAATTCTTAATTAAGGAATTTAACTTGAGATAAGGTGGTCACATGATCCTTCTTTAGAGAACATGTCATTTCACATAATGAGTATATAACGAGTACAAGTGTCAAGTGACACATGCAAAATTCACTACACATCACACATGACATGTTCTAAATCTACTCATGAAATACATACTACACACATACATCTTACATTTACAAAATAAACACATCACAATGAGGTTTACAAATCTTCTAAGGATTCACCTTGGTAGTGTTATATTAACATGTATTTATACCTTGTTTCTCCATTATGTTTCCATGGTTCATTTCTTGCACACTAAATTCGAGCATTAGTAATCTAATGAAAAGTCACAAATAAAATACATATGAAAGTAATGGTACATGCTAGTTTCGTTATTCCACAATTCACATATAACACATTTCATAATTAACTTCCTATTCTCCATCATTTTCTTATAAAACATTTAATTATTAAACCTAAAAAATTTGCATATTACCAACTTTCCCAACAAGATCAATTTAAGTATTTTGAATTACATCATAATTCCATTTTCTATGATAATAATGAAGTACTGATTAATTCATCAACTATGCCAATTAAGTCCTAATACATATGATAATGGAAAATCACAAGGTAACTTTCATCGGATAAGTAGCAAAATTTATCGTCCATCAAGTCTCAAACATATATGTTGAGATATCCAGTCCTAAGTAACAAAATGAAAATATAGTATCTATGCTATGATGGGTCAGGGTGAGGCTTCACATCAAGGTTACCTTGGTAGCCTTGTTGGACTCTGACCCCCTAATGTCTCTATGTGGCATTAGTATCCTTTCATACAGACAAGGCATACTAACAAGTCAACTCTAAGGTTACCCTAACAGTCCCTTAGGACTTTGACCCCCTAGTTACTTTATGTGGTACTGTTATATTGTTAATTCATTTTAAACCTATTTAATGAAATATTATCACTTATTAAAACAACCTACAATAAGTTACCCAAGCAACCTCTTTAGGGCCCTGACCTCCATTATAAGCCACTTCCCAACATGACACACATATAACCTACCATAAGCTTAGTGAAAGAAGAAAATCTCATAAGATCATAAATCATACATCAGTTCTTAAACAAGCAACTGGAAAGTACTAAAATATCACTGATCAAAATCATAGATTTCACCAATACAATCATCCTAATAGGACTGATCCAAAATCAAGTACACATATAGCAACCCATGACATCCCATTTCATCGCCAAGAACAAATCACAATAATCACCTCATTCCTAGACAAGCAACTAGAAAATAATCCAAAGATAACTTATCGAAGACTCAAAGGTTATACCAGAAAAGTCATCTCATTCACCTCAGTTCGACACAAGAAACTAGAAAGCACAACAAAACATCTGATCAAACTCATCATAGAACACACATGATACATCACCATGGTCAGGTATAAAAGATCGTGCCCAAAATAGGCCATAACATCATCATAGAATAAAACCCCCATGCTTTTGGTAAACATCCTAACTGGTCAAAGTATTAAGTCCACCTGAACCTAACATCAATAAACCACACATCGCATCAAGTAAATGCAAAAGTAACTTTCATAATTTATTTGATTTTGGAAAATACAAAAGTTAAATTTTCACTTATTGGTTTTCAAGCTTTCATTTTTGTTTACACATATTACAGTTGACAGAGTTTTTCGATTACAATCCAGGGTCGTGTCATAAATACTAAGTTTCTTAAATTGTCAAAAGATGTAATTAATTTTTCCTAATAATAGGAATTATTTTTGTATAAATAAAATCTGTCAAGTAAAATTTGATTTTATTAACATAATCATTTCTCCAACTACAATTACGATTTTTTTTTCTCAAATACATTTTAACAATGAAACTCTTAAGAAAATTATTAAAATAAATAACCATTAAATTACTAAAGATAATAATTATTTATTTATTGATAAAATAACTTATATTAAATTATTAATAACATAATTAATAATTTGATGATAAAATAATAATATATAACGTTTAACCTTTAATAAATTAGTACATTTAATATATATTTAAATAACTTAAATTAAAACTAACATAATTTTTTAAAACAAAATTAATAAAAAAAATTTTAAAAAAAAATAATCACTAATGTTTATAGCCCGTCGGCTTAGAGGCAAGTTGTCATTGCAGTGCCGCTACTACAACAATAATAGTGTACTGCCTTACAATAGTACCTGCTGCTACAACAACAATTGCATATGTCGTGCAACCTCAAAAGGATGTTAGCAATGGAGAAGGAAGGAGAAGGGGCGGGGGGGAGCGGGGGGGGGGGGGGGGGGGGGGGAGCGGGCGAGTTGGTGGCCCATGCCCACCCAAACATAATTATATTTAAAAAAAAATTCATGTGCCATCAAAACTATAAAACACTCCCAATTCATTTTTTTAATGTTTAATAATGTATTACAGAGTAATTACAAATTACTATGTAATTATATTATTTTATGTATATATTATTTTGATAAATTTTCCAATATAAACCTGGCATAGAACTCTAGATCAAACAGTCAACATCTATAAAACAAAATTGGTTTTCTTTTCAAAACCCACATGCTCGTTTTAACAAATCCATTACAAATTAACCAATTTACCAAACAAGGGTTTCAAATTCTTAATTCATATATAGAGGTTTCTCAAACGAAGAATGATAAAATCACATACAAGGGTTTGAACCCAATTGAATTTTGAAAATAGATTCACAAACATGGAGAAGATAGAGAAATCAAAGAATGAGCAACTATTATATAAACTTACAAGATCCTACCTAGATCTAATGCTAAAACAATGAACCCACAAAACATGCAAGAATTTTCCTTCTCTTTCAAAAACCCTCTTTTTCGAAAATTGGCTCCTCCAAAACCCGTTTCTGGAGAAATGAACTCTAATTTCTTGATAAAGAGTTTTTCCCTTAAATTAGGGCTTTGATTGTGCAATCATGAGAAACCCCTTTTTCCTTTATAATTTTATTATATTTTAATTTCTTGTGCAAGCTTTTTGTATGAAAATAAAACAACTTTATTAGATTAATTCCTTTCTTTCTTTAATTAAATCACGAGACACTTTTAATAATATATTTATTAATTTAGCTAATAGAATTATTTCGAGTTTGTTATTACAATGAAACTCCTAAATAATATTTATTATATTAAATAAATATAATTACGCCAAAATTAGAATTTTAATAAATTTTTAAAATTTAATCCTTTTATTTAATAAATTTCTCAATTAATTAATAATAACTAAATACTAATTATTCTTTATAAAATTTCCATTAAATTAAATCATTAAATTATTTTTAATTTGATTTAATTGTAACTGAAAATCACAACAAACCCACAAGACTAAATACGATAACTCAATTGAAAACAAAGAACATAATCAAAATCTAGGGTCAAAATCATGAATTCACGTCACTTGATGAATTCAGACAGGTAAACAACTCAGATACTTTCCTACTTTCTAGGACAATTGGTTTAGGGTTAGGATTTACACTCAAGAATTATCTCCCCACTTATACCATTGAGATATTGTGATAAGGTACGCTCATCCTAGTAATCTAGGGAAGTTGATAATTGGTACCTACAATCTACATAAAATCAACACATGTACATACTCATATATATTCTAAACTAAACATGCAATGATAGGAAGCAGTGCATCATGTATATCCTAACTAGCAGGTGACTACAACTCTCTCCCTCAACCACATCAGGAACATCAATCATAAAGTAAAACAAACAAGTACACCATACACATGCAAGTATGGGGTAAGTAACCATAAAACTGCATATAAATAATCCATGTACTATCATCATGAGATAACTGAAAATCACTAAATGAACATACATGAATCATCATCAAAATAATCATAAACACATGAAATAACTAAGTAACTCAACACATATATCAACTGAATATGAAATATGTGTATATGAGTAATGTTAGTATGCTAATAGAAACCAAATTTAAATAAAGCTTCTACAAACTAAAAAAAATTCATAAACTTCAAGATAGACTAAGATGAACTCTCAATTGAAAATATGAGCCATTAATGGGCTCTCTCAATGAGAAGCTCTCTTGTTGAGTGGCTTTATCTAAATGGATATGATGTATGCTCAATATGCTTCCAAAGGCTTCAATGGATGATTGTGGATTTTTGGTGTGGATAGATGGCTTTAGTATGGATTTGGATCTCAAAATAGCATTATAACTTTACTTCATGGATTGTGTTATTTTGCAAAGGGGAAGGATCCAATTTATAGGCAAGAGGCTTGAGGGATTGAGGGCTAAGATGCAAGGATGGGAAAAAGCTTATGGAGGGCTCAGATTGCATGAGAGGAGAGCACATGGATTGTGCTTCCTTATAGCCAATCAAGGAGTGACACATGTCACATGGTGAGAGGATAGAGGAAAGGGGAAGGATGAGTCAACAAAGGAGGCTCAAGGGATAAAATCTTCATAAAGACCCTCATAATGACTTGTAAGAGCAATAAAAGGGCTTGTAAGAGTCATTTATGACCTAGTGGACTTCATAAAGTTTTATGGTTGAGATATTTTGAGGGTGATGAGAGAAATTTCGACTTGGACTTGATTAGGAAGGTTTTAAGCTTGTTTAGGCTTGTGCAAATGATTAGAGGATGGATTAGGATGGTTTAGGATTAGCTTAGGGATAGGCAAGTGGATGGCATTTAATGAGGGTGGGTGAAGGAGGAGATATTTGTTAACTTTGGCTTGGGTTAGTAAGTTTTTAACCCATGTTTAGGGAATGTGACAAGGTTAGGAGGGGATTAGGATTAGGTTTAAAGACATCTTCTAGAAGAGTCTAGATTTTGGATGAGGATAAAGACTTTCTAGAATAGTCTAGAATTTCCTAGGATGAGGATGAAGACTTTCTAGAAGAGTCTAGAACTTCTTAGGGTGAGGATAAATTAGATTTTTAGCAAATAAATAAAGTTTTATTTATTTCAAGGGTTTGGGTTGAGGAGATATTTATTAAAACTTTTTTAATAAACATGAGGATTAATATTTAATCTTAATTAAATATTTTGAGTTGGGATTAGGGGTAGGAAATGATGGGATTAGCCTTTAATTAAAATTAAAGAAGGATTAGAAGATTTTGGAAGAGGTTAGTGGTCATAAGGAAATTGGCCAAGTTTTGGGCAAAAAATAAATTTTTAATTTATTTTAGGATTTTTGGTCAATTTATCAATTAAATAATTAATAAATAAGGAAATAATGTTTAAATAAGATTTAAACATTTTTGGGAGGGATTCCTTAATTAAATATTTTTAATTAAGATAAAGGGATTTAATGGCATAAAAATTAATTAATTAATTAATTAAATAATTAATTAATAAATGATGATGTCATCAGGACTTTTTCAGAAAATAAAAATACTTTATTTTCTAAAGGATTTTAGGTGTCTACAATATGTTTAGTCTAATCTGGTAACCAAGTACCAATAATCATAATCATAAACATAAAACAAGCCTAAAATAATCTGACAATATAATTAAAAAAATCAACTAGGGGTAGACATTACATCCACTCCCCCTAGACTTAGGCTTACTCTTGGAAGCCTAAAAGAAAGATGAAACTAAAATGGGGATAGGCATTATAGATATCATATACATTACATCTCAAGTATTTGAAACAACAATTAGTCTTCAACATTTGACCATTAACAATTTTAGTATCATACATATTTTGACGTATTGCATTGTTCATTGTTATATATATATAACAATCTATTTTGATCTTATCATATCTTTAATAAAATACTATCATAATATTTTATATATCACTCTATTAGAGATCTCATACACATTCACATGGTATTAGAGCCAAATTGATAGAGCATTCATATTCAGTTATCACCAAAGCTTCAGATTAAAATCATGGTGAAATACGTGAGACTGGAAGATAGACTTGAAGGAGCTTCAAATTTTATTTCATGGAAAATTTAAATTATGATTTTTTTTTAGAAGCTGAATTAGAAGGGTATGTGGAAGAAGATAAGAAAATACTTGAAAATGATCTAAACAAATCAACTTAGAAAAGGCATAATAATAGAGATATGAAGATTATCATAGATTTCGTTAAAGATAACATACTTCCATCCATATCAAATCTCAAAACTACCTATGATATGTACATGATAATTAAAAAAGTATTTGAAATCAATCATACCAAAAAAATTTCACTTTGAAACAACAACCGCTTTATATCAAAAGGAACAATGGAGAAACTATTACATCTTATTTTATGAGAATTGTAGAAATAAAAGACCAGCTTGCAACCATTAGAAATTAGGTAGATGAAAAATAATTATCTATAGTATCCCTTAAAGGGTTACCTATGTCCTAGAAAACCTTTATTTGACATGGAATGAACTCTAGACCTGAATTGCAAGAATTTGATCAACTTAAGAATGATTGTACATAAGAAGAGTCAAGACTAATTTCAAGAGGAATTAGTTTAAATCAAGAGGGAGAAATTAAAGCCCTTCAAACAAATACAAATAATAAAGGGAAGAAGGGTTAATTCAAAAGGAAAATAGGAAAAGGAAATCAATCATACAAGAAAATAAACTGGTCTAAAGTACAATGCTTCAAATGTGACAAATTTGGTCACACTCATAAAGTCTACCTAGAAAGGAAGAAAATCCAAGCTGTCCTAGAAGAAGTAAGTGATGAAAATTTAGAATTTTTTCTAGTTCTATCAAGTAAGCTAAATACCAACAAAAACACATGGATAAAAGATACTGGAGCATCTCATTATATAATTGGATTCAAAGACAAATTTGAAACTTTTGAAGGTCACTCCAATGAAGAAGTAACAGTAGGGGATAACTGGTGCAACACACCTCCCTAATGTTTGGTTTTTGGAGTGATTATAGGTTATTTAGGTGTGTGTGTGTGTGTGTGTGTGTGTGTGTGTAATAAGTTCCAAGAGTCCTTGGAGTGCAACTACTCCAAATGTAAGTGCAAAGTTGCTCACTAGGTCCTAGGTTGCTAAAAGTTGCTCATTGAGCCAAAAGTTGCTCAGTAGGTCAAATATGATAAGGGATGGGTAATTAAGGTCTTTTGTTGACTAAACAGGTCATATTTATCTTATCTAGGGTCCTAGAATGGTCCTAGGTGGACCCATATGGCCAAAAAGTTCTAAGGAGAAAAATTTGCTCAAAAGTTTCTTGAGCAACTTTTGTAATTTTTGAAAGAAATTGCAAATGGTACTTTTTGAGGTTGTAACTACCCATGATTGGGTAAATGAGCATTGAATATCAAATTTTTAAGGTTGTAAGGTTTACCATCAGATTATGCACGTGTGAGACTACTGTACGGACCATTTTTTGAATTTTTCATTGCTTGATGGTGTAGTATGACTATGTACAGATTGGCATAGGACATCAAGTTTATGATTTTTATAGTTTAGTATTTCTTGGTTCTGTTTCATATTCTAACTTGTGTTGAAGTCATTATTTTTACAAGATACAACATTTTCTTGCTGACTGGCCTGAGAACTACCTTCACAGGGTTGTTTATACAAAAATGACTCTAACTTAATCACCCACAGTGGAAATGAATGAAACCTGGTGGGGTGATAGATTAGACAATGTACGTAGTGTTTGGGTTTTTTTTTTCATTTTTATGATTGGTTTCCAAGCCATGGAATGATGCCCTAGGCTGACTGTTAGGAGTTTGTGAGCCTGGATAGTTGGTGGAAATTGGTACAGAGCACACCCATGGTCAAGCTGGGTCTAAAAAATGGTCTTCCTTGAAGCCCTAGTAAGCTACCTTGCATGTACAAATGGAATTGAAGGCTAGTTGGAGGTTTGAAGAGTTCTAGAGGCTTTTTAGTGTTGATTGGTCTAGAGGCCTACAAAATAGGCTAGAAACTGGGGCTTAAGATTGAATAGGGTTATGGGTGTTGTGAAGCTCTGAAAATTTGGAATCTTAAAGTGCTAGGAGATAGCTTTCAGATTCCTAAGGTTATTCATGGGGTCATTTGGAGGAATTTTGGATATTGGTACAAAACAAGGTTAGTAGACCTAGAAGCTAATAGGCCTAATTAGCCCTATGTGAAGAAAGTGAGTTTTCTTTGGTTTTGGTTGTGACCATATGTATTGGAAAAGGTTAGGAAGGTTATGGAGGGTATCTAAAATACTATTATACTCTAAGGGAGTGAAGGAACAAGATCCTAAGCGAGGGTTAGGGTTCTAGGGGAGAGAAGGGCTAGTAGGACTAGTGCCTAAAGTGGGAGATTAAGTCTACACCATACCAACTACACCTAGGAGGCAAGTTGGGGGAAGAGTATTAGAGGCTTGGATTGGTAGAAAGGAAAAGAAAAAAGAATCATTGGATGATTAAAGATTATAACCTTAATTAGGTGTTTATTTGATTGGAATCCTATACCTTTTTGCATTAGAGTGGTATCAGAGCCTACTTTTAGTTTGGTGTATGTCAGACATGGAAGACCAAGAGGTTGACAATATGCCACCCAAGGCAATGAGCAAGGGTGCCATAGTAGATTTAGTCAAGGATCTATTGGCCAAAGCCAATCAGGTAGACCCAAAAAGTAAGAAGAGAATTAGAGAATGGGGAGATAAGAGTGAGGAGGAAGATGAAAGCCTCATAGGGGAGACATTTGATAGGGGCAAGGATCCTAAAGTGGATCAAGATAAAAAAGTTTTGGATGCCTTTAAGTCTCGTAACAAAGACAACATGGAACATATCCCTTACTATAGTGGTAGTTTGAATGGGGAAGAATTGTTAGATTGGTTGGAAGCCATAGACAATCAATTTGACTACAAGGAAGTACAAGAAGAGAAGAGAGTTAGTTATGCTAAGGCTAGCCTCAAGGGCTCAACACTAGTATGGTGGAACATGATGCAAGATGATAGGGTACCAATAGGGAAAAATAAGATTCTATCTTGGGATAGGATGAAGATTAGGTTGAGAGCTCAATTCCTACCCATAGGTTATGAGATTGAAATATATTAGAAGTTTTAGAATCTAAGATAGGGAGACCTCACTATCAGTGCTTATACTAAGGATTTTAATAAGCTAAGCCTAAGGGAAAGAAGACAAGAAGAAGTGGAAAGAGTGGAAAGATACCTTAATGGGATGAGACAAGGGATTCAAAATGAGATCAACATGATGGCTCCTGATAGTATGCATAAATGTTTTCAGTTAGCTTTAAGGGCAGAAGAGAATGCAAGAAGGAGGCATGATTCACAGCAAAGAGGCAGAGATAACAAAAGTTTCAGAGGTAGGACAACTTTGGTAGAGGACCAGGACCAAGTAGGCTAGAAGAAACTCCAACCAATGATAACTATGGAGGTAATCAGAGAAGGAACACTTTTCAAAGAGGGGGATATAGAGGAAGAGGATCACCTAGGGGTAGGTTCTAGTCCCAAGGTAGAGGAAGTACTATTTTTATTGGAAGATGTTACAACTATAATCAAGTATACCATACTGTGGGCAAATGTCCTGAGAAGTCTTCCTCATCATCCATGAGAGAAAGGAGAACATTATTGGTGCAAGAAGATGACACTTAGAGTGTCACATCACCTATTTCTAAGGTAGGACTAGTGTTTAATAGTGAAAATTTAATGTTGAGAAGAACTTTTTTGAAAGTCCCTAATGTGGTTGAACCACCCCAAAGAAAGAGTTTGTTTAAAACAACTTGTAGGTCACATGGGAAGATTTGCAAAGTAATAGTGGACTCTGGCTCCACTGAGAACATAGTGTCTACAAAGATGGTAGATAAGTTTGTTAGGAATAAGGTGTCTACACCTTGGATAATTCCTATTCTTATTATTTGTTTTGTAAATGTATTCTTTGCAAATAATGTAATTAAGTGTGAGTCTACATGTCTAGTTGGTATGCTGATGTGTCACTCCACTTGCATGTGTCAACATCTTGAATTATGTGTAAGGAAATCATGATTGAAATGGTTATGATGGATTCCTATGATGTGTAAGAGCTATATTTGGAAGATTTAATTGTGTGTAAGGAAATCATGATTGGAATAGTTATGACGAATTCCTATGATGCATAAGAGCTATCTTTGTAAGATGCCTTAACAATGGAAAGTGCATTATATAAGCACTTTGATGGTTGTAGATAGTTGGGAGAGTGTGAGTAGTGTATTGTTGGATGATACTAGATAAGTCTTCCATGTCCTAAAAGAGCTTGCACTAAAAGTGTGTTGTAATCTTTGAGTTAAAGATAATACATTGTGCAGGTTTTGGAGGGGTGGAGATGTTTTACTGAAATTTTTTCCCCCATCGGCATATCTTTGTGTTTGTGTTATTATTTCTCTATTTGTTTTTGTATTCATGTTTGACTGCAATATTATTATTTACATAATATTGAATCTATAATTGTAAGGATTTTGAAATAATTTGCACAATAATTTCCTTAAGAGATTAGTGTAGGAAGTTGTTTCTGCACCTGAGTTTCCTTACAAGTGGTATCAAACCTTGATCAACTTTTGATCCTTGTTTTTGGGCAAGGTTTTTTGAGCCAATCTCAAGTTGAGTGGGAGTTTTTTGTAGAGCATTCTGAATCTTATTTACAGATTGAGATGGCTAGTTCATCATACAAAAAAATGGAGGTGGAGAAATTTAATGGAAGTAATTTTGAGTTATGGAAACTCAAGATGGAAGACTTGCTTGAAGATCGTGATCTATGGGAGGTGACTTGACTTGATTTGAGACCTACAACAATATCTCAAGTAGATTGGGATCTCAAGGATTAGAAAGCTAAGGGTCTCATTAGACTCTGTCTAGCTGATTTAGTTCTCTTGGATGTTCTTGATGAGAAGACCACAAATAGTTTGTGGACATAGCTTGGGTTTGTGTATCAGGCCAAATCTCTAGTGAACAAGTTATTCCTAAGGAAGAAGTTGTATTCTCTAAGAATGGAGGAAGTAGGATCCATTATAGATCATCTAAATGATTTTAATCTACTAATTGCATAGTTAACATCATTTGGTGTCAAGATCAAGGAGGAGGATCGATGTATGACCCTTTTATGTTCCTTGCTAGATTCAAGGGACCATCTTGTGATGGCTCTTGGAAGTACTTTAGTCATGTTCAGAATGGATGATGTGTTGTCTTCATTGTAATCTAAGGAGACAAGGAAAAAGTCATTAGATTTGACTAAGGAAGCTCTTGTTTGTGGTAGATCCAACGATAGAGGCAAGTAAAATGACAAGTCTAGAAAGGGTAGATCTAAATCCCATGGGAAATCAAAGACTCCAGGAAAGTCCAAGGCAAAATACTGGAACTGTGATAAGACTAGGCACTTCTATAAAGACTGTAAAGGGCCAAAGGAAAAGAAGAAGGCCTTAGATTCAAGTTTAGAAAAATCTCAAGAAGATGGCGATGCTTTCATCGTAGCCTTGGCAGCACATGCATCTGATGATGTGTGATTGATAGACATGGGTGCTTCTTTCTACATGATCTCTCATCGAAGTTGGTTCTCAAAGTATGAATTTTTTGATGGTGGAAAGGTGTACTTGGGTGATGATTCTCACCTAAAGATAGTTGGATGAGGATGGGTCACTATCAAATTCCCTAATGGACAAGTAAAGGGGATATATGAGGTATTACACATCCTTGGTTTGGCATGAGACCTATTATTTGTAAGTATGCTGAATGATGTAGGTGTGCAAGTTATTTTTTCTAAAGATGGATGTAAGATGATGAGAGGAGCTATAGCACTTGTTAAGGGTACTAGGAGAGGTACTCTATTTCAGCTTGATGCATGCATTTCTAAATGCAATAGTTCTTCTATTTCAAAGAATAGAGCAGCTATCACTTCATTCTCACCATCTGAATGAGTAGTTTAGAAGGTTGTGGTTATTGGTTCTGATGTTAGTGCAACATGTGTACCTAAGGATGCAAACACATTGGAAGGAAAGCTTCCTGCAGAAAAGAAAATGTTCTGGCATATGAGATTTGGCCACATTGGTGAGAAGGGTCTCAAAACCCTAAAGAACAAGAACCTCATTGAGGGGTTAAATGATTGTAATCTCAAGTTCAACTTCTATGAACATTGTGTCTATAGTAAAAAAAATCGTGTTCAATTTTACTCTAGTTCTCACAAATCTTCTGATGTTTTGGATCTTATTCATTCTGATGTATTTGGTCCTATAAAAGTTCTTTCAATCTCCAAGTTTGTATTTTTTGTATCTTTCATAGATGATTATAGTAGAAGGACATGTATTTATTTCCTGAATAGTAAGACACGAGTCTTTAGTTAGTTCAAGGAATTTAAAGCCCTTGTAGAGAATCAGACTAGTAAGAAGATTAAGTGTGTGAGAACTAACAATGGTGGTGAGTTTTTCTTAGCAGAGTTCAAATAGTTCTATAAAGAATGAGGTATCAAGAGGCATAAGACAACTCCCTATACCCCACAACAAAATGGAATTATAGAAAGAATGAACATGAAAATAATGGAGAAGGCTAGGAGTATGCTTAGTGAAGTTGGTCTTGAACAAAAGTTTTGGGCTAAAGTTGTGGCCACTGCTTGCTATTTGGTTAATAGATCTCCTACATCAGCTCTTGTTGGTAGGACACCCACGGAGATGTGGTCTGGTTAGAAGCCTTCAATTAGACATCTTCATGTTTTTTATTGTGAAGCTTATGCACATGTTCCAAAGGAGAAAAGATCTAAGTTGGAAAATAAAGTTGTCAAATATATTTTCATCGGATACAATGTTGGTATGAAAGGATACAAGCTTTGGGACCTTGTGACTAGTAAGGTGTTGTATAGAATTTTTTTTTATTTTTAGAGAGCTAACATCTTCTCCTATTGTGCTACAACTAGATGAAAAATAAAAGAAGGAAGATATTGTTTAGTTGCCTCCTACCCCTAAGAAGACTGAATCGAAAGACCATGTTGGGTCTAGTGATGAGGAGAGCTCTAGTAGCTTTGATAGTTCAAAAGAAGAGGAAGAAAAAATTCGACCTTAGCCCTTGAGGAGATCCACGAGAGTAAGGAAGCATTCACAAAGGTTTGGTTATTCTATGTTAGATTCCAGTTGTACCTTTGCTTTGATTAATAACACTGATGAGCCTAGATCTGTGAAAGAGGCTTTGGATATGGAAGATGCAGGTTCCTGGATTAAGGCCATGGATGATGAGATGGCTTCATTAGATAAAAAAACTTGGGATCTTGTACCTTTTCCTAAAGGAAAGAAACCTATTGGTAGCAAATGGGTGTTCAAGAAGAAATTATGTGCAGATGGCAGTGTTGAAAGGTACAAAGCTAGATTGGTTGTGAAGGGGTACTCATAGGTAGAGAGAATAGATTATTGTGAAATATTCTCTCCTATTGCAAAGTTGACATCAATTAGATTTTTGTTATCTCTTGCTGCATCATATGATTTAGAGATAGAACAAATGGATGTGAAGACAACTTTCCTTCATGGTGATTTGGAGAAAGAGATTTATATGTCACAGCGTGAGCACTACATTGTTAAAGGTAAATAATCTTTGGTTTGTAGATTAAAGAAGTCTCTATATGGTTTGAAATAATCTCCTAGGATGTGGTACCTTAAGTTTGATGCCTTTGTGGTATCAATTGGATTTGTAAGATCGAAATCAGATCATTGTGTTTACTTCAAAGTTGAAAATGATCACCTTCTTATTGTTTCATTATATGTTGATGATATGTTGCTATTGGGGAAGGGTAAGGGTATGATTTCTGATTTTAAATCTCAGTTGTCAACACAGTTTGAGATGAAATATTTTGGTGTAGCAAGGTACATCTTGGGTATGGAAATCAGCAGAGATAGATCTAATAGAAAACTTTGGTTGAGTTAGAGTAAGTATGTGAAGTATGTGTTGGAAAGGTTCAACATGGCAGATTGTAAACCATTGTGTGTTCCTATTTCTATGGGAACAAAGTTATCTATAGATGATTGTCCAAAATCTCCTAGTGAGGTGGAGGACACAAGTAGAGTACCTTATGCTAGTGCAATTGGTAGTCTTATGTATGTTATGGTCTGTACTAGACCAAACATTACCCAAGCAATGGGAGTTTTGAGCCAGTTTATGGCTAATCCTGGATGGGTACATTGGGATGCAGTTAAGAAAGTATTCAAATATTTGAGGGGTACATCAGATTACTCCATTTGTTATCATGATAACTCTTTTGGAGCTTTGCATTTAGTTTGTATTCGTGGGTTTGTGGATTCAAATTGGGTAGGTGATATTGATAGCGGGAGATCCATCAGTGCTTATGTGTTCACTATGTTTGGTGGTACCATCAGTTGGATGAGTAAGTGACAACCTATGGTTGCTTTGTCCACTAAAAAATCCAAGTACATGGCTGCTACTCATGCTTGTAAGGAAGCCATTTGGCTTAGGAGATTGTGTTCTGATATTAGCGTTGATGTAGGACATTTTACTATTTATTGCGACAGTCAGAGTTCTATTTTCCTTTCAAAGAATCCAACTTTCCATGCCAGAATGAAGCACATTGATGTGCAGTTTCACTTTGTGAGAGATATGATGGAAAATGGAAAGGTAAATTTGGAGAAGGTATATACTATGAAGAATGTTGCAGATGCATTGACAAAACCAGTGGGCATAGAGAAGTTCATATGATGTTCAGAGTCTATGGGCCTTTCGGCCTATAGCAGTTAGTTCTTGTTATGTTCATGTTGCTCTTACAAGGTGTTCGACAAGTGGGAGAATGTTAGGAATAAGATCTCTCAACCTTGGATTATTCCTATTCTTATTATTTGTTTTGTAAATGGAATTTTTGCAAATAATGTAATTAAGTGTGAGTGTACATGTCTAGTTGGCATGTTGATGTGTCACTCCACTTGCATGTGTTAGCATCTTGAGTTGTGTCTAAGGAAATCATGACTAAAATGGTTATGATGGATTCCTATGATGTGTAAGAGCTATCTTTGGAAGACTTAATTGTGTGTAAGGAAATCATGATTGAAATGGTTATGACGAATTCCTATGGCACGTAAGAGCTATCTTTGGAAGATGCCCTAACAATGAAAAGTACATTATATATGCACTTTGAGGGTGGCTATAGATAGTTGGGAGAGTGTGAGTAGTGTATTGTTGGATGCTACTGGATAAGTCTTCCATGTCCTAAAAGATCTTTCATTGCAAGTTTGTTGTAATCTTTGAGTTGAAGATAATATATTGTGCAGGTTCTAGAGGGGTGGGGTTGTTTTACCAAAAGGTTTTTCCCCACGACATATCTTTTTTTTTTTATGTGTTATTATTTTTGTATCTATTTTTGTATTCATGGTTGTCTGCAATATTATTGTTTACATGATATTGAATTTGTAATTATAAAAGGATTTTAAAAGAATTTGCACAATACTTTCCTTAAGAGATTAGTGTAGGAAGTTGTTTCCGCACCTGAGTTTCCTTAAAAAGTTGAACCTCAAGAGGATACCTCACACTACTCCCTACAAGTTGTCTTGGTTGAACAAAGGCCAAAAAATACTAGTGGATGAGAAAACATTTGTGGGCTTTGAGGTATGGGAATACAAGGACAAGGTGTAATGTGACTTAATGCCCATGGATGCTTGTTACCTCTTGTTAGGGCATCCATGGAAGTATGATGTGAAAGCTATACATGATGGGGAGCATAATAATTATGTGCTTACCAAGCAAGGCAAGAAATTTTATATGGACCCTTTGATTGAGCCTAAGGAGGAGAAACATATGGGGGCAAGTGTGATGTTATTGAGTGGGAAGGAGTTCCTAGAGAAGAGACCAAAGAGAAAGTTAAAGTGCCTCAATAAGTGTAGCAATTCTTGGAAAGGTGCCATGAAGTAGTGGACAATGGGCTACCTAATGCATTGCCACCTATGAGGGAACTAATTCATCAAATAGATCTGATACCAGGGGAAAATCTACCTAACAAGGCAATCCACAAGATGACACCAAGTCAAAATGCTAAAATTGTAAAGCAAATACAAAAATTGTTAGAAAAATTCCTAATAAGGAAGAGCTTAAGCCCTTGCGTCATACCAACTATCCTTGCACCTAAGAAAGATGGAAAATGGAGGATGTGTACTAACTCTAGGGAAATCAACACAATCACCATAAGATATAGGTTCCCTATGCCAAGAATTGAGGATTTGTTAGACAATTTGGGAGGCTCTTGCTACTTATCCAAGGTGGATTTTGAAGTCATGGTACCATCAAATTAGAGTAAGGCCTAGTGATGAATGCAAGATAACCTTCAAGACAAATAAAGGGTTGCATGAGTAGCTAGTAATACCTTTTGGCTTGATAAATGCCCCAAGTACCTTCATGAGACTAATGAATGAGGTGCTAGTAGATTTCATAGGTAAGTTTGTTATTGTGTATTTGGATGGTATTGTAATCTTTAGCAGGTCCAAAGAGGAGCATAAGAAGAACTTGGAGATGGTCTTGAGGATGCTACATTAGGAGAAGCTAATGATCAATCGAGAAAAGTGTAAGTTTCTAAAAAATGAATTGGTATACCTTGGGTTTGTTGTTCCCAATAGATGTACTAAAATGGATCCTGATAAGGTAAAGTCCATATTGGAGTGGCCAAAACCTAAATGCATAGGATATGTTAGGAGCTTTCATGGTTTGACATCTTACTATAGGAAATTTGTGAGAGGATTCAGTCATGTATGTGCACCTATCCTCAACACCATCAAGGGAGGCATTAAATGTCAATTTAAATAGATAGAGGTAGTAGATAAAGGGTTTGAGCTTTTGAAAAGAAGGATTGTAACCCTACCTACCCTAAGGTTTCTATAATTCAATCAACACTTTATGGTACAGTGTGATGCTAGTAAGCTAGCCATTGGAGCAATGTTAAGCCAAGAGGGACACCCTATGGCATTTCTCTCTGAAAAGTTAAATGAGGCAAAACAGAGGTACTCTACCTATGACCTTGAATTATATGCAATGTCCAAGCTTTGAAGAAGTGGAGGCACTACCTCCTTCCAAAAGAATTTGTGGTTTACATAGACAACCATGCCCTTAGCTTCTTGAATGGGCAGGAGAAACTCAATCAAAGAAACCTCAAGTGGGTGGAATATTTGCAAGAATTCACCTTTGTGATCAAGCACAAGAAAGGTGTGAGAAAAAAGGTTGATGATGTTGTCAGTAGGAGAATCCTAGCGATCCAAGAGATCCAATTGCAAAGCATGAGAATGGAAGATCTAAGAGACCTCTACAAGGAGGATACATACTTCAAGGAAGCCTATGAGGTATGTGACAAATTCAAGCAAGGTTCTAAGGTGGAATTTACTAATTACATGTTGCAGGAAGGCTTGTTATTCATAGGGAACCTATTGTGCATTCCCCAATGTTCCATGAGGGAGAACATCATCAAGGAAAAAAATCAAGGCAGTTTGGGAGGACATTTTTAGGTAGACGAGACACTTGAACAAGTTTCTAGGTACTATCACTGGCCTAAATTGTAGACTATTGCAAGAAATTTTTTGAAGCAATGCCATGTGTGTCAAAGGGCTAAAGAACATAGTAGTAATGCAAGATTATACCAACCACTCACCATACCAAAAAGTCCATGGGAGTGTTTGAGTATGGAATTTGTTTTAGGACTTCCTAAGACACCTAGAGGGCATGATAATGTATTTGTGGTTATAGACCATTTTAGCAAGATGGCACACGATCATCCCATGCAAAAAAAAATAAAAAATGATGCTTCACATATAGTATGTTTCTTCTTCAGAGCTATAGTGAGATTTCATGGTTTGCCACTCAACATAGTGAGTGATAGGGATAGTAAATTCATAGGGCACTTTTGGAGGACCCTTTGGAAGATGCTAGGCACTAATCTATAATTTATTAAGGTGCTTGACCAAACAACATGGTCAATCATGGGATCATATCATAGGGTAGATAGAGTATGGTTATAATGACTCCATTAATAAGAGCACTGGAAAGAGCCCTTTTGACATTTTTTATGGGACTCCCCCTAGGGGAATTTTGGAATTAAGGGATCTCAATCTACATGACAAGAGGAGTGCACAAGGAGAATCATTTACAGAACAAATGAAAGAGTTGCATGATCAAGTTAGGAAGACATTGCAAAACCAAGTGGAAAAGTACTAGAGTAGGGAAGAAAAAAAAAGGAGAGACTTAAGTGAGCAATTTGGTACTTGCTTATCTTAGGAAAGAGAGACTACCAAAGGGACATCCAACCAAGTTTCTGATGAAGAAGATAGGACCCCTAAAAATGCTACACAAGTTTGGTAATGTTGAGCTATTGTTTTGCACGATGCTTAACAACAGGAATCCTTTTAAACTCCCCTCTTGAAAAGCTGATCTGGGATCAACTCCAAGGTTCCAAGTCATCTTGTGACCTACTAGAATCTTCTCAGTAATAGATAAATGTGAGTGTTCACAAGGAGGCCTTTACTGGTTCTGACCAATTTCAAATAAGATTTTGAATCTGCTTGCTATTTCAAAATAATAAACACACAAAAAGAAATATATTTTTGTATTTTTTTGTTCTTTAATGAATGCAATCTAATAATGCAACTATATGAATTCCTAATTTAACCAAGTGTTTGTAAAAGAAAATAATGGAGATAGGGTAACAAGAAGTTTAAGAAAATGAATTGAAAAGTAAATCCCTAACGAACATAAGCCATAGAAACAACACATCTCTGAGTTAAGCCTTTGAAAAGATCGATAGGTAACCAATAAAAATAAGAGTAGTACTTCCTTAATTCCACTAATGTAATTGTTAATGGGAATTCAGTAACCGTAAGAAGTTTCACTTTTCATCAGATCGCAAGGTCATAGAATGTGCACTCATGTGAGACAAAAAGCTATGCAGGAACGAAATGAATGATCTCTTCTCGAACTAAGTATGTTAGTGAAATTTGTAAACCCATAGAAAACACTAGAATTAAAAGTTCATTCAATCAAAATAACAGAATAAAACTATTGGCTCAATTACACTTCATGAACATACATTCACAAAATATGACACACTTAGGTAAGAATCACTACACTCTAAATGCAAGCACCAACAAATATATCATTGCATTAAAATAATGGCCTGGAATACATATCACATTCTTTAATTTATAAGAAATCTTCTCCTCAATTTTTTTTGAGAGTGAGAGATATATTTATGCAAACATATGCTTCTAAACTAATAAAACAAATCTATTTATGTACAAACTAACTCTCTAACTGGTGCTTAGTAGGACTCCATCCATATTTATATCATTAAATGGATGCATGAACCTTTACATGTCTTAAAGCAAAGAAATCATGAGAAAATAAGAAGAAGAAAGCCATTAGATGATGCAAGAGTCTTTGGAGGTGCCAAAAATAGAAGCTCAACCTTCTCTGGATGTTTGTAGGAGTTAAACTACTATCAAAATGTATTTTCAATGCATGGAAAGCTCTAAATTTGGAATTAGCAGTTAACTATCAGTGCACCTCTAAATTCTAAAAAACTTCTAGTGCACAACAGAAGTAGCACACCTAGCGCACCTCAGATGCTTGAAAATTTGGAAGAAGCGCACCTCAAAAGCTTGGAAGCTCAAAAGAAGTGCACCTCAGAAGCTTAGAAGCTTGGAAGCTCAAAAGAAGTGCACCTCAGAAGAAGTGCACCCGGGAAGCTCAAAAGCTTGGAAGCTTGGAAGAAGTGCATCTCAGAAGCTTAGAAGCTCAATTCACTAGAAAATCAAAGTTTTTAGTTTTGAAAACAGTTTCTGGATTTTTCTTAGACGAGGTCTAGGAGCACTCTTGTGTACTTATTTTATCCCTTTTTGATGATTTATACCCTCTTTATGGGAAAGCACTTTCATACATTTGAATGGCTTCTACTTCTTCTATCTGAAATCCCAAGGCACTTGTGATTCCTTTGAAGGTGAAGGTTACCAGCTAAGGTGAGATCTCTATTGCTGCTGATAATGAAGATGCTATGAAAATTTGTGCACTTTCACATTATGCACCACACCTTTGTGTTATGTTCACTTCAAGCATTGTGAAGTCCATTCCTTGATTTCTTCTTCTTTTTGATTTCCTGATTCTTCCTAGTTAGAGACTAAGTGATCCAGATTATCCAAAACAATCAAATGTTTAAAAATTTTATATATCTTTTTTAACAAGCTTTTCTAGGTCCTTTTAATTGGATTTTTCAGAGGTCTTTTGTTAAAATTTCAAGTTGAAACCTTCATCAGTTGCTAAAACTAGACAGCGAAGGCTCGCTATTTTAGGGACTGAAAATAGACTTTTAGTTCTTCTTTCCAACAATGTAAACAATTTGGAATTCCAAGTTTTAGGTCAAAATTTATGACCCCGACAAGTTAAGGATGCCCTTTTTATTTGCACAAAGAAACAAACATAAGTCTAGAAAATTGAAAATCAAACCTTAAGAAAACCCTAATTGCGAACAAAAAATGACCCAGAACATAAAACCTTATTAAAACACCTTAAAAACATAATTTACACCTCTGAAGAACAAAACGTTGGTGCACATTGTGCACCTTGAAGGTGCGCTAGTGCACATCTCAGCCCAAAAATTTACTTTTCCCTAAAAACCTCCAGTTTCTATCAACTGGATTTTTCAAATAGTGAGCCAGACTAGGCTTAGACACTAGGTAGAACCCTAAAAAAGACTCAAACCCTAGAGTAGGGATCTAGAAAACTAAAAAATATACTAGGGGGTCCCCATTTTGTGACTCAAAATGGGGCGTGCATTATGAAACCACACCAAATAGCCCCAACAAAAAGGAAGAAATGACAAAGGCATTTCTTCATCAACAAGCATTCATCTGACATGTGTCAAATAAAAACTAAATTTTGAACACTTCAAACAACTTTCAAGTTCTTTGATAGCCAAAACTTTAGAATCTTGAATCTTCAAGCTCAATGTGTGCATAATATATTCATTTCCTTTGATGTTTCAACATGCAATCTACCATAAGTCTGTAACAACTTGGAAACAATCTTGCACTCCACCGGTTCCTTCATCAGGAATCCTCATAGATCATGTATATCAACCACTTTCTAACCAAATGAGATAATCTATTGTAAGGGCTCTTAATAGGTTATCACTTTTTTTGCATTTCAAGTCCCTAGTAATCTTTTGAATCCTACTTCACAGAGCTCGTATGTTTCCATTTGATTTTTTCATGAAGCAATTTTTTAGATACTGGATAGCCATTTTGGAGTGCATATCCCTATTTTCAAATTATCTTTCTCAGACCTTTTGAAATATTTCATTCTTAACACCATCATTCCCTTTTTGTTTTCATTTTGTACCTTGACCACACGTAGACTGTGTGGCCAAGACATTGGTGTCATTTCTTAGATTCTTTCTTTAGTTAATGACTGTTGCATTCCTCTTTTAAGAACTTTATGGAAACTCTCATGCCAAATAGTGACCTTAGCAATTCCTTGAAAAGACCTTTTGTTTGAACTAGTAGGCTTCATATTATCCCTCACTACTGTCAACCTTGATTTGAAAACACCAAGATAGTCGATCTTTGAATTTGTAAAGTGTTGAGAGCTATCAATCTGTGATTTTGATTTCAAGACTAAAAGACCTTTACACCTATAAGTAGCATCCATTTTCAGTTGGTACAAGAACACAATAATTTGAATGCTTTGATAAAGAAATACCTCTTCCTAAAAGTCAAAACCATAAGGAGTGATTTATGAAATGCATCAAGAATGAGTCTTGATTGCACCTAACCCTCGGACTGACATGAGTAAAAAAGAAAAAGAAACAAAAAGAAATGAAACCCAAACAAAAAGAATCAACTCAACAAAAACTAACACCTAACTAGAAAGAGTAAAAAAGAGTAAGAAAAACAAAAGCAAAAACTTATATACAAAAAACCTTGAATAATAAGAATGTAGGGTGGTTATCAGTAGATTTCTCATGATGTGCAATACTAATGAACCACCCCACATAGTCCTAAGAAAAGATGATTTATCTTTGTACTCAGAAAAATAAAATTTGGACAATCTTGGTTCAAATTCTGAGCACAAATCACACAAAATCAGAAGTTGTGGTAACTCTCCATGACCATGATTAATCCAAAAACAAGTTCTCTTACCTTTAGCATCATATTCAAATTTAAAACCATCAAACTAAGAGGGATAATGGAAATGTATCACTTGATCTAGCGAGTCCCACCATAGGGGTACACTCACACATTGTAATCTCTCCTTCTGGTGGTCTTATCTCATGGTACATAACTCCACATGCACATGGAAACACTTGAGGTTCCTTTGAAATAGAAAAATAAATCACCAGCCTTCCTTTTGAATTACAAGATTCATTACTATCATTAACCAAGATGTTTTCTGCCTCATATCCCAAAGAAGCCTGTTCAAAATCATATTTTCCCTCCATTGCAATCTCCCAAGCTAACAAGAAATCAAGACAACTTTCTTCTGAATGGAACCCAAATGGATGGATTCTACATGAATCAGTTATTGCATGGTTTGATATATGTGTAGAATACCCACAAATAGACATTTCCTCAGTCAAGCTTGAGACCAAATCGAGCACTCTATCCATCTCTTCTAATGAAAAATCTTTGCTTGAGGGAGGTATATTATCATTATCTAATGGGGAATCGATATCATAGTAGGAATAATTGGTATCTTCATCTTGATGACTTTTTGATTGAAAAATCTCGTTGACCTCGGGATCTTCTGCATTTCCATCACTTTTTGCAACTTCATGGAGTTTTGGAACTTCAAATTTTTTTGCGTCCTCAAAATTTATTGGCATATCCACACTTGTCAAAACATCAACACTTCGAAGAATTTCTTCATTCAATGGGAACACAAACTCCTCTTGATCATCTTAATCATTTTGTCCTCATGTAGATTTATCGCATGATTCAAACACCATTGCACTAAACTACAAAGGTTGTTCCTCCATGATTTGGGGAGGTTGATCCGAAACATCATTGTACCCATATTCATTTTCACTTGGTCTTATATCTGTAATACAATTATTCTCATTGTTGATGTTACTGTAAGGGCCAAAATTTCCACTCTGATTTTGAGAATAATTATTCTAGGCAACAAGTTGTTTTGGATTATCGCCTTAATTTATTGAGGAATTCAAATTTATTTTGATGAGTTCATTGGATAAAAGAGACATCATCTCCTTCATGGCCTTAAATTCTCTAGCCATATTGTTCTCGAGTTTAGCAGGTGGGGAAGTCTTTTGCCCAAATAATGCAGTCTTTTGGGGCTCATACCATGAGTATGTAATTGTTGACATTGGAGTAGCTATAACCTACTTTGTGAATGTATAGCCTCTTTGAAGACCTTTCCAATGGTATCAATGTCTCTGGGTGGGATCCTTCTTAGAAAAATAGAAGTTAATGAATCCATTGTTCCAAAATAGATCTGGATGATAGCCTCTTGTGGTACAATGTATGGAAACTCCATTCTTTGATACATCCTATAGAATCGATGATTAAACTGTGAAATAGTCTCATGGGGATCCCTCTTAATTTAGATGAATTGATGATGTAGGATAGTTGGATCGATAGATCTTGAATTTTTCCATAAACTTGCTCTCAAAAGAGTTTCAATCCCTTATTGATGTTGGTGGTAGATTGAGGTACTAATTGAATGCCATTTCCCCCAAAGTGTAAGGGAAAAGGCAACATACCATGTCCATAAGTTGAATCTAGTTTCGATTATAGATCTTCTTGAAAATTTTAATATGATCTTATGTTGTTTGTGATTCCCCATAGATGAATCGTGGGCAAAACTTTTCAGGATTTTTGGGCAAGTCATGCAATGGACTAGTTTGATTCAATGGTAAACTTTGGGCATTAAAGAAAGACATGGTGCATAATGGTGGGAATGTGTGAAGTAGAATGTAGAGTGGATGGTTATTATGGAATATGTAATGTAAATGGGTGGAGTTCTTGGTATCCTTTTATTACTGTGATGCTTGTGAACATGACTGACTTTTAGGAACTTATCCTTATTCTAGAAAAGTGCACCTCTGAAGAAGCACACTTTTTCAAAATAGCGCACCTGCACACTTTATGAAAATTCACAAACTTGGAATTTTTTTCTCTGAAAATTGTAGAGTTTTTTGAGCTGAATGGTTTTTAGGCCCTCCTTCTAGTGTCACTTTTTTTAAGCTTTCATTTTTGCACAATGCTCAATGACAAGAATCCTTTCAAACTCTTCTCTTGAAAAGTCAATCTGGGATCAACTCCAAGGTTCTGGGCGATCTAGCGACCTATTGGAATATGCTTAGTAGAAGATAAATGTGAGTGTTCACGAGGAGGCCTTTGTTGGTTCTAACCAATTTTAGATAAGATTTTGAATCTGCTTGCTATTTCAAAAGAATAAACACACAAAAAGAAATATATTTTTGTATTTTTATGTTTTCTAATGAATGCAATCTAACAATGAAACCATATGTTCCTAATTTAACCAAGTTTTTGTAAAAGAAAATAATGGAGATAGGGTAACAAGAAGTTTAAGAAAATGACTTAAAAATTAAATCTGTAACAAATATAAGCCACATAAACAACACATTTGCGAGTTAAGCCTTTGAAAAGATTGGTGGGTAACCAATAAAAATAAGAGCAATGCTTCCTTAATTCCATTGATGCAATCATCAATGGGAATTCAGTAACCGTAAGATGTTCCACTTTTCATTAGATCACAAAGCCACAAAAAGTGTGGTCATGTGAGACAAAAAGCTATGTAGGAACAAAATGGATGATCTCTTCTCAAACTAAGTATGTTAGTAGAATATGTAAACCCATAGAAAACACCATAATTAAAATATCTCTCAATCAAAATAACACAATAAAAATATTGGCTCAATTACACTTTATGAACATACATTCCCAAAAAATAACACAATTAGGCAAGAATCACTACACTCCAAATGCAAGCACCAACAACATATATTATTGCAGCAAAATAACATCATAGAATACATATTGCATTTAGAATGAAAGATCATATTTTGAAGGTTGGAAGGTTTACCATCAGATTATACACGTGTGGGACTATTGTACAGATAATTTTTTGAGTTTTTCATTGCTTAATGGTGTAGTACGACTGTGTATAGATTGGAACAAGAGATAAAGTTTATGATTTTTGTAGTTTAGTCTTTCTTGGTTCATTTTCATATTCAAACTTTTGTTGAAGTCATCAAGTTTATAAGATACAACATTTTCTTATTGGCTGGCTTGAGAACTACCTTCACAAGGTTGTTTGTACAAAAATGGCTCTAACCTAATCATCCACGGTGGGAAATGATGAAACCTAGTAGAGATATAGGTTAGACAATGTAAATAGTGTTTGGGTTTTGTTTTGAATTTTTATGGTTGATTTCCAAGCCATGGAATGATGCCCTAGGATGACTGCTAGGAGTATGTGAGCCTAGACAATTAGTGGAAATTGGTACAGAGCACACCCATGATCAAGTTGGTCTAACAAATGGTGTTCCTCAAAATCCTAGTAAAATAAATTGAGTGTAAAAATGGAATGGAAGGTTGGTTGGAGGTTTGAAGAGTTCTAGAGGCTTTTTAGTGTTGACTTGTTTGGAGGCCTACAAAATAGGCTAGAAACTAGGGCTAAAGATTGAACAGGGTTATGGGTGTTGTAAAGCTCAAAAAATTTGGAATCTTGAAGTGCTAGGGGATAGATTTTAGATTCCTAAGGTTTTTCACAGGGTTTTTTGGAGGAATTTTGGGTATTGGTGCAAAAAAAGGTAACTAGATCTAGAAGCTAATAGGCCTATTTTTCCTATGTGAAGAAAGTGAGTTTTCTTTGGTTTTGGTTATGACCAGGAATATTGGACAAGGTCAAGAAGATTATGGAGGGTACCTACAATACGAGTAGACTCTAAGGGATTCAAGGAACAAGATCCTAAGTGAGGGTTAGGGTTCTAGGGGAGAGAAGGGCTAATAGGATTAGTGCCTAAAGTGGAAGGCTAAGTCTATGCCATACTAACTACACGTAGGAGGAAAGTTGGGGGAAGAGTCTTAGAGGCTTGGATCGGTGAAAAGGACAAGAAACACGAATCATTGAATGATTGAAGATTAGAACCTTAATTAGGTGTTTATTTGATTGGAATCCTAGACCCTCTACATCAATAACTCTACATATCCAATAAAGGGAATTGGAACATGTCCAATACAACTAAAAAAAAGAGTCACTCTTCAACTAAAGGATGTATTATTTTTACTTGACATCAAAAGAATTTTGGTTTCAATCTTAGGCCTAGAAGATGAAGGGTATCATATCATATTTCAAGAAGATATAGTTCTATCCTGGGCAAAGAAATTTAATATTAAGAACACATTCATCATTGGTTTCAAAGATGTAAGCTTGTACAAACTTTGTAGTCATCAAAACCTAGCATTAAACCATGAAGTATCAAACTCAAATGAAATTTGGCATAAAAGACTTATCCATCTTCATTTTCTTTCCCTGCCATCTATAGAAAATTTTGTGACAAGCATGCATATTCTAAAAGTTGATCATAGTTGAATGTGAAAGAGATGTGCATTAGAAAAAAATACCAAAGGATCATTTCCCAAAAGTGAACATAAATCAAAAAACCATACTTGAACTTATTCACATTGACTTGTATGGTCCTATGCCTGTCCCTTCCCTAAGTGAGTGCCTGTATTATCTAATTTTTATAGATGATTTATATAGGAAAACTTGGATCTACTTCCTAAAACTGTAAGAATCAATTGAAGTACTATCTAAATCCAAAGAATTTAAACCATTAGTTGAAAATCAAATTGTGAACAGAATCAAAACACTAAGATTAGATAATGGGGGTGAATACATTTATGAAAATTTTAAAGAATTATGCACCTCTGTTGGGATTAAAAGAATTTTTTTGTACCTTATAATCTTCAACAAAATGGAGTGGCAGATAGGACAAATAGATCTATTATATAATCTTCCAAATCCATGATGCATGACCAAAACCTCGACATATCATTCAGGATTGAAGCCTCTATTATCGTAGTTTACATTTGAAAGAGATGTGCTAATTCAATCTTAGAGAACATAACCCATGAAGAAGTATTTACAGGAAACATGCTAGATTTAAGTCACCTAAGAATTTTGGATGTCTCATATATATTCAGATTCTAAAAGAAAATAGAACTAAACTAGAATAATCTAGGAAGAAAGGTACATTTATAGGGCATAATGAATCCTCCAAAGGTTATAGGGTTTACATTCTTGGACAGAGAACTATTGAAATCAACAAAGATGTATAATTTGAAGAAGATGCTTCTTATAACCTTTCTAAGAATATTGACAAATCAAACATAGAATCAACTACTGAATCAGATAAGAATATCATAGTTGAGAATCAAAGGGGGAGTGGTTCTAAAGATCATTCTAATACAAAATATGTTGAAAACCCTAACAATAAGAAGATGCAACTTTGGGAAAGAAAGATGATAGAATAAAATTAAGTAGAACTTAGTGAAGTACTCAGAGAAAGAAAGAAAATGAGAAGCCATTCATGTTGTGTTGCTCTAGTATTTAAACTCATCAAATTAGAACCATCAAGTGTTGAAGAGGCATTATCATGTCAACCTTGGAAAGACGTAGTGATTGAAGACCATCAATCAATATTAAAAAATGATGTATGTGACATAATACCTAGACCTAAAGAGAAATATGTTGTCTCCTCTAAATGATTATTTAAAATCAAACTTGCACCAAATGATAGTATTAAAAAATACAAAGCCAAATTTGTAGCTCAAGGATTTTCTCGGAAAGTTTGAATCGATAATGAAGAGAAATTTGCTCCAGTTGCTTGATACACCTTTGTTAGAACCAATAAAGGGTGGAAGATACATCAAATGGATGTTAAGATGGCTTTTCTAAATGGTGTTATCAAAGAAGGGTTTCTGGAACAACCCAGAGGATTTGTCACTCACGAAAAAAATAAATATGTGTGCAAATTAAAGAAGGAACTCTGTGGTCTTAAACAAGCCCCTAGGGCATGGTATGAAAGGATAGACAATTATATCTCTAAATTAGGATACTCCAAAAATGAAGTTGATCCTAATATATATTTCAAAGTATCTAATGGTGACATGATTATTCTTGTATTATATGTTGATGGCTTACTAATAGTAGGTGAAGGCCATCTTATAGAGAAATGCAAATAGGATCTAGAAAATGAATTCAACATGAATGATCTTGGACTTCTACATTACTTCTTAGGTCTAGAAGTATGGAAAAAGGAAAACTATGTATCTTCTTAAACCAAGGAAAATACATGGTTGACATCTTGACCAACTTTGGAATGATGGTTTGTAAGCTTTTGACTACACCAATGGAAACAAATCTTCACAAGATTAAAAATGATGGAGTCGAATCTGAACCTACTAATCCTACTTACTATAGGTAGATAATCAAATCACTAATGTATCTTGTGAATACTCATCCTAATATTTGTTATGCAACCAATACATTAAGTCAGTTCATGTGTGAACCTAATAAGATTCATCTCATGGCAGAAAAACACATAGGTTAAGGACAATGTGTTATCAGAGTCCTAGTAGATTCCCCCTTTGTGAATCAGAAGAGGAATCAACATATCACCTTTTTCTTAATTGTCCTTTCTTGAACTACTATTGGCAGTGGTTGTGTTCTAACTTAGGGTGGATTTTGACCTTCCTTAACTCCATCATAAGTTTCCTTCTAGCTTGGCCTTGCTGAAATCAAACAACATTTACAAGAACCTTTAGATCTCCTCTCAAGAACTATAAAAGGAGAGAAATAGAAGATTTTTTCAAGGCAAGAAGTTGGAGGTTGATCATCTTGTTAATAAAATTGAAGCCTTAATCATTGAATTAAAAAACAAATGATTGATGTCTATGATCCCAAATGAGCAAACATGTCTCATTAGGATGAGAAGATGCATGGTAGTTGGATTGGATTGAAAATTCCCCCCTTCATAGGGAAGGGGGACCTTCAAAGTAACATAAGTAGACAAGAATGTGTTTGGAAGTCCTCTGAGAGAGGATGCCATAAGCTCAATTTGGATGGAGCATCTTGGGGGGATACGGGTAAGGCCGGTATAGGATGCAAAATTCATAATGATAAAGAGATAGAGATTTCATGTATAGCCAAAGAAATTGGGGAAGCTATCAATAATTGGGAAAAAAATTCAGCTTTAGTTGAGGATTGGGATCTTTGTAAGAAATTGGGACTTAAGAAACTAGAAATAGAAGGTGATTCATCTATAATAATCAATTCCCTTAGGAAAGGCTCCCTTACTTACTAGAGATTGGATGCCCAATTATCCAAAGCCTTGGTGCTTTGTAATTACATTAGAAAACTTTTAATCAACCATATGTGTCATGAAGGGAACAAGAGGGTAGATAAATTAGCTAATCAATGAATTGATCTTTCAATAAGTTGAGGTAGATAATCTTTATATATTAATGAAGATAAGACATCATTAAAGGGATAAATATGCTATTAATTCAAGTTTGATCTTGCTAAAAAGGAAATTTATTTTGGCCATGATGTTTGGATACCTCAGCAACATAGGATGTAGGGATCTCAGAGGAGCAAGAACCTCCATCCCCTTCTTATATGCCTACCGATAGACTTTTCATCTAGGCTATGTACTTTACATTCTATTTTAATAAATAAATGATTTATGATGTTCATTTGTATTCTTTCTACCTCTTCTTTGTTTTGTTAATGATAATTCTTAGTCCTCTTATCTCCTTTTAAGCTATATGTGTATACGTGAAAAACTTCTCTGTTAGGAGCACGCGTAAATAATAAAATGTTAGTAGCATGCACATATAACACTATCAAAATTAAGATAACTACTAACTAACATTTTGTTTTAATACTAATGCAACCAATAAACAAGAGCCCCCACACTACCTCAAAGCATCTTAACAACGGCACCCACAAGAGGCCTTGTTGGTGTGCTCATGATTTGGGGATGTGGATGTGCTCTCCCAAACACAACTATGAAACCCAATGATATGAAAATGAAATAATGGATATAAACCTATGCTAAATGATCAAGAATACCTCAAGAGATGGTTATGGAAACAACCATTCTTGAGAGCATTCAAAGATTTGAGTGATGGATGCAAGAAATTAAACTAATAATGCAAATCTAAAATGAACATGTAAGATATAAAATTAAAATATAGACAACTACCAAAGGTTAGCTCTAAGTATGAAATCTCTAAAAGCTCTAAAACTAAACTAGCATGATAACAATGCAAATGAGGGAGTGAGAAATGCTTGAGACAAGGGCTCTATTTATAGGTTTGAGAGAGGCCTTGGGAGGTGGCATCTATGTGGCATCCACATAGGTTCCACAAGGAAGACACATGGGTTAAGGAGACAAGCCATGCAAAGGTCAACATAAGCCTTTTTGGTGCAAGGGATGACTCAAGGTTTACTCACACATGTGTGAGAGACCTTGGAGAAAGGAAAGGGGGACAAGTGTGTAAGAGTTGTAAGAGGATTTGAATAAAATAATAGAATGGAAGCTTTCTTGGATCTTGAGTTGCTCACCCATGTGTGAGCAAAAACTTAGGGGGTAAAATGTGTTTAGAAAGGTGTTGAGGATTAGTTAAGTGGGATTAATTAAGGGGTAGGCTTAGAAGGATGAGAGTGATGGGTGTAGACTAGGTTTTAAGATGGAATTAGGATTAAATTAAATAAGATTTAACTTAATCATATTATTAAAGAATTTAATAAAGTGGAGGGTTTTAAATAAATTAGAATTTATTCAAAAAGGATTTTATGGAGCCCTAATTAATTAAATTTAATACATTAGAGGGGATGTATTTAAATTAGATTTAAATACATTAGGGAAATGAACCAATTTAATTACACAAGTAGAGGAATACGAAAAATATAATTACTTATAATGTCAAAGGAAATATTAAATAAATTAATATAGTGTTTGGGATGATTTTAAGCATCTACAATATGATTTAAAATATGATGATGAATTCTAGATTTGTGGTTTTATTATATTACAAACTAAAAAATTGACAAAGTGGACCAGGAGTTGTTTGGTGGTTTGGTTGTGTTATTTCAAGACTGAACTGGACGTAGGGAATTTGAATGAGCAATAAAATGTAGGAAGAAAATTCTAAATCACATATTGTATCTTTCTAATGAAAGACAAAATTGAAGGACTTATACCCAACTCCATCCTCTCAGTGCCTCTCAAGTTGGGTTGTAATTTTTTGCTATTTTAATCAATGGCTTCGACCACTTGCTTATATATAAAAAAATCTATTTGCAAACACAAAATATTTGGACTTTTAACTTATCAACATATCATCAATTTTAAGAAGTGGATATCATTTGGTTTTGACATTGATTGAATTTTGTAGGTCTATATTTACAACTGACATTCAAAATACTAGAATCAAAATATGTAGATGTGAAAGAGGGTGCATTTTGTCTACAATATGATATCCAGATTGATCTGAAGGACATCAACAATATTCATAGTCAAACTATATAGGTTTATGTGTGGATTGATTTATGCCTACAAACTTTAAACTTTTATATGGTCTATGTAGATCCAAAGTCTTGAGACAGTATAATTTAAAGAAGTTATACATTTTATTTTATTAGTGTTAATGCTATATGTAGTTTCTAACATTTTTCAAATGATTTTTAATATAGAAATTTTTTAAATACATCTAGAGTTTGTGCACAAAAATGATATGATGTTGCAGGTGTATTAAAATTTTAAAACCACTCTATTCCCATCCTCACTAGTTTTCAAAATTCATATTAATAATATTTTAAAATAATCACAACCATTACAAAAACTAAGAGATGGCAACTATAATATTTGCCAGGATTGAGAGAAATAGGGAGAGCGAAAAAAAAAACCTAGTATTTGGTGACTTTGACAAAGTTAGCCTTTCTAGAGCTTATGATGATTTTATTCGAATATCAAGCCAAAAACTGGGAATTTCTCTTCCCTACAGCACAATAATAAGGGAAAAAAAAAAAATAAGTATATAGTAAGAATATAAACTTTATTCCTACATTATCTCTTCTAATTTGAAACTTAATTTAAAGAAAAATAATAAATATGGTGTACAATGCATTAGAGGATATTCTAGGTGATTAAATAAAAATGTTTATGATCACCAAGCAAGAGCGCATAACACAATGATAACTTGTCAGCCTCTCATGTGGGAGGTATTGGGTTAGAGTCTACTCAAGCTTACCACATAATAATAATTAATTTTAACAAATAATAATACTTAATCTAGGCTTTGGCCCATTCCCTATAAAAAAGAAATTGTTTATGATCATCAAATTAATATCCCTTAGTCCTTTCAAATGAAGATATTTCAACATAAAGATTCATGTTCCATATTGACTTCTAAACTAAATTTTTTTGTAAATATGGAATCCTCTTGGGTGGTTTAATTATTATTATTATTTTTTAACAAATCATCAAATCAAGGCACATCACTCAAAATTTCAAATAAAATCCTATTAAGTATAATGACCCCTTCACCTAATGGTAAAATTGAATGATTCTTAACGAGTCTATAGATATTGTAAGAGATTTTCATAAAATAGATACCCCTAAATCCTTTGATATGAAAGGTTTCAACTAAATGATTCGTGCTCGATATTGGATTCCAAACTAAATTTATATGTAAACGATATATAGAGATCTAGGTAGTAAAGCATGGATCCTTAGTTTTAGCCCAAAAATTAAATTTTATCTTCACTTGTGACTATCATGGATAATAAAAGTGACTTGCACTTGGAAAAGAGATCATCCTTTCTCATGAAAGGCTACATGATGCATGGGATGAGATACCAAAAACAAAGTAAAAGGCTCAAATGTCACTTAAACTCACTCTGAAGTTACTATTGTTAGTTAGAGGTGAAGACCCAAGACTGATAACATGCAAGATGTTTTTAATTTTCCTGCCTCTCAACCCTCCTCACTCTCTTGGGAGTTCACAAGAAAACAAAAAGTTGAGGTAAGATGTACTCAATTATCTATTCAACAAACTAGTTTCTATTTAGTTTAGACTCTACATTCTTCTATTATACATTCAATTGGTTGTTTTGTCACTCTAGTTGGTGAGAAAGGTTATAGAACAATGTTGTATTGATAGATGTGAAAAATTGTGTGTTGACTTGAAATGTTTGAGAAATGATTGCATATATATATATGTGTGTGTGTGTGTGTGTGTGTGTGTGTGTGTGTGTATGTCTATATATATATATATATATATATATATATATATATATATATATATATATATATATATATACATATATACATATATATATACATATATATATATGTATATATATACATATATATATACATGTATATATATATATATATATGTATATATATATATATATACATGTATATATATATGTATATATATATGTATATATGTATATATATATGTATATATATATATATATATATATGTGTATATGTATATGTATATATATATATACATATATATACATATATATATATATATATATATATATGTATATGTATATATATACATATATATACATATACATATATGTATATATATGTATATATATGTATATATATGTATATGTATATATATATATATGTATATATATATATATGTATATATATATATATATATATATATATATATGTATATATGTATATATGTATATATGTGTGTGTGTATGTGTGTGTGTGTGTGTGTGTGTGTGTGTGTGTACACACACACACACACACACACACACACACACATATGTAAGTATGTATATTACACACACACAGAGTTTTGATAGTTTCTCTCAAATGTATATGTGATGTGATTTAATGGATAATATGCAATGGTGATGTTAAGTTTGTAATTCATTATGCATGTAGATAATAAAATATTGTGGAATATGATCCATATATTATTCAGAAAGGGTAACATCACTTTTAATAGAATGGATGAGGCTTTTATTAGGCAAATGTTGATGTACTTACATCTTTCTAATACTACTTTAGATATCTGATAGTGGAGAGTTTCATTACCCAGAGGGCTAAATGTTTGCTTTGTTTTGGATGCTATTATATTTAGACAATCTAACCTATATGGAATTCATGCAGGATGGCTATATGGGAATGACATTTAGGATATGCATTATTGTATTCAAATTGAACAACAATATTTGGTTATATACATATATAGGGGATTCTTGCATTATGGTATATAAATATATAAATGTGTGTGTGTGTGTGTGCACGCCCGCATGTGTGTGTGTGTGTGTGTGTGTGTGTGTGTGTGTGTGTGTGTGTGTGTGTGTGTGTGTGTGTGTGCGTGCGTGTGCGTGCACCATAATATATTATAATTGTCCTCTTTTTTATTTGCTTAATGTATGTTGTCCCTCTCTAGGATTACACCACTCTCAATAGATCTTCATAAATTTAGCAATGTGAATTGATCAATTGGAACATATGTGAAGTTGATGATGGTTTGTACTCATTATGCATGAAACTGAATACTTTCAAATTTTTACGAATATGGATTGTGAGTATTCAAAGGTTTAGTGTGCCTAGATTCACAAGAGCTACATCTTTGTTAAAGTAATGAATGAGGTTTAAAATTAACTTCCATTATTTGATAGTGAATCAGCTCTCTCACTCGAAGTTTGATATGGATGTTAGTATATCTAGACAAAGTTAAATTGTATGAAGGAAGAAGCTTTTTACACGTTTAACAGGTATATGAGAAAGATTACAAAGAATGCACCAAATTCAAGGATTGGTAAAGACACTCTAGCATGTTTCAATGTAATCATATAAAAGATTCATGTGAAGACATTCAAATTACAGATATCATTGTAAAAGAAAGTCATATAAGATGGAATACCTTTTAGGGTGTAAAAGTTTATTTATGTGAAGGGGATATGCTCTCCTTATCTAGTCCGCAATTAAAGAGAGAAGTAACTTTATTTTTCATTGAACACTTAGATAATATTGAAGGTTTTCTTTCCCTTTGCTCTTTTCCTCTAGTACCGACATTGAATGAAATTGTATATATATATATATATATAGACTAGGACCATTTACCTAACAACAACAAAATATTATTATATTCTTTAATATATAAAATTTATTCATGAAGAAAAAATAGATTTTATGTACCAAATGTTATAGACTCTACATTCCTATTGCTATTATGACACTCTTATGTAACTTTTATGTAACTTTAATGAGGAGTTTTGCCAAGTAAATTTTTAAATAATTTTAGTTGTACAAAATTGAAAGATATGAATTTAAGAGGCATAAAATTAACTAGTGCCCCTTGCATTTATTATGACAATTTACATGTACCGAACAAAGAGCTGATAAAAACTTGTCACAAAAACTTTCACAATCCTCTTGACTGAAACAGGACAGCAGGAAGGTCTAAACACACGTATTTATCCACATACAGAACACCTACGAATTCGCCATCTATTTACCTGTTCACAACCAGAGGCCTTGAACTGTCCTTTACACCGAGGGGCGAAGGAAAAGGCCTCCTGGAATTACTAACAAGAACATCCTTCATCTGAGCCGTCAGATGCAGAATAGCTGCACGATCTGAAGGCGTTATTTTTCTCTCTAAAATGTTGTTCCCAAGGCTTTCCTCCTCTTCTCTGATTCTCATCACCTGGCTGTGCATCACGGGGCTCTGTCTCGCCTCAATCTTCACATATTCCGCCATTGCCGATCCAAGCACAATCTCAACAACTTTCCAGGCTTTAAATCCAACAAAACCCTAGCTCCAAATTAATTTGTGAACAATTTCCAGGATTCACACACAAAAAGATCCTAGCTGCAAGATAATTTTTGGACAATTTTCCAGGCTGTGAACACAACAAAAGCCTAGCTTCGATATAATTTGTGAGCAATTTTCCAGGCTTCACACACAACGAAGCCCTAGCTCCAAAATAATCTGTGAACAATTTTCCAGGCTTTACACACAACAGAAACCTGAATCCAAGATAATTTTGGTACAATTTACCAGGATTTACACAAAACAAAGCCCTAGCTCCAATAGTATTTGTGAACAATTTTCCAGACTTTAGACACAAAAGATCCTAAGAAAAAGAACTCCAGAGCAAATTGTGAACAACTTTCAGGCTTTATTTAACAGGAAATCGCAGAACAACTTTAGATTCAAACGCAAGAAGCTTTGATTTGTCAATGGCTTCAAGGAGCTTCTCTAAATATATAAACATCGGATTCTATGTTAATGATAATGTTGATCAACACACGCGAAAGAGACATTTGACGAATATATCACATAATCCGCGAGCCGACTTGTCCAGAAAAATAAAGAAATTCTGTGGCGGAGTCTTTGCCCCTTTTCCAAGAAACCGTTAATAGACGTATTTCGTCTCTGTTACGTCAGACGGAGACCAAGCTAATTTTTGACCGGGAGAAACAAAGCGATGAAGATACAGCCGGCGGCGGCTTCGAACGGTCCTCTTGTTTTTTACTATGTTAGTCGCTGCGTAGACCGCCACGTGGCTGGTCTCTGTGTGACTTCGTGGAAAAGCGTCGGGAACTCGAATCTTCCGTGGGCCGTCGCTTTGCTTGGCGTATTCGACGGGCTTTTGCTTTTGCGATTTAAAGAAGGGGGGCGCGCTCTCTGAATTTTCTATGGGACTTGGAGTCTAGTATATAATGGTGGCTCCCATTGAGATTCCTATCCTATGAGAATCTGGTCAATATATATATCACACACGCCTCCAAAAATTATACAAATAATTTTCTATTTTGTATTATATAAATTGTTATATATATTTCTCTCTATATATATATATATATTCTAAGTTTTTTCATCAAGTTGAATGGTTTCAAATGAGTTCACTAGGGATCATGTCTTCTCTAGTGTAAGGCTTCAACATCATTCAGATGGGGTAGCTACTGTGCTTCAGACAAATGTGGTGAAATTATAGCCCTTAGTTCTTAGCTCTTAGTCAAAGAGATTTCAGCCCATAGGCTCTTGCTTCCATATTAGGTAGCTGAAATAATTTCATGAAGGCCCTTGTTGGGTTGGTTGGCTTGCGAGCTTCGTGCTTGTTGGGTCGCCAAAGAGATTTCAACCCATAGGCTCATGTTTCCATATCGGGTAGCTAAAATTACTTCATGAATGTCCTTTTTGGATTGGTATCTTGTGTGCTTCATGCTTGTTGGGTTTCCAAAGAGATTTCAAACCATTGGCTCATGCCCTCATATCAAGTAGCTAAAATTACTTTTTGAAGGCTTTTGTAGGGCTGATACATTTGCAAACTTTGTGCTTGTTGGGTTGTCACACTTGCAAAATGAACTACCATAAAAAAGAAATTTAAATAAAATAGAAAGAAAGAAAGTAGTAGTGTACAAGAACCAAAAAAATTATTTCTTTAAATGGAAAATCCTATATTTAAAATTGAGCTTCAATCCCACATATAGGTAAATCCATCTCTAAAGTTATAGTTGTAGAACCAATTGATATCTCAACAATATCCAATCGTTACTTTAGTGTTCCTTACAAAAGAGAGAATATTTAAATCACGATTTTATAAATATAGATATATGTTTTTGCATATAAGAAGTTCAAAGATGATTAAATAATCATATATATAAATTAAATAAAATATTTCTTATATAATGGAGAATCCCATGTTTAAAACTAAACTTCAATCATACATATAAGTAAATTCGTCACTAAGATATAGTTGTAGAATCAATTAATTATGCCAAGAGGCATATACAATGGGAGAAACACTTCCCAGCACAAAGAATATTCCAAGGAATAATTCGTGTAAGGAAAAAAGATTTTGTGAGAGTTACAAACGAAATTAAAATATGGAATGCCATTTGGCAATTAAAAAGATTTGGTGAGAGTTACAAACGAAATTAAAATATGGAATGTCATTTGGCAATCAAAAAGATTTGGTGAGAGTTACAAACGAAATAATAGGCCCGAAATAATGGGGCCCGAAAAAGTAGGACCCAAAAAAATAGGGCCCGAAAAAGTAGGGGCGAAATAATTTCAATATGATTTTTTTTTTTAAATATAATTTTGAATGCACATTCATACTTATTTTTTGTGGGGAGTGGGGGAATTTGAAACAAATTCGTGGAATGTGAAGAGACGTCTATTGGGGGATATGAGGAGCCTCTCAGAAGTTATAAAACCAAGGCTCATCATTTCATTTTCATTTTATGTTTTTGCAGGAAGGAAGAAGTGGAGGTTATTGGAGGATTAGATTGGAGTTTTTGAATAGGAGCAGATTGAAGTTTTGGAGTAACATTTTTGCAGTTGAGATTTCTATTTTTTATTTACATTTTCATTTAGATTTAGATGTAGATGTAAATTGAAATTTAAAATTAGTTATAATATTCTAATTTGATTTAGATTTCAATTTTAATTAATTTCATTTAGATTTAAAATTCTGTTCATAACTATTTAGGCTTGCATTTAATAGTTTAGTCTTGCACGTTTGATTTAGATTTAGATTTGTATTCAAAATCTATTTAATTTATATATTTTATATTACTTCTCATTTGCATATTTTAAAAGTGCATGTTTCAAATTACTTTTATATTTGCATGTTTCATATTAGTTTTAGATTTTCATATTTCAAAATAGTTTTGGTTTGCATGTTTTAGATTTGAATGTTTCACAATAGTTTTACATTTGCATGTTTCTAAGTATTTATATTTTCATGTTTCAAAGCATAATTTTATCATTAATCTGGATGAGAATGCCACCATATCAATACAATTTATAGTTTATTAAAGTTAATGATTTATTTAAAGTAGATAAATCATATATTTAATATATATTTTAACATTATTGAATTATAAAATAAAATAAATTTTTCAAAATAATAGCTAGCCAAAATAATATTTAAGCCAAATGGATGCCGAAATAATAGAACCTGAAAAAATAAGGCCAAAAAAATAGAATGCAAGAAAATAGGGCTGAAATAACTTAATTAAAATTTTAAATATAAAACATTTTCTGTTTGTTAAATATATTTTTGCATGCACATTCATGCTTATTTTTTGTGAGGAGTGGGAGAATTTGAAACAAATTTATGGAATGTTAAAAGACATCTATTGGGGGATATGAGGGTTCTCTCATAAATTATAAAACAAATGCTCCTCATTTCATTTTCATTTTGTGTTTTTGCAGGGAGAAAGAGATGGAGATTATTGGAGCAATTAGAGTTTTTTAACAGGAGTAGATTAAAGTTTCATATAGTTTAGCCTTGTATCTTTGATTTAGATTTAGGATTCAAAAACTTTTTGATTTAGATATGATGGGGACACAACCCAAGAACAGAATGGACACAACAGAAAAGGGAAATTATATTAACTAAGAAAATAAGCTAGTACAAACAGTAGAGAGAAAATAAATTTCAAAACATGCCCTAAGGGCTTACAATAGCATAAATTTGGAGATAATTTCTCCTTTCATTACCTCCTCTCAAACTCCACTCCGAACTGCCTTTTACAATGCCAGAAATCTCCTTAAATAGACCCCGGAGGGTTAAGGACTAGGAGTACATTCTAGAAAGTGCTAGTAGGCATCCACCGACCAAATAGAAGGTTCCAGAAGCTGCATTAGAAGTCGGTGCAAATCAAGAAGAATCCAAAAATGGTAACCGAACTTTCGGGAGGCATAACTTTTGAACCGTAGCTCCGATTGACGAACCGTTTACATTTTCGAAAAGCTCTCAAAGCACTCTATAGCCCTATGGACCAGCTTCGCTCGTCCCCCATTTTTGGCCCTTTCGAGGTCATTTAATGCCCCTAACCTGACTTTGAAGCATTCTTAAGAGGTCTCCAAAACTCAAAAAATTGCAATAGCTTTCAAACCGTGGGGTCTATTGACCTGATTCTTTTTCTGGAATGCTCTAAATCATGATTACATTCATCTGGCCAATTCACACCTTCTAGTTTACCAAAATGATGGCCCAATTACATGCTCCTATTTTTTCGAGATTTTCTAGCACACTGATAGTTGAACTCTGAGAGTTGGAACCTTTATTTGACCCAAATGGGTGACCAAAAATGAAAACACATGAAACAGAAACTAAGTCTAAGTACATTTTTTTGGGTGACACAGGATTGCCCTTATACCTCTGGATGCTCCTGCATCAGACACCCAGGGTAGATTGAAAAGTGACCTTGTCACTTTATGAATGGTAGAGGAAATCCCAAATGGGAAACCTTAGCTGCTGAAATCCAAGTTGAGTCCTCGATCGGCCGTCCTTTCCACTTCACCAGATACTCTTCATACTGCCTATTTCTAGTACTCCTACCCACACGATGATCTAGAATGTCTTCTATCTCCTCCTTCTTAGAAGCAGGAATCAGACATGGCTCTAACACCAGCTCCTCATCTGCACCATCATCATGATACTCTGTTAAATCTGTAATGTTGAAAATGGGAGAAATGTGAATATCATTTGGCAGCTCCACTTCATATGCATTTCCTGAGTCATGTTTCTTCAAAATTTTGTAGGGGCCAAATTTCTTCATTTTCAGCTTGTTGTAAGTACTGACTGGAAATCTTTCTTTTCGTAAGTGCACCATGACTAAATCTCCTACTTGGAATTCCTTATGTCTTCTCCTTTGATCAACCCTAGCTTTATACTCTTGATTCATCTTGGTAATGTGTGCTTGAACCTTCTCATGTGGATGCTTGATATGTTTAGCAAATTCCTCAGCTTCAGCACTTGTCCTCTCCCCTTGTTCTATCTTCCTCAACTCTGGTGCAGTCCTTGGGCTACTCCCATATACAATTTTGAACGGTGATTTTCCAGTACTCCTATTTATAGAGTTATTGTAAGCAAACTTTGCTTGTGGTAGAATCAAATCCCATCCCTTGGGCTTATCTCCAATTAAACATCTTAGCAAATTGCCCAGACTTCTGTTTGGCCATCAGTTTGTGGGTGATGCGTGGAACTGAATTTCAGGTCTGTTCTCAACTTTTTCCACAATGTCCTCCAGAAATACCCCACAAATTTAGTATCTCTGTCAGAAACTATACTCCTTGGAAGACCATATAGTCTTACCACCTCTTTGAAAAACAAGTCTGCAATATGGACAACATCATGAGTTTTGTGGCACAGAATGAAATGTGCCATTTTGGAGAACCTATCAACCACCACGAATACTGAGTCATTACCCCTTTGTGTCCTTGGCAATCCAAGAACAAAATCCATACTTATGTCCTCCCATGGCCTTGATGGAATAGGCAATGGTTGATATAGGCCAGTACTGTGACTAAACCCCTTGGCAACTTGACAAACCTGGCAACTTTGTACAAACTTCTTCACATCTTGTGAAATTTGAGGCCAAAAATAATGTTCTCTAAGAATGGCAATGGTCTTATCTCGACCAAAATGTCCTGCCATCCCTCCACTGTGTTTCTCCTTAATTAGATTTTCCCTCATGGAACTCCTTGGAATGCACAATTGACTACCTTTGAACAACATACCATCCTGAATCAAATAGTCTAACCACTTGGTTCTATCTACAGCAACAAGTTCTTTACAAGCTTTCCAGGCTTCAGCAAAATCAGGATCCTCAGGGTACAAATTCTTGAGTTCATCAAACCTAACTACTTCAACCTGCATTACTGTAAGCCACAACTATCTCCTACTTAGTGCATCTGCAACCCTGTTAGATTTTCCACTTCTATGCTTCAACACAAATGTATAACTCTGCAAGAACTCTACCCACTTCATATGCCTCTGATTCAATTTACCTTGGCTATTTAGGTACTGTAATGCCTGATGATCAGTATACAAAACAAATTCCTTTGGCAATAAATAATGCCTCCATTTCTTTAAGGCCTGAACTATTGCATAGAACTCTTGATCATAAACATAATACTTCTTCTTTGCATCATTCAATTTTTCACTAAAATATGCAATAGGCTTACCTTCTTGGCTTAATATAGCCCCAATAGCGCTGTCACTAGCATCACAATCCACCTGGAACACTTTTTTAAAATCTGGAAGTGCCAACACAGGTTGTTCTGTTACCTTCTTTTTCAGCAATTCAAAACTTCTGGCAGCTATTGCAGTCCATTTGAACTCTTTTCTATCCCCTCTTATTGTATCAGTTAGGGGTGCACATATGCCATTGAAATTCCTAATAAATTTCCTGTAAAAACTAACCAGACCATGAAATGATCTTACCTCAGTAGCAGACCTTGGAGTAGGCCATTCCAAGATGGCTTTTACCTTCTCCGGATCCATTTTGAGACCTTCAGGTGATATAAAAAACCCCAAATAGACTAACTCCCTTTTTGCAAAGTTACACTTCTTCAAATTAATTAACAATTTTTCTTCCCTTAGCCTTTCAAGGACACTACGAATATGCAATAAATGTTCTTCCAAAGTCTTGCTGAAAATTAAAATATCATCCAAATAAACAATAACAAATTTTCCCAAGAACTTCTTAAGTACCTCATTCATGAGCCGCATGAAGGTGCTTGGGGCGTTCGTCAATCCAAAGGGCATGACTAACCACTCATAAAGACCCTCCTTGGTCTTGAAGGTTGTTTTCCACTCATCTCCTTCTTGAATCCGTATCTGGTGATAACCACTCTTCAGATCTATCTTTGTGAAGTACTGAGCTCCACTCAAGCAGTCCATAAGGTCATCCATCCTTGGCAAAGGAAATCGGTACTTGATGGTTATCCTATTTATAGCTCGAGAATCTGTACACATCCTCCACTCTCCATCCTTCTTTGGTGCAAGTACTGTAGGTACTGCACATGGACTCAGGCTCTCTCGAATCAAGCCCTTCCTCAACAGCTCCTGAACCTGTCTATTTAGCTCCTCTGTTTCAGTAGGAGTCATCTTGTGAGCAGCCTTGTTAGGCAAACTAGCTCCTGGAATCATCTGATGACTGATTTGCCTTATTGGTGGCAATCCATCTGGAACATTATCAGAGATAATATCTCCAAACTCCCCTAGTAAATCTGAAACTTCAAGTGGTATTTCACTACTACCTTCTTTATCTTTCCTAGGAATCAAAGCATAGCACATATGTTGATGTTTCATGCCATCTAAAAACTTCCTTCCATCAACAAGACAAATCCTAGCACTGCTACATACCTTTTCACCTTCCTTTTTCATGGGCTTCAATTTGTGGCAAACTCCATCCTTTGTCAGAGAATATGTGTTTGCATGTCCATCATGTACTGCATGTCTATCAAACTGCCATGGTCTACCCAACAATAGATGGCAAACATCCATCGAAATAACATCACAGAGAACTTCATCATGGTAACTCCCAATTTTGAATTTTACTAAACATTGTTCACTTACCAGGACCTTATGATCATTTTTTACCCAAGCAATCCGATAGGGCTGGGGATGTTTCTCCCTCTTGAGCTTTAGCTTAGAGACCATCTCTTCTGATACCAAGTTAGCAGTGCTACCACCATCAATGATCATGTCACAACATTTATCCTCACACTTGCATCTGGTACGGAACAAACTCCTCTGTTGTCCTGGTTCAATCTCACCACTTAGTAGGACTCTTTCATTTACCAAGGTCTCTCCTCTTTCTGCATCCTCTGAATGTGATGATTGTGCATCCTCATCCACATGAGCAACCCTAGCTTGGCCCTTAGCTCTCCTATTTGTCCTTGCTTGTAGTTGAGGGCATTCAAAGGCATGATGACCTTCTTCATTGCAATGGAAACAGGTACCACGAAAGCCTCCTCTTCCTTGTCCATGTCCTCTACCTCTTCCTCTTTGATTTCCAAAGTCTTGGTCATGGGGGTGGTTGAAAACCTCATTCCTCTAGTTCCTGCTAGTACCCTCATCTTCATTTTTCTTTTGGGTTTCATTGCGGCCTCCAGATGATCTACCGCTTCCCCTTCCTCCTTGACCACGCCCTCTTTGTCTTCCTTCAAACCTTTTATTCAGCTTCTCTTCAACTCGTAGGGCAAACTGGTATGCCTCTTCAACGCTGGTCATTCTTACCAGACTTAATTCCTCCTGGATGCTAGGTCGTAACCCACTGATATAACGAGAAACCTTCTCCTTATTTACTTCTTCATGCCCCGCTCTAATCAAAAGTCGGTAAAATTCCTCTGTATATTCTTGGACTGATCTTCTTGCTTGCTTTAACCCATGCATCTTCTTAAACAAATCAAGCTCATAGTCCATAGGAATGAACTGCTTCTTCAATTTCTCCACCATGTGATCCCACCTTGTGATCTTCTCCTTTCCTCTTCTGTTTCTTTCCAATTGAACCTCTTGCCACCAGATTTTGGCATGGCCTTTCAATTTTGCCTTTGCAAACTTAACCCTATCTGGGTCCCTGATATCCTCATACTCAAAGTATTCTTCCAGTTCATTGATCCAATCGATCAACTCATCTGGTTTTAGATTTCCTGAAAATATACCCACTTCAATTGTGGGTCTTTTCCCAAACTTAGTAATGGCCCTAAAAAGCCTTTCCTCTGCATGATTCAGAACTTCCCCGTCAAATTCCCCTTCTAGTCCCATAACTTCTTCTTCATTGTCATCCTCACTGTCATCACCAGCAGCAACATTTGCTCCTCTACAGAGCTCCTCTTGCAATGCTTGTACTTGCCTTTGGAGGGCTCTAACCTCCTCAGGATTAATAGCTTTGGGTCTTCCACCACGCTCTCTTCGTGGAGGCATCTTCTAACTCAAACCCACAACCACACAGTCCTGGTGCAAACTGCCTCACAGTCGGCGCTCTGTCTACACACTCAGGAAAACCTTCTATGATACCACTTGATGGGGACACAACCCAAGAACAGAATGGACACAACAGAAAAGGGAAATTATATTAACTACGAAAATAAGCTAGTACAAACAGTACAGAGAAAATAAACTTCAAAACATGCCCTAAGGGCTTACAATAGCATAAATCTGGAGATAATTTCTCCTTTCAGTACCTCCTCTCAAACTCCACTCCGAACTTCCTTTTAGAATGCTAGAAATCTCCTTAAATAGACCCCGGAGGGTTAAGGACTAGGAGTACATTCTAGAAAGTGCTAGTAGGCATCCACCGACCAAATAGAAGGTTCCAGAAGCTGCATTAGAAGTCGGTGCAAATCAAGAAGAATCCAGAAACGGTAATCGAACTTCCGGGAGGCACAACGAACCGTTTACATTTTTGGAAATCTCTCAAAGCACTCTATAACCCTATGGACCAGCTTCGCTCGTCCCCCATTTTTCGACCCTTTTCGAGGTCATTTAATGCCCCTAACCTGACTTTGAAACATTCTTAGGAGGTCTCCAAAACTCGAAAAACTGCAATAACTTTCAAACCGTGGGGTCTATTGACCTGATTCTTTTTCTGGAATGCTCTAAATGACGATTACATTCATCTGGCCAATTCACACCTTCTAGTTTACCAAAATGATGGCCCAATTACATGCTCCTATTTTTTTGAGATTTTCTAGCACACTGATAGTTGAACTCTGAGAGTTGGAACCTTTATTTGACCCAAATGGGTGTCCAAAAATGAAAACACATGAAACATAAACTAAGTCTAAGTACATTTTTTTGGTTGACATAGGATTGCCCTTATACCTCTGGATGCTCCTGCATCAAGATATTTGATAATACATTTCTTTTTTAGATTTTTAATGTGCATGTTTCAATTTAGTTTTACATTTGCATGTTTTACATTAGTTAGGGTTAGGGTTAGAATTAGCATTAGGGTCAGGGTTAGAATTAGCATTATATTTAGGATTATAAAGGGAGGTTAGGGAGAGAATTAAAGTTAGAGATAGAGTTAGAGTTAGGGTTAAACTTAGATATATATACTTATATATACTCTTATATATATATATATAATTAAAATTATTATCATATCTTCCATATCCGCGACGACTGCTACTAGCTTATATATACTTATATATATATATATATAAAATGCCGAGAGTCATCCTTCTCGAGGCACCTATTTTAATTCAAATCGTATCCAACAAAAAAAAACCATTACGATTTAAATTAAAATCAGTGCCTCGAGAAGGATGACTCTCGGCATTATATATATATATATATATATATATATATATATATATATATATATATATATATATATATATAAGCTAGTTTTATATAAGAGTCCAAAAAAATAGCTCATACATATTGGAGAATCTCAAGTTTAAAATTAAGCTTCTTGATCATACATATAAATAAATCAATCACTAAAGACATAATTGTAGAACTAATAAATATCTTAACAAAGTTCAATTATTATTTTTGTGTTTCTTATAAAAGAGAGCTAAAATATTATTCAAATATATATTCAAAGTTTTAATAAATATAAATTCAAAACTTGATTAATTACATTGAAGGCGTACCTATTCTGAAGAAAACTCAATGGTTGAAACAATATTGTTTAAAATAAGTACCATTCCTATATTGGGAAATAAACTATATGCATAGTGTATTACTCCAGAGCCAACAACAGATCCAACATGTTGGTCGTAACTTATTAATTAAAGTCTTAACCTAGGAAACTATTTACAAAGGTGAAAAAAAGAATCACTTTCCTCCATATCCATGCCATTTCCTTCATCACCAGGAGTAGGTGGAATCATCGTGGAAGGGCATCCTCACTATGATTCACCTTGTCCTCAACCATAATTTTTTCCAGCCAATTGGCCTCTTTACTCATGCATACATGCATTATACAAATAAGAAATTTTAGGTTCCTTGATATTGTTGGAAGTTTAACCACATACGAATCATAATCTTCTATAATGAGGATGGAATAAATATTAAGGGGCACTATGTCTAATATAAAGGCTTGGCTTTTAAGTTTTTCTAATATGTTTGTCCTTCAATAAAAAAATTCATTAGTAGGTCAATCCATCTTGCAAAACATCTCAGTAGGTTAGTTCATAAAACCATAATTGAATTTAAATTGCATCATTTTCATTGCAATAGTTTATCATTTCATAAATTTGCATGTAAAAGATCTAATAGTAAATCATCATCTAATATGATAGTCCAATGTTATATGAGCATATTCATGTCAAATACAATTAGAAGATAACAAGTACTTATTGAAATAAATCACAAGTAGTGGTTGTCAAATCAAAACATATCATCAAAATATAACAAGTTTGGTCGAGAATACACCCAAGCAAGTCAACAAGTTGCTAACAAGTCCTAAGGAAGAAAACTATATCAAAAGTTCAAATCCCGTTGGGGGTTAGGGTATGTACACCTCATTTGTAGCGCCAAGCGCCTCTCGAAAAAGAGTACGAGGTAGTCCCATATCACTGTCTCCATATGTAAACCCAAAAACTATGGCATAGTGTCGTGGACTATAAAACCCCCTTTCTTTCTTTCTTTCAAGTCGGATTTTGGCATCAATCAAGTCTTGCTTTATTGAGAATCATCATCTTCTCTTTCATGAAATTTATCCTTAGGAAATAGAGCTTCAACTTTATATTTTGGCTCATCATTAATCAAATGAGATTTTTTGAAAAAACAAAAACAAAAAAACACGCTTTTGGATTGAGAGTTTTCTATATATATGATTTACAAGCACACTGTGAAGAAGAAGAATTCTATGTGACAATGAATTTATGAGTGTTAACAGTATCTAACTTCTACAATTAAACAAGAGAACTTCCATGAACATTAATGTCTACAGTCACATAATTGAATCATTTATATGTAACTTTCTTTATCATTATAAAGAATATTAATGTACTTAAAGTTATTTCTTTAGACCTTCGTATTTGTATATGAGTTGCCTAAGACATATATATTATATTTCCTATCACTTTTATTAATTACTGAGCATGTAATATATTATGGTCAAAATACTTGTATTACTTATTTTTCCATATGCCTTTCTCAATTTCATCTCACAACTAGATTTAATTATAATAATTAATAAATCAACCTTATAATCTTATTGATCAATTTATAGATTAATCACATGTCATACATTTTTCCATGTGATCTATCTGTAACGTTAGTCTTAAAGCAACATGTTCACATCATCAATTATTTTCTCATGATCCCCAAACCGATATTCTTGAACAAAACTTACTGAAATAATCTAAAATTATAGTAATAGAAAATAATAGCTCACCAAAATTTCATTACCTAATGCTCGAATCCTTGAGTAATTGTAAATGCAATCCATTATAACGTACATATCATGTCAACATGTGTTTTTTTTTAACACTTGCAATTAATTTACCTCGATGAGAGGGTGAGTAGGTCATTCACGTTTATTTTTCCTTTTTAAGTAAGAGAAAAACGGATACGGTGGGTCGCCTGTCATTCCAATGTCTTATGAGTCAAGTAACGTCATTTACCGGCTCCCTGTTTTCCAATTTTAACACGTGGGGTTGACTGTGATCCACGCATTTTTCGGTTCCACGATAGGATCATTTTTTTCCTAGCTCACATATGAGCGTCCTTAGGTACCGTTGGAATTTTAATGGTAATTATAAGTTGGAAGTTTTCCTATTGAACATGCAATTTTTTTCTCATTTTGTATTTTGGATACCTTTATCAATATGACTTGTCGCTATGTATCTTTGAAATTTTAGTTTCATACACCACGTATACATGATTTTTCCACCCCTTTATACTTTGACTTATTTGACTTACATGTGTTAGTTCTTCTAGACATACATCGAAATTATGGATTTTATTAGGGTTTTTTTATAATTATGGCATCCAATCAATTTTCATGTGCAACAGATTGTACAATTTCAAGGTTTAGACATGATTATTTTTAAAATATATTTTTGAAGTACAGTTTCTTATTTTTGATTGGTTGAAGACAATTTTTTTAGGGATTATTTTGTTTTTTAATGCAAAAAATAACAGAAAAAAATTGAGAAGAGAAGTCTAAATTTTTTGCATTGTGTCAAATCATTTAGAAAATTCTAGAACCGCAAAGAAAATGAACAGCTTCATCAATCTCTACTAGCCGACTTGTCTCAATTCCAAAGTTTAACCGTGATTTACCCACTATGCCAAAATGTTGGGAACAAACTGTTCCTACTAGACCTTTTAGAAAACTATGGTACACAATCTAGAAATTTATTTTCATTGTAATCTCAAAATTATGATAAGATTTTAGAATTGGTTTGTGCAAATATACTTATTAGATTATTTGTAGACTGAGGAAAAAATATTTTTAAAAAACCCTTGCTTCAGTGTATAATTTTCGGATTGAAATAGAATGTCTTTCCCCAATCAAGTTTCTTCTTTGGATTGTGAAATATCATCTTGTTGGTCCATTAAAACAAGACTCAAAAAGATACAGTAAAGCTCCTTAACCTCCTTCGAAACAAGAGTAACCATCTTGTTAAGAAATGAACAGAGCTTATCATCCTAAAACGAGCACATGATACATATCTCACTTGCCTCCTGCAAAGCCAAAACAACAGAGCTTTGGAAACAAAAATCTAGCCAAAAATCTTGAACAATCTCTTCAACAATCATCTATAATGGGAGCTTATTTAACTTTTGGTAATTACCTATTTGGCGCAAGGTATGATTTTTGAATTTTTGTTCTTTAATCCCTTCATTAAATGTGTCATTTTGTTCTTCACCATCTCAATCTTGACCATTAGACCTTTTTTTGGCAACCATTTTTTATGCTTTTCCTGGCTACCTCTTTTGTTCTTGCCATGGATCGAATCCCTTGCACTCCAAACAAAATCTTGAAATGATGAGTTGAACTTCTCAAGGTTTGATGAAATTCTACCCTTTTCAAATTGATAATACATAGGTGGTGATATTCACACACATTTAGAGAAGAAATTAGTGCCAACTGTGGGAACCATCAAAATTCTAAGACGTGGATCAAATAATAAAACAAGTTCGGACATATGTGGCTATGCATAAGCCACCCATTCTCATTCAAGAATTTGGGTGAGACTAAAAGAATAACACAACTAACATTCATATAAATTTGTGAGATTGTAAATGTTTGACAAATATCAAAGTACAATTTGAATCAATATAATAGTGAAAATTTTATGTTCTTGAAAGTGTAAATTTAAATTTCATTACAAATAAACATGTATGTATTCATGTTCTCATCTATGTTTTGAACTTAATATTTATGCTTTATAATTAATTTATGGCCACCAATGATATCAATATGGTTGTCTTGTTAGACATCTCTAGAAAGTAATTTCATCTTCATTTTACTATACGCTTAGATTGATTCTTACATTGTAATTAACTTTTGTGTTTAGAATTTATTAACTTTTCACTTGAATTCATCCACTTGTGTTTTTTAGTTTTGAAATTATGTTGATCATTTTTGTAACTTTGTCATAGATTAATGTTTCCACTTGTTATGTATGTGCCTGTAACAAACCAAAAGATCAAGTGTCCTAAATAGATAGTGGTGAAAGTATGGGAATGCAGTTAAGAATAAGAGTTGTCCAATCTGTTCACTAGTCTTGCTTTTCATTTTAGAAAAAAAAAAATGCTTTGAGTGCCTTAGCTAAGTCTTAAAAATTCCTAGAGAGAATGATTTTTTTCTAGTGCATAAAGCTCCATGTTAATTAAAGTGATGTTGTAAGATCTAGCATTGCCTTTGAGATATTTCTAAAGTAAGGTGACCTCATTGTTGGAATTATGAAAGAATTCATATATGCAACAATCTAACAGTAAAACCAAAAATCTTTTTATAAGAGAGTTGAAGTACAAATATTACAACTAACAACTATTATTAGGATATTCTATATGTAATTGGTAATAATATAATATAATTCCTAATGTAGAGGCCAACAAATAAATATCAAAAACTTTTAAAAGACTACTACTATTTGACTTTTTATAGAACTAGAAATGATGGAGAAAAAGTAGAAGTAGTAGATCAACAATTCACAACTTGTTATGCATGTGCTTGTAACAAACCAAAATATCAAAAAGGTGTTAAATAGATAGTGGTGAAAGCATGAAAATGCATTTAAAAATAAGATTTGTCTACCCTTTTCACTAGTCTTACTTTCCATTTTAGAAAATGATTGCTTTAGATGCCTTAGCTAAGTTTTAAAAATTCCTAGAGAGGATAAGATTGTTCTAGTGCATAAAGCTTCATGATAATTAAAGTGATGTTGTAAGATCTAGTATTTGCTCTGAGATATTTCTAAAGTACAATGACCTCATTGTTGGAATTGTGGAAAAATTCATATATGCAACAATCTAATAGTAAAACCAAAAAATATGTCACGAGAGAGATGAAGTACAAATATTGCTACCTTACAACTATTAATATGATATGTTATATTAAAATAATATGATCTTGTTATATAGGGAAGAATAAAACCCTAAAATAATCCCTAGGATAAATTTAGTTTATGATAAGTTCATTAATCTTTTCAATTAAGACATAAGAAGTAAATGACATAAGTAGGCTTAAGTAATGTCATGTGAATGAGGTCCTAGAAATGTAACAAGCTACATCATGAACCTTGTTCACATCAAAAGTATAAATTGCATAAAAAATAAAATGGGTATTGCTAATAAAGCCTAATCAGTTATCCATGCATAACATATCCTTCACAAATAGATAAAACAAGAAAAATTGGTGGGAAAAGTTCCCTACCCAATAGATATATAAATAAACATGAAAATCAAATATAAACTTGAGTGAAGGAAGACTCAAGAAGACCCCCAAAGATCAACTTACTTCACATGAAGCATCAATCATAATTGAAGATAATCAGGTAGTTCCAAGGTTTAGTAAAGATCTATACAACCTACTATGAAGATGTACTTTAAAGTGAGAAGATCATGTTAGACAAGTTTTTGTATGAAGCACACATGGATATCAAAATTCTTAGTTGATTGATATTCCACTAGGTTGAGAGAATTATGAATGAAACTATTACCATCGCACCAAATATTGGTGAAAATATTTTTACTTTGTATTGTAGGCTTGAATTCCATTTCACACATTACACTTGGAATGTAGAATTTGTCAATTCAAAACTAGCATATCAAAATTGGCTTTTGATTATTTTAATGTGAGCATTTAATCTGATTCAAAACTTAATGCTAAATCTATATTTTGATTTAACGTCACAATGTGTGTGTGTGTGTGTGTGTGTGTGTGTGTGTGTGTGTGTGTGTGTGAGAGAGAGAGAGAGAGAGAGAGAGAGAGATTCTCTAATGAGTGGAGAAATAAGTGGATAGAAAAAGTTCACATTTAAGTGAATTAAAAATAGGCAATTAATACTATTATAGTTAATCCAAGAACACAACAATTGAACAAAAGAAAAAGGGAAATATGTAGCAATCATTCAAACCAAAATATTCTCTAATGATCTACTAAGGAGACCAATTCAAAGTAGTGAAATTTCAAATGCCACTTTGCTTTCAAGGATCCATTTCTTGAACAATTAATATGCTTGCAAAGAAAAGTTGACAATAATAGGTTGTCTTTATATTAAATGTTTATACTAAAGTGATGTTGTAATGTTAAAGATTTTTATAAATTTAGGAATTGACAAATACACTGCCAAGCCTTCAATAGATTACAAGAGAAATACATTTTTGGTGTTAACGAAAGGGGCAAGAAGAAATTTATGCAACTAGTTCAAATACTATTATTTTTTGTTGGAACTATACAAATTTTAATTACATTTTCTTTTCTTGGAAGTTTCTACACTCTTAATAGTGCTAACAAGGCATAACTCCTGCATCTTGGGATAAAAAGATAGGTTCTACACTCTTAATAGTGCTAACACTACACGCAATAGCAAGGCATAACCCTTGCATCTTGGGATCAAAGGCTAAGATGCAACCATAATTAAAAAAAACATCCTACTCAATCCCCCAAAAAAATTTAAATTAGTTTTTTCAAAAGTTAATAAATTTTATTGGAGGACATCTAAAAAGAAGAGTAATATATATGTATGGCAATGAAAATATTATTAGCAATATATTTTTAAATACCAAGTACAATATTGTTTTCATTATTATTTGATTTAAATTTTTGTTAATTCCATATCTCTAAAAAGAATATTACAAACCAAATAGAGTGTCAAGATGCCTAATATCTTTTTGTGTTTAATTCATTTCCATTCCTATGGAATTCATTCAAGACATACACGATCTATCTTATAGTGATCCAATTGTCGATTAGATAGAAAATAATATATATTTAACATATTTAATCTAATATCCATTTTCTTTTTATGAATTATTCATAAATAGCATGAATAAAGTTGAAGATACAAAACATGTAACCATCTTGAGACTAAAGTTGAACCAAACATTAAACAATATAGGCTAAAATATCAATGACAATGCTCATCTATTTTAATTTTTTTTTTAATGACTAGTCCCTTCCTTATATTAAAAATAATACAATAAAGTTACATATTCACAAAAAAAGGGGTTGGGGGATACAGGATCACCCCGCGAAAATAGTTTATTATTATGAAGTGTTACCTAACTAATTTCATTTTGAAGGATTGATATGCTTAATATGACCTCCTATAGTTAGCTTTCTATAAACGATAACTTAAAACATGTCATAAACACATAAAAATGGAGATAAAGGATATCCATGAGTTGTGGAATGAAGCAAAGAAAATGAATCTAATAGAAGATTATTAATAACACAATCAAAATTGACATCTTTCAACAAAATTTTGAACATGCCCACAAAACTTGTCATATTACAATTAACCATTGCATAATGTTACTTGTCACATTAATATGGGGGGACTTTAAGAGTGAACATCTTGTGCTAAACAATTATACATGAGATCAAGATGAACTCCCTATCCCCAATAAGTGATGACTTCATTGTACTTACCATGTACATGAAATCCAACATGGCAACCAAAGTGTAACTACCATGTTCACCAAACTATAAACCCCCAAGGATTTAAATCCTGACTAGCGTATACAAAATATATAAAGGTCTCATTGATGACCAAACTAAATCTACCTATTTAGAAAATCCTCAAACTCCCAAAGATTTGAACCTTGGTAAAGATATACAAGACAAATATTTCAAAACATGACACAAACAAAAAGACCAACATGCTAAATCTACCATGTAACATACTGTAACTCTTGAATATTAATTCATCTATACAAAACATGTAAGGATCTCAAACTATGAACCAGACCTAAAAACAAAAAACCAAAAAAAACCCACCACAATGACCCAACTAGAACAACCATGTAAAAGATAAAAAGTCATAGACCCCAGAGATTTGAACCTTGGGTAGGCTATTAAAAAAAACTTTAAAGGTTCCCATTACCTACAAAAGAGGGAACAGAGGGCATCCTATGGCTTGCAAATCGTGTTCAATAAAGTTAAACAGAACAATCTATCTATTCGAAGGGAAATCCCCTGCCCTCTGTTTTAAACCTAGGGGCGAGGGAATGAAAGGCCTAGAGATATTAACGAAATCTTCTTTCGTCTGAGCCGTCAGATGCAGCATAGCCGGCCGGTCTTTGAGCGATTGAAAACTCTCTGCAATATTATTACAAATATTCTCTTCCTCTTCTCTGATCTTCATCACCTGGCTGTGAAGAAGGGCGCTGTTCCTCGCCCTCTCGCTTGCAGATTCGGCCATCACTAATCCACACATACTCCTAATTCAGATGGAAACTTCGTAAAAACTAGGAAGGAAGTCCCCGGTGAAAGAATTTCCTGGAAATAACCGTAAGAAGAGATGATTCTTCTAAGGACTAGGATTTCGTAGGATTCTTTGCGGAACTAGGGTTTCCTCAGAGGCAAATACCAGAAAGAAGCTTTTGAAACTTCGGAAAAAGCAGAAAGGAACGGGCAAATCTCTTTGAAAAAAATGAATTTCCTGGTGATAAACACAAGAAATAGAGGATTATTTGAAAAACTATGGTTTCATAGAATTCTTTGCGGAACCAGGGTTTCCTTAGAGTCAAATCCAAAGAAAAAGTTCGAAAAAACGAGAAAGGAACCGGCAAATCCCTAAAGAAAGAGCTTCCTGGGAACAGCCGTAAGAAAAGGAGGCATGTAAAACATGAAGAGAAGAGGATTCTTTGCGTAACTCTGGTTTCCTGAGACGCCATATTAATAGGCAGAGAATAGACTGTTAGCTTGTAGGTTGTGGATTACAACACACGGAAAAGACAATGGCAGAATAAGACGACGAATTCATGCCTAAAAGAAGAAAGGGAAGAAGAAGGCTCCATCTCCATTACCGTAGGAGTAGCGTCAAAGGGCAAGAAAAATGATCACTACTTGTCATTTTACTTGGCACTTTTCTGGTAAAAGGCATGGAATGGTCCGCAAGGGTTTGGCCAAAGCTTCCGCAAGTTAGGGTTTGCTTCCACGTGGTTCGTGTTGTATTGGTGCGGAAGAAACCGGATTTAGATTTTGCAGGGCCCATTTTTAGGGTTTGTAAGGTCGCCCATCATTCGATTCGCTTGCAGGTCAAGTAGCGTCTTTTAATGTCTCATTGTTTTTCAATTTTAACGCGTTGGATCGACCGCAATTGATGCATGATTTTGTTATTCCCCTGTTTGAAGATCGATCTGTTTTTTTTGAGCTCCCATATGGCCGTCCTCGTGATCTCTAAGATTTGCTACAGTGGTAATTTCTTTTCTAGAAGTAGACAGAAGTTTTGGAAGATTTCCCGGTGAAAACGCATTCCCTGTCTAATTTGTATTTTTATTGATGGCTTGCTTCCATGAAAATGGACGATGACTGTTTATGATTGTTTATTCAGTTTCATGTCCTTTCTATTCTCATATGGGTACCTACTTTTGACTTCGAGATCTTTGATTATTTTGGATAAGATTGCATGTGCATTAATAATCAAATTCTATATTTTTTAAATCCAATGCTTTACACAACTTAAATTGTAAGTTAATGTTTATTAAAAGGAATTTGAAGGTAAATAAGGAATTATCTTAATAATCAAATTCTATATTTTTAAAATCCAATGCTTTACGCAACTTAAATTGTAAGATAATGTTTATCATAAAGGAATTTGAAGGGAAATAGGGAATTCTTTAGTTTTTAGGAGCACTATCACATTTAAGAACATAATGTGTAATAGTTAAAAGATATTTATAATATATATTAATAATAATAATAGAATTTTATGTATGTTCTTGTAGTGGTGTATATGTTGACTTTCCTAGGCACAAGCTTCACACATCTAAATGTATTATTTACAAATTAATAAATTATTATTGAGATGAATTTTACAAAAGATTTTTGGTACCTTCTTTTCTTTAAGATGTATGTCATAGTTTAGATTTAATTGTCGAACAATCTTTCACACTCTCCTAGGTTCAAATATAAGTACTTTGTGACCAACTAAAAATTGAGAGTTTGCCTTTCAAGTTTAAGTTCCATGCACTTCCGTTGTCATACATGCAATGTTTATTTTGGATAAGATTGCACGTAATAGCTTACTTAAAGTCAAATACTAACTTCTTTTATACAACTTTAACTCCTTATCAATTGTTGGAAATAGTAGATTGTTTATTAAAGGAGGCTATCTAAAAGGAAATGAGAAATTCATTAGTTCTTAAGAGAGGATTAACACACCTAAACACACAAGTAACAATCAAATATTATGGACACTTAATAATATTTAGAAATATAGGGAGAGACATATATAAGCTTCAATAAATAATAACATGACAATACTTGCTTCATATTTTTCTTTAAACAACATCAACTTACACACCTAAAATATCTCATTCAACTAATAATATATTATCCTATAATATTCTAACAACCCACACTAACAATATTATATTCTATAATAATATTATTTTGTTTGTCAACAACTTTATAACTAACCTAGACACTCATATGAACACTAATCCCTAACAATAATCAATAGAAATTTTATTGGAGTTTGTATGAGATCTCTATTGGTGCACACATTAATTTACATAAGCATCTAGCTCCATATATATCTAAATGTATTATCTACAAATTGTTAACAAATAATCTTAGGACTATATTGAAGCAAATCTCACAAATGGCCTTCAACACTCATGTTTTCCTCTAGTTGCATGTTATAGTCTAACTCTAATATTTGTAGAGTATTTAACTATGATTAGGAGGGCATGTTGGTTCATGTTACATGACATCACAAATTAGAAGGGACGCTAGCATGCTAGTACAAATAGGACCACACTAGATAAATATGTGTCCATGTACTTTCATTCTTGTGCAAGATTGTCACATACATAAATATTAATCTATCCAATTACAATAATTGAGAACTTCCTCCTAACATATATTGACCCTCTTGCATCTATGTAGGCCTTTGAAATAAACACACCTCCTTTTCTCCAACTCTTACTTTCATGCTTCACCATAATTTGAACATGTGCAATGTCAACTCTTATACTTTCTTGCTTATAAAAATGAAATGAATTGTTGTCAAACTTATTATTGAAGTTTTTTTTTCATTACAAAAGTGGTTCATACCATTTAGTACTTTATGTGGAGGCTAACTACTAAATAGTTACAAAGTGATAAGAGACTAATATTAATGCCTCTATAAAGAAGCAGAGCCTAGAATACACAAATAGCTTAATATATTGATAATTTACAATAGTAAATAATAGTGTGCCTATAAAAAACCAAAAGATCAAAAGGGTGCTAAATAGAGTAGTGACAAGAACATGAATAGACACTTAAAAATAAATTCATAAGAGTTGTCTTCCCTTTTTACTAGTTTTGCCTTCTGATGGATTAAAAAAATTACTTTAAATGTTGCCGCTAGGTTAAAAACTCCTTGAAACATTTTTTTTTTTTGGTGCTATGATTGCTTCTCAGATATTTCTAGAAGATGGCGGCCCTTCCACTTGTACATATTCAAAATGTATATTGTCTCACATGTATATTGTTGTTGTACCTAGTGCGCTAATACAATTAACTGCTTGCATTTTGACTCGTTATATTGTGAGCTCATGGTTCAGACTACCTTCTTTGTTTTAATATTGTAGTCTTATTCTTTTTTTGGCCATCCTTAGATTTCTATTCATTTTTATACAATATGTTTTTTTTTAATACAAAAAAAAAAACATGAATATTACGCAAACACTTGTTTATATCATTGTTTATTAATTTCCATCTTTGCTCATAAAGCTACTATGCTAAAGATTTTTTCAAAGGAGAACTTGACCCTTGTAATTTAACAAATTCCTAAAGGTGCTTGTAAGAAAAATGTAAGTCTTTTAGATACTTTACATATCAAGCAAGCAAGGAATAAACTATAATTTGTAAAAATAAAAGAGATCACATTAGCGAATTATATGATTATTTGTTAACCCACCAAGAACGGTTTTATAAACATGAATATAAAGTACAGTAACATATAATAATATTTTAAATATAAAATATTATTTAAATCTAGGATTCTTACATAATAAAAAATTATTTCTAATATTTGTTGTAACTTTCCTATTATTAGTTCCTGCCTACAACATGATTGTTGGTATAACTGATGGAATTGATAGAACAAGTGATCATTGATAGAACAGGTAATGATATGATGATGTAAAGAACAAGTAACAATTTGATTACATAATGATCAATTATTGCGTTGTCATTGATGTCAACTATTGACCTAGTATTCTTAGTATATATGTTGCCAAATATAATTGAGTGGATGCAACTAGTGTAGAGGAGAATGAAAGGATTGGTGAATTAACACATGCAACTACTATGAGAAGTTAGTAACAATAGATATGTGATTTGATTGGTCTATCAAATTCATGATGAATTGAGTGGATTGATCACAAGAGGATATTCACTAGTCAATGAAACTGATTTAATTATGATAGAAACCCATTATCATTACAGGTAAAGTGTTTCTAGGATGGAAAGATGATAGGTGAGACAATTTCATGTTAAGGATATGTGACTGGTCAAGTTATAACAGATAGGTTAACAAAGTAATAGTTCATGAGAAACAATCGGTTAAAATGGAATTAGTGAAAGGTATCATGATTACAATGACTTCTAATGAGTGGGTTATAATTGTATGATGTGGATATACATGTGGAGACAATTTTAGATATCAAAATGATTGATATCAAGTATTGTGGAGAAGATTCTAGAGGAATATCATGATAGATCAAAATGTTATTAACTTTTGGCACAAAATACTATGAATTAGTGGTGCAACCATGAAAAGTAACTTAAGAAATATGTTAACATCTTATGGCAGTTGGATATGAGCAGGGTGGTTGAATTCCCAATGGTAATATGTTTACAATTTTGTTAAGTTGATGGAAGTGGAAAAAACTAGTATAATAGGTGAAATAAGAATAAGTTTAGTTCTTATTGATCGTGATCCAATGGTGTGTGAAGAATCTGTTAGTGTTTGAAAACTACTAGGTTGATCTAAAAACTAGTACCAAGATACATAAGACAAACTTCAGTCTAAGGGTTAGCTTCTTCCTATATTTAACTAAAACTTCTTCAAATCTGGACCAACATTGACAAAATTATGAGGATTTTCTACACTTTAGGCTCTACAGGGCCTAGACAGGTGCACCTTAGGGATGAAATAACTAGATACTTGATATTATCTTCACAGTTCACTTGTTGATATTCTTTTCTTCAAATTATCCCCTATAGCAAAATTGGTGACAATCCTTCTTAGATTTGCAACTAATTCGTGATCACATAGCTAACTATAATATATAGAGAACTATTGCAAATAAGTGCTGACTAGCAGTTTGTTTCTTCATTACAAAAAAGTAAAAATTTATTTGATTTTAAATTTGTGCTTTATGCAACCACATGATTTCTTCAACAATTTGCATTTGAATTGATGATCAGTACCCTATCCATTGGAATGCAGAGTTTACCCAGCAAAACTTTGACCTAATTAATTGCTTTACAATTAATTCTATCAGCAATTATCCCTGAATTGCATTCTTATGAATATCCCTCCCATACACCTAGAAACTCTTATCAATTCAATGAAAGCATTTACTTAATTCCTTGAATTAAAAGCAACCAATAGGAAGACATACAACCCATCCAAGCTGCATTAAAATGAAAGAACCTTATTCATTCATTCCCAAAATTTCAGAAGTATGAAAATGGAGACAAAATTCTAAGACACAAATATGACAAAACTTTTGTTTGTATTAATATTCCTTGAAGACTAATACATTACTAGTATAAAATCAAGAATACTTCAAGACACAACAACTTATCATTCAGGATTCAATTGTATTCTTAGTATGCAAAATTGAGAAAATACATAGAATTTGACATAAAGACTAACTGGACCGAATGCAAAAATAGCATAACACTCAAAATTACATAAACTCTGGACCCCCCTCTAGCCTTGGGAACTCACTTATATAATGTGAGATACAACAAGCTATGAGCATAGACGGAAAAGGATAGTTGTCCTTAGAACAAAAGATTTACAAAAGGACAAAAGCTGTCACTATCACAAAAAGACAAAACTTTAGTACTTCCTTGCATCTTTTCAACATAATGTTTTTATTATTCATCTTCTTGTGGTGGGACTGATTCTGTTGCAACAATTGTTTACTAATCTTTTGCATTTGGTGATTGGTTCACTTGCACTCGTTCTTCTTCCAGTTGTGGGGCCGTTTGGTCTACACTTGATGTGTTAGGTTCTTTGATATGGATGTTTATCACAATTCATTGATCTTCTACCATGTCATCAGTTTGGGCTGCCATATCCACAGTTGCAATTGGTTGTTCTTCATTTATTACTTCTATTTGAACTGACATATCAACCAATTGTACTTTTTCTATAGCCACTACTTTGTCTACAATTTTTACTTCAAGTGCTTCTTGCAATAGTTGTATTGCTAGTGAGTAGTTAGTTACCCACTTGTCAAACAATATGTCATTAGGCCAATTGAAATTAAAAATTTCCCACTCCCTTCTTAATTTAGTTCTTCCAATCTTTCTTATTTCTTGAAAATCTTGTTTAAAAGAATCAAAAGATAGTTGTACTTGTACTATCTCCTCTATGGTTTTGGAAAACCAAATATAATTTTTTATCATTCATAGCTATGTTAAGTTTGATGCTTATCAATTTCATTTAATTCTTTATCCCATTCCTCTTTTTCCCTTATCTAGCCTATAATTTTGATCACATGTGGAAAAAGATCAAAATTCTTGCCCAAATACTTAATGAAACAATTATTCATCTTTCTCTGTAATAAATTTCTTTGGTGATCAAATTCGAAAAGGTCATTAACTTGATCAAAAGTTCTCTCCACTCATTCATTAGAAAAATCTATGACATGACAATGAAGGGTTGTGATGATATCTCCTCTACTAATCTATCTATCCACAATTGGCCTTAAGGCCACCTCATTGTTCATCAAGTAGTTCCATAGCTCTATTATTTTTGATAACTCTAGGTAAAATGAAGGCCAACCAACTCTATCCACTAGATACAAAATTGTATCTTTGATTCTGTCTTCATCCTTAATGTGCAATTATGCATGCATTGCATATAATTATGTATTTACATCTTCTAGCTCGTCAACTGTGTAGAGTTGGGGTTCTTGTGGGGTATTAGGATACTCTATAATTGGGATGGTATTGAAAGGTGGTACTAGATGTTGGAAATTTAGTTAGCACTCTTCTCGGGATTTGTGGCAAGGGCTTAACCACCTCCTGTGTACTATAAGTAGAGTGGTTGTATCGAGCATTGCTAGATCAATCTTTTGGTGCAATGGTAACCCCACTCTAACCAGTGGTATCAGAGCTTGGTCATAGGTTTGAACCCTCAGACCCTTGGATAATGTTGAGGGGGAGATTGTTGAAATTTTTCAGCACTACACTTGGTATTCATGATAAGGGCTTAACCACCTCTTGTGTACTGTAAGTTGAGTGGTTGTATCAGGCATTGATAGATCAGTCTTTTGGTGCAATGACAACCCCACTATAACACTAGAGGACAAGGTGGATAGATAATCCTTAGTTGACCAGGTTGTGTGCCTACCTTTCCTTTCTCCAATTGTTTCTCCATTAGAGCAATTGTACCTTCCAGTTGATCTATCTTCCTCCCTCTTTCTTCACATGCATCCAAAACCCTCTCAAATTTATTATTCAATTCCAAGAATTTATTCTTATCCTTGGTAGCAACCACAAATCCAAAATCAACCATTTCTTTGGTCATTCAGGAAACTCTGTCACTATCCACCTCATCTACCCTATAAACTATGAGATTGCTTGTGTGCTCAAAATTCAAGACCTCTTGAATCCTGGCTTTGTCTCTTTTTTCGACCTCTTCTTTAATTTCAAAGTCCTACCTATCAGTTTGCTTTGTTTTAATCTTTTTGCATCTTGCCTCAAATTTGCTAATATTTTTTCTCCAAAAAAATTGGGTAAACACTCTCAATTTTATGAAGCTTTCATCATCTAAAAACTTCTTAGATGCATGTTCTATAACAGGGTCAATTTATTTACCTTGATAGTCTCCTATAGTAAGGGCTAATGTAGGTATGGAGGTCTCTTTAGGCACTCCTTCTATTTTTGCTGAAGTTGTAACATTGTCCTTCTCCACTCCCATATTTCTCAGTTTCTCCCTTAAGGAGTCTTCATCATCTATATAGAGTGGGGTTTGTGTAGGAGAATACTCCTCAACTCTAGAAAAGGAACCTTGTTCTAATTTTTGCTTCTTTGCAGTAGGTTTGGCAGGTGGGCTTTTTGAAATTGGTCTTTTATAAAGAGGCACATGTTTTACACTCTTTGCTACCATATAGCTTGTTTTTCTTTGTAATGTGTATTGTCCTAGGTTTATGATAGCGTTGCTAGCTAGTCTTCTTTCTATCTCTACAGCCCGATCTAGATTAGCTTGAACCAAGATGACTTTTGTTTGATTTAAGGTTTGCATAATCCCAACAAAATTATTCATAATCACATTAATCTTACTTCCCCAATTTTGTGCATCAGATAAGGGATTATATTCAAGTTCCAAAGCATTAATGAATTCAAGGATTCTGCTATAAGCCTTCTATTTTTCTTTCCTAATCTCTTGCTCTTGCAAGGTAAATTCATTCCTAATTATATCTTCAAGGAAGCATACAAAATGTTCATAAGATCTAGCCTTCGTCCTTTCTTTAAACATATCATAAAATCCCCCAGGGTCATTAAAATTTGCATGGGATTGTGCCATTTGATACCTATCCAAGAAATTTCCTATGTGCTTCCATCCACCCTTTGTGATTACAAAATTATGAACAACAATGAAGCTTGGAAAAATTGTAGCTCTTGACCACTTGAGGATTTCCTTCTCTTCAAGTCCTCCTATCTATTGTAGGATTTCTACAATTCCAACTTTCAGTGTCACCTATAAGGTAAGACATGGGGCTTCCCTAGGAAACCATACACTCTGAAAATGGTAGAGATTGGATATGGGATAATATCTCTCCAATTGTGACTCACCTTGAGTTCTTTAGAAAAATCCTTAGGTCTAAGCAATTCTAGCAAAGGCTGAGGTATCCTAGGATTAGTTCGAGTCAATAAGACCCTTAACTTAGAAGCAAAGTACCTATCAAATATGAAAAAACTAGCATCAGTAACTTCCCAAGTCATGTCTACACTCCACAATTGAACATGGAGCTTTTCTCCATTCTTTTCTAGCTCTAACTTCATCTCTTTAGAGAGAATAGAGACACCCTCGTACAAACATATGTACATAAGCATGGAGTACTAGCAAAAAGGTTTTTCTTCTTTAGCCCTACTGATACCTATCAACCCATTATGAATTTCTTCTGCTAGATATGTGGCAAAATAAAAAATTGAGCTCATGTCATATTGCAGTGTCTAAGCCGTGATAAAAACAATAAATCATTGGATGTGATCCTGTTCATCCATTCTAAATATCTTGTAGAGAGAAAAATATAATGCTTGTGCTCTGGGATTGAAATATTTCTTTAGTAATGGCTCTGGGGTATTTATTATAACCAAGGGTAAATGTCCCATTTTTTACAAAATGCTCTTGTAGTGGCCCTTTTCTTAGGTACACCTTTTGAGCATCATACCTAGCTTGCAGATCTTGAAAATTAATTTCTTCATGCATGCATGATTAGGGTTCAAATGTAAAAATTCCCTAATGAGCTCTGGTGTAACCTTAAATAGATTATCTCCAACATGATTCATGACCATCTTCAACACTAGATCATATCTTTTTTCTATCATTGTCAGGAGGTCATCATTGAAAAATACACTAGGAACTACTAACTTGCCAATGCTGAATTGCTAGACATTGCTCAAAGGAGTATCATGATTTTTCTCTGAAAATCACTTCCTAAACAACTCCAAACCTCCAACAGATGTCTCTGCATCCCTTAACCAATAAGCTTTGTCATAGAAACCCTCATTGATTCACAACCTAGGGTTTTTCAGAACCAATTCTTTTCCTTTTGTTGTTTCATTTGTGGATTGAGGTAGTTGTTCTAAAAAGTCATCATGCACATTCCTATGCTGCTAATCTATCTTCCTAGAAAAATCTCACCATAGAGGCATCCTTACATTTCTTTTAAAAAAAACAATTTAGAAGACAATTCCTTGAGGGATCAAATGATATCTGTACTTTCCACAAAATTCTTACAATACTGGAAATTTAACACTTCATTGCTCAATAAAATCACAATCTTCTCTAGTTCTTGCTAAACTCTAAAAACTTTATCATTTTTTATTCATAATTAATTGAATTGCCCATTTTATGCACAATTCTCTTCACATGAACTGGCATTGATCAACATTAATCTCTCTAATAGTCAAATTCTCATGTTATGTTGCAATTTTTGAAATATGCCCATCGATCTGATACAATCTGATGGTGTTGTTTTAGATTTTTATATTTGCACAACCTTTTGGAACATATGCCATGCATCACTTTGTTTGCTTTCTTGCTTTAGTTAAACAACAAACAACTTTATTTTGCAAGAAAGTGATGATCATTGATCTTGATTTGATCAACAATCAAGAAAATCACTTGTGACTATATGCAATGTAGGGTCCACTAGGACACGTGGCCCAGCTTGTTGTATTCTCACTTTGGTTAAAAACTTTCTAACTTAAATTTGTGAGAACCTAACAATCATCGATCTACCAATATCTGACAATTAAGAATATGCATACCTTCCTACTACATGTAATTCTTATGGTGAATCAAATCATGCCATGTGTAAAATCATTCTGACAACATTCTTTTGGCAGGTCATGTTATGAGTTGATCCACCACTTTCCACATGTCATCATGTCATATTCTCACTTTAGTTAAGTTTCTTGCAACTTCAAGATGAGAGAATACGACAATCATAGATCTAACAGTCATAATAAAGCAACACTATCCTCATGTCAATAACCAATGGAAACATGCTACCTGGAAACTTACACAGTCGGTAACTCCATTTGATACTTTGTATTATTAACAGGGTCCACTGGGACACATGGTGACTCATCATATTCTCATTTTGGGTAAAAACCTCACAATTTAAATCTACAAGAATGTGACAATTGTCGATTTGCATACAATCAATGACACTTACAAGATCACAGTTCTACTATCCAAATCAACATCCTCAACCAATCACACTTTGCTCGCATACCAACTCAGTTTGACAACCTTCCATTTGTGGCCCATGGTTGAATCAAGTCCCACCAATTTCCATGTGTCATGCTCTCACATTCTCTCTTTAGTTAAATCTCTTGCAACTTCAATATGCGAGTGTATGAAAATCATCGATCTACCAAGATCTTACAATTAGGAATATAGCTCTCCTTTGGTTAAGAAAATATTATTAAAACAACAAGCAAACTAACCACAATCATACTTAGGGTTACAAGATTTCATGCATTAGGATTAAAAGACTTTCGGGGAAAATAATAAAGAGATTTGCAGAAAACATATAATAAAAGGATTTTTCGAGGAAATAGGGCTTTATGAAAATCTTCCCACACAAATTACAAGAGAACACACAATGCAAACCAAATTTTGAAACTTAGGGTACAAACGACACTTGTGGAAACACAATTTAGGGATTTTTTCTCGGGCATAACAAATCAAAAGATGCATAATCCCTTATTTCATTAAGATAATTGGATTTTTCACTGTAATTTTGTAAAATTTAGATGTGTGAAAAGCCAAGCCAAAACAATCCAACCAAAGAAGAGAGATGTGAAGAGAGAAGAGAAAGAGAGTTGAAACATATTTGAACATGCATAGGAAGTTCTGTTTCATAGATCATTATTTTTGTTGTTCCCTATTAATTACCACAAGTGAAATCCCTTAACTAGGTGGATCCTAACAGGTCCTCATTGTAAATCCTCTAACAAATATTAGAAATTAAAGTCCCCTAACACAACTAAGAGTGGGGAGGAGGTGTAAATAAGTTGTGTGCTTAAATAAACTTCAATTTTGATCAAATCCAGAACTTATAACCTACACACACACACACACACACACACACACACACACACACACACACACACACACACACACACACACACACACACACACACACACACACACATCTATATATATACACATCTATTATATATATATACACACATACATCTATATATATTTATACACATATATATATATATACATGTATATATATAGATGTGTATATATACATACATACATACATACATACATACATACATATATATATATCAAAGTAACGAGAATCAGAATCAGATCAAAATCAATAAGGCTAAATCAAATCGTGAATTGGCCATGAATTGGACATGAATCAACAAATTTAAAAAAAAAACCCTTTAAATTAAGAGATTTTAATAATTTAAAACTTATTTCATGCAACCTTTATTGAATATAACTAAAACATACTAAAACATCATCAAATAGAAGTTAACATACATAAACATGGAAGATAAATGATAAATCCATCACATATGTAACTATATTACACGTAAAATGTAAATTGTAGGCTGTAGTTGAAGTAAATCGAAATCATATGTCATAATGATTCAAAGTTGAAACACACAAAAATCCTTGCTCTAAATGGTTCCATAAATGACAGTTTTGAAATATTAGATACACAATAAATTACTCGACATTATTATTACTTTGTTGATGCAACAGGTTTGAATTTTATTGCTGCATAGGCATATACACACAACTCAAGTCTTTTTATTGTTGTTGATCAAACTTGGGAGATTTTATTGTTTTCGCTGATTACTTCTTAACTTTTACTACCACATCCTTTGATTTATCAGGTTTCATGTGTATGTCTCCACTTGTATATTGAATTGGTCACACTAATCATTGAGTATCTTATTGATTTCATCCTCTTATTTTATTCCATATTAATAGTGCAAAACTAGTTTTTGTACATGGCATGATGTGTATCTAGTATTATATTATTCCAATAATACTTCACGATATGCTGACTGGAATATTAGTCTTGCTACAATATTTTTATTATGTACATTGTATCCTTCAACACTTCTTTAATACTGGGTAATATTCCAACACTTGTATGCTTACAAAAAGAATGCAATGCATATACCTTCAGGGCTGCATTTATCAAATAATTAGTTATGAGTCTCCAGCGATGAAGTTCCTATTCTAGATCTAGTAAGTGAAGTATATATAGTAATATACACAATGCCATGGATGTTACTTTCATTTTGTCTATGTTTTCGTGAATCTCTTGCAAGTTTGCTCAAACATACCATGAATGATGATTCTTTAATCCTTTGTATGCTTCTTTAATTACTTTATGCCTTGCCTTGCTGATTCATGGAGCCGATTTGGGCAATTTTTTCCATGAATCAGTGATTTAGGCGATTCATGAGAAAAAATTGGCTGATCTGATTCATGACTCATGAAAAATTGTCTAGGTTGAATTGAATTGCCAAACTGGTGATTTAGGTTATTTCATGGTGATTTAAGTGATATAGATAACATAATACTTGTTAACTAGGGAAACCATTGATCAGAGGTAAAACCCTAGTGGGAATGATGTGCATATGATGATGTACTAATATAAAAATTCCCTGTGAAAGCGTATGACTTTGTGAGGAGCCAATTACAAATAATCAATACATTTGAGTCCCTATTAGGATACTTTGAATCCCATCTAGAATATTCCAATACTATTAGGAGTTGTTTCAACCCTATTAGTAGATGATAGGAAGTCAAATGAACCCACTGTCCAAATTGCTTTAGATTTGTTCCACAAAATAAAATCTTTATGATAACATATCCAAGGGTGAACTGATCAATACAACAACTTCTTTTCCAATGCAATTCCTTTAAAGTCCGTAAACCAAATACATCATCATCCTCTACTTTGATCTCATCAAGTTCACATCCTCAATATCGATACATTAATTACAACATTTTAAAATAACAATTCACACTTCCAACCAAGGAAAAAAACATTCCCTTACACTTTATCTTAATAACTAATTGAGCTAGCATTTAGGCTTCTCTAATGTATAATGAATAATATAGGAACTCATTAAGATTTTAGAATACATGTTATTACATTCCAAAAGAATATAACCAAAAAATCAGCTAACAACTTGAAGAAATCACACGTTAATCTTCAACAACCTTCACCAAGTAAACTCTTGATGTAGGAGCATCCATGGGCAGTTAGCGATCTTGCATGTTGGAGTAGTTTTGGCTTTGGAGTTGGAGAACTAGAATGAAACAGGGTTGATGCTGGATCATTATTGAGCAATTATTGGGTGCAGTGTTGTCTTAGGAACTCAATCACCGATGAAGCTCAACATAGCTTGTGGTGCTCGACAAAACCAACATAGTGTTGGCTAGGTGGGCTCAACATATATTGTGTTATTCAACATATACTATTGCTCAACAATGCTTGGTGGTTTTGCTGACGCTCAACAATTTGGCTCACCGAATCTTGTTCTTGCAGACTGGATTGGTTGACTTGGTTCATTTAATGTGTGTAGCATATGATTGTGACATGGATCAATCGTGGGTGTGTGTGAACCTGTCTGGGTCTTGGTTATTTATCAATAATGTATTTAATAATGGTTATAAGCCAACTAAGACATTTTATGCTTATTTGGGTTCTAGATGATTCTATTTGTAATAGATTGACATGTGGTCGTGCAAGTGTTTAAGGAGGGCTTGGGTAGAGTTCTAGGCATTTAATCAATCACGAAGGATAAATATTCAAGTTAGGAATCTGGGATTGCAAATTTGTGAGCATAGCTAGTACCTATAGCTTGGGAAATAAGGAGATTGCTTGGTGGCTTGTGAGAAAAAGTTTAGATCTTTCTGGAGGTTTCTACTAGATTGTTGTTGTGTTATAGATCTAGACTAGCTAAGGTTTGGGTTGGATCTTAAGGGATCTTGCTGAACTATTACTTGCTTTGCATTTGGTCATAACTAGGAAGACCTTATAGCTTGAAACATTACATGTAATTAGTTATTTTGTGAATAAACGGTTGAGTTTGGTATTAAATCTTACATCTTGTGTTGTGTTTTTGCTATATGGTAAATTTGTGGAAACGAGATCACATCCATTGGGGGTTCATCCTGTTCTACATTGCATCAGGAAGTATTAGAGAAAAGATTTGATCTAGTTGGAGATTATCAAAGTGAAGGTTTTTGTTGGTTGATCTTGTGGATTTGTTGCTTTGGGTTTGTGAAGATCTTGGAATATGCCTCCAAGAAGATTGGACCCTAGGGTGATTAATGATCTTTGTGATGTTGTGGAGACTAGGATTACATAGAAGATTAGATCAGATTTTAGATCTGAGATGGAGATGATGAAGAATGTAATCATGAGAGCTATTAGTGGTGTACCAAGGAATGTGGGTACTGAATATGGTTATGAGGAAGCTGCTGAAGACTTTGAAGTTGCTGGATCTAGTGGTAAAGACATAACTGATCACATGAGGAGACCTATGAAAGATAGGGCTTCTCAGTTTGATAGAGTTGGAGTTCACTTGAAGTTGAAACAAAAGATGGATGTTTCTAAATTTTTGGGTACTTTGAATCCTAAAGACTTGATTGATTGGATTGGTGAGATGGAAGACTACTTTGAGTTAGAGAATATTGGATATCCACTTAGAGTGAGGTTAGCACAAACTAAGTTGAAGGGAAATGTTGCTTCATGGTGAAAATAATTGCAAAGAGACAAAGAAGAAGAAGGTGAAATGAAGATCACTAGATGGAGATTGATGGTGACAAAATTGAAGGCTAAGTTCATTCCTATAAATTGTGAACTTGAGTTGTTTAAGAGATTGCAAAATCTAAAATAGAAGGATATGTTTGTGAAAGATTACATCAAAGAGTTCTACAAGTTGAATATTTAGTCTGAGCATAGAGAAATTTCTAAGGAAAAGGTGGCTCAATATATTAATGGTTTGAGATTCAATATTCAGGATGAGGTTGATATGGTAAATATTGATTTGGTTGAGGATTCTTGATGCCCTGAAGGTAGAAGATAAGTTGAAAAGAGGAAAACAAGGTAGTTCCAGAGGGAAGGTGAAGTAGGATCACTCGATAAAGGATAAATAGACAACTGAAGATGAAACAAAACCTATTGAGTAGAGAAAGAGAATGAGTAAGGTTGCATTTAAAGGTAATTAATTCCATTGTGGAGGACATAAAGCTTATGAATGTTCCCAGAAGGCTAGTGATCAAAGAATTGATGTGGTAAATGAGAATGTGGACTTAGTCAATAAACTCGAGTAGTAAGGGGAGAATTTTTTTGCTCGATGAGTATTGTTTGGTAAAAGGGTACTAGAACCTTGTCAAAGGAGTAATTTGTTCAAGACTCATTGTAAGTTTGTTGCTAAAATTTGTAATGTGACTGTCGATGGTGGTAGTACTAATAACCTTGTTGCTAAGGAGATGATTTAGAAACTTGGTCTGAAGAGAGTGCACAATCCTTATCCTTATAGGATTGGTTGGTTACAAGATGAACATGCTTTGGAAGTGAGGGAGCAATGTCTTGTTGATTTTCATATTGGGTAGTATGAGGATCAAGTATTGTGTGATATTGTGGACTTGAGTAATTTTCATTGTTAAAATTAACCACAGACAGAAATAAAAGTTACATGCAAATATAAGCAATATCAAAAAAAAAAAAAATTGTATAAAAGAGAACACAAAACACCAAGATTTAACATGGTTCACCTAATCCCTAGGCTACATCCACCAACAAGTTCAATAATATTATTATCCAGTGATTACAATCCACAATCCCTTACATCTTAGTACCCTCGCAAGAAGCTGCAATATCATCATACATTATGAAATCCCTAACTATAAGATATTTTATACAAGCTTTTTCCACTTACAAAATTAGGGCTAGAAAAATTTATCCAATAGAAAAATAATAGTCGATGCCTTTTACAATAGTAGATTCATTTTTGGCTTCGGAGGTGCTGCCCCTAAAACCCCCACAAAGGCATTGTCCCTCAACCCCACCTTGTACTGTGACAAGGAGTGCACTTGGGGCACTGCCCTTGACCTTGGCTTGGGGGCACTGCCTTCAATCCCCTGTAAAAATAATCTGGGGGGATACTGCACTGAATAAAACTTCGAGTCTGCTTAGGCTCCACATCACAATAATCATATATTTTCTCGGTAGACCTTAGAAGTATGATTGCAGGGATATGCATGATTGTGTCAAGAATGTATTCACTGTGGAGAGGGGTCGTAAGAGGTTCTCATTGATTCCTTTGCAGAATGAGGAACTTGACAAGAGGAATTTGAGTTTTGGTAGGTGAGTTGAGTTGATGGATTTTGAAAGGGTTAGAGATCAAAGTGGAAAGAAAACCTGTGGAACACCAAGGGAGGATGTAAATAAGCATAGAAACTAGTTGAATGTTGCTGGAAGTGGTTGGTAGAAGTGGAATAGAGGAAAGAGTGTACACATTTAAGTGTTGGAGGACATGTACATGAAGAAGCAGTTTGGGATTTATGTGTTGAATCCCACAAAATATTCTTCCAGATACTAAGAACTTTTTTTTTGCACATGAGGTGTTTGATGTAGAAGCATCCCAGGGTGGTTAGTAATCTTGCATGCTAGAGTAGTTTAGGCTTTAGATTTGGAGAAGTCAGTCAAAGAAGGGTTGATGCTCGGTCATTATTGAGAAGTTCTTGGGTGCAGTGTTGGTAGAGGAACTCAGTCACTAATGAAGCTTAACATAGCTTGTGATGCTAAGAAAAACTTACATAGTGTTGGTTGAGTGGGCTCAACATATACTATGTTTCTTAGAATATTGCAAGGTTGACATATACTATATTACTCAGATTATACTATTTCTCGGCAATGCTTGATGGTTTTTCTAGCACTCGGTAGTTTGGTTCACCAAATAGTGTTCTTATAGATTGGATTGACTATCTTGGTGCATTTAATGTACATAGCAATGTGGATTGAGCATGTGGGTGTGTGTGGAGCTATTTAGGTCTTGGTTATTTATTCTATGTGTAATTAATAATGGTTATAAGGTGACTAAGTTATTGTTTATTTGGGTTCTAGATGATTCTATTTGCAATAGGCAAACTTTTGGACATACAAGTATTTAAGGAGGGCTTGGATAGAGTTGTAGGCATTCAATCAATCATGGAAGAGAAGATATTTGAGTAAGGAATCTAGGGTTGCAATTTGTGAGCAGAGCTAATATACATAACTTGGGAAATAAGGAGATTTCTGGGTGGCTTGCAAGCACAAGTTTAGATCTTACTAGAGGTTTCTACTAGATTGTTGTTGTGCTATAGATCTGGACTAGCTAGGGTTTGGGTTGGATCTTGAGGGATCTTGTTGAACTATCACTTTCTTTGTATAAGGCCTTACAGCTCATCCCATTGGGGGTTCATCCAATTTTGTACTGCATCAACTCTATATTTTGTTACCTCAACCACATAATCATGAACATGCTTCAAACATAATCCAAGCTTTCTTAATTGAATTCCATCTTTCTTAATAGATGAAACTAATTTACCAATAAAGTATTTCTTGTGATATTCACTGTGATGAGTCTTCACAAATTCCAATGTAACTCATGCAATCAATCAGATAGATTTCTATAAACACAAACATATAATCTAGACATATCCACAAATATGGTTCTAAGCTTGGAGAACATAACTCTTCACTTCTTGAAAAAATATAACATTTGACATAAGAGTTGAAGACTAATTAGTAGATCAGATCAGTAAACTTAATTATCAAAGGTGTTGTCATTTTTTGAAACACATGCAAAGGGATCATGACTGGAAGATAAGCATGCCAACGTGCAACTCTAAATCTCAAGGGAAAATAGGAGAGATGAAAAGCATAGTGGAAGTAATGAAAAAGGTAATCAACTTAGACAAATCATACTAAGTAAATCCCACACAAGAAAAAGGAAGCCAAGTGGAAGAAACAATAGACATAGCAACAAGATGATTCAACATGGTGAGCACAAAGCAAGATACCCATGACCACCTAGTCATGTAGATGGTAAGAGTACAATCAACATCACATTTAATGATGACGGTAAAAAGGATCGAGGCACATTCAAAATAATTCAAATTTGAATTGTTTCAAATTAAAGCTAGTCATGAGGAATACATAACAACCGTGACTCTTGTACAAACATGCCACAACCTAACAATAGTGGCACACCACTGCAATGGGTAATTGAATTAGTAAAAGAGAGGGAATTCCAATTTTGGATTCTTAGATCAATGCTTCCAAGAAAAGCAAGAAGAAGAGTATAAAAGAAAATGAAGTTGAAAGGGAGAATGATAGATTTCCAAGTGGATAGCCTGAGAGCTAAGAGTGCCAAGCTAATGTGGAATCTCATAAAGTGAAGAAGCATGACTAGGGAGAGATCATCTCTAAGGTATTGATTGTGTTGAAAAGAGGAGAGTGAGACCAAAATGGTGCAAAGAGTACTATGTGATCACAGTAAGAGAGTAAAGCACACAAGTGACCAGAGACTGAAGTTACAGAGACTAAAGAAGGAAAGGAACAATTCTAAGATTGATCGAGTAAGTGGAAAAACAATGTAAATCAAGATAAGTTTAGTAGCTAAACTGATAGGTCATTTACCTATTGTTTACTTATCCATACAACAAAAAATCATATCAAGGGTGGACCCTAACATGTTCTTTGTATAAATCCCTTAACAAGGTGACACATTAACTTGTGTTTCAAATTCTAACCAGGTTGATCCTAATACAGAAAGATCTTAACAAGTCTTATTCAAATCCCCTAATAGGGTGAAACCTCACAATGCCATTCTAATCTTTTAACAAGGATAAGCTCTTGATCGAGTGACTTCAGAAGAATGTGAACTTGTTAGGATCAAATCATACAACATGATTTTTACCCTAGCTAGGTTTCCATGAGATAAATATTGTGTTGTATGTTGCTATTTTCATATGATGTGTTTTTTCTTAACCCTATTTGGTTATGTTATAGCCTACACAAACCTGTAGAGAAGTACTGAGTGTGATTTGAAGTAAGAAGTTGTGAATAGTGAGTAGATTGATTCATACGATCAACCACAGGATATCTCATAGGAGTACTACACATATGCTAGGTTTGCCTCAGATGTAGAGTGAGGATGGTTAGTCAGAATGGACCAGGGCAAATTGATGATTGATGCACACTCTATTGCTATGACTTAGTGGGATTACCTTGCAATAGTAGCAGATATGAGGATAATCCAACATACTAGGTACATTTTGTGAGTCATCCCTTCCCACATTTCACAGACCCAATTAGGATGGCAACACTGAGACAACCAGTACAATAGCCACCACAATAGAAGTAGAGACCTAGGCAGTGTACCTCACAAGTAAAAATTCCTCCCCAATAGATGGGAGATGATGTAGGTGAATTTGGTAGTGGGTCTAGACAAAGACATCCATGACGTGAGATGGCCACATTGGCTGCCATCAGAGGCGATGCACAGAGGTAGGGAGTTGAGCAGGAGTAGCAAGTTGAGTAGCCTGAGGTTGCAATTGGTGATGAATCAATAAAAGGGAGAGAATTCCAATTTTGGATTCTTAAATCAATGCTCTTAAGAAAAGCAAGAAGAAGAGTATAAAAGAAAATGAAGTTGAAAGGGAGAATGACAGATTTCCAAGTGAATAGCCTAAGAGCCAAGAGTGCCAAGCTAATGTAGAATCTCATAAAGTGAAGAAGCGTGACCAGGGAGAGATCATCTTTAAGGTATTGATTGTGTTGAAAAGAGGAGAGTGAGACCAAAATAGTGCAAAAAGTACTTTGTAATCACAATAAGAGAGTAAAATACACAAGTGACCATAGACTAAAGTTGTAGAGACTAAAGAAGGAAAGGCACAATTCTAAGATTGGTCGAGTAAGTGAAAAAGTGATGTAAATCAAGATAAGTTTAGTAGCTAAACTGACAGGTCATTTATCTATTGTTTACTTATCCATACAACAACAAATCATATCAAGGGTGGACCCTAACAGGTTCTTTGTATAAATCCCTTAACAAGGTAATACATTAACTTGTGTTTCAAATTCTAACCAGGTTGATCCTAATAGAGAAAGATCTTAACAGGTCTTATTCAAATCCCCTAACAGGGTGACACCTCACAATGCCATTGTAATCTTTTAACATGGATAAGCTCTTAACCGAGTGACTTCAAAAGAATGTGAACTTGTGAGGATCAAATCATACACCATGGTTTTTACTCTAGCTAGGTTTCCACGAGATAAATCTTGTGTTGTATGTTGCTATTTTCATATGATCTATTTTTTATCACCCTATCTAGTTATGTTATAGCCTAAAAAAACCTGTAGAGAAGTAGTGAGTGTGATTTGAAGTAAAAAGTTGTGCATAGTGATTAGACTGATTCATATGGTCAACCACATGATATCTCATAGGAGTACTGCGGATATGCTAGGTTTTCCTAAGATGTAGAGTGAGGATGGTCAGTCAGACTGGACTAAGGTAGATCAATGATCGATGCACACTCTATTGCTATGACTCAGTGGGATTACCTTGCAACAGTAGTAGATATGAGGATGAATCCAACTTACTAAGCACATTTTGCGATTCATTCCTTCCCATGTTTCATAGACCTAGTTAGGATGGTGACACCGAGACAACCAGTACAATAGCCACCACAATAGAAGCAAAGATCTGGGCAGTGTACCTCACAGGTACAAATTCCTCCCTGATAGATGGGAGGTGATGCAAGTGTAGGTGGTAGTAGGTCCAAACAGAGACATCCACAAGGTGAGATGGGCACATTGGGTGCCATCGAAGGTGATGCACAAAGGTAGCGAGATGAGTAGGAGCAGCCAGATGAGTAGCTCGAGGCTATAGTTGGTGATGAAGAGATGTAGGATCAGCCTATGCTAGATCCATACCAAGATGCCTTGAGGAGAACCTAGGAGTGACTGAGGGTGGCTCATCGATAACTGAGTGAGATGTAGATACAAATGACGATGTGAGATATGTGCCTAGGAGATCGAGAGCAGGAGATCCAGGATCTCTGCATAGAGCTAGATCAACAACTCAATGAGGCTCGACTGCAGAGTTCTAGGGAGGCTTACTATTATGCAGGATACATTGCAGTAGTTATTGAGTTCTTAGAGCAGATGCCTTGATTTTCTTAGTATGCCAGAGCATCAGATGGTGTACAAAGAATAGTGAGACTAGATGCCCCTCCTCCTCCTCCTCCACCTGGGGATGAGGGAGAAGGAAATAGTTAGACATTATTTCTTCCAATTTTGATTCTATCCATGTACTGATTGGTGTGCCAACACCATTTCGTATCATTTTGGGATCGAAAATGCTCGAGTAGTGTTCAGTTTTGCATCGACGTGCACTTGAATCCATATATATATATATACATATATATATATGTATATATACATGTATATATATGTATATATATATAAATGTATATATAATGTATATATATATATATATGCATGTATATATATATATATATATATATATATATATATATATATATATATATATGTATGTATGTATATGAGATCGTTTGATTTATGTACCATTTGGATGTGTCACCTTTCTCTTTTGTAGTTTGTCGTACATGAGATGTTTAACGATATGACTATGAATGTAAATTTGATATGATGTATGAATGTAGTGTAGATGAGATGAATCATGAAATTATGTATATGAAATACAAAATGTGAATGATCTAACATCTCATGCAAGGTTCCATTTTGTTATTAGTGACGGGTATCCCATGAAGAATGAAAGGGCGAAGAAAAGGATTGAACACTTGTGCAGTCGTGAAGAAATGTGATACTTTTGAAGAAACCAACAATCCCTCATCACAAAGGATGTAAGTAAATCAGTGATCGAACCATTTACTTATACAATGCTGCCCTACACTAGATGCAACCCTAGGTCTAGTTACCAAGCTCATAAATTTATCATCATTGAGTGTTTAGCTAAATCCACAAATGTCATACAATTCCCATTGACATTGCAATCATGGAAATATGAATATGACACATGTTCTAGTTTTGTTGGGATTAAATATAAGCATTTGAGGCACAAGAAGTTATAATGACCAGAACATTTGTCCCTTTTGATATAGCAAGCAAACATAAGCATCAAAGAATAAATGCTAGGATGACCATAATGTTTCTTGCATGAAGACACACCAGACTCACAAGAGATTCTTCTAATGCTACATAATCAGTAAGTATTCTATCTACAATGATCCTTGTGTTTGTAACCTGAGACAGAAGTGTGCAAAGTATACTTGTAGTGACACACGCATTCACTTAACATGACAAATATCCATATTTACTTTAGCATAGAGAATTCACTCAAACAAGCAAGGAAAAGAACCAACCTCAATGAAGAGTCCATATAAAATGAGTCAAGGTACACACCACCATCCAATATGAGATATAGGCTCTTATAGTGGACACCCCTTTTATATGGATGCTTTAGATCATTGGAAAAAAACCATCAAACAAAAAGCAAAGAAAAGATCATGCCCCCAATCCTCACTTCTCTAGTCAAAAGTGACATCATCGAATTTCTCAAAGAAACATGATAAAGAGAAAGGAAAAAAAAATAAAGAAAAGATCAACATATCCCAAACAAGTTCATCATTTTGAGTTCAATTTTTGTGTTATAGGATTGATGTCAAGTGTTAATGTTTAGAACATATGTGAAAGAAATATCTTTAGTAGGGTGATGATAGTAGACAAACATAGTTAGAACAATTGGTGACTAAAATCAAAGAGGAATCTTCAGTGAGAAGAACATTAGGAGGAAACTAGGTGACAGTAGATAGACATAGTTTTAACAACTGGTGACTGACACAAAATAGATCTTCTTTGAGCGGAATCTCGATAGTGACATGAGTGATGGTAGGCAAACATAGCTAGAAAAAATTTCGTGAGAGGAATCTCAATAGTGACACGAGTGACAATAGGTAGACATAGTTAGAACAATTGGTGACTAACACGAAAGAGATCTTCTTTGAGAGGAATCTTGATAGTGAGATGAGTGACAGTAGGCAGATGTATGTAGAACAACTGGTGACTGACACAAAAGGTATTCCTATGATACTGTAGGGTGTTTCCCACAAGTCTATGACAAAATTCAATCCATGGATGCATGAGCAAAAGCAACAAACTAAAGCAAGAAGCAATTGCACAAGAGCTAGAAGATGCACTGCATGATGTAGCATTTTGAAACAAGAGGTACTTGTTTACCAAGTTTTCACCTTCTTGGCAGATATTCTTTTTTGGCTACCATGATGCACATTTTCTAGGTTTTCATCAATGGCACTTTTTTTGTTTTTCAATTTTTTTTGTTCTTTTTTGTCTTTTTTAATATATTTTGTATTTTTGTATTTTTCACTTTTTTGGTATTACCAAGGATCCTATTGCTAGGTTTTCACCAAGATAATGATTTTTTTCAAGACTTTTATGTATGTGTAAAGATATTTTGAAAACATGTTAATTGTAGAACCGCTTTAGATGGAGAGTGTTGATGGGCTCCTTGAGCGCCTCTCCCTCAGTTGTTGAAAGTTGGTAAGTACCAAAACCAAATAGTGTAGTAACTATATATGGACCAAGCCAGTTGGGTTCGAACTTCCCTTTCTGTACCTATTGCTATTGATTTTTAGGGTTCTCCCTTAGGACGAGATCACCTAGTTGGAAGTCATGTGGCTTAACTTTCTTGTTGTAGCTTCTAAACATACACTACTGATAAGCTCAAAGATGATCGCATGCCACTTGTTGATGTTCATTTAACAATTCTATCTCTTGAAGCTAAGATATTCTATAGTCATCATCAATAATGAGGCCTTTCCTGGAGATTCTCAAAGTAGGAATCTCAACCTCAATTGGAAGCACAATATCCACTCCATATACCAAAGCAAAGGGCATTGTACCCATTGGAGTTCTGATACTTGTTCTAGAAGCTCATAAAGCCAGATTAATTTGGAGGTGCTAGTCCCTTCCAATTTGATGATTGTGTGATGAAAGATCTTAGGGATAGCCTTGTTAGATGCTTCTACTTGACCATTACCTTGGGTGTAATAGATAGAAGACCAATGTTGCGTGATTCTGAAATTTTTGCACAACTCCTTAAGATCCTTATTTTAAAATGGTCATCCATTGTTAGTGATGATGGAGGATGGTACACCATGCTTGCATATGATGTAATCCATAATGAATCGAGAAATTTTTTTGCCATTTGCTATAGAGAGAGGGACTACCTCTACCCATTTAGTGAAGTAGTATGTAGTGGTGAAAATGAACTTATGTCTATTTGAAGAAGATGGGTGAATCTGACCCACAAGATCAAAGGCCCATTGTTTCAATGGCCATAGCATGATAGATGGAATTAGCTCCTTGGCTAGAGCATGAATCAAATTTCCATGGAGCTGGAATTGTTTGCAGGAGTTGGCATATTTGGTTGCCTCTTGCTCCATATTTGGCCAATAGTAACCAGCTCTAATAACTTCATGAGCTAATGTCAAGTTGTTAGAGTGAGATCCATAATTCCCTCATGTATCAATTAATGCGTGTTTGGCCTCATCAGGTTCTAGACACCTAAGGAGTGTTCCATTGAGACCTTTGCTAAATAAGTTGTCAGCAATAATAACATACCGTGAAACACTACGGATAAGGTGACATTTTTCATTTCGAGTTAGATTGTTCAAACTTGTTTGATCATGTCCTACAATAGAGAAAATCATATGGGATTTAGAAATTATAGGTAGAGTAGAGTAACATCTCCACCAGGAACTTGTGTTGAAAATCATTCTCTGGCATCTGTAGCCATTGCATTAGCCACTTTGTTGTTTGCCCAAGGAACTTGCTGAAAAGTGAAATGAGCAAAGTATTTCTTCAGGTCATCCACGATGCATTTATAAGGTATCAATTTATCATCCTTCATATGATACACATCATTGACCTAGTTGATTACAAGCTATGAATCACCTAAGATATTCAATTCATCAACGCTCCATTAAACTACAATCTTCATGCCATTAATTAGGGCTTCATATTCTACAATATTGTTTGTATAAGGAAACAAAATCTTGTACTCCTTAGGAAATGAATATTTCTATGGTGTTATGAATAAGATTTTAACACTGGATCCCTGTTGTGTGAAGAAGCTATCAAAGAACATCACCCAATTTTGGTGTGTTAACATTAGAATTGATTCATCAGGAAAGTCAATGTTCAGTGGAAGAAGACTTTGCATTGATGCTTCTGCTAATTGATCAACGATTTCCTGTCCTTTGATAGCCTTTCTCTCAACATATTGAATATCAAATTCACTTAGTATCACGAACCAGTTAGCTAACCTTCCTGTTAGAGCTGCCTTGCTGAGTAAGTATTTTAGTGGATCAATTTTAGCAACCAATCATGTAGTATGAGTGAGCATGTAGTGTCTCAACTTTTGGGAAGTAAAGATGACTACCAATCAATCTTTCTCAATGATTCTATAGTTTATTTCATAAGAAATCAATGCGTGACTCAGATAGTAGATAACTCATTCCTTGGTATCATTGTCTTCTTGAGGTAGCAAGATACCAAGAGATGACTCTATGGCTGAGATGTACAAAATGAGAGGCTTCCCATAGATAGGAGGCATCAGGATCGATAGACTAGCAAGGTATTTCTTTATCTGTGTTAGACTCTCCTCACAATCTTTGCTTTAGTTATATTTCACACCTTTATGCAGAGTCTTAGTGAAAGGTTGTGACCTATCTGCTAGCTATGAGATGAATCTGTGAATGGATTGAAGTCTTCCTTGCAAGCCCCTCATCTGATTGATAACCAAGCAATTTCCCAGACATTACACCAAATGCATATTTATTTGAGTTGAGTCTCAGATTGAATTTGTCCATACGATCTAAGATGGGTCTGAAATCTTGAAGATGAGTGTTGCATTTTGTACTCTTAACCAAGGTGTCATCAACATAGCCCTCCATCATCTTATGCATCATATTATGGAATATTGTAGTAACTACCCTTTGATACATGGCACCAACATTTTTAAAACCAAATGGCATCACATTCCAACAAAATGTTCCCCATGTACAAGTGAAAGTAGTCTTTTCCTAGTCTTCTAGTGCAATTTTTATTTGATTATAACTAAAAAACCATCCATGAGTGTGTACATTTCATATCTTACAATCATATCCACTATCATATCAATGTTGGGAAATGGAAAATCATCATTCAAAGATGCTAAATTTAGATCTCATAAATCTATACAAACTTGGATATACTTGTCATGTTTAGAGATTGGAACAATGTTTGATATCTATTCGACATAATCGATAGCTCAGATGAAACCAACTTTGAGAAGCTTTTCCAATTCAGCTTTAACAAGTAATGCAACATGAGGATGCATTTTCCTAAGCTTTTGTTTGATTGACTTTACTCTTGGTGCAATAGATAAATGATGCATTATGAAATCAGGATCTAAGCCTGGCATGTTTGAATATGTCCATGCAAAATTTACCTTTTTCTTTTGAAAGAAGGAAATGAATTCCTCTTTTTCTTTTACAGATAAAGACTATGCAAGATGTATCAGGTGAGGTTGTTCCTCTATTCCCAAGTTGATTAGCTATGTTGGCTCTATCAACATTGATGATATCTCTTCAAAATGACTAGGAAGTGCATCAAATATCTCATCCTTAGGCACCTCAAAGAGGTTTTCACCTTTGGATACATCTTTTATTTTTACTATTTTAGGTTTTGATACTGCCATAATGTGGTTTTCACCATCAGACCTTCTATTTCTTTTTCTTTTTATTGTGTGACTGAGATATTTGATGTTAGCTTTAGTCATATTGATGCTCTGTTTGCTGGTGGAATACATTATAGGTTTGACAACGTTTAAGTAGCAAGAAAGAGCATAGTCATTATGGAACGTAGGGACTTCACTAGATGCATTAGAATTCTAGTCTATAAGCTTGGGATATGTGAGTGAAAGAGATGTGGTGGATTCAATGGCATTCATGGTGTAGTCATCAAATGCTTGGACAAGTAAGTCAAGACCTAGAGCGGCTTCATCCACAAGTGTGTTCGAATGCCTTTAATCAAGGACTCAATGAAACTAGTTGGATGAGACTCATTCAACCTAACCTTAGATGATTCACCTACTTTGAGTAGATTTTCATAGACATGAACTTGATCAATATCTTTGTCTATAGTTTCTTCTGAGAGAGAGTTGAATTCATACTCTTGAAACTCTATGCTACATGGAGATAGACTGTAGAATTCCTCAATAGTAATAAGGAAAAATTATCCTTCATCTTCCAAAATTTTACAAAGTATTTCAACAACTATAGTATGACTAGACTCTCCTTGTTCCTATTAAACATAGGGAGAATTAGTAGTGTTGTTAGAAGAATCACTATCAACATCCACAGTACTGACACGTGGTACAAAATCATCTGGTTCTGCAAAGAAATTAGTAAGATCAAAAGGAATTGGATAAGGATAAGGATCCTCATCATAAACACCATCCTCAAGATCATCTGGCTCAGTTTGTGGCTCATGCTTAGATGAACTCTCATATTCTGGTATAAATTTGTTAATCCCTAGATGAAAAGGGGTCTTCTTAAAACCTAGGCCTATAGTATCTTGATATCTTCTAACAATTGCTTTAACAGGATCAATCAAGCCATTTTAGTTACATCCAATTGGTCCATTCCCTTTTTAGCTAAAGCATTTCATGAGTTTAAGACCTGGACCATAATTTTCTGGAGTAATCTTACAAGACTATTTTTTGAGATCCACTGGAGTTTCCTCTCTGTATATCCATGCATCAATAGCTCTATTTTCATCTTCCTCCTCTAGAGGTATAATAGATTTGACAAAGGTATGGTTGTACTTAGCTTGAGGTGATAGCACAAAAGGCCTCTTTGCTTCAGATGGTCTCTCATAATGATGGGGAGACTAAGGAAGAGATGCCAAAGATAGAATAGGTTCTATGTGGTATTCACCCATCCCAGTTGTTTTCAACTTGAGGAACTTCTTGATTTGTTTTAGCTTATCATCATGATGATCTGTAGATTCCCTATTGGCAGGTACAAAGGTTTCAATAGATTTCAACATGTTATAGATGTAATTAATATTTGTAGGTATGGTGACTTCAGAGCTGTGAAATAGAAACTTGACACATTGATGGTAAGTTGAAGGTACAATTTACATTTCATGTATCCATGGTCTCCCTAGAAGGATGTAGTACACTAATGGAATGTCAAGGACTTAACAAGTGACATCACTTTCTACAGGACCAACTTGAAGAGGTAACACAACAAGACCTAAGGATTTACGCTCAACTTCATCATATGCCTTGATGGTTATTCTGCGATGAGGATCAATGGACTATTCATAATAGCCCAATTATCTAAGCAAGGTATCAGAAAGTATGGTTAAACCAACTCCATTGTCAATGAGCATATGATGGACACGCTTCTAGTGTATCATGACTTCAATGTGTAATGGTCGATTATGCGGATGACTCAGTGAATTGTCATCCTCCTCAAAGAAGGATAGATAGTGAGATGAGGTCAAATGACCTACAATAGATTGGAACCTGTCAAGATCAAGATCTTGAGGTATGTTTTCCTCAGTGAGGGATTTTTTGAGAATTTGCCTATGAGCAAGCAATAGTTTGAGCAATTAAAAGATTGTTATTTGAGCACTTGTCTATTGCAATCAATCAAGGATACTATAGCTAGTAGTTGCAAAAGATGTTGCAATTTTTGTACCTTTTCGAGATGGACCAACAAGAGGTTTGTCTTTGTGTTGTTTTGACTCAAGAGTAGAAGGCAAAGGGCATTTAACTACTATCTTGTCTTGAGAACACGTAATAGCATTGGCACAAGATTGTGATGATTCTTCATTAGATGTAGTAGATGTAGTGTCCCTTAAGACAAATGGCATCTTAATTTTAGTGTTTTCTTGTTTTTCCTTGATTATGATGATGTCACAATACTAAAAATCCATAGGTTCAACCATGTTGATCACATCATCATCATTAGAGTATGTATAACTAACCTTTTTATAAGCTTTCTATTTATAGTTTTCTCCCTTCTCATAGTGTGGGAATGGCTCCTTGAAAGCCTTGCGATCTGTATTCTTGTTGTGTCCATCCACAATGGTTTCACATTATCAATTAAGTCTTGAACTTTATGATGCAAGTTGATGCAATTGTTGGTTTTTTGATCTTTGTTTGGTGGTATTTGCAACATGCAGTCTCATTCCACCATGAAGGTCATGGTTGTGGATCATAAGGATGAGAATTTTCCAATGGAGAAATGAGTTTGTTTTGAAGAAAGGTCTTATAGACTATATCCAAAGGTTCACCAAGGCTGTATATTCTCATTTTTGGTGTGTAACCCAAGACGAGTTCTTCATTTTGTTTCCAAATGTCTTATTGTCAGGAGGAGATTTGTCAATATTTTTAGATGCTTTGAGATTATTTGTAAGGTTAAAAGCTACTTTAGTAGGTTGAGGAGTAATGTTATCAATGACTCCAACATGTACTAGCTCTCGGTTCTTGTTCACATACTTGGATTTATCCTTACTAGAGGTTGATCCTTGTTTAGCATCCTTTTGAAGGGTTATTTTGTCCTTTTTGATCATGAATTCCTCTATTTGGATAGCTTGTGTGACCATGTCTTCAAAGGTGTGTGGACCTTGAAGTTGAAATTTATACCCAAAGTTAGGTACAAGATTATCCATGAAGATGTCAAGTTTTTTCGTTTTAGGAATCTTTCATGTATATTTGGTATATAGTTGTTTCCACCTTTGAAGGAATGTGAAGAAAGTTTCCCCAACTTTCTATTTAAGGTTACAAAAGCCACATATGTTAACTGGATGTTGTATGTTGTGCGAGTATTATTGAACAAATAGGTTATCAATCTCATCAAACATTTTGATACCAGTGGGCAATAGTGAAAACCATTCCATGGCCTGACCATCTAGACTTCATGGGAATAAACACATGAGATATGTCTGATTGTGCATAAATTCCATAGACAAAGCATTGAATTATTGCAAATGATCTTGGGGATCAAAAGTTCCAAAGTATTTATCGTACTTGGGTAACTCAACTCCTCTTGGAAAAGGAGGCATGTCTAGACTCTTGTCAAAAGGAAATGGAAAAAGAGTGTCTAAGGTGTATGTTTTCATTGGCTTATCCTTATCATGCATCATTTGAGCCAACTATTTTTGCATGATCTTCAATTTTTTTTGCAATTTGGACATTTCAGTTTCCTCTTCATGTGTGATGATTATCTCAACATTAAAATGATTAGGTAGTTTTGCTCCCTTTTGAGTGAGTTTGAGAAAATATTTCACTTTCTCTTTGTTAAGCAAGATATCCATTACTTGCTGGAAATTTTTATCCTTACACCATTTTTCAATGTCTTCAGGAAGTATTTCTTCAATCTTCTCATTCTCATTAATAAAAGGTTCTTTATGTCTTTCATTTCCTTGGTCATCTTGTCTTCTACTATGTTCTCTATTTCCTTGGTCTTGATCAACCATTTTAGGAATGTGGTAAGTTTTAGTGTATGTTGGTTGAAAAGGTCTTCTGAATAATAATTCAATTGTTTTGTCTAGAGATGTATGTGTTTTTCTAGTTTTAGGATTCTTTTGATACAAGGGATTTCTAGCTTGTTAAAAGTTTATGGAAAACGTTCTTTGAACACGAGGTGGTCTAACAAGTGAGAGAAATCATGAAGACTCCTCACTAGATTCACTGGATTTAGACCATGTATAAATTAGGATGTGACCTCTGCCACAATTCTAACCTCTAGCTCTACCTCATCTAAGTCTATGAGGAGGAGACACGTTTCCACTCCTTGTTGCAATAGTCATAGACAATGATGAAAAGCAAAGCTTAGACAAGGACCACACTAGAACATAGCCTCAAAGTGAGATAAGTGTGTTGTATACCGAGGTATGAGTCATCTAAGAAATGGCTAGAAAAACCAAGAGTTATGACTATAATGACACAAGATATGATAAACACAAGAGAAAAAAATAAGACAAACAAGTAAGGGAGACTAGTTCATATGTAAATTGCAAGTTGTCAACTAAGCAATAAGTCAAAGTTGGACACTATTGCAGATAGAGGAATGGCCAAGTGTTCCAGATATAGATTAGACTTGGATTAGATTCTGAAGAGGAAGCTCAAAATAGCTTGCTGTTTTGGATAGATTTTGGTAGACTTAAGCAAGGAAATGACTCCGGGCGAGGAAATATAGACAACTAGGTGAGAAGACACAACTAGTAGAGAAATTTTGATAGCTTTAGGACAAGATCCTGCATGAAGATTCCTAGATAATTGTGTGAGAAAGTACAAAGAACTAGGTGAAGTTTCAGAACAACAAAATTTAGACCAGTTTTCTTGTGTGAGGACTTGCACATAGCCTCGTGAGGAAGTGACAGTTTGATCGAAAAGTATAGGATTTTGACTAAAAAAAGATAGTGTTTGGAAAATTTTTGCACAAGGATTCACAGACAATCACATGAGGAACTACAAAGAACCCCACAACGAAGTACAAAAGGACAATTTTCTTGTGTGAAGTTTTGTAGAACTGGACCTAAGAAAAGGATAGAATTGACAAGTTTTGATTGAACTTGAAGATATTTTCAATGGTTTTGATAGTTTCTGAATAGAGAACTGATAATGTTTACAAGTTCCAAGCAAATATCAACATTATTTTCAGATTTTGGACATCATTTTGGTTTACAAGTAGATAGTTGTTTTCAGACACAGCAAGCAAGCAGTAGTCACAAACAATGCAATTGAGGACAAAGCAACTTGGAGGGATGGGGGAATCTTGACCTTTTATTTGTTTGAAAGATTTGGACAAGTTTAAAGAGTTGAAAAAGATATGCTTTATCCCTATAACCAAAAATGGTAAAGGAAGCAAAACCTTTGTCTCACAACTTATGTGCATGCATTCACCTCACATAGCTATGTCACTCCACTAGAGGGTGCCCATGTTTTTTGTGTATTCTAAGGACTCAATAACATAAATGTTGAATGACCACCCTTGTGGTAGGGGTCAAGCATGTATACCACCTTCCAATATCCAGGTACATGCTTATGGTGAGTATCTATAGGAGAGATTCTTCCCCCTCCTTGCACAAATATTATGCTCCCTTTCGGAGGTGAACTAGGTAGCAACTAACTAAAAGGTTTTTACTTAGCTTCTGTTTATATTAACCCTTGGTGGCTTTGCGAACGAAGTTGAGGCTAGCAATCCACACCAGTATTTGTAAATGCACACACTTGACTAGTAAGACTAGGGGTAGCGCCACCCAGTGCAACATACAGAGCCTCTTCTTGATATGTGATATTAGAATGAAGAAGAGGTAATTAACATGGCTTTGGAATCTTTTTCTCTACAAAGATTCTTTATTATAGTGAGTTGGAATCACCGGCGAAAGGTGTGTGCTCACTTGGGTTATTCCCAAAGGTTGGATCGCTCCGGCAAGCCCTCTAAAGGTTGACTTAGATCTGTGGTTTAGATTAAGGGTCCAAGTTTTTGATTTGCCTCAAGGGAAAGAGCATACTCCTCTACCTCCTCACCTTACCCAAACACACAAAACATGTTCATCACCGAGTTAGTTTATCAATCCCAACTTGTCTTTTCTCAATATTTTGATTCCCTAAAAGGAAATCATCATCTCTTCATAAAAAAGACTTATATAGGAGAACCACTAACTTTCTTACCTCTCTCTCGAGTATAGTCTTCCAAAGGCGTCTAGGTTTTTGATTTACTCTTGGGCATCAGTTCCAAGTAGCAAAGAGCATACTCCCCTATTCCTTTGTCTAGAGCCCTATGAAGTTAACAAGCCCTATTGAATTATGTGTAAGAAATCTGTAAAAGAAGACACAATGTTTAGGTGGGTTTGAATTCATTCTTTGACATGTGTATCTTTGACTAAGCATCCTGCAATCAAACCGTCACTATTGTTTAAGAGTTTGTAATAGGGTGTCTTCAACAAGCGATCTGTAAACCACTGTTAAGCTGTTGAAAATCAAAAACTGGAAATAAAATACTTTATAATCAAATGTTAGTTAAATAATGATGATGAAAATATAATTTGGAAAATTGCCTTTTTTTTTTTATATTGAATTTCGCAACGAAGCTATGTAGATCCCCCACGAGAAAATGATGGGTACCACATGAGAAATTGTCCAATTATACACTTTTTTGCGTGAGGAAGTGCAGAACAGGGAGAAAAATCTTAGTTTCTTCACACGAGAAAGGGATTTTTTGTGTGAGAAACCAATAGACTATATGGACAAAAGAAACAAAACATTAAAAAATTATAGAATAAAGAACAAATGAGGCCAAAAACTTGATTTCTCGGCCCAATGGTGGGTGCCAGAAATGTGAGTGGGAAATGTGGGCCACTATGATTCTCACACAATTCAACATGATCCTTATTTGAAGAATCATCTTGGAATGAACATGGGATTGTTCATCTGAAATGTCGAACAAGTCAATCTGTTGCCTTCTATATAGAATGATTTTGCTAATTGCTCTCAGATCGAGTAGCTAGCAACCAGACATCTAGAACGAAGGATTTAATCTATATGAGAATGCGAGATTAATCTAAATGAGATATGCAAATTAATCTATAAATAAGAAAGAGTAATTAATCTGAAAGAGTGCATTTTTGAGCTACAATGAGATTAATATGCGAGATTAATGAAAACTACGAATGCAAGAAATGAGTGATTATTTCAACATAAGATCTATATAATTCATTTGAAACCTTTGAAATGAAGAATTGAGGGTTTCTTAAATAGAATTTTAGAATTGATCAATGGTCAAGATCAATTTGGATGGACAGTTGAGATTAGAAATGAGATCCAGTTAAAATGGAAACTTTCTTGTGCAAATGAAGTTAATTGCTTCACTTCTGAATGTGAGAAAGAGTTAATTGAATCAGTTCCTTTTCCAATTCTAGTTCACTCAGAGTTTCTATTTCTGAACTGAAGAGAGAAGCTGGAGAGTATATTTAATTTAATAAAATTGAATATGACCTCATAAATGCATAATCTTAAGTAATTGAATAATTTAAATGAGGATATATTTAATTAAATCAAATATATTTAATTCCTTAATGTATATTAGAAAAAGGGGTAAATTTAATTCAATTAAAGTGCTAGGACTCATAATTAAATTAAATTGATTAATAGGTCTACCTTTGCTAATTCGATTAGACTTAGGAATTAAATAGAATATGTAATTAATGTAGATTAGGGATTTTCTGCATTTGACACTTAGGTCAGGTAGGAATTATTAGAATTTAGAATTGCTAAGTAAAATAGGACTTAGGATTGATTAAATAGACCAGAATTGGTTTAGCATGGCAATATGCCAATTTTGGGGTATTACAATACCAAATACAAAATACCAAGAGTCCTCAATGACTCAGATCATCATAGATACTCCCCTAGACGAGAAGCATCAACATTCAATCTAGGTTAACAATAGTGCTCTGTACTACAAGACTAATGCACTCTCTACATCATCTACTCAGAAGTAGGCCGGGGCATAACCCCAAGCAAATGTCTCAAGTACTCAAATGTATCTTTAGGAAAAGGCTTCATAAAGATATATGCAATCTGATCTTTAGTACTCACATACTCCAATCTAATGTCCTTTTATACTGCTTTCTCTCTCAACACATGATACTTAATAGATATATGCTTACTCTTAGAATGCAATACATGATTCTTAGACATACTCACTATACTTGTGTTATCATAGTAAATGCTAATAGCTTCTTCAAACTCAATTTTGATGTACTTTAGCATTTTCTTAATCCACATAACTTGATTATAGTTTTTTTTGCTGCAACATACTTTGCCTCAGTAGTACTTTGTGAAATACAATCTTGCTTCTTGCATAGCCAAGAAACCAATCTTCCTCCAAGAAAAAATGCTTCACCATCGGTGCTCTTTTTGTCATCCAAACTACCTGCCCAATCTGCATCAGTATATGCACATAGAGTGAAATCACTTGATCTATGATATCAAATTATATAATTAAATGTCCCTTTCCAATATCTGAATATTCTCTTCACTATTGCAAAATGATACTCCTTAGGACCAGCTTGAAATCTAGCTACAATCCCAACTACATTTTCTATATCTGATCTAGTGTGAGTTAGATACTACAAACCTCTAATCATGGATTTGTACTTCTTCTGCTCTACTGCAGGTGTCTCATCTTTGCTAGATAACTTGTGACTACTTATCATAGGTGTATGAACAAATTTACAACTTTCCAAACCAAAGCTTTTAAACAAGTCTTTCAAGTACTTAGCTTGTGAAATGAAAATACCATCACTATTCTATACAATCTACAATCCTATGAAAAACTTCATTTCTCCTATCATGCTCATTTCAAATTCATTCTTCATCTCTTCAACAAACTTATCACTTGCTTCATCATTACCTCCAAATATGATGTCATCAACAAATTATACAATAATTAGCAAACCATTTTTAACTTCTTTCAAATACAGGTTACTATCTATTGTACCTTTAGCAAATCCAAGCTTTACCAAATAACTATCCAACCTTGCATACTAGGTTCTAGGTGCTTGCTTTAGTCCATATAAAGCTTTCTTTAATCTATATACCATGTCTTTATCTTCTGATAAAAGGAAAAACTTTAGGCTGCTCAATGTATACCTCTTCTTCAAGTTCTCCATTAAGAAAGGATGATTTAACATCCATTTGATAAACCTTGAACTTCTTATTCACTATATAAGCTAGAAACATCCTTACTACTTTCCATTCTGGCTATAGGTGCATATGTCTCCTTGTAGTATATGCCTTCTTGTTGTGAATATCCCTTGCATACAAGTCTAATCTTGTTCCTCACAACTTTACCTTGCTCATTCATCTTATTTTTGAATACCCATTTGGTTCCTATCACATTCTTGTCTTTAGGTCTAGGAACTAACTCCCATGTATCATTCTTCGCTATCTGATCCAATTCTTCCTTCATTGCTTGAATCCAATGATCATCTTTAACTACTTCATCTATGTTCTTAGGTTCAACTTGAGATATTAGACATATCTCCTCACTCACTCTATTCCTTGTCATCACACCTTTCTATCTGCTTCCAATTATCTACTCAGGATGGTGATTCTCTGTCAGATTCCTGTTAGGGGTAGGAGTTGACATCTCAACTCTTATCTCTTCTCTCAAATCATATCTCTATTCTCCTCATTGCTTAACAATTAGCAAATAATTCTACAAATCATTGTTAGTCTCAAAGAAAACTTCAGCATTTTGTCTAACAATTCTAGAATTATCTTCTTCTCCATGTGAATTAAAAATCTACCATCTTTTCTTTTGTCCGAAACTTTTCATCAATCCTTACATTTGCGCATTCAACTATTGTCTTAGTTCTATAGTTGAAACATATGTAAGTTTTTCTTTTCAATGAATAGCCAAGAAACATACCTTTAACACTTCTTGGATCAAACTTACCAATGTCATAATCTCTCTTAATGTAACATTTGCTCTCAAATATTCTGAAATACTTAACTGATGGTGAATGACAAAATCATAGTTCATAAGGTGTCTTGTTCATACCTTTTTTGATCTGTACTTTGTTTAGATTATATACTATTGTATTGATTGCTTCTCTCCAAAATTTCTTAGAAACATCATTCTCAAACAACATCACTCTTTCTGCTTCTGGTATTGATTTGTTCCTTCTTTCAGCAATCCCATTTTGCTCAGGTTTTCTAGGTGTAGATAGTTTCCTTTTGATTCCATTCTCTTCACAAAATATGTTAAACTCTCTAGAGGTGAATTCTCCTCCTCTATCAAATCTCAAACACTTTATCGTAATACTAGATTCATTCTCAACTCTATTCTTAAATATCTTAAACTTTTCAAAAGCTTCAAATTTGTCTTTAAGTAATGCTACCCACATCATTCTAGTGAAATTGTCAAAAAAAATCATAAAATGCCTTTCACCATAAAATCCTCTTGTTCTAGAAGGACCACTCAGATCTGTGTGAACGATCTCCATCTTCTCCATGGTAGTGAACTTCTTGCTAGGAAATGACACTTTCTTCTGCTTAGCCAAAATACATTCCTTATACACAACATTAGTAGGCTTTGTAATCTTAGGCAAGTATCTGACTAAAAAAGTTCTAACAACCTTCATAATATTATCAAAGTTTATGTGACAGAATCTTCTATGCCACAACCAACTGTTATCCACTTTAGCTACCAAACACGTTATTTTAGTAGGATTCAACTGAATAATATTACCTATGGATCTAGTGCTGGTTCTAATCATCGTACCATCTTTGTCTTTGATAATGTAGGTCTTCTCAGTGAAGTACAACAAAAAACCCTTGTCCACCAAATGTCCAACACTCAACAAGTTATGCTTCAATCCATCAACAAAATAAACATCATCAGTACTAGTTTTACCATTAAGAGTAATGGATCCAATTCCTATTATATGATAAGTTGCATTGTTACCAACTCTAAAATAAACTCCATCATGATTCTTGAACTTAACAAACTTATTCATATCACTAGTCATGTGATGTGAACAACCATTGTCAATTATCTAATCAGACTTCTTTTCCACTTGAGAAACTAGAGCTCTTTCTTCTCTAATTTCTCTATTAAGATCATCTTCCTTGATAGCCACAAATCCCAATTCATCATCACTTTCACTTTGACCTTTTTCATTTGACTCTTCATCTTCATTTGCATACAATTTTTTTATATCTCTAGCTCTTCTAGGGTTAAACTTTCTTTTATACTTTTTCTCTCTTTTAGGATATTTAGATGCATAATGACCAAATTCATTGGAAGTCCAACATTTAAATATTTTCGTACCATCTTTTTCTCTTCTTGCTAGAAGGGTTATTCCTTCCTCAATCTTCTTGTCTTCATTAGATCTATTGCTACCAACAAAATCTCCATGAGTGCTTGCACTCCTTGTCAAATTAGGTCAAATGTTCAAGGCACTAAAAGTTGTTTCGACTCTTACAAGTTCTCTAGATTGTCTCAGATCTACTTCTGTTGATTCTAGTCTTCCAAGCAACATTTCCTTTGTGAAATCCTTAGTGCAGTGTGTTACTAGTTGAATCATTTGAGCTATCAGCTTGAATTGTCGTATATAACTTCATCATCTTCCTTGGTTCCACCATGAGACCGAATTCCTACAACCATTTATGATATTTTTCCATTATAACTTCTTATAGTTTCATCTTCCATCCTTATAGCATCTTGAAATGCACATATCCAATTCTGTAATTTCTTTCTCTTTGCATGATCATAACCTTCAAAAGTAGATTCTAATGCTTTCCAAATTTCATAAGATGTTTCAAGTGACTTTACGTGACTGTACTCATTCTTTGGAAGAGTTGTTAGTAGAGCTTCTCTTGCTCTCATGTTACACTTGAATAGATCTCTCTCTTTTTCACTGCAACCTTCTAGCTTTGCTTCTTCAACAATTGTCTTGTTACTCTTTGTCAAAATCCAATATCCCGGACCCATGTACAATTGACGAGTCTTCATCTTCTCCTTCCAACTGTCATAGTTGGCCCCATCAAATCTAGGACTATCCTTTATGAAAATATTTGTCATCGATCTCCCAAAGTTATTAAGCTTATCCTTCAAGGACCTGATGCTCTGATACCAATTGTTATAGTCCACTGATGGGGGTGGTGAATACATTATCCAACTACTATCACAATTATCAACCTTAAACTATCTCAACCATATGAACAATATAAACTAAAACCACAACAAGATACTCATACACAATAACACCATATATGTTAACTAGGGAAACCCTTGATTAGAGGGAAAACCCTAGTGGGGATGGTACCCACAAGATGATGTACTAATTCAAATATTTCTTGTTAGAGGATAGACCATGTAAGGAGTTTGTTACAACATTCAGTACATATGAGTCCTTGTTAGGAGAATTTGAATTCCTATTAGGAGATTCCAACCCTATTAGGAGTTGTGCCAACCCTATGAGGAGTTGTGGAAGACAACTGGACCCATTGTCCAAACAACTTCAAGGGAAAGACCATTGAACCCACCATCCAAATGATCTCTGTATTATTCCTTGCAAAATAATAGAATGGTATTGTACTGTTCCTTCCTCTTTCTATATCCTATCAACCCAGACCTTTGCACCTTTTGATCTTGTAACCAGATCACAAATCTTGCATTCAATAATCCCTTGGATCGCTTACACACATTCAGTAAGCACTTTGCTTCTTTTCGCACTTCTCACTTCTTACAATGATAGATACATATTACAATCAAGGAAATTTTTTTTCCTTTCTACCATATCTTCATAATAATTCCTTGAGTCGGCCTTAAGGCCTTCCCAATTAATTATAATAAGATAATTAATTAATTACAAATACAATAGCACGGTCAGCTCACAGTCTGTACAAAACTTCATATGTGCGATACTAGGGGTTGCACACTCACTGATGTCATCAGCTAACTATCCTCTGTCACTGCATGATTGTGCATCTCTTCATTACATCTCAGATGAAAGATAGCCAACAAACATCAAGAACTACTTTCCCAATACCTTGTCTTTGAACTGTTCTCTTAAATCAAGTACATCTTCCGTACATCTTTGACTTAGACTCCGTGCACTTGACCACGTCATCAGGACATTGTGTCAAACATGTCCATAACTGCATATCACCAGACAGTCAAACCATTGTCCATACCATCAAGATCTTTTTCTGCTACTCAGCCAGTCTTTATAGAAACCGTGCTATACATCAATGACAGACACAGTCATGAATGCAACATGTCAATACTCTCCAATTCTCGAGATACTCCCTAAATTAGTATCATCAACATTCATGCTAACAATTTAACCAAGAAAGGCTTGACATCAATGACAACATAACAACTGATATGACTCTACTATATACAATAAGAACATTATCAGTTGGGGCTAACATATGAAAGGGCCTTTTCTTGGTATTGATCTTTTGAATGATAAGAGTTGATCTATGATCTACAACCAAGGCTAAGGTTACTTTTAGCTTTCCCAAGAATTTCTAAATGTAAAAAATTTGAATATTAAAAAAAGTACTTATATCTTTGAGAGCTTGTTGGGGGCTCCTCCTCTGATCTTAGCTACCTTGATTATTGCGAACTTAGTCTTAATCTTCTTTAGTAACTTTAACCATTCTATCTTGTTCTTTCTATTTTGCTCATGAACTTGAATGAACAAGAATTTCATCATATAGTAGTTATATTCATGTGCAACCAAATTCCCCGATTTGTCGATCAAAATAATTTTTTATCTACTTGTTTGGAAAATTGTTGTACGAAATGCTGAGACAATGGATCATAAACAATAGTTGGAATTGAAGGGAGTGAAGAGAATGGACAAATGGCTGTAGGCTAGGGCATGTGTGTGTGTCTGTCCACACACACGCGCACGCACACACACACACACATGTTGTCTATGTGCATTTTTATATGGTGTGTGGGTATGGGTCAAAGGATATACTAAATGAATAAATTAATGTCATGGAATGTGTGTTGTATAGATGGACCAGGAGGGTGTTTGTGTTGCAACTTAGTGTTGACAATAAGTCAAATTGTGTTGCTCAAATGCAACATGAGTTACAATGTTCTTAGGGTGTAATTGATTGTGTTTTTGCACAATTTTTTTTTTGGTTTCAAGAGGTACACATACTATTTCTGCACAGATGTTCTTTCAAGCCTCAATAAGCTTGGGGTGATCGCATGAGAGGAAGGAATATTTTTGGGCATGGATCACACGACTATCCTTGTGATAATAAAAAGGTGGAGGGGGGGAGAGAGGGGGTAGAAGAGGAAGGAAAAAATGAAGTAGGATGAGGATCTTCTTCTAAGAAAGCACATTGTTTGATGTTATTATCATCATTCTTTTGGTTGATGTTCGTTGATTACTTCTGGGGGTTTGTAAGTAGTATTTCTGGAGATTGTAGATAGATAATAGACCCAAAAACACAAGCTAAACAAAATAGTAGAGAGTAGCAGAGAGATGCGATAGAGATGGCGATGGACATAAAAGTGATTTAAAAAAAATAAAAGAACGATCTAGAAAAAGTTGGGAGGATATGTCCATGGGCAAGAAAAAAATGATTATAAAAAATTTGATGGAAATAAAGTTTTCATTAATGTGACATTTGATGTCAAAAGTGTATGACTATGATTAGATTGGTAATTTTTTAAAAATTTTAATTTGAAAAATAGATTTTTCTCCTTGCCCTTAGTTTAGTAATAGCGAATAAAAATTTCGATAGTTAATTATTATCTTATTTTATAAATATATAGAAATAATAAACGGCTAAATTCTAAAATCTAATTGATGGAAGAAATTAACTTATGCATAAATTTTCCCTCACTAATAATTTTGAAAAAATGTGTTTTAAAAATTATTATACAATTAACATTAGGATTTTGTTCCACACCGTTCTATTCGGCAGAATATCTTAAAAGTAATATGCCTTTCGCAATTTACACATCTCGATCATCCCTCTAACAGACCTCGTTTATAAGAAACCATGTCTATTTTCACACGTGCTTTTCCTTTCACAAATCAAATGGTTGAAGGGTTTTATGATTACTTATAATTAAAGTTGTATCATATTGGTTTTTAAGATTCAAAGAATTGGGGAGTTTTTGTTTCTACAGACAATTTATGAATTTTTTTCAATCTTTTTAAATCTTTTTATATTCACCTCTGAGAAATATAATTCAAACAATAAATTCATTCTCATCCTTTCAAATTATCTTTACATTCAATCTTCTTCTTTATTGAATATAATCTTATACCCACCAAATATTACTGACAAGATATATCAGACCTCTTTGTTCATAATTCATCAGACAAATGCCTACAAAACGGAGATAAAAGAACACAACCCAGAAGCCCATACTTGAATTGTTTTGACATGAACTTTAACTTTATTTTATTTCAGATCATCAATTCAATAGAAAAAATAGACAATAAATTCAAAAACAATTATTTCAGATTAGTTTCTCAGAATAAATCACTCGTTCAAAACGTCAAATGAAAAAAAAATATGAACATAAATCTGAAACAATCCATCATAAAATACAGAAAAATAAATATTAAAATCTGTATTATATTTTACAGAAGCAGAGGGTAAATATGAACCTCAAGTTCAAACTCTGTATAAGATTTTTCCTTTATAGCTCCCATATAACAGGGAAAAGAGGAATCTAACGTCATATACCTTTTCTATACACAGAAATCCGTATTTATATACAAGAAAACCTAATAATTTCTGGAAATTTCCTTTTTATCTATTCACAGACAAAGCCCATGCCCTTTCCTTCATACCCAGGGGCGATGGCAGAACTGGCTTAGAGTTATTAACAAGAACATCCTTCATCTCAGCCGTCAGATGCAAAATAGCCGCGCGATCTTTAGGCGAAATTTTGCTCTCTCCAATATTATCCCCAATATTCTCGTCTTCTGCCCTGATTCGTATCACCTGGCTGTGCAGCAGGGGCCTCTGTTTTACTGCTTCCGCCATTAAATACTGGTACATAATCTTTAGAAAGAAATAAATCTCTGGAATACAGAGTAGACGGAGATAGAAACGAACGGATCTGTAGGAAGAAATCTCTGAAATACAAAATAAATGAAGAAATCTCTGGAACAGAAAATAAATGGAGTAAGAAATAAAAGGATCTAAAACCTGTGTGATAAAGGTAAGCCGAGATGATGTATTAATAGGCAAAGATTTCCAATGCTTTGTTCGGATTTGTATGACCTCCGAATCAGACAGCGACGAATCAACGAGAAACTTTCATGGCTGACTCCTTCAAATTCAATGGCTGACCTTTTGGAAAAGTAGAGAAAGGGCGACAGACACGGTGAATTTGGGGGCGACAGACACGGTGAATTTGGGGGAAATTGTATCGGAGGTTTCTTATTTGTTTGTCTTACTTTGGTTCGTTATTGTGAGAGGATAGGGTTTAGTGCAAAATATTATATATTAAAAATTGATGATGGAGGATTTTGTTTCGTTTAGGAGTCATGTTAGTCTATATGGGAGCATGTGTTAAGTAGATTTTTTTGTGGGGCATTTGTATTTATCCAAATTGTTTGGAATATGATTTTGATTTTGTCTCTTATTTCTAGGTGTTTCAATTGTGGTGGTGAAATAATCAAGGAACATCATTATCACCAATTGTGGATGAGTATTAGGAGAAAATAATAGAGGAGATTTGGTGAGATTATTATATATTAGAAATTGATATAATCTATGAGTTATTTTGTTATTTGATATGGGAGGATATGTTTAAATTGATGTCTTTTATTTTACCAAAATTGTTTGTCGAAAGCATTTCGATGTTAAAAACTATCACACAATCGATCCCAAAAGAGAAAATAATCATCTAATATGAATTGTGGAAATATGATGAACTTAATATCATCACCCTCACGTATTGTAGATGGCTATTGTGAGAGGATAGAAAGGAGGTTTGATAATAATATTATATGCTTGAAATTGATGTTATAGTTAAAATGTCATGTATGAGTCATTTTGTTATTCAATATGGGACCACATATTTATGTTGACATCTTTTCAGTTGTAAGGGAAAGATCCAAATGTATTTATTGCCCCACAAGTGTGTAGATCCTGGTCCTGACTTTGTGTCTTACATCTAGGTGTTTAAATCTAAGAGGATGACGTAAACAAGCAACACATCATCGCCTCATTAAATGTGGCTGGTTATTGTGAGTCCTAGGAACTAAGTTTAGTGATAATATTAAATACTGTACGTGTCATAATTAATGTCTTTACATCCTATTTTATTTATTTCAAAATTTTTTTAAGTATGAATCAAAGATTGAGAAGTATTTGTCCCACTAAAACTCTCTTTATTATGTTAATATCTCTCCGACCATGAATCAATCATCAAAGAATACTAATTCCCAAAAAAAACTATAACATAATTTTGACTTCATCTTTTACCTCAATGTTCAAGTCTTAATAGATGATAAATCAATAAACAGACCATCCTACTGGCCAATCATATTTTACCTCTTATATTTTTAAATATTATATGTATGAAATTATGTTTTAAAACAATATTAGTAAAGTCGTTAGACAAGAGAGTGAGAACACAAACTAAAATAAAACAAAATGTGGTCAAATGACGAGTGTAACAGAAATCAAAACTCATTTTGAACAGTTCGTAATAAAGGGGAAAAAAAATAAAAAATAAAAATAAAAGAGCCACGCGGCCGACGTCCGGCCGCCAACGTGAAAGGGGAGGCGAATAGGTGAGATTAGTTTACTTAATCGCCGGCGGCGGCGTGAAATGGTCCGCCGATTTTCGCCGGTAACCGGCAAAACCTATCTAACCGCCACGTGGAGGGTGTTTTATGGAGAAAGATATTTAATTACATATTTTAATTGGGTGGAGAGCGTTGGAGCGTGGAAGTGCTTTTAACGTGCACGGCTCAAACCCGCCCAAGCGGAAGAGTAATGTCCACCTAGGCGCGACCTTCTCTCTAGAAACGTACCTTTTTCTCTCTCTAGAAGCATGCCATTGACCGCCACCTAAAACAACCCCCTTCACACACGCCTACATAGGAGTGAATGATTTGAGTCAATTGACATCATTCTTGCGTATCGCTTTCATATTTGTTTGGGAAAGGTTCTTTCTAGGGCAACTTGTTAGGGTTCTAGTCCATAGCCCATAGAATTGTTCTCAAGGTTATCTTCCTATCCTTCTAGATAGATACATACTTTTTAGACCAATTTTCATGGGGTGGTTTTGTGATATTAGAATTTATGTATAATAGTGTGAAATTTATGTATTCATGTCATCTAAGGTTAAGGGTAGAAGTTATTAGTCCCTGCCTTTTATTAATGTTTTTTTTTTAACTCCCTTTTATTAATTTATTATAGACAATCGCATGATACTTTCCAAAGTTTTGTAAAGTTTGATTTAAAATTTAATTATTAAATACTTATTCTCATTTTTTGATTGGTTATGTAGCAATTTCTTGGATTTTTTTCTGAATTCCGTAAGCGAAAAACTCGAAAAATTAAGAGGCGGCTGGAAGTTTCTAGGTTGCTCCATCTCTAAAAAGGTGCGAGCGTTTATTGAAGGACTGACTGCCTCGCCGCCATTACGATCCACAAGCTTTTCTTCCATTGGCCCCCCCTACAAAGCCTGTTCTTGTTGCCATTGCAGCCACGGCTTTCTTCTTCAATTGTTACAACACTTTTTTGCAAGTCCGCTAGATCTCCCATTTTGGGGCTTACTCGAGCGCCTAGCTCTGGAGCCCAGCTTTTATTTTAGGGCTAGGGATTTTGTTTCGTTGTCTCTGAGGAGGAGTAAGGGAGTAAGAAGAAGATCAAGCGATCTGTGAATTTCGCGTCAAATGATGGGAGCAATGTGCCGCAATTCTACCCCTCACACGGCTGTGTTTCCGTCTGTAGCAGGCGCCAGGATATGGAGGACGCGACGGCAATTGTGCTGTTGATTTTTGAGGGGCGTCATTTTTTTGGTGTTTACGACGACCATGGCAGATCCCGCATGGCGCTTCCGTGCAGGGAATTGTTGCATGAGGTCCTCGCAGAGGAGATTCGGGGCATTGAGGCCTTGGGATTCGACCACGAGACCTGGCGGAGTGCTCTTAACACTGTTTCTTGTGGTATATAAATTTTAACTAAAAATTAATATAAAATGTTTTAACAAAATCATTACAAATGGTAATTAAAGACTAAAAATACACACATATATCCAAACAATCTATGTCTTAATAGCAAGTTCACTATATTTTAATTTTATTTTGATAGAGAAATTTTCTATATTTTTGCAACCAAAATTTTCATTACAGAAGAGATCACATACAAATTAATTAAATTATTAAGACTTCATTTTACATATAAATTATCAATAGTCCAAAGACAGGGACGCTCTTGTTAGTTTATGCCATGGCGAGGAATACTATTGCATTCATTAGATGCAAATAAAAATTACAAATTATATTAGTTTAATCAATAAGATTCAAGTATATTTTAGGTTCTAAGTTTTTAATAAAGTTTGAACATTTTTATTATTTTTAGAAATGGGAAAAAGTCATTTAACTAAAATCTTATTAGCTCTCACTAATAATAGTAAGGAAGAAAATTAAATGTTCAAACCAAAAAATCAAGAAAAATTTAAAGCTCTAACTTTTACCATTAGTTGTGCAACAATATCATAGAAGATGATGTGACACTACATTTACTTTATCATTTCAAGAATTTCACAATTTGAATTTTTTTATAAAGTTTCAACATTTTTATTTTATTTTTTGAAAAACAAGAATAGTATTTAATTGAAATCTTATTGGGTCCTACTAAATAATAATGGAGAAATTTAATTTTTAAAACTAAAAATCAATGAAAATTTAAAATTCTAACTTTTTGTATTAATTGTGCAATTAATATAATTATTATAAAATATGTTACACCACACTTTACTTTACCATTAGTCAAATTAATAGTAATAGGATGTACTAACTCATTAAATTTTGATTTATTTTGTCCTCAAAACATTATCCTTTTAAAGAATTAAAAGAAATAAAAACTAAATAATGCAAGAAAGAATTTTAAAAACTAGAAACTAAATAATATTACAAAGAATCTTAAAATGGTAGTTATTGTACATATAATTATGTTTATTGTTTATGTATTTAAAATTTAAAATATCTTATATCATTTTTTAGTGTCAAGTTGTTGATTAAATTTTATTTTTTAACAAATAAAAATAGTGTATAAAGATGATAATTAATTGTAGTTTTTTTTTTAAAAATAAAGAATTATTTGATGTTAAATATTTGTAAAAAAATTATTTTTGTTTCGTAATTTTCAAATTTTCTAGTTTTTTAATCATATAATTCGTTCTTTTAGGATAAACAATTGGTTTCTAATTTCTTACATTGCAAACATGCTAACAATAAAATAAAATAAAATTTATTGTACTGGAGACTCCAAGACACAAAGAATAAGCAATTTAAATTGTGGATATCTTTTCTATATGTAGAATTTAGTTATAACAAGCTTATGCTTTTGTTAGGATTTTGGTTGGTATTGTTTAACCTTGCATAAGATCTCAATGATCAATTTGTTCACAATACATTACAAGACATCTATGACAACTTTATAATTGCATTCAAACTAATATTGTAGAAATTTTATTTATTATCTTAGAACTTCTCATGGAAAAACCAATTATGTGAAAAAGTGTTGCTTTGTAATGTATGCATGATTTTTTTAGCAAAATTGAACAACATAACTTGAGGGATTATGATGATGCTTTCTAGTCTCAAGACTCTTGAAGTTAAAGAATTCTATTTTGTTCTAAACTTCTTATGCACTTTTGAGTTTTCTACAATAGAGTTTAGCTTTACTCATTTTTTTAATTAAATCGTGTCATTAGACATTTATAATGCTCTAAATTTCTTCTCTCCGTATATGTATAGTGTATAGTATCTTATTTTAAGAAACCACAATTGATTGTGATAAATTTCAAAGTAGTATGACCCATTTTTCTTGTTTTATAATTAAAAAAATCAATATTTTTGTTGTTTAGTTTTCTAAAAAAGCATTTCTAACACCAAATTCATTACAATATGAAAAGTAAACCTTGTATTATGTTGAGCACACCATACAATATCATTTATATCTATTCCTCTTACCCAATTTTAGAGCTTGTTGTAACATTTTTTGTAAAGGCGTTCATGTTAAAATTCTAATGACACAAAGAAGTAATTTTGCACTTGGTAAGAGCTATAACTTATCTACTCACATTCAACTACAAACATTAATGCAAAAAGTAATTGTCTATGTTTCTCCACTATCTTTAGTTCTTAAGTTTTATGTACAATTACAATTAATTTTAATACGGTTTAAAGATAGTTCAACCTCTAAAACATCAAAGGATATAAAGAATGTTGTTCTAATACATTTTGCATTCTTTCAAATTAAAAAAATTATTTCTCCATCTCAACCCTTTATAGCCACACTCTACAATACTATAATCATGACACATATGGCAAGAACTATGATGCTTTTCGTCTCTTGTTAATAGGGTTATTAATAGTTTATTGAATGTAAAAAAGTATATAATTGGAAGTTAATAGTGAGTAGGGGTGTTGAAGGGAGAAGAGAATGGTAAGAGGGGTCAACAAGGAGTTAAACGTAGGATCTTACAAATGAAGGAAACATAGAGAGAGAATAGAATAAGAGACTAATATGAAAAATGATAGTAAAGAAAAAAGAATCAAAGATTGATAATAAAAAATATAGTAAATATTTAAAACAAATAGCTAAATAGATTATAACAGACATCTAATTTTATTTTTAATGCTATTCTTCGTTTGATGTCTTTGATTGTCTCTTTTTCTCTTTTGTTTTAAATTGTTACTCTCTTGTCTTATTACTCTTGGTTCTTTTCTCTCTCTTTGCTTCCTTTATTTCTACTTTTGAGGTCTTAGTTTACGCTAGTCTTGATCAATCTCCCCTCCCTTCAACCTCCCACCTTTTTAGAGAGTTTAGATCTACAACTTATCCCATTTTATCATTTTGCTTTCTCCCTTTCATAATTATGATCAATCATGAAGTGTGATATGAGATGTTGATAACAAGTAGTAAACACCCTATCTTAATTTATTGTGTATGCCTTCCACACTAGTTTGAGTTGTTGATGAGGGCACAACCCAAGACAAAATGAACAAAATAGGAAAAGGAGAATTTTATTATCATAAATGATATTCTATTACATTTTGTACAACAAAAATAGACTCAACTACATGCCATATAGGCTTACAATAGTATTAGATTCTAGAGAATTACCCCTCTCGCAGTACCTTCTCTTGAACTCCACAAAAATTGCCTTTACAATGCAAGAAAACACTTTAAGTAACCTGAATTAGGTTTAGAGGGAGGAATGAATTTTAGAATATATTATTTGACATCTACTAAAAAAGAAAAAGGTTCTAGAAGACATGTTAGAAATCAATGCAAAATTAGAAGAATCCAAAAATGGTGGTCCAACTTCCGGGAGGCATAACTTGTGATTTGGGACTCCGATTGCAAACTGTTTACATTTTCAAAAAGCTTTATGAGCGCTCTATAGCTATATGGACAACTAAGTTGTCCCCCATTTTTTGGGCCTGTACGAGGCCTTAAGTGTTTCAAACTTGACTTTGAAGTATTCTTAGGAGGTCTCTAGGCAACTTAAAACTACCATAACTTTCAAACTGTAAAGCCTTTTGACCTGATTCTTTTTCTAGAGTGCTTGAAATTAGAAGTACAATCATCCCTCCAACTTACACCCTATAAATAATCATAATTATGGTTCAGTCACAAAATAACCTATTTTCTACATTGACACATATCCCAAGGTGCTCAAAAACACTAACCCAGATAACTAATAGTGGCCCAAATGGGTATCCAAAAATATAAACACATTAAACAAAAAATAACACTAAGCATATTTTTGGGTGATACAGATTTGCCCTTACACCCTTGGATGCTCCTGCATTAGACACCCAGGGTAAATTGAAAAGTGGCCTTGTCACTTTACAACTGGTTGAGGAAAACCCAAATGAGCAACCTCCATCTTGGATAACTAGGTTGAATCTTCCACCAGTTTCCCCTTTCACTTCACTAGGCACTCTTCATACTACATGTTTCAAGTGCTTCGACCCACACGACTATCCATAATTTCTTCAATCTCCTCCTCGAAAGTAGGAATGGGACATGGCTCAAGTATCAAATCCTCTTCTACACCATATTCATGATATTTTGTTAAGTTTGCAATATTGAAAACATGGGAAATATGGATCCCATTTGGTAACTACACTCATATGTATTCCCTAAACCATGTTTCTTGGAAATATTAAAGGGACCAAATTTCTTCATCTTTAGCTTGTTGTAGGTGCCCATTGGAAATCATTCCTTCCTCAAGTATACCATAACCAAATCTCCAACTTAAAACTCCTTATGTCTCCTCTTTTGATCTACTCTAGCCTTATACTGTAGGCTCATCTTGATAGTATGTTCACATGCCTCCTCATGTAGGGTCTCGACATGTTCAACAAGGTCTTCTGCCTTAGCACTAGTCCTCTCTCCTTGCTCCAGCTTTTTAAACTCTAGTGCAGTCCTTGGACTAATCCCATACAAAATTTGGAATCATGACCTACCAGTACTCCTATTCACAGAATTATTGTAAGTGGATTTTGCGAGTGGTAGAATCAAATCCCATCCCCTGAGCTTATCTCCTACTAAACAACTCAGTAAATTGCCTAGACTTCTATTCACAACTTCTATTTGTTCACTAGTTTGTAGATGATGTGCAAAATTGAACTTCAATTCTATCTTCAACTTCTTCCACAAAGTCCTCTAGAATACCCAATAAATTTTGTATCTCTGTCAAAAATAATACATTTTGGGAGACCATGTAACCTCACCACCTCTCTAGAATTTTTTTTTGCAATATGCACTACATCATGTGTCTTGTGGCATGGAATGAAATGTGCCATCTTGGAGAACCTATCAACCACCAAAAATACCAATTTTTTACCCCTTTGTGTTTAGGGTAACCTAGGAACAAAATCCATGCTTATGTCTTTCGAGGGACTTGATGGAAGAGACAATGGGTGATAGAGTCTAGTATTCTAACTAACTCCCTTAGCTGTCTAACACACTGAACAACTCTGCACAAACTTCTTCACATCCTTTGACAACTGAGGCCAGAAATAATATTCGTTTACAATGGCAATGGTCTTGTCTCAACTAAAGTAAATTGCTAGCTCTTTGCTATATTTCTCCTTGATCAAGTTTCCTCGTAGAACTCCTTCGAATGCACAAATGAATACCTTTGAACAATACCATCTTGGGTCATATAATCCAACCACTTAGTCTTGTTGATAGTAATAGGTTCCTTACAAGCCATCCAAGCCTTTGCAAAGTCAAGATCCTTAGGGTACAAATTCTTGAGTTCATTATATCCAACCACTTCAATGTGCATTTTTTCTAGTAGTAATTGTCTCCTACTTTAATGCATCTACAAACCTATTAGATCTTCCACTTCTATGTTTTAATACAAATCTATAGATCTGTAAGAACTCTACCCATTTCAAATGTCTCTGATTTAATTTACCTTGGCTATTTAAGTACTAAAATGCCTAATTATTAGTGTGCAAAATGATTTCTTATTGCAATGAATAATGCCTCCATTTCTTTAAAGCTTTAACTATTGCATAGAAATCCTAATCATAAACAAAATAATTCTTGGCATCATTTAATTTCTCACTAAAATAGGCAATAGGCTTACCTTATTGGGTCAAAATATCTCTAATAGCATTACCACTAGCATCACAATCCACTTGGAAAACTTTGTTAAAATCAAGGAGTGCTAACATAGGTTGTTCCGTCACCTTCATCTAGTTCAACAACTCAAAACTCCTTATAGCTCTTGCAGTCCACTTGAACTCTTTTCTATCCCCTCTCATTCTTTTACCTAGAGATGCATAGATACTACTGAAATTCCTAATGAACTTCCCATAAAAACTAGACAAACCATGGAATGACCTCACCTTAGTGGAAGACCTTGGGGTAGGCCATTCTAGGATGACCTTCACCTTCTCCAGGTCCATTTTGAGATCTTCAACTGATACACCAAACCCCAAACAGAATAATTCATTTTTGACAAAGTTACACTTCTTCAAATTAATCGACAATATCTCTTCCCTTAACCTCTCAAAGACACTACGAATGTACAACAAATGTTCATCCAAAGACTTACTAAAAATCAAAATATTAGTTAAATAAACAATAACAAATTCTCCCAGAAATTTCTTTAGTACCTAATTCATAAGGCTCATGAAGGTTCTTAGCACATTGGTTAGTCCAAAGAGCATGACTAACTACTCATATAGAATCTTCTTGGTCTTGAATGTAGTCTTCCACTCATCTCTCTCTCTCTCTCTCTCACACACACACACACACACACACACACACACACACACACACACACACACATCTATATCTAGTTATAACCACTTTTAAGATCTATCTTTGTGAAGTATTGAGATCCACTCAAGTAGTCCATAAGATCATCCATCCTAGGCAAAGAAAATCGATACTTGATGGTTATCTTGTTTATAGTCCAAGAGTTTGTACACATCCTCTACTCGCTATCCTTCTTTGGTGCCAATACTATTGGTACTACACATGGACTTTTTCTCCCAAACTAGATCTTTCCTCAAAAACTCCTAAACTTATTTGTTCAACTCCTTGGTCTCAGTAGGAGTCATCCTATGAGATGCCTTGTTAGAGAAACTAGCTCCAGGGAATAAATCTATTTGATTATTGATTTTCCTTACTAGCGGTTTCCTTTCTAGGACATTATCAGATATGATATCTCCACACTCACTTAATAGACCTGAGACTTCAACTGGAACTTCATTACTACGTTCCTTGTCCTTACTATGGATTAAAGCATAACACATTTGCTCATGTTTCATGCCATCTAGAAATTTTCTTCTATCAAAAAGACATACCCTAGTACTACCACATATCTTTTCTTCTTCCTTTAGCAAGGGCTTCAACTTGTGATGAAATCCATCCTTCATCGGAGAATAACTGTTCTCACGACCATCATGTATAGAATTCTTATCATACTATCATAGCCTTCCCAAAAATAAATGGCATACATCCATCAATATGATGTCATAGAGAACCTCATCATGGTAACTCCCAATCTTGAACTTCACCAAACATTGTTCACTAAATGGGACCTTATGATTGTCATGCACCTAGGCAATCTAATATGGATGGGGGTGTCTCTCCCTCTTGAGCTTTAGCTTTGAGACCATCTCCTCTGACACCAAGTTTTTAGTGCTCCCACCATCAACAATCACATCACAATATTTACCCTTACAAATGCACTCAGTACAAAACAAACTCCTCCTTTGTCCAGGTTCAGTCTCACCACTCAACAAGACCCTTTTATTAATCAGAACCTATCCTCTTTTTGCATCTTCTATATACGATGACTTATCATAATCATCCACATGAGAAACCATTACCTGATCATTGACTCTCATATCCATCTTTCCTTGGTGTTGAGGGAAATCATAGGCTTGATGGCCTTCTTAATTGTAGTGAACACATGTATCACAAAAATATCTTCTTCCTAAACCTTGTCCACATCCTCTACATCTTCCTCTTTCATCTCCAAATTATTGATCACAAGAGCAGTTGAAACCCTCATTCCTCTAGTTTCAAATAGTACCCACATCTTCATTTTTCTTTGGCTCCTCATTTCAGCCTCCAAAAGACCTACAACCACCCCTTTCTCTTTGATTGGGCCCTCTTTGCTTTCCATGAAACCTTTTTTTTACCTTGTCTTTAACTTGTAAGGAAAACTTGTATGCCTCTTCAATGTTGGTCATTCTAACTAGACTGAGTTCCCCTTGAATGTTAGGTCTCAACCCATTAAGCTAATAGGTGACATTCTCCTTATTTTTTTCTGCATGTCCTATCCTAATAATGACTAAATAAAATTTCTTCATATATTCCAGGAAATAGTTTCCCACTTTCTTTAACCCTTGCATCTTCTTGAACAAATCAAGCTCATAGTCAACAAGAATGAATTGTTTCTTTAGTTTGTCTACCATGCAATCCCATCTTGTGATTTTATCCTTCCCTCTTCTATTCCTCTCTAATTGAATCTCTTCCCACAAAATTTTGGTGTGACCTTCACTTTGGCCTTTGCAAATATCCTCATACTCAAAATAGTCCCCCAGCTCATTGATCTAGGCAATCAACTCATTCAGGTTTAGATTTCCTATAAACATGCTGACCTCATGTTTAAATCTTTTTCCTAGCTTGATAATGGCCCTAAAAATATTTTCCTCCTCTTGGTTCAAGACTTCTACTTCTTCTTCTTCTTCTTCCTACACAACATTTCCTTCTTCTTCATTTTCCTTCTCACTTTCATCTCTTAGAGAAAGATTCATCCCTTTATAGATCTTGTCTTGAAATGCCTAAACTTGTCTCTGGAGGGCTCTAACCTCAGGGGGAACACCTCTGGCCCTTCCATTGTACTTTTTTAATGGAGGCATCTTATCACTATGTCAAAACCCACAACCACATAGTCTTGGTGTAAACTGTCTCATAGTCAATGCTCTATCTACAAGCTTAGGAACTTCTACTCTAATACCACTTGATGAGGGCACAAGCCAAGAAAAATTAAACACAATAGAAAATGATAATTTTATTATCAGAAATGATATGCTATAGCATTCAGTACAATGAAAATAGGGTTAACTACATGCCCTATGTGCTTGCAATATTATGAGATTATGGCAAAAAATCCTTCTCATAGTACCTTTTCCCAAACTCCACAAAAATTGTCATTGCAATGAAAGAAATGACCTTAAGTAACTTGAATCAGGTTTAGGGTTAGGCATAAATTTAGAATATGATATTTGGCATCTATCACCAAAGAAAAAGGTTCTAGAAGACATGTCAAAAATTTGTGCAAAATTAGAGGAATCCATAAATGGTAGTCCAACTTTCGGGAGGTGCAGTTTTTGATCCAAGACTCCGATTGAAAAATTGTTTACATTCTTAGAAAGATCTCTTGCACTCTATTGGCCTTCTCTTCCCCTATTTTTTGGGCCTGTATGAGGCTATTAAGTGCCTCAAACCTAACTTTGAAGCATCTTTAGGAGGTCTCTAGGCAACTTAAAATTGTCATACCTTTCAAACCATTATGCCTTTTGATCTGATTCTTTTTCTAGAGTGGTTGAGATTACAAGTAAAATTATTGCTACAACTTAAACCCTCTAAATTATCATAATTATGGATCAATTACAAAATAACCCATTTTCTGCACTGGCACATATCATGAGGTGCTAAAAATTTCTAACCTAGAAAACTAATAATGGAACTATGAGAGTTGTAATCTCTAAGTGGCCTAAATGGATATCTTAAAATATAAACACATTAAACAAAAATAAAAACTAAGCATATTTTTGAGTGATACATGATTTCTCTTACACCACTTGATGCTCCTGCATCAAACATCTAGGGTAAATTTAAAAGTGACCTTGTCATTTTACAGTTGGTTGAGGAAAACCCAAATGGAAAACCTCCATCTTGGATAACCAGGTCAAGTATTCCATCAATCATTCCTTCCACTTCACTAGGTACTCCTCATCCTACATTTATTTTGTGCTCTAGCCCACATGACTATCCAAAATTTGTTCAATTTCCTCCTTCTCAGAAGTAGGAATGGGACATGGCTTGAGTATCAAATCCTCTTGTACACCATCTTCATGATATTTTGTTAAGTTTAGAATATTGAAAATAGGGGAAATATGGATCCCATATGGAAACTCCACTTCCTATGCATTTCTTGTATCATGTTTCACCAAAATCTTGTAGGGACCAAATTTTGTCATCTTCAACTTGTTGTAGGTACCCACTAGAAATCGTTCCTCCTCAAGTACACCATAACAAAATCCCAACTTAGAACTCCTTATGTCTTCTCTTTTTATCTTCTCTAGCCTTATACTGCATGTTCAACTTGGTAATATGCGCATGTACCTCCTCATGTAGGGTCTTGACATGTTCAACAAACTCTACTACCTCAACAATAGCCATCTCTCCTTACTCTAGCTTTCTCAACTCTTGAACAGTCCCTTGACTGCTCCCATACACAATTTGGAATGGTGACCTTCTAGTACTCCTATTCATATAATTATTTTAAGAAAACTCCAAATTTGGTATAATCTAATACCATCCCTTGGGCTTATCTCCAAGTAAACACCTCAAACGATTTCCCATACTTTTATTCACCACTTCTGTTTGTCCATCGGTTAGGGGGTAATGTGCAAAACTAAACTTAAACTCTGTCTTCAAATTCTTCCACAAAGTCCTCTTGAAATACCCAAAAAATTTAGTATCTTTGTTAGAAACAATACTCTTTGGTAGACCATGTAACCTCACCACCTCTCTAAAAAAAATCTACAATATACATGCATCATGAGTTTTGTGGCATGGAATGAAATGCACCATCTTGGAGAACCTATCAACCACCACAAATACTAAGTCATTACCCCTTTCTTTCTTGGGTAACCCAAGAACAAAATCCATGCTTATGTCTTCCTTAGGCCTTGATGAACACAAAATGGGTGATAGAGTCCAGTATTCTAACTGACTCCCTTAACTATCTGACACACTCGACAACTCTGAAAAAAATTCTTCACATCTTGTAATAAGTAAGGCCATAAATAATGTTAAGTTACAATAGCAATGATCTTGTTTCAATCAAAGTGTCCTGCCATCCATCCAGTATGTTTCTCCTTGATCAGGTTCTCCCTCATGGAAATCCTTAGAATCTACAATTGACTACCTTTGAACAACATACCATCTTGGATCATATAATCCAACCACTTAGTCTTTTCCATAGTAATAGATTCCTTAGAAGCCTTCCAAGCCTCTCTAAAGTTAGGATCCTCAAGGTAAAAATTCTTGAGTTTATTAAATCGAACCATTTCAATTTGCAATTCTGTCAGTAAAAATTGTCTCCTACATAATGCATCTGCAACCCTATTAAATCTTCCACTTCTATTTTTCAATATAAATGTATAGCTCTGTAAGAACTCTAACCATTTCAAATGTCTCTAATTTAATTCACCTTGGTTATTTAGGTACTGCAATTCAAAATAATTAATGTACAAAAAAAATTCTTTTGGCAACAAATAATGCCTCCATTTCTTTAAAGCTTGAACTATTTCATAAAAATCCTTATCATTAAAAAAATACTTCTTCTTGGCATCATTTAATTTCTCACTAAAATACAAAACATGCTTACCTTCTTGGCTCAACACAACTCCAATAGAACTACCACTAGCATCACAATTCGCCTGGAATAGTTTTCTAAAATTAGGGAGTGCTAACATAGGTTGTTCTGTCACCTTCTTCTTTGGAAACTCAAAACTCCTTGTAGCTCTTGCAATCCACTTGAACTTTTTTCTATCCCTTCTCATTGTTTCAATTAGGGGTATATAGATACAATTGGATTTCCTAATGAACTTCCTATAAAAATAACCAAATCATGGAATGACCTTACCTCAGTGGTAGACATTGGGGTAGGCCATTCATGGATGATCTTCACCTTTTGTTGGTCCATTTTGAGACCTTCAACTGATACAACAAACCCTAATTAGACTAACTCCATTTTGACAAAGCTACACTTCTTCAAATTAATCAACAATTTTAATTCCCTCATGTCGGTTCCCAAATTAACAAATTTTTAATAACCCAATGATAAGAACAAATACATCTAGGGATAGCTAATTCCCATGTTTAACATACCTATTCAAACATAGGTTCCAACTATAAAGCTATACTCCTTTTTCTTCAAGTTCTGCAAGACCTAGGTGGGTGAACCTCAAATTATTCATGTGGTACCAATTTCAAAGCATACAAGTGAATCTTATAAAGCAGATAAAACCCCCATCTTCTATTGCTTATGAAAACATTCATGGACATGAAATAAATAATAACATGACTCATGAACTTGATAAACTAAGTGAAAGCATTTCTTTTTAGCTCTTCAACAAAAAAGGAAAAGAATAATTGATTAAAGATTGATTTCAACATCACCAATACATGAACAACAAAACACATAGATCTTGTAGCTGATCAGTACTTTATCTATTGGGAAATTCCATAAATCATTAACACACATCCTTGGAAATCATTGATACATCTCATATATCAAGAATCCTAGATCTATCCATTCATCTTGTGAATCAGACATCTACACTATTTTTGAATCTTATACTCGACCTATCCCTTCATGAAATCTGAAACCCTATGATGATTAACTAAGCATTTACATGACTCCTTGAATCACAAGAAAAATATATCAACACATACAACCTAAAAAAAATTGCAATTGAGTTTTGTTCTCTTTGTTCACAAATCACAAAAGATTGCGAACAACATGAATAGGAGACAAGATTCAAACTAAAGATAGACTTGTTTGCTGCATTTTTATTTATTTTCTTGAAAAAATACAATAGGATGCATGAAATTAACTTAGGAACAACTGAATAGACTAGAACTCACTCTATAATTCATTAATTGCTATTCAGATACAGAGTGAAATGTTGTGCATGAATGGTGGGATCACAACTAGAGCTCTATTCAATAGTTTGGAAACAACCAACCATCAACAACCCTAGAGAAAGAGAAGAGAAGAGAATTTAAAGATAGGAAGAATTCCTAGATTAGATCTAATGCTGCTTTTTGTCCACTTGAAACTCTTCCACTTGCTAATGAAAATTCTCTCTCTACCTTCTTCCCATAACTAAAAATCAGATCTTATTCTTGCTACTAAGAAATGCATGAAATATCTTCAAAAGGTGGAGAACATGTAACCAATTTGCAAGAAGATACCAGATCTAATTTTGAAACACATGTAAAACACCCACCAAAATGACTTTAGATGAAAAATGAAACTCTCAGAAATATTTTTCCACCAAAACTGGAGCTAACAAACTCTCATATCTACCCTCTTACTGAATTCTATTGATTCATCATGAAAATTACTCTTTCTATTGAGAATGCCCCCATATACAAATATTCCTATAACTCTGACCACACGATACATGTGCATATTCTGATTGCATATTTAGAAAGATCGTCTTCTCCCGATTCCAACAGTATACTGCATTTTTTATTTTTAATTAAAAATACCCCTTTGGTGCTCGTTAAAAAAATTAGGTCCCAGCTCATGAACATAACCCTTAAATGAAAAATTTAAAATATCAGATAGCTAAAACTATACAATATAATCAAATTTTTAAAAAAAGTTTCATCTTCTCAAAAATGGGTGCTTAGACTTCATTTTTATCTTTTAGAAATTTATAATTTTATATTTTATCTTACCTTATTCCTCTATGGGCATCACATGTCAAATTCTAACTAGTTGGCTCTGCCACCTTAGTGGGACCCACATCTCCTCAATCACAATTTTGCAACCTCAACCCTTGACCATAACTTAACTACTGCAACCATGCACCTAACTTAAATTGCACTTTCATGATCACTTTTCTTAACTACAAGTCAAGAGTTGTGGTCATGTGATTTACTGCTTTTTGCACCGTCAAAGCATTTATTTAGACATAACATTTTATTTTGTGACTATATGATGCGGTTAACTCTAGCATTTTTGTGTCATCACGTGGTTATCTCCTAACTGCATGGATAAACCTGCAAAGGCATGCTTGACCACCATGTGGCATTGATGATGTCATCTCTTTGTCATGCGATTTGGTTCAAAATTTTGTATTTAGCTACTAACTATCTACCTATCCATGGTGGGCCCTTGTACGAGCACTACCTCAAAGAGGCATGTCTTTTAGACACTATCAGATGATGCGTTCATGTATTTAAAAACCTACAGTCCCTTTTCGCAATGAATGTGGGATAATACATTTGAAATTCTGCTTATAGGGTCATTGTTGGAATACATGGAGTGAAGAATCATGAGAACCACACCTTGGAAAGAGAGGGACTGGAGAGGTTGGTTTCATTTGTGATGGATGCTAGTCACTTTTCTCTCTATTCTACTCTCCTTCTCCTCTTCCATACAACACACTACAAGCATTCCCTTGCAAGTCTCATCTTCCTTAGTGACCTCGATAGTGGCTTCGACTCCCATTTACAATAGAGTGTAACTCATTTGTTATACTACCCCATCCTTTCTAAGAGTACCCTATCTCTACTCTCCTTCTCACAACCAAAGCTCCACCAATCTGTGATCATTCATCATCCCCAAACATAACATGACACTATCTTCCGTCAAGTTTGACTGGGATGGTAGCAAATGTGTATGTGTGCTAGTAAAAATTTAAACTCTCCATATTCCTCTTAATCTGTCCCTTTTAACAATATGAAGATACTAGCTATACTTTTATTCTACATTCTAATGATGTGCAAGGGGAGATACCAATCCAGGTAGGCTACTTACAAAATTTACAAAATCTTGAATTGGCAATGAGCGGGCAACAAGGTACCATAACAACCCATCTTTCAAACTTGATAGTGATAAAGGATGAGAAACCAAATGAAGATTTCAATGGTGTTGATCACAAGTATATTTGACTCCTCCCAAATACCCAATCTACAACTTTTCCTTTAGCATAAACCCAACCTCACTTTGCAAATGATATTGAATTATTTTAAAAGCTAGACTCATTTTACTCCATAAAGGTTTATCAAGATAATTTTTCGAGGATAATCCAATTTATGGGTATTATCTTTATCCATAAATTGATAGAACTTGGCCCAATTAAAATTTTTTCTTGTGGATTCTCAACTTTTAATGTATATTCACTGCACATCTTCTGAGTAAACACATATTCTTATGCAAAAAATAATACCACAAATTAGATATTCAAATCCCTTCATAGTGTTCATTGTGTAGACACATTAACACACCCATTTGTTCCTATTTTTTGATCATGCACTCTAACAATTTGAAAAGTTATAATATCTTTTGGACATTTCAAGTCCCCAACATCCTATCTGTCTACTGGGAATAGTCAGCCCCCAAAGTGGGTCCAACTAATTTTTTTTTGAAATGAAACACCTAAAATTTTAAATAGATTCAATGAACACCTGAAACTAATTAAAATCAAAACCAACCATTGATTATTCATTTAAATAACACTTTACCCCTTTTTTCAAACTGCAACTTTTTGCCAAGGAAGCCTTTGAACTGGCTTTAAAAATTGACCAAAACTAACAACTGGGCTTTGAGATTTGACATATTGATTCTCTATTCCACGTTCTTATACCATGTTAGATCTCATGTCATGATGACACATGGGTCAAAAGATACTTCAAAGTTTCCTTCTTTGAACTTCCTGTAAATAAACATGTTCGAAAACAAGAAAATGCATTTGGTTTTGGCTTCAAAAATATGTCAAACTAACACTTAGGGAGTTGAAAACTAGGGAATTAGTTCACTATCATGAGGAGAATATAAATCTATGATTTTTGATCATGAAAAATAATTGGGTGCATTTGGCGAGTGGTCAAAGTTAGGTACTCAAAATTGCAAAGCATGGAACATTAATAGAACTGTGATTTTCTCAAATGGAATAAACTTGGGAAAGTGTGCAGAAAGATTCATTAAGATTTTAAACTGACACACTTAAAGAATTTTTAGAGTAGAACATAGTGGTACAATCCATGTGCTCTCATCTATCATAGATTTAGAGTTATGACATCCCGAATATGGCTATTGATCAATCTGCACTTTATGACACCAGTAAAACTTTACAATTTGCATTTGGAATCGTGTTTGAAAACTAGTCAAATAAATTCCTCATAGGCTCAAATCTAATACATAACAAGTTTTTGACTCTTAGAATGCATTGCAAAAAGAATTTTCTCATTTTAGTCAATTAGGTCAAAGTTATAACTGGTCAAATAGGGCTTCCCAAAACTCTGAGAAATATGCATCAACATGACAATAGTAAACAACCAACTTTGAGGGATTCAAAACCTAGTCAAAACATATCTAAATGACTTGAAAATTGAAACATAAGTTCTCTCAATTTCTTACTAAACACTCCTAAAATGATGAGTCGTGAAACATAACTAGGTGCAAGATATTCAATTGCAAACTAGACTACATATCATTGTTTCAGACAGGCAAAAATTTAGATCTAAACAATGCTCAAAATGACGCTTTACGAAATGATTTAGAATGATAATTTATCATCATGGGATGCATGGATATTCTAAATGCAAAGTGTTAGAAACATTAAACACTTCACAAGCCTCAAAATGACAGCTCGATACACATGCATTAAATGCACTTATAGGGGCTCAAAATTTAGAATGGTACTCAAAATGGGGATGCAATTTTGAGTCCCATCTTTGGAGGAAGAAGACCATTCTAAAAAATCTCTTGAAGAACTTTTTGAAAGCAAGGAAAAATACTCCTAAACTATACAAACAATGACCCTTAAGGTATCATGCATCCCATGATATGTCTTGTCCAAGACAACAGTAGCTTTGAAAATTGAATGCAAATTATACTGTTACTAAGTGAATTCATCTTCAATCAGTTCAACTGGTTATTATTTTCAAAGTGCCATTGTAAAATTAGAGTAAGAATTGATCAAAATTATTTTCTCTTTTCTAAGTGTTTGATGATTTGCAAGGTTCTATAAGTTGAAAGTTTAGTTCAGATTTGTCAAGTAATAAATCATGTTTTAAATCTTTCTGAAAATTGTGAGTGGTGACTCTCTAAAAAGATCTATATTTTTCAAGGATTTTCAACTTAGTTGTGCAAATATGAAATTTTTGTAAGAAGATCTTGGAAAGAAAAGAGAAGATATCAATTCTTGATTTAAGTTTAAGTGGTGTATGCATTTGATGTTCTAAGAATTTGAATGTTAGAAAGTGTTTCACAATAGTGATCTCATTTTTCCTCTTCAAGTAGGTGGTGACTCTACATGGTTTTGATAAATGATGTGAAGGAGTTTCATGTTTACACCCATGCTAAGATTAACAGATCAAGTTGTAGCATCAACACTGATGCAGGAGCATCCAGAGGTATAAGGGCAATCCTATGTCACCCAAAAAAATGTACTTAGACTTAGTTTTTGTTTCATGTGTTTTCATTTTTGGACACCCATTTGGGTCAAATAAAGGTTCCAACTCTCACAGTTCCACTATCAGTGTGCTAGTAAATCTCAAAAAAATAAGAGTATGTAATTGGGCCATCATTTTGGTAAAATAGAAGGTGTGAATTGGCCAAATGAATGTAATTGTGATTTAGAGCATTCTAGAAAAAGAATCAAGTCAAAAGGCCCCACGGTTTGAAAGTTATTGCAGTTTTTCAAGTTTTGGAGACCTCCTAAGAATGCTTCAAAGTCAGGTTAGGGGCATTAAATGACCTCAAAAAGGGTCAAAAAATGGGGGATGAGAAAAGCTCGTCCATAGGGCTATAGAGCTCTTCGAGAGCTTTTCGAAAATGTAAACGGTTCGTCAATCGAAGCTACGGTTCAAAAGTTATGCCTCTTGAAAGTTCGATTACCGTTTCTAGATTCTTCTAGATTTGCGCCGACTTCTAACACAGCTTCTAGAGTGTTCTATTTGGTCGGTGGATGCCTACTAGCACTTTCTAGAATGTATTCCTAGTCCTTAACCCTTCGGGGTCTATTTAAGGAGATTCCTAGCATTGTAGAAGGCTGTTCGGAGTGGAGTTTGAGAGGAGGTACTGAAAGGAGAAATTATCTCCACATTTATGCTATTGTAAGCCCTTAGGGCAAGTTTTGAAGTTTATTTTCTCTATACTGAATGTACTAGCTTATTTTTTAATTAATAAAATTTTCCTTTTTTTTTTGTGTCCATCTTGTTCTTGGGTTGTGTTCCCATCAAGTGGTATCAGAGCTAGGTTTTTCTGAGTGTGTAGACAAAGTGCCGACTGTGAGGCAGTTTGCACCAGGACTGTGTGGTTGTGGGTTCGAGTTAGAAGATGCCTCGACGAAGAGAGCATGGCGGAAGGGCTAGAGCTATTAATCTTGAGGAGGTTAGAGCCCTCCAAAGGCAGGTACATGTATTGCAAGAGGAGCTCTGTAGAGGAGAAAATGTTGCCGCAGGTGACAACAGTGAGGATGACAATGAAGAAGAAGAAATTGGACCAGAAGGGGAATTTGACGAGGAAGTTTTGAATCATGCAGAGGAAAGGCTTTTTAGGGCCATTACTAAGTTTGGGAAAAGACCCACAATTGAAGTGGGTGTATTTTCAGGAAATCTGAAACCAGATGAGTTGATCGATTGGATCAATGAATTGGAAGAATACTTTGAATATGAGGATATCAGGGACCCAGATAAGGTTAAGTTTGCAAAGGCCAAACTGAAAGGCCATGCCAAAATATGGTGGCAAGAGGTTCAATTGGAAAGAAACAGAAGAGGAAAGGAGAAGATCACAAGATGGGATCACATGGTGGACAAATTGAAGAAGCAGTTCATTCTTGTGGACTACGAGCTTGATTTGTTCAAGAAGATGCATGGGTTAAAGCAAGCAGGAAGATCAGTCCAAGAATATATAGAGGAATTTTACCAACTCTTGATTAGAGCGAGGCATGCAGAAGCAAATAAGGAGAAGGTTTCTCGTTATATCAGTAGGTTGCGACCTAGCATCCAGGAGGAATTAAGTCTGGTAAGAATGACCAGTGTTGAAGAGGCATACCAGTTTGCCCTACGAGTTGAAGAGAAGCTAAATAAAAGGTTTGGAGGAAGACAAAGAGGGTGTGTTCAAGGAGGAAGGGGAAGTGGTAGATCATTTGGAGGCCGCAATGAAACCCAAAAGAAAAATGAAGATGTGGGTACTAACAGGAACCAGAGGAATGAGGGTTTCAACCGCTCCCATGATCAAGACTTTGGAAATCAGAGAGGAAGAGGTAGAGGACGTGGAAAAGGAAGAGGAGGCTTCTGTGGTACCTATTTCCATTGCAATGAAGAAGGTCATCGAGCCTTTGAATGCCCTCAATGACAAGGAAGGATAGATAGGAGAGCTGAGGGCCAAGCTAGGGTCGCTCATGTGGATGAAGATGCACAATCATCACATTCAGAGGATGCAAAAAGAGGAGAGACCTTGGTAAATGAAAGAGTCCTACTAAGTGGTGAGATTGAACTAGGACAACGGAGGAGTTTGTTCCGTACCAGATGCAAGTGTGAGGATAAATGTTGTGACGTGATCATTAATGGTGGTAGCACTAATAACTTGGTATCAGAAGAGATGGTCTCTAAGCTGAAGCTCAAGAGGGAGAAACATCCCCAGCCCTATCAGATTGCTTGGTTAAAAGATGATCATAAGGTATTGGTAAGTGAACAATGTTTAGTGAAATTCAAAATTGGGAGTTACCATGATGAAGTTCTCTGTGATGTTATTTCAATGGATGTTTGCCATCTATTGTTGGGTAGACCATGGCAGTTTGATAGACATCTAGTACATGATGGACATGCAAACACATACTCTCTGACAAAGGATAGAGTTTGCCACAAATTGAAGCCCATGAAAAAGGAAGGTGAAAAGGTATGTAGGAGTGCTAGGATTTGTCTTGTTGATGAAAGGAAGTTTTTAGATGGCATGAAACATCAGCATATGTGATATGCTTTGATTCCTAGGAAAGATAAAGAAGGTAGTAGTGAAATACCACTTGAAGTTTTAGATTTACTAGGGGAGTTTGGAGATATTATCTCTGATAATGTTCCAGATGGATTGCCACCAGTAAGGCAAATTAGTAATCAGATAGATCTGATTCCAGGAGCTAGTTTGCCTAACAAGGCTGCTCACAGGATGACTCCTACTGAAACAGAGGAGCTAAATAGATAGGTTCAGGAGCTATTGAGGAAGGGCTTGATTCAAGAGAGCCTGAGTCCATGTGTAGTACCTGTAGTACTCACACCAAAGAAGGATGGAGAGTGGAGGATGTGTACAGATTCTCGAGCTATAAATAAGATAACCATCAAGTACCAGTTTCCTTTGCCAAGGATGGATGATCTTATGGACTGCTTGAGTGGAGCTCAGTACTTCACAAAGATAGATCTAAAGAGTGGTTATCATTAGATACAGATTCGAGAAGGAGACGAGTGGAAAATAGCCTTCAAGACCAAGGAGGGTCTTTATGAGTGGTTAGTCATGCCCTTTGGATTGACGAACACCCCAAGCACCTTCATGCGGCTCATGAATGAGGTACTTAAGAAGTTCTTGAGAAAATTTGTTATTGTCTACTTGGATAATATTTTAATTTTTAGCAAGACTTTGGAAGAACATTTACTACATATTCGTAGTGTCCTTGAAAGGGTAAGGGAAGAGAAACTGTTAATTAATCTGAAGAAGTGTATCTTTGCAAAAAGGGAGTTAGTTTATTTGGGGTTTGTTATATCACCCGAAGGTCTCAAAATGGATTCGAAGAAGGTAAAAGCCATCTTGGAATGGCCTACTCCAAGGTCTACTACTGAGGTAAGATCATTTCATGGTTTGGTTAGTTTTTATAGGAAGTTTATTAAGAATTTTAATGGCATATGTGCACCCCTAACTGATACAATAAGAGGGGATAGAAAAGAGTTCAAATGGACTATAGCAGCTGTGAGAAGTTTTGAATTGCTGAAGAAGAAGGTAACAGAACAACCTGTGTTGGAACTTCCAAATTTTAGAAAGGTTTTCCAGGTGGATTGTGATGCCAGTGGCAGCACTATTGGGGCTGTATTAAGCCAAGAAGGTAAGCCTATTGCATATTTTAGTGAAAAATTGAATGATGCAAAGAAGAAGTATTTTTTTTATGATCAAGAGTTCTATGCAATAGTTCAGGCCTTAAAGAAATGGAGGCATTATTTATTGTCAAAAGAATTTGTTTTGTATACTGATCATCAGGGATTACAGTACCTAAATAGCCAAGGTAAATTGAATCAGAGGCATATAAAGTGGGTAGAGTTCTTGCAGAGTTATAGATTTGTGTTGAAGCATAGAAGTGGAAAATCTAACAGGGTTGCAGATGCACTAAGTAGGAGACAATTGTTGCTTACAACAATGCAGGTTGAAGTAGTTGGGTTTGATGAACTCAAGAATTTGTACCTCGAGGATCCTAATTTTTTTGAATCATGGAAAGCTTGTAAAGAACCTGTTGCTATAGATAGAACCAAGTGGTTAGACTATTTGATTCAGGATGGCATGTTGTTCAAAGGTAGTCAATTGTGCATTCCAAGGAGTTCCATGAGGGAAAATCTGATTAAGGAGAAACACAGTGGAGGGATGGTAGGACACTTTGGTTGAGATAAGACCATTTCCATTCTTAGAGAACATTATTTTTGGCCTCAAATTTCATAGTATGTGAAGAAGTTTGTATAGAGTTGCCAGGTTTGTCAAGTTGCCAAGGGGTTTAATCACAATACTGGCCTATATCAGCCATTGCCTATTCCATCAAGGCCATGGGAGGACATAAGTATGGATTTTGTTCTTGGATTGCCAAGGACACAAAGGGGTAATGACTCAGTATTCGTGGTGGTTGATAGGTTCTCCAAAATGGCACATTTCATTCCATGCCACAAAACTCATGATGCTGTCGATATTGCAGACTTATTTTTCAAAGAGGTGGTAAAACTACATGGTCTTCCAAGGAGCATAGTTTCTAATAGAGATACTAAATTTGTGGAGTATTTTTGGAGGACATTGTGGAAAAAGTTGAGAACAGACTTGAAATTTAGTTCCACGCATCACCCACAAACTGACGGCCAAACAGAAGTGGTAAACAGAAGTTTGGGCAATTTGCTGAGATGTTTAGTTGGGGATAAGCCCAAGGGATGGGATTTGATTCTACCACAAGCAGAGTTTTCTTACAATAACTCTATAAATAGGAGTACTGGAAAATCACCATTCCAAATTGTATATGGGAATAGCCCAAGGACTACACCAGAATTGAGTAAGATAAAGCAAGGGGAGAGGACAAGTGCTAAAGTAGAAGAATTTGCTGAACATATCAAGTGTCTACATGAGGAGGTTCAGGCACACATTACCAATATGAATCAAGAGTATAAAGCTAGGGCTGATCAAAGGAGAAGACATAAGGAATTCAAAGTAGGGGATCTAGTTATGGTGCACTTACGAAAAGAAAGATTTCCAGCCAGTACTTATAACAAGCTGAAAATGAAGAAATTTGGCCCCTGCAAAATTTTGAAGAAACATGACTCAGAAAATGCATATGAAGTGGAGCTATCAGATGGTATTCACATTTCTCCCATTTTCAACATTGTAGATTTAACAGAGTATCATGATGATGGTGCAGATGAGGAGCTGGTGTTAGAGCCATGTCCGATTCCTACTTCTAAGAAGGAGGAGATAGAAGACATTCTAGATCATCGTGTGGGTAGGAGTATCAGAAACAGGTAGTATGAAGAGTATTTGGTCAAATGGAAAGGACGAACGATCGAGGACTCAACTTGGATTTCAGCAGCTGAGATTTCCCATTTGGGATTTCCTCTACCATTCATAAAGTGACAGGGTCACTTTTCAATCTATCCTGGGTGTCAGATGCAGGAGCATCCAGAGGTATAAGGGAAATCTTATGTCACTCAAAAAAATGTACTTAGACTTAGTTTCTGTTTCATGTGTTTTCATTTTTGGACACCCATTTGGGTCAAATAAAGGTTCCAACTCTCATAGTTCCACTATTAGTGTGCTAGTAAATCCCGAAAAAATAGGAGTATGTAATTGGGCCATCATTTTGGTAAACTAGAAGGTTTGAATTGCCCAGATGAATGTAATTGTGATTTAGAGCATTCCAGAAAAAGAATTAGGTCAAAAGGCCCCATGGTTTGAAAATTATTGCAGTTTTTCAAGTTTTGGAGACCTCCTAAGAATGCTTCAAGTTCAGGTTAGGGGCATTAAATGACCTCAAAAAGGGTCAAAAAATGGGGGATGAGTGAAGCTTGTCCATAGGGCTATAGAGCACTTCGAAAGCTTTCCAGAAAATGTAAACGGTTCATCAATCGGAGCTACGGTTCAAAAGTTATGCCTCCCAAAAGTTTGGTTACCGTTTCTGGATTCTTCTAGATTTGCGCCGACTTCTAACACAGCTTTTGGAGCCTTCTATTTGGTCGGTGGATGCCTACTAGCACTTTCTAGAATGTATTCCTAGTCCTTAACCCTCCGGGGTCTATTTAAGGAGATTCTTAGCATTGTAGAAGGCAGTTCGGAGTGGAGTTTGAAAGGAGGTACTGAAAGGAGAAATTATCTCCACATTTATGCTATTGTAAGCCCTTAGGGCATGTTTTGAAGTTTATTTTCTCTGTACTGAATGTACTAGCTTATTTTTTAGTTAATACAATTTCCCTTTTCTGTTGTGTCCATCTTGTTCTTGGGTTTAGTTCCCATCAAACACTTAAGGTATTTTGATTTTCATGTGCTTTTCTTTCATGGAAGTCAAGTGTTAGAAATCAGTGCCTTTATTTAGTGACTTTCAAGACTAGGAGAAAGAGGTAGAAGTTTTCATTTCAAAATGGAATCAGATCTCAGATTTAAAGCTAGTCTACCAAGTTATGAAAGTGTGGTTGAAAATATTGCTATGTTGAAAAAGGAAATCCACAATAAGATTGTTAGTTTTATAAGGAATATGGTATGAACTATTCCAGGTCTAAGAGATGATCAAATTTATATAAAGTTCAAATCAACACTCATGGAGTTGTATTTTTCTTTGAGACCTAAGGAATCTTCGTTACCTATTGTTTTCCTAGATGTATTTATGCCTAATTCAATTAACTATCCAACACATTTTAGATTTCAAAAGATTTTTCAAGTTGAAGAATACATCAAGAAGATGGAAAGCATTTTGTATAAAAATAGAATTCATGTTGAGTCTTCTAATGATGTTAGTGAATGTGTTGAAAGTTAGAATGAATGTAATGAATCCATAGATAATGATAAGTTGTCTTCAGAGTGTGAAGAGAAGGATCCAAATTTGAGTGAATCAGATGATTGCAACCAACATAAGGAAGATGGATATGCAATTGGAAATGAATCTTGTGAGTGTGTGTAAGAGCGAAGAAATGTATAATAGCAGTAGAGGTAATCTTTATTATGATGAAATGAGTGTAATGAGGCTTCTAATATTTTAGATTGTCATACCAATGGTTATGTTGTTGTAAGCTCTGCATGTCATTTGGATAATAATCACAGCCAAGAGGAGAAGATTTTTGAGGAAATCTTTTTGAACCCTGATGAAATTTCAACTTTGTTAGTGCATGATTTTGAAAAGTATGTAAGTGTTTCTAAGGATGCTCATATTTTCCCTTATGATGTTTCTTCATTTAATAAAGTCACTTCCCCAAAGTTTGATGTAGAAAGAGATAAAGAATCAAAACCATCTTTTTCAAGCTTTGGAGATGTATATGATAGTACCTCAAATGTCTATGCACATGATGACTTGTTGGATGTGGGGGATGTGATTGATAGGAAATTTTGTACTATTTCAATTTTTTCTCATGCTGATGATGCTATAATAAATTTTGATTGTTCATATGATGAAAAGGGAAATAGTGAAAGTTGTGAATATGATTCTAAGTCTTTTTTTTTTGGGCTGATGAGTTTGATAGATTTGAGGTTCATTCCAACAAGTTTCGGAAAGAAACAATGACAATAATCAACAAATTGTTTGTAAGCACTTTCATGATAAGTTGGTTGTTTGCTACTATCAAGTTTGAAAGATGGGCATGTATGGTAGCTTGCTGCTCCCTCATTGCCAAGTTAATATTTTGCAAATTTTATAAGTTGCCTACTTAGATTGGTATCTCAGCCTACACATCATTTGACCTCAGAACAAAAGAAAAGCTTCTATCTTCATATTTTTAAAAGGGACCGATTAAGAGGAATATGGAGTGTCTAAGTTTTTACTAACACACATACACATGCCACTGCCATCAAAGTCAAACTTGAGGAAAGATAGAATCCTATTACATTTGGGGATGATGAATGATTACAAAGCAGTGGAGGTCTAGTTGTCAGGAGAGCAGAGATAGGGTACTCTTAGTAAGGATGGGACAATTTAATGATTGAGTTACAATCTTTCATAAATGGGAGTTGAAGCCATTGTCGGGATTGCTGAGGAAGAAGAGACTTGCAAGGGAATGCTTTCAGTATGTTGTATGGAAGAGGAGAAGGAGAATAGTCTAGAGAGAAAAGCAACTGACATCCATAAAAAAATGAAACTAACCTCTTTGACCCCTCTCTTTTCAAGGTGTGGCTATCGTGATTCTATACTCCATCTTCTTCCAATGATGACCTAATGAGAAGAACTTCAAACATATTATCCCACATTCACTAGGAAAAGAAACTTTTAGTTTTCAAATACATAAAGGCACCATACGATAGTGTCTAGAAAGATACACCTCTTTTGAGGCAGTGCTTGCATGAGCCCACTATGGATGGTTGGGCAATTGGTGACTAAATAGAAAATTTTGAACCAAATTGTAGGCCAAAGAGATGACATCATTGGTGCCATGTGGTGGTCAAGCATGCCTTCGTAGGTTAACCACATAGTTAGGAGATAACCCTATGATAGTGCAAAAATGCTAGAGTTAACCGTGTTGTACAGTTGCAACATAAAATGTTGGGTGCAAACAAAAGCTTCAATGATGTGAAAAGTGCGATCACAAGTCTTGACTCATGGTTAAGAAAAGTGTTGGATATGGTACGATTTAAGCTAGGTGCATGGTCACAACAATTAAGGTATGGTCAAGTGTTAACGTTGCAAAGTTGCGATTGAGGAAATGTGGGTCCTATTGAGGTGGCAAATCTGACCAGTTAGAATTTGACATGTGGTGCCAATGGAGGAATAAGGTAAGATAAAATATAAAATTAGAAATTTCTAAAAGATAAAAATGAAGTTTGGGCACCCATTTTTGAGAAGATTATTTAAAAAAAAAAATTTGATTGTATTATATAGTTTTAACTATATGATATTTTAAAATTTTCATTTAAGTTCTATGTTCATGACCTGGGACCTGATTTTTTAAACAAGCAAAAGAAAGGCATTTTTATTATCCAAAATGTAGAGTGTAGTATACTGTTGGAGTCGAGAGAAGATGATCTTTCCAAATATTTGGTCAGAATATGCATAAGTATTTTGTAGTAAGAGTTATAGGCAAATTTATAAAATGGGGGCATTCTCAATAGAATGCGTAATTTTCAAGATGAATCATCAAAATTTAGTTAAAGGGCAGATATGGGAGTTTGTTGGCTCCAATTTTAGTGAAAAATGTTTCTAAGAGTTTCATTTTGCCTCTAAAATCATTTTGGTGGGTTTTTTAGCATGTGTTTCAAAATCAGATCTGGTATCTTCTTGCAAATCAGTTACATGTTTTCCACCTTCTGAAGATATTTCATGCATTCCTCAGCAACAAGGATAAGATATGATTTTCAATTATAGGAAGAGGGTAGAGAGAGATTTTTCATCAGTAGGTGAAAAAGTTTCAAGTAGACAAATGATAGCATCAGATCTGATCTAGGAATTCTTCCTATCTTTATATTCTCCTCTCTTCTCTTTATCTAGGGTTGTTAATGGTTGGTTGTTTCCAAATTATTGGGTAGAGCTCTAGCTATGATCCTACCATTCCTTCCCAATATTTCTTCCTATATTTGAATAATAGTTAATAAGTTACAAAGATAGTCCTAGTCTATTTAGTTTTTTTTGAGTTAATTTCATGCATCCTATTGTATTTGTTTCAAGGAAATAAATAAAAATGCAACAAACAAGTTTATCTTTAGTCATAATCTTGTCTCCTATTCATGTTGTTTGTAATGGTTTGTAGTTTGTGAACAAAGAGCACAAAAAATAGTTGCAATCTATTTTAGGTTGTAAGTGTTGATATATTTTTCTTGTGATTCAAGGAGTCACACAAATTCTTAGTTTATCATCACAGGGTTGCAGATTCAAAAATGATGCAGATGTTTGATTCATAAGATGAATGGATAGATCTAGTAAGTCTTGATATATGAGATGTATCAATGATTTCTAAGGATGTGTGTTAGTGATTTGTGGAATTTCCCAATAGATAAGGCACTGATCAACTATAGGATCTATATGTTTTTTTGTTGATGTCTTGGTGATGCTGAAATCAATCCTTAATCAATTATTCTTTTCCCTTTTTTAAAAGAGCCAAAAAGAGTTTCCCTCACTTAGTTTATCAAGTTCATGAGTCATGTTATTAACTATTTCATGTCCATGAATGTTTTCATAAGCAATAGAAGTTTCAGGGTTCTATCTACTTTATAAGATTTAGTTGTATGCTCTGAAACTGGTACTATATGAAGACTCTAAGGTTCACCTGCCTAAGTCTTGCAAAGCCTGAAGAATAAGCAGTATAGCCTTATACTTGGTCCTAATGTCTAGAAAGGTATGTTGAACAAGGGAATTAGCTACCCCTAGATTTATTTTTTCCTATCATTGGATTATTAAAATGATGCTAACTTAGGAGCCAACACCTCAAACTCTCAAAGACACTACAAATGCGCAAGAAATTTTCATCTAAACACTTACTAAAAATAAAAAATCATCCAAATAGACAATAAAATTTTTTCCCAAAAAATTCTTTAGTACCTCGTTCATAAGCTGCATGAAGGTTCTCAATGCATTGGTCAGTCCAAAAGGCATGCCTAACCACTCATATACTCCACTTGGTCTTGAATGCAATATTCCAATCATCTCCCTCTCTTATCTATATTTGGTGATAGGCACTCTTGATATCTACTTTGTAAAGTAATGAACTCCACTCAAGTAGTCCATAAGACCATCCATCCTTCGCAAAGGAAACCGATACTTGATGGTTATCTTGTTTATAGCTTGAGAGTCTATACACATGCCCCACTCTCCATCATTCTTTGGTGCTAGTATTGTTGGTACTACACATGGACTTAGGCTCTCCCAAATAAAACCTTTCCTCAAAAACTCCTAAACTTATTTGTTCAATTCCTCATTCTCAGTAGGAGTCATCCTATGAGAAACCTTTTTAGGAAAACTAGTTCTAGGGACTAAATCTATTTGATGACTAATTTTCTCTTACTGATGGCAACCCTTCTAGGAAATTATCAGATATGATATCTCCATACTCACTTAGTAGAGCTAAGACTTCAACTAGAACTTTACTGCTACCTTCCTTATAGTTTCTACAAATTAAAGCATGACATGTATGCTATTGTTTTATGCCATCCAAAAACATTCTTCCATCAACAGGACATACCCTAACACTATCACATACATTTTCTTCTTCCTTTATCAAGGGATTTAGCTTGTGACAAACTTCATGCTTAATTAGAGAATATGTGTTTGAATGACCATCATATGTAGAACACTTATCATACTACCATGACCTTCCCAATAGAAAATGATATACATCCATTGGTATGATGTTATAGAGAACCTTATCATGGTAACTCCTAATCTTGAACTTCACCAAATATTAATCACTAACCAGGACCTTATGATCATCGTGCACCTAGGAAATCTAATATGGATGGGGGGTTTCTCTCCCTCTTCAGCTTTAGCTTTGAGACCATCTCCTTTGAAAATGAATTTTTAGTACTCCTACCATCATCAATCACATCACAACATTTACCCTCATATTTGCACTTGGTACAAAACAAACTCCTCCTTTGTCCAGGTTCTATCTCACCACTCAATGAGACCCTTTTATTAACCAAAATGTCTCCTCTTTATGTATCCTCTGAATTCAATGACTTGGCATCATCATCCACATGAGAAACCCTTGCTTGACCATCAACTCTTCTATTTATACTTCTTTGACATTGAGGGAACTCATAAGCTGGACGACCTTCTTTGTTGTAGTAAAAAAAGGTACCATGGAAGCCCCCTCTTTCCAAACCTTGTCCATGTCTTCTACCTCTTCCTCTTTTGTCTCTAAAGTTTTGATCATGAGAGCAATTGAAACCTTCATTCCTCTAGTTTTGATTGGTACCCACATCTTCATTTTTCTTTTGCTCCTTAATTTGACCTCCAAAATGTAATCACCTAAAAATGGTCATCTAGACTATTAGCCCCCTTTTCAATATTTTGGCTAAATTAATTTAATCACTTACCTAAGCCAAATTGCTAATAATCAATTTATTTGATTATAACCTATAGTTTGACTATGCTATCCTAAGTTCATTATTTGATTAAAAGAACATGTCCCCTTTTAATTAAATAAAAGACCCCATTCTTCTAACCCACTTAAAGTGCACACATAAAGTCTTTTTTCTATTTTGCAATTAAAAGAAAAGGCTTTGTGACTTTTGTCTTATATGACAAGTCAACTTATATTCTATTGGTTGATTTGTGTGTGCACATGGATCACTCCTATTTTCGAATTCCACCGTTGATCATCCACCATCTTCATCTTGATCTCCATCGTCCATACATCTTTAAAAGGGAGAGAGCTTTCCCCCTCAATCCATCCATCTTTTGAACATTGTTATGCTGCAGGTTTTCTAACAGGTTTCTTTGGAGCTTTGTGGAGAACTTCTATTTCTTGTCTACATTCTCTCATACCATAGCATTTTAGCTTAGATTCATGTTGCATGCTAGTTTAGTTTCTATTTTGCAATAATTTCTCACATAGCTTAATATTTGGATTGTAACACTCTCATTCATATTCTAGCATAGCTGCATTTGACATTCTCATTCTAGCTTAATCTTTATTTGCATTGCATCCTTGAGGAACTCCTTGGGACATTTGCATTCTTGCATCTTGTCTTTGGAACCTCCCATTGCATGGTTTACTAGCAAGAAGAGTATCTCTAAGGCTCATCTGAGAGCCTTCATGCTAAAATACTAACTCCTTGCACTCCGTGGATAGGGAGCTCTAAGTCGGCATCCAAGCATTCCAACTCATGGAATCGTTTGGATAGAAGGGTTTAGAGTGTGACACAAATCGAGTGTACATTTTTGGCGCCCACCGTGGGGCTTGAATCAAATTTTCAGCTCCATTTGCTTTCATTTCTTATCTCTGGTTTTTTACAGCAGCATATTGGGTCTAATCAAATGCTTTTGTATATTTTTTACTTTGGTTTTAAGGCCAAGCCATAAGTAAATTGGTTTGAAGGCCAAAAACTTAGTTGGTTTAAAGATTTGATCATATCTTTTAAACCGCTTAGAATTTGGTTCTGAAATTTTGTTTGCAGGTTGCGTATATGCTCAAAATGTCTCAGTCCAATTTTCAGAGCATTTTGACGTTATTTTCAGAAGTTATGATATTTTCTTTATTTTTCATAAAAAGTCGTTTTTGATCGCAAATCAGCGCATTTTTTGGAAAAACTTACATTTTCAGAAAGCTTTTCGAATTCTAATGGGGGTTCTTTCTTTGTGTTTTTAATTTTGAGATCGTATTAAGAATAAAAAATTCGATTTAATAAATTTGGCCTGTTTTGACAAAATCAATCTCTAGGGAGCAAATGAAGAGATTTTTTAAAATTTCTTGCATTTTTGGAAAGCTCTCTGATTTTTAACAGGGGTCTCCTTTTTTCATTTTCATTTTTGGATACGAAATCATAGCAAAAAAGTTCAATCTTGTTGACTAGGTCAAAACCAAAGAGTAAAAATGAAAGCATTTGTGATTAACTTGCACTTTCTTTGCATGTACTTGGTTGGAGGATAAATTAGATTTTTGAAGCAACTCACCACTTTTTATTGCAGATTTTTATGTTATTTCACACTAACTTTTGTTGCTAACAAGTTGTGATTTCAGGTTGCCATCCTTGTGAAAAAAATTGAAACATTGCATAAAAAGAACGCATGTCAAAGCTTCAAATGCACAAGGGCTACTAACGATTGTTTGCAGGGCTGCCCAAAGCATAAAAACCCAAATTTCTTATTTTTTTGTTTTCATGTGTGGCATTGAATAATTGTTCATTTTTCATAGGCACATAAAACTTGTGATTGGAGTCTTTTGGTAATAGGAGAGTATGCTCTTCACCCTTGTGGTGAATCAGAAATCTTGACTTGCCATTTGGTTTCAAAAGCAAGGGGTAACTGAATCTTCTTGGCATGTTTGGGAGAAAATGATTGGAATAGGAGAGTATGCTCTTCACCCTTGTGGTGAACCAGAAATCTTGACTTCCAAAATTTGATCCACTTTGTGTAGTTAGAATCCTTTAGAGGGCCTGCTCTCGGACAACCTGAGAGGAACGACCCAAGTGGGAACAAGCCGATTACCTGGCTCTTCCAACCCACTATAAACTCAAGGCTATCAAGGACACAAAACCTTGGTAGATGTAGTGTTTATCTTCGTCTAGTGTGATCGCTTATGGGATTTCGACCATAGGGAGATCACTAGGCAAGAATGCTTAAGGTACTCTTGTGATCGCGAGATCGGTTACTCATCGCAAGGTGAGGTGTCCCGTAATTGGGAGCAAGAGGAACACTATGAACGGAAGCCCTATCTAAACACTCTAAGTTAGTAACTACCCTTTTTTAGCCGCTCAACTTCTTGGTGCAAGGATCGATCCTAGTGGACTACCCGGATCACCCCAAGATTTACACTCACCATATGTGTTCCCTTGGTTATGCTTATGGCATTTCCATGACAAAGCCAATATCTCTTGTGGGCAACCACTTGGTGTGAGGCGAAGGAGCATCAAGCGTGGGCTAAGTTGTTGAGTAATGAACCATGACTCTAAGGTAGATTGCTTGGCTATTGTTTTCGATGTTTTGACCAGTGTTAACGTTCTTGCAACATAAACATTCCGATAAATATTTGTTAGGAAGGTTGTTCTGATATCCCAAGTGCATATTGACAAGGTTGTTTTTACCCTTGATCAATTGTTTTGAAGACATGTTACAACACTTACTGTTTGCAAACCTTGTTGTTTACTGATACAAGTTGAGACGAAATGCTGTCTGATTAAAACAACTATCTGATTGACAAAATTGAAACGAACTCCAAGCCAAAAAATTGATCCTGGCCACGTATCAGTGTGTGAAGAATTCATCCTAAGTTGAAAAGATGGGTTTAGTCCGTCGAATGTAAGTCTTGAAACGTCTTGATAAATCACTTGTCAAAATTCAGCTATTATTTTTCTAGCTATCCACTATTGAGCTTCTCGCTCGTCCACTCGGCTCGAGTCACCCGTGCTGTAAGATCTTGAGCACTGTTTGACAAGCCATCTAATCACATTTTGACAAGTGACTAGTCCTGATCGTAAAAGCTTCAAATTTGGCTCGCTCTTCTTGTCCTACTAAACAAAGAAAACTCTTTACATGCCGGTCACAACTAGATATCAAGGTGGTAACGGTAGCCACACGCCTTTCATTTTCAAACAATTGGAAACACCACCCAAACGTCCTCGCAAACAACCTTGTGATAAGAACCTCAAATTTGATCAAACACAAACAGCTAACGTTCGACAAAACCCACTTTATAGTTTTGAAAATCCCTTTGGCACACCCTTTGAGACACCCGAGGGTACGAGTGGTATAGTCACAAATGGTGCATCCTGATGAAATTAAACGTCGCTTAGAAGAACAAGCACGTGAAACCCAAAAGACTTTGGAGGCTATATACGCTATGGAGAGAGAAAATCAACAAGCTGAAACTGACAATCAAGCACGCTACGAAGGATATAAAGGAACTTGTCCTCGAAATCCCTTTGAAAATAATGATGGTAATCACACACCTCCAAGGACTCCTACAGTTGCCACTGGTGCATGTCCTTCACCTAAACCATCTCATCATGATAGTGATGAAGAAGTAACTAGCGAAGATGTGATCAAATTTCAACAAGATGGCTTCGCCCAAAAACTAATGCTCAGAGCTTTAGAGGAAAATGGAGACCAATACTTCCGATACATGGCAGCTAGGGGATGGAAACTCCCTAAAGGTTTTAATGTTGAACATATTATCCCAAAACGAGAGCCCACTTAGGCTGAAATCTTAAGGGAAGAAATACAAGAACTAAGAAAACAATTTACACAACTGCAAACTTCAAAAGAGCCACCTAAGACATCATTTGTTGAATCAATTTGCGCTCTTCCATTTGATAGGGGTCTATACATGCTACCATTTCCTAAGGATATAGAGGTTCCTAAGTATGACAAATACGATGGAAATGGTGACCCTCACGACCATGTGAGACATTTCTATGCTATTAGCATGGACTTTATGCATGAAGACACCTTTCTTATGCGTTTGTTCCCTAGAAGTCTAAGAGGACAAGCTATGGAGTGGTTCACAAAATTGAGTCCTCCTCTTAAAACATTTGACGAACTTGCACAATGTTTCATCCAGCAATATTCGTACAACATTCAACATCCTATGACAGTGCTAGACTTATGCAACATCAAACAAAGACCAGGAGAGTCTTTTGCAATATACCTTCAACGATGGAGATCTTTATACTCTCGGTATCCTCGGCAAGTGCCCGAGGCTGAAAAAATTGACATCTTTGTCAACACGCTTGTACCCAAATTATACTTTGATCTAAGAAAACAATTATTCACATCCTTCAACGCCATGGTAGAAAGTGCATATCGCATTGAGGATGTTGCTATCAAAAATGGTGATATTACCATAAACAAGGATAGAATTAACAATGGGAACAATAAAGACAAAGGCAAACCTTGGAACAAAAACAAGTATGTTGTCAATGATGGAGTAGTGGACACTCCTAAGACTGAGGAGCCTGCGTTTAACCTTTCCAATGCCATCTATGCAGCAAAGCAACAAGAAGGTTCAAAACCACAACCCTTTGACAAAGGCTCTAAATTTGTGAAGAAGCGACGTGTTTACACACCTATGGTCGAACCTTATGAAGTGGTTTTAAAAACCTTAATTGCAAACAAATTGGTTACCTTACCAGACAACTCACGTCCTTACGATCCACCTGTTAGACCCCCATGGTGGAGAGAAGATCATACTTGTAGCTATCACCAAAGTAAAGGACATAACACAGAGAATTGCTTCAAACTCAAAGATGTAATTCAAGACCTCATCGAAGCTGGAAAAGTTGTTACAGATGGCCTTGTTAAGAATACTGATCATAAGGCTTTCCAAAAACCATTACCTGAATACGAAAAGGGTGAGACCTCAAGGGTAGCTGCCAAAAAGAATCATGATGCCAAAATTAGTTATGCTTACACTAACACTGATAATGTTATAAGCATGCTTGAGCCTGTTGAATACATATGTATGGCAAGCTCCAACAATGACAACTGGCCAAATTATGACGCTAAAGATGAACGACCAAGAGTGGTCTTAAGGACACGATCCACTCCTCAAGATCATACTGATACTAGACCCAAGGTGGTACTCCAAGTGGCTAAGTCTTCATCTTCTCAGGGTGAACCACTTAACGTTGTCACTAGGGGGCAATCTAAGGTTGTCCTAAAAGTTGCTAATGATCCTAAAAATGCTTCATCATCTAAGAAACCAATTACTTCCAAGATCTCCAACTATGATCTTGTTAGCCAACTGCAATGCACACAAGCACAAATCTCCATTTTTGAGTTACTAGAGTTATCTCCTTTGCACAGGGATATCCTTGAGAAAGCTTTACGTTCTGCCACTGTTCCCACAGATATTGATGCGGAACAATTCCAAGCTATGGTGAACCACATCTCCTCGCCCCACTATCTCACCTTTTCTGAAGAAGATGACCGAGCTCTTAGTCATCCCCATAACCTTGCTCTTCATGTCGAAGTTCAAATCTTTCGTACCCGTGTTCGTCGAGTCTTGATAGACAATGGTGCAGGGTTAAATATCATTTCGTTCAATGTAATCCAACAATTGGGCATGTCTGAATTTGCCATCGATCCTAAGCGCAAGATCACTATAAAGGCCTATGATGAGGTTGAAAGGCCTTCTAAAGGTCTAATTGTACTTCCAATCAGAGTTGGTCCAGTTGAGAAGAATGTCATTTTCCAAGTCTTAGACATACCACTTGCATACAACTTGTTGTTGGGACGACCATGGATTCATGATATGCAAGCAGTACCCTCTACATACCATCAGTGCATTAAGTTCCCTTTTAATGGTACTGAAGTGGTTGTCCCCGGCGACAACTCCATGTCTATCAACACATTATCTACTGCCGAAACGCTAGTCCCGCACAATCGCTCTTCTCATGAGCTAGCACCATCTTTCACAGAATGTGAACAAAAACTGAAAATGATGAGCCTTGGTATGGGCGAGTACACTTTGGACTCTATTGCTGCCTTACCAACTTCCCCTCGGTCTTATGGGAAACCAACTATTGCAAAGAAGTCTTCTGCTTCTGCTATGACACTTTTTGGCACTTTTGTGCAATCTTCCATACCACTGGAAGCAAAGAAGGAAGAACAAGCCATTAGGGACTGGATCTACAGAGAAGAGGAAGACGAGGAGGTTACAATGACTACCCCTATTTCTCCCAAAAAATATGGAAAAGGCTATAAATTTTTGACAAAAATGGGCTACCAGGGCCACGGGTCCTTAACTGGTTGTAAGAATGCTCTAGTTGAACCTTTAAGTCACACTCAAGGTCATGATGCTCAAGACACCGCTGGTCTAGGCTTTGGGCTAGACAATAATACACCAAACTGTAGTCAAATATTACTCATGTCTAGTGAATCGGAGGATGATGACTCTCCCATAATTGCTACTACTACACAAGATGAAGACTTTGTTCCTCTCACTTCCCTCCTTTGGGGAGAAGACATAGTTATTGCTAATAATGAAGAAGCTTCTACCTCCCAACAACAGGAACAAGAAGGGTCTACTTCTGAGGACATAAATAGAGGACGAATTAGGCAGAATATTGCTCATCTCATAAATAGGGGTCAAAGTACAGATTCTCATGAGTATGAATGGGAAAGCCTCTCTGATGCATCTTGTGAGCTGGGGGTGGATGTCATTCATGCCTATGCAACCCAACCCAATGTAGTCGAATGGTCTAGTATGAGGTCAGATGAGTTTGACTCACAACATGTCTTAATGGATCACGCTAGTTCCTCTAGGACTATTCCTGAGCTGAACTCTTTTGCGACATTTTCTATAGGCTCAACTTCACAGGTCACCAGAGATGACTCCTTCCATATCAATCACATTAAAACTTCTCCCTCACTCTCACTAATTTACCCAGAACACATAGATTGGTCTATCCAAAATCAAAAACCTGAAATACGGTCTTTCCAAAATGACTATGAGATCACTTGTTATCTCAACGCAATTGAACCTGTCATTTCTTCCACCAGCAAACCCGCGGTTAACATGACAGAATCAGATATCAAGTACCTCAGTCAAAAAATTAAAAGAAAAAATAAGCGATCAGATGGCGAAAACCACATTGTGGCGGTGTCTGACCCTCAAAAAAGTAAAAATAAAGACGTATCTAATGGTGAAAACCTCTCTGAGGCACCTGCGGATGAGGTACTTGGTAGTCTGCCAAGCTATTTCCAGGATAGATCTTCGATTCTAGTCGAACCTACACAACCTATCAACTTGGGAACAGAAGAATGTCCTCAGATTATCCATGTAGCTCAATCTTTGTCAAACAAAGAAAAGACACAGTTTTCTCAGTTCTTTCAAGACAAGAAGGTCAACTTCGCATGGACATACTCTGACATGCCAGGGCTTGATACAGATCTCATCATGCATCACTTATCAATCTCACCAGATGTCAAGCCTGTCAAACAGAAGTTAAGAAAAATGCATCCACATGTGGCTCTACTGGTCAAGACAGAGTTAGAAAAACTATTGAATGCAAACTTCATTAGGGCCATTGATTATGCTGAGTGGATTTCCAACATTGTACCTGTCTCCAAGCATGACAAATCCATACGAGTCTGTACTGATTTTAGAGACCTCAATAAAGCATGCCCCAAGGATGACTTTCCACTACCAAACATCGATATGATAGTGGACATGACTGCAGGTTATGAGATGTACTCGCTCATGGATGGATTTTCTGGGTACAACCAAATAAAGATAGCTCCAGCAGACCAAGAAAAGACAGCCTTTACATGTGCATGGGGTACCTTTTGTTGGAATGTCATGCCTTTTGGGCTAAAAAATGCTGGTGCTACATATCAAAGAGCAATGACAACCATCTTTCATGATATGATGCATAAAAACATGGAAGACTATGTTGATGACACACTGGTGAAATCAAAGAAACGAGACACACATCTCAAAGACCTTAGTTTGATATTGGACCGTATGGAACAATTCCAACTTAGGTTGAATCCAAAAAAATGTGCCTTTGGTGTCACTTCTGGAAAATTGCTAGGTTATATCATCTCAGCAAAAGGCATTGAGGTTGACCCTGAAAAGGTCCAAGCTATCATGGATATGCCTCCACCAAAGACTATCAGTCAGCTTAGAGGTCTGCAAGGACGGCTACAATCCATAAGAAGATTTATCTCTCAATTAGCTGATAAGGCTCAACCTTTCAATAAAAATCTACATAAAGGATCTACCCATATTTGGAACAGTGACTGTCAACAAAGCTTAGACCAAATCAAAGGCTACTTGGCAAAACTGCCAGTTTTGATGCCACCCATTCTGGGAAAACGTTTGATTCTGTACATTTCAGCTACAGATTCTTCTCTAGGAGCACTCTTAGCCCAAAGTGATGAGACGGGTAAAGAAAGAGCCATATACTATATTAGTCAAACTTTGGTGGCTTATGAACTAAATTATACAAGTATAGAGAAGGCATGCCTTGCTGTAGTTTTTGCCTCCCAAAAACTTCGGCATTATATGTTGGCCCACACAGTTCACTTGATTGCCAAGATAGACCCTTTGAAATATTTATTAAGTAAAGCTGCACTTACTGGTCGCCTTGCTAAATGGATGATGATTCTTTCCGAATTTGACATTCAGTATGTTGAACGTAAGGCAATCAAAGGACAAGCCATAGCTGACCAGTTGGCTGACTTCCCACTTGAAGATGTAGCACCTCTACAAATTGAGTTTCTAGATGCCTCAATCATGAACATTACTGACAGAACATGGAAAATGTTTTTTGATGGATCCCATACACAGAATGGAGCAGGAGCAGGGGTGTTGTTTGTTTCCCCTCATGGTTATACGATCCCAAAATCCTACAAATTATTGTTCCCATGTACAAACAATATTGCAGAGTATGAAGCATTAACAAATGGGATCAAAATGGCCCTTGAATGGCGAATAACTGAGCTACACATCTATGGGGATTCTCAACTGGTTGTGAACCAAGTGAATAATGAATATCAAACAAAGGATGATAAATTGATCCCTTATAAAAAGTTGATAGATGCTCTAAGGAACTATTTTACCTTTGTAACATTCCAACAAATTCCTAGAGCAGAAAACAAGGCTGCTGATGCTATGGCCACTTTAGCATCTATCCTCCAATTACAAGAACATGAATCGTGATTTGAGTTCCTGGTGGAAGAATTGTGTCATCCAGCCTATGATTCTTCAGATAACCAGGTGATCTACACTGTTGTAGGTCATGATTCCTCCCGCTATGCGGCTATTTTCTCCTACCTACGTGATCAGGTTATTCCCAAAACCCTCACGCGCAACCAAAAATGCCAACTCCTTCGTAATGCCTCACACTACACTTTGGTCTCTGGTGACTTGTTTAGGAGGAGTCTAGACGGAACGTTGCTTAGGTGTTTAGAACTAGAAGAGTCCGAGAAGGCACTTGCCGAAGTCCACGATGGCATTTGTGGGGCGCATTTTAATGGCCTTGCACTTGCCCGAAAACTGCTTAGGACGGGTTATTACTGGCCCACCATGCAAGCTGATGCTGTGCGCTATGCAAAGACCTGTCAGAAATGTCAGCTCCATGGTAACTTGATACATGCTCCTGGGCGAGAGTTAATCCCTTCTGTGACATATTGGCCATTTCAACAATGGGCCTTTGACTTGGTAGGAAAGATCCATCCAAGCTCATCCAGCGGTCATAAATTTATCATCACAGCAACAGAGTATTTCACTAAATGGGTTGAAGCTGTACCATTATCTGCTGCTACAGGCAAACATGTTGCCCTGTTTATACTAAATCACATCATTTGTCGATATGGTATCCCATCCTCTATTGTTACAGATAATGGAGGACAATTCAAAAATAAAGACTTAAAACAGCTGTGCAAAAAGTTTGGAATTAAGCAACACTGGTCTTCCATTTACTATCCCCAAGGGAATGGCCAAGCTGAGGCCTCTAATAAAACGCTGCTGAAAATCCTACACCGCACAGTTCACAAGTCTGGGAAAGATTGGCACTTGCAAATAAATCCGGCACTTTGGGCCTATAGAACCTCTATTCGTACTCCTACAGGGGCTACACCCTTTTCTCTAGTCTATGGCTCTGAGGCTGTTCTCCCATTAGAAGTCGAAATACCTTCTTTGCGCATCTCCTTACATGGGTTAATAACCGATGAAGACCATAGAGCTATGAGAGTACAGGAATTAGAGACTCTAGATGAACGGCGCAAGGCTGCTTTTGATCACATGAGAGCTTATCAGAAGCGCATGTCTACACAATATAACAAAAAGGTTCACCCCCGTGAGTTCCAAGTTGGTGAACTCGTGCTTAGAGAGAATCCCAAAAATCAGCAAAATCGAGAACAGAAAGGGAAATTTGAACCTAACTGGTTAGGTCCTTACATTATCACAACATCATTTGGGTCTGGTGCTTACCAGTTGTCTACTTCAGAGGGTGAAGAACTTGCAGAACCTATCAACATCCTACACTTGAAGAAGTTCTATACTTAGAGGCTTGCTGCTCAGCTATCTTGTATACATCTATGAGTCTGAAAAAATCTTAAAAATCAGAAAATGTCCTGAAAAAATGATCATCTTAGTGAAAACCTCACTTTGATGTATCACCAAAAAAAAAAAAAAAAAAAAAAAAAATCTATCAATGTGGTGAAAACTTGGAAACAGGCGCTACTTGAAACCCTTGCACCTATGTCTATCAGTCTCAATCATCCACTTCGCTACACATTTCCTGGCTTGGAATTGTTTCTTGTCCTCATCTTGGGGCATAGCTACTTAGCCTATTGAGGTATTCTTGTGCATTAGGGTTTCTTTGACAACTCACAAAATAGTGTTTCTCAACACTTCCCCCACTTTGACATCAAGTGTTTTTTTAACACTTTATAGATAGTTTACCTACAGTCTCCGATGTCGCAATATTTCTCACTATCAGAATCAAGTCTGGAAGAAATGGCCAAGTGACTTACACACACACACTTTAACACTTAAACGACTGAGCTATGCTGACATTTTGTGTGCTGTCTATGATGATTTCTTTGCCATGTATTCCCTCCCTAATAGTCTTTCAAGGATGTCATTGACTAGAAGACTGGGGGCATGGGACATATTTTCTTGATTTCTGCTTGTGGGTATACTTTTGTTTGTCTATAGTGTTGTAAGCATTCATGCTTGTCCTATTCAACACTTTGACTTATAAATGTATCATCCTTGATTGTTTTGCAAGATCGCACTCAGGGTTTATCCTGGCGCTTATGCCTTGATACAGGTGTAATCTTGCTAAATTAAACTTAGGGAATCTAATCGTGTAGTTATCTTGACTTACATGTCTCTGATGCTTAGATTGGATTTCCACATACCTATCTAATATCGATCATATTCATATCCTCATAGTTATACTAGTGATGGTTGTATGATCTCATGATGTCCCTAATAAATGCTCAATGATGAAATTAAGAGTCTAAATGTTATACACTTCTTGCTGGTAAACCACTTTGCATATTAGCTTGCATTTTAGGTTCATTTTCTAGCTTAGTCTTGCATTCTTGCATATGGGGAGAGCTCTCTCTTCATCTTTTTGTGGACATATCAACTAACTCCTTTCATATATTTCTTTATTTTCTTCTTGTTCATGTCTTTTCACCTTCTTAATCTTTCACTTCATCTCTTTTCTATCTTATCATCACATTATATAAAGTTTTGACCTCTTAAATAATTTTGACGTCCTAGATTCATTTTCGGGATCGAAATCCAAATTCGAGTTCATCTTGATGGTCAAAATTGTCTTTTAAAATTCTACTTTCTTCTAAGCAGTTAGCTGACCTTTTGAGGTCTAATCTCCGAATCATCACTGGGGCATCTTCATTTATTCATGACTTCATCATTTCCATACTTCATATCTACTTCAATTCACTGTTTCACATCTAAATCATCTTTCTACTAGATTTGACCTAATTTTATGCTATATCCTTCAAGGTCAACTCTAGTCAAACTGGGGTATTTTGTCAGTTTCTAATAGTCATTCTTGAGTTCTAATCATCTATCTGTCATATTGGACATTGCTATATTCTAATTTTCTCATTTCTAGCCAATTTTTGCATCCCCTTACCTCATTTCAATTTCGATCCCGAGGGGGCAGAAATACTCTATCACTGCTTAGGAGCATTTGTTTGATCTTCTCACTTGCTCTCACTCTATCTGCTTTTCTATGTGTTAGTATTCTTCTTGAATTCTAACATCATCTCTTCCTAGTGTTCAGTACTACTGCTATCAGGCTGTGCATTTAGGACTTGCTATCTATTTCTGCATTTCACTCTTCGGAATTAGACATCTATATCTATCATCGCCTACTTGGCTTCGATTTTCTTTGACATAATGTGTTCCCAGATCGATCACACATTAGTCAAAGAGGGGCAAATGTAATCACCTAAAAATGGTCATCTAGACTATTAGCCCCCTTTTCAATATTTTGGCTAAATTAATTTAATCACTTACCTAAGCCAAATTGCTAATAATCAATTTATTTGATTATAACCTATAGTTTGACTATGCTATCCTAAGTTCATTATTTGATTAAAAGAACATGTCCCCTTTTAATTAAATAAAAGACCCCATTCTTCTAACCCACTTAAAGTGCACACATAAAGTCTTTTTTCTATTTTGCAATTAAAAGAAAAGGCTTTGTGACTTTTGTCTTATATGACAAGTCAACTTATATTCTATTGGTTGATTTGTGTGTGCACATGGATCACTCCTATTTTCGAATTCCACCGTTGATCATCCACCATCTTCATCTTGATCTCCACCGTCCATACATCTTTAAAAGGGAGAGAGCTTTCCCCCTCAATCCATCCATCTTTTGAACATTGTTATGCTGCAGGTTTTCTAACAGGTTTCTTTGGAGCTTTGTGGAGAACTTCTATTTCTTGTCTACATTCTCTCATACCATAGCATTTTAGCTTAGATTCATGTTGCATGCTAGTTTAGTTTCTATTTTGCAATAATCTCTCACATAGCTTAATATTTGGATTGTAACACTCTCATTCATATTCTAGCATAGCTGCATTTGACATTCTCATTCTAGCTTAATCTTCATTTGCATTGCATCCTTGAGGAACTCCTTGGGACATTTGCATTCTTGCATCTTGTCTTTGGAACCTCCCATTGCATGATTTACTAGCAAGAAGAGTATCTCTAAGGCTCATCTGAGAGCCTTCATGCTGAAATACTAACTCCTTGCACTCCGTGGATAGGGAGCTCTAAGTCGGCATCCAAGCATTCCAACTCATGGAATCGTTTGGATAGAAGGGTTTAGAGTGTGACACAAATCGAGTGTACACAAAATACCTACCACCACCCCTTCCTCCCTGACTCCACCCTCTTTTCTTTCCATTAGACCTTTTTTTAAGCTTCTACTCAACTCACAAGGAAAACTGGTATGCCTCTTTAATGTTGGTCATTCTAACTAGATTGAGATCCTCCTAAATACAAGGTCTTAACTGATTAAGGTAATGTACAACCTTCTCCTTGTTTGCTTCCGCATGCCCTATCCTAATAAGGAATTGGTAAAATTCCTCCATATATTCCTAGACAAATTTTCCCCATTGCTTTAACCCTTGCATCTTCTTGAACAAATAACTTGCTTATAGTCAATAGGAATGAATTACTTCTTTAGTTTGTCCACCATGCGATCCCATATTATGATTTTATCCTTCCCTCTTCTATTCCTCTCTAAAAGAATCTCTTGCCACTAGATTTTGGCATGGCCTTTTAGTCTATCCTTTGAAAACTTAACCGCATCAGGGTCCTCAATATCCTCATAGTCAAAATATTCCTCCAGCTCATTGATCTAGTTGATTAACTCATCTAGGTTTAGATTTCTTGAAAACATGTTGACCTCAAGCTTAGGTATTTTTTCGAGCTTGGAATTGTCCCTAAAAAGTTTCTCCTCCATTTGGTTTAGGTTTTATCCTTCTTCTTCTCCTTTTTGTACAACATTTCATTCTTCTTCATTTTCCCCCTCACTTTTATCCCTCATGGTAAGATTCATCCCTCTAGGGATCTCCTCTTGCAATGCCTAAACTTGTCTCTGGAGGGATCTAACCTAAAGGGGAACACCTCTGGCCCTTCCACCACACTCTCTTCATGGAGGCATCTTCCCACTATCTCAAAACCCACAACCAAATAGTCCTAGTGTAAACTAGATCATAGTCATCGCTCTATCTACACACTAAAAAACTCCCACTTTGATACCACTTGATGAGGGCATAACCCAAAACAAAATGAACACTTTAGGAAAAGTATAATTTTATTATGTAAAATGATATGCTATTACATTTAGTTTAGCAAAAATAGACTCAACTACATGCATACTCACATATGACCTTAGAAGCTCATGCACAGTTAAGTATAGCTTCTACTTATCCATTTCTATCTCTCATTAACTGTGAAAACCTTAACTCTTCACCTATATGTACAAATAAATTTCTAATGCTAATTTCCTTATATCAATTAATGAAATGAACTACCCAATTAGATTGGGATTGGTTGGTAGCTATTACGGACTTCAATATATTTTTAGGCTCTTTACTTGACCGATTTTCCAATACTACATGTGAACTTGTTGAATCCTTAACTGTAAGAAATGATTCATTAAGGTTTCCTACAAGGTCTTTCACATTTTCTCTCTAATAGTTGTTATTCTCATTTATTCTATTTTTTCTCATATTCTTGTTGGAAATATAAGAGGAGTAACTAAGAGGGTAGGGGTGAATTAATTACCACTAAAATAAATCCTAGATCCCTTAGATGTCAATACAAATCAAAACATAAACTCTGCTAAAATTGAATGCTATAACTTGACACATAGGCACTTGGTTAACACTAGCAATTTATTGTTACTTAGCAATAACTGAAATATCAACTGTAACTTGATAACTACTAATCATTTAGATGTTATGATATTAAGTGTGATTAACCTGAATTAACTTAGTTGCATACACATAAAATAAATATCATGAATACAATTGACACCAAGATTTAACGTGGAAACCTATTTTGGGAAAAACTACCAATTACAACTAGTTACTACTTTTCACCCTTCTAAAGTGAGACCTGTTAGGAGCCAACCATGTTAAAGGTTACAAAAGATATTGTTAGTTGTGATCCTATTAAAGGATTTAATCACCCTATTAGGAGTGGCCTTGTTAGAGGTCTTTAGACACTTCAATCTAGAAATTCCACCTTGTTAGAGGATTTACAAATAGCTGTTAGGCTAACTTTGTTAAGAGATTTGATTCATTGCTACAATGGTTGGAGAGTAACAATGACTTGACCTGATTTATGATGCAATTGCCTTTGTTAATTCAAATCTCAATTCTAGCTTGAATATTTGATCCTTATTGATCAGATAAATCTTTCCAGTCCAACAAGGATATTCTTCTTATCCTTCCAATTTTCTTCCTCTAAGCATCTTCTTATCTTCACACATTCTTATTCATTATATTCCTCAACATGATCTTATATTTATATCATATACATTGTCAAGTTAGCTTGAATATAACTTAAAATAATTAATATTCATCTCCTCAATCATCTAGAACTAATAGACAAATCTATTAAAATAAATGTGCCAAAACAAGAAAATCATGTGATAGCCAACCCTGCTTAGTAGACACTAACCCAAAATATATATTCTTGTGTTAATTAAGTGAACTTAGTTAACACTACAACTTTGTAAACTTCCTTTGGTAATTGAGTGAGCTCGGTTTGTTGGCTCCTAAATTGACAAGTTTTTAATAACCTAATAATAGGAACAAATACATTTAGGGGCAACTAATTCCCATATTCAACATGCCCATTTAGACATAGGGGCCAACTATAAGGCTATACTCCTCCTTCTTCTTCTGGCTTTGCAAAACCTAGGCAAGTGAACCCCATATTATTTTATATGGTACCAATTTTAAAAGTATACAATCTAAATCTTATTAAGCAAATAAAACCCTTATTTCTCCTATACTTATACAATGACAAAGATATGTAGGAGGAAATTTCAAAACCTATGAAATCCACAAGCTGAGTGAGGGCATCCTTTCAACTCTTAAACAAAAGGGAAAAGTATAATTGATTAAAGATTTGAATCAACATAACCCACATATGAAATAATAATAAACATGCAATCTCCAAGTTGACCAGTCCCTTATCCATTGGGCATTAAATAAGTCAAAACATACATAAGCATACCCAAGATATACTCATATACCTAGATATTAGATCTATCCATTCACCTTGCAAAAAAACATCTATCTTCAAAATGAAACTCATACTTATCAAATCCTCCTATGATCCCCTCAATTCTATCAATGCATATCAAGAAATTTACTTAAGTCCTTGACCCAACATCAAAATACACAATGTCATACAACTTTAAAGCCAAGCTGCAACTAGACATTATGCAGCTTGTACATATATCACAAAAAATTACAAACCCATAAATAGGAGACAAGGCTTAGATTGAAACTTTCAACAAAGTTTGTATTCATTTCCTTGAAACCAATACATCAAATGTATGCAAAAACTCAAAAACTACACAACAGACAAATGCATTATCTAAATGCTCAAAAGAAATTACAATGTTGTTCATAATAGAGAAAAATGCTAGGTCTGAATGGTGGGATCAGAGCTAGAGCTCTGCTCAATAGTTTGTAAACAACCAACCATCAACAACCAAAGAAAGAAAGAAAGGAAAAAGATATAGAAGAGGAAAGAAATCCAAAGTTTGATATAGAAGTGACACATGCACACTTGAATCTCTATCCCCTTTTTCTACAAAGCTTCTCTCTTCTTTCGTCAACCAAAATCTGAATGGAATCTCTGTTGGAAATGTAGATGGAGTAATTGAGAGGGAGGGTGAATTAGTTACCACAAAAAAAATCCACAAATCCCTTAGATGTCAAACAAGTTAGTTACTACTGTCACTCAGTAGACATTCACAAAAAATTTGTAACTCTGTAGATTAACTTGTTACTAATCTTTAAGCATTCACAATTATTAACATGCATGTAAAGGTAAATAACATGAACACAAGAGACACCAGATTTAACATGGAAACCCAATATGGGAAAAACCACCAAGTAACTAGATACCAATTTTCACTCTTCTCAAGCGAGCCCTATTAGGAGCCAACCCTGTTAAAGGTTACAAAACACACAGTTAGGTGTGACCCTATTAGAGGATTTATTCACCCTGCCAGGAGTGACCTTGCTAGAGCTTTTTAGAACAATTCAATGGAATTGTCCACCTTGTTAGAGGATTTAAAAAATGGCTATTAAATCAACTCTATTAAGAGATTTAGGAATTACTGTCACAATGGTTAGAAAGTAATAATAAAATGACCTAAATAAGATGCAACTGAATTTGTTGATTACAGATCTTTGTTTTGCACCATTAGATCCTCCTTGATCAAATATAGCTTTGTTGCTCCTTAATGATCTCTGATCATCCTTTAGAATTCACTCTTGCAATAATCAATCCACCTCCACATTCATATCACATCAAATTCATCACATGTAAAATTTGCAACTTGACCTCTGATATATAACTTTCAGATTATCAAATCGGCTCAATTGCAAGTTACAATCACCTATAATCATTACCATAGTCAGTTGGAAATATTACTTAAAATAATTAAGCATTAAATCATAAATTAACAAATTTCCTTACTGGCTGACCCTGTTCGGTAAACAATGCTTCAGAAACAATTTCCTGTGTTAACCATCACAACTCGGTTAACACTGCAAATTTTGCAAAATCTTTTGGCTGCCAAGTGAACTCGGTAAGAACTAAATTTCCTTCATTGACCATGGGAGCTCGATAAGAATTGAATTTCCTTTGGTGACCATGAGAGCTTAGTAAGAACTATTTTTTGCCACATTTTCTTTTGATGACCGAGTGAGCTCGGTAGACACCGAATTTTCTTTGCTAACCATGAAAGTTTGGTAACAACTGTCTGTACAAGGTAAAGTCTAAGAATGCTTGGTAGACACTGTAAATCCTTTTTGCTAATCTTGAAAGCTCGGTAAGTGCTAACAGATGACTTGTATGACATTTGTGTAACATCAAAGACAACACAAAATTGGATAATTATATCCAACAATCTCCCTCTTTGACATTGATGGCAACACAACATGTCATAACATAATGAAATTTGAGATCAATACTTTCTCTAGTAGAAGGTTTTCTCCCTCTAGAATTTTACACCTCAAACTTTAGTTATCTATAGGAAAATTCTCCCTCTGTCATAGTAATCTCTCCCTCTTGCATAAACTAACTTTCTTGCAAATTTTAGAAAGGTATGATAGTAAACTCTCCCTCTTTGGCAACACATGCCAAAGGAAACACAACTCAAATGAATTTCAATGTACCTTAAGTACTGATTTATATGCAATGTCTTCATTACTTTACTATATCAACTAATAGATCTTCAACTCTTTTCCTATTGATGCATCATTAAAAATGTATTTTAGTGAGCTTTAGATAGGGGAATAACCCCTAACTTACCTCTTAGACACAAGAATGCATCCTTAGGTAGTGGCTGAGTGAATATGTTAGCAATATGTTCCTTTGTATGGACATATTCCAATTTGATCTCCTTATCCTGCACTAATTCTCTAACAAAGTGATACTTTATTGCAATGTGCTTGGTTTTTGAATGCATCACTAGATTTTTGGATATGTTAATTGCACTTGTGTTATCACAAAACATGACAACTAGTTCTTTGATTTCTTCCTTCATACCTTCCAATAACTATTTGAACCAAACAATATTAGAATAGTTTATTGCTGCTGCAACATGCTTTGCCTCTACTATGGACTGGGATGTACAATTTTTCTTTTTACTTGTCCAAGAAACCAACTCTTTCCAAAAAAGAAAGCTCATCCACTTGTACTCTTTATGTCATCAACGTTTCCTTCCCAATCTGCATCAGTAAACACTTTTAAATCTAGGTTTCTTCCAATTTTATACCATAATCCATAATCTTCAGTGCCTTTCAAATATCTCATGATCCTTTTGATTGCCATCATGTAATTTTCTCTTGGTTTTTCTAAAAATCTTGCTACAATACCAACTGCAAGGGCAATATTAGGTCTTGTATGCACTACATATTGCGACTTTCCAATCATAGATCTATACAATGTCTAATCCACTTCCTTTGATTCATCATCCTTGGTAAGTTTCAATCTAGTACACATAGGAGTCCCAACTGGTTTGCAGTCTTCCATGCCAAACTTTTTCAGTATCTTCTTGATGTATTTTGATTGAGTGATGTAGATACCATTCTTATTTTTCTGAATTTGAAGACCAACAAAGAATTTGATATCACCAAACATTAACATTTCAAATTCCTTTTTCATTTTTTCTGATAATTCTTTGCAAAGATCATCATTTACTATAAACAAAGTATCATCCACAAATATTTCTGCCAAAACAATCGTATTATCTGGTCCTTCCTTGATATACAAGCTACTATTATCATTAGTTCTTCGAAAACCAATCTGAATAAGATAGTTATGAAATCTCTCATACCATGCTCTAGGGGGTGGCTTCAAACCATACAATGCTTTATGTAATTTGCAGACTATGTCCTTCTTGTCTGGATCAACAAAACCTTCAAGCTGTTCAATGTAAACCTCTTCATCGAGTATACCATTGAGAAATGTTGACTTGAAATCCATTTGGTAAACTTTGAATCCTTTGTATGTAGCATATGCAAGTAAGGTCCTGACACCTTCCAATCTTGCAATAGGAGAAAATTTTTCTCTAGAGTCTATTCCTTCTTCTTGAGAGTATCCTTTGCATACTAGTCTAGCTTTGTTTCTTGACACATTACCATCTTCATTTAACTTGTTTCTAAATACCCACTTAGTTTCAATCACATTTTTGTCTTTAGGCCTAGGTACAAGAGTCCATGTTTTTTTTTCTCTATCTACCCTATCTCTTCATTCATAGCCTCAATCCAACTTACATTTTTTATTGCATTGTTTACACTTCTAGGTTCAAAATCAGCAAGTAAACAAGTACCTTTCAACTTAATTCTTGTCATAGTTCCTTTCGATTTATCTCCAATGATTTGATTTGGTGCATGATGCCTCCTAACATACTTAGCTAATATAAGTTCCTTGCCTTTTGAATGCTTTGCATTTTCATCCTCTTGCACTTCAGCTTTAGGTTTTGACTATTTTGTCTGCTGCTTGGATCCTTTAGACTTGGTAGACATTAGCTCAATAGCATCATAATGCAACTTGGGTTCTTGTAGCTCGGTTTGAATTTCCTGCAACTCTGTTACTAAAGACTCTGGAGTAGAAGATTTTTTATTGATAGGTGTACCTGGCACTATATCAAGTTCAATGAAAACAAATCTCATGTAGTCTTTTGGTTCCCTTTTTCTCTCGTCTTCAGTTCTTTATGCAAACTCATCAATTTTCACATGTGCACTTTTTGTGACTTTGTGAGTAGAAAAATTCAAATATCTATATGCTTTACTCTTGCAAGAATATCCCAAAAATATTCCTTCATCACGTTTCACATCAAACCTACCTTTTCTAGATTATTTCAAAATGTGACATTTGCTTCCAAATACTTTTAGGTATCTTATGTTTGGTTTGTAGCCATACCATTACTCATAGGGGGTTTTGAATGAGTCCTTTAGTTGTACTCAATTCAAGGTATGAACTATAGTGCTGATAGCTTCCTTCCAGTATTTGATAGCAATGCTCTTTTCAATCATTAAGGTTCTTACACAGTCTATGATAGATATGTTCCTTCTTTCAGCTATTCCATTTTGCTCAGGAGTTATAGGTGCTGAAACCTGCTTTTTGATTTCAATACAAAAGTTATTGAAATCATGTGAAATGAATTCACCACCATTGTCTAACCTCAAGTATTTCAGTTCTTTTCTTGTTTCCTTCTCTACTTTGGCCAAATACCATTTGAACTTCTCAAATGCTTCTGATTTCTCTCTTAGGTACATGATAGTCATCATTCTTGAGTAATCTTCAACAAAGAGAATGAAGAATTTTTCACTAGCATAGCTTTCAATTCCAATAGGTTGACACAAATCAGTATGCACAATTCTAAAAATTCTTTAGATTGATAGTTCTTACTTTTAAAACTAGTCTTTCCCATCTTGCCAATTTGACAATTCTTGCATAGACCGACCTCAAGTTTATTTATGTTAGGAATGCCTCTTACTTTCCTAAATTTAATTTTTTTCACCAAGTTATCAAAGTTCACATGACACAACCTCCTATGCCATAACCAACTTTCTTCAACTTGAGCAATAAAGCATGAACATTCACCAAGTTCAAGGTAAAACAAGTTACCTTTTGTTTGAGTGCCTAATCCAATCAGCTTTCCTTTGCCATCCAAAAATATTGCTTTTCCATGCATGAATTCCACTTTGAATCTATTATTGAGTAGCTGTGCCACACTCAATAGATTATGTTTTAGTCCTTCTACCCAATATGCATTATCACACACAAGTTCTTTGGTTAGTGAGATCCTTCCTCTTCCTTTTATGCAACAAGGTTCATTATTACCAAACCTCACATTGCACCCATCATAGGCTTCAAAATGTTCAAACTTAGTTTTATCACCAGTCATGTGATGAGAACAACCACTATCTATAATCCATGTATCATTTTTTATCACATGAGAAATAAGTGCCATTTCCTCATCATTATTAGACTCATCTTTTATACCAAATTGTTGGAAATGTAGATGGAGTAACTAAGAGGGTGGGGGGGGGGGGGTGTGAATCAATTACCAGAAAAACATATCCACAGATCCCTTAGATGTCAAACAAGTTACTTACTGCTGTAACTCGGTAGATTAACTTGTTGCTGATCTTTAAGCATTCATAATTATTAACATGCATGCAAAGGTAAATAAGAGACACCAAATTTAACGTGGAAACCCAATATGGGAAAAACCATCAAGTAACTAGCTATCAATTTTCACTCTTTTGAAGTGAGTTCTATTAGGAGCCAACCTTGTTAAATGTTAGAAAACACAGTGTTAGGTGTGACCTTGTTAGAGGATTTATTCACCTTGCTAGGAGTGGCCTTGCTAGAGGTCTTTAGAACAATTCAATGGAACTGTCCACCTTGTTAGAGGATTTACAAAATGGCTATTAAACCAACTCTGTTAAGAGACTTAGGAATTACTGTTACAATGGTTAGAAAGTAACAATAAAATGACCTGAATAATATGCAATTGAATTTGCTGATTACAGATTTTTATTCTACACCATTAGATCCTCCTTGATCAAATATAGTTTTGCTACCTTAATGATCTTTGATCATCCTTTAGAATTAACTCTTGCAATAATTAGTCCACCTCCACATTCATATCATATCAAATTCATCACATGTAAAATTTACAACTTGATCTCTCTCATATATATCTTTCAGATTACCAAGTTAGCTCAATTACAAGTTACAATCACCTATAATCATTACCATAGTCAGTTGGAAATAATATTTAAAAAAATTAAGCATTAAATCATAAATTAACAAATTCTTTTACAGGCTAACCCTATTTGGTAAACACTACTTCAAAAATAATGTCTTGTGTTAACCATCTCAACTCGGTTAACATTGCAAATTCTGTGAGATCCTTTGGATGCCAAATTTCCTTAGCTGACCATGAGAGCTCAATAAGAACTGATTTCCTTTGCTGACCATGAGAGCTCAGTAGACATTGAATTTTGTTTGCCAACCATGAAAGCTTAGTAACAACTGTTTGCACAAGGTAAAGTCTGAGAATGCTCAATAGACACTGTAAATCTTCTTTGGTAACTTGAAAGCTTGGTAAGTGCTAATAGATCACTTGTATGAAATTTGTGTAACATCAAAAACAACACACAATTGGATAATTGTATCCAACAATCTCATCATTGAGCGTCAACAAAGTCAAAATATCTCTTCTAACTAATGTGAAACCCTTATTCTAATAAAAACTTTAGGTATGCATCTAAAATGCTGATAAATCCTTTACTAAATTGATTTGGAGGTGAAAAGATATCACCAACTAGATCTCCACTAACTTTGGTGCACACCGAATTGATCGTTTCACCAAAAACCAAGTCTAAAATTCCATACCAAAATAGAATTGAAAAATAAGCACCTTGAATAGATCACACATATGGCTTCCTATGCAAAAATAATTTGCAAATATGAAAAATCTATTCTGAGATCTTTCCATTAGTATATAATAGTCATATACTAGCTTAACAGAAATGCCTAGGAGATCCATTTGAAAAATCGGTTCATGAATGCATGACAAGGTTGCATTTTTGCAAAAAGTTAACATTTCTCTAAAGTCAAAAATTTATATTATAACCTTCTTTTAATTTAAATGACCCTCTACATGTTGGAAAATAAAAAATAATAAAAAATTACTTTTTCTAAACTTTAGAAATTTCCCTCTAATTCTACATCTAGGTTAGACTTGTTTGATTGGGCTTTGCCACGTATCACCATGTGATTCATCAGTCTTCACTTTGTCAATGCTAGATGGGTGCCATGTTGTACCCTCTAATTGGTATTCTCCCACCTCACCACTTTGTCACAAGGCTCTGCCACATGTCAAATTCTTACGGGCTAGATCTGCCACCTCACTACCCCTTGCCACATGTCACATTCTTGCTTTGTTCGAGGCCTCTAACTTCTACTTTGCCTTAACCAAAATGACCAAGAGACTAACCACACTTTGCACCATCACACCTTGGTTTTATAACTACAAGTGAAAGCTTGTGATTGCATGATTACTTTTTTTGCACCATCAAACCATTTCTTCAAACCTGGCATTTTAAGCTGTGAAACCATGGCCCACAGTTATCTAACTATTTCACTCCATCACCATAGTTAGGCCTAATCATGGATTGACTACTGCAATGATGTAATTTGGGACCCACCTTGGGAAATGTGCCATGTGACACATGCTAATTCATTCACTTGTCATTGTCATCATCCTAATATCATCACATTCATTGTAGCACTTTGGTTCAAAATTTGGTTTTCTATCATCGCCATCTAGCTTGATGGGCCCCTCCACATGTGAGTAGGTTATGTCTTAAAAGGTTTATGCCTTTAAGAAAAACAAAAACTGTGCATTGGGGTACTTAAAAAGGCTCAAGGCTGACTACAAGAGCAATGTGGGATATTGCAGAAAGTGATATTTAAAAAAAAACTTCTCCTTATGGGTGCTCTACTTTTGATTTTCATGTGCTTCTCCAAAAGTCTTTTGCTATCTTCTCTCCTCCTCCCTTCATTGCAGCCATGAGTATTGAAGATTGTGCCTTTTGGTGGATTCAAATCTTGGTCAACTCCCCTATTAATAATCAAGCTCCTACTAGCTCCCACATGGTTGGATGAATTGCCCTTTTTTTGAGTGTACGTAGTGAAAAGGAACCCAAACCATTAAAAAAAAACATTTATTTTGAATGCTATCATTTTCCAGATGTAGGTTATGATCACTAGCATAATAATTTTGAAGCTTCATAATGTTCTATGAGGCAATTTGTTGGCAATAGGAGTAGTGAGTCGACATGGTCTTGTTAGTTTGTGGTGATTGATCAAGAAAGTACTATACATACTGATATGGCCGAAATGTTGTAACCCTAAAACAATATAAAATACTTGTATTGAAGGGCTTAGAGTTAGGTATTTCATTAAGTTGCGATGCAAAATTGGTTCTTGCATTGGTATTGAGCTGTAGGGGATTACAGATTGTAATAAGGTTATAATCACTGGATCATAATAATATCAGACTTGCTATTTGGTGGACGAAGCCCATGGATTGGGTGAACCATGTTAATCTTGGTGTCTTGTGTTCTTTTATGTGTGATCTATTATTTTATGTTGTTGGTTGTATTTGCATGTAATTATTATTTCTTTCCGTGGTTTAATCCTAACAAGTGGTATCAGAGCGAGGTTGACTTTCAATTATCCTTTGTAGGAAAGTCTCATAATTAAGTGGGAGTCTCACAGTTGAGTGGGAGCGATGGTAGATGAGGGTAAGCTGAGGGTTGACAGGTTTAATGGGTAGAACTTCTAGTTATAGAAAATGCAAATGGAAGACTATATTTATCAGAAGGATTTATGGAAGCTATTAGAAGGAAAAGCCAAGAATCAGGGATCTATGCCAAATGCTGAATGGGATCTTCTGGATAGAAAGGCACTTGGAAGCATTTGATTATGCCTGGCACCATCAGTGGCATTTAATATTACAAAAGAAAAGACAACAGAAGAATTGATACAAACTCTAGCAAAACTATATGAAAAACCCTCCGCTTCAAACAAAGTATTTCTCATGAAGCATTTATTTAATATGAAAATGGTAGAAGGTGGATCTGTTGCAGATCATTTAAATGAGTTTAATACTATTACTAGTTAGTTATCTTCTATGGGTATCAATTTTGATGAAGAAATTAGGGTCTCTTGATTTTGTGTTCTTTGTTTGGAAGCTGGAATGGCTTGGTAATAGCTGTGAGTAATTTTGTTCCTAGATCTAGTACCCTAAAATGTGAAGATGTGATTGGAGTTGTTTTGAGTGAGGAAACTCGTAGGAAAACTTTAGATGGATCTACATTAGGAAGTGCTTTGAATGCACAAAGTAGGGGTAGAATGACTGAGAGAGGAAGTAACTCTGGAAATTGTGGGAAATCAAGAGGAAAGTCAAAGGGGAGGAGGTCTTAGTTGAGAGGACCAAACGACTATTGGTACTATGGGAAACTAGGGCACAAAAAGAAATATTGTTGGAATTGAAAGAAAAATGAAGGAGATAAACTAGATGGAGACAAGGAGGCAAATTTGTTAAGTGAAAAATCCGAAGAGGATGCTTTGCTTCTATCTTTAGAAAGTGTTGATTATTCATGGGTTTTAGATTCTAGTGCTTCATTTCATGCTACACCTCATAGAGGTTATTTTATTGATTATGTCCAAGGGGATTTTGGACTTGTTTATTTGGGGGATAATGAACCCTGTTAGATTGTTGGAAAGGGAAAAATTAAGATTACGTTGTAGAATGGGAATCATTGGCTACTACATGAGGTAAGACATGTTCCAAGGCTAAGTAGGAATTTAATTTTAGTAGGGCAAAGGTTCCCTTATAGTAGAAAAAGGTGTGAAATTAGGCACCTTATATCTTTGTACAGGTCATATTGTTCCTTCTACTTTAATTATTTCAGAGAAAAATAAATATTCAGGAACAATTGCTGTAGTTGAGCAGGGAGAACAAATAGTTACTATAGATTCTGATATAGCACTGTGGCACAACAGACTTGGGCACATGAGTGAGAAAGGTATGAAAGTACTTCATTCAAAGAAAGTTTTACCAAGTTTGAAATGTGTCAATATGGATTTTTGTGAAATTTGTGTATGGAAAACAAAAAGGAGAAATTAGAGCTTGTGCATACCGATGTATGGGGACCAGCTTAGGTATCTTCCCTTGGTGGCTCTCATTATTATGTTACATTTATTGATGACACAACTAGAAGGGTATGGGTTTACTTCCTTCGATATAAATCTGATGTATTTCAAACTTTTAAGAAATGGAAATGCTTGGTTGAAAATGAGACTAGTAAGAAATTAAAATGTCTCAGATTTGATAATGGTGGTGAGTATTACAGTCATGAATTTGAAGATTATTGCTCTACTAATGGTATTCATAGACAATAAACTATTCCAAGGACTCCACAAGAAAACAGAGTGGTTGAACGAATGAACAGGACTATAATGGAACATGCAAGGAGCATGAGGTTGTATGCTAGGTTGCCCTTACAAATGTGGGTGGAGTCTATCAATATTACTATATATTTGATTAATAGAGGTCCCTATACTCCTTTGGACTATGGTATTCTAGAGGAAGCATGGACTAGTAAGAAGGTGAGTTATTCTTTTCTCAAAACCTTTGGCTATGAAGCATTTGTTCACATAGATTCTAAAAATAGAACCAAGCTGGAAGCTAAGTCAAAGAAATGTGTATTTGTTGGATATGACATTAATGAATTTGGTTATAGGCTTTGGGATTTTGAAAATCATAAAATTTTAAGAATTCGAGATATCATATTCAATGAGAAAGTGTTGTACAAAGATCTATTGCAACAACATGAGAAGAAAGAATATGATTATGTAGTGCTAGATGATACTCCAAAAGCTAATGTTCAAGCCATTCCTCATGATGTGCAACAACTGCAACAAAAAATACCACACACATTGGTGAATGTTAGATAGTCAACAAGGCAAATTAGACCTCCACAAAGATTTTCTCCCTCTTTGTATTCTATTTTAGTTACTGATGCTGGTGAACCTTACAGCTATAATGAAGCTGTGCAGGTGGATAATAAGATTTAGTGGGAGTCTATAATGAAAGATGAAATGGACTTTCTACTGAAGAATAGGACATGGGATTTGTGCAAGTTGCTTATAGGTAAAAGAGCTTTACAAAATAAGTGGATTTATAGGTTGAAAGAAGAGGAAGGGGGTCAGAAATTTTTTAAAGCCAGGTTAGTTGTAAAAGAATTCACACAGAAAAAGGGAATTGATTTTGATGAGATATTTTTTCTTGTTGTTAAAATGACTTCTATCCGTCCTATTTTAATTCTTGTAGCTACTAAAGATTTTCATTTAGAGCAGTTGGATGTTAAAACAACCTTCCTTCATGGTGATTTGGATGAAGAAATATATATGGCTTAGCCACAGGAATTTGAGGTCAAAGGTAAGGAGAACTTAGTGTGCAAATTGAAGAAAAGTTTATATGGCTTGAAGCAAGCACCTCGATAATGGTATCTAAAATTTGACAGTTTTATGCATGAGCATGGATACAATAGGTGTCATTCAGATCATTGTGTTTACTCTAAGAGGTTAGATGATGATAGCTACATTATTTTATGTTTATATGTTGATGATATGCTTGTAGCTGGGTCTAACATGGATCATATTAAGGGGCTGAAATGTTAGTTAGCACATGCATTTGCTATGAAGGATTTGGGGGTAGCAAAAAAAAAAACCTTGGTATGAAGATTTGGAGAGATAGGAAGAAAAAAATATTGACGCTATGTCAGGTTGATTATGTGGAGGAGGTGTTGCAATGTTTCTCTATGGAGAATGCTAAAGTTGTCAACACACCTTTACCTGGTCATTTGAAGTTGACTAAGGAGATGTGTCCCAAGACATAGGAAGAGGAGGATAAGATGTCCAAGGTGCCCTATACTTTAGCTGTAGGAAGCTTGATGTATGCTATGGTATGTACTAGGCTAGATATTGCACCTACAGTGGGAGTCATTAGCAGGTATATGAGTCATCCAGGAATTGAGCATTAGAATGCAGTCAAATGGATTTTTAGATATTTGAGAGGAACATCTAATAAGTGTTTACACTTTGGGGGCTCTACTACTAATTTATAGGACTATGTCAACTTAGATTTTTTAGGGATATTGATACTAGGTGAAGTACTACATGTTATGTCTGTACTATTGGTGGGGCAACCATGAGCTGGGTTTCTTGATTAAAAAATGTTAATGCTTTATCCACTATAGAGGTAGAGTATGTTTTTGCTATCAAGGTAGCCAAGGAGATGATATGGTTTCAGTTCTTCTTGGAAGAATTGGGACATCCTTAGAAGGATAATTATTTGTTCACAGATAGTCAAAGTGCCATTCATCTTGCAAAGAATTTAGCTTTGCATTCTAAGACCAAACACATACAGTTGTAGTACCATTTCATTTGGTTAGTTTTAGATGATGGACAGTTAAAGCTAGAGAAGATACATACAAATGACAATCCTGTAGATATGTTGAAAAAGGTAGTAACAAGGGAGAAGCTAAACTCCTCTTTAGCTTCGGTTGCTCTTCTAGACTAGATATGAATAAAAGAATAGTAGAGTCCAAGGTGTTTTGATCTAGTGGGAGCCCCATGTGGTAGCGATATTGCTAGAGGATTAGTCTCCAAGTGGAAGATTGTTGTTTAGTGTGGAGCTTGATCAGTCCCCAAGTGGGAGATTGTTAGTGACTTATCAGGAAAGTACTATACATACTTCATAAATTCTTTGGGGTTCGGGGTAGCACCTTGAAAATTATTTTTGGGCCATGGCTGATGTTGTAGCTAACATATGGCTAACATGTTGTAATCCTAAATTTGCATAAAATACTTGTATAAAAGGGCTTAGGGTTAGGTATTTTCATGAAGTTGTGATGCAAAATTGGTTCTTGCAGCGGTATTGAGTTGTAAGGGATTACAGATTGTATTGACTTGTTTTTTTGGTGGACGTAGCCTAGGGATTGGGTGAGCCATATTAAATCTTGGTGTCTTGTGTTCTTTTATGTGTGATCTATTATTTTTTGTTATTGGTTATATTTGCATGTGATTGTTATTTTTGTCCGTGGGTTAATCCTAACAAGTCCAAGAAAAAATGTGAATTGAAATTTTAAAGAATTTGAAACATGACCATCATTATTAGACTTGTGATAGCTAGACTCCTTGAAAAGCTCTTAAAGTAGTTGCCACATGGTTTTATCAGCAAACTCCACATAACATAGGACATAGGGTTCTCTTCTGACACATCTAGGTTCCTTGCATCAATGTTGAAAAAGGGCTGTTGATTTGTTGATCTTCTTGGTGTATCACAAATCCCCAATATCCTCTAATCATTATTGCACATCATTAATTTATGGGAAGTCAAATGAAAAATAAAATAGATGTTTCCTTCCAAAATTTTATCGTGTGCCATCAATGGCTAAGGATTGCAAGCCTACAGATCTTTGACATTGAAGAGAAAGTGATTTGGATAATTGATTAAGATATCTTTTACAACAATTGGAGGCAAAAGCTCCCTTACTAAATTGGTAGATTAGATTATTCTGAGTGTTCCTCCATAGTAGCTCCTTTACATCAAGCATCTTTGAGTAGGAAATCAATTGCCCCATCTCAATTTTCAAGTCGAATTTCTCTGAAAACTTTCTTTCTCATATATCAATGAGTAAATTGGTAGGGGCTTCAAAATTAGCACACATTCCTTACACATATCACATATCCCTAATTTATAATCCTTTCCACATGCCAATTAGCCATTATGGATTTTAGCTTTACAACCTTCCATAAATGATCTTCACTATAGGATGCACATGCCCTCAGAACATTGGGTGTGGTTTTATGAGGAAAGCTCAAATTAGTTCCTCAAAAATTTGGCATGTAATTTTTTTGACTTTTTTAATAAATAAAACACACCATTTCCCACCATATTTTAGGCCTCATTTAATTGAAGGAGATATCATAACACTTTATCTTGTGAGATAAATTTTAGACAACCTTATCACAAGATAAAACATCTATGAAATAGGCTCTTATGAACATTGAGACTTCCTAAATATACTCTATTTCCTATTTTGTTATCAACCCTTTTGATCTATGAAAGATGTATGGCCATATTAAGAATGATAATGATTATAATTAGTGCAGCATCCTTGCAAACATTTCCAATCCTCACAATGTTCTGTCAGTCTAATAATACCTATTAGGCCCAAGAGTGGGTCTGGCTATTTTTTTTTTCAAACTAAAATAACCTACCCTTAAACTGATCAATTAATCACCTAGAACTAATTAGATTCAAATTCAATCACTATTGCATCATTTAAAACTCATTTTACCCCTTCTTGCAAACTGTGGTTTTCTATCACGAAGGCTCTGAAACAGGTTTTAAAAACTAACCAAAACTGACAACCGGGCTCTAAAATTTGATATACTAATTCTCTATTCCACATTCTTGTACCTTGTTAGATTTTATCTCATGAAAACATCTAGGTGAAATGATATTGAAAGTCAAAGTTTCCTTCTTTGAGCTGGCTACAAACAAACATGTTAGAAAACAATAAATCACATTCGATTTTGGCTTTGGAAACAAGTCAAACGGACACTTGGGGGCACAAAAACTGGGGCATTAGTTCACTGTCATGAGGAGAGTATAAAAATATTATTTGGGCTCATGATGAATAACTAGGATAATTTGGAAATCATGTGAAGTTAGGTACTTGGATTTGCAGAACTGAGAATACTAGCAGGATATTGATTTTCACAAATGGAATGGACTTGGGAAAGTATGCAGATGGATTGGTCAAGACTCAAAAGTAAGAAAACTTAAAGTATTTTCAGAGTAGAACATATTTGTACAATCCATTTGGTCTCATATATCAGGGGTTCAAAGTTATGACATCCCAAACAGGGCTACAAATTAATCTACACTTTAAGACACTAGTAAAACTTCATAAATTGCATTTGGAATTACATTTGCAAACTAGTCAAACAATTTTTTCATAAACTGAAAATTGGAACATAGCAAGTGTTTGGCCCCTAGAATGAATGCAAAAGGGATTTTCTCATTTGGGTTAATTGGGTCAAAGCTATAACTAGTCAAATAGGGCTTTCTAGAATTCTGAGAAATATGCATTAGCATGAGAACTATAAACAACCAAATTTGAGGGATTCAAAACCTTGTCAAAACATATTGAAATAACTTGAAAACTGAATCATAGGTGTTAATCTCAAATTGGTTTTGAAATATGAGTGACAATACACTTAAGTCATTTACAAGATAGAACTTAGTTCATGTCGAACAAGTAATGTATGTCAAGCATAAGTTGTCAGATAGTATAGGCCAAGTGAGATATAGAGTATGTGCCGAGTAACTAGTAAGTGTCAAGTCACTCAAGTGTTGAGTAGACAGTTGATGCTAAGTGATTTAGAGGCCGAGTGATCAATGGATGTCGAGTCATTCAAAGGATGAGGTACAATATTGAAGATATGGTGGATGTCAAGCATCAGAGCCTTCAAGTGTCGAGTAAAATAGTTTTGGACATAGTTTTTTGTAATGGCACAAACCTCTATGTAAACTATTTTTGAGTTGACTTAAGGATTTTTTTGTGATTCTAAATGATAAGAATGAATCTATATTGAGGATCCCTATGTAATACATGCAACCAATTAGTTAAAAGGATGGATTAAGTGGCCAAATGGATGAATCACAACTATTGATTCATACCTAACCCTAAGTCACCTAGGTCTTCATAAGGAAGACAAACCCTAAATATTGTATGTGGAGAGAGAAGTTTGCATACACAAAAAAAGCATTCATGGTGGCTAACAAGTTGCGAATTGAGTTATACATTGTAGAATCAGTTAAAGAAGAATAGAGGAAAGGAATCAAAGGACATAAGTTATACATATAATCAGAGAGGTTCATGTACATGTCAGGAAAGAGGTGATGTGTTATCTAGTAGCAGAGTGCTAACCGCAAGATCATTGCTGAGACATTCTAATAGGTGAATTAGTTAAATCTTTTAACAAAGTAGTCCTATCTGGATGTTGTAAATCCTTTAATAGGCTGCTTACTTCATTGTAAGTTTAAGTCCTTTAATTAGGAACACTTTTAATAGGGTGTTGAAATCATTTGATAGAGTAAGATCTCACAATCTTGTAAGCCTTTAATAGGGTAGATCCTAGTTTATGATCAAGCATTATAACCTTCATTGGATACACTTTACAACTGTAGTAGTGAAGATTTGTGGGTGTCATCCCTACCCCAACTTTACCTTCTCATTGTTTTCAGTAACCAAATATTTTGTATCATATATGTGTTGAATGCCATTTTCTTTCATGTTATGGATGAATATATTTAGCTAGCTATTTCAGTTTACATGCAAATTGTGAGATGGATGTATGGTGAATGATTTTATAGTTAAATTTTTGAAGGAATGATTCACCTCCCCTCTTAGAGTTTAATTTCCCTATTATATTTCCAAAAATTGGTATTAGAGCATTACTCTCTAGAAAGGAAAGATTTGTAACTTTGAGGAAAGATGTTGAAGATGAAAGTAGACAAGTTGGGAAAGATTATTAAGAATTAGAAGATTGAAATCCAAATTTCCCTACATTAGCTAAATGAAGCAAGAGATGAGTTGAAGCACTCATTAAAGAGAAGGAAATAGATAACTATTGAAGAGAATGGCACACATTACCAAGAGATTGACACTACTGAATTATTTGCAGATGGAAACTCAAGTGAATTTGATGTAGCAATTGCAAATCTAATGGAAAAGAATGGTGCCCTAACTGAAGAGGTCAGAAATCTTAAGATAGAACTAGAAGTCCAATTAGTATTTCTATGTGAGGTGACTAAGTAGAAAAAGAAAGTTGAAGATGACAAAGTCATGATTGAAGATGACAAAAGGATACTGACCAATAGACTAGAATAAAAGACATTAGAGGTGAATAGGATTGCTCACATGTAATGGAAATTGATGGGACTAAAAATTGAATTCCTATTTTGAGTCATTTTGAGCCCTATAAATGCATTTTTCTTGCTTCTGTACTTGACTACCATTTTGAGGCCTAAGAGGTTTTTTATGTTTCTAACACTTTGCATTCAACATTTTTATGTGTCCTATAATGATAAACTAGCATTTTGAGTTATCCCGTGAAGTATTGTTTTGAGTAGTGTTCATTTCTCCATTTTTTGCCTGTGTCAAATATCGACAATAGTCCTAGTTTGATTTGGAATATCTTGCACTTGGTTATGTCTAATGACTCACTACTTTGGGATTATTTAATATGCATAACATGAACCTATGTTTCATTTTTTGAGTCATTTTGATATGTTTCAACTAGGTTTTGAATCCCTCAAAGTTGGTTACTTATCTTTGTCATGCTAATGCATATTTCTCAAAAATTTGGGAGTCCTTGTTTGCCCAATTATAACTTTGAGCCAGTTGACCCTACTAAGAAATTTCCTTTTGTATTGCATTCTAGAGGTCACACATTTTCTACATTTCAGTTTTGAGCTTGTGATGAACTTGTTTGATTGGTTTTCAAATGCAATTCTAAATGCAATTGATAATTTTTTATTGGTGTCATAAAATGCAAATTGGTCGGTACCCTTGTTTGGGATGTTATAAATTTGAATCCATGATTGATGAGATCAAATAGTTTATGCCACTACATTCTACTCTAAAAATACTTCAAGTGTGCTAGTTTTTAAGTCTTGATCAATCCATCTGCGCATTTTCCTATGGCCGTTCCATTTGCAAAAAACACTTTTCTACTGATGTTGCTAGTCCTACAATTCTGGGTACCCTACTTTGAGCACTTTCCAAATGTGCCCCATTATTCTTCATGAGCCCAAATCATAAATCTATTTTCTCCTCATGGCAATGAGCTATTTCCCCAATTTTTAGACCTTCAAGGATTTATTTGCCCAATTTTTGAAGCTAAAACCAAATGTGTTTTATGTTTTTTTAACATGTTTATTTGCAGAAAGTTTTGATTGGGAAATTTTGAATGTCAATATCTTTTGAATGAGTGGTTTTCATGTGAGAAGATCTAGCAAGGAGCAAGAATGTAGAACAATGAACTAGCTTCTTAGCTTTCAGAGCCTAGTTATCTATTTGAGACAATTTTAAAGCTAGTTTCCAAGTCTTCTTATCCGAAAATCACAGTTTGCAAGAACATAGTAAACAAGTTCTGAATAATGGTTCAATGGTTGAGTTTGATATTGATTAGTACCTAATGTTCATCATATCAGTTTGAATTTTCAGTTGTTCAAAAATATTTTTTTTTAGCCAGACCCACTTTGGGGCCCAACTAATTTCATTATATTAATGACAACTTGAGAGGTTTAAGTATGTTTTAAATGGGAGCATGACTAGAGCAAAGAATCTGATCAGTGTACTCTACATGGATGCAATCAAAATTTGTGATTGGAGATATAGATTCTTGATGGTGTCAAAGACTTTCAATTGTTACCTCATGTTGTTTGGAAATTGATAAATATAGTTGTTAAATTTTGATGGGTGATCGAGAAAGCAATGAAGAATAATTAGTCATATTGTTGATTGGTGATGTTAACTTGGTTTATGGAATTGATTGGTGTTAGAGGGGTACTTGATGGTGTGTCAATGATGATGTGCAAAGGCATGAATGAGAATAGGGCATGTGAAATTGAGGAAGCTCATGACAAGAGTGGAGGGTGTGGATGACACTGTAGTGAAGAACACCCTACATTACAGGTAGCTAACACTCACACTAAGGAGCAAAGAATCTATATTAAGGTGAGCTTGTATTTCACAACATCTGAGCATTACATGGCAAGGAGAAGAATGGAGACCACCAGCTCAAAGGCTCGACTAAAGAAATGTGAGAGGCTTAGTTAGTTTTCTTTTCCCTTGAGTATTGCAAAGGGCCATTGCCTTCATGGCACACAAAGTTTTGGAGATACAGAGGAGTAGTTGGATGAATCCTTAATGGGGCAAGCTATAAGTTGGACATCAAAGGGAGGAAACAACACCTACACTTTTATGGAGCCTTCCCACTTCATCTCCAATGCTGCTCTCCAAGCACACTTTACAAGTTTTGAATTATGGATGGAATTTGGAAAGAAGTAAAACTCTATGTCAGAGGAAGCCATGTACCATGCTGTCTCATAGACCATCCTTTTCCATTAAAGATGAGACAATCTTTGCCATTGTTGGGCCATTTCATTTGAGGATTGACTAGTCTTTTGAAAGAAAAAAGGCTAAGGAAGTTTTTTAAATGACCCAAGGTACAATATTGTATGTGTCTTGAGGGACACAAGGCTATTGGAAGCTGCTACACACGTGATGGGGCCCCACCAAGGTTAGTTGGTAGTGAGGTTAGCAATATTTTAATAGTCAACACAAAGAAGAAAATGTGACACATGACATCATTGTAGGGTTCTATGTAAGATCAAAGATTGATAATGTAGGAGCTCTGATACTATGATTGGTGTAAGGTCACCAGATAAATTTTGAAGTGCTATGATGTTAAAAAATTTCATAAGATCATAAGATAAATTTCAAAGGCTTACAATGTCACGAAAATGCTTAAAGGACAAAATGTTTAAGTTAAGATGTTACGGGAATATGAGGGATTATATAATCAAAGAAATAAAATGTTAATTATAAGATAATAAGATCCATTGTATTAGAGTAGCATTGTAGGGTAGATTTCAAACTTTTCAAATGTTGATAAAAATGTGGGGCCTGCCTAGGCAATCGGTTAATGAGGTTTCAACAGGTGGCAGAGTGAAAAATATATAAAATAAAAATATTTTGAAATATTTGACTACAATCTCCAATTTGTATGCTCATATTTTTAAAGATCAAAGTTTTAAATAAATTGAATGATATTATATAGTTTATACTATATAGTTCATTTAATTTTTTATTTTAACTATGTTCATAGCTTGAGGGCTAGAATTTCTAATGGACGTTAGAGGCACAATTTTTATCAGAAATATACAATGTAATATACTGTTGGAATTTGCAAAAGATGAATTTTCTATTTTTGCTGTTGGTTTTTAGACAGATCTTCACTAGAAGCAACTGCATGAGGTTTTATGATTCTGGGGCCTCCTTAGTTTAAAGTATAGATTTGATGTTTTTAGATGAAGCAATATTAGGATTAGAAGCTATAAAGGTAGAATTGAATGTTTTAAAGGAAATTAGAAGCAATGAAGTGTTTGTCAATAGTACAATTGAATTTCATGGCAAAAGCAGAACATGACAAACAAAGATTAGATTTGAAGCTCCAACACATATTATGATGTATATGTGATATTTTCATCAGAGGATGTTTTTCTAATTACGTTAAGGGGATATATCAGATATTTCTACAAAAACATTTATGGTTTTGATTGTAGGCAAATGAAGAAGAGCAGTTTCAACAATATTAGGATGTAGATAATTTCAACATGATACATGTTAGAATCAAATGGTAGTTCCAAAACTTCTTCTTGTCTATGTCTTCTTCTTTTTTTCTCTTTGTAAAGGGGTTCTAGGGTTGGAGAATTTGTTGATTGCTGTGATACCATTCTCAATATTTTCTTTGTTATGAAGAATAGTAGTGTAGTTTTCTTCTGAGCATTAGCTAATACAATCATTCATTTTTCATTTTCTGAGTTTTGACATACAGATGATGTATTGGTTTCAAGGAGATTAATACAAAGCTTCATTTTTCTTAGTTTCATTTTGATTCTTATCTCCTTCCTCTATTGTCTACAATGTTTTGTGTTTAAGAAAAAAGAGCTTAAACTCATTTGCAATCCCTTAATGTTGTATGTCTGGATAGGTTTGCTATTGCAACAAAGAGCCAAGTAAATGCTTATTTATCTTGACAGGGTTGTAGGATTCACCAAAAGGATTTTACAATAAGTATGAGAGATTTTATGAAGATGGATGTCTATCTACAAGGTGAATGGATATATTAGATGTTTGAATATATGAGTATACTTCAAGTGTACATGTGTATGTTAAGGTTTAGTTGATGCCCAATGAATAAGGGACTGATCAACTTAGAGGTTGCATGTTCTCTACTCTTGCATACTGGGTTATGCTAAGATCCAAAGCTTTAATCGAATGTCAAGTTACTTTTTTTATGTATTGAAGAACTAGAAGTGTTTTTCATTACTTATTTGCATCTACTTTTCCTTTGGTTATAGTTAGCTACTGTAATTAGGAAGTTTATTAGTGAATCATAGGAGAACATTGACCATTTCTGCTATAGGGGATAGACTTATAGAGAAGAGTATCAAGTTAATAACATCAATCCCTAAGGTTTTCCTACCTTGGCCGTGTAGAGCCTAAAGTGAAGTGAGTCCTGATGATTCTATTAATGTTGGCCTAGAACTAAAATTTAGCCCTTCTAAATATAGTATTTAGCTCATCCCTAGGCTTGTCCCTATCTTATGCTTCCTAGTGTTAGGTTTAAACCCACCTAATATGTTCCTTACTAGTAAGAACTCCAACAAGAATAATGAATGAAATGATGATTTCCAATCATGAATTGAATGGAAAGGATATTGAGATAATAACTCTAAGTTGCAAAATGAACAACTGAAAATAATCTAAAAAGAGAAAAAGAATTTTCTGAAAGTTTGAATAGACCTAGTGAAGCCATCAAGTATTTTAAGCAATTAATGAGATCTCCTATATCTAACATTCATACTACTAGATTTGGTTACACCAGTAGTAAAGAAGGAGAATCATCTAAAAATGGTGAACAAAGAAGCAACAAAGGTAAGAACTACCAACTGACTTGTCATAATTGTGGAAAGATAGGTCATACAATAAATGCTTGTAGGAGAAATTGGTGTAGAGCACCTAACCCCTCATTCATTTTCATGTCGTAATAAGGTATAGGGATAGATCTAATGATCTCCCTATGACCCATCCATCTTGTAATGGACACAAGACCCCTTGGTGCAACTATAAACTTTGGGTATCAATTGGTCCAATGGGTGGATTTTGAGTCATTTTTATGTTTTTTAGGTGTGTCTAGGTGTTTGGGAAAATTAATAAGGTTCCTAGGAGTTAATGGAGTTTTTTTGCAACTTTTCTTGAAATAAAAATTTGTCATAGCAAAAAATTGCTAAAAAGGTTGCTTAGCAACTTTTACATTTTCTTGACAATTTTTTGTAATATAACTTCCAATAGTTCAAAACTATTAAGGGTTGGTTAAACTAGTTGGAGGTAGCCTATATAGTCTTAGAGCATTCAAAGGTGGAAGATAGAGAAGTTTCAATTGTACATTTGCTCCCAAATCAATAAAAATTGTTGTTTCACAGTGCATTTTCCTGGTTTTACACGTACAATACAGATTACAAGGACTGTATGACGAACTTTGAATACTGACAAGTTGACCCTATTTATTTAGGATGTTGTGGCTTTTGTGTGAGGTATTTATCTATTTCCTTGTAAGAGTTATTGAATTTCTTGGTCTACTGGCTTGAGAAACCCTTATTTCCAGGGTTTGGGTAGTAAAGTGGCCCTAACTTGTTAATCAACCAGTGGATTTCCTAATTCCCTGGTATGGATCAAGTTAGGAGTGTACATTATCAGATTTTTTCAGTGTTCGAGTAGGGGGTTGAGTGTGTGATTTTTGGGAGCAAGCCCTAGTTCAAATATTCCCATGGATTTGACCTAGTTTTGAAGGATTTAAACTATTCAGATTGATGGAGATGGTTTGAAGACTTGATGATCAAATAATGTGCCCTTATTTAAGCTAGAGGAACATCTTAGAAGTGGAGCCCTGATCCTATGCACCCATTCTTGACCACTTGCCTTGAAAACCAAGCCTAAAGTAGTTAATTAGGCTTGTATACTTGGTGCTTGTTGGGATATGCTAGAGTAGAATTTAGTTCTACAACTTTGGAGTTTGTAAGAGCTTGGAAAAGGGTACTTGAATATAATTTTTTTTTCTCAAGTTCTTTGGAGAATTTCAATGTTATTGGCAAAAATCAGAGTTAGGAGACCTAATAGGCTTCTAGGTCTAATCTTGCAAATTTGGTTGTGGGTTGTTTGAAGTGCAACCAAGGGTTGATTTACCTTATTTGGGTTGAAAATAAGTTGTTCAAAGTCTTTTGTGGGATTTTTAAAGCCTAAACCAATCAAATCCCTATTTTTCTCATTTGGAGGGAGTTTGTCTTATTTGCTTAAATTGGGTTCATATTGCTTTGTGTCTTTCTTGAGGGTGGTGAGACTTGAAACCTTTCTTAGTGATTTATAGGAAGGATATACAATTGTGAGAGTAGAACATATCATCAATTTAACCCTTGGAGAAAATTTGAAGGTTGTGTGGGATTTGGGCTTATTGTTGGCTTCCATTGTGTCATCTCTACATCAGAAACAATGCAAATCAGAACCCTAAGAAGAAATTCATGGGTAACTATCACAAGTGCAAAAATCAAGGACATCAGGCACATTAATGCAAGTCCAAGACATCAAGCACACAAAGATTTGAAGGTTACTACTACAAATGTAAGAAGTATGGACATAGAGCATGTGAGTGCAGATCCAAGCCTAACTGGTCATCAAACAAGCAAGCCTAGGTAAAACATACTAACAAATCCTACAATTGGGATTATAATACAAGGTATAGCTGTTAGTATTATCAATAGTATGGACATGTTGCATAAAATTGCATTAGAACACATTTCAAAAGTGACTATAGTAGGTGGTTGTGTCAAACTACATGTTTTAGCTATTTAAGATTGGTCACATTAGCAAAAAATTGTCCAACAAGGTCTAAAGCACATAGTAGTGAATTCAATAAAGGAAAAGGAAAGGTTGATGTTGAAGAACTCAAAGTGCTAATGAACAAGACATAGAAGAAAAAGGAAGATTGCAACACATCAAGTTCAGATGGGATCACTTCATCCAGTGGATCAGGTGATGACACCACCCCTAACTAAGCAATCAAGAGGTATGTGTGGGACTCATATTTCAAAGCTCAATTATACATCAGTTCCAAGGATTTAGTTCTAAAAAGATTATATATGCACGAAGTAAGATGCAAAGTATTCATTAGAATTTAGAAGAAATCTATAAGTTTTCTTGTTATTGCCAAGCATGAAAAGTTTCACTTTTGCTACTGAGTTAAAGCTTAGTTGTTGCCAAGCTATCAAGGTGGTAGTCTTGGCATTGCTCACTATGGTTTCCAAGCTTGGTAGGAATTTACATGGAAGATGAGTGAGTCAAAATTTCTATTGAAGCCAATCTTATAGATGTGTAAGTACTGAGAATTTATTATGAAGTTTCAAAGGCTATATGGTCATTTTTTGACTAATTTTCAGTCATTCGAGACTAAAAAGAGCACGAAGAGCATACAGTAAATTGGAGAAATTGATTCAAGCATTTGTATCCTAAATTCAACTTCTACTTGACACCAAACAACATATTTTTTATGGTGTCTAGCTCTTTTCATACAATGGTTAAGGAAGGAAAGGATGTTTTTAATGTTCAATTGATTAGTAATGAGATTAAACAACCACATTTCTAGGAAATTCTTCACATTGCATATAAAAGAGACCGGTGTGGTGCATTATTTATGATACCACAACAACTTTTAATGGTACATGATGTAAGATGTTGCTACACTTGTAAGGTAAGAAGTATAGAAGACATAGAAATCAGAGAGTTGTATGAAAAATTGTGTAAAAATGGAGTGCTAAAAATGGAAAACAAAATTGTAGAGAGAAAAGGGTTAACTTGTGCCCTAGATCTTCCTAATGTATTCAAGATAGAGTGGATTAAGATAGTTCTCAACATAATACATGATGACTCTATATGGTTAGAAGAGGACCCTATCAAGATCACAAAGATAATTTATTCAAAGGGTAATAGGGTATCCTACCCTAGATCTAGGTCTCAACCAAATGAATAATACATTGATGACCATACTGCAAAAATATTAGGAAAGACGTGGGAAACTATATTTCAAAAGTTAGGGAGAGATTCACAATTTAATAATACATGTGGCAAACTATTGTCAAAGCATCATGAAGTGTTGGATACATTTTTGGGATGACTAGGTCAATCTATAAAGTTATAGATAGATATTGGTTACAAGTATACTCTAGGTGCTATATTAGACCATAAATTTGTGGGTGGTCCAATGCTTAAATTTATCAACAAAAATAAGCAACTGAGACTATTCTCAAGGTAAAGACTTATTTTAAACTTAAATATGATATGCTTAATGCTTGGCATTTTGTGGACTTAATGTTTTTTAGTAGAAATAAATTTTAAAATCAATCAATCATCTCAATTCAGTATTAGTTACAAGAATATAATATAGGCCTATAGTCTAGCTAAAGCATAACACTTTGGTGACAGGAGATCTAGCTAAAGGATGCATTGGAATAGCTAACCAAGATTTGTGCGATGTGTACAAGATGCTGATCAAGGATGAACAGACACGAAAGCTGGATAGATACAATGGTACTAAGCCAAAAAGGATGTACAAGCTGATGGACGAAGATATGGTACAAATGTACAAGTTGTTTTGGACAAGATTGGATATACAAGCTATGATACAAGCGTTGGATAAAAGATTATTTACAAGTTGTACAGGAGCTCCGGATGATAAGATAGCGGAATGGCTCAAGTTGGTGCAAGATGCAGAAGCTAAGGATAAGGTGATAGTGGAAGATATGGATTTGGTAGGATGCATCCAATGATGATGATAGATGTGCAACCAAGGATGGGGACAATGCTAATGTTGGTGGTAGCTAAGCTAATAGATGGCACTAGAGTGAATGGCTAATGAGAGGATGACATTGGATTTGCATGAGGATAGCCTAGAGCAAGGTACCAATGACAAGGGAGGATGGACAAGACAAGATCTCCAAGGAATACAATGCCCCCAGTCAGAAGATGACATGTGGAAGGAGGTCTTACGATGGATGTGATAGGATTGAAGATAGGATGGAAAAGATGAAGGCACTAGGGAGATGGATGATAGCTGGGATAATAGGGTGAGGTTGTAGAAGATAAGTGGATAGTGATAGATAAAAGCTGGAGGATGAAAGATAGGTGGATAAATTGGAAGATGGAGCTCGATGGCAAGATGTGACCAAAAGCATGAGGATCATAGGCTAAGCTGAGGATGGTTGGATTATGCATGACACTTGTTTGCCAAGTTTTCATCATGGTACTTGTCCAAGGCACTTGAATTGCCAAGTTTTCACCAGTGGATGCTTTATTTTTCTTTATTTTTTTTGACTTTTTGACTTTGGACTTAGCTGGAATGATTTTGGCTTTCTTCAGCTATTTTTGGCCTTTTTGGGATTTTTCACTGGCTATTGGAATGTTCAATTTTTTTTATAGCTGTTGGTACACCAGATGTGTGATTTATGCAATAGATCAGATTAGATGGGATTGATGGTAGGAGATGGAGGGATGAAAAGTTTGGAAAGGAGAATGAGATGGGGATGCTTGCAAGATCAACATTGGCACATGTTGGGATGGGTGTGAAAAGAGCATATGGGGGATAGATGCTAGATGTGGGCTTGATGGAGGATTTGTGGAAGTGCGCTTGGGGATATAGGCACACAAGATGGAGTTAGGAGATGGGGGACACGAGTCACTAGATGGGGGATTAGCAATGGTGGATGCCATTATGCATTGGGTTTCAACTTTTTTCTTTGTGATCCACATGGTTTTGGATTTTCTTTTCATAGGCTTTTGCATTGTTTTTCATTCTTTGATTGGATTTTTCCTTTTTGGAGTATGTCTTTTAGAATAGACATATGATTGCCTAGGATGTGGATTTTTAGCTTTATGCATTTTGAAGTTGGCATTCACATTGCTGTGGTAGGCTTTGGGAAGATGGTTAGGAGAAGCTTTGTGAGATGGAGAGGATATGGAAGAGTGCGTAGGGGGATGATGATGGATGATGTGTCTTGATATGTGCCTTTGTTGATCTTGTATAGGAATGGAGGGAATAGGATTTTTATGATGGCTGATAGGAGGATGGAGGATGGTAGATTTTGGGACATAGGGACCCAAAATGGATTTAGCGAATGAAGGGGGGATATGGTAGGTTGTTTTGGGTTGCAAAGATGGTGGAGGGGGGATGACATAAGATTTCTTGAAGGAGTGATGGGAGGCTGGCATGGTGGGCGTGGAGATAGGCTTGGTTTTGGGGTGGCATGTACCAACACTTTTAGATGGTGAGCCTTTGGATACATATCCAAGACAATGAAATCCTAGATTATTTTGTGTAATAATAGGCTTTTTGATTCCTTGCTCTTGTGGTCCTAAACCTTGACCTTGATAATACCATCGATTGAGCATTTGAATGAGATGAGGAAACTTTTTGCTTGTAGAAAATGGTAGAAGTGCTTTATTAGATGTATTGCAACGGGGAGATACTGTTCTTAATTCTTCTACTGAGAGGGGGCCACCATGGATGAAAGTAAGTGAACCAAGAGGGTAGATTATAGATGGTGGAATAGCTTGGATAGGTGGTAAGATGGAAGCATGGAGTGGAGGAGATGGTAGGATAGGATCTTGATTTAGCTAATGGTATGAAAAGATATCCTGTAGTAGAGGAGGTATGGCTTGAGATTTTGGAGATGGAAGGGATGGTGACTACACTATGGATGGAAGACATGGTACGATGATATCTTTGTTTATGCTTTGGGGGATGTCAACATGCTTTTGGGTAGGATCTAGATGGGATTGGATTGGAGTGGATGGTGCGATAGGAGGTGAAGGGATGGATTTTTCAAAGGCAACAGATGGATAGATGGGAGATTTGGTAGTGGAGATGGGTGAGTAGAAGATGGATGCATAAGGGTCATTACAGGAGATTTGGGAAATGCTTAGAGGTGATGTGGATGGGATTTGGAGGGATTTGACAAGTGGTGGGATTTTGATGCTTGCAGGAAGTGGAAGGATTTTAAGCAATTTGATGGATGGTATGGGGATGATAGCTATGGGAGATGGAGTTGATATTATAGATGGGGAAGCTTCATCACTGAGTAATTCACATGGTTGAATTAGATGACATGGCTTATCGACTGTTAGAGGCAGCTTTTCTTGTATTTCCTCTAGGAGATTCTTGGGAGACTTGTGTGTCGGAGGTGGAGGTGGTGGATTGACAGGAATAACTAGTGTGATGGGGGTGGAAGATTGGAAGCTTGGTTGATTGGGTGATGGAGGAGAAGCTGGGATATGAGATGGCATGACTAGATAGTTTGGAGGAATGCTTGGATTTTGGGGGATGGTTGGCGAAAGGCATCTAAGGATCTCAAGATACCTATCATAGTCAACAAGATTTTCATCATCATTAGAATAGGATGTAGCGGGAGAAAGGACAATGCGACCAAACTCATCATGATAGGGTTGGGATTTCATGTTTTGATGATGAGTTGGATGGGGATGGGGTCTTGCATATGGATGAACACAGAAGCTCATGGTTGGATTTGGATTAAGCATAGATTTTGGATTGGTTGATGAAAGATTTCCTAGGGAGAGTCAAAGCTGCATGACATGCCTAAGGAGGATTGGCTGGAGATTTTTGGCTTTCTTGTGGATGTAAGACTTCAAGGGTATGCTGTCAAAAAGTGAGAGTTTTTCTTTCCTATGTGTAGGATTGGTGGATTTTGGTGTCAACTTGAGGATAGAAAAATGATCCTATGGGCATGACATGAGATTGACTACTTGTGGATCCCAACCTTTAGCTTAAGGTGATGAGGGATAACAAGTGACAAGGCTAGATTACCCTAGACAAAGCTCTGTCAAAGGGATAACCTTGGGGAGATTGAGGGATTTGGATAGCAAACTTTGGTAGAGTAACAACAAATCCTTAAAGGCTTGGGTGATTTTGGATTGGGTTGCTAGCTAGTTGGGGGGATGATTTGGATGGACTTTGGATTTGGGATTGTTCTAAAGAAAAGAACTAGATAGATTCGATTGCGGTGGGGGAGCTTGGATGATTTTATGATGAGGCAGTGACTATGCTAAGTATGCCTTGAGCTGGGAGATTTCTATTTTTTTGGGATTTTGACCAAAGTTGGCAAACATTAATTCAAAAGCTATGAACAAACAAGCAGACAAAATTTTGGAGCAAGCATGTCAAACACACCAACATCCTAGGAAGCTTTCTACAAGGATGAAATTTGGTTTAGCTAGGGAGTCCTCGATATACACAAGGTACGTGAGGCTCAAATCTATAGATGAAGCCAAAAATATTTCACACAACCGAGAGGAGTGGTAACCCACTTCTCCTCTTTCACTTCTCAAGGGTATAAAGTTCCTTAAGGCTTAGCCCGAGTGACAAAATTTTGATCCCAAGAGAGGTGTCTTTGGATTCATCTCCCGATCTTTATACTCCATCGAAACGCTAGAGTTGAGGTCATCCCAAGGGGTGATGAAATCCCTGAGCAGGCCTCCTAAAACTTAAATAATATTTTGGATCCTAATCTTATGCACCCAAGATGGCCTCGAAAGACAACAAGGGGAGAGAAGACTTGGATGATCTTGAGCTAAAAGACAGAGTTCTTTTCCAACTGACGCTTAAGTTTTCTGATCTAGACTTTTTGAAAACACACGTGATTAAGATGCAAAGGTTCAATTTCAATTTGAAATGCGCCAAAAAATGAGAAGTGATCAAAGAATGAATACACAAAGGAGAGTTAGGGTCAACAAGAACATAAACTCGCACTCTCGGAGGCCCTCCACGTCAAGTATTGATTAATTTCCTTTAAGGCATTCAAGAGTTGGTGTTTGTTCATTTTAAGGCCAAAACAAAGATGTGTGTAAGGCCCAATTTCAAGCGCACACCTAGAGGCCCTCCACGCCAATATTTGTTCAATTTTAATGCCCAAATGAAGTGTTAGCTAGACTAATGTGCATTCAAGAAATTTTCTATCTTAGAAAATCCAATAAAAACTCAAGTGAGTGAAATTTGATTTTTGTGGAGCACTTAACACCTTCTTAGGTAGACCCATCCCCATATATGGTGCTGATATTGCAACCAATGGTTAGAATGATGGGTGATTAAAAAGGGTGAGTCCAACAACAAATTCACTCAAAGTGTCTTTATTTGTTTTTATAACTTAGAAAGTTTCTAAAATGTGGATTCTTTTTATGCCCCAAAAGATGATTATTTGATCTATGGCATTCAAGATTGGATTTTTTTTTTTAATCATGCATTCATAAAAAAAAAAAAAAACTTGATTTTAATCCATGGCACTCAAGAGTGATTTTAGCAACATGCATTCAAAGACAAGTGATTAAACATTCAAGTTTTTTCCTTTGAGCATTGAAGATTGAGATTTTGCATGTTGTTTTAAGAACTTTGAAGTGCTTTTTTTTAACCTTAGATCATTCAAGATTGTTTTGGACTCAAAAGTGAAAATGACTCTTTGGACTTTGGTTTTCATTCAAGATTTTGTGTTCTAGTTTGCATGTTTTAAGCCTAAAAAAATGACGATATTCCTAGATTGTTTTGATGCATGAAAAACCTAAGAAACATTCAAGATTTTGCAACAAGACATTTGTTTGGACCAAATAACAAAGCTTTTAGGACAATTTTGGCAACCATTTAGGACTCTTAGTTTTCATGAGATTTTTAAAAGAACTTTAAAATATTTGCAAATGAGGTTCATTTTATCCTTGATTGATGCTTTGAGTTTGATTTAGATTTTAGTGTGCACTTAGTGTTGATTTTGAACCTTTTGAAATGGAAACTTGAAGTTCTTTTTAAATTCCCAAAAATGAAGTGTTCCTAACTTTGCATGAATGCATCTAAAACCTTGATTTTGCAAGGATGCAAATGATTGGATTGGTTTAGTTTCACTTGTTAAAAGAATTTTTTTTTTTTGCAAATTTTTAGTTTTTAATGGATTTAAGTATGATTTGGGGGTTCATTTTAAGCACTTTAAAAAAAGTGTGTATGATTTTTCTTCCTTAAAAAAAAAGGGGCCAAGATTCCTTAAGAAGAAGTAGATGAAATAGAAGAAGAATATAGACAAGAAGAGGAAGAAGAATTCCAAGTGCTTCGTCCACCTATAAGCTTGAAAAATCTGCAAACACTATGAGATAGACTATGAGTTCTTTTGTCTTCTTCATGCTCATGTGGACTTACAAAACCAATTTATACAATCCTACCAATCACAAAAATAAGCAAAATTAGCCAAAATCAGAAAATGACATACAAAACTTGACTAAAAAAGCTAATGACGATGGCCCATGCGGGGTCCCACCAGGCATGCCAAAATGTATATGCTACTTTAGTATGTTAGAAACACTAAGTTAAAACAATCAAAAAGTATTTGCATACTAATTTAACATAACTTTATGAGAGACAAAGTGAAGTCCTCAAATGAGAATATGAGCCATGGATAGGCTCTCTCAATGAGGATGATCACTTGATGTAGAGGTGTGTCTAATAGCTAAGATGGCTTGATTATGTATGTATGCTCAAATGCTCAAATGGGATTCAATGGAGGATTTTTGATAGATTTTGGTGAATGGATTTGATATAAAAGTGGCTTCTCAAAATGGCATTACGGCTTTACTTTCTAGATTGTGTTAAAATGGCTTGGGAGAGGATTCCTTAAATAGGCGAAGGGCTTGAGGGACCAAGGGCTAGGATGCAAGGATGCGAGAAAGCTTATGGAAGGTTTAGATTGAATGAGAGGAGAGCACATAGATTTTGCTTCCTTATAGCCAATTAGAGAGTGACACATGTCATAGGGTCATTGGTTAGATCAAGAGGAGTTGAGGGGTCAACAAAGGAGGCTCAAAGCTCATAAAGACCCTCATAATGGCTTGTAAGAGCAATGAATGGGCTTGTAAGAGTCATTTATGGCTTTGTGGGCTTCATAAAATTTTATGGTTGGGATATTTGTGAGAGAGTTGAGATATTTTGACTTGGGTTCGATTAAGAAAGTCTTAAGCTTGACTTAGGAATGTGCAAATGATTAAGGCTTGGATTAGGCTTGGGTTAAGATTAGATTAGGCTTGTTAGAGATAGGCAAGTGGATAACAATAAATGAGGGTTGGTGAAGGAGGAGATATTTGTTGGCTTTGGCTTGGGTTAGCAAGTCTTAACCCATGTTTAGGGAATGTGACAAGGTTAGGGGGGGATTATGATTAGGGTCAAAGATAAGGATTGACATCTTCTAGAAGAGTCTAGGCTTTGGATGAGGATGAAGACTTTCTAGAAGAGTCTAGAACTTCCTAGGATGAGGATAAATAAGGTTTTTAGGAAATAAATAAAGTTTTATTTATTTCAAGGGTTTGGGTTGAGGAGATATTTATTAAAATATTTTTAATAAACATGAGGATTAATATTTAATCTTAATTAAATATTTTGAGTTGGGATTAGGGGTAGGAAATGATTGGATTAGACTTTAATCGAAATTAAAGAAGGATTAGAGGATTTTGGAAGAGGTTAGTGGTCTTAAGAAAATTGGCCAAGTTTTGGGCAAAAAATAAATTATTTATTTATTTTGGGATTTTTGGTCAATTTATTAATTAAATAATTAATAAATAAGGAAATAATGTTTAAATAAGATTTAAACATTTTTGGGAGGGATTCCTTAATTAAATATTTTTAATTAAGATAAAGGAATTTAATGGCATAAAAATAAATAAATAAATTAAATAATTAATTAATTAATAAATGATGATGTCATCAGGGACTTTTTTTAGAAAATAAAAATATTATTTTCTAAAGAATTTTTAGGTGTCTACAATTAACATTTTTCAATCTATTGCTTGTAGTAAACTAAACTGCAACAAGCAAGATTGAAGGGATTCAATCAAAATTATATCTAGCCTTTCAACCTCTAAAATCCTCTTTCAATTTTATACTATCCTAATAATATTCATGATTTTGGCTTATTCATATGCAACAAGTTTCCTTATAATATCAATATTGGATGTCTAGTTGCTAATGGTTCTTAAGGAACAATACTTTATAAAGGTTTTGCAAATGGGGTTGAAAGAAGATAGGGCTTGACATTGGAGGAAACTCCAAAGTTGAGCATACTTGAGTTGGAGTACTGTTGGTATAGGTGATTTCTTGGAAAGTCGTGATGCTTCACCTTTGTGAGCATCACTTAGATATAATGAGTGCTAAGTGTTACACTCATTTTCATGAGAGATTGATTCTCGTATGCTACTATTCATGGAACATGGTTCAATGAGTTTGACTTAAAATATAAACATTTAAATCATGATAGAAATATCAAAATTTGACTTGTAGAGAATATCTCTTACTTAGAATCAATATTGTCTCTATTATGGTACCCATGTTTCTTTGACATGCAATGTCATGTCTTTTCCACTTTGAAAAGTTGATACGTCCTCGCTAATAGCTAATTTATATCATACTTTGGATCATTTTTTTTAATAGACAATGGTTGCCTTTTTCCTTTTTCATAGAAGTGAAGTTGAATCTTCAATGCTTTCTAATCCTTCTCTTTGTTATTTCCATGAGTATGTTATAGCTTCTATTTTTCAAAATTTTGATTGATGCATTTGATACTTTATTATTGTACTTTATTCCTTAAGGTTAACCAAAGCCATATTTCCACTCAAATTTTAAATTCACCATTCTTCTAGTCTATGACAATGTATCTCCATATTTACAACACTCTTTCTCATTTATTCACTACCATTATTTTTCTTTGATAAAGCATTGCCTTATTTATGCATGGTTTTCCTTTTATCTTATCTTAATTTTCTTTGATTCCTCATTCAAGTATCTTCATGTAGCTATTGATCTCACTTTGACTTTGACTAATCTTGAACATTTCTCTCACTGTCTTCAAGTTGCAAAATAATATCTTTGACTTTTGTTTGATTTCTAATTTTTCCTTCAAATTAGTGTCTTGATTTATAAAGAATACATCATTGTTATTGGAGTTTAACTTAGTGACTAAATAGTTGATACTAACACTATCTTCTTATTTGTATTGTTATCTCCTTGTTCACTATTTTTGAAGACCAACTCACTATTTCTTAGCTAAAACATTTCCATAATCCTCCACTATTTATATCATCATCATCTTACTGCATTTGCACATTACCACTATTCTAAGAATAAAAGGTGACATTATCCTTAACATCATTATGTCACGATAGCTAATGTGTTATTCATCTTTTTAATCTCCTTGAAGAGCACATTGTGCCTTAAGACATATTGATACCATATTATAATCATACAAACTTACTTTCTCCATCTACTTTTAATAAATGTCTTGATTAATGATATTATTGGAATTGACCTTTTGTTTACATTTCCTGACATCTTATAAGTCTAATGAGAATGGCTTGTCTATATCTTACAAAAATGTGAATCCCTCTATTCTCAACTATGGAAATGAATTATTGGCTTGACATTTTGATATTAGATTTAATGGCATTTGGACAATGGAAAAAATAAAGAATACCATAAACGATATTGTAATACAACATATCTGCATTATGAAACCAAAAATAGGGAATGATTCAAAATCATGATGAATTAATTGCTTCTTACAAACTTAAAATGCCTCAAATGGTGACTAAAAGTAAGAGTAAAGATATCTATATATTAGGTATTCAAAAACATAAGAAAAAAGAAACTACATTACACTTTTATGTTCACCGAGAAACTGGAGGGTGTTGCTAATCTTGATGAGCATGTTGTTGGTGGAGTCAAAGCCCTAACAATTGATTGTGCTGATGGTGTTCTTGCACTATTGAAAGAAATATATGGTGAGATTCCTAATGATGCCCTAGAAATATGAGTCTTTTGTCCCTTGAAGGTGATTAAAGATCCATTTTGGTACAGGTTATCTAGTCCTAACCTTTTGGTATCAAATGTGTTGAAATAATGATCCACTAACACATTTACCAATGTATTAGGATCAATGATCCATGATCCTCCTTTTCTCTCACCAAATTTGTGCTTCTTTCCCTCTAAACAAAGGAAAATCCTAAATAAAAATGAATCCTTCTCTTCTACAGCTCAGTTTTACAAAGCAAGAAGATAGAAGGGATGCTAAACCACCAATCATGACTAAGAGATGATTATGACCTCCTAATTATTTAGAAAGAGAATCTCAAAGATTTTTTTAAAGAATAATTTTAGGTTGAAGGTATCAATAATTCAAATGATAGTTTCAAATTGACTATGTATTCATGAAGAGGACATGTGAAATAAAGTCATTGGACTTAGAAGATGGGAATGTTTCATTATGAATAAAATCATGTTATAAGGTTATATTAGAATAATAGAATTATGAAAGTTAACTATAATTTTTATTATATTTTAATAAATTATTGTATAATGTAATTAAATATAATATAAAATTAATTTAGTAAAGTAAAATGTAGAAATTTACTTGGAGTTTACATATATTAGATTCATTATTATATCTATTACTAGCATCTTGACATCACATAGATAAATCTAAAGATTTAGGATTAATTGTCAATATTATATGGAAGTCATTTTAGCTTATATATGTATATGTATTTTTAAAAGATAAGAAAAAAATGAAAATTAATTTATTTTTTATAAATATTAATATTACAAATGAAAACCTTTAAGTTTTTCCCTAGTTTGTCAGTCACAGAAAAAAGAAAAGTGGTCTTCTTAGAGTGAATAGACCTAACAAAATAGTTAGTTTGTAGTTTACATAGAAACAAAACTAAACATTAGCAAAGAGTAATGAAACAAGTTGGTTTAACTAAAATATATCAAATGTAATAATAATAAAATATGCTATATTTCAAGATGATTATTACATGATAGTAACTTGATTAATAGAAATTATATGTTGAGATTATAATTACTTAATTGATAATTAATATTTTTTATATGGAGAGATAGAATGAGAGTTTTCTTTTGAGTGCACAATTTTTTTCTTTCTTCATGAATTCATAGATAGATTTTGAGGAGTTTGAATTGTATATTAGGGTAATTTTGAGTATATTTATGGTTTAATATTAGTTGAGAGTACATTCCAGGAAGTTGACTTATAACAGTGTATTTGTAGAATAAAAACTCCATAGGTGCATAATAAAAGTTATGAAAAGGTTAAAGATTTTTTTTATATAATAAAAAAATCATTAATAATTCATGTAGTCATTTATTTGGATGACTAATTATTACTGACCAATTATTTAATCATTTATTTGATTATTTTTTTAGTCGCATATCTTTGTCTAACCTTGTGATTTTACTTGATGACCAAATTAGTCATTTATTCAATCACTTATAAATTAAAAAACATTACTACAATTTGATCACTTTCAGTCATGTGACTAGAAATTTAGTCTTCTGACTAATAGTTTTAGTCATGTAGTCATTTATTTGCCCAACTTCTCATAGTGTAAGGAAGCCAGACCCTAAACATAGTACATGCAAAGAGAGAAGTTTTCATGCACAAATAGAGCATTCATGGTGGCTAAAGAGTTGTGAATTGAGTTATACATTGCAAAATCAATTAAAGAAGAATAGAGGAAAGGAATTAAAGGACAAAAGTGATACATCTGATTAGAGAGGATCTAGTAGACAACAAGAATCAGGTGATATGTTATCTAGTAGTAGAGTGCTAACCACGGGATAATTGCTTAGACATTCTAACAGGTGAATTCGTTAAGTCTCTTAACAAAGTAGTCCTAACAGGTTGTTGTAAACACTTTAATAGGGTTCTTACTTCATTGTAAGTTTAAGTCCTTTAATTAGACACACTTCTTATAGGGTGTTTAAATCCTTTAATAGAGTAAGATCTACAATCTTATAAGCATTTAATAGGGCAGACCTTTCACAGGGTAGATCATAGGTCATGATAAAACATTATAACATTCATTAGGTACACTTTACAACTGTAGTAGTGAAGTTTTGTGGGTGTCATCCCCACCCTAGTTTTACCTTCTCATTAGAGGGTTTTTTTAGCTAGCTATTTCAGTTTACACACAAATTGTGAGATGGATGTTTGGTGAATGATTTTATGGTTAAAGTTTTGAAGCACTAGTTCATCCCCTCTCTTAGAATTTACTTTCCCTATTGTATTTCCAAAACTAGGCTCTTTGATATGCATAATAAACACTCCAAAAGAGGCAATTCATGAAACTTAATCGGATGCAAGATATTCAATTGCAAACTAGGCTTCCTATTGTTGTTTGATAGCAAAATTGCAAATCTGAACAATGCTCAAAATGAAACTTCACAAAATGATTCAAAATGAAAATTTATCATTATAGGACACATGAAAATACTAAATAAAAGGTGTTAGAAACATAAACCACCTCATAGCCCTCAAAGTGATAGTCAAGTACACATACAAGAAAAAGATCTTATAGGGGCTCAATTTAACTCAAAATTTTAGAATGGTACTCAAAATGGGAATGAAATTTTGAGTCCCATCAGTTGCTCTATCTTGTAATGCATGTCCCTTGTGGGCATGTCAAGGATTTATATCTCTAGAAGAAGTAGATCACTAGAGTCATCAGCACAAAATGGAAACTCAAGATTAGATTTATAACTTCCAATCCTTTCCTCTTTGTCATATGAACAATCAAAACCAACTTTAGTACCATCAACATGAAAAGAATTTGAAATAGTATGAAATTTCACCCTAATTGTATTCTCCACATAAGACAAGTTGTCATGTGTATTGACACTTGATCCATTATCACATACACCTCTGAAATCTAACAAAGAATTTTTTTATTTTATATCATTTTCAGCATCAAACTTTGGGGAAAGGACTTCATCTTGAGAAGAAAAATAACAAGGAATAGCATGCGTATTTGGAGAAATATTTGCATACTTCTTAAGATCATGACCCAATACTTCTGAAATTTCATCAACATTCAACAAGACTTCATCAAAAGTATGTTCTCCTTGGCTAAGATCATAATCCAACTAATATAAAAAATTTATAGTAGTAGTATCATTAGTAAAAAAATCTAAAAAATCATAATAATGACTACAATATATTTCCTCTTCTTTGTGCAATACCACTTCACTAGGTGTTTCATTTTCATTTTCATCACAAGAAGAGTTATCCATATTGCTGTTAGAACTTTCTTCATTCTCATACATACCATCACATGACTCATTTTTAGTCATGTATCCATCTTTATCTTGCTGATTGAAATCATCTAATTTAGTATCTAGAATCCATCTCTTCATAATCACAAGACACATTGTCTTCATCTATGGATTCACTACATTCACTATTGCTTTTAGCAAATTCACTTTTTTTTATCAGAGGATTCAATAAAAAATTCATTACTACTTAAATCACTCTCAAATTTCTTGAAAAGATCTTCAACATGCAAAATCTTTTGTAATCTCAAATGTGTTGGTTAGTTAACTAAATTAGGCATAAAGGCATCCAGGAAAACAAATGGCCATGAAGATTCCTTTGGTCTTATAGACAAATGCAACTCCATGAGTGTTGATTTGAAATTTACATAAACTTGATCATCTCTTAGACCTTGAATAATTTCTACTATATTTCTTATGAAACTGACAATCTAATTGTTGAGTTCCCTTTTAATCTCTGCAATATATTCAAGCACACTTTCATAATTTGGTAAACTAACTGCAAATATGAGAATTGATTCCATTTTGAAAAAACTATTCTACCTCTTTCTCCTAGTGTTGAAAGTTACTAAATAGAGGCACTAATTTCTTTTTATTTAACTTTCATGAAAGGGAAACTCATGAAAAGTGAAATACCTTCAAGTGTTGATGCTTGTAAACTTGAGTTGCTGATTTGGCATGGGTGTAAACATGAAACTCCTTGACACTATTCATAAAACAATATAGAGCCACTCCCTCCTTAAGAGAGGAAAAATAAATCACTACTATGATTTACTTTTAACACTTCAATTTGTAACCAAAAATGCATACAACACTGAAACTCTCTAATCAAGAACTTATAACTCATTTTCTAAGAACTACTATCAAGAGCTTTATATTTTCCCATACAAGCTGAAATCCCTTCAAAATATTTAATATTAAATCAACTAGAAAAATTGGTATAGTGATATAGAGTCACCACTCACACTTGTGAGAAATATTTTACATAATTTGTCACTTGACAAATTTGAACCAAAATTTTAGTTGTAAGAAACATATAAAAATCATCAAACCACTCTTGGATATTTACAAACTTGGAAAAGAGAACAAATACTTTTTTTCATTCTTGACTATAAACTTTTACAACAACACTTTGAAAATATTGCCCAACTGAACTGATTGAAGATGAATTCACTAGTAACAATACAATTTACATTCAACTTTCATTTAGCTATTGTTGTAAATGGTCAAGAAAACTCTTTGGATGCATGATTTTGAGTAAGAAACTATAAAAAAAACATCAAAAAACTTACTACTACAACTTGTTTCATGCAGTTCATCTATTCTATTGAATCTCTTTTCAAATTATCAAGGTTTGTCTATCATACAAATTCAATACTTTCCTAGTAGAGTTGCCATTTTGTTGTCTCTTGAATTGATAGGTTTTAAATAACCCAATGATAGGAACAAATACATCTATGGGAAACTAATTTCCATATTCAACATACCCAATTAGACATCGAGGCCAACTATAAGGCTATACTTCATCTTCTTGTTCAAGCCCTACAAGACCTAGGTGAGTGAACCTCATATTCTTTTATATGGTACTAGTTTCAAAAGCATAAAATTTGAATCTTATAAAGTAGATAAAACCCTTATTTCTCCTATACTTATGCAATGACAAATATATGCAATAGAGAATTGCAAAACCTATGAAATCCACAAGCTAAGTGAGCACATCCTTTCAGCTCTTAAATAGAAAGGGAAAATAATAATTGATTAAAGATTTGAATTAACATAACCTACATATGCAACAACAATAAACATGAAATCTCCAAGCTGATTAGTCCCTTATCCATTGGGCATTAAATAAGTCAGAACATACATAAGGATACCCAAGATATGCTCATATACCTATCTATCAGATCTATCCATTCACCTTGCAAACATAAATCTATCTTCAAAAAGAAACTCATACTTATCAAATCCTCCTATGATCCTTGAAATTTTGTAAGCGCATAACAAGCAATTTACCCAAGTCCTTGACCCAAGAAAAAAATACACAATGAAATAGAACTTCAAAGCCAAGCTACAACTAGAAAATATGAATCTTGTAGACATATCATAAAAAATTACAAACCCATAAAGAGGAGACAAGGTTCAGATTGAAATTTTCAACAAAGCTTTGTATTCATTTTCTTGAATCCAATACATCAAATGTATGTAAAAACTTTGAAAATACATGATAGATAAATGCATTATCTAATGCTCAAAAGAAATTCTCTTAGAAAATAATATTTTATTGCAATGTGCTTGGTCTTGGTATGCATCACAAGATTCTTTGATATGTTAATTGCATTGGTGTTATCATAGAATATAACCACTGGATCCTTGATTTCTACCTTCATACCTGCCAACATTTACTTGAACCAAACAATATTGGAATAATTGACTATTGTTGCAATATATTCTTCCTCTTCTATAGACTAAGAGATACAATTTTTCTTCTTTCTTGTCCAAGACACTACTCTCTTACCAAGAAAGAATGCTCCACCATTGGTGCTCTTCTTATAATTAATACTTCTTGCCCAATTTGCATCAGTGAAAAATTTCAAATAAAAATTTCCTCCTTTCTTGTACCATAAACCATAATCTTTAGTACCCTTTGGATACCTCACAATTCTCTTAATTTCCATCACATGATCTCCTTTTGGATTAGCTAGAAATATTGCTACTATACCAACTACAAAAGCAATATCAGGCCTAATATGCACTACATACTACAATTTTTTGATCATGGATCTATATGTGGTATGACCTACCTCTTTGGAATCATTATTTTTGGAAAGCTTATGTCCACTAGACATAGGTGATTGAACTGGTCTTGAGTCCTCCATTCCAAACTTCTTTAGTATCTCCTTGATATACATAGATTGAGTAATTTACATACGTGTTAACATTATGGTAAAAGTTTGTTTATTAGCGACTCATACTTAGTCAATTGGTTAAATAGCTACCAAGATTATCTTATAGCTTGAAATATTAACTGAGTAATCTAGGTTCTACCAAGTTCTATAGTTGCTACTGAGTTATAGGATTAGTATTCAGTTCATATTGAGTAGTATCTACCAAGTTGATAAGTAACAATAAAAATTGAGCTTCATAATATTAACTGAGTTGCACAATATCAATCATGGTCTCTAGTTTCTACCAAACTCATAGTGTTAGTGATGTGAATCTAGTGTTGGCTGAGCCAAGGAGTGTCAACCAAGTGATTCAATTTATACCAAGCTCATAGTTAGTGTTGACTGAGCCATGTAGTGTCAACCAAGTGATTCAGTTTATACGTTGAGTTTCATAGTGTTCACTAGTTCACTAGTGCTAATCAAGTTCAGAATACTTAGAAGTGATTAGTATGAACTAAGATTCTATGTCTATTGAGAGCATGATGATGCTCAATATTGACAATGGTTGCTAAGTATCAAAACCTCCTTGAGTTTGTCTTTAGAACCTGAGTGCCAACAGTTGAGCCAACTTTATGATCTTATTAGAAATCTATGTTGTAGCTAACTTTGATGAGTTGTAATTTGGATTGGTATATATGTAATATATTATATCACATCCAAGAAGAAGCAAGAAATAAATATAATGTGAATATAGAGATCAGAAGTGTGAAGTAAAAGGGCTACAAGAAATATAAGGAGCCACAAGGATTTATCTATCACATCAAGGTGATCATTACATTTCATAGGAATCTCAACTAGAAAATTAGAGTTACAGATCAGAGATCAATCACTAGTTCATCCTAATAGGTGTTAGGAATAAGGTGTCTCAACCTTGTATAATTCCTATTCTTATTATTATTTGTTTTGTAAAATGTATTTTTGCAAATAATATGTAAATGTGAGTGTACATGTCTAGTTGGCATGTTGATCACTTACATGTGTCAGCATCTTGAAGTGTGTGAAGGAGATCATGGCTGAAATGGTTATGACAAATTGCTATGACGTGTAAGAGCTATTTAAGGAATGAGCTATGATAGGTGTAAGAGCATCTTATGACATGAGGCCTATTTGGGTGCCCAAGAATGAGTGGTTGGTGTTTGTAAGAGAATATGCTAAAAATAGGTTGGTATGACGGATTCCCTTACACTTCTCTTGTGACCACTATTTTTGGCGGATTCTATGACAAGTTGTCATTACCTATTCAAGGGATGGATGCCCTTTTTTTGGTATTGGATGTACATGTGGAATTGTGCATGTTTCTTGGTGGTTGGGCCATGAAAAATTCCCAACTCTTTTGTGCGCATGTTCTTGGGTCTTAAGATGTTCATAAAATGGGTATTGCATGTTGTAATGCAATAGAGTGGAAGAGAGAGATGAGAAGATATTTGCACAGGGTTATGCTGCCAGATTTTCTCTAGAATGGAGCAAGATATAAATCTCCATGTGAAGGCTGAAAATGTATCGTAACTTGTTACTAAATAATACATTAGCTAAATGGTTTGGAGGGTGGGGTTTTTTACCTGGAAAGGTTTTCCCCACGTATATCTGTGTTCTCTATTCTGTTTGATTTTTCTAGTTCTATGATTGTAGAGTAATAATCTATATGTCGTAATGCTACTAAATTTTGTTTAGATCGGTAAATTGCAATCACTTTCCTTTAAGGTTTTAATTGTGGGAAATCAACTATGTCTGTTTCTGCTTTTATGGCATAGTAGTATGCACTTGTATTTGCTAATTAGAAGTTGTACAAGAAACTATTGTATACAGGATGTGCATACTAATCTCAGATGAATTTTTGGGATGCTCTCATTTCCCTTCAATTGGTATTAGAGCCCATTTTTGTGAATTGCATGTTGTTTGCATGGGAGGATTCACAGAGTTTTGGGTTCTGGGTATTTCTTCTATTAAGATTTCTTAGCTTGCAGAGCTTGAAGAAGTTTGTTTGAAGAAATTAACTAATAATTAATCCTTTGATGAGTGGAAGTCTTGCAGTTGATTTATTCTTTCAGGAGACAGTAGACATTTCTTGAAGGATGGTGAAGATAGAGAAAATAGAGTTGGTCATTTTGAAATGACATTGATCTGGAGCTCTTGGTTGACAACATAATAACTCTTGATGCATGGGTATTTGAAGGTGTCTCTTTTGTTACCTGGAATGCATTGAGACTATGGAGTTGATCATTGGATGATCTGGAAGCTTCTGGATAGTCTCTCTCTCTTAGATGCATGTACTAGTAGTGGTTGTGGGATTGGTCTACAAGTGGGCCTGAAGTTCCAGTACTATGTTTTCCTTTTGGATGTTTTTACATGCATGGCTTGGATTCTTGTTCGTTGGATTCAAGGGGTTTATAGATTTTCCTAAAAATCTACGGTGATGTTCATATATGATAATCCATTATTCTGGGTTCAGTTGTTTGGTATTTTTTTTAGACTTTGAGTCTTCTAGATGAGAAGTGGATGTGGATGTGCATGGGTGTTCTTAAACACAGTGTTTTTGCAAGTTTTGCATGCTGAAATAAAAAGCTTGTGGTTTTTTGTAGATCTATTGAAGAGCTATTTTCTGGACTCTTGTTCCTTTAGAGTGGTACCAGATGAGATGGTTGTAGTTCTACATGCATGCTTTCTTTGTGCATGGTGAGAGGAGGTGTTTTTCTTTCTCTGCATGGAGATGTTGGTACGTGATCAGTCACTCAGCATTTCTGTGATGATGCTTTGTTGGATTCCTGGACTATGGTGCTTGATGTGGACATAATTGGCAAATCAGATTTGTGCTTGATCTGGTGTTCGAGTCATGTTTTCTACATGATTATTCTCTTTGATCTCATTTATATATGTCACTAATGCAATAGTGGGTTTTCATGTTGCAATGATTGGATCTACAAGTTATGCAGTCAGGTGGGTAGGCCACCCATTTACTTGCAGTGGGATAACTTGGATGTGGACTGTCTATATCCACCAGATTTGATTTAGTGTTGGTACAGACTTGTTAGTTGACCTTGTTTGTGGTCACTTGTGTATTTGTGTGGTTTTTTTGAGATGAGAGGATGGATGATATTTGAGTACTTGGATAGTCAATTATGGAGTCCTAAAGCATGGTGAATTTCCTTAGTGTGGAGATCTTGGTTTCACCCAATGTGATGTGTGGACTTGGATGATTTTCAGTTTTGGAGGATGGTGTGTCATAAGCTTGGAGAGCTTGGTATCACACTTCAGTGGGAGCTTTAGCAGTGGCTATATTTTTTCCATCATATGGTGGTAGATGATCTTCTTTAGTGTTGCAGATGTTGGAGGATGCCTTAGATCCTATTGCTGTAGAAGGGTCTTTCATATTTGTTGGTTCACTAGTTGGAGATGGTATCTTCATGCGATTGGAGATGTTGACATCTTTAGGATTCAAGGGCCCCTTGGTATAGATGTTGTTTATGCTTTTATTTGATATGTTATCATGGTGGCTTTTATGTCATGATTCTCTCTTTATTACTAGTTTAGAGTTGTGACATGATACAATTATTTGATATGATCACATGAAGCATGTTATCTCTTTGGAGGAGATGATTTAGATCATGATGTCATGATTATGTTCTTGATTCCATGGTTGGAGCTTTGACATTGATCTTGTTTTAGTTTCTTGGTATTAAGTACTTTGATCATTTTCTTGATACTTCATGATAGTGCTATGTTGTAGTGGAGTTTTTCATGGAGTGATTGATTATAGGTGCTTGTGGATACTTGGAGACTTAGGTGAGGCTAGAGTTCTCTTGAGATGAGAGACATGTTGTTGAGATGTATACTCTTGATGAGATTTCAGCAGAAAGTCTGAGGAGCCTACACCTTTGTTGGACATGAGTTCAATAGAGACCTATGAGGAGATTGTTCTGTGATAAGTCATAGGGTGACTTGCATATCTTGGAGGATCATTCTCATTCCCCACTCTTGGTCTACTTGGCAGTTTATCACTTGAGAGGTATTGCCCAATGTTACTTTCAGGTGATTTATCTTTTCTTTCATATTTGTAGATCTTGAGCTATAGTTAGATGGTTCTGGAGGATTCATTGTGAGAGATGGATAACATGATTATCTCCTTGAGGTGTACTTTCATTTATGATAACAACAGAAGATGTTAGTGGGCTGATTTTCCTGAAATGGGAAATGGAGTTGTTTGATCTTCTTTGAGAGGCTTACATCCATGTAGATTTATGATATCAGGTTATGTTTGATCTGTTGAGGTTGAACAGTTTTGGATGTAGTTGTGCCTTTTCTGTTGGGGCTATGAAGGAGATCATACTTGGCACAAATGACATTTAGAAGTGTTTGTAGAAGGACATGCTACATGCTTATGGTTTGCAACTTCTTTCTTTGGTCTTGGTTATCTTCTTGGATGTTTGGGTTCACATAACATTATTTTTTGAGATTTGTTGGAGCTATGTGGTCACTCTTTTGTGGTCAATTGTTATCACTTGTACTTGATTTTTTTTTGGTGATGACAAGCTGGTTCCTTTATCTCTTGTCTTTGTTGGATGTGGAGAACATACGAGATTTGTGGAGACTAGATGAGAGAGATGTTTCTTGCAGTGTTTTTGCAGCAGGATTTGCATATCTTTGTGGATGGTCCTTGGTACTACATGGTTTCAATTTCTTTGTGTTCTTATCAGTAGACTTAGTATGCTTTTGATTTTTTAGATTTGACATTATCCATGCAGTGGGAGTTCTTGTATGTGTTTGGTCTTCATCGACTGGTTTGCACATAGAGCTTGATGTTGCAGTTTATGGGTTGGTTATGTTGTTGGCATGAGTTTTTTGGTGTTCGATACCTTTGAGGTATGGGTGATTGGATGAGTTAGCATTTACTATGGATTCTATTTTCATTCTCATGGGTTTATCAATTGGATTGGACAAATTAGTTTGGTTGTTGTTCTGGTTGATGTTTTATCTTATTTTCTGGAGGATGACTTGACAGTTTTGTTGGGCTAAGAAGTTGATTTTTTGATGCTTCTATGTAGCTCATGAGCACAGTGGAGTGGTGGTAGTGTGTGTAGCCTTTGTTATCGCATGGATATTATGCTTGTGTTATTGGGACAGGTGTCTAGTTGGAGCATGAGAGCATATGTTATGATTTATGTTGTTTCATGGATGGCTATGATGATATAGTTTCATCAATTTTGATGCTTGTAAGGAAGCCATTTGGCTTAAGAGATTGTGTTATGATGTTGGTGTTGATGCAAAACAGATTACTATTTGGTGTGACAGTCAGAGTGCTATTTGCCTTGCAAAGAATCCAACTTTCCATGCCAGAACGAAGCACATTGATGTGCAGTTTCACTTTGTGAGAGATATGGTGGAAGATGGAAAGGTAAATTTGGAGAAGGTAGATACTATGAAGAATTTTGCAGATGCATTAACAAAACCAATGGGCACTGAGAAGTTCAGATGGTGTTCAGAGTCTATGGGCCTTTCGGCCTATAGCAGTTAGTTCCTGTTATGATCCTGTTGCTCTTACAAGGTGTTCGACAAGTGGGAGAATGTTAGAAATAAGGTGTCTCAACCTTGTATAATTCCTATTCTTATTATTATTTTTTTTGTAAAATGTATTTTTTCAAATAATATGTAAATGTGAGTGTACATGTCTAGTTGGCATGTTGATCACTTACATGTGTCAGCATCTTGAAGTGTGTGAAGGAGATCATGGCTGAAATGGTTATGACAGATTCCTATGACGCGTAAGAGCTATTTAAGGAATGAGCTATGACAGGTGTAAGAGCATCTTATGACATGAGGCTTATTTGGGTGCCCAAGAATGAGTGGTTGGTGTGTGTAAGAGAATATGCCAAAAATAGGTTGGTATGATGGATTCCCTTACACTTCTCTTGTGACCGCTATTTTTGGCAGATTCTATGACAAGTTATCATTGCCTATTCAAGGGATGGATGCCCTTTTCTTGGTATTGTATGTACATGTGGCATTGTGCATGTTTCTTGGTGGTTGAGCCATGAAAAATGCCCAACTCTTTTGTGGGCATGTTGTTGGGTCTTAAGATGTTCATAAAATGGGTATTGCATTTTGTAATGCAATAGAGTGGAAGAGAGAGATGAGAAGATATTTGCACAGGGTTATGCTGCCGGATTTTCTCTAGAATGGAGCAAGATGTAAATCTTCATGTGAAGGCTGAAAATGTATTGTAACTTGTTACTGAATAATACATTAGCTAAATGGTTTGGAGGGTGGGGTTTTTTACTTGGAAAGGTTTTCCCCACGTATATCTGTGTTCTCTATTTTGTCTAATTCTTCTAGTTCTATGATTGTAGAGTAATAATCTGTATGTCGTAATGCTGCTGAATTTTGTTTAGATCAGTAAATTGCAATCACTTTCCTTTAAGGTTTTAATTGTGGGAAATCAACTATGTCTATTTCCGCTTTTATGGCATAGTAGTATGCACTTGTATTTGCTGATTAGAAGTTGTACAAGAAACTATTGTATATAGGATGTGCATACTAATCTTAGATGAATTTTATGGATGCTCTCATTTCCCTTCAATAGGTTTATTAGTTAAATCCTTTAATAGGGTAGACTTAATGGTCTTTTGCAAATCTCTTTACTAAGTGCATACTTCATTGTATGTTTTGTAAATCCTTTAAAAAGGTGGACCTAGCAGTCCTTATTGCTCCTAATTGTGAAAATAATCAAGAGTGATCAAGTGTAAGCCTCAACTATCCAACTTTATACTATAGTACCAATGCTTTTGGGTATCATCCATAAATTAGTTTTAATTTCTATTTGGAACTTTTTTGGGTCACCAAATCTTGTGAAAAAGTGTTATGAATGTTTTATTACTTTCATACTTTCATGCATGCAATTAGATCAAAATATAAATGAAGGATTAATTGGTGAAATAATATTAAGTTTTATTGGTTCTTGATTCACCCCTCCCCTCTTAGTAACCAATCCTACCCTATATTTCCAACAATTGGTATCCGAGATTTGTGGTTCTCAGAGAAAAGTTTAGTAGCTTGAGCAAAGATCAGAGGCAATGGAGGTATATAGGCTAGATAAGGATATTGACAATGAAAAGCTAGATTTCGAATTGGCTATTGGACAACTAAAGAATGCAAAGAAGCAACTCTCTCAATAATTGAAAAGAAGAAAAGATCTTGTAGTACAAATGAATGACAATCTCTACACTGAAGAAAGAATTAAAGATATCTTTCTAGAAATAAATTTAGATGTAGTTGATGAAGCAATCAAAGACCTAATGGAAAAGAATTCCAATCTCCAAGAAGAAGTTAGAGAGCTGAAAATGGAATAGGAAATTTAGTAAGTAAGATTATGTGAAGTCATGGAAGAAAAAGACAAAGCCGAAGAAGAGATAGAAGACAAGAAAAATGAAATTCAACATCTATCCCTTCAGAAAACAAACTTCATTGATCAACTTACTAATGTAAATGAAGAAATCATGAATCTAAGATTAGAGAATGAAAGATTAAAAAATGATCTAACAATTGAAAAGAAAACCAATGAGAGAATGTTGTAATCTCAAGTAGACATGAATTAGTTGAATCAAAAAAGTCAATATAGATAGAAAGGAAAAGTAGGAAAAGGATACACATAAGAAGGTGAATTATCCAAAAAAGGAGCTCAAAAGAATCAAAGGCATACTTGCAATCATTGTGGTAAGTTAGGTCATACATCAAAAAAATGTTGGAGTATAGCAAAGAAAAATTCAATGAAAAGTGTTACAATTGAAATAATCATGGTCATAGAACAAGTGAATGCAAAGGGAAACCTAAGTTAGGTCATACATGTAACAAATGTTGAAGTAATAGTAAAGAAAAATTCAATGGAAAGTGTTACAATTGAAATAAGTATGGTCATAGAGTAAGTAAATGCAAAGAGAAACCTAAGTTTGAAGGTAAATGGTGTAAGTGCAATAAACAAGGACACAAATCTTCTAAATGCAAATCCAAGATATTGAATCCAGTAGAATAGGTTGTGAAAGATATATTTGGTTGGGACTACAACACATGGTGTAGATGCCACTACTATGGAGAATTTGTGCACATTGGAGAAAATTGTGTGAAACATCACATGAGGACAACAAACACCACAAGAAGATTTTTTATTTGTACAAAACTTGGGCATCTTGATAAAAACTGTATGAGCACTAGAAGGATTGGAGATTTAAAAAAAGCCAAAGATGACAATATTAGAAAGTAAATGAGGCAAAAATGGATTCCAAAATCCTCTAAGAATGCAAATCTGAGTCATGAAGCACATGTCACTCAAGAATTGGGTGACTCAAGTATTTCAATTTGATCTCCCATAAGAATGACTGGAATTGAGACTCTAAAGTAGACATCTTACATTAGTTCTATCCAGCTAGAAGAAAAGATCCATATTAGCATTCAAGATGCAAAGGGATCACCAAGTGATTGCAAAAATTCAAGACCTTACCAAGCTAGGTCGGGCTTCACTAAAACATTGTGTGGACATCAAAATATGGATGAATCTACAGAGCATCAAGATCAAGAAAGAAATTGAAATTAGGTGAGGAGGATGCTGAGGAAATTATTTTCAAGAAACCTCCACCTACATTTCAAGAAAAAATAAAGGAAATTGAAGGAGAGGCTGGAATGACAAATTTCAAATCTATAAGATATGAAACCAGGAGTACATATGAGAAAAAGAAAGTTGAAAAAATGATGATGTCAAAGTTAGGTAAATGGAAATACTTTCTTGATCAACTTGTACAACAATTCCTAATGAGCTTATGCAAGCAATCAAGCCAAGATGCGAAAATGCTAAGAAAACTACAAAATACATATTTGAGTAGACTCTGAGGCAACTCATGTTGAGTCTTAGTGAAAAAGAGGTGAAATAATCCATGAAGAAAAATTAAGGAAAAGCTCACTCTGAAATTCAACATATGCATGATATTAGTAAATGACATTGAACATGCAATGGAGACAACTACAACTACATGGAAGAATGTTTACAAACTTCATCAATCAGGTGTTTTTATTGTTCACATTAGTGACATAGATGATGAAGGTGATAAGGAAGATAATGACAATAATGATGAAGAATATATAGAAATAGATGATGTAAATCTGGATGATGAGGAGCAAGCACATGAAGCTACAGAGAAGAATCACCCTAAGATTTAGAGTATTGAGGAAACCAACCCAAGGAAGATTGCAGTAGTAGTGATGGCCTCATTTCCTCATTCTTTGAGCAAAGCTTTAATGCCATCAAGCTTAGAGAAATCTTCTACCAAGTTGGTTGTGGCAACCACTGCAACACCATGTACCAAACCAATCTTTGCACCTATTCAACTAAGTACAATATTGACTGAAGTGATCAACACTACATCTATTGAGTAGCTACTACCTCCACCATCATCAAATTTGGCTACATAGCAAAAAGGTATTTCTACTATTAGTGCAATATCTTCTTTTTTTTCTAACCCTTCTATTTCTACTAATTTTTTAATTCTAAGTGTGCAAATATAAAGTATAAGGATAGTTGAGAACAATTCTCAATTGAGTACTAATGTTTCAAGCAAGGATAAAGGTAAAGAAGAAGACATTAACCTAGATGAGGATATAGTTATCATGAATTGGGATATCTCTACTTTGAATCTTGATCAAATGAACATCATGGGTGAATTGTTGCAAAAGAGAGCTAAGCAATAGAAGCTTAGAGAAGAGAAGAGTAGAGAAAACCAAGTGCTTGAAGATGTGAAGAACGTACTCGTGAATGCACTGAACACTAAGGTTGATAGTAGACAACCTATTTTGGTTTAGTTAACATAATTTTATCAAAAATTCAATGAAGATCTGAATGGATAAGAAAAGTTTCTATAGAGGGTAGAGAGGAAATTTGAGAACAAAGTATTGGAGCAACTTGCACAAAAAAATGCAATAAATCAAGTAGAAATGTCTACTACTATTAGTTCATTGAAAACCTCTACAAATAATGTTACTTTATTATTTAGCAAGTTATTCCATACATCTATATTCACTCAAGAAATCAAAGATATAATATCTAAGATAGATGAAGATTTAAAGGCAAGTGCACACTAGTTGTCACTTGACCCGAGCTATAGTTCTGCTCACTACTCAAAGATTAGACTTCTAACTAATTTGCAAGCAGAATTATTAAGGGAAGAAGCTAGGATCAGAGACACACTTGTAGACATCCAAGGCATGATTCTTCCAAACATGGATGGATTGTAGAAACACATTGTACATGCCAAAACTCTCATCCATGAAAATAACTTCTCCATAGCTGATCACATGATGGAGTTATTAGTAGAAGTGCAGATTACACTTGATGCAAGTAAGGTGTTATAGGAAAATTGGGACAAGACAATGACATTAATTTTGAAGGTACATTCTAACTTCTTGTCACATTTTGGCATTACCATGTAGCACACACCTTTGGCATTTATGTCAAAAAGGGGGAGATGATGTGATATATAAAGGGAAGAAGATGAGATAAGATATATATATATATATATAGAGCAGTATAATACATGATATATGAATGGGGGAGAAGCATAATATTATACAAATACATGTACAGACAATCATAAAACATCTTTTACAAAAGCAATTTTGAAAAATCTCAAAAGTAGAGTATGTTATTCAGTTGAAGACATGGGATGGAGAAAAAATAATGTTTTGGACTTGAAATTTTGAGAATTTAGTTTTGGATTGATAAGTGTTTTTGTCACTAATGCCAAAGGTGGAGATTGTTGACATTATGGTCAAAGTTTGTTTATTAGTGACTCACACTTAGTCAATTGGTTAAACAAATGCTGAGCTTATCTTATAGTTTGCAATATTAACCATGTAATCTAGGTTCTACTGAGTTCTACAATTTTTATCGAGTTCTAAAATCAATATTCAATTCACATTGAGTAGCATCTACCGAGTTGATCAATGATAGTGCAAACTTAGCTTTGCAATATTAACCAAGTTGTACAATATCAACCATGGTCTCTAGTGTCTACGGAGCTTGCAGTGTCAGTGATGTGAATCTAGTGTTGAGCAAGCCATGGAGTGTGAACAAAGTAATTCAATTTATACTGAGCTTGCATTGTTAGTATTGATCAAACCATGCAGTGTCAACCAAGTGATTTAGTTTATATGTCAAGTTTCATAGTGTTCACTGAGTTAACAGTGTTGACTAAGTTCAAGCTACTTGGAAGTGATTAGTATGAACCAAGCTTCTATGTTTACTGAGAGAATGATGATGGTGAGTGTTGAAAATGGTTTCTGAGTATCAAAACCTCATTGATTTTGTCTTCAAAACTTGAGTAGCAGTAGTTGGGCTGACTTTGTGATCTTATTGGAAATCTATGTTGCAACCAACTTTTATGAATTATAATTTGGATTGGTATATATGTAATGTATTATATCACATCAGAGAAGAAGAAAGAAAGAAATATGATGTGAATATAAAGAGCAAAACTATGAAGTGAAAATTATATAAGTAGTATAAGGAGCCACAAAGATTTATGTATCACAACAAGGTGATAATTACATTTCAAAGGAATCTCAACCAGAAAATCAGAGTTGCAGATCATAAATTAGTGACTGGTTCATCCTAATAGGTGTATTAGTTAAATCCTTTAATAGGATAGAATTAACAATATTTTGCAAATCTCTTTACTAAGTGCATACTTCATTGTATGTTTTGTAAATCCTTTAACAAGGTGGACCTAGCAGTCCTTATTGCTCCTAATAGGGCAGATAATTAGAAGTGATCAATTGTAAGCCTTAATTGGCCAACTTTATATTGTAGTACTAAAGCTTGTGGGTATCATACTCACCCTAGTTTTACTTTCTATTTGAAAGGTTTCTATGTCACCATATCTTGTGTCAATGTGTTATGAATGTTTTACTACTTTTAGTCTTTCATGCATGTAATTAGATTAGAATATATATGAAGGATTAATTGGTGAAATAAGATTAAGTTTTATTGGTTCCTGATTCACCCCTCCCCTCTTAGTAACCTAGCCTATCTTATATTTCTAACACATACCATATTTTTTCCATTGAATCTACAAGCCAACAAAGAATTTGATCTCTCCAAACATTGACATCTCAAATTCCTTACTCATTTATGTAGAAAAATATTTACATAAGCCATTATAACCAACAAATAGTATATCATCTATAAAGATTTATGCCAACATTATCTCCTTCTCCAATCCTTTGATGTAAAGACGATTGTTATCATTAGTCTTTTAAAAACCAATCTTCATCAAATAACTATGAAGTATTTCATATCAAGCTCTAGGATCTTGTTTGAGACCATATAATACTTTGTGCATTTTGCAGACCATGTCCCTTTTGTTAGGATTTACAAAACCTTCAGGTTGTGTAATGTAGACCTCCTGTTCTCTAATTCTTTTCAAGAATATAGATTTGACTTCCATCTGATACACTTTAAATCCTTTATGTGTAGCAAAGTCCTAACACCTTCTAATCTTGCAATAGGAGAAATTTTTTCACCAAAATCAATACCTTCCTCTTGAGAATAACCTTTACAAACTAACCTTGCTTTGTTTCTAGAAACTTCTCCATCTTCTTTTAGCTTGTTTCTAAATGCCCACTTTGTACCAATTATGTTCTTATCCTTGGGTCTTGGAACAAGAGTCCAAGTCTTATTCCTGTCTATATGGTCTATCTCTTAATTCATTTCTTCAATCCAACTTTCATTATCCAAAGCATCTTTAATAGTTCTAGGTTCAAATTCAGTAAGAAAACATGTAACTTTCAATTTTTTTCCTTTTCATTATATCTTTTGACTTGTCTCTAATGATTTTCTTAGGTGCATGGTGCATTTTGACATATCTTTCAAGTATAGGTACTTTGGATATAGATCTTGTTCCACTTGCCTCACCCTGATCTTCTGCACCATGCTCGGTTCCCACTATTTGTGACTCAATTCCTTTAGATTATGACTGGGGTTGCACTAGCTACAACTTAGTTACTTCTAACTAGGACTTGGGTCCTTCAAACTGTGACTCAGGTTACACTGGCTACAACTCAAGTGCTTTTGAAGATTTTGGGGACCATGGAGGTGAAGTCTGTTGAATTCCAATTGGATTGGGCAATGTATTAGGTTCAAAGAAAACAAAATTTTTGTAGTCTTTAGGTTCTTTATTGCTATCTTCTTCACTCTTTTCTATAAACTCATCAATCTTCACATGTTCCCTTTCTATGATTTTATGAGTAGTCAGATTCAAACACTTATATGTTTCACTTCTACTAGAGTATCCTAGAAATATTCCTTCATCACTTTTAACATCAAATTTACCCTTCCTAGACACCTTCAAGATATAAAATTTTCTACCAAGTACTTTCAAGTAACTTACATGGGTTTATAGCCATGCCATAGTTCATAAGGTTTCTGATTTGAGTCTTTCTTTAGCTATACTCTATTTTAGGTATGAACTCCTACACTGATTGCTTCTTTCTAGTATTTGATTGTAACATTATTTTCTATCATTAGTGTCCTTGCAAAATCCATGATAGATCTATTCCTTCCTTTTTCTATACCATTTTGCTGAGGTGTACTATAGGTTGATACTTTTCTTTTGATTCCTTTCTCAGTGTAGAATGAGATGAATTCACCTTCTCTATCTAACCCTAGACACTTTAGTTTATTTCTTGTCTCTTTCTCAACTCTAGCAAGATACCACTTGAACTTTTGAAAAGCTTTAGACTTGTCTTTCAATTACATCACTGTCATTATTCTAGAATAAACATCAACAAATAAAATGAAATACTTATCTCCACTATAGCTCTCTATGCCAATAGTTCCATAGAGTTCTATATGAACCAACTCCAAGACTTCTTTAGAATGATAGTTCTTGCTTTTGAAACTTGTCTTTCCCATCTTTCCAATTTGACAATTTTTGCACATGCCCATATTAGGTTTCCTTAAACTAAGAATACCTCTCACTCTTTTGTTTTTTCTTATCTTGATTAGGATATCAAATTTCACATGACACAACCTTTTATGCCATAACCAACTTTCTTCTAGTTGAGAAATGAAACATGAACTTTCACTTAGATCTAGGTAGAATAGATTATGTTTTGTTTGATTACTAGATCCAACAAGATTTCCTTCTCCATCCACCAGCTTGGCCTTTTTAGTTATGAATTCTACCTTGAATCCAATGTTATTCAACTATGCCATACTTAGTAGATTATTCTTTAGTCCTTCAACCTAGTAGGCATTGTGACATCTGCGTCCATTGGTTAGTAAAATACAAGCTTTTCCTTTTATACAACAAGGTTCATTATTTTTGAATCTGACACTCCCACCATCATAGTGTTCCGTGTGTTCAAACTTTTATTTATCACTAGTCATATGGTAAGAACAACCACTATAAATAATCCATGTATCATTTTTTCTAACATGATAAATAATTTCCATCTTATCATCTTCATCATCAAATTCATCTTTTACAAAAATATAAACCATTTCATCATCATCACGACTATTAGAATCTTTAGCCATGAAATAATACTTCTTACCATTATACTTGTAGTCCTTGTAATTTTTAAAATCCTTCTTGCCTTTGTACTTGCTACTTTTCTTTTCTTCTTTTCATTTTCTATTTGGACACCTTGCAACAATGTGACCAACTTCTTCACAAGAAAAATAGATTAGGGGAATTTTACTTTTGTACTTTCCTCTATATTTGAGACATTTTCTTGTAAGTAGAGCTCTTCAATGACTTCAAGATCACGATCAAAACTTTCCTCTTCTTCACTTTCAGATTGTTTTCCTTTTGATTTTCTACCTTTCTTCTTGAGTGAAAACTTAGCTTCAAATGTAGACTCAATGTTCTTGAAATTAGGAACATAGTTTTCATAGTTATCTAACTCAAAGGATGTCAACCTTCCTAGTAGAGCATCCAAATTTATCTTATTATTAGGATAACATCTCATCCCTTGAATTGTAGATACTCTAATTGTATAAATAGGAAGAAGGGTTCTAAGTACCTTGTTGACCACTGTCACATCATAAATTTATCCTCAAAAAGCTCTGATAAAAGTAGCCTCTAAGACTTTTTGCTTTGGCTCTCCTTACATTTTCATCTCCTCCGTAGATATCCTTCAGTTTGACCCACATTTCATGAGCAGTAGGATAATCTCTGAATTCATTAAATTCAACATAATTAAGAGTAGATGCAATGTCAATACTCATAATTTTATGATTCTTCTTTTCAAAAATCTCTTCCATAGTCAAAGTTCTAGTAGGAGCTTTAGACTTTGCATTCAAATATTTTAGACCTAAGTCACTGATTTTTGTTAGATGTGGCTTCATGAGTTCCTTCCGTGCCTCAAAGTTATCTTTGTTCAACTTGGGAACCTCTCTTCTATAAGGCATCATGATCTTTAGCTTATGTACTTGAAACCTTCTATGCAAGCACAAAAAGATATGATAGCATTTGTTAGAAATATAAGATGAGTAACTAAGAGGGGAGGGGTGAATCATTTACCACTAAAATAAATCCCAGGTCCCTTAGATGTTTATACAAATCAGAACATAAACTATAACTCGGTAACTACTCAACATTCAAATATTATGATTTAAGTGTGATTAATCTTAATTAACTCAATTACATACACATAAAATAATTAGCATGAACACATGTGACACCAAGATTTAACATGGAAACCTAATATGGGAAAAGCCACCAATTGCAACTAGTTACTATTTTTAACTCTTCTGAAGTGAACCCTATTAGGAGCCAACCCTATTAAAGGTTACAAACACACTATTAGGTGACCTTATTAAAGTATTTAGTCACCTTGTTAGGAGTGGCCTTGTTAGAGGTCTTTAGACACTTTAATCTAGACATGCCACCTTGTTAGAGGATTTACAAATAGTTGACAGGCTAACTCTATTAAGAGATTTGATTAACTACTACAATGGTTGGAGAGTAATAATGATTTAACATGATTTATGATGAAACTATCTTTTTTGATTCAGATCTCAATTCTAGATTGAATACTCAATCCTTCTTGATTAGATAAATCTTTGCATCCTAACAAGGATATTCTACTTATACTTCTAATTTGCTTCCTCTAAGCATCTTCTTATCTTCACACATTCTTATTCATTGAATCCCACAACTTGACCTTATATTTATATCATGTACATTGTCAAGTTGGCTTGCATACAAATTAAAATAGTTAATATTCATCTCCTTTGTTAGATAGAACCAAAAAACAAATCCATTAAACTCAATATGCCAAAATAAGAAAATCTTTTGTTAGCTGACCCTGCTCGGTAGACACTAACCCAAAAATAGATTTTCATATGTTAACTGAGTGAACTGAGTTAACACTCAAACTTCATAAACTTCCTTTGGTAACCAAGTGAGTTCAGTTAACACTGGCTCCATGCCAACTATACTTTGTCTCCCGAGTGAACTTGGTAGACACTATCTTTTGTGAATTCTCTTTGGTAACTGAGTGATCTTAGTTAACACTTGTTACTTTCCATCTTTCCTTTGTCCCCCAAGTTAACTTAGTAGACATTGTCTTCCTAACTTGGTTTATATTGGAATGTTTGACATATACAAAGAATTGTCTTCATCACCCGAGTGAGCTAGATAGACACTGATTGGTAAAGATATGAAATTTTGTGTAACATCAAAGCTAATATACAATTGAATAATTATTTTCAACAATTACTTCTAGGATTATTGTTTCTCATGTTTTTCCTCATGTTGTTTGGAATTCTCATATTCTTCATTCTACAAAAGATTTTTGTATGACCCAAGTTGTTTCAAATATGACATGCTCTTACATTATTTCTATATCTAGGCACTAGTTGATTAATATGTAATATGCAATCTCTAGCAATATGTCCAAAGTTGTTGCACTTATAGAACATGATACCATTCCTTACAACATCGGTTCCTCCAATAGGTCTACTAGCTACATGGTTAGTACCTCCAAACATTCTGTTATTATCATTATAAATTTAGGTTTATTACATTGAAAACTTTATGACCAAAACCATGACAATTATAACAATAATGAGAAATAGGTTTAAAATACTTACCTACACATTCCATGTGACCAAATTGATTTCATCTTATTCCTCTAAATTGGTTCCTTCAACTTGTTTAGGTTACTTAGGTAGATCTTCAGATTAATTTGAGTCAAGCTTCTTCAAATCTTCATTTTCATGCTTAGATTATTGAATGATAATATTTGATTCCTTTGTAATCTCATGTTTCTTAGAAGATTCTCTTTCAAACTATCAAAGACTAGTTTTATCATAAGAGGCTCTCTATATATAGATTTTCTCATGAATTTTTTCACTACTAGAATATAACCTCTCAATATTTTTCTTAGACTATGTTAGCTCTCCTTTCACAGTTGCATTATATTTCTCAAATTCTTCATACTATAACTTTGAATCCTCAAGTTCAGATGCCATCTTTGCAAGTTTAGATCTTAGATCTTCATTCTCATATCTCATGTTTGATTCAATCTTCTTGTCATCATCCTTCAAGTTCAACTTTAGATTTTTAATCTCTAGTTCAAGCTTTAAGATCTCATTCTCTTTGTTAAGCCTTGAAACTTCATTATAATCCCTTTTCTTATCTTTAGATTCTTTCTTAGGTCTAATGTGTTCAATCTTGTCTTTTAACTTCTCAATGTAGTCCTTAGCCTAGTCATACTTTTCTTTCAAATAATCTCTCTCTTTTGTAAGTATATCAAGTTGTTCAAGATTCTTCTATAAGGGATCCATATCCATAGAGATCTTACTCAAGTTGTTAGGTCTTTTCTGGGTAATTGTGCTTTAGTACTAATTGTTAGAAATAGGAAATATTGGGGGGGAAGGCAAATCAATATTTAACAAACTTTTTCCCAATCATGGATATCATTAACAATCTTACAACTTGTATAAATGAATAAACTCATGAAGGTAAATAGTAAACACAACTATAAATTGATGCAACACATAGCACCTTATTTTGTTAACTAGGGAAACCCTGGACAAGGTAAAACCCTGATGGGAATGGTACCCAAAAAATGATCCACTAATCAAAAGTCTCTTGTGAAAGATATTGACCCTATTATGAGTCTATTATATTTGTTAAGTGTTGCAATGCTTGTCAGAGAACTAGGCCTTGTTAGAAGCCTCAACCCTATTAAGAGAAGTTATTACAATGAAAGAATTTATGCAAGTTGAGCCCATTACCCAAACATACAATATACAATTATTATTGGTATCTCTATCTATTGTTTTCTATTAGTATCAAACACTTAGTCATATACTAGGAAGGGTTAGAAGGTCATCACTGTGATTGAGCTACTCTAAATAGGTTGAGTCATGTATAGACTTGTGTATAAAACATGAAAATGCCAAAGCTCTATAGGAGCTGAGAAAGTATTTGGTTGCCAAGTATTTTCAATGTAAGTTGAGTCTAATTTTTCCCAAGTAGTTTGACCACATTGATATTGAGTTACATAGAAGATGCCAAGCATAGAAAAGATTGAGCTTTAGCAGCATATAAAATGAGTGCCGAGCAATGCAAAATTGACATTAAAGTTATAAATTATATAAAATTTTAAGTAAACCATTTTCAAGATGATATGAACAAGATATTTAATACTTATAGAAGTTTTTACAAAGGTTATAACACATTTTATGACATGGATCATAGATCTCTATGTTCAATGATCAACTAATCAGATGAAGAGGCAAAACAAGGAAGCATCTAAGAAAGTCTTTACAAAATCTTTAAATAGAGTAGATCCAAACCTATTTTGATATAGAGAGAGGATTGTGTGTGATGAGAAGGAGTGAACAAGCTATTTGTGCAATCACAAAACATATCAAGTGTGATAGTGTGAGCATTGCAGAAGAGGCAAAGAGGTCAATTATTGTAGAGTAAGAGAAGTGACCTAATCAAGAAATGAAGCACAATAATTTGTTATCAGATAAGAGATTAGATCAAACTAAAGAGAGGAGATCCAAAATCATCTTATCATAGTAAATTGAGGATCAGGTAGGAAATCAATTTTAATAGATTGAGTAAGGTATACTCTCTTAATAGAGTGGTCTTAACAGATCTTCTTAAATATCTTAATAGAGTCCTTACTTTGTTATAAGTGTAAAATCCTTTAAGAGGTTAAAACCTAACAATATTAGCATCTTTTAATAGGGAAAACCCCTCACAAGGTAGATCATCAGATATGGTCAAGCATTGTAACTCTAATAGGTTGACTTTATTATTGTAGTAGTGAAGATTTGTGGGTGTCATCCCCACCCTAGTTTTACCTTCGTGCCTTGGAGGGTTTTTGTATAACCAAATCTTTGTGTTATTTTTTTTACATTTCATACATATAATAGCTTAGATCTATATGTTATTATAGTTTGATTTTATAAGTTATGCATGCATAAGACATTGAAACATGAGATAGTAAATGATTTTAATGCAATAAAGAATCTTTAAAAAAGTTAACTATTAAATATCTTGATTCACCCCCCTTAGTATCTTGGTTTCCAATTAAGACTTCCAACAATTAGTATTAGAGTGTGGTTCCCTTGGAGAAGTTTAGCAACTTAGAGTTTAGATCTTGGATATGGATGCTTATAAATTGGACAAAGTTATTGACAATAAGGTGATTGATATCCAACTCATACTTCAACAACTTGAAACAAGACAAGAACTAAAGAAGTCCATAAAAAGGAGGAAGGAGTTTTCCATTCAACAAAATGAGTTTAATTATGAAGAAGTTGAAACTCAAGGACTATTTGAAACTAGAAATTTGAGTAACCTATGGTACAATAGTTACATATCTATTAAAAAAGAATAGAATCCTAAACAAAGAAGTCAGATGACTAAAAAGGGAACATGAGATTCAGTTAACAAGACTATGTGAAGTAACTAAACAAAAGAAGAAAGATGAGGAAGACAAGGTTATTACTGAGGAAGAAAAAAGAAAAATGCAAACTAGACTTGAAGAAAGGATATTAGATGTATAAAAGCTCACAAACACTCAACTAGACATGGTGAATCAACTAATGCTTGCAAATTAGGAGTTGAATAGAAAGGATGTGGAAATAGAAAATATGAGATCATAGGACTTATTGAAGGATTGAATTGAAAATTTAGAAAGACCTTGTAGAAAGATTCGACAAACCTAATGAAGTAATGAAATAATTTGAAGAGCTTATCAGTTCATTTGGTAGCACTATTGGTTTGGGACAGTCATCTACCAAGAAAGGAGAATCATCCAAGAGTGTAGAATTGAGAAATGCAAAACTAATGGGCAAATCAACATGTTATCATTGTGGAAAACTTGGTCATATTGCTAATATCTACAAAAGAAAAAATGGTGTGTATAACCCTAAACCTAAGTTTACTAGTTATTATTTTTACTATAAGAAGAAAGGACACAAAATACATGTGTAGATCAAGAATAGAGAATACATCTACTGCACCTAGATTTGAAGGCTATTGTTACAACTGTAAAAAGTATGGACAGAGAATATGAATGCAAATCATAGACAATGGCCTTTTGGACTAATAAAAGGCACAATTATGCACCTAACAATGTATGTTCCAAGTGTCACAAATTTGGACATTCAAGAAAAAATTGTAGGAGCCAATTACCAACAATAAATTATAGTAACACCAAAGGAAAAGGAAAAGTGGACACTGATCAAATGAAGAAGGAGATGAATAAAACATGGAAGAAAAAGGAAGAAGATGGAAACAATGGATTAAATGGAATTGAGATCACCCAATCCAATGGAGAAGGTGATCATATCATCTAAAAATAATTAAAGAAGGTATGTTAGGAATTAAAAATATAATGATATATCTTACATCAATTTTAAACATAAAAGAGCTAAATTTCATATTTGCATAAGTAAAGATGCATAAGAATAGATTTATGAAAGGACTAGTGCAAAAGAATCATTTACATAGTTGTCAAACATTACTAAAATTTTATATATTGATAAAAAATTGCAATATGAACCAAGTACTTCAGAAGATAAACTAATGTATAGCCAAGTTAGATGAAAGAGACTGAGCTATATAGTGAATACCTAGTTTGAAGGGACAATATTGACCAAGATAGATGACTTCCACCTACCTAAGTACACTACATTAATGAAAACCCTAAAATAAGGCAAAGGAAATATATATATCAAAATTTGAAGACATTTTTTCATAACTTGAAGAAAAAATTTGAGAGCACAAAAGCAATTTGAGCAAAAGGAGTTCCTAAGGAGATTTAAGAGAAATTTTGAAACAAAAGCTCGATCAAGAGAAGATCTGAGTGGTGTTGAGTTATTTAAAAAGAAGAAGTTTTAAACCCTATCAAAGAAATATGGAAGCTTCATCATCTATAGGAAAGAGTCAAGGAGTAGAGGTTAGTAACATTCAATCGGTAAGGAGTGATGCTTATCCTCCACCTAAATTTTATGCTATTCATGATATTGTGATGAAAGGTTACCTAATGGGTGAATTATCCTTGATACCACAAAAGGTAATCATAATACATGATGTGTAAAGTTTCTACACATGTAAGATTAAGAAGTTGGTGACTATGATATTCAAGAGGCTTATGAGAAATTATGTGACGAAGGATTTTTAGAGGAATTAAAAATATTTTAGAGGAAAGGATTGAATCATACCCTATATTTTCTAGGGAATCTTAAGATTGAATGGATCAAGGTTTTATTGAGAAGTATCCACAAAATGAAGTTATGGCTACATGATGAACCAATTGAGATAACCAATAAAATGATTTAAAAGGTTATAGGCTATCCCGCTTTAGACAAAAATAAGACTATGTGATGTCTTAGTCATGAGGAAGTTAAAGCTAACAAAGGAGCCAAGTAGAATGGATGAGGGTTGTCCATGTCAAACATTTCTAATCCATTATTGAATTTGCAGTGAGAATAATTTCTTAAAAAATCTATCAATCGAGAAGATTGAACAGTGTGTCGTGTATGGTAGTGGATTAGGCATGGAAGATTGTCATGAAAGATCATGAATATGATCTCACTAAGTTATATAAACTTCAACTAGAAGAAAACCTTATATCTATCAGGAAGGTGAATAATTCTATGTGTAAGTTTGGATCACTTGTTATGTGTATTTTATTTTATATTTATAAGTATTTCCTTGGTATTAGAAACATTTTTTGGCAACAAGGAAAACTAGGGACAAGACAAATCGATGAATACATAAATCAATTACGAAAGAATTCTAAAAATATCATGGATACATATTTTGAAGAATTCAAACAAAGAATGAAGATGAGGATGAGAATATAGAGAAGAGTTAGTAATGAAACTTTACAATAATATATGCTTCTTAGTAGACATAGATAACACATTTTTATAGGTAGTAAAGCTAAGGAAGGCATGCCTAACAACATTGGATTACGAAATTGATAGTGAGATTGTAAATGAAAATATCATTGCATTATTAAAAGAAGAGATTGATACTAAAGCAACATATTTTGGAAAATATAAAGAAGCTAAGGTAAGGATCACTATAGATATCAAAATAGCTTCTAAGGAGAAGAAATGAAATAAAATGATTGAAGACCTAGAGGTAAAGATAGGCACCCAAGGCAAGAGCAAGGAACCTCTGTAGATTATAGATGAAGAAAAATGTAGTGGTGATGAAGAAGAGGAAGAAGAAGACGGATTCAAGGGTAAAGCCCTAGTTGTTGTCACACCACCTAGCAAGAAGGATAAAGGAATTCTAAGAAGCCAATGATGGCACCCCTCTCTCATTCACCACCAACCAAACCAAGGACTAGGGCAACATCAACTAGTGTCGAGCAATCTACAAAGCAAGGAGTAGTGGAGACTACCAAGTCAAGTAGATCAAGAACTAAGAGATAAATATCTCAAGCCCCTACTAGAAAAAAGAGAGGAGAAGATTGATTAAGAGACCAGCCATAAGAAGAAAAAAAACTATTGATGAGGTATATATTGACATACAAGGCTTTGTTGGTTTATCTAGTTTTTGATATGTGAAATATGATATACTAAATGAAAAGGACAAATAAAAAATTGAAGAAGCCACGGTGGACATGATGGCAAGAAAAAAGTTGGCCACTTCTAAATTGGAGAACAAAATTCCAATGGATATGTATAGAAAACTTGACAAAATATGGCAACAGGAAGTTGAAGTAGAGAAAAACATAAGAACTGATGCATTGGCCAAAGTTATGTTTGATTTTTCATAAGAACAAAAAGAAATGTTTTTGGAGAAACACAGGAACCATTCCTAAGCTAAGAATTTTTTATTATTTTTCAAAATAATATTGAAGCCATAATTCAATAGAAAGAGTTACTTTGGAAATGTATTTTTGGTCTCGCAACTAAAAAATTGACATAAGAGAAAGACATTGAGACAATAACTATCTAGGATGATCAAAGTGATGAAATGAGTTCAAGAGTGCCAAGTTCATAAGGCAACACCCACTAGTACATTTTGACTCATTTGTTGATGAAATTTTTTGACTCATGCTGGTCAAATTTTCTACCAAATGCTTTGTGGCTATTTTTATAATCAAAACTTCAATCAATTCTTGTCAGTGTTAGAATTTAAATGATGCATTTGGTTGAAAATATCTTCCCTTGTTAATGAGACCATTCATCAAAATTTTGACCACATTTTATTGAAAGTTTGACCAAAGCATTGACCAGGATACCAAACCCATGATGACATCTTGGTTGATGCTTTGTGTAGTGCCTTTCATGTTTGTAGTCTGTACCTTGTTATATTTTGATTTGAGAGATACTTGTTGCTCATGTTATGTTTACATTTGAGATGACCTAAGAATCAGGTGTTATACCTTGATTTTAGTATCATAGATGTTAGACTACTATGCACTTCAGTTTATCATATTTGCATGATGATGATATTTTGAGATAATAGTATGTTTTGTTTTGATATCTAGTTATCTAGTATTTGGACATTTCTCTGATTATGTTATGTGATAGATTTAATGCTATGGTTATTTACTTCATTCTTGCTTCATTATGCTTTATGTGAATGTGAGTGATGTAAATGGATTATTTCAGTATAATTGAATAAATGGTTAAATTAGGTGATTTAATGAATTTAGTGCTTCATCTAAGTTATTATATATAATTGCACTTGATCATGTGTTTTAGTGTGCAATATTTATATCCCTAGTAGTGGTACATGGAGTTAGTGATTTAGTTGTTCATATTTTACCAATGTCATCCTTATATGGTTGACGTATCTTATTTTAATGTTAAATTAAACCTTCAAGTGATTTGATAAATTCAGACTTATTTGCATTATGTGATTAGAACAATGAATGTGTCTATGCATTTAGAGTTTCACATTGTCACAAAGCTGTTAAGGCTTTTTGTAATTTTGGTTTAGGGTTTTTAGGCTTTATTTAATTGATTTTTAATTTATGGCAGCTTTTCCATAGATGAATTCCAATTACTTGTAATATCCTATTTTCATTTGGGTTGTTTTGGGGTCTAACTAGTTTAATTGGTTATTTACGCTAATCAATTATTCACTTGAAAAGTGAATGAGTATTGAAAGAGGAAATTAATTCCTCACTTCTCACTTTTGGAAATTGAGAATTTGAGAGCCTTTTCCAAAATCCTCTTCTAGAGGACCACAATCCTACTCATTGTGAGAGCTATAGGCGTGGATGTTTGCAAGATCAGTCTTGTTGGATCTTGCTCAGGGAGACCTTTTTTGTCATGATTTTTGGCAGCTTCTGTAGGTTATTTATTTTATTGTGTTGATTCTTGTTTTTGCTCTTTTGGCTATTAGGTAGGGCTCTGTCATTTTTGTGTTTCAACTCCATTTCTAGTTATATTTTTGGTATCTATTTGTTAGCAGGTTGAGCACTAGTGTTCCTCTCTATTTCTATTTGGTCATTTTGCCCGATTGGTTGGGTTTGAATGTTTTCCCATTTTTTGGGATGAGGGTTTGGGGTTTCACACTATTATGTTGGCTATGTTTACATATGGTGTCTGAGCCTAAATTTTATTGGATTTTCATGGCTTTTGTGCCCAAAGACCAAATGAGTTTTTACCTCATTTTGTGTGCCACCCTATTTTCTTAGGTTTTCTTGGCATGATGTTGGTTGCAGACCTAGATCATTCATTGGGATGCTAGTTAGATCATTGTTTCCCTTTTATGTTACATTGGATGCATGTTGCATCCATCCTCTTGAGTTGTTTTTCAGTTGAGTGTTTTATTGCTTGTGTTGTCATCCAACCCTTGTGTTTTGATATTCATGATGGAGGTGTGCTCACTCATGAGCACATGTGTGTGTGTTTATTAGGTGACTTACAAGGCCTAAAATCCTAGTGGTAATGTAGTTGAGTTATATCATTGGGGTTGGGTTGGGAATATGCATTCCTATGGGTGCTCATCATTGGATGAGTATGGGAAGGGTAGGGTAGCTTCATGGAGGGGCTTCTATCACATCCTTGGTGACCATGCCTAGGTTGACAGATAGAAGGATTAATTAACCGATAATTAAATAAAATATTTGGTGGTAATAAACTTAAGATAATAAAATGTGTGAGCACTTGACTAATTTTGAGGATACAATGTCTAGCCCTTCTATTGGGAAGTTTGTTCTACACCATGCTAGCTTGGGCTACTTGATGCCAAGCTATTTCCCCTCTAGTCAAGTCCCTACATAGTAACCCATTAAGTTTCTAATGAGGACCTATTCTACTTGCATTGTCTCATGATCTTGGTTGTAGTCATCTTACTATCTAGTGTGAGTGTTAACCATGGATTTTTTCTTGATGAATGTTTGTGGTTGAATCATTATCTTCAACAGAATGTTGGGAGTGGACCTATAGCTTTCACGTGGTTGGTATATTTGGGATTCTAGAGTATTCTTCCTTGTGATTTATGCTTTCATTAGCATGCTTGGATATCATGTTTATATGATGTTAGTTATTTTATGCATGCCCTTATTATGATGTCGAGCATATGATTTGATGATGTGATTTTCTTAGTTGGAGTATCTATTGCATAGTGGATAAGCATGTTAGATTTCCTATTCTTAGGATGATTATTAAATTTTAGTAGGCACATCCTCATAAGATAGCTTTGAATATCTAATGGGAAGTTTGGGATGCTATGCTTGGGGATGGTTAGGGCTTTCTAGGTCTCCTGATTCTATCATGGTTGTGAGGAACCACATATAATTTTTGTTGTTTTTGTACATTGCGATATTGCTTTCAATATATTTCCTTTACTACTATGTTTCAGATGGTTAGATGTAATTTTTGTCTTATAATTATTGAGTTCAAGTGTCTAAGCCTTGATTAGTGGATTTGGTACTCCCCAATGTGGAGGAATAGTTTTACCTTTCTTTTCATCTTTAGATTTCCTTGATTGCTAGTGTGATTCCTCACATGAGAGTGTGAAGTTTCATGTGGCTTTTTGCATTTATTCATGTGGCTCTCTATGTTTCTTTACATGACTCTTTTCATTTCTTCATGTGACTTCATATGTTTCTTCATCCATGGTGCTATATACTTCCTTGCACGAGCCTTGACACCAGTTCTATGAGTTTGGTGGTTGGGCAGCATTCCATTAAACAAGAGAGTAATTTCTCACATGGATTGGTGCAATTCCTTGTGTGAAACTATCATTCATGTTTTCTTGCATGGAAAATAAGGGGTATCTACATTATTTTTTTGATAATGCAATTTATAAATTCTAGTACCCTTTAGGACTACTATTATTATCATGCTTTGATAGATCAGTGATTTTATGTTTTGTTATCATCTTTGGTCTTCATCATTAGTTTGAGTGTGTTAGTTTGGTAGTGGTGTTCGGAGATTCATTGGTTGCTAGGATTGTTGGTTAAGTCTTTCATTACAATCTTATACATCCTTGTATGTGGTATGTCATGTGCATCCATACTTGTTTTAAAAAATATATATTGGCTTTTGTTTATTCTCATTCCAAAGATCTCTAGGCAGGGCATTACACAATGGTCAAAATTTTGACCAATGTTGGCTCTTGATCGACTAGGATGCCAAACCCACAATGGTAGTTTTGACAAATATTTGGTTTAAATTTTGACAAACATGTTTTGTTTTAAAAAACATTTACTAGAAGATAAATATCCAAAGTAATCAACAATGACAACTTGGTCAGTGATTAGTTTGGATATTTATCTTCAAGTCTTTGGTGGGTCTACCACCACCTTGAGATGAGATTACACATACCTATATTGATGGCACTACAAGTGGCTGTAAATGGATGAGGTTCCCATCTATTAGGGTGTCTCATTTCCTACATCTAGACCATGGAGAGGGATAGAATATATGTTATTGCTTAATTAAATGAATCTAACTACAAGAGAATTGCATTGCCTCATGTAGTCATTGCTTGAGGAGATCTAACCTCAAATTCATGAGTAACCTTAACACATCATCAAGTCATTCATTGTATCCCTCTAAAATATTACATAGTAGATAGTTGTATTAAGAACTTAGCAAATAAAAAATCACTTCATAATTTAAGTATATCACATGTGCATTAGGTGATCCACCAATTGTTGCCAAAACTAGACTTTATACATAGTCCAAGAGAGTGGACTTAGTGGACTTAGTTACATCTTATATTCTACTAGGAAGACGCATCACACCTCCATAACATTGAGGGTGAATTATTCCTTTATGAAACTAGAAGACCTCAACCAACTAAAAGGTGTCTCAGTCATGTTTGAACTATTAATTAAAAAAAAGAATGTAGGAACATGGAAGAATAACTACATGAGTTTATGAAACAAAATATTATCATCTTGCAAACTCCTCCAAATCCTTTGGGTGTTAATTCCTTCCAAGAAAAAGTTAGAAATTTTTTCTGGCAATTACATTTGGTTTATGTTCTCTAACTTTTTCCACATAGGTTGCAAGGGTACTCATAACAAACAAGCATCCATTCACATTATACCATTAATAACTAGTGTAGGGAATATCCCTAATTTTTATATTTGGAGTGATTAGAGGTAGGTTAGTTGTGTGTGTGTGTGTGTGTGTGTGTGTGTGTGTGTGTGTGTGTGTGTGTGTTTAATAAGTTCCAAGTGTCCTTGGAATGCAACTAACCCAATTGTAAGAGCTAAGTTGCTCATTGAGCCAAAATTTGCTCAATAGGTCAAATATGATTAGGGATGGGTAATTAAGCTCTTTAATTACCTAAATGGGTACTAGTTATTCTATCTAGGGTCCTATAATGGTCCTAGTTGGACCCATTTGGCCAAAAAGCCCTTAGGAACAAAAATTGCTTGAGCAACATTTGTAATTTTTACAAGATTTTGAAAATTGTAGTTGTGGAGGTTGTAGCTAACCATTATCAGGTATATGAGCATGGAATAATTATTTTTGGAAGGTTGGAATGAATGCCATCAAGTTTATGTATGTGTGAGACTTATGTACAAACAATTTACTGTGTTTTGCATGGTTTAATGGTGTAGTACGACCATGTACTAATTAGCATAGGGGATCAAGTTCATGTTTTGTTTTTTTGAGTCTTTCCTAGTTCTTTTCCATATTCAAGTTTGTGTTGAAGTTATCAAGTTTTGAAATTAAAACATTTTCTTGCTAACTAGCCTGAACATTTCCTTCATATGGCTGATTGTGTAAAAATGTCTCCTACCTAATCACCCATAGTGAAAAATACACGAAACTAGGTGGGGTGATAGGTTAGATAGTTTACATAGAATTTTATTTGGTTTTTCATTTTTTTGATGGGTTTCCAAGCTAGAAAGTGATGCCCTAGGCTAACTTCTTGGAGTATGTGAACTTGGATAGTTTTTCAAAAGATGTTGCAGAGCACACCCATGATCATACTAGGTTTAACAAATGGAGTTCCTAGGAGCCGTAGGATGTAAACTTGAATGTACAAGTAGAGTGGAGGATTTATTTGAAGTTTGAAGAGCTTGAGAGATTTTTAAGTGTTGACTAGACTCGAGGCCTAAAACTAAGGCTAGAAACTAGGGCTTAAGAGAAAATAGGGTTATTGGTGTCTTGAAGCTCTAAAAGTTTGGAACCTTCGTGTGCTAGAAGATAGCTACCAGATTCTTAAATATTTTTTAGGCATTTTTTTTGAAGAATTTGGAGAATAGGGGGAAAATAGGGTTACTAGACCTAGAAGTCATTAGGCCTAATTAGCCCTGTGTGAAGCATTTGAGTTTTGTTTGGGTTTTATTGTGACTGAAAGTGTTGAATGAGGTCAAGAAGGTTATGGAGGGTATCTATATTGTCATTAGACTCCAAGGTAGTGGAAGTAAAAGATCTTAAGTGAGGGTTAGGGTTCTAGGAGGAAAAAGGACTAGTAGGACTATTTCCTTAGAATAGAGATTAAGTCTACACCAAATCAACTACACCTAGTAGGCAAGTTGGAGGAGAAGCCTTGGAGGCTTGGATTGGTGAAAAGACAAGAAGGAAGAATCATTTGATGATTCAAGTTTAATACTTTGATTAGGAGTAGTTATTGTATAGAACCCTAGGCCCTTTGCATCAATAACAATATGATAGTATAATAACCATGGACAATCACATACCATAATCATTTATTATATATAGCATAGATATCATAATTAAGTGAATACATTTTTCATACATTAAAGTTTGATAGAAGTAATGAATAGGATAAAGAAGCTAAAATAATACCAATTGCAGGACTCATAACTTTCCCCATTACACTTTTAGTTGTCCTCACACAAACAAGGGCCTAAGATTAAAATACACCACATCACATTTGTAAAATTTGAACTAGACTTAAACTAAGTAGCATATCATTGTCAGACAAATCATATTCTAAAGCAATATCCTAAAGTCCTCTTCCTATCACCTACATCTCTTGCCCAGTCAAAACCCAAAATTCCCTACAACATCAATTCATTATTCTCTAAATATCTCATACCAAAATCCATTGTGCCCTTCAATTGCAATAACTCATTGTATCTACATTGAATATTTCAAAGACTATTTCTAACATGACTAATAGATGTGTATTGTATGTCAAAATAAGAAGCAATATAACATTTTCTCTAGAAAAAACATATTGTGGTTGTTTGGGGGAAGAAATCATTAAAATGAGTGCCCTTCTTTGTAAAAACAACTCATTTGGAAGTTATCAATTTAGGAACTAGCATTGTAATGGGTTTTGAAAGTGTAACACCTCACCAAGGGATCCAAAAGAATTAACCTAAAGTTTTACTAAGTTTTCCAAACATTTTTTTTCTTAAAGAAAGAATAACATGCACAACAATCATAAAGTAGTGGAAGCAATAACATACAATCATACATAAGCAAACATAACAGATTACATTTCCTAAGGATCCCAAGACATTGAGTCGCATTTAAATTTAAATAATACTAAGTCCAATAAATAACACATCCACATAAAATAATAACTACAATTCCAAGTCCATTTAAATAATATACATTTGTTTTGAATGCCACTTGGCAATAAAATTCCAGAATGCACAATCATCCACTATACATGTCATAGGATATGAAAGGCTAAAAGAATAGACATATATAAAAATAGATTACATCATCCCTTTCAGATCCATGAAATAAAGTACAATACAATAAGTTAAATCATCCATCCTAAAGATATAACCATCTAAAATGTAGAACAAGGAACTCCAGCCACAACATCTACAAATGGATCTAATGGTAAAAGTAAAAAGAACTACCACCCGACCTCATGGTAACCCAAAAAGGTCCACTCCCACTATGATGAGGAGATAGTCTCAAGTCCTAAATAGGATAACAATCCCAAAATCAAAAGTAATAATTATTTCAATGAAAACCCTAAAAGTAATCTAACTCAAAGGTTCAAAGATAATATGACATCTAGACCCAAAGACAAACAAAGACACATGGGAAACCTATACTACTAGTGGACAAGTGTCATTGACAATACAACTCTAGGGTTAACTGGCTCATCTTTTAATCCTCTAGCCCCCTAATGACTCTATGCGGCACTAGTATCCTTTTGTACTAACAAGGTATATTAATGATGCAAGTTCGCAACCAAGCATCCTCTCTATACCCATACTAGTTTGTACTAGCACTTGAGGCTATCACTTAGGTTCATTTTACTCTCATTTAGTGTAGTGTTATCACTTATTAACTACTTAGAATGGGTTACCCTAGTAACCACTTTGGGCCTCCACCTCCATTGCAAGCCACTTGCCAACTTAACATATAGATTACTTACCCTAGGCTCATAAAAATACAAATCAAAGAATCACAATTTTCACCTCAGCCCTATACAAGTGACTCGAAAGCATCAAAAGATAATCCATGATAACACTTTAGTCATTTACAAGAAACTAGAAAGCATCCCAAAAATAATTGATCGAAGACTCCAAGGTTAATTCACCTCAACTTCACACAAGAACAAAGGAAAGCAATAATGAACAATAAATGCAAACTCATCATAGAGCATACCAAACACATTACCATGGTTGAGTTTAAAAGATTAAGATCAAATCATCATAATATCACAAACATAGAACTGTCAAGCCTCTAGTAGACATCCTAAGACTGGTCAACACTCTAGTCAACCCAAACCCAAAACATAGACAACATAAATATAACAATGTAGTTTCATATTTTGGTTTGATTTTGAAAACACATAGTTTTGAGTTAAAAGTAAGGTCAAGTTTTCATTTTGAGTAAGTTTTCAAGTACATAAGATTTACATTTTAACCCTTACTATTAACCCATTTCTTGTATTTAAACAAAATGCACAATTACCCTTATTTGATTATAAGTTAAATATTATAAAATAATTTAAAGGTGATTATTTATTAATTATTAAAATAATAATTATTAATTTTTAAATAAAATAATTTCAAATTTATTAAAATCAAAATCATTAATAATAATAAAAAATAAATTTAAAACTTTATTAAATAATATTCATCGTTAAGTAAACTTATTTTAATTTAATTAATTAATAATTATTTAAAAAAATTATTTAATATTCATTAATTATTTATTAAAATATTAATTAAAATATTAAAATTTATTAATATTTAATATATTAAATAACATTTAATAAAATTAATATTAATTAATTATTTAAAAACTAAAAAAAACTCATGTTAAAACTTTTGTTTTAATTTAAAAGCATTAATGAAAGGTTGGCTACCCATGGTAGCCTTCGTATTGGTTGCAACAACCTTTGGGCATGTTGCAGTAGTACAGAGTCTACCTGCGACAACCCTTCGCATGCTCACAATAGGCCCTGTACTACAAGGAACAACCAAGCCGTTGATGAAAGGAGGTGGATAGAAGAGAGGGTGGGGCTTGGTGGCCCCACCTTCCCTGCAATTTATATAATAATTTTTTCTTAAATATATTTTCTTTTATATTAAAACATTTTCAAACAGTCTCCTCCCAATTCACATTCTTTTCAATATATTTTTTTTTTAATAAACACAAAAAATTTAATTTGATAGGAAAACCTAGATCAACCGGTCAAATTTTCAATCTAAAATTGATTTCTCTTCAAAATTAACTCTGATCAAATAATAATTAATTAATTCATAGAATTTAGGGATTCCTAATTTTCAATCCTCATGTACAAAATAAATCATATGAACAATAGTAATTCAAAATGAGAGATTGAAAAATTTATCACAAATGAAATTTGAAACAAATTCAACAAGCACGATGAAGACAAGAAATTCAAAGAAACATAATTCATTAGGTGAATAAAACATGAGGCTCTACCTAGTTCTGATGCTAATTCACAATCACCCAAAGATTATGAGAGAATTCTCTTCTCTCAAAACCTTCTCTTTGAAAATTTCCTTTTCCCAAAATCCTGGTCCCTAGAAAATGAACCCTCAATTGTTGATAAGGAGTTCTCTCCTAAATATGGGGCACTGATTGTGTGATCACCCGAGGGAACTCCTTGATCGCCACCCTTTAACTCTTTATTAACTTTTCTTTTATGTTTTCATGCACACTTTTTGCAAAATAAAATATCTTTATAAAAAATTATTCGCTTTCACTTTTTAATTAGTTTATTATATTTTAATCTCATGCATAAGCTTTATGCAATTTAATTAAAATAAACTTTATTAAATAATTGCTTACTCTCTCTTATTAATTTTGAAGCATTTTTACTATAATATTTATTAGCTTAAGTAATAATATTATTTAGTATTTATTTAAAAATGATATCCTAAATATATTGTTATTAAATTAATTAAATATTATTATGCTCTCCAATTAGAACTATAATTGTTGGAAATATAAGAGGAGCAATTGAGAGGGGAGGGGTGAATCAGTTACTACAAAAATAAATTCCAGATCCCTTTTGATGTCAGTAGAAAATCCAGACAAATAACTAAATATTGTTGAAGCTTGGTAAACAAATAGAATGTTGTAACTCGATAGTAACTAGATTAGCTCAGTAAAAGATTAACTTAAGAACCATTAGATGTTATATGAGATTACCATTACTTTAACTTAGTTGCGAACACATAAAGAAAATAGCATGAAAATATTAGACACTAGAATTTAATGTGGAAACCCAATTTGGGAAAAACCACCAATAGCAACTAGTTATTGATTTTTACTCTTCTAAAATGAGCCCTATTAGGAGCCAACCCTATTAAAGGTTACAAAACACACTGTTAGGTGTGACCTTGTTAAAGGATTTAATCACCCTATTAGGAGTGACCTAGTTAGAGGTCTTGAGAACAATTCAATGGAATTGCCACCTTGTTAGAGGATTTGCAAATAGCTATAAAGCTAACTTTGTTAAGAGATTTAGATCACTGCTACAATGGTTAGAGAGTAACAATGGATGACTTGATTTGAATGCAAATTAATTGCTGATCTCAAATCTCTATTCTAGCTTGTACTTGATCCTTTCTGATCGAATATGACTTTGCTGCACCAGAAGGATATTCTACTTATTCTTCAAATTTTCTTCTTCTGCTTACTAATAGATCTTCAATCACATCACCACAATTTTCACATTCTCTTGCACTCACTTGCACACTTTCTTCCACACATTGAAATCACAACTTGACCTCATAATTATACCTTTCAGTTTGTCAAGTTAGCTCAAATATAACTTACAATAGTCAATATTCATTAGCTCAGTCGGTTGGAATCAATAGATAACAAGATAGGAAAATCTTTTGCTAGCTGACCTTGCTCAGTAGAAACTAACTCTGAAGCAATTTCCTCGTTAACCAATAGAAGCTTGGTTAACACTGCAAACTTACAAAAATCCTTTGGCAACCGAGTGAGCTCGGTTAGCACTAGTTGCATCCATATTTCCTTTGTTACCTAAGTGAGCTTAGTTAACACCCTCTTTCTGCAATTTTCCTTCAATGCCCAAGTGAATTCGGTAGACACTGCCTTCTCAACTGGGCAAACATAGGAATGCTCGGTAGACACTAAGAGCTATCTTCACTACTTGAGTGATCTCAGCATATACTAACTGATAATGATTATGACATTTGTGTAACATCAAAGACAACACAATTGTATCTAACAATCTCCTTCTTTGGAATTGATGGCAACACATGTCATAGCACAATAAAATTTTGGATTAGAGAACTCCCTCTATCAATATGAGCTTTTCCTTTCACTAAATTATGTTTGCAAAATCTATTACCAAGTTCATTCAAAACATTCTCCCTTTTTTAGCATACTTCATCTTTCAGAGAACTTCTTCCTCTCTAGTTTCTGACTTTATACTAGTTCCATAGATTTCTCAAGGATATGACAGTAAACTTCTCCCTCTTTGACAACACATGACAAAGAAAATAAATCTATAAATTCCAAACACCAATTTTGCACCAACTGATTGATCTTCAATAGGTTCTAGTTGATGCATTCACTAAACTTCATTTAGTGAATTTCAGATAGGGGAATGACCCCTAGCTTACCTCTTAGATATAGAAATGCATCCTTAGGCAATGGCTTAGAGAATATGTCTACAATCTATTCCTTTGTATTCACATATTCCAATCTGACTTCTTTATCTTGCACCAATTCTCTTAAGAAGTGATATTTTATAGCAATATGCTTTGTTTTGGAGTGCATCACTGGATTCTTTGATATGTTGATTGCATTGGTGTTATCACAATATATAACAACTAGATCTTTAATTTCTACCTTCATTCCTACCAATAGTTATTTGAACCAAACAATGTTAGAGCAATTGACTACAACTATTACATATTCTGCCTCTACTGTAGATTGAGAAGTACAATTTTGCTTCTTGCTTGTCCAAGATACTAGTCTTTTACTAAGAAATAATTCTCCACCATTAGTATTTTTTCTTTCATCAAGACTTCCTGCCCAATTAGCATTAGTAAATACTTTTAAGTCCAAATTGCCTCCAAGTTTGTACCATAAACCATAGTCTTCATTATTCTCTTGATTGCCATCATGTGATTTTCTTTGGGACTTTCTGAGAATCTTGCCACTATTCCAACTGCTAGATCAATATTAGGCCTTGTGTGAACTACATACTACAATTTTCCAATCATTGATCTATAATTAGTCTTATCCACTTCTTTGGAATCATCACTTTTAGAAAGCTTATGTCTCGTAGACATAGGTGTTCCAATTGCTCTTGAATCTTCCATTCCAAATTTCTTTAGTATCTCCTCGGTATACTTAGATGAGTGAAGTAGATACCATTCTTGTTTTGTTGTATTTGCAATCCAACAAAGAATTTTATTTCACCAAACATGAACATCTCAAATTCTTTGCTCATTTCTTTTGAGAATTCTTTGTGTAGATCATCATTTCCTATGAATAAAGTATCATCAACAAATATTTTTGCTAACACAATCTTCTTATTTGGTCCTTCCTTGATATACAGATTGATGTTATCATCAGTCCTTTGAAAACTAATTTGTACCAAGTAATTATGGAGTCTTTCATACCAACCTCTGGGAGCTTGCTTGAGACCATATAAAGCTTTATGTAGTTTGCAAACCATGTCTCCATTGCTAGGATCTACAAATCCTTCTAATTGCTCAATGTAAACTTCCTCATCAAGAATTTAGATTTAACATCCATTTGATATACTTTAAATCCTCTATGTGTTGCATATGCTAGTAAAGTTCTAGCACCTTCAAGTCTTGCTATAGGATCAAAAGCTTCACCATAGTCAATACCTTCTTCTTGAGAGTAGCCTTTGCATATTAGTCTTGCTTTGTTTCTTGATACCTTTCCATCTTCATTCAGCTTATTTCTAAATACCCACTTTGTAACAATTACATTTTTATTCTTGGGTCCAAGAACAAGAGTCTAGTTTTTTTTCTTCTCTATTTTTTCTATCTCTTCATTCATTTATTCAATTTAACTTTCATTTTCTAGAGCATTTTTAACACTCCTAGGTTCAAATTTAGCAAGTAAACATGTACTTTTAAATTGTCTTATTGTCATTGTTCCATTTGATTTATCTCCAATGATTTGATCAGGCGCATGATGTCTTTTGACATATCTTGCTAATATAGGCTCCTTGGTCTTTCAATGAGTTCCATCATCTTCTTTTTCAATTTTAGTTTCAAGCTTAGGTCCTTCTGTCTATAAATCAGGTCCATCAGGCTCAGTTTGAACTAGCTCGATTACCTCTATTTGTGACTCGGGTCCTTGCAACTTGGGTTGCACTATTTGCAACTTTGTAGCTATTGGAGTTTCTGGAGACTTAGGAGTTGAAGCATCTTTTCTTTAGATAGATTAGGAAGGGTATACAATTCATAGTAAATCAATCTTCTGTAGTCTTCAGGTTCCTTACTATTTTCTTCTTCACTCTTTTCTGCATATTCATCAATTCTGACATGTGCATTTTCTATAATTTTTTGAGTAGATAAATTCAAACATATGTATGCTTTGCTTCTCTAGGGGTATCCTAGAAATATGCCTTCATCACCTTTTACATCAAATTTTCCTTTTCTAGATTCTTTTAATATGTAGCATTTGTTGCCAAATACCTTCAAGTAACTTACATTAGGTTTGTTGCCATAACATAGCTAATAAGGTGTCTTGTTTTAATCTTTCTTCAACTAAACTCTATTTAAGGTATGAACTACAGTGTTGATAGCTTCCTTCTAGTATTTGAGAGCAACATTCTTTTCAATCATCAGGGTTCTTGCATAATCCATGATAGATCTATTTCTTCTTTCTGCCATACCATTTTGATGTGGTGTACCAAGAGTAGTTACTTGTCTTTTGATTCCTCTTTTAATTTAGAAATTGTTAAATTCATGGGAAATGAATTTTCCATCTCTATCTGATCTTAGGCATTTCAACTTCTTTCTAGTTTCTTTTTATATTCTTGCTAGATACCACTTGAATTTTTGAAAAGCTTCTAATTTTTCTTTTAGGTACATTACTGTCATCATCCTAGAGTAGTCATCAAAAAAGAGAATGAAATTTTTTTCTCCATTATAATTCTCTATTCCAATAGGTCGACATAAGTCTATGTGAACAATTTCAAGGACTTCTTCTGACTGATAATCTTTTCTTTTGAAGCTTGTCTTTCCCATCTTACCAATTCAACAATTCTTGCATAGACCCATGTAAGGCTTCCTCAAACTACGAATACCACTTACTATTTTATGTTTTCTTATCTTAACTAGATTATCAAAGTTCACATGACATAGTATTTTGTGCCATAACCAACTTTCTTCTATTTGAGAAATAAAACATGAACAATCACTAAGATCAAGATAAAATAGATTACCTTTTGTTTTCTTGCTAGAACCAACCGGATTTCTTTTCTCATCCAATAGTTTAGCCTATCCATTCATGAATTGTATCTTGAATCCAATGTTATTCAGCTATGCCACACTTAGTAGATTATGCTTTAGTCCTTCAACCCAATAAGCATTATCACACACAAGTTCTTTAGTTAACAAGATACATCCTTTTCCTTTTATATTACAAGGTTCATTGTTTCCAATCTTACACTACCTCCATCATAATATTCCATATGCTCAAATTTTGTTTTGTCACCAGTCATATGATGTGAGCAGCCACTCTCAATAATCCATATATAATTTTTGCTAACATGAGAGATAAGTGCCATCTTATTTCCTTCATCATTAGATTCATCTTTTATAGCAATATAAACCATTTCATCTTCACTGTTATCAGAATCTTTAGCTATGAAGTAAGATTTCTTACTTTTTTCCTTGAAGTTCTTGTAGTTCTTCTTGCCTTTGTGCTTGTTGTTTTTCTTTTCATCCTTCATTTCCTTTTTTGGACACCTAGTAGCAATGTGACCAATTTCTTCACAAGAAAAGCAGATCAGAGGAACTTTACCTTTGTTCTTTCCTCCTCCTTTGGAATACTTTCTTGCAAGTAGGGCTTCAATAACTTCAAGATCACTATCTAAACTTTCTTCTAATGTTCTATCTTCTTCACTTCTTGATTGACTAGATTTTGACTTTTTACCCTTTTCTTAGAGCGAGAGTTTAGCTTTAAATGTACATTCAATATTCTTCGAATTAGGAACATAGTTAACATAATTATCTAACTCAAAAGCTATTAATCTTCCAACTAGAGCATCCAACCCTATTTTATTAGTTGGATCACATCTCATTCCTTAAATAGCATATAATCTAATTGCATAAATAGGAAGAAGAGTTATGGGCACTTTACTTACAATAGTTTCCTCCTTGATGTCTCCTCTAGATGCTTTGATTGCACTTACACTGGCCTTGATTCTTTCCACATATTTTTCAATGTTTCCATCTTCTCTCATTCTCATTTGATCAAATTTTCCTCTAAGGCTTTCTACTTTGGCTCTTCTTACATTTTCATCTCCTCTATAGACATACTTTAGTTTTTTCCACATTGCAAAAGCAATTTTGCAATCTTTGACCTCATCAAATTCAACATAACTGAGAGAAAATGCAATATCAATCATCATGATAATATGATTCTTCTTTTCATCAATATCTTCAACTGATAATGTTCCAATGGGAGTCTTATATTTAGAATCAAGATACTTGCAACTTGAATCCCTAATGGTAACTAGATGCAATCTCATTAGTTCTTGCCATATTGCAAAGTTGTCTCTGTGTAGCTTGGGAATCTCTCTTTTGTAAGACATCCTAATCTTTAGCTTAGGTCCTTGAAACCTTCTTTGCAAGCACCAAAAGCTCTGATACCAATTGTTGAAAATATAAGAGGAGTAACTGAGAGGGGAGGGGTGAATCAATTACTACAAAAATAAATCTCAGATCCTTTTTGATGTTAGTACAAAATCTAGAAAAATAACTGAATATTGTTGAAGCTTAGTAAACAAACAAAATGTTGTAACTTGATAGTAACTAGATTAGCTTAGTAAAAGACTAACTTAAGAACCATTAGATGTTATTTGAGATTACCATTACTTTAACTTAGTTGCAAACACATAAAGAAAATAGCATGAACATATTTGACACCAGAATTTAATGTGGATACCCAATTTTGGAAAAACCACCAATAACAACTGGTTACTAATTTTCACTTTTCTAAAGTGATCCTTGTTAGGAGCCAACTCTATTAAAGGTTACAAAACACACTATTAGGTGTGACCTTGTTAAAGGATTTAATCACCCTATTAGGAGTGGCTTGGTTAGAGGACTTGAGAACAATTGAATGGAATTGCCACCTTGTTAGAGGATTTGTACATAGTTTTAAAGCTAACTCTAGTAAGAGATTTAGATCACTGCTACAATGGTTAGAGGGTAACATTGAGATGACCTAATTTGAATGTAACTTAATTGCTGATTTCATATATCTATTCTGACTTGTACTTGATACTTTCTGATTAAATATGAATTTTTTGTACCACAAGAATATTCTTCTTATCCTTTAGATTTGCTTCTTCTACATACCAATAGATCTTCAATCACATAACCATAATTCACACATTCTCTTGCACTCACTTGCACACTTTCTTCCACACATTGAAATCACAACTTGAACTTATACCTTTCACTTTGTCAAGTTGACTACAATATAACTTACAATAATCAATATTTTGTTGGCTTATTTGCCATTAGTGACAACACTCATCTCACAGTTCACACCGAGTAATACAGTTCTAACCGAGTAATACAGTTCACACTGAGTAATACAGTTCTAACCGAGTAATACAGTTCTAACCAAGTAATACAGTTTACACCGAGTAATACAGTTCTAACCGAGTAATACAGTTCACACCGAGTAATATAGTTCAGACTGAGTGATGGCGACACAATTCAAACCGAGCATAGTAGACACAGTTCTAACCGAGTGAAGATGCACTTAGTATTAACCGAGTAAGGAAGCACTCAGTGACGACTGAGTGAAGATGCACTTAGTATTAACCAAGTGAGGAAGCACTCAGTGATGATCGAGTGAGGAAGGATTAAGTGATAACCAAGCTCATAAGGTTAATGAAGAAAATAGTTTCTACTGAGTGACACTATATCTATCGAGTCACCAATGGTTACCGAGTTCCAGGCAATGTTGTATGACTAGTATGAACCAAGCCCCTACCTCTACCAGGTGCATGACGATGCCAAGTAATGTAGTGGATGCCGCGTATCAGAAGGTCATCAAGTCTGTCTGAAGAACCCGAGTTTATTTTACCATTTGGCCGACTCAGTTATATTTTGTTCACTTGTGTTTGGCCAACCTTGCATGAATAATTATTAGAATGGTATATATATGTAATGTATTATATCATTCATGAGAGATATAGATATATATACAATTGACACATTCAAGAATACACAAGAGATAGAATATTGTGAATTCATTAGCAGAAAAGAATACTTAGCAAGGTCTACCAGGAGCATAAATGATTTCATCAATCATAGAAGGTGATCTACAATAAAGAACTCAGTCAAGTTGTAAGTTGATCTATTGGTTCATCCTAACAGGTAAAACATTTTTGTAAATCCTTTAACAGGGTAGACTTCACCGTCTTTATTGAAATCTCCTAACAGAGTGCATAGTTATAAAGTATGTTTGTAAATCCTCTAACAAGGTGGATCTAGCAATCCTCTGTGCTCCTAATAGGGCAGATCACCAGAAGTGATCATTGTAAGCCTTAACTGGCCAACTTCATACTGTAGTAACAAAGCTTTGTGGGTATCATCCCCACGCCAATTTTACTTTCTATTTTTGGAAGGTTTCTGGGTCACCAAATCTATGTGCATATATGGTTTAAATGTTTAATAGTTTTTTTATGCAACAGGATAGGTGAGTAAATGTTGTGTATGGTTGACTTAAAAGTTTTATTGTTACTGATTCACCCCTCCCCTCTCAGTGACCTATTATATCTTGAATATTTCCAACAATTGGTATTAGAGCTTTTTGGTTCTCAGGAAAAAGTTTGACAGCTTGAGCAAAGATTTAAGTTATGGAGATATTCAGATTGGAGAAAGTGATTGAAAATGAAAATCTAGATCTTGAAATGGCCATGGTTCAACTCAAAGAAGCAAAGGAGCATCTTTCTCAATCCCTAAAAAGAAGAAAGCAACTTGCAAGACAAATGAATGACCATTACTATGTTGAAGAAAAGATTGAAGATTTGTTACCATCAAGTAGTTCAGAAGAAGCTGACAAGGCAATCAAAGAACTTCTAGAAAAGAATGGATCTCTGCAAGAAGAGGTAAGGAATAATCTATCCCTTCAGCACGAAGATCTTATAGGACAACTATCTAATGCAAATGAAGAAATTATGATTCTAAGATCTGAGAATGAATGTTTGTGAAATGATTTAATCACTGAGAGACAAATCAATGTAAGTTTGCATAGTGATCTGAGAACTGAGAGACAAATCAATGAAAGCTTGGAAAATGACCTAATCTCTGAAAGGCATGTCAATGAAAGAATGATGAAATCCCAAGCAGATATGGATCAATTGAATTTGCAAAATGAGCAGAATCCTCATAGACAAAAAGGTAAAGCTGGTCTTGGATAAAATGAAGAAGGTGAATCTTCAAAACAAAGTACCCAAAAGAATAAAAAACCCACTTGTAATTACTATGGAAAGTTAGGTCATACATCAAACAAATGCTGGAGCAATGGAAAAGAAAAATTCAATGGTAAATGCTTCAATTGCAATTAGTATGGTCACAAAGCAACTGAGTGCAAAGAAAAACCAAAATTTGAAGGCAACTGTCACATATGCAATAAACATGGTCACAAGGCATTCCAATGCAGATCCAAATCATTCAATCTAGCTGAACAACTTGTCAAAGCCATATTTGGATGGGACTACAACACTTGGTGCAGATGTCACTATTGTGGAGAATATGGACATACTGGCATAAATTGTGCAAGACATCACCTAAGGAAGAAGGACACTATTGTAAGGTGCTATACATGTACAAAAATTGGTCATATAGCTAGAAATTGTATGAATATAGAAAGAATTGAAGATGAAAAGAAAATCAAAGCAGAAAACATCCGAAAGAAAATGAAGCAACAATGGATTCCTAAATCTACTGAACAAGATAAGTCAAGCAATGGCAATGTCACTCAAGAAATGAGTGACTCCATCATTTCCAATTAATATTCATAAGATAAAGTATGGAATTGGATCCTTCAAGAATCATCCTAAGTAGTTCCAAAGGAAGAAAAATGATCAGATCAGTATACAGATACACTTTGATCCCAAATCGGTTCAAGACTCAACCGAGTTTGGTCAGGTGCAACAAAGTTTCACTCACTGAGTTGAATCTATCGAGCGAGGTTGGTTCATGACCTTACCGAGTTAGGTTGGTACATTAATATTTTCTCTTGGTTACCAAGTTGATAGTGTCTACCGAGCAAGTGGATGACAACCTATCATTTCATCCACCATTGTACCAAGCATTTATGATGAATGTTTCGTCAAAAGGGGAAAAATTTGATCTCATTCTTCACTACACACTTTGAGCTAAGTTATCTTCTACGATTCCAGAGCAAGCTTAAAGAAATTTCAAGCAAATTTTTTTAAGAGCAAAGAATCTGTTCAGAATTTCTCTTCACTACCAAGCAGCAATGATTCTGGTAGCAGTAGCTCCAAGGCAAAGAGAGGCTCAAAAATGCTGGTTAAAGGTGTAGAATGGAAGGCGCCAAACTTCAAATTGACACCAACAATTGCAGAATCACTTGACCCTAACGGTGCCCAGTCTCGAATTCCTCCAAAGGTACTCCTTGTAAATGATATTTGCTTTTAGTTCAAATGTTCCATTCAAGAGCTTGGAAACCTAGAAATTGATAATGCCCTAGGTGAAATGAGTGTAGATGGGAATTTGAAACTCGAGCATAAACACCTTGAAACAAAAGGGTTAACCCACATTTCACATTTGCCAAGAAATTTTCAAATTAAATGGGTTAGGTATGTACTCAATCAAGTTCACAACTAGCAATTGTGGTTAGAGCAACTAGTGCTTATCACAAAGAAAATGATTAACAAGATTACTGGCCTTCCCATATTGAGCAAAGCTAAGACTACCAAAACCCTAGGTTGGGAAGAATTTCAAAGTCTAACCCAAGCAGAATGGGATGGTAGAGGACTTAAGCTCAATACAATAACTGACACTGAATTAAGATTTGGTATTCACATCATTGCTCATAAAATTTACAGTTCCAACCATCCAAACAATGTACCTTGTGAAGCAGTAGATTTAGCATATAAGATAGTAAAGAAGAATGTTGAGTTTGATCTGTTTGAATTGCTTTTGTCTCAATTAATACAAAAATAGAAAGCGTAAGGACTTCAAAGAACAATTCCTACAAATTCGGTTCACTTTTGATCTGTCTATTTTTCTATGTTCAAAAGTCTTTTCCATCAAAAGGATCACTAGTATGGAGAAAGGATATTCCCATTCTCTATCAAATAAATGAGTTTATTGCAAAGTTAGGTGAAAATTTGGACAATGTTTTGGATAATTACTTTGAAGATTTTAAGGAAAGAATGAACAATAGGTTTTGAATTCCACCTAAACTAGTTGAGGAATATAAAGAAGATGCATGCTTTATGGTAGATTGTGACAAAGTATACATACAGGCAGTCAGGCCCCAAATTGCATGGGTGAAACCTCTTCCTTATGAGGTTAATATTGATGAAACCAAAGATATCATAGAAGCATTGGTGAATGAACCAGTAGACCCAAAGAAACCAGTCTTTGGAACTTATGATGAAGCTAAAGCCAGAATTGAGCTTTCAATCAAAATCCCTTAGGTCATTAGCAAAAGAAAGAGGAAGATTGCAAACCTAAAAATAGAACTTGGTCCTCTGATGATTACTGAAGGGAAAGGAGAAGATGATGAAGAAGCAGAGGAAACCGAGTCAGAAAAAGAAGAGGAGCCTCAACGGAAGAAAGGTAAGGTGATTATCACCAAACCTAAAAAGCAAACTACTACAGTCTTCTCTAGGAGAACAAGACAGGGGAAGAAGGAACTTGTATTTTTCAAGCCTCCAATCACATTTGAGGCAAGGTTGAAGCAATTAGAAGAAGGTACTAGCTTCACAAACTTCAAAGCGTAGAAGTTTGAGACATGAATAGAATAGGAGAAAATGCAGATTGAAGAATTGGTATTGAATAAAATGGGAAGATGGAAATACTCTCCTGAAGAGATTGCCTCTCAGATCCCTACAGAGCTATTGGAAAGGTTGCAACCAAGATGGGAAATTGCAACCAAAACTGTCAAAGATATCTTTGAGCAAACCCTAAAAAATCTCCTGCCGAGTCTCATTGATGCAGAAGTAAAGAAATCACTGAAAGATCATGAAGGTAATATGATGATTAGATTCCACACTTGCTTGATATTAATCAAAGAAATTGAGCATGTTGTCAATGATGCAACAAACATGTGGAAACATGTCTATCATCTACATAAACCCAGTGAGGATATTGTTGAAATCAAGGAAAATGATAGTAGTGATGATGATATTGAAGATATTCTAGGGAATCTGCATTCAATGATGATAAATGTTGAGGAAGAATTCAAGGAAGATGAAATGTAGGAAGAAGACAAGGAAGATGAAATGGAGGAAGAAGAAGCTGATCAAGCTAAGGAGGAAGATGATCCTGTAAAAATTGCAGCCAAAGTCATTGCATCTCTTCCTCACTCTCCACCTAAAGCAGCTACATCAACTATGGAGATAGCCTCTACTAGTGAGATTGTGTGCACAACAGCTTCATCAATTGCTCAATCTTCACCTGTCTCCTCTTAGCTCCGGGCACCATCTATGCAAGTGTCTACCACTTCATTAACCGAGCTGCAGCCATCTTCATTAACCAAGGCATCATCAGCTACAACAGTAAGTTCATCAGGCATATCAACTTCTACTGTAGAGTGTTCAGTAAGTGTACCCACTAGTACTTCAATTTTGACAACTTCATCTGCTCCAATTTTTGCATCTGTTAGTTCTCCCATACCAACCTGTACATCAGTCTTGGGAAGAACATCAATTTTTGATATTGTTAGCACTTCTCTCAGTTTTTCTCTAGCTAGTCCTATTCCAGTTTTATCAGCCAGTCCAGCCTCATCAACTATTGTTTCAGTCTCAAAGGGAAAAGGTGAAGACACTGCAGGAAGAGAAAAAAGATACATGATTTCCAGCAAGGCAGTGGATGAGGAAATAGACTTGGATAAGGACATTATCATTCCTAAGATAGATCTGGATAATGCATCAATTGATGAAATGAGAATGGTCAGTCAGCTATTAGATTAGAAGGCAAGGCAAAAACAACTGAGGCATGAGAGAGACTAGGAATATAGTATTATTGAAAGTGCTAAGAATATTCTAACAGAGGCTATAGGTGTTGAAGTAGATTCTACTTTACACATTTTGAATCAGTTAGAAGAGGCTGTATATAAATTTAATGAGGATACCTCCGGCCAAGAAAAATTGATTGAAAAAGTAGAGAAGAAATTTGACAATAAGGTGCTTGAGCACATTGCTCAGCATATTGCATTAAAATAGGTAGAACTGTCTACAATTCTGAGTAATTTTGAACATTCTTTTAATAATGTAACTTCACTTTTTGGCAAACTTTGTGATGTTACCGAGTATACTAAGGAAATCAAAGAAAAGTTGAATAAAATTGATGAGGATATGAAGGTCAGTGCACAAATGTTGCAGCTTGACCACAGTTCAAGTTCATCCCATCATCTCAGAATAAGATTTTTGTCAGAGAAACAGGCAGAATTGTTAAGAGAGGAAGCAAGGATCAGGTGTACCCTGATTGACATCCAAAATATGATCCTTCTTGTCATGGACACAATGCAGAAGCATATTGCCCATTCCAAAACATTGATTCATGACAAAAAATTCTCAATTGCAGATCATATGATTGAACTTTCTTCAGAAGTTCAAATAACACTCTCCACTAGCAAACTTTTGCAAGAAAATTGGGATAAGACATTGGCTCTTATTCTCAAGGTACATCCTGAGTTTATCTCTCATTTTGGACTCTTTGTGTAAATATATATTGTTTAATTTGGCATTATTAACAAAAAGGGGGAGATAGCACACTCCAGGAGAGATAATTGTGAAAGAGATATGTGTAATAACTTGTAAATACTATGCATATTGTATGGGGGAGAATACATGTAAGAAAGATATGTGTAATAAGACTTGCAAAGATCAATTTTGAAAATTCAGAATTGTATGTCAATTTTTGCACTTAATTGTTTTTGTCACTAATGCCAAAGGGGGAGATTGTTGGCATAAAGTTATTTGCCATTAGTGAAAACTCTCATCTCACAGTTCACACCGAGTAATACAATTCTAACCGAGTAATACAGTTCTAATTGAGTAATATAGTTCTAACCGAGTAATACAGTTCACACCGAGTGATGGTGACACAGTTCAAACTGAGCATCATAGACATAGTTCTAACCAAGTGAAGATGCACTTAGTATTAACCAAGTAAGGAAGCACTCAGTGATGACTGAGTGAAGATGCACTTAGTATTAACCGAGTGAGGAAGCACTCAGTGATGACCGAGTGAGGAAGGACTAAGTGATAACCGAGCTTAGAAGGTTAACGAAGAAAATAGTTTCTACCGAGTGGCACTATATCTACCGATTCACCAATGGTTACCGAGTTCCAACCAACATTGTATGACTAGTATGAACTAAGCCCCTACCTCTACCGAGTGCATGACGATGCCAAGTAACGTAGTGGATTTCGCGTATCAGAAGGTCATCAAGTCTGTCTAAAGAACCCAAGTTTATTTTACCATTTGGTCGACTCAATTATATTTTGTTCACTTGTGTTTGGCCGACTCAGTCAAGTTGTAAGTTGATCTGTTGGTTCATCCTAACAGGTAAAACATTTTTGTAAATGCTTTAATAGGGTAGATTTCACCGTCTTTATTCAAATCTCCTAAGAGAGTGCATACTTATAAAGTATGTTTGTAAATCCTCTAACAAGGTGGATCTAGCAATCCTCTGTGCTCCTAACAGGGCAGATCACCAGAAGTGATCATTGTATGCCTTAACCGGCAAACTTCATACTATAGTAACAAAGCTTTGTGGGTATCATCCCCACCCCAATTTTACTTTCTATTTTCGGAAGGTTTCTGGGTCACCAAATCTCTGTGCATATATGGTTTAAATGTTTAATAGTTCTTTTTATGCAGCAGGATAGATGAGTAAATGCTGTGTATGGTTGACTTAAAAGTTTTATTGTTACTCATTCACCCCTCCCCTCTTAGTAACCTATTATATCTTGAATATTTCCAACATATTCATCACCTCAATCGGCTATAATCAATAGATAGCAAGATAGGAAAATCCTATGCTAGCCGACCTTGCTTAGTAGAAACTAACTCTGAAGCAATTTCCTCATTAACCAATAGAAGCTTGGTTAACATTGCAAAATTACAAAAATCCATTGGAAATCGAGTGAGATCGGTTAGCATTGGTTCCATCCATCTTTCCTTTGTTACCTGAGTGAGCTTGGTTAACACTCTCTTTCCACAACTTTCCTTCGACACTTGAGTGAACCCAATAGACACTGCCTTCTGAACTAGGCAAACACAAAAATGTTTGGTAGGCACTGAGAACTATCTTCACTACCTAAGTGAGCTTGGCATATACTGATTGATAATGATTATGAAATTTGTGCAACATCAAAGACAACACATACTTAATCAATTGTATCCAACAATAATTTCTTCTTTAAATTTAATTCTTTTTATTTAATTGATTAAATGTAATTAAATATTGAAAATATCATAATAATTTTCCATTAAATTAAATCATTAATTAATCTTTTAATTTGACTTAATTAATAGAAAAATCACCAAAGAATTACAAGTTGAAATGCAGAAACCCATCATAAAGTACCACATAGAAGATCAAACTCAAGGGTTTAAAATTATAAATTTATATCATACGATGCATTCAAGAGGGTAAACATCTCAAATACTTGTCCTAATTTTCTAGAACAATTGGTTTAAATCTTAGGATTTGGACTCAAGAATTTATCTCCCCTTTGTTACCATTGAGATATTGTGATATGGTATGCTCATCCTAACAATTCAAGGAAGTTGATACCCAATACCTACAATCTACATAAAATCTACACATGTGCAAACACATATTCTAAACTAAATAGGAAATGACAAGAAGTGGTGCATCAAGTAGATCCCAACTATTAGGTGACTACGAATTCGTTCTTTAACCACATCAGAAACATCATACATAAAGAAAACATACACACACCATACACATGCAATATCGGGTATAATCCATAGAGAACACATACAAATATTCCATCTAACTAACATCACCAAATTAACTAAAATCATTGTAAATGATCATCATCAAAGTATAATCATGTATACATGAAGTAACTAGTACCAAAGTAGTCTCATCATAAAATTAACTGAGTATGAAAACAATATCCAATAATCTAGAAAATAATGCTACTAATCATCAAGCATAAACATAAATTGGCCTAAAAGAGTTTGGAAATACTAACAGAATGTAAACTAGGGGTAGGTACTACAAAAAAGACCATATGGCTATAATGAATTCCCTTTATTTGATAATAAAGATTTATGTTATCTTGTATTGGCACCTCCAACCTTTACCTCATATATTTGACTACTTCTAAAGCTGAACCAAACAATGGATATATGGTGACATGATGGAGTTTGGTGCTAAGATAGACATGTTGGCTCCAATTTCCTATATAGTAAAATAAAATGAGTACACCCATTATTTAGCATAGTAATATAGGATATTATTTTTTAGGAAATTCTTTCCATTATAAAATAATCAAGTAGAGAAAGGTCAAATCAGCTAATGAATTGAAAAATAATGATTCAAAAAAGTTGCAAAAAAATTAGATGTTGTAACATGTAGTAGGATACAATAACTCCATATATGTAGCTCATAGAAGGTTATGGCAGTTTGCATATCTAATTATTATGTCATCAAGGAACTTAGAACTTTTATTCCCTCCCTGTATCCATCTTCATAAAACTCCTATTTCAAAAGTTTCAAATTCATAATTATACCTTCAAAACAAGCTCCATAAAACATGAGTAGTAAGAAAAATAACAAAATGTATCTGATGCAAGTTATTAGTTCCCCCAAAGTAGCTCACCTATGTATGAAAATGTGTAATTTCTAGTGCCAAGCTGGCTAGCAGTTGTTACAGAATAAATCTCATAACAAGTCTTCATGACGTCCTCTGCAAGCTTCAAGTTTTCTATGTCCTTGATAGGCATTAAACCTTCTTCTATTGTCCTCTAATTTTTTAGGCCTCTAGTTACCCCAAGTGCAAGGGTTTTAGGTAGGAAATATACCTTCAAATACAATTATAGGAAAAATTGGTAGGTTCTAATAGAAACAGTTGATCAATGTAACATGAAATATGAGCAAGAAACTCATTTACTTGATTCTTAAGTTCTTAAAAATGATGATGAAAGCATGACATTAGTTTAACTAGGAATCAAGAAAATAGATTATAATCAACTCTTCCATCAATTAAATCAAACTGTATAAGTCATTCAAACATCAAATTGGACAAGAGAATAAATTCATATAAATCTTTTCTAAAACAATATCTTACACGTAAAAAATAATAAAAAATGCTTTTAAAATAGTATTTAATATCTCAAAGGACCATAAGTGATACTGAAATGTTCTAATTGATAACCATTTTAGTAGATATGTAAAATAGTTAAGGGATTATTGATAGTTTTTTATTAGATTATAAAGACATGCTAGTACAAAAGAAGAGAGCAACTATTTGAGCCACATTTTAGGTACTATTTTTCAAGTAGAGTTTCCTTGTTATTGCATATAAGTGGATGATAGAGTTAAAAACATCAACAAACTTTGAGTTGAGAATGTTGAAGATTATAGGTACAAGCTGCAATAGAAAGTTAAAGCATGAGAAGCATTCCCTTTCGATGGGATAGTTGCTATAGAAATCTGTCGATATGTTTAAAAAGAAAATATATTAGACATTCTTCAAGAGAAATTAAGATAAATAAGTGCACAAGACTAGCACATGACTTCTACCAAGGCATGTGTTAAATTGCCTAATACCTATATTAACATGCATAATAGTTTCACTATACGTCTAAAGTAATCATCTCTATAGTGATTAAAGATAAACATTGATATTTTGTATAACACTTATGTATCACTTGTATGAAAAAAATCTAGATGCAATAAACCTTTGGTAAATTTTTAAGCTTCTAAAATCTAGTTTCTTAAGAAATTTTATAAAAACACACAACTAAATACTAAGAAACACATATTTTCTGCCCACTCATTAACCTTAACCTCTCATCCAAAAAAAAAGGTCAAGATTGGAGTTTAAAACACATATTTTGAATACGATTATTAACCTCCTTCTCCAAGTGATAAAAATGAGAATTGAGAACTGGATCATCTCAAAGGAAAGTGCCAAGATAGGGAATTGATGGGTGCCTTAGTCAACTATGGGAAAGTGAAAGACATACTTCGATGTTTGGATCAAATACTCCTTAGATATTCTAGATTGTGAGATCACCAATGAAAGATTTATGTTATGGAATGGTCTACAAATCATCTTACAAAGTGCCTCAAAGAAAATAGGAAATTGAAACCTAATGAAATCCATCTAGGTCAAAGCATGTCTTCTAATGGACTGCAAGTATTGTTGGATATACATTAGGTGATAGGATTAACACCAAACACAAAAACCCTTATCAATTACCATTAACTTATGGAACAAGGCATGGATATCTATCAACGCATAATGGATATAATTTAAATGTTAAGAAAATGTCTGGCATAAGTTTAGGGCAAAATTCATTGAAGTGTTTGATAAAATGTATTGTATGGATAACAACATTATAATCCGCCCAACCTACACACATTTTTTTTTGATAAACCTCATACCATCTCATGACATTATGTTCAAGTTAGTTTGACTTTTCTTAGGATGACACATTGGTCTAATGTAAAAGAGGAGGCACAAGAACTGTTTGACAGAACGTCCCTATCATCATCTAGGCCTTGGTCCTATTTGAATTCATGAAGATATTCCTATTTTTTAAATTATTGCTATAGCTATAGTGATGAGGCATCAAATATCAAGGTATCTTTTGAGATTGTAGTTTGGGAAGCTTGAAGTAGGGTACAATATCATTATAGCATATAGTGATTGGTTTCATTGCCATCTAGAGAAGAGTCATTATTGATATGGCAATGAGAAATGGAATTTCATTATCGCTATAACTTATAGCGATATATCTCATTGATGAGTGGAGGATTTAGAATCTTAGTATAGCGATAAACAATAAGTCTTCATATATTGTTGTATGTTATAGCGATCATGATCTATCACTGAGTGGCAAGAGCACAAAAGGATATAGTAATTAGTGATGAAACTTGGAGATCGATGTAACTTATAGTAATGGATGGTTGTATTGTTGAAAGGACATCATTGTGAGTTGTGGCGATAAGTTAAATGTGATAGTTGATTGCATTTTTTGTTATGGAGATAAAGTGATCAACAATGAGCTATGGGATATTGCTATATGTTATAACAACATTTCAAGTGCCAGTGTTGAAGGATGAAGTTTTGATATCTCCATACCCAATAGCAAGAAGTTGTATTAGAGATCATAGATGAAGGTTTTCTAGTATAGCAATAAGTGATAGTGATATCGACATTGCTAGAGAGATAGACATGAAGTTAAAAGAAATTTTCTATTTTTGAGAATAGGCTATAGCAATAAGAATTTCATATATTTATATTGATGAAAGTTGTAGTGATCAAATATTTTAATATGTTTCATCAAGCTTGGAAATAAGTGCATGAAATGACTTCTGATGACTAGTTCATTTGCTACAATGATTTAAAAGCATCTCTATGTTTCAACTCATGTGGAAAGTAAATGCATGAATGCAATTTTTTTGGTAATAAAAGGCAATAATTATTGGTTTGAGGTTACAAAATCTGAAAGGAAAATTGTGAGATTGTTGTTTGTATTCAGTTTTTATAGAAATTTTTAGAAGGTGTCATTGAGAGTTCAACTAGTTCTACACAAAAGATGAAAGCTGGAAAAGTAAAAAAGGGTAAAGCTAATAAGAAGTAGAAAAAAGATGATGAAGTGGCACCAAGGAAATTGAACGAAGACCTCATTGAATAGATGGATTTTGCAGGTCCTAAGTCAAGAAGAATAAAATTTACATCCCTAGACAAATTGAAGACAATTATAGTGACATTGGAGATGTATGGACTAGGACTAGGGGTTATGAGATCTTTTTATATCATTATGTGAGGAGAAATCACAAGGAACATATATGTCATCCTTGGGAGATGAATTTAGGAAAATTGACAATGGAAAATGTGTTTGTGATTGTGGAGTTACTCAAGGTTAGTATAAGAAAATATAATGTTGAAGACAAATGCATACAACAAGGATGGGGAAAAAATCATGGAGATATCTATTGAATCTCTAAATGAAGCTTTTAGACTCACTAACGATTTAACTGAAAGGTTGTCAATTGAAAAATGAATATGAGAGGTCAGATATTTCATATATGCAATGGAAATTGATGTTGTACAAAATAGAAAAGTGGCCTCTAACTACAACAAATGAACCTCCATTTAGCATCAAATTTTTTAAGACATACTTAGACTTGACATACCAATCATGTGGACAAGTAGGAGGGATGGAAGCACCTGATTTGATAAAAATTGGGCCCATGGTGATAGCATCATACACTCAAATGATGGAGCCTAGACCCTATGATTACGTAGAGTATGTTGTTGATAACATTCATACTTCTTTTGTTAATTTTTGAAGATGTTGAGTACCCTTCTTTTAAACATTATTCCTTGCTTATGCATATGGTTTTATATTTTGGGCAAATGAGAGGATTTCTGGGGTGAGAGTTTGAAATTGAATTTGAGGGAGTCTAATGGGAAAATGGAGCCTATTCAAATGTGGACACTAGTATGAGATTATAGGTTCAAGGTTTCTTGTTACCTTACATTTGAAGATCATTTTGTTCAACCTCTGTACACTTTGTTTGGAGACCAGTCTTTTCTCTCAATTAACCTTGATATTAAAAGTTTTTAAAGACCTAGGAACAATGGGTTGGGAGAGAAAATAAAAAAGAATTGGGGAGACTGGTATGCATATGATTAATTCATTTGTATCAAAGTATTTGGGTTTGAAGGAAGACCATATAGATTACCGACATCAATTCTTGATAGAATTGCATATCTAGAAATTGTAAGGCAGATGTTTGAATCTAGCAAAAAATATTTGGAGGTAAACAAATAAAGTAGACTTTCCCTCCAAAAACTTTATCTTTTGGAGACTTTGTTATTTCTAAAACTAAGTCTTATGACAAGATTGGAGAGAAATTATAGAATGAATATCACATGTACACTATGGATTCCTAGAGTCATTATGACCTAGAAGGATACATTCGTGCCTGTACAAAATCATAGAAATTGGGTGATTATATTAAACAAGGCATTGAATATGAGTAAGGTTACAAGAAATTGGAGTGGGAACAAGTACTACAAAAGATTTAGGAAGAAAACAAAGAATAGATTAAAGAAGACACTCAGAAGATTCCAGATTCCCCTATTCCAATTTCAAGAATTATAGACAAGCCAGTGCTTCAACCCTTGGAGCATGATGTTCAAATCCTTGACAAGATAAATGCTAAGAATGATGAAAAACTTTTGGAGTCAATAAAATTTGTAAATGATGATTCTTTTATCAAATACAAGGAGTTTATGGTTGTTTTGTATAAACATAGAGGCAAATTATTGAGATTGAATATCCAAAATATCTGTCCTAAGAATGAACAAGAACTAATGATAAATGTGAAGGAAGATATTTAAAGGGAAGTTGAGCATATGAATCTGGGAAGAGGATGGCAACTATTGAATGAAGTAGGGGTGATGGTTCTGCCTGGTTTGAATTTGAGTGCATCATATGTTTTTGAAAGTTTAATTACATCTAGTAAATACAATATGAAACTTGATGTACATTGAGTCAAAGTTGTCATATTTGGTTCGAGATTTGTGGAAGATAAAAAATCAATGTTGTTTTGGGCCTTATACCCCACACAAAAGGCCACAAATTATTGATGTTGATCAGGCTTTTGGTCATTTGATGACACTTAAAGTGGGGGTGATAGACCCTAACAGGGTTGCAGGTATGCAAGCGGACTTGGCATTATTTAATCAAGTAAGTGTGAAGCAAGTGACATTTGAGAGAGATAACTGGAAGACATTATATGAAAATATGTTAAATTTAGGGAAGCCTCAAGTGAAACTAATGATACAATCATCTACTAATGCTCTGAGAATAGAATTAAAGAAATTGCAAGAAGAGAATGCAAAATTGAAAGATGTTTAGGTCATTAGAAGAGAAGTTTTTGGCACTCTAACCATAAATAATTTAAAGAAGTTTCTTGACTAATTATGTTAGTTTTGGGATATTTATAATGCTTATAAACCCCTAGATTTGAGGAATAATGAGATATATAAGATCTCAGACAAAGAAAAGTATACCCTAGAAGAAGATGAAGATATTCAAGAAGCAGAAAGGTTGATTAACAATCATACTACATATTCATAGGAATTTAAGTTTTCTTTTAGGTTAATCGAGGAATTAGTTACATAATATGGAGTTATATCTTGGCAAGATGTAAACAAGGACACCATTGACCAAGAGAGATGGATGGATATGTGTCATTTGATGTAGGAACGAGCCTAAGATGCTACATAGAATGATGACTTGGAGATGTGAAAGGTCAACATGCAGATGGAGTAGATGTTCACAATTGAGATCAAGGAAAGATAAGTAATCAGTCATGCAAAATTACTAGGACATATCAAATATGTATAACACATTAGGAAATGCAATTATTTTATTGAATCATCATCATCGGGATAGGCAACATAAGTCTTTGTTCTATAAACTTGTTTTACGTGCATACAATTAATTGGTAATGAGTGGGTTAGTTGTAAATTTTGTAAACAAAGGGACATACCCTTTCATTATGTAACCAATCCAATACCTATAATTATAATGAAAAAATTTAGAGTAGGATATCATATCATATAGAATTATTGTCAAGACATTATTCTTATAGTAACAATTCTATTAAATCTAAAACATCCTAATTGGCAAGTTTTTTGCACATTTATGATAGTAATAGTGCTATGAAAATAGAGTGATTTATTACAAGTAAATTAAAGAAAAAGATTAGATAGTTTCTAGATGTATTCTCACTATAATCTAATTGAACTTATATATCAATTTATCTTGTATAGAGATAATTATTGGATAATTATGACCCTTATGAGAAGTTTAAGATCTTCAATAACTCTATGAATCTAGTACTTCCATAGTTGTTCTAGTCATCTTCAACATTTTTTTTGGGACAACTTCATTCTTCCAAGTCTTCAGACACTTCTTTTGGTGCTCCCATTCAGATTCAACTACAAGACCCAAAATGAGGCAAGTAGTAAAGTTGTTAAAGCTAGAAGATTGAGTACCTAATCTCCCTCTAGAGATTCATACCTATACCATAGAGTATCATCCCATCATCCTAGACTTACAATGAATTAAATTCATTAATTAATGAAGATATATTAGTTTGAGCTTCACTTGGTTTTGAGAAGACTTTAATATTCTCTAATTAATGAGGCCAACCACATGAAGGTGGAAGCTCATCTAGCTTCACCATGCCCCTCGCCAACCCCAACATCAATCTAAATTTCCATTTACCTTCTAATTACATACTTCATTCATTCATTCATCCATTTATGAACTATAACATTCAATCAATAAAATCACATAACATTCATTAATATGATTAAAATTCATTAACACACAATACTAATCAAGACTTGATTAACAAATAAAAATATTCATTAACATGACAGAAAAATCAATATTAATGTGAAACATTCATAGATAATTACTTAAAACAATGTTCTTTCATTATCCAGCAAAGTTTATCAAACAAGGTTATCAAAGAGCATTTTTTAAAATCATTTCTTCTTTTTGTTTTTCTTAGCTTTCTTAAGGAAAAGGCTGAAAGGAACATCAATATATCCCTCATTGTCCTCCTCTTGTGGCACATTTAATGTCAAATTATGATGCCTCCTTCTATTTTGAGGAGCACAAGGCTGCTGCATTGAAGGGGGCTCCATTGCAATAACAAGTAAATGGGTTAAATTGGCATACTCTTTTCCTTTCTTTTTTACTACTACAAGTATTTCATTAACTAGAAGAACATAACATGCATTTTTATTACTTGACAATGCCATATCATGTACAATAAAATCTTGATCCACTGTCACCTCAACATGTTGAACACTTCAAACATGTTCCTCTCCTTCACCATGATGTTCAAAATGATATAAATTATTCAAAAAAAAAGTTACACGTCAAATTTCAATTGAAGATGTTAAATTGTATTCATAATTGTGTAATTAACTTCCAATAACAAATTAATGCCTCCACTACTATGATGCACATCATGGCCTTCATCATGCACAAGTTCTTTGATAGGATTTGAAGGTGTTAGAAATAGATAATACTGAGAAGGTGGGGGTGAATCAGTATTTTCAATATTTTTACCCACAACTGGATATTATTAACTACTTTAATACATCCATACAGAAGTAAACCAATAATTCTAAATAGTATAAACAACCATGCACAAAGAGAGCTCATAACACCATATTTTGTTAACTAGGGAAACCCTGGCCAAGGGAAAACCCTGATGGGGATGAAACCCACTAGATGATTCACTATATAAAAGGATCTGGTTAAGGATATTGATCCTATTAGGAGTCTAAAAAGAATTTATAGTGTCTTGAGTCCCTGTTAGGAGACTAGGCCTTGTTAGAAGCCTCAACTCTGTTAGAAGTTGCTTCAACCCTATTAGGAGTTGGTAGATCATATAGAAATGTGTGCAAGAAGAGCCCACTATCCTATCATGCAACTATACAATAAGTTCTTTAAGAGAATAGGTATACAGTTTTTGTACTTTGCAATTCTTTTGATTTTCAGTTCTTCATACAAAGAGTGACTATACACATATTAATTTGCATCATATATCACATAACATTGCTTCACATTACATGTCATAATATCACATTGCATATTAACATCACAATTTAAGTTCTTTAATTATATAAAACATATCAATAAATTCTTCCTTAGTCAGCTCACATATCATCCTTAGAGTCTACTCATCAAGATTTAGTAAACAAAACAATTCTGCAAGTTGTACAAGTCAATTTACTAACATGCTTTGTTCTATACTATAAGGTATTTGCATCAGTATTTCCTTCATAGCTTGAACTAGGTTGATCATACACACATGTGCACCACTATGTATCATTAGGATGATGTCATGCATCAAGGGTTAACTATGCAAGAGAATATTCCAAAGGAATATTCCACTATCAACAAATCTTGCCATGCTGCTATAAAATTTTCCAGTACTTATCCGATTTTCCTTCACAAATAATCACGACTAAACTGCAAAACAAATGTTGCCATAAATGACAACCACATATCCCACCTTATTTGATTGGTTGGTCATATTGTCAACAAAAGGCTGCACTAAAATGTTATGTAGTCAATTTATGTTGGAAACTAACACCAAAAAAGAAATTTCTCAATGATTCAATTTGAGTTACTTTTCATTTGACCAATTTACCTGTGTCTCATTTGGTGCACTAGATTCTTGGGTATGACTTTTAGATTCTTGGTATAGGCATGCAACCATGACTTTATAGCCTTTTGTTAAGGTAATTTTTTTATCTCCATCTGTGTGCTCTACATTGAATTATGTGCCCTGTATTTTTTTCTTAATATCAAAATTTTGCATGTATGATTTGATTAAACTATTTTTTTTACAATATTACATATAAATTTTTTAATATAAAATTCCATTACTGCTACTTACAAGTCAAGAGAAAAGATTCATATAGCCACCAGAGCCAAGTTTGTGTTGGCCAACCTTTTGTAGTGTCTGTTTTGTCGCTGTTCATGTGTCCTGTAGTCTATGAAAAGTTTGAATCATGTTAGATTATATATTTACAAAAGGTCATTGATTAGTGTATGATTACATTCTAATTAATACTATCATGACATTCCTTCTTTTGTCATTTTTTGGTTCACTTGTTTTACCACGTAGCCTTTTCTCTTTTGTATATTTTATTATTTCATTCCACTCCATTGGTGGAATCATAGGAGGATGCTTGTACTTTGATTTATCCTTTATACCCCTTCTATATTGGTCCCTCACAGTCTTTATATGTCTAAATGCTCTTTTGAGAGATAGGGCACTATCAAAAATGTTTTTTTTTAAAAAGGTCCTTAAAATATGTAATGAGCTGATTTTTTTTCTAGGACCCTAGTTATTCCACCTTTATAAAAAAAATTGTTAGATCAATAGATTTAACATAGTGCAATAAATGAAAGAAAAGAAAAATATTGTAGCAATGATATGAAACTATGTACCTTTTACATATGGCGGGTCCAAATAGCTTCAATGTCATTTTGAAAAGATGATCATAGAATTCATTATTTCCTACGAAAACATTATGGTATTATCAATCTAAAATGAGTTATGTATAAGTAGACTACAATTACACTATAAATAATAACAATTTTAAAGGACCTGGAAACTTTGGTAATTTTAACAGAAACATTATTTTCTTGTCTAGCAACAATGCCCCCACAAATGAACCAGTACTAATAACATGGGTTGCTCCAAGAAATGGTTCAACGTTAGTAGTAATGGTCTCTATTGTTCTATCAACTGATGGTGTATCTATTAGTGTAAAAAATAGGTCCATGAGTATAAAATCCACCCAAAAAAAGAAGCATGATTAACACATTACAAAATATAAAAAAGTAAGGTTTTACTAGTTGCATTTGGCATAGTCATAGATTTATGCAAGCTCCTTGTTGTCAACAATGTAGTTGGCAATATCAGAGTGATGAACGCAAGAGGAATCGACACTTTATCATGAGTTGAAGAATACATTGTTAGCAAAGACATTTGCAATGGATAAAGATCAAATGAGATACTAGCTAGAAGCATCCAACAAATCAAAGTTAAGTGTTATAATGTTGATGAAAATAAAAAATGTTGCACTAGTAGGGCCATAGTCTTATGTTATTAATCATATTGTTTCACATCCAACCAATGAACTTCATGTACCGGTTCTTTCATTTGGAGCAATAGATCTAACTCTCTCATCACATCAGTATGGAATGGTTGATTTCTATGGAAGAAATGGATAACTTCTTATTGTGGTTGCATTTATAGATGATGTTTATGGAATGATGGAAGTTGTAGCTGTGATTGGTTTCTATGGATGGAAAGATATAATTCTCACATTTCATTTTTTGGTACACTATAGTTAATTTGCATATGCATACTAGAGCTATATTTGTATAACTACAATAGTGCATACATTTGATGTAAGAATATGGTGTACAACTATTGCATTCCTTCTTCTCATAGGAGTTATTTTATGGAGTTTGAAGCATAAATTAAATAGTGATTTTGAAGGACGTCCAAAGGAGCAAGTCACATGGTTAGCAAAGACCTTTGCAAAATTGTTTGTTTTTATTTACAACGGATAAAGATCAAAGTTAAGTGTTATAATGTTGTAAAGAGAAAGTGTTACTTACATGAAGGTTGTGCCTACAACCCTTACCGTATTGACAATGTGGTCTCACAGGTGTTACAAAATCCTATAAGAAGATCACATAATATTTTAGATGATGAACCATAAGATACTATAAAATATAAACATCTATTGAACTTTTATTAGCGATAAAGATTAATTACTTCTTACCTTCAAAGAATTGACTCTAAGTAACAATTCTTCTTTTAGTGCCTCTGTCTCCTCAATTATGTTTCTCTTGAGGACAAGGTTAAGAATTTCATCACTATATTTTGTTATCAGTTTATGGGCCATGAATACGGGGTTAGTGCTACATGTAATGTCATCTATAAATGATGCATATTTTTTATATTGCATTTGATCTGCTATCATTTTCACTTTTCCTTATCAATAAGTATCAATTTGTGACATCAATATTAGTAAATTCCATCA